>JAZHEH010001615.1:0-1224660 GCA_036589455.1 Ateles fusciceps
CTTTCTCCTGATGTAGTATTTTTTTTCCTTTGGTAGTATTTAAAGTTTTAGCACAACACTGTTTTTACATACTTGCTGAAAGAATTTCTAATCATACAGCTTTAATAAAGTCTTGCCAAAAATATCTGACTATTATGCCTACCGTTAAACCCTTAAAGGGTTTTTGCTTTGTTTTGTTTTGTTTTGTTTTGTCTAATAATTTTCTTATGTGGTTCCAGGGGCAAATAAAGTAAAAATTTTCTAGAGGATACCAGTTCTCCATCTCTTATAGTATATTTTAAAACATGGTCATTTTGACGAGAGGGATTACTTCCTCATTTTGCTTAAAATTGGCAATATGAAATATGCACCACGAGGTTATGTAAAATGTTAACATTAGGGGAAACTGAGTGAAGGTACGTGGGAACTCTGCACTGCCTTTATACCTCTTCTTGTGAATCTAAAATTATGTTAAACAGTTTTTAAATATTCATTATGATACTTAGTAATTAGAGATCAGAAGCACATCTATACTCTTTATAAATTTCGCCATTGAAAGCATAATTAGTCTGATGTTTTTAATTTTTGACATTGAGCTAAAATTATCTCACTGTTATTTTGGTAGTTATATAGGTATGGGGCCTTAATTTTATCTTTCAGCTAAAAAATCTGGCTGTTCAACTTTTTGTCTATTACAGATTAGTTGGTTGTAGAAGTGAACCTTCTTTATCTTCAGTTTGTTTTCTTGTTTTTCATGTAATAATAAACATTTGGGCCCGGCACAGTGTCTCATGCCTATAATCCCAGCACTTTGGGAGGCCAAAAGTGGGCGGATCACCTGAGGTCAAGAGTTCGAGACCAGCCTGGCCAACATGGTGAAACCCCTCTCTACAAAAAAAAAAAAAAAAAATTAAGCCAGCATGGTGGCGGGTGCCTGTAATCCCAGCTACTCTGGAGGCTGAGACGACAGAATCACTTAACCCGGGAGGCAGAGGTTGCAGTGAACTGAGATTGCACCATTGCACTCCAGCCTGGGCGACAGAGCAAGACTCTTATCTCAAAAGAAAAAATAATAATAATAAATATTTGATTTTTATGAAAGCCTTTTTAACCATTCACTTTAAATGTTAAATAGCACAGGCAAATATTTAGTCTTTGCAAATAGCTGTATTACATCAGAGTGAGCTTAATTCAAGTCCTGTGACAAATGGAAAAAAATTGTTACTATAAATACTACTAGTGAAGTGAAAAACCTATTAACAAGAAAATTTTTATCCTTTAAATGCCTGTAATAGATTGCAATATCATACCTATGATCTAAGTTATTAATACTAATGTTTGTAAGCTATAACAAGAGCTTTATTAGTGTGGGGTTTTGTCATTTTTAAACTCCTGACTTTCTTGTTGATACGTCAAGAGGGTTTACATCAGATCTATCTTATGGTTCAGTGTATCTGTGCCACAATTTTTTTCTCGTGTTTTATGAAAAGATGGGGTGGGGTGGGGTGGGATCTTAGTATTTCTTATGTTATTTATTTTATTTCCATTTTCTCCCTCTCCCCTCAGAGACGGTCAGATTACTGCAATTCTGGACCAGAAGAACTATGTAGAAGAACTGAACAGTACATTTGAAGTAAATAATGAATAAATATATTACTTACTTAGTTTACTGGGGAATTGTTAAGGGAGAAGGGGGAAGAGTAAAATGATGAGCAGTGAGGATAAATTCAGACAATGCTCAACAAATATATGTAAGAATTCAGTGCTTGCCAGGCACTGAATTATATAATAACTCAGCACTTGCCAGGCACTGAGTTAGCCACTAGATGAATAAATGGCATTTAACAGTTTTGGTGACCTTTAGTGAAAGGCAATATATAATGTTATATATAATATATAATAATATAGTATATAATATTATGTATGTGGTTATAACTCTAGTGATTAAATAAATGCATGCATACATTCAGTTAAGAATTTTAAAATATGTGACATACACAGTTGAAAATTGGTAGCTTTTTGGTTTAGCATATATAGCTGCATATTTCAGGACTGATCTTGGGTAAACCACTCATTACATTAGTACCTTTAAATTAATCATATCGTCCAGGTGTGGTGGCTCAAGCCTGTAGTCCCAACACTTTGAGAGGCCAAGGCCGGAGGATCGCTTGAGCTCAGGAGTTTGAGACCAGCTGGTAACATAGCAAGACCTTGTCTCTACTAAAAAACTCAAAAAAACTAGCCAGGCGTGCACCTGCAGTCCCAGCTACCTGTGGGGCCAGCCTGGGTTACCGAGCGATACCCTATCTAAAAAGGAAAAAAAAATACATATTTTGCTTCCCTGCATTTCTTATTTATACATTGAATTAATAGCATTAATTTACCCTTTCTTCACCATTATTACAGTTAATTCACCAAGTTTTCACCAAGTACAGTAGTTCCCCCTTATGTGGAGGGGATACATTTGGTACTATCTGAAACCACAGACAGTACCAAACCCTATATATACTGTGTTTTTTCCTATACATATATACCTGTGATAAAGTTTAATTTATAAATTAGCAAGGTAGGAGATTAGCAACAGTAATAGAATAGTTTTAACAATAGAGTATAATAAAAGAAATATGAATGTAGTGTCTCCCTCCGGAGTATCCTATTGTATTATTTTCATCTATTTTTGAACCACAGTTGAGTGCAGGTAACTGAAACCACAGACAGCACAACTATAGATAAGAGGAGATGACTGTATTTTCAGAACTTTACAGAACATGAAACAGTTTTCTCTCCCCTGAGAAGAGCTATCCAAAAGCTATTGGTATTCTCAAGTACTTTGATGTTCTTGTTATGTTAAGACTACTGAATAATTTTGAAGAATAATTAATATATTCATCAATTATTTTCTTGTTTGTAGTTCTCTTATGAAAAAATAGACATTTTAATTTAAATAAAATGTATAATATGATTATACTACTATCAGTAAAATTTTGAGTAGTTTTGGTTCCACCTAGCAAATTCAACAGTTTTAAGTACATTTTCTCTGGGGACCGAGAACTAATATAATGACTATAAGGAACTATGGAGATGTTAGCCAAGGAAAGATATGGTTACAGTTAGCAATGAAATATAAACAATGGCACTATTATTTGCTCTTTCTTTGCATTAGTTTCTTTAACTGCAATTAAGAATACCTAACATAAAGTGTTGTTGAAAGGAATATATGCAATAACAAAAATGACATAATTTAGAATAGGGTTTAGTGCGTGTAAGCACTTAATTCATATAGCCTGCTATGATCATATGTAGACAAACCTTAAAGTTTACTGTGTAGGGAATGAACTCTTTTGTTTCATTGATTAAATACTTACTGAATTAAAACTCAAAGGCCAAGATACAGCGTTAAAGTAGATACCGCCTTCTGTAAGATTAGAGGTCAAGAATTGTGAGCATTAAGGCTGGGTGTGGTACCTCATGCCTGTAATCCCAGCACTGTGGGAGGCCAAGGCAGGCTGATCACTTGAGGTCAGGAATTCTAGAGCAGCCTGGGCAACATGGTGAAACCCTGTCTCCACCAAAAAATACAAAAATTAACTGGATTTGGTGGTGCATGCGTATAGTCTCTAGCTTCTTAGGAAGCTGAGGCATGAGAATTGCTTGAATCCAGAAGGCAGAGGTTGCAGTGAGCCAAGATCGCACCTCTGCACTCCAGTCTCAGGCAGCAGAGCAAGACTCTGTCTAAAAATAAGGAATTGTGAACATTAGACAATACAGTGAAGGCTATGAAGGGTTTAAAAAGGAAGGTACAGGGTATTGTTCTGTTTTCCAAAAGTGACCATTTTTTTCTTCTCTTCAGTGCTACTGTAAACAACCTTCAGGCAAAAGTAGATGCATTAGAAAAATCCAACACTAAACTGACAGAGGAGGTAAGTTTTGTTAATTCTTTGATTGACTTGTAGAATTTAATATGCATTAGTAGAACCAATAATTTTTATATAACCTTGGAAAGGAAGAACTTGACTTTTCAAATAAAATCAACTGTAGTACGTAACTCCTTATTCTGACTAGAATGGCCAGTTGGCTTATTGGAGGGGTCTCATTTACCCAGTTGGACTGTGTAGGGGCATGTTGCCTGGATGGTGAAGTATCTTGGTTTATTTTGTGTGCATATTTTGCCTGGGCTAATGTAGACTAAATGTTTAGTATATAGCATGTTCATCATTTATTCATTCAGTGAACATTTCAGACACTGTTTATGTGCAAGAGCTAGACAAATATTTGTATGTGCCAGGCATTGATTTATGTTCCAGATTGGCAAACTCCCCACCCGCTATGTCCTTTTCTTCCTGGGACAGTTACATAGATAAGGTGAAGAGTCCTGGTCAGAAGATCAGTGATCTCTGCTCACAAATCATGCTTATGTAAGTCATGTGCTCCTGAGTAATTCAGTCACTTGACCTCTAAGAGGCCCAGTTCCCTCACTGGAAAATGAGAGTGCTTACAGTACACTTGCGTTTCAGCCTCACAATTAACTCTGAAGATCAGGTAAGAATAGACAAGAATCTGGAAACTCTAGAAAAGCCCCTAAAATAAGAACAGAAAAATAACCTCATGTTTTACTTCTAATAAAAAGATTTTTTCCCCTAACTTGCCAAAGCCTTAGCTAGAGATATTTTTTCTTTAAATAGCATTAGATGTTTTTATTAAAAATACTAAATAACATTATCCAGATGGCAAAGAGTTTACCTTCTTTATTTCTTTTTCTTTTTTTGAGATAGGATCTCGCTCTGTTGTCCAGGCTGGAGTGCAGCAGCACAATGGCTCACTGCAGCCCCCGCCCTCTGGGCTCAAGTGATCTCCCACCTCAGCCTCCCAAGTAGCTGGGATCACAGGCACGCACCACTATACCTGGCTGTTTTTAGTAGAGACAGGGTCTTGCCATGTTGCCCAGGTTGCTCGTGAACTGCTCAGCTCAAGCAACCTGCCCACCTCAGCCTTCCAAAGTGGTAAAATTATAGGCGTAAGCCACTGGGCCTGGCCTACCTTCTTTATTTCTAATTATAATGATGCCCTTATATCCCAATGTGATGAGTTTAGTTTAAATAAAATCAAATTAAAACACTAGTCAGGAAGATGCTTTTAATCGGTTTTTCTTTAAAATGAACATTTTCATTGTTACAATTTAAAAATACCTTTTTTATTACTCTGTGGCTTTTTTGAAGCCCTGTGGCCTTCACTTTTGGAAAAAAAATTTTTAATTTTATATATCTTAAAACTTTAATTTATGTTTGTGGTCCTTAGAATCTTATCACATAGGCTTTTGGAATGTTCAGCACAGATTTTTTTACTGTGATTCTGCTGCTACTGTATTGAAGCAGTACAGCATAGCAATTAAGCACGATCTCTAAAGCTAGGCTACTTGGGTTCATGTCCTGGCTCTGGCACTTGCTAGTCTTATTTATTTTTTATGTTTTTATGTTTTTTAAATTTAATTTAATTTAATTTAATTTTTTTGAGCCAGAGTCTCGCCCTGTCACCCAGGCTGGGGTGCAGTGGCACCATCTTGGCTCACTGCAACCTCCACTTCCCGGGTACAAGTGATTCTTCTGCCTCAGCCTCCCAAGTAGCTGGGACTACAGTTGTGTGCCACCACACCAGCTAATTTTTTTTGTATTTTTAGTAGAGGCGGGATTTCACCATGTTTGCCAGGCTGGTCTCGAACACCTGACCTTGTGATCCATCCACCTGCCTTGGCCTCCAAAGTGCTGGGATTACATGAGCCACTGTACCTAGCTTTTTTTTTTTTTTTTTTTTTTTCGCCCGAGACAGTCTCACTTTGTTGCCCAGGCTGGAGTGCAGTGGTATGATCTCAGCTCACTGTAGATTCCACTCAATGCAACCTCCGCCTCCTGGTTCAAGAGATTCTCCTGCCTCTGTCTCTGAGTAGCTGGGACTACGGGCATGCACCACCACACCTAGCTAATTTTTGTATTTTTGTAGAAACAGGGTTTCACCAGGTTGGCCAGGCTGGTCTTAAACTCCTGACCTCAGATGATCTACCCACCTCGGCCTCCCAAAGTGCTGGGATTATAGGCGTGAGTCATTGTACCTGGCCACTTGCTAGTCTTCTAATCTGGGGCAAATTACCTAAGCCTCTATTCCTTGATTTGCTTGTCTGTAACATGGAAATACAATAATAATGTTTTATGAGATTGTTGTGTGAAATGGTTTAATTCATGATTAGGGCTTAGAACAGTACCTGACACATCATAAGCACTCAATAAATATAGTTGTTAATTTTATTCCCTGAGTCATAAGACTTGTCTTCCTTAGATTTATTATATTAATACTAAAAATATTCATTTATTCATTTACTTATTTTACCAATAACACTAATTTTCTTAAATAAAATATGCTTTAAGAGAGTAGATGAGGCTGATTAGTTCTGTCTTATCTCATTTCCATTTTGAGTTTAAGAGGGCCAGTAAGGCCAGGCACGGTGGCTCACACCTGTAATCCCAGCACTTTCGGACATCAAGGTGGGTGGATCACTTGAGGCCAGAATTCCAAGACCAGCCTGGGCAACATGGCGAAACCTTTTCTCAGGAAAAAAAAAAAGGCCAGTAAAATAAGATAGCAGACCTCTTTCCCCTCCTGGGATTTGAACTTGAATGACGAACTAAGAAGAATTAAGCAGATGAAAATATAAATATCCACTTCAGGCCAGGCACGGTGACTCAAACCTATAATCCCAGCCTTTTGGAAGCCAAGGCAGAAGGATCATTTGAGGCCAAGAGTTAAGACTAGCCTGGGGAAACAGTGAGACCCCATCTCTACACGAAATTAACCAGGTGTTGTGGTACACACCTGTAGCCCCAGCTACTCGAGAGGCTGAGGAAGGAGGATTGCTTGAGCCCGAGAGACCAAGGCTGCATTAGTTAAGCTTGTGCCACCACACTCCAACCTGGGCGACAGAGGAGACCCTGTCTCAAATAAATAAATAGACAGATAAATAAATATCCACTTAATTATTGGTAAAGCTGAATTGGAAAGCCTCCTATATCTGCAGCCATAATCAGGTTTCCCAATAGTTTCTCTTAAATCAAGATTTTGGAACAACCTTCATGAGGGCAAACTTGAATCTAGAGAAGAGATCGACTTGCCCAGAAGTAGTTTCACACACTTTTTAGGCCACCGGATCTGAGAGAGAATTGGGCTTCCAGGCCTGCCCCCAGAAAGTGTGAGCTTCGCTGTGCTTACCATGTTAGGACTTAGAACAGTACCTGACACATCATAAGCACTCAATAAATATAGTTGTTAATTTTATTCAACTGTGCAGAGCCTGCACCTGCTGCTAGTGAGGAGGTAGTAATTGAGAAGGAGACTAGCCTGGCTGGAGGAGCCTGATCGGTTATACCTCCCAGCCTCATGCAGGCATCTTCACATTTTCTGGAAGTTTTAGTAGGTGCAGAGAAGGGAAGAGTGTTTCCACCTTGCTTTTTTCTTCTGAGATGTAGAGATATAAATGTTTCCCCCATAGCAGTTTACTGCTAATAACATTACCTGATTTTTTTAGGCATTGAAATAAAAGATCTCCTCAATGCTTAATAAGATCTTTTAGCATGAGAACTTTGGAGTTCATTTTTTTAATATTTTAAGAAATCTATAAAAGATCTTATGAAGGGTTTGTCACGTGGGTTCCATGGTGTGACAGGACCTATTTATTTATTTATTTATCTTTCATTTTTTTTTAAATTATACTTTAAGTTCTGGGGTACATGTAGAGATCTTGCAGGATCGTTACATAGGTATACACATGACAATGGTGGTTTGCTGCCTCCATCTCCCTGCCACCTACATTAGGTGTTTCTCCTAATGTTATCCCTCCCCTAGCCCCCCCCAAACCCAAACTGACCCCAGTGTATGGACCCTCCTTGTGTCCATGTCTTCTCATTGTTTAACACCCACTTAAGAGTGAGAACATGTGGTGTTTGGTTTTCTGTTCTTGTGTCAGTTTGCTGAGAATGATGGTTTCCAGTTTCATCCATGTCTTTGCAAAGGACATGAACTCATCCTTTTGTATGGCTGGATAGTATTCCATGGTGTATATGTGCCACATTTTCTTATCCAGTCTATCATTGATGGGCATTTGGGCTGGTTCCAAATCTTTGCTATTGTAAACAGTGCCACAGTGAACATACGTGTGCATGTGTCTTTATAATAGAACGATTTATAATCCTTTGGATATATGCCCAGTAATGGGATTGCTGGGTCAAATGGTATTTCTATTTCTAGATCCTTGAGGAATCGCCACACTGTCTTCCACAATGGTTGAACTAATTTACACTCCCAACAGTGTAAAAGCATTCCTATTTCTCTACATCCTCTCCAGCATCTGTTGTCTCCAGATTTTTTAATGGTCGCCATTCTAACTGGCGTGAGATGGTATCTCAATGTGGTTTTGATTTGCATTTCTCTAATGACCAGTGATGATGAGCATTTTTTCGTGTGTTTCTTGGCCACATAAATGTCTTCTTTTGAAAAATGTCTGTTTATATCCTTTGCCCACTTTTTGCTGGGGTTGTTTTTTTCTTGTAAATTTGTTTTAGTTCTTTGTAGATTCTGGATATTAGCTCTTTGTCGATTCTGGATATTAGCTCTTTGTCAGATGGGTAGCTTGCAAAAATTTTTTCCCATTCTGTTGGTTGCCGGTTCACTCTAAAGATATTTTGCTGTGCAGAAGCTCTTAAGTCTAATTCGATCCCATTTGTCTATTTTGGCTTTTGTTGCCATTGCTTTTGGTGTTTTAGTCATGAAGTCCTTGCCTATGCCTATGGACAGGACCTGTTTATTAAACATTTTAGAAATAGACATTCTTAATAAATACATATTTTTTCTTACTAATAAGAACATCCTTGAGATAATCTTAAGTTAAAACTTTTCATATAAAAGTAGCAATAAGGAGATATGTTTTATTTTTATTTAGCCTCATCTAAAAATATTCTTGGCCGGGTGTGGTGGCTCATGCCTATAAACCCAGCACTTTGAGAGGCCGAGGTGGACAGATCTCTTGAAGCCAGAAGTTCAACACTAGCCTGGCTAACATGGTGAAACCTTGTCTCTATGAAAAATACAAAAATTATCTGGGTGTGGTGGTGGATGCCTGTAGTCACAGCTAGTCAGGAGGCTAATGCATGAGAACTTCTTGAACCCAGGAGGCAGAGGTTACGGTGAGCTGAGATCGCACCCCTGCATTCCAGTCTGGGCAATAGAGTGAGGCCCTGTCTCAGAAAAATAGAGAAAGAAAAATATTTCTCTTGAGTTCCCTGTAAGAACATTTTTATTGGGTTATAGCTTGCTTCTAAGAATATACAAGCCTGAAAATTACATCCTAGCTGATCATGAATTATCTTAACACTATGTTAATTTTAAAAAGATAAAAGATTATTTTTTAAATTTTATCCACAGCTTGCAGTTGCAAACAACAGGATCATTACCTTACAAGAAGAAATGGAACGAGTTAAAGAGGAAAGTTCCTACATACTGGAATCCAATCGGAAGGTTAATCTTACTGGATTTATGAAATATTCGTAGAGAGCATGTCAGCTTGTTAGTGGTAAAGGAGAGTCTCTAAAGGACTGTTTTAAGCAGCGGGCCTGTATCAAGCACACTGTTTTTATTTAGACTCTATGCATAATTGTGTGATGAAGATTGTGGGAGGGTTATGCCCCTTTTCCTACAAATGCTTCTTGGCTTCACAGCCGCCTACATCTGTTTAGAGACTTCAAGAAATGGTCTAATTCAGTTTCTTGTTTTTATGTACTGGTGATTCATACAGTATTTAACAATTTGTTATTTTAAATATACCATTACTTTTACACCATGTTACTGTTTTATAAGAAGTGACACCTCATTTATATGATACCACTGGGAAAGAGCTACCATATAAATGTATTTTCTGGATAACTTAATCCTTTAAAGCACCAAACTTGTTATATGTGTCTAAATCAGAATGTTGTAAACCTTTATGTTCTGTACAATTCCAAGCCTTTTTAATTAAGGACATAATTTAATACATATAGCCCTTTATGATGACTGAGGATTATAATTACCAACATTGACAATTCTCTGCTACATTATAATAGTGCCACTTTAGGAGACTATTGAAGTCGATAGAGCTTCTGGCACCTATACTTAAATATTCCCTGATTTCTGTGGATGGTTTTTTCCCTATCTTTTATGTATTTACTAGCATCCCTTACTTTTTACTGATGCTAGTGTTGTTAACACTAGGATGATCTCTCTACTTTCTTTTATCTTCATGCTTATAATCGTCTGTCCCTAGATATTCAAATATTCATAGTTATTAAAATTGTTCTTTTACTAGGCTATGAGACAGAACCAAAGCACTTTTCCATGACTAAGGTGATCCATCTGCTCAGAATTTTTTTATGACCTGCTTATTTTTATTTGTGATTTTGCTGGATAGTTGAAGATACCAGTTGCGAATTCTCTGGAGATTGAATCTATTAACATTTAAACCTGTAGCCCTTGGGCCAGGCACAGTGGCTCACGCCTGTAATCCTTGAGCTTTAGGAGGCCAAGGCAGGTGGATCACTTGAGGTCGGAGTTCAAGACCAGCCTGGGCAACATGGTGAAACCTCGTCTCTACTAAAAATACAAAAATGAGCCAGGCTTGGTGGCGCACACCTGTAATCCCAGCTACTTGGGAAGCTGAGACAGGAGAATCACTTGAACCCAGGAGGTGGAGGTTGCAGTAGGCAGAGATTGAGCCACTGCACTCCAGCCTGGGTGACAGAGTGAGACTCCATCTCAAAAAAAGAGAAAAAAAAAAAACCTATAGTCCAACTCATATTTTGAAATGAATACTATGTTATTTTTAGAGGCTGATTTTTAAAACTTCTATCATCCGGTTTGGTAAAATCCTAAGTATTTTAGGATTTTAAATAAAGTGTCAGGAAGCCCCCCAATTCAGCTTACCCTTTAAAAATATACTGGACTTCTTCGGTTTCTTTGTTGTGTTTGTTCATTATTATACCTGCTTCAGTATGATCTTTTTTTCTTACTAAATAGCAATGTTATTCTCTGCTAATTCTGATTAAATCCTTAAATATGTACAATGTTATTTATCTTTTCA
The DNA here is from genome assembly GCA_036589455.1 of Ateles fusciceps. NCBI lineage: Eukaryota > Metazoa > Chordata > Mammalia > Primates > Atelidae > Ateles > Ateles fusciceps. Next base: position 11,132 of record JAZHEH010001615.1, read on the forward strand.
AGGGTCCCAAGCAAGACAGAACTGCAGAAGGGCAAGCACTAAGTGAAGCAAGAAAGCATTTAAAAGAAGAGACACAATTACGATTGGTAAACTTTGCTTAATTTCTAATAGTTCAGGAATACATTAAAAGGTAACTGACCACTTACAGGTTTTATTATACAGACCAAGATTAGGAATATCAGTAGTGTTCTGAAAAATTATAGATCCTGTAAAACGATTTATCTCTTTTTAACACACATTCCTTATCATACTCACAGTCTTTTTCTGAGTATTCTCAACAGTAAGATTTTGTTAATCTTTATTTTTTTGCCTTTATAGTTTGTATTACAAGAATATTAAGTATACAAAACCTACTTTTTTAAACTATGCAGTCTCACTCCTACCTAAGTCCTCATCCCTGCAAAGATTCTTGGAGGTGGTGGCTCCTCTTTTCTTTACAAAGAATCATTATTCTAGGATTACACTATTTTATTTTTAGCTGTTATTTCTGATTTATACTTGGTCGTAGATATAATTGGAAACATTTACCATCCAGTATCGGTCTTAAGATTTTTTTAGAAATTAAAAAAAAATACATATATGTATTTATATATATAGTGTAACACCTCACTGTAATCAGCATGGCAGCTATCAAAAAATTGAAAGGTGAGTGTTGGCAAGGATGTAGAGAAAGGGAACCTTTACACACTACTGGTGAGAATATAAATTAATATAGCTACTATGAAAAACAGTATGAAGGTTGATTTAAAAAATTAAAAACCAGGCCAGGCACAGCGGCTCACACCTGTAATCCAAGCACTTTGGATTACACCTGAGGTCAGGAGTTCATGACCAGCATGGTGAAACCCTGTCTCTACTAAAAAAAAAAAAAAAAAAAAAAAATCAACCAGGCATGGTGGCACAATCCTGTAATCCCAGCTACTTAGGTCACTGAGGCAGGAGAATTGCTTGAACCTGGGAGGCTGAGGCTGCAGTGAGTCAAGATTATGCCACTGCACTCCATCCTGGGCGACAGAGCCAGGCTCCGTCCCAAAAAATAAAAAATTAATTAATTAAAAATCAATCTAGTATATGATCCAGCAATCCCACTACTGGGGGATATATCAAAAGGAAATGAAATCAGTATGTCAGAGAGAATCTGCACTCCTATGTTTATTGCAGCACTATTCACAGTAGCCAAGATGTGGAATCAACCTTAGTGTTCATCAACATGTGAATGGATTTTAAAAAATGTGGTACATATAAACAATGGGATGCTACTCAGCCATAAAAAAGAATGAAATCCTGTCATTTGTGACAACATGGCTGAACCTGGAGGACATTATGTGAAGTGAAATAAGCCAAACACAGAAAAAGAAATGCCGTATGATAACATTCATATGTGGAATCTAAAATGTTGTTCTCATAAAAGTAAAGAGTAAGGTGGTGGTTACCAGAGGGAGAGAGGGCAGGGAATAGTAAGAGATTGATCAACAGGTACAAAGTTATAGTTAGATAGGAGGAATGAGTTCTGGTCCTCTGTTGCATAGTATGGGATGACTAGAGTTAACAGTAATACATATTTTAAAATAGAAGAGAGATTTGTTACTTTTTGTTCTTTTTTATTAATGCATAATAGATGTACATCATTCCAGGGTACCTATGATCATTTAATATACTCATAATTTGTAAAGACCAAATCAGTGTTCTTGGGATACCCATCACCTTAAATATTTGTCTTTTCTTTATGCTGGAAAGAAGAGAGGCTTTTGAATGTTCTCATCACAAAGAAATGATAAATGTTTAAGATGATAGATGTGTTCATTTCTCTGATTTGGTCATTACATAGTTTTTATATTATCGAAACATCACGTTGTACATCATAAATATGTACAGTTATGTGTCAATCATACTTTAAAAATTAAAAAAAAAGAACTTATAGTAAGGGATACTATTCCTGTACTGGATTTTAATAACCCCTGTTATTAACATAGTAAATCTTCCTGGAGTTTGGATAGTGTGACAAACACAAGGATCTTCCCACAGTGTCTCTAAGAATAAGGAAGAGCCTGAAAATAAGGGGTGATTTAACTTGTACTGAAAAATGATTACAGTCCAAGTGCCATGGCTCACACCTATAATCCCAGTACTCTGGGAGGATTGCTTGAGCCCAGGAGTTTGCGACCAGCCTGGGCAACATAGGGGGACCCCATCTCTACAAAAAATACAAAATTAGCCATGCTTGGTGGTACATGCCTGTATTCCCAGCTACTTGGGAAGCTGAGGAGGGACATCACCTGAACCCAGGGAAGTTGAGGCTGCGGAGAGCCAAGATTGCCCTGCACTGCAGCCTGGGTGACAGTGAGACCTTGTTGCAAAAACTATACGTGTATTACAACTTGACAGTATATAACAATTTCAGATTTTTTTTTTTTTTGAGGTGGAGTCTTGCTGTGTCACCCAGGCTGGAGTGCAGTGGCGCGATCTCGGCTCACTGCAACCTCCACCTCCCAGGTTCAAGCAGTTCTCCTGCCTCAGCCTCCAAGTAGCTGGGATTACAGGTGCCCACCACCACGCCCAGCTAATTCTTGTGTTTTCAGTAGAGACAGGGTTTCACCATGTTGGCCAGGCTATTCTCGAACTCCTGACCTCATGATCCGCCTGCCGCAGCCTCCCAAAGTGCTGGGATTACAGGTGTGAGCCACCACACCTGGCAGAATTTAAGATTCTTTTAAAACACAGCAGTATTATTTTAACATCCTTAAAATAGCATTTACTTTCTATGTGTTTGTGAATGAGCTCTCAAAATATAATTTTCATAAGAAAGGTTACACAAATAATATATGTCGGTATTTTAAGAAGGGGTATGATTCATTTTCTATAATGCTAATCATATAAACTGGGACTCTCAGTGAAGTAGCACATAATAAAAATCTTAAAATTTTTCACATCATTTTATAACAGTAAGACAAATGTTTGTTAGGAAGGAAATAAACTAAGAAGTAGGTGAGGGCCTAGGTGAGCCCAGTGCACAAGGTAGATGCAGAAGATCCTCAGGTCTTTGTATCTTTGATCATCCAAATAATGTTGCAGTAATAATGGTTGAAACAAAAAGAGGTTTCATGTTAAGTGAACCTAAAAATTCTGTTAGCCTCTTAGCCATACTGGCCATCCCCCAGTAATTGTGATGTTACCCCAGGGACCCAGGTGGTCCTCTGGGTTCTCTGGGCTCTTGAATATATCAACAACATTCAAATTTAGGAGAATTACAACTGCTTCATTTTGTGCTGACTACTGTAAACCTGTATGTATCTTTGTATAATAAGATACAACATCAGTTGTCTTAATGTCTAATGAAGTGTCTCAAATATGTGTATATTTTAGACATATTAAATAGCACTATCTTTGGTTTAGCAGGTTTTTCAGATTTGTACATTATTAGCCAAATGTTACTGTATATCCTAATTATTGTTAATTAATCATTGTTAATGTTTCTGAAAATGAATGGTAGCTTAAACTATTTTGCCAGAATATTAAGACTGAGAGTTTTGGTATACTTTTTCCTGTGAAATTTTATGGTTTGTACTTAGTTGAAAAAACAGAGTGTAAGCAATTTACTTACCTTTGGGGGCAGGATGTTGAAAAAGAACTGGAGATGCAGATCAGCATGAGGCAGGAGATGGAATTGGCTATGAAGATGCTGGAGAAGGATGTCTGTGAGAAGCAGGATGCCCTGGTATCTCTTCGGCAGCAGCTGGATGATCTCAGAGCTCTCAAGCATGAACTTGCCTTTAAGCTGCAGGTAGGGGAAATATTAGGAATAGACTCACTGGCTCTCTAAAATATTGGGGCTTCCCTTCTCCATCTTATCCTCTAGAATCACACTTTAATTACAAGAGGGAAGAATCACATCTCATTTTGATGCTAGCTGCCAGTAAACGTCTCTCAGCTTCAAACCATCATGGGATCTGTACTGCTGTTCTAGAAAACCATGGCCACTTTTCACATTATAATAGAGGGTGGGGGTCTTTTTTATCATGTAAGATAATTTCTACTCTGCAGTCTAACATGCCAGCTGAGTCATATATTCTATTAGCTTTTACGCTGGAATGTGATACATTGATAAGCTATTACTATGATAATGCTGCCTATAACAATACTAACTTTAGACAAATTGCTTTTTTTCTATTTGAGGATTAACTGATACAGAAATATATCAGCATTTCTATTTTACCACTTACCATTAGATTCAAAAGGCATGTGTGGTTGTATTTTAGGATTTATGTTATACAGGTTGTTTGTAATTATTTTCCATAACAGAGTTCAGACTTAGGAGTAAAACAGAAAAGTGAACTAAACAGTCGCTTGGAAGAGAAGACTAATCAGATGGCTGCTACCATTAAACAACTTGAACAAAGGTAAAAGTCCTGTTTCTTCAGTGAAACACTTTGGGTTGTCAGTGCTGAAGTGAAGAGAATGTGCTGTGCATTCGGCAAATAGAAAGTATGTGAAATTCTTCCACATTGGCATCAGACATTCCGGTAGAAGAAAGCCAATTGAATGTTATATGTGTTTTCTGAGGTATGACTGAAATATTTTTAGGAAATGTCAATCACTTGACTAGTCTTAAAAAAAAAATGGAAAGATCAGCCTTTCATGACTGTTTTGAACATCAGAAATTTTAACCCATGTCAGAGGCATGTGTTAGAGGAAGGATACTTAAAAGCATGAAAGGACTCTCAAATATATGTAATTCTATGATTTTATCATTCATCACTAAAGTCTTTTGAATACTTTGATGCTAGGAGATATAGAGGCACTGAGAGACAGGTGTCCTCCAAGGATCTGCTCTGTATCTTTCTCTCCCTTCTTGAACCCTTTTCTCTTATTTCCCTTTTCTTTCTTCTGAGTAGTTCTGTAGCTTCCACTGTTGCCTCCAATGTGTTCTCCAGCTCTTACCTTCATCTGGAGACCAGTCTTGAGTTTCCATCCTTTGGGCAGCTCTCTTCCACCAGTACCTACAATTCTGTCTGCCCAAAGCACATCTTCTCCCTATGCTACTCTCTTTCTCTGTTTGTGCGAAACAACCATTTTCTCTGTGGCTACTCAGCGGTCAAGAGAAATTGCTGAGTCTTCAAGATTGAATGTGGCATGGCACCCAAAGTCACACCTGTTTCTCACCCTCCTTGCACTTGGGCAAACTAAATTACTGGTCCATGGGTATACTTCCCATTTTCCCATTCATTTCTTTCCCAATAGTTCCACCAATTAGAAATGTCCTAATTCTTCCCATCCCTTGTTTTTTAGATACATTTTTAAGTTTAGGCTCAAATGCTACCTCCCCAGAGTTTCCTCTGATACCTCTTTGCAGCTAGAAATGATCTTTCTGGGAATTCCCATAGCTTCATATCCGTATCTATCTATACTGCTTGTGACACTTCTCACTGTCTTTTACCTTTTAACCCTTTATATACGTCTCTTCTGATGAGAGTGTAAGCTCCCCTGAGATTAGTTAACTCATCTTTTGAGTTCCCTCATTAGATCTGTTGCAGTGCCTTGAATATACAAGCATTCATTCAGTACATATATGATGAATGGGTGAATGGGTGACTTCTTTTATTCAGATGATTCTTAACCAGTAAGGGTCCTGAACAGCAGTGCATATTAATTTTAACTAAAAAGTTAATGGTAAATTAATAATTAAGCCTGAAACCTCTTATATGGCCAAATAAAAATGTATCAGTCTACCTAGGAAAAGACGGTTATGTACTTGCTCATAATCAGTTATATGATTGTGATTTGCCAAATGATTTTAGTGTTCATAAATTGTGCTTTTGAAATGAAATGTATCAAATACCTTTCAATGGTTTTTTTTGACTTGGAAGTTAAAGCAAAGAGAACTAAAATAATGACTTATCTCTTTGAGTATTAAGCTGACTTATTCTCTTGCTATTTTTGTGTTTCCTGTTTATCCATTTTCTCATTCCCCTTTCACTTCATTGTCATTTTTATTTTATTTAGTGAAAAGGATTTGGTGAAACAGGCAAAGACCTTAAATAGTGCAGCGAATAAACTGATCCCAAAACCTCATTAGGCATTTTCATTTGGTCACGTCACAAGTTGGATATCACAACTTAATTGTAAAAGGAAGAAATCTGAAAGTTACTGCATTTAAGCTCTGGTTCGATATAAAATGTCACCAAAAAGTTGACTTTGAATTTGCTGGACTTTTAAAAAACCAGTTGGAGATATAGATTGGGTTTTTTCTTATTCTTCTCCCCAGGGTTAGAAAAATTGGTATGAGTTCCTAATTAAATGCTGAAAAAACTTTGAGAAATTATTTCTGAGTTGACCAATAAATAAAAATACCACTTTTTTAAAAAGCCTAGGGAATTGAAGCTCTGTACATATAATAATGATGCCTTTACAACTCAGTCCCTATATTATAAGATTCTCGGTGCATTGTTCATGTCTGTATCTGCAAGCCTGTTCTGCCATTGCAGTGTAATGACCTAGAGGTAACTACCACGTGAACCTGGACTCTACTAAAATAGTTCTGTGTCTCTTAGACCATGACCCCTTTTCACTTTTGTTATGTAGGTTTAATCCCCCAAGCCAAGGATAGCACTTAGTATTTCACTACACTTCTATTCTCAGTAACCAAGATTGCTTGCAACTTTTTTGGCCTTAGTGACTTTTGAAAAAGAAAAAACAGCATCCTTATATTTCTTTAAAATACATAGAGATAAGTTAGTAATTAGGTAACTTATGATAATAATGTGGATGCTTGGGGGACCCTCTTCATGTTTGTCATCTTCTACCTCTGCCATTTTCCTGCAATTCCACTTCCTACTTGGGTAGTTCAGAGAGAACAATTCTAAAAAAACACTCCTCTCCTATTAAAAAAATGATGCACTACCCATTTTTCATATCCTGCTTTTCTTATTGGAGTAAAAAGGACAGGGTATAGACATGAGTGCTGATATTGTGCCTGGCCTGTTATTTCTTACCTGGAAACATTTACTTAAGAGTTTCTGTTACCTTTTGTTCAGATGGGGATTTGCTAAAGGTTCTGGGAAGCTAATAACTGAATTATTAGAAAAACATTTCAGAATAGGAAATAAATGATAAACTTACCATCTTTGTTATTATTTAGTACAAAAATACTGACTCCACGTAGATATCCACAAGCAATATTAGCAGGGCTGCTTCTTTTAAGTGACCACAGACTAACCCTTTCTAGGCTTTAACATTGTGAATAATCCTATAAATATGTTGATTTTTTTTTTTTTTTAGGATGATTTTTGATTTGAAGAGACAGGCTTTACATAAGCCTCCATTCCTTCAAAAGATCTTGACAAAATATTTGGATTTTTTTCCTCTTTTTTTTTTCATTCTGGTGTGCTTTGCAGCACTTCAGCTGGTTAGGTGGGGGACACAGATAACCCCTTCGCTTCCAGCCCTTGAAATTCTTCATTTTTTTCTTGGCAAACCCAGAATTAAGAGTGTAAGATAGACTCCATGTGTGCTTATATAGGTCCCTGCACAGATTTGACTTGAACCAAAATCAAGTCAAAGAACATATGTTTAAACCAACTTCATAGAGATAGAAGATCCTGTGCTCTTGAACTTATTTTAATTCTTATAATTTGCACCGATATAAACAAAATTCCTACTATATTCTCTTCATCAACCTCTTGTGGTGATGAGTTGCCTTTTCTATGAGCATTTGGAAGGAGTGATCAAACACCAAAATTAAACTTTCTAAAATCTACACATAGCATGCTTTTAAATTCTATTACATAAAATCCCAAGTGTTTTACCTTTTAAAACATGCTCTCTATAGGTGCAAAGTTATAAGATATTTAGAAGAAAACATCAATCAGAATCTTCTGGAGAATATGGTCAGAGTCTTAAACAGGCCCAATGCTGAGTTCTTTGTCCACTTAGTCACATATCTTTTGTGGGAATGGAAAAGGAAGGAGACAGCCAAACTCCGACAAAGGCTTTTCCTTATAAAATAACTCAAAGCCTGGGTGAGGGTTGATATATAATGTCCCATGATTTAATATATGTGGTTTGGGGGAACGGACAAGAAAAAACTATACTTCCACATATAAGAAGGTAGTTGCCCATTTAATGTTTCAGTTATGTGTGTAAAACAGAAAAATTAAGTACCAAACCTATTAGGAAATTTTTTTAAAAAGTGGATTTAACTTAAATTACTGTGTACTTGAGGTTGGCTTTGGATATGGATTTTCTAAAAAGTGATGTTTCATTGTTTATCATCTAATGGCTGTAAACTGTAGTACTAGAATAAAAAAAAATGGAAAACCAGCTTTTCCTCTGCCTGGTTCACCTTCATCTTACTTTTTTTTTAGAATTTGTTTCTTCTTCATCTTTTTCCTCCCATAATTTCTTCGCCTGTGTCCTGCAAAGTTTTTTTCCACTCTCTGTCTCTCTGTGCATTCTTCCTTGGGTTATTTTATTTTGTGTTGTGAACTTGGTCTTCCTCCCCACCATGGCTTTTGTTTTTTATCACAAGTTCATGTGGCTCACATCCAGATTGCGCCAGGCTGAGCGAAGCCGCCAGTCTGCTGAGTTGGACAACCGGCTCTTCAAACAGGACTTTGGAGACAAGATCAACAGTCTGCAGCTGGAAGTCGAGGAGCTCACCAGGCAGCGGTGAAGAGGGAACAGCTTGAGCTGACAGGGTGGTCATGGGTAATTCTTAGGGTAGACAGTAAGAAAAGGGATTTCATGACTTCCAGCCAGGTTGGCTCTGTCTTTGCAATGTCCTTTCTCTAGAATTGGAATTCAAAAAGCTTCACATACCTCAACATTCCCCAAATCCTATCAACATGATTTGTGATCAAAGAATTAGGAAATTAGAGCCAAGATCCTGGATAGTCATTATTAGCCCATATAACACTAATAATAATATGTAGTATTTCCTGAATTCTTACTGTGTGCCAGATACTTTACAAAGCACCTCACATGCAAGCTGTCCATTTAATATCTTCACATCAATCCTATTAGTGATATTATTGCCTCCACTTTCAGATTAAAGTAGAACTTAAGGCTGGGCGCAGTGGCTTACGTCTGTAATCCCAGCACTTTGAGAGGCTGAGGCAGGTGTATTACCTGAGGTCAGGGATTCCAGACCAGCCTGGCCAACATCTCTACTAAAGATACAAAAATTCACCAGACATGGTGGCAGTGCCTGTAATCTCAGCTACTCAGGAGGCTGAGGCAGGAGACTTGCTTGAACCTGGGAGACAGAGGTTGCAGTGACCCAAGATCATGCCACTGCACTCCAGCCTGGGTGACAGAGCAAGACTCTGTCTCAAAAAAAAAAAAAAAAAAGTAGAGATTAGAGAGATTAAATGTGTCCAGATTCACACGGTTAAGCTAAGAAGTCGCAACATTATCATTTAAAAACCTGTCTCTCTGACAGCAAGCTCTTAACCATTCTTAATTATTATAGTTTAAGACAAGGGGTTGGCATTCTTTAGAGAATATGTCTGTGTAGAATTTCAATTTTTCGTCCTTTTCCTTTCCTGCTTACCTCAGGAACCAGCTTGAGTTAGAACTAAAACAGGAAAAAGAAAGAAGATTACAAAATGACAGGAGCATCCCAGGAAAGGGTTCCCAGAAGCCAGAATCCAAGATGGTAATATTTGCTATTCCCTTGTTCTTTTACTTAATTTCAGTTTAAATTTTAGAGGCTAACTTGATAGGCCTGTCAGTTTTCTTTTACAGATCAAATACTTAGGGGCTGTGTCCTCAAGTATGTGGATACTTGATAATGATGTGAACAGATGAAAGCTTGATTCTGAGTCTGCCTCTAGGACACTTCCTCTAACTTGATTTCATTTGGAAAGGGGTATTTTAATAATCACAGTGAACTGTTTCCCTTTTAATAATTTTTTAAGTTGGATTATTTTGGTATCTTAACAAAAATCTGTTTCTTGGATTTCTGCTAATAATTTTAATAAAATAGTATAATAATCCCTCTCCAACCCTGAATTCCCCTTTAACAGAATTTTCCTCAATGTAGTTTCTTCTGTATACGTTTTTCAAATCATGAGTAGTTCACTTTGAGTATCCTCAAGGAACTTCTCATGGGAATAATTAGAAAGAGAGGGAACTAGGCTTGAGGAAGGGAAGGTAATAGAGAATAGTTTAAAGAATAAAAGTAGAAATTTCTACAGAAAATTCTTAGAAGGAGATACCTCCAGCACCTACAGCGGTGAAGGAGCTAAAATTGGATAAGGTCATTTCTGGGGCCCAGGAAATAATGAAATCAGAAAAGCATGAAATGCTTTTTCTGTCAAAGACAAACACAGTGAAAAAATTGCCTCCTGTGTGTACATATTCTACAAGGGGACTTCAAAAAGATCATGGGAAATGGAATTAAAAGGTAAAAACATATAAATTTTATTTCTCAACCTAAGTTCCATCAAGGTCAAGACACTTTTCTAAGTGATGATACCAGTCATGTAGGCCATTCCTAAATAACTGAGGGTCCTAGGAATTTAACCATATTAATACAGTCCTTTTTAGATTATTAATGGAAGAAACTAGGTGCCCTTTAATGATCTTTTAAGATTAGGAAACAAAAAGAAATCAGGGGGGAGTCAAATCAGAATTGCTTAATGATTTCCCATTGTAACTCTCATAGAATTGCCCTTGTTTGATGAGAGGAATGAGAAGGAGCATATTTGTGGTGGAATAGGACTCCTGTTGACACTTTCCTGAGCATTTTTGTGCTGAAGCTTTGGCTAACTTTGTCAAAACATTCTCACAGGTATTAGCCAGGTGTGGTGGCATGTGCCTCTAGTTTCAGCTACTTGGGAGGCCTAGGCATGAGAATCGCTTGAACCTGGGAGGTGGAGGTTGCAGTGAGCCAAGATCACACCACTGCACTCCAGCCTGGGCAACAGAGCAAGACTCCCTCTCAAAAAATAAAAAAAAAATTAAAAACACTGTCACAATAAGCAGACATGAGCATTCTCTGGCTTTCCAGAAAGTCAACAAGCAAAATGCCTTCAGCTTCCCTAAAAACTGTTGCCATGACCTTTGCTCTTGACCTGTCTGCTTTTGCTTTAACTGTACCACTTCCACCTCTTCAGAGCCTTTGCTTTGATTGTGCTTTGTCTGCAGGATTGTACTATGAAGTTGTTACATCTCCTGTTACAGTCCTCAAACAAATGCTTCAGGTTCTTGTTCCCACTTGTTTATAATTTCCCTTGAAAGCTATGCTCTGGTCTATAGCTGATACGGGCACAACAGTTTTGGCACCCATCAAGTAGAAAGTTTACTCAACTTTAATTTTTCAGCCAGAATTGTATAAGCCAAACCAACTGAGATGTCTGCAGTGTTGGCTGTTGTTTCTACTGTTAATCATTGGTCCTCTTCAATCAGAGCATGAACAAGATCCTCACAAATTGATGTGGCCAGTCTGCTACTGCAGGCTTCATCTTCAGCCTCATCTGGCCCCGTCTTAAAATGGGTTATCCTTTGTAAACGGATGATTTCTTTGGAGCATTGTCCCCATAAGCTTTTTGTAAAGCATCTATAATTTCGCAATTCTTCCATCTAAGCTTCACCATCAATTTGATGTTCGTTCTTGCTTCAGTTAATTTTATCAGAATTCCTGTTGCTCTGATAGGGGCTCTTCCTTTTTTCTTTTTTTTTTTTTTTTTGAGACAGAGTCTCACCTAGAATAGAGTCCAGTGGCACAATCATGCCTCACTGCAGCCTCGATTTCTAGGCTCAAGTGTCCTCCCGCCCCAGCCTCCCGAGTAGCTGGGAGTATGGGCACAAGGCCGAGATAATTTTTGTGTTTTTTTGGTAGAGATGGGGTTTTGCCATGTTGCCCAGGCTGGTCTTGAACTCCTGGGCTCAAGCGATATGCCTGCCTCAGCCTCCCAAAGTGCTGGGATGACAGGTGTGACCCACCATGCCCGACCAGGGGCTCTTTTCAAAGTGATGTCTTATCCTTTTTAGTGACTCAAACTATATCCTGGTCAGATATATTAAAATAAGTAAGTACAAGTTTATTTTGGTGCAAAAAAATTTTGAGGTACATGCACAGTCTTTTCTTAACATGCATTTTCCATGAACTTTTTGAATACTTCTAGTATATAACAAAGCAAGACCAGTTCATAAACTATTTAAAATTTCTAGAGAGTGAGCTGCTAATTTACTGTCAAATAGAAAATAATGGTATATGGAAATTTATTAAATAGTACCACTACTAATAATTTAAAGTGTACAAAGAACCACTCTATATAGCATGCTGTCTTTATTATTTTAGTTTAGTGAACATAAAATCTAAAAGGCTTTATTATTTAGTTTAGTGAACATAAAATCTAAAAGGCTTACAAAGTTATACTTCAGATATTGGCCTGTCTATTTTTCCAATGAGGCTTTAAGTTTTTCAATCTCCAGTTGTTTCCTGCAGTGGCGTTTCCAGGAGGATAAGTATTGCATTGACCTCTCTTCCTTGATACTTGAGTGGTGTAAGAACACACATTTCAGCTGGGTGCGGTAGCTCAGCCCTGTAATCCTAGCACTTTGGGAGGCTGCAGCATGAAGATTGCTTGATCCCAGGAGTTAGAGACCAGCCTGAGCAATACAGGGAGACCCTGTTTCTACAACAAAAAATTTTAAATTAGCTGGTTATGGTGGCTTATGCTTATAGTCCCAGCTGCTCAGTAGACTGAGGTGGGAGGATCACTTGAGCCCAGGAGGTCGAGGCTACACTGAGCTATGATCATGCCACTGCACTCCAGCCTGGGCAGTAGCATGAGACCTTGTCTCAAAAAACAAACAAAAAGAATATACATTCCACTTTTGGATGCACATGGGCAGCAGTTGAAGGCAAGCAGCAGTAGGTGTGTGTGCCACAGAAAAAATGTAGCCCTAAAAACTGCCCAAGCACCTGGCCGGGCGTGGTGGCTCATGCCTGTTATCCCAGCACTTTGGGAGGCCAAGGCGGTGGATTGCCTGAGCTCAGGAGTTCAAGGCCAGCCGGGCAACATGGTGAAACTCCATCTCTACTAAAATACAAAAATGTAGCTGGGCGTGGCAGTGTGTACCTGTAATCCCAGCTACTCAGGAGACTGAGACTGGAGTGAACCCAGGAGGCGGAGGTTGCAGTGAGCCAAGATCACACCACAGCACTCTAGCCTGAGCAACAGAGCGAGACTCCAGCTCAGAAGAAACAAAATGTCCAGGCAGGGCTTAAGAGTATGGGTAGAAATGCAGTTTGAAACTTTACATTTGTCCTGCCAAGTAGAAAACTACTTGAGTTGAACAGGCTATAGCGGTTGTGGCAGTGGGCTGAGTGCGATGGCTCACGCCTATAATCCCAGCACTTTGGGAGGCCAAGGCAGGCGGATCACTTGAGATCAGGAGTTCAAGACTAGTCTGGCCAACATAGTAAAACCCATCTCTACTAAAAATACAAAAAATTAGCCAGGCATGGTGGCACATGCCTGTAGTCCCAGCTACTTGGGAGGCTGAGGCAGGAGAATTGGTTGAACCCACAGGCAGAGGTTTCAGTGAGCCAAGATGGCACCACTGCACTCCAACCAGAGCAAGAGAGTGAGATTTTGTCTCAAAAAAAAAAAAAAAAAAAAAAACCTGTGGCACTGGGGCATCAACTTGATTGACCATCCGGAGGATTATAGTCTGCTGGATATGGCCGTCCTTGGTTTTACCAGTTTTTCAGAGCTCAGTCTGGGGGAAAGAAAAAAAAAAATTATACTTCTCCTAAGAAGCAGCCAATATCTTGAGCAAATTTTGCAAGTAAATAGAATACATTCTGAATTTTATTTGAATCTCAAGAATTAAAATATCTACTTTGAAAATCATTTTTCGCAAACTATGAGAATTGTTAAGAAACTACTTAGAACAAAGAATGAGGAAACATAGCTTGAAAGTTAGATCCCTTCCCTAATGAAAAAGCTGCTTAGCTTTATACCCAAACTAAGGCATTGCAGAAGAAAATATTTGCAATATCATCATTGTTTAGCAATCTGAATAATTAATAAATTGGGCTGTTTTCTTTTGGCAGGATGGGAAGCACAAAATGCAAGAGGAAAATGTTAAACTAAAAAAGTCCCTGGAAGAAAGCCACAGGTGTTTGTTAATCAAGTATTAACTAAGATGTAAAGTTATTCTGGGGTGGTGGGAAGGAGGGAGCTTTTGATATATATTGGCATTGACACCGACTTATTATATTAATATGCCAGGAAGACATTTGAAGTGGAAGTTAATGAATAATAAACCTCATGACATGTATTAAACCAAACCCATTAGGCCATTTCAGAGGAAAGAAGGATAATCAGGCTGTCCTCTGTCTCTTCCCTGATTAATTCCCAAGCTCAAATTATCACTTAAGAGGTTATTTCTCACCTTTACTGAATTGGTATCCCAGGAGAATAAAGTATAAGTCATACATAGCATTTCTTAGCTTCTTAAATATATTTGAGTATGACTTGTTTTTACCTTTGTGCTAAATTTCAAATAAGTGGCCAGGCGCAGTGGCTCACACCTTTAATCGCAGCACTTTGGAAGGCCAAGGCGGCTGGATCACCTGAGGTCAGGAGTTTGAGACCATCCTGGTAAAACCTCGTCTCTACTAAAGATACAAAATTAATTGGGCCTGGTGGTGCCTGCCTGTAATCCCAACTACTTGGGAGGCCGAGGCAGGAGAATCACTTGAGCCCAGGAGGTGGAGGTTGTAGTGAGCCAAAATGGCATCACTGCTCTCCAGCCTGGGCAATAAAGTGAGACTCCATTTCAAAAAAAAAAAAAAAAAAGTTCAAATAAGTACTCTATCTCTCATCTCTCATTTTTCTTTTCTCTTGAGAATCTCAAACAGCCTAACTTCATTCCTTTTTCCTAACTCTATCTAATTTGCTCACAATGAAGCACATAGGATAGTTTCAAGGAAGCTGACTTTTTATAGTTATTTTAGCAGGTTAGAAATATAACAAAATACTACATAGTGCCCCTGCATTAAAACATGAAGGAGGTCCAGTTATATGGCATTCTGGAAAAGACAAAACTATGGAGACAGTTAAAAAAAAAAAAAAAATCAGTGGTTTCCGGTGGTTAAGGGAAGGGAGGAGTGAACAGGTGGAACACAGAAGATTTTTAGGGCAGTGGAACTACCCTGTATGATACTGTGATGGTGGATGCATGTCATTATACATTTGACCACACCCATAGACTAGACACCACCAAGAGTGAACCTTAACGTAAACCATAGACTCTGGGTGATGATGTTGTCAGTGTAGGCTCATCAGTTGTAACAAATGCACCACTCTAGTGCCACATGTTGATAAAGAGGCTGAGGATGGGGCAGGAGACATGTGAGAAATCTCTGTACTTTCTACTCAGTTTTGCTGTGAACCTAACTGCTCTAAACGTAAAGGTCTATTTCAAAAGGTGGAGGAAGAGGTTAGTGATGAGGAATGATACCATGGTGGGGTTTTGAGAGAACTGTACAGCTGTCCCTAGCCAGGCTTTGTTATCTTAAGAATGAGGTAGTGTGTCATCTGGAGCAGAAGTAGCTGCTGGAGAAGGGAAATCACACAGTCCAGGAGTAGGCTAATTATGTAGGTGCTTGGCCTAAGTGCCCCTTTCTTGCCTTAAACGCCATACCAAAGTCATTAATTTTGCTCCCAAAGAGCATGGTTTGATCCAGAGCTAACCTTAAACTATCGCCCATCTCACATTACAGAATGGCATAAGCAGAGCAGGGAACTAGAAAGGCCAAGAAATTAACCTGGGCTTCCAGGTCCCTTTCAGGGTCAGCCTAGTTTCAAACTAAAATTCAGTCATTTACTTGAGCAATCAGGAGTATCTATTAAATGGCAACTTCTGACTTAGGTCCTGATAATATAGTACAGTGCTTCCTTATATCTGAATTGTGCTCTGCAACTTAGAATTTGTCTGTTTCACATTCATTATCTCCTTATGATTTAATATTCCTTATAGAAGTATCTAATGCAACTTTACAGATGAGAAAACTGAAAAGCACGGAGACGCTAGTTGACTTACCCAGGTTGCCTCTGTTTATCATGTCTCCTATTTTTAAGTCCTTTGGCTCTGCACTACCTATTAGCAATTTCCAGGACTTATTCTGGCCATAGCTGCAATCATTAGACATACCAGGCTTCCTAGGATTATGATGGCAAGGAACATCTGAAAACCCGGTCACCCCATGGTGTATGTCTGGTGGTCACACTGCTACTCAACTGAAAAGAATAGGAACCATTGCAATCTGTGGTGCATATTCCCTGTAAGCGAGAGTGAGCTTTGCTTCGCCTCATTTAGGCTCTAGTCCATGCTGGGAACATCAGAGTTAGCTCAGCGTAGTCTCATGAAGAAATAGTTCAACCTGAATGGGTTTTC
Source organism: Ateles fusciceps (assembly GCA_036589455.1). Lineage (NCBI taxonomy): Eukaryota > Metazoa > Chordata > Mammalia > Primates > Atelidae > Ateles > Ateles fusciceps. The sequence goes on from JAZHEH010001615.1 coordinate 27,545, forward strand.
TGGTGACAGTCTCATTTATTTCCCTTTCTTGGATTAATTTGCTAAAGCTCACATCTTAAGAATATTTGGGACTAATATATAACATGCGATAATGAGTAGATTTCCATAATACCAAATAGAAAAAAAGCTACTAAAATATATGGCCAGTGCACCATTGGAGTTTCACACGTTGGGAAACATAAATGCTAACTATTTTAATAGTAAAAGGGAAATGTAAAATATAACTTCAAATCTGTTTTTAAATGGAAACTCTAATATAATAGGTTCAGGGGTCAGATTCTAGTGATAGATTATAAGAAGCAAAATTTCTTCTCCTTGAAGGTCAAGATTAATAATTATGTTGTTCTTAGTAATATAAAAGACGTACAGTGTTTCTTGTTTGAAGAAATGTTTATATTCTGAGCTTTTTATTGAAATGATATAAATGGAAATACACACAGTTGCTATTTGTCACTGTTTTTTACTTCTTCATTGTAGGCTGCAACCCCACCCTGTGGATGAACAGGTAACAGAGCCTCCTGTTTCAAAACATCTTGTATAAATTATGAAGTTGGTTGTACTGTGTCTAGCTAGCAAAAAGGTAGCATGGGCAGAAGATGAGTGAATACAGTGTGCCATCCTCCCTACAATACCCTCAACAGGCTGGGCGTGGTGGCTCACGCCTGTAATCCAAGCACTTTGGAGGCCAAGGCGGGCGGATCACCTGAGGTCTGGAGTTCAAGACCAGCCCGACCAACATGGTGAAACCCCGTCTTTAAAATAAATAAAATAAATAAAATAAAAAAATACCCTCAACAAATATGTATTGCCTGAAGCTCACACAGGAAGTAGCACAGCTTTCAGCAGTTTACTAAGTAAACATCAGTTCTCACTTATTTGAAATTATCCCTGACATTAAGACCTAGGAGAGCTCACTTTACGTACCTTTCCTCTAGTTTTTCCCTTACATAAAATGGAGAGAAAAAAGATGTTTTGATCACTTAGAAATAAGCTAACATAAATAATTATAAAACACTTTGTGAATCTAGTAGTATATGAAAGCCCATGAGAAAGACAGTGAATGCTACTATGTCTGAGTCACCCTGTCATTTACCTCTTAGATTATAAAATAAAATAAATCCTACTGCTTTCCACTGTTTTTTTTTTTTTTTTAGAGATAAGGTCTCACTTGTGTTGCCCAAGCTGGGGTGCAGTGGACGATTACTTCCTGAGCTTAGGTGATCTTCCCACCTCTGCCACCTGAGTAGCTAGGACTACAGGTGCATGTCACCATGCCCGCATGCCTGGCAAATTTTTTGTATTTTTAGTAGAGATGAGGTTTTGCCATGTTGCCCAGGCTGGTCTCAAACTCTTGGGCTCAAGCGATCTGCCTGCCTTGGCCTTCCAAAGTGCTTTGATTACAGGTGTGAGCTTCCGTGCCCTGTGCTTGCCATTCTTTCCCCCCCCCAACCTTTTTTTTATTTTTTGAGACAGAATCTCGCTCTGTCACCCAGGCTGGAGTGCTGTGGCGCAGTCTCAGCTCACTGCAACCTTTGCCTTCCAGGTTCAAGTGTTTCCCCTGCCTTAACCTCCTGAGTAGCTGGGATTACAGGTGCCCACCACCATGTCCGGCTTTTTTTTTTTTTTAATATATTTTTAGTAGAGATGGGGTTTTGCCATGTTGGCCAGCCTGGTCTTGAACTTCTAACCTCAGGGTGATCCACCCGCTTCGGCCTCTCAAAGTGCTGGGATTATAGGTATGAGCCACCAGGCCCATCCCCCAGTGCTTTTCATTCTTGATGGTAGAGTGAAACAAGAAGAATGGGATAATGTTAAAACTTTTTACTCTATACTTGCATATGCTTGAATTTTCTTTTTAGAAATAAAGTCATTTTATTATAAAAATTAAGAGCTGGAAGGATAATAATATCTGAGTTGTATTATGGTGGTGGGACTACCTGTTTGTAATTGGTTTTAGTTTCTCGACAGTCTATAGTGTGATTATATTAATATTGTAGCAAAAAAATTCGTATTCTGAAAGTACTAATGTTTCTGGCGCTAAGGAAAACTAACCAGCTCACTGTGTGGTTTAGGATCAGCTGCTGCTCTCTGAAAAGCCACAGGTGTGTCAGCTATGCCAGGAAGATGGCAGCCTAACAAAGGTAACTTCGGTGAGACACGGACAGGGTTTTCGTAGGGATGCCTACAGCACCCCCAGTCCCTCCCCCAGGAGTAACAGGGACTTTGCCTCATAGAGTGCAGAGTACATGCTCACAATGCTGGGAGTGGGGTGAAAGCAAAGGGGGCAAGCATTTACTGGGTACCTGTCCTTTTTCAGTCATAGTAATTGATGTCAGTAAGTTCCCATTAAAATAAACATCAATAACTCTGTAATTTAAAACAAATTACAGAGAGAAATGTATAAGTAGATATTGAGTGCCTGCTGTGTAGAATGTGCTGGAGAAAGAGTAATGGACAAAGTAGACCAAGTCTGTTCTTGTCAAGCTTATGTCCTTCGTAGCTGTCATTTTATGGATGAAGAACGTTGAACATCTAATGCTAAGTCCATTTCCCAAAATTACTCAAGTCATAGGTGGTGAAACCCAGCTTCCAACCTAGCTTTAGCTCCAAAGTCCACAGTCGTTTCAGCACTGTATCCTGCTCAGAACAGGATATGAGCTGTTCCCGCCAGACCACTTGATTTCCACTCCCCCCATCCTCAAGGGTGCCATCTGCCTGAGCACCTTCCCAGTTTGTTATCCTAGAGCAGGCAGAGTGCAGGAAGTATTCAGAAAGAACCAGTGCCCTTGATAGCTGGAACTGCGTCTTGTCCATGGAGAATCCCCCAGCATCTAATATGGTACCCAATCCATAGTGGTCAAGTGGTCAAGAAAAGTTATGTACAAATGAGTGTATGAAACACTACTCGGAAGAGATACAGCAAGCAGGCTCAAATTCTGGATCACAACCTGCATAGCACCATTTGTGATCATGCCGAATTGTAACAAGTGAAATTATAGTACGACCTAGTCTTAAATTCACAGAATCAGATAACAGATGAACCGCCCTTCTAGAATTGGAAGGTTTTGTAATTATAGAAATATGTTACAAAATAGAAGAAACTGTTAATTCTGCCTTTCATCTTCTAAGCCAAGCAACATTAACTTCTGTATGTCAGACAAAAATTCTCAGGCTTTCAAATAAAAGCAACCCGCTACTCCTCTCACCCTCAGGAAGACGAATTATTTGAGATGAAGTTAGTACTTCATGGGAGAAATTCTTCTTCACAGCTTTTTATATGGGACCCTTGGAGCTTTGTGTATACCACCCTATCACAGCCTTACCGCTGACACCGCTATAGTGACGTCTTGCTCTTCCAGTGCTTGACTATTGAAGATTCAAAATATTTAGGAAAGCAAAACAACTTTCCTATGAACAATGCAGGAAGCTGCCCTCCTGCTGCACTGATAACCGAAAGGATGTTCTTACAGAGCATCAAAGATCACAGGAAAGCATTAAGCATCTCCGTGTATTAGGAATTATACTTTCAGTTCATACTGAGAACATTTTTTAATCCTAGCCTGTTCACCCAAGCCATTGTTCATCACTGCCTTACTTTGAGTATGCTCAGGTATTTGCAAACTAATTTTAAAACTAACTTACCTAAAAGTGAGTATGGGGAACAGATGCGTGAAGTATATTCCAAAGATGAGTGATTTGTATGTTACCTGTTTTTATTTTTAACTCTATGGTACTGCTTCTTTTCATTTAATCTAAAAACTAGATGGTGAACTTCTTTGTAGACTGGGCCTGTGTTCAAATACTATCTGGCACGTGGTAAACATCCAGTGTTTGATTAGGCATTGAGCACTTACCATAGCTGGCTTTTTATATCCTATGAATCCTTATGCCTTGCACCTCTTCTGTTCCCCACCTCACCTCCTCCTCCTCATAGAATGTGTGTAAGAACTGCAGAGGAACCTTCTGCTATGCCTGTTCAACAAATGAACTGCCTCTTCCTTCAAGTATCAAGCCTGAGCGAGTTTGCAATCCCTGTCACAAGCATCTGATCAAGCAATATTCCACCAGCCCATCATAAGACTGAAGGCCAAGACCTGGACCAGAACGTTTATGCAGGCTCTTCTGTACCTGTGTTTTAGCTGTCAGGATCTCCTAGAGCCCAGTCCTTAGAGTCAACTAAAGAGGTGACAGGAATTAACTAGGTCCGGGGAGAAAAGGCAGTGGTTGAGGTTACTGGAAATTTTGCTCGTTTTCCCTAATGACTGTGTGAATAAAAGTTAACTCACTTGAGCCTTTCTCTTCTAAATCTAAACAACCTGACATTGAAGGTTTGCTTTATAGTATATCTTTGAAAGGGCAATTCATTGTTATGATTAGTGATAATAATGCTGGGGTGGATTTAATAGAAGAGAGAGTCCAGGCAGGTAAGAATAAAAAGGAAAACGATCATCTTCTTCTATTACATTTGCAGAGTAGATGCCGAGATCAAAATGACAGATGTTACATATATTCCGAGGTGCTGTTAGACATAAACATTGTTTCTTCTTCACCCCTACTACCTACCTCTGAAAGTATCTCTACCAAACTGTGAACCCAGTCTCAGGGAAAAGAAATTAAAGAGTAATATAAATTCTGAATGTGTTGAAAACAGTATTGTAATATATTATAATTTCAAGACCAGAATTTTCTGGTCTTGACCTACAAGGATTTCCATTATCAAAAAAAGAACATTCATTTTTCTACTTAGTGACTTCAAAGTAAATAAACTGCCCTTTTCAGAATCTTTCACAAAACAAGCCAACTGTTTCCCATTCCCTCTGTCTTCCTCTCAAAGTCGTAATGGAAATTGTAAGGAGTTTTAAAAATAGGATTTGACTTTTGCAAATAGAAGATATTGATTAAAGCAAAGTCAAATATAGAATAAAACAAGTTTGTTTTCTTGAGACAGGGTCGTGCTCTGTTGCCCAAGCTGGAGTGCAGTGGTGCAATCACAGCTCACTGAATCCCTGACCTCCTGGGCCTCAAGCAATCTTGCCACCTCAGTCTCTCAAGTAGCCAGGACTGGCTTTTTTTTTTTTTTTTTTTTTTTTAAGCGGTGGGGTCTCATTGGTTGTTCAGGCTGGTTTCAAACCCCTGGGCTCAAGCAGTCCTCCCGCCTTGGCTTCCAAAGTGCTGAGATTGCAGGCATGAGCCACCACACCTGGCCAAGTTTAATTTGTTGATGGCTGAGGACAGCTCGGAATACTTACCGTTTTTGAATATGGAATTCTTCATTCTGAGTAATGAATCAGAGCTGATAGATGCTTTCTTGGAAAGGGCAATACAGTCATCCCTTAGTATCCATGGGGGATTGGTTCCAGGAATCCCACTGGGTATGAAAATCCATGGGTGCTCAAGTCCTATTGTATAATATGGGTTATATGGTATTTGCATATAACCTACACACATCTTCCTGTGTACTTTAAATCATCTGAAGATTACTTATAACCTAATAAAATACCTACACGTCATTTCATTTGCATGGATTCAACATAGTGCTTGGTGTTTGGCAAATTCAAGTTTTGCTTTTTTGGAACTTTGTGGAATTTTTTTTTTTCCTGAATATTTTTGATTGGCAGTTGGTTGAATCCATGGATGCAGAACCCGTGGATATGGAGGGCTGACTGTATTCACACATCGGAGTAACAAACTCTTTGGGGGAAAAGAGGGAAGTATATTGAGCAAGAGAAGGAAAGAAACATTATGTATTATTTTGATTCTGTTACATGTGTCTATAGATTGTTTGATTTTAATCAAGACCTAAGAAGATATGATTCTGTGACTGGTTTAGAATTCTGGGGTGGAAACGTCTTGGAACCATGTTATTTAATAAATTCTGTCTCCTGGAAAGGTTTACAACCTGGGAAAAGAGTTGTTATTCCAAAAGTTGCCTGTTACTTGATGAAGCTTAAGAATTCTAGGGAAAAATAAAATTGAGTAAGTCAAGCCTAGTTTGTTGATTGTCTTTTTTTCCCTTAAATACATTTGTCTTTTTGAGAATCTTCACTCTCCTTATTTTTTGGCCACCTACGTGAGGTAGCACTCTTTTACGTGCTATACATAATGTGGGGGACAAAAATAAACTAAAGGAGTGTTGCCCTAAATCAGCAAAAGTTATTTTGAATTAATTTTAAATTAAATTGAAAAGAGACAGCTTTGTAACATGCAATATAATAAATAGACTTGAGATTTTACTTAGAATTACACACAGATATTTAACCATTAATTTTTTATTTATTTTTTTTTGCGAGAATCTCACTCTTGCCCAGGCTGGAGTGCAGTGGCGCAATCTTTGCTCACTGCAACCTCTGCCTCCTGGGTTCAAGCAGTTCTCTGCCTCAGTCTCCCAAGTCTCTGCCTCAGCCTCTTGAGTATCTGGGATTACAGGCGGGTGCCACCATACCTGGCTTATTTTTTTTCTTTTTTTTTTTTGTAGAGATGGGGTTTCACCATCTTGGCCAGGCTGGTCTCAAACTCCTGACCTCGTGATCCACGTACCTCGGCCTCCCACTGCGCCCGGTGGTGGCTCGCACCTGTAATCTGAGCACTTTGGGAGGCTGAGACAGGAGAATTGCTTGAAGCCAGGAGGTGGAGGTTGCAGTGAGCCAAGATCATCCCACTGCACTCCAGCCTGGGCAACAGAGTGAGACTCCGTCTCAAAAAAAAAAAAAAAAAAAAAAAAAAGATTGTATACAATGTCCCAAAGATCTGTAGTTATTAGTGCAGCCTCCCATAAAAGCATGGGGACCAAGTCATAAATACCTTGACTTAATGGTATGCCTATCTTCCTTTAAAATTGTGCTTTTCACCATTTACAATAGCATAAACTGAACCAAAGAGCCAAAAGAATTGAACATTGAAAACTTCAAAATGTTGCCATACAAAATTGAGACATAAAAGTATCACATGTTCAGCCAGCTGCTGTGGCTCACCCTGTAATCCCAGGCTTTGGGAGGCCAAGAAGGGTGGATCACCTGAGGTCGAGTTCAAGACCAGCCTGATCAACATGGCAAAACCTTGTCTCTACTAAAAATACAAAAATTAGCCAGGCATGGTGGTGATGAGGCAGGAGAATCACTTGAACCCAGGAGGAAGATGTTGCAGTGAGCCAAGATTGCACCACTGCACTCCAGCCTGGGTGACAGAGTGAGACTTTTGTCTAAAAAAAAAAAAAAGTATGTTCATGGGTTCAAAAACTTAATATTGAGTAATCTACAGATTCAATACAGTCCCAGTGAAAATCCCAGCATTCTGGAAAAATAGAAAAATCTATCCTAAAATTCATACACAATCTCAAGAGACCCCCAAATAGTCCAAATAATCTTGAAGAAGCACAAAGTTGGCCAGGCTCAGTGGCCTATGCCTGTAATCCTTGCGCTTTGGGAGGCCAAGGCGGGCAGATCATGAGGGCAGGAGATTGAGACCATCCTGGCTAACACAGTGAAACCCCATCTCTTCTAAAAATAAAAAATTAACCAGGCGTGGTGACACACACCTGTAGTCCCAGCTACTTGGGGAGGCTGAGGCAGGAGAATCGCTTGAACCCAGGAGGCAGAGGTTGCAGTGAGCTAAGATCACACCACTGCACTCCAGTCTGAGCGACAGAGCGAGACTCTGTCTCAAAAACAAAAAAAAAAGGAACAAAGTTGGAGGTCTTACACTCCCTGATCTCAACATTTAATACAAAACTACAGTAACCATAACAGTATGATACTGGCATAAAGTTTAGCATATAAACCAATGGAATAGAATCACAAGCCTAGAAATAAACCTTTACATATATGGTCAGATGATTTTTGACAAGGGTCCCAAGACGATTCAGTGGAGAAAAGATTCTTTTCAACAAATGGTGTTGGGAAAAGTGGATCTCTACATACCAAAAAAAAAAAGTTGAACCCTTACACAATATACAAATATTAACTTAAAATGCATCAAAAACTAGCTCCATCCACCAAGGTTGGGAGAAAAGAGCTAGAGTTATCAAACTCTTTGAAATAAAAAAACAGAATGGCCAGGTGTGAGGGCTCATGCCTGTAATCCCAGCACTTTGGGAGGCCGAGGCAGGTGTATCACCTGAGGTCAGGAGTTCAAGACCATCCTGGCCAACATGGTGAAACCCTGTCTCTACTAAAAATATAAAACTTCGCCAGGCGAGGTGGTGGGACACCTGTAATCTCAGCTATTGAGGAGGCTGAGGCAGGAGAATTGACTGAACCTGGGAGGCAGAGGTTGAAGTGAATCCAGCCTGAGCAACAGAGCAAGACCCTGTCTCCATAAAAAATAAATAAATAAAACAGGAAAAGCTTCATGACATTGGATTTGGCAGTCATTTCTTGGGTATGACCAAAAGCACAGGCAACAAAAGAAAAACATAGATTGGACTCCAGTAAAATTAAAAATTTGTGCATCAAGGGACACTATCAGAAGAATGAAAAGGAATGGGAGAAAACTGCAAATAAAGAAATCCTGGCTTGATGCAGTGGCTCACACCTGTAATCCTAGCACTTTGGGAGGCCAAGGCAGGCGTATCACCTGAGATCAGGAGTTCAAGACCAGCCTGACCAACATGGCAAAACCCTGTCTCTACTAAAAATGCCACACACACAAAAAAAAAAATTAGCCTGGCATGGTGGTGGGTGCCTGTAATCCCAACTACTCAGGAGGCTGAGGCAGGAGAATCACTTGAACCCGGGAGGCGGAGGTTGCAGTGACCTGAGATTGCGCCATTGCAATCCTGCCTGGGCGACAGAGCAAGGCTGTCTCAAAAAAAAGAAAAAGAACTCCTGCAACAATTAAAAAAAAAAAAGCCTGAAAAAATGAGCAAAGTACTTGAATAGACATGTCTTGCAAAAAGATACAGAATTATCCAATAAGTACATGAAAAGCTCAAAATCAGTAATCCTTGGGGAAGTGTACAGATTAAAACCACAATGAGATACCACTTTATATCTATTAAGGTGGCTATTATCAAAAAAGCAGAAGTGTTGACAAGGAAATAGAGAAAATGGAATTCATGTACACAATTGATGAGAATGTAAAATGGTACAGCAGTACAGTGATTAAGAAAAAATTACCATATGATCCAACAAATCCATTTCTGGGTATACACCCCAAAAAAATTGAAAGCAGGAACTTCTACAGATATTTGTACACTTGTGTTTCCAGCCCTTTTATTCAAATAGCCAAAAGGTAGAGACAACCCTAGTGTCCATCAATGGATGAATGGATAAACAAAAGTTGGTATATGCATGCAATGGAATATTATTCAGCTTTATAAACAATGACACCGGCAGCCGGGTACGGTGGCTCACGCTTGTGATCCCAGCACTTTGGGAGGCCGAGGCGGGCGGATCACCTGAGGTCGAGAGTTCCAGACCAGCCTGACCAACATGGAGAAACCCCATCTCTACTGAAAATACAAAAAACTTAGCCAGGTGTGGTGGTGCTTGCCTGTAATCTTTGCTACTTGGGAGGCTGAGGCAGGAGAATCACTTAAACCCGGGAGGCGGAGTGTGTGGTGAGCTGAGATCACGCCACTGCACTCCAGCCTGGGCAACAAGAGCAAAACTCCGTCTCAAAAAAAAAAAAAAAAAAAACCTGACACACGCTACAATATAGATGAACCTTAAGGACACAGTAAGTGAAATAAGCCAGTCGTACATAGGACAAATATTGTATGACCCCACTTATACCAAGTACCTAGAATAGTCAAAAGCATGAAGACAGAAAGTAAGATGATGGTTCCCAGGGGCTTAAGGAAAAGCAGAATGGGGAGTCAGTGTTTAACAGGTACAGTTTGTGTTGGGGGAAGATGAAAGATTCTGGTGACAGATGGTGGTGATGGTTGCACAGCAATGTGAATGCACTTAATGCCACAGAAATGGATGCTTAAAAATGGTAAAAAATACAAACAAAAAAATCCTGCGAGTTTTATGTATATTTTATCAGTTTTTAAAAATTGTGCTTTCCAGGATTCAGAAATTACAATTATGTATGTACATTTGGGTTATTACACATGCATATATCTGTTCACTGCAAAGGCCTAGCAGCAGATACCCCAGTAGCAATGGGTACATCCAATGCCCAGATCTTCTTTTCTAATACCATTCTCCAAGAAAAAGAATCAGGGCTCCCTAGAGAAATGGCTGATTCTCGGTCTAGGGCGTATTGTCGTGCCAGAAAGTAGTGTTCCACAAACAAGGATGTGGACATATGAAAGGGAGACAGAAGCAACTGAAAGAACCCTCAGTGGCCAAAGATGAATCTCGGCAACAAAGTAAATAATGCAGCATAGGATTATAACCCAAAGGATAAGGTACCCATGAGTCCACATTGATGTAAATGACCTGATGAATGAGAGGTGGCATCTCTCCTACACAGAAAAAGCCCAAATAATTATGTAGACACTCCCCCTTCAAGGAGATGGAGATTAACTCCCCACCTTTCAAGTATGGATTGTTCTTAGTAACTTAAAGAGCGCAATACGTGAAGAGGAAAAAAAAATAATTTTACAGCAACCTGGCAAACACTATCTTGGCCAGGTGATCAAAATTTGTATCATCAGTGATAAGTCTTATTAGTAATATGTACCCTTGATGTGATGAGAATGCCCCTTTGTGGTCTTCCTTCCAAGATCAGAAGGAAAACAATCAGAAAACCTCACTTAACGGACATGTTACAAAATCAACTAGTACTCCTTAAAACTGCCATGGTCATCAAAAACAAGCCTGAGATCCTTCTGTAGTTCATGATGACTGGGCTTTCACACTTCTGTGTGAGACGTGCTTCCTTCACACCTTGTTACAACATCAGCACATTACCCATCTGATGTGAAAAAAAATTTAAAACACTGAGAATCTGAAGTCATTCAAAACAGAAACAGGTGGCTAAAGGGACATAACTGAATGTAATTGTGGGATCCTGGAATGAAAAGAATATTGGAAAAAAACTAAAGATCTGAACTGTGGGATTTAGTTAATAGTAATGTACCAAAGTTGGGTTCCTTAGTTGTGACAAATATCTTGTAGTAAAATAGCAACAATAGGTATACAGGTGGGTGAGGTATATACAGGGACTTTGTACTATTTTTGCAATGTCTGTGTAAATCTGAAACTATTCTAAAATAAAATTTATATATGAAAAAAATGTGCTTTCATACCCAAAGCAAGCATAAGTCTAACCTAATAGAACCTGACTGAACTCATCAATGCAGTTTGAGTGCTTATTTACAAATAGACTCCAAGTCTTTCAAGGTTGATAAGCAGATTGGAACTATGAGAAAGTCTCTAGTTCATTCACTATTTATGAGTCAAATTATAAAAACATATAATGAAACTCTTACAGATTTAACCATTCTGTGAAAGGAGGCTGTCCACTACAGCCTCATTTCAGCTTTGTTCACCAAAAAATGGGGGCCCTTTTTAAATAATTATATTTCAGTAGTTAAGTGGTCCTGTTTTGATTTACAGTAAAACTTTCAAATTAACTTAGCCTATTATTCAAAATGTTCTCCCAAATCAAATCTTAGTAATTCTTAGACATTAGCTGGTTTGAGAACTGTTATTGATGACTGAGGTCTCCCATGCTGAGGACAGGTTAATTTTGATGTTAACACACTACTTTGGTATAAAGATTTTTGTAAGCACGTCAATTAATATACCAAATCAGAAACCATGTTATCTAACGAGCACAATTTCTATACCTAGAATAAGTGGCACAAACTTTAGTCAGTGAATTGTCTTGAAATGTAAAATTAATTTAAAAATAGAACCTGTAGGCTGGGAGTGGTGGCTCACACCTGTAATCCCAGTACTTTGGGAGGCCAAGGTGGGCAGATCACTTGAGGCCAGGAGTTCGAGACCAGCCTGGTCAACACAGTGAAACTCTGTCTCTACTAAAAACAAAAATTAGCTGGGTGTGGTGATGCACACCTGTAATCCCAGCTACTCAGGAGGCTGAGACAGGAGAATTGCTTAAACCAGGGAGGCGAAGGTTACAGTGAGTCAAGATTGCACCACTGCACTCCAACCTGGGCGACAGAGTGAGACCATGTCTTTAAAAAAAAAAAAAAAAAAAAAAGAACCAGCAAGCAGTTGTAAGCATCACTGAGGATATCAGATCCCTAAGACTTAATAATTAAGCATGGTAAAGAAGAGGTAACTCAGGCTTCCAAAGGGCAAGGGCAAGTAGAATGAAAACGCTGCACAAGTCTCCAGGAAGCAGTAATGACTTGGTATTCTGGAGTGCTGCTTTATGGCACAAAAGTGTCATTCAGGGAGTGAGCTAGCAGAAGATAAAGTTAAGAAAAGAAAAAATAAAGTATAATTTATATTCAATTACAACATCTATCACAAATACTACGTTCTAGCGTATTACTTGTATTCCCCAATTTACCTTTTTTCGGACAGGGTCTTTCTGTCACCCAGGCTGCAGTGCAGTGGCGTAATCCATGTGATCTCGGCTTCCACTTTCCAGGCTCCAGTGATACTCCCACCTCAGCCTCCCCAGTAGCTAGGACTACAGGCGTGAGCCACCATGGCCAGCTAGTTTTTGCATACTTGATAGAGATGGGTTTCACCATGTTGCCCAGGCTGGTCTCGAACTTCTAAGCTCAGATGATCCACCTGCCTCAGCCTCCCAAAGTGCTAGAATTACAGGTGTGAGCCACTGTGCTTGGCCCCATCTTGCTTGCTTGAGGAGGCAAGAAATGAATGAATGAACAGCCAGTCCATCAGAAACTGTAAATAATTTAGTCTCCCTAGCTTTTGGTCTTTATTCCCAAACATCTGCCATCTTCTGTCAAGCAGCAGAAGGAAAGGTTCAGAACCTCTTTATTTCCATTATAACCAGTTATGTTTTCAAATCATAAGTCTTTGTATAAACCTGCTAGGTTCTGCCTGTGCGCTTCAAATTAAGATTCTTGAACATATCATGACCTTCAATGAGTCCATCCATATTCTAGAATCTACTTTGTTTATACACCTTCATGCTTTATCCCCAGGTGCTTTCAGAACCATTCACTGAGATGTTCTAATGTTAACATAAAACCTAGAAACTATAAAGGGGGAGCTGTAAGACTTCAGCCATGTAAAAATAATTTCTGCCATGATGAGCAAACAGAGGATAAACTGAGGGTAAAAGGCATTTAAAGTTCACTATAGGAACAAAATGCTCCTGCAGATTAGTTAAAAGCCCAAAGCCAATAGAAAAGCAGTTACTAAACAACATCACACAAAGGCAATCAGCCAAATTCAGATTATGGAAACCTACAGGCGAATCTCATTTTTTCAGCAAATAAGGAAAAAAATAAATGGATGGCAAAACATCCCGAGTAAGAGAAGAAACAGACACTTCAACTTCACTAAAGATATCTGAATGGCTAGTAAGCATATGAAAAAGTACTATTCATTGTCAGGGAAAGCAAATTAAAACCAGAAGATACAACCACAGACACAATTGCTAAAATTACAGACCTGACAACAGCAAATGATGAGGAGGTGGACCTACCAGAACTCTGGGAATGTAAAACAGGATGACCATTTAGGAAAGTCTATCACCTTCTAGTAAAATTTAAAATACTTCAACTCAGGATATTCTCACACCTAAATGCTTATCCAAATTATATTAAAATGTAGGTTCACGAAAAGTTGTACATGTTCATATCAACTTTATTCATGATAGTCCCAAACTAGAAACACCCCATTGCTCATCAGTTGTTCACCTAACAGGTGAAACGTTTAAATGTGGCATATTCAAACACAGAATACTGCTCAGCCATAAAAAGGAATAAAGCTTAAACACACAGATGAATATCCAAACATGCTGAGTAAAATGAACTTACAAAATACATCCTGTATGAATGAGTTCATTATATGAAGTTCTAGAATAGGCAAAATAAACCTACAGTGAACAAAATCCTAACAGTAGCTGCCAGAGGAGGGAAGAAGGGACAGGAGAGAGAGGTGAAGGAATGGACTAGGTGGAAAAAATCAGATGTAATACAAATGCTGCAAACTTAGGGGTTTGGGTTACATGCTTTTACATCAAAACTCATCAAATGAGGCTGGGTGCAGTGGCTCACACCTGTAATCCCAGCACTTTGGGAGGCTGAGGCGGGTGGATCACAATGTCAGGAGTCTGAGACCAGCCTGCCCAATGTGGTGAAACTGCCCCCTCTAATAAAAAATACAAAAATTAGCCAGGCATGGTGGCGCCTGTAGTCCCAGCTACTAGGGAGGCTGAGGCAGGAGAATAGCTGGAACCTGGGAGGCAGAGGTTGCAGTCAGCCAGTATCAAGCCACTGCACTCCAGCCTGGGTGACTGAGCGACTCGTTTCAAAAATAAAAAATACGAAAAATGAGCTGGGCATGGTGGCAGGCACCAGTGTAATCCCAGCTACTCTGAAGGCAGGAGAATCCCCTGAGCCTAGGAAGTGGAGGTGGCAGTGAGCCGCGACCAGGCCACTGCACTCTAGCCTGGGCGATACAGCAAGACTTCATCTCAAAAAAACAAAAACAAAAACAAAAACAAAAAAAAACAAACTCATCAAATGATACACTTAACATTTATTCAACTTACTGCATATTTCCCTCAAAAAACGCCAGTGACAGCTGGGTGCAGTAGCTCATGCTTGTAACTCTGGCACTTTGGGAGGCCCGAGGCAGGCAAGTCAACGGAAGCCAGGAGTTCGAGACCAACCTGGCCAACATGGTGAAACCCCATCTCTACTAAAAATACAAAAATTAGCCAGGCGTGGTGGTGCACATCTGTAATCTCAGCTACTAGGGAAGCGGAGTCACGAAAATTGTTTGAACCTGGGAGGGTGGAGGTTGTAGTGAGCAGAGATCACACCACTGCACTCCAGCCTGGGTGACAAAGCAACTGTCTCAAAAACAAAAAACTCCAATGACATGTATGCTGAAAGTATTAAAGGTAAGAAATGTCTGTAACTTACTTAGACATGCACATAGAAAAAAAAGATGAGCCTGCAGGAGACAGGTATGTGATAAAGCATGGCAAAAAGCTACTTGTAGAATCCAAGGGATGAGTATTGGCATCACCTTTTCTGTATGCTTGAAATTTTTTACATAAAAATGTTGCAGGTAAAATTACGCATATGACCCAATTGCAATGTATGGACTGTTTGGATGCCGATTCAAATACACTTTTAAAAAAATAACATTTAAAATCATAGATAATTGGTGACAACAAATTATTACTATTAGGAATAATTTTAAATTCTTATTTTAGAGCTGCATGATGAAATATTTACAGATGAAATACTGTCTAGATTTGCTTTAAAATTGAAAAGTGGACTGGAATTAGAGACGAAACAGGACTGACCACAAGTTGATCATTGATGATTATATAGGTTTATTATTCTATTTCTGTATGTTTGAAATGTCCTATAATAAAGGGTTTTGTGTGTTATTTTTTAAAGAAAAACGAGAGGGGAATAGGGGAATATGAAGACAGTTCATAGAAAAGAAAATCCAGGCCAGGTGCAGTGGCTCACATCTGTAATCCCAGCACTTTTGGGACTCTGAGGTGAGCAGACTACTTTGAGTCCAGGAGTTTGAGACCAGCCTGGGCAACATGGCAAAATCCCATCTCTACAAAAGATACAAAAAAAAAAAAAAAAAAAAAGCCAGGTGTGATGGTATATGCCTGTGGTGCCAGTTAATGGTGAGGCTGAGGTGGAAGCATCACTGGGGCACAGGAGGTGGAGGTTGCAGTGAGCCATGATTGCACCCCTACATTCCAGCCTGGGCAACAGAGACCCTATCTCAAGAAAAAAACAGGACTGGGCACAGTGGCTCATGCCTGTAATCCCAGCACTTTGGGAAGCTGAGGCCGGTGAATCACCTGAGGTCAGGAGTTCGAGACCAGTCTAACCAATATGGCAAAACCCTCTCTCTACCAAAACTACAAAAAAATTTGGCCGAACACAGTAGTTCACGCCTGTAATCCCAGTATTTGGGAGGCCGAGGCGAGCGGATCACATGAGGTCAGTTCTAAATCAGCCTGGCCAACATGTTGAAACCCCATCTCTACTAAAAATACAAAATTAGCTGGGCGTGGTGGCAGGTGCCTGCAATCCCAGCTACTCAAGAGGCTGAGGCAGGAGAATTGCTTGAACCCAGGAGGCGGAGGTTGCAGTGAGTCAAGACTGCACCACTGCATTCCAGCCTGGGCGACAGAGTCTCTATCTCAAAAAAAAAAGTAAATCCAAATGAAGAAAGGCTGCCTTATAAAAAAATCCTATTTTTTTTTTAACCTGTCAGATTGACAAAGAATAGATTGCTAATTTGTTATGTTGGTGAGGCTACGGGGAAATAGCATTTGCATTATTGGTACAAACAACTTTAGATATAAATTTAATTTTAGATATAAAATGTAAGTGCACATAATCTTACCGTTTATCCTACAGAGAAATGTATGTATGCACAAGATTATATAAGCTTATACAAGGTAATTCACTTTGGCATTACAATAGCAAAAGGTTGAAGACAATTCATGCCATACAATCATTCAAAAAGAATGAGAAAAGATTTTAAATACTGACAGAAAATGACCTTTAGGATGTTTAGCAATACAAATGCCATATCCCCCCGCTGCAGTTCCTTAGAAGTAGCTAGGCTAAAGCAGGATATGAGCACTCTGACCATATACCGTAGTCCCTCCATTCTTCTTGACAGTTTCACGACAAAGGAAGTTACAGACATAAGGAACCCACACGAAAGAGGGAAATTCACCATCACTGCCTCCTTCAATAGCAAACAGTGATGTACAACACAGTCTTCCCAAATGTGGGGGAGACAGAATTGTCTTCCACTTGCATGGAAATAAGATTACTTTTATTCTGTTACGTGCTTCTCTTCCTTTCCCAGTAACTACATTAACCTTAGCAATCACTCATTTACTAGCCTAGATTATTAACAAAAACAAAAGAGAGCATTCAAATACGTAAGATGACTTCCCAATAATGGCCACCTTTTGTACAGAAAATTCAGCCTGTAGTGTGGCAAGAGATACACCCTTTCACTCTTACCCATCATATAGCATTTTAATGCTTTTGCTTTCATTCTTTTCTGAGATGCGCAAATGAAACTCATTAGCTTCAAACAATTGCAAATGAATTCTTCACTACCCCAATCACAACAGATCCCACAGATCTTTTCCACAGCACATTAGATACCAAATGTGAAAGAGAGAGAAACAAACATCACGTTCTAAACAATCCAGACAACTAGGGATACCAGTTCTCATAGCTTGGCACATTCAAGCATATATGAAAACGCATTTCCATCTAAGTAGTACTATTGATGATATTAAGCTGGTTAAGTCACATTCACAGGATTTAAAAGAACACACACACGAAAATTAACCATTTCTTCTTATATTAATATACGAGTACTTGAGATAATAATATATGCAGTGACACACACTCCAATAATAAATACTCTTAGGTAATCTTCAGCCTGAAACAAATCTTCATTTATTGACTACTTACAGTACAGTGATTTCTCATCTTAGCTGGTAATCCAAGATGGTTATGTATTAAATAAGAGAAGACACAGTCTCTCTTCCAGACTATCACCTCTCAGAAATCTGGGCAAATTTAATTTTAAGAACTAGAATTGCATCTCCTGGTGGCAGTCGTCACCCTGAGAACAGGCACAAGGCAAAGAAAGTATACAGGATTTTGATTCTCCTACACAGGTGCACATAAAGTTAGTTTATTAATGACTACATTTTGAAGCCAGCCATTTTGTCCAATATTTAAGTAACAAGCTGTTTAATATTAAAGCAGAATGTACTGCCACACTGTGACAGAAGTACAGCTTTATCCATAAACCCTTCACACAATTATACATTAAATGCTATTTTTATTTAAGCAAGGCACCCCTACTTGTTCTAAAATATGGGATGTGCTACTCCACTGTAAAAGCAAATGAGGAGACTGATTGTTTCCTATCTAGAGCTGGTTTAAATTCAAGTGAAGCCATTAATTTTCTCACCAGTCTGGACTGTTCTGACATGTCACTTCACAGTTTTGAGACTAACAAACACCCTTAGGTCTACCCCAAACCAAAAAAAGCCAGGGAGGGACAGTTCAGACAACTTTTAAGTTAAGACTAGAATGCCCCTTAAGTAGATAGGCACCAACATTAAACACCGTTAGCACAAGGCTTAGAAAGGCAAAACATTTCTAAAGACATAAAACTGCCAAATTACCATTTACACTCATTAAGCTTGGTATTTATTTTTTGTTTTGATTTTTAAAAAATTCCTATCTAAGTAATCAAATACAGCAAAATTTAAAACTATTCTACCAAACCATACCAGTTGAAAGGTCTGAAACCTTTCTTTGCTTTGGTGAATGTTTGGTTAAAATAAATCACTGTTTCACTCCTTGAGAATTTTTACATCAGGGCACTCAATTCACAGGCAAAAAAAAAAAAAGTATTATTTTTTAAATGAAAGAGTTTAAGGAATACTGCTGAATAAAAATACATAGTCTTTACAATGGATAACATATCATCTATGAAAACAAACGGTCTAATCATATAAAATAAAGACCTTATTTTTAAATCAGATCCTGGACAGTTTAAACAAATGTTTTAATTTGTGGTTTATTTCATAATCCCAAACTGGATCTTTCATTTCTTCTTCTAAACAGTCCATTATGAAATTTTTCTTAGAAGCAATTAACCCAAAACACCAAAATCAATTCCCCAGCAGTTGCTGCTAATAAACTGGAACTGTATATCCCATGTCCAAGAAAGATGTGCAAATGAAATGCTTCTTGCTTCATTCTAAAAAAACAAACAAAAAAAAAAGGTTGCACATTTACTCAAGATGAAAAAGGATGGCACACATTCCCATATCATTTAAAATTGCAAGTTCAAATTTCATGCAATTTATCTGATAAACCAAGTTAAACTGAGAAAAAACGTTAGGCATTAGTTTTTACAGCCTGGCATAAAAAAACAGAGTTTCAGAATATATTTTATATAGATTTAACATCATAGAATTGCGGGACTTCATATCCAAAAATAGCAATAGAGTAGGATATAGAAACAGAATGCCCATTTTTTGTTTGTTTGTTTTGTTTTTTGAGATGGAATTTCATTCTGTCATCCAGGCTGGCTAGAGTGAAGTGGCAAAATCTTGGTCACTGCGACCTCCACCTCCCAGATTCAAGTGATTCTCCTTCGGCCTTCCAAGTGGCTGAACTACAGGGTGCACCACCACACCCAGCTAATTTCTGTATTTTTAGTAGAGACAGAGTTTCACCATGTTGGCCAGGCTGGTCTCAACTACTGACCTCAGGTGATCTGCCCGTCTGGCCCCATATGTTTTCGAGAAATCATTACAGCTCAGTGTCTCAAAAGAATGAACCGTTACACGTAGAAAAGTGACTGCAATGCAACAGTAATTAAAATACTTCATGGGAAAAAAGACACCATATATTTAATCAAGGGAAGGGACATTAAGACATATTTAGCAAATCTCACAGGTAAATTAACACTATAAAATTATGTACTTCCTAAGGCAAAAAAAAAAAGCCATTTTAGGAAAGTGAAACAGTGACACATTAACTGTATATACGGATGACACACTCTGGTTTCACATGGACTCTTTTAAAAATACCTTAAAACAGGCTGGGGGTGGTGGCTCACACCTGAAATCCTAGCACTTTGGAAGGCTGAGGGTGGCAGATCACTTGATGTCACAAGTTTGGGACCAGCCTGGACAACATGGTGAAACCCCGTTCCTACTAAAAATAAAAAAATTAGCCAGACATGGTGGCGGGTGCCTGTAACCCCAGCTACTCAGGAGGCTGAGGCAAAAGACGCTTGAACTCAGGAGGCAGAGGTTGCAGTGAGCTGAGATTGTGCCACTGCACTCCAGCCTGGGCAAAAAGAGTGAGACTCCATCTCAAAAAAAAGCAAAAAACAAAACAAAACAAAAAACCTGAGAAAATGTGTTTAAATTTAAGTTGGGGGGAAAAAATCTAACGCAAGTCACATATTCAGTCTATTACGATTTATAGCTACTAAAGGTGGCTCAACTATTTTTTGGCACATGGCACAATGGATGAAATCATGCATAAAAATTCTGTATGGAGATAATGATCAAAACTACTATACAAATCAAACTGTAAGGAATTCTAGCTGGGCGCAGTGGCTTACACCTGTAATCCCAGCACTTTGGGAAGATGAGCAGGTAAATCACTCAAGGCAAGGAATCAGTTCAAGACCATCCTGGCCAACATGGTAAAATCCCAATTCTACTAAAAATATAAAAAATTAGCCAGGCATTGTGGTGGGCGCCTGTAATCCCAGCTACTCAGGAGGCTGGGGCAGGACAATCACTGGAACCTGGGAGGCAGAGGTTGTAGTGAGCCGAGACTGCACCACTGCAATCCAGCCTGCTCAACAGAGCAAGACTCTGTCTCAAATAAAAAAATTAAAAAAAAAAACATAATGAAAATTTTCATTCCTTATATTGACACTTCAATTATTATGATTAGTTTTATCTTTATTAAAAGAAATGGCACCAAAGTGAGGTAGCTCATTCTTCTAATTCCAACACTTTGGAAGGCAAAGGCAGCAAGATAACCTAAGGGCAGAAGTTCAAGACCAGCCTAGTCAACATAGTGATACCCCCCCCATCTCCACAAAAAATTTAAAAATTAGCTAGACACGGTAGTACACACCTGTAGTCCCAGTGACTCGGGAGGTTGAAGTGAGAGAATCGCCTGAGCCCAGAAGGCTGAAGCTGCAGTGAGCTATGATTGTACCACTGCTAGCCTGGGCAACAGAGCAAGACCTGGTCCCTAAAAAAATTTGAGAAATGAAAAGAGAATGGTTTCCACCACATTATAAATTAGTAAGTGGATGATGAGTTTACCAATAGAAAAGAATTTCCACAGAGTTGTACTTCTATTTTTTTTTGAGTCTCGCTCTATTGCCCAGGCTGGAACACAGTGGTGCAATCTCAGCTCAATGCAACCTCTGCCTCCTGGGTTCAAGTGATTCGCCTGCCTTAGCCTCCTGAGTAGCTGGGATTACAGGCAGCCACCACCATGCGTGGATAATTTTTGTATTTTTAGTAGAGATGGGGTTTCACCGCGTTGGCCAGGCTGTTCTCAAACTCCTGACCTGAAGTGATCCCTCTGCCTCAGCCTCCAAAGTACTGGGATCATAGGCATGAGCCACTGCTCATCACTACTGGGATCATAGGCATGAGTCACAACCCGGCCCACAGTTGTACCTTTTAAATTTACCTTATTATCTGGAGCCCCTGAAGTCTTATTTTCCTTTTGGACATGAATTCAGGAACAGTTCAATATACCTGTGATCTGAGGACAATGAGAAAGATTAGTTTAAAAAGCTGAAAAGGCAGAAAAATATTATAGCCATTTTTCACACAGTTAAGACAGCAACTCAAACCTTTTGCCTTTTCCTTTCCCTAATTAAAAACAAAATTTAGTCTGGTGCCATGGCTCATGCCTATAATTCCAGCACTTTGGGAGGCCGAATCACCTAAGGTCAGGAGTTTGAGACCAGCCTGGCCCACACAGTGAAACCCCATCTCTACAAAAAATACAAAAATTAGCCGCATGTGGTGGCACGTGCCCATAGCCCCAGCTACTTAGGAGGCTGAGGCAGGAGAATCACTTGGACCTGGAAGGCAGAGGTTGCAGTGAGCCAAGATTACACCACTGCACTACTGACTGAGCAACAGACAAGCCTCTGTCTCAAAAAACTACAAACAAAATGTAAAATGGACAAACAGGCTGGGTGCAGTCGCTCGTGCCTGTAATCCCAGCACTCCAAGAGGTCAAGGCGTGTGGATCGTTTGAGAGTTTGAGACCAACACAGCAAAACCTGTCTCTACTAAAAATACAAAAATTAGCCAGGCATGGTGGCAGGCACCTGTAATCCCAGCTACTCAGGTGGCTGAGGCAGGAGAATCGCCTGAACCTAGGAGGCGAGGACTGCAGTGAGCTGAGATTGCCCCACTGCACTCCAGCCTGGGTGACCAAAAAAGAAAGAAAGAAAGAAATATGCAGGATAATTAGTAGACAAATGTTTTTTTATTATGATATAGTGTTTTATCTGTTATCTTTAATTTACTAGTACTAAAAGAATACAAATTTCCCAAGGAAAAATTCTACAATCCCAAAACAGAAAGAGATATTTGTAAGCAAAGACAAGCATCAAAAACGACAACGAAAGCCACAGGCAGGACTTACGAACGTGGGACCGATCCTTGAGCATTGCTGCAACAGCGTCCTCGTGGGTCTCAAAGTGCACATCAGCTTCTCCAGTGGCCTTCCCACTGGAGCTGTATTCCATGGTGATTCTAACAGGCTTCAGTGGAGCAAAAAACTAAACAACAAACAGAGGCAGTCAAGAGGAACACGATGGAAGTAAGCCTACCTACAAGTCTGGTGGCTCTTCATCTTTCACGCTTTGATTCATACACTTGACATACTTGTTTTTAGGAAATCCCTTTTTTAAGCAATAATATATTTACACATCTAGTATGTCTTCTAGCTTTTCTAATTTTTCTCAGAACTCAAAGTTACATTTCAAATATCTGCTCTCCACAAGCACGGTGGCTCACACCTGTAATCTCAACACTTTGGGAGGCCAAGGTGAGTGGATCACTTGAGCTCAGAAGTTCAAGACCAGCCTGGACAACATGGTGAAACCCTGTCTCTACTAAATATACAAAAATTAGCCAGGCGTGGTGGCGCATGCCTGTGATCCCAGCTACTCAGGAGACTGAGGCAGGAGAAATGCTTAAACCCAGGAGGCAGAGGTTGCAGGGAGCCTACATCACACCACTGCACTGCAGCCTGGGTGACAGAAAGAGACTCTGTCACCCCCCAAAAAAAAAAAAAAAAAAAGAAAAAAGTAATATCAAGCCATACTTTCAGCTACAGAAAAATGAGCAAGCCTTGCAACCAGGAAGATTCCATCTTACTGTCCAAAGATAATCCAGAAATGCCATATTTTCTTCTCTACCTTCCCCAAATTAATGCAAGTTCAATTTTAGAACTTTTATTCAAACCTATTGAGATTGGGTATCTTACTGCCACACACGTTTATAATGTCTTGGGCATTGGCTTGGAAAGGTAATCCTCTCATGTGGACAAAATGCAGACAAGGCATAGTTCCAAAATCAGCAACCTCTGGAAGCTTTTCTGGCACCTCCTTAGGCAATTCTGAGGGATGGAACAAAAAGCACTGTTAAAACACAACAGCTTCAAGGGCTATTAACAGATTCTCATTAGGTATGACTTCCATGTCCAAATCCTCAATTCCTCTTGAACCAGTAAAGAAAGGGCTTTAAAAGCCAAAATCATCTGAAATTTCTGCCACTAAACAAGTATCACGTGACCACCCATAAGCACTGAGTGTCTCAGACCATTACCAGTTTAAGAACTTACCCCTTTTTGTAACAACGGAGAAGTAAAATGATTATGAATTAAACCCTAAAAAGAGACTTTCTAGATTATAGGTACAAAAAAAAAAAGAACAAAGGCTGGGCGTGGTAGCTCACACCTGTAACCCCAACATTTTGGAAGGCTGAAGCAAAAGAATCACTTGAGCCCAGGAGTTCGAGACCAGCCTGGGCAACATAGCCAGGCACTGTCTCTACAAAAAAAAAAAAAAAAAGGAAAATAAGTTAGCTGGGCATGGTAATGAATGCCTATAGTCCCAGCAACTCAGGAGGCTGGGGTGGAGAACTGTCTGAGCCCAGGAGTTCAAGGCTGCAGTGACCCATGAATGCACCACTGCACTCCAGAATAGATCACAGAACAAGACCTTGTCTCAAAAAAAAAAAAAAAAAAAAAAAAAAAAAAAAATCACACACACACACACACGTACACACGTACACACACACACATACAGGATTAATCGACCAGGCATGGTGCCTCATGCCTGTAATCCCAGCACTTTGGGAGGCCAAGGTGGGTGGATCACCTGAGGTCAGGAGTTCGAGACCAGCCTGGCCAACATGGCAAAATCCCGTCTCCACTAAAAATGCAAAAAAAATTAGCCAGGCGTGGTGGTACACCTGTAGGTAGTACCCGCCTGCAGTCCCAGCTACTCTGGAGGCTGAGGCATGAGAATCACTTGAACCCAGGAGGCGGAGGTTGCAGTGAGCCAAGATAGCACCACTGCACTCCAGCCTGGGTGACAGAACAAGACTCTGTCTCAAACAAACACCTTAACTTAATTTCCTTATCCTACAGTCTTAGGATTTCATACAATATGATCATAAAAAAATTTAGGCTGGGAGCGGTAGCTCATGCCTCTAATCCCAGCACTTTGGGAAGTTGAGGCAGGAGGATCACGAGATCAAGAGATTGAGACCATCCTGGCCAACATGGTGAAACCCTATCTCTACTAAAAATACAAAATTAGCTGGGAGTGGTGGTGCACACCCGTAGTCCCAACTACTCAGTAGACTGAGGGAGGAGAACTGCTTGAACCCAGGAGAGGTTACAGTGAGACAAGATCGTGCCACAGCCTGGAGACAGATTAAGACTCTGTCCCAAAAAAAAAAAAAAAAAAATTTTTAACAAAACCCATAACATTCAAGACACCCAATGAGTCTCAAGAAGAGGCAGGAACTTACCTATTTCTTTCTCACTTTCAAAAGCTGTCATGGGTCGAATATCCTCATTTACTTCGTGTTCTTCGAAGACCATTTCTGGCTCAGTTATATACTTAGCAGTAGGAGAAGATGCCATTTTCTTTCCCTTATGAGAACCAACATGTGTTCGAACTTCATTCCTTCTGCTTGGAAATATCTCGATGTATCTATGTCAAAGCAAAAGTGAACAGGCACAAATGGTGCAAAGTAACTTTATAGTGAACTCCTTTAAAATAAACATGTATATATTATATTTCCAACAGTTTATGAAACACAGGTGTCCAAAGATAACAGGTAGGGGGAAAGTAATAACGGATATAGATAGTAGCCCATGAAAATATAAAACAGAGTAGGTTACTGATTAAAGTTTTCACGCCAAGATAACACTTTTTCTTCATATACATTTTAACAATATTTTCCACTGGTTTGCTTCATGAGAACTCCTATGCTTAAGTTAATCATGTACACAGAAAAAAATCTCATAAGCATTTTTTAAAGTAGTTAGTTAACAATCTCTTGAAGCCTTGCAATTCAATTCTGTGAAAATTAATCACATCTGTATAAAATATTAAAAGTCATGGTAAAAGAAGAGCTAACTACCACAGAACTTCACTAAAAGGCTAATGAGAATTCAAGAACTAAGTATCAATTCTGACTTGCTATCACAGTGGAGGAGAGTATCTATTAAACCCAAGCCTCTGGAACTAGCTTTTTTTTTGCAGCTTGGGTGTCTTGGTGTCACCCAAGCTGGAGTGCAGTGGTATGAACATACCTCACTGCAGCCTCAACCCCCTAGGCTCAAGCGATCCTCCTGCCTCAGCCTCCCGAGTAGCTGGGACCACTGCTGCTTGCCACCACATAATGCTAATTTTTGTATTTTTAATTTTTGTAGACATGGGTTCTTGCCATGTTGCCCAGGTTGCTCGTGAACTCCTGGGCTCAAGTGATTCCCCTACTTCAGCCTCTGAAAGCGCTGGGATTACAGGCATGGGCCAACATGCTCTGCTCAGTTTTCTTTTTCTTAACATGGCTTTCTAAATTAAGAGTTATAAAAATAATTTGTGTTTACAAATCTACAAAGATTAGATGAACACCACTTCTTTAAAAAAAAAAAACCTTTGAGCCTGGACAACAAAGTGAGCTGACATCTCTACAAAAGTTTTTTTTTTTTTTTTAATTAGCCAGGAGACCAGGTGCAGTGGCTCACACCTGTAATCCCAGTACTCTGGGAGGCTGAGGCAGGTGGATCACTTGAACTCAAGAGTTTGAGACCTGCTTGGGCAATATGCAATACCCCCTTTCTACAAAAATACAAAAATTAGCTGGGTGTAGAGGCGTGAGCCTGTAGTCCCAGTTACTTGGGAGGCTGAGGTGGGAGAATTGCTTGAGCCTAGGAGGTCAAGGCTGCAGTAAGCTGTATCACACAACTGCACTTCAGCAAGGGTAACAGAACAAGACTGTCTAAAATTAGCCAGGCATGGTGATGCATGCCTGTGGTACTAGCAACACAGGAAGCTGAGGTGGGAGGATTGCTTGGGCACAAGAGGTCAAGGGTGGAGTGAGCAGTGTTCGTGCTACTGCCCTCCAGCCTGGGTGACAGAGTATAAGATCCTGTCTCAAAAAAACAAAAAAAACCTTTGAACCACTTCTATCAGTAGATCCTGAAATACACTGGCTTTGGAATGGCTGTTTTGTTTACTTCAAAGAAGCTGATTCAAAAGGCCAGAAAACAGCAAAAGAAAAGTAACAAAACAGTGATTTAACATTTGACATTTTAAACTGTTACCTCCAAAATTAAAGTTAAAACACAAATGAGCCCACTTATCATTATGTACATCCTGATGTGATATGAACATGAGACACTGTATAAGAAAACTGATATAATTTCTTTGAAAGTCAGTTGTTTTTAAAGAGGAGGAGGGAATAAGGGAATTTGCTCTAGTTCAAGAGAATTGGTGATCAGGTGCAGTGGCTCACATCTGTAATCCCAGCGTTTTGGGAAGCCAAAGTGGGAGTATCACTTAAGCCCATGAGTTTGAGGCCAGCCACGGCAACAAAACAAGACCCCATCTACACACACACACACACCCCCTCCCAGGTGTGGTGGCAAACTCCTACAGTCCTAGCTAGTTTGGAGGATGACCCAATCTACACACACACACACACACACCCTCCCAGGTGTAGTGGCAAACTCCTACAGTCCTAGCTAGTTTGGAGAATGACCCGATGTACACACACACACACACCCAGGTGTGGTGGCACATGCTTACAGTCCTAGCTAGTTGGTAGGATGAGGCAAGAAGGTTGCTTGAGCCCAGGAATTTAAAGCCCTAGTGAGCTATCATCATGCCACTGCACTGCAGCCTGGGTGACAGAACAAGACCCTGTGTCTTAAAACAAAAAAAAACCCACACACAGAATTAGACATAACAATCAAATGCAGTGTGTAGACCTTAACTGGATTCTGTTTCAAACAAACCAACTTTAAAAAGATAATTTTGTCCGGGTATGGTGGCTCACGCCTGCAATCCCAGTACTTTGGGGGGAGAGGTGGGTGGATCACTTGAGTCTGGGAGTCTATAACCCCTCTCTACTAAAAGTACAAAAATTAGCTGGGAGTGGTGGTGCACGCCTCTAGTCTCAGCTACTTGGGAGGCTGAGGCAGGAGAATCGCTTGAATGTGGGAGGCAGAGGTTGCAGTGAGCCAAGATCACGCCATTACACTCCAGCCTGGGCGGCAGAGCAAGACTCTATTGCAAAAAAAAAAAAAAAAAAAAACCAAAAAACAAAAACAAGTATTCTTGTTATAATTGGGAAAATGTGATTATGAACCATTATTAGATAATATACTATTGCTAACTATGTTAGATATAACACTGCGATTATATTTTTAAAAATCTTTAGCGATGCATACTAAAAAAAAAATCAGATGAAGCAAATGTAACAGATGTTAAAAATGTGTTAATCTAGCTGCTCCAGGTACACTGTCTATGGGTTAGTCCTGCTCTACAAGGAACAGTCAAAAAAAAATTGTTAATCTAAATTATGGGCATTTGATGGCTCATTATACTACTCTCCACTTTTCTAAGTCATAGTGACATTTCCGCATTGTTAGTATCTGCTTTACTCACCGATTACCAATTTCTTCCCTATGTTTCAACAGGGCTTGGTTGGCCATTTCTGGTTCTTCAAATTGCACATAGGCTTCCCCCTGTTTTTCGTCTCCCTCTGTAGTCCATCACAAAAGTAATGTCAACTATATTCAGTCCTAGGACACCAAAAGATTTTAGTGCTACTAGCAGTTTTTTTATGCCCTTAGAATTAACACCATCGTTCACATACTAATAAAATTTTTATTGTTTGCCAGTCCCAAAACTGAATACACGCTTGATAGGAAGAAAACTATTATGCAGTCAAAATTCAGTAACACCTACATACCTATATTTCCAGAACATGTAAGGTCCAAGAAGCCCACCTAAAATATACAATCCTCCCCCACCAGTTTTGTTTTTTTGTGGGTTTATTTTGCTGTTAATTATATACTAGGAGACAACAGAGATCACAGACATCACTACTGATGGTTCTAGGAATTAGATGCTGCTTTTAAATTATAGAAATTGTTAATATCTTTCACAAATACAGCCGCTGTTATGAGAAGATATTTCCTTCAACTGTAAAACCTCGTGAAATTATTTTGAAATCTGACATCCCCCCTTAAAATCTGATAGAACAAAAACACACATAAATCTATAAATACCAGAAAATTAAGTGAAGAGCTCTCCCCCTAAATAACCTAATACGCTGTCACCCAGAAAAAGGCTCATCTAAGATATAGAAGCAGATATCAGGGGAAAAAAGTTATGAGCTCTCAAGTATAACTGCAAAGTACCTGCAAAGAAGTCTACAATGTCTTTCTCATTGCAACTATAAGGCAGTCCTCTCAAACGAACCACACCATCATTTACCACAGGCGAAGATTTGACCTGCAGGCTCTTCATTAAGGCATCCACATCTTCATTGTTTATCTCATATACTACAAAGAAAGAGCACAAAAGGGATGCAAAATTCACATAACAAAGGAACAAACCCATTTAAAAATATATCATTAAAACTTGGTAGGTTATCCAAGAATTCACAAACTATTTTAATCTTTATATACTTCTCTAGAGAAAATAACAAATGACTTTTTTTTTATTGTACTTTAAGTTCTGGGGTACATATGCAGATCTGGTAGGATTGTTGCATAGGTACACACATGCCACGGTGGTGTGCTGTCTCCATCCCCCCCCACCACCCCGTCAACTACGTCAGGCATTACCCCCAGTGTTAACCCTCCCCAACCTCCCCATCGCTTGCTGCCTGTCCCCTAGCTCCCCACCCCCCAACAGACCCCAGTGTGTGATGTTCCCCTCCCTGTGCCCATGTGTTCTCATTGTTCAACACCCGCCTATGAGTGAGAATATGCCGTGACAAATGACATTTATTGCATATTTACTACGCAGGCATAACTTATTTAATTCTCAAAGCTTGTAAGATAATTGGTAGACAGAGCACGGTGGCTCATGCCTGTAATCCCAGCACTTTGGGAGACCAAGGCAGGTGGATCACCTGAGGTCAGGAGTTTGAGAGACCAGCCAGACCAATATGGTGAACCCCATCTCTACTAAAAATACAAAAATTAGCTGGGCATTGTGGCATGCACCTGTAGTCCCAGCTACTTGGGAGGCTGAGACAGGAGAACTGCTTGAACCTGGGAGGCAGAGGTTGCAGTGAGCTGAGATCACGCCACTGCACTCCAACCTGGCAACAGAGCGAGAACCCATCTCAAAAAAAAAAAAAAAAAAGATAAACTTGGTCAATATTCTCATTTTATAAGAAAGTTGATCTCTTTATGTTTTATTTTCACAACCTATAAAATAATACATTCATACCATCTAAATACTTCATTATTAAGGATCAAAAAAAAACTGTCTTGAAAAGTATAAAACCTAATGCAATGATCCCAAAACGCCAGAATCTGACTCCACATACCTTCCACATACCGCTGGCCCATGTACATGCGGTGCTTCTCTAAGGCTTTCTGCACATCCTGCTCTGACTCCATTTCAATTAAGGCATCACCTCTTCGCTTCCCATCTCTATTTAGGAGGAAATGTATTCCATTCTCGCCATTGCGGATTCTGCAGTCTAAAAGTGTATGAATAAAATCAATTAAAAACAGAAATCAAACTTTTAGCTCAATGAGGTAAGTCACAAGAATGCAATTTTCCAACAACGAAGCAGAAAGTGTCATATTCCTTACACAAATCCCCCATCACTGAAGCCATCCAAACACCAATAAGGATGCAGTCTCTAAAACATTCCAAGTAGAAAAGATAAGCAAACCTTAGCACAGAAGCTTATGATGTCCTTCTTGACCATTAAATGGCAAACCAGGCTAGGCCCAACACAAAATGCGTTATGTCTATTCCAACATTTCTATAATCACTTAAGGAAATAAAATATAGTTAAATTCACACATAAATGTCTTTCTTTAAAATCATATCCATAGGACTTTAAAATATTTTCTGTAAGAATAATTTTATTGGCCAGGCACGGTGGCTGCCTATAATCCCAGCACTTTGGGAAGCCAAGGTGAGCGGATCATCTGAGGTCAGGAGTTCGAGACCAGCCTGAGCAACATGGTGAAATCCCGTTTCTACTAAAAATACAAAAAATTATCCGGGCGTGGTGGCGCACGCCTATATTCCCAGGTACTCGAGACACTGAGGCAGGAGAATCGCTTGAACCCATGAGGCGGAGGTTACAGTGAGCTGAGATCGAACCACTGCACTCCAGGTTGGGCAAGAAGAGTGAAACTCTCAAAATAATAATTTTATTACCATAATTTAGCTTTTTTTGGTTTTGTTTTTATAGAAAGGGGATCTCATTTTATTGCCCAGGCTGGTCTTGAACTCTTGGGCTAAAGTAATCCTCTCATCTCAGCCTCTCAAAGTGCTGGGATTACAGGCATGAGCCACCACGCCCAGACTTTTCGCCCTTTTCAAACTGTGTACTTTTTATAATGGGAGTAAGTCCAGGATGAAAGTGGCCAAGTGGCTTTAAAAAATACTTGACCAGGTTCACTCTTGGCGTACTGCCTAGGATTTATTCCTTCTCCACAAGGAGCTGCTAAAAAAATTAATAAAACAGCCGGGCTTGGTGGCTCACGCCAGTAATCCCAGCACTTTGGGAGGCTGAGGTGGTAGATTACCTGAGGTTAAGAGTTCAAGACCAACCTGGCCAACATGGTGAAACCCCATGTCTACTAAAAATACAAAAAAATTAGCTGGGCGTGGTGGCAGATGCCTATAATCCCAGCTAGTTGGAAGGCTGAGGCAGGAGAACTGCTGGAACCCAGGAGGCGGAGGTTACAGTGAGCCAAGACTGCGACACTGCACTCCAGCCTGATCAACAGAACAAGACTCCATTTTAAAAAAAAAAAAGTCAGATACAGAAACTAAAAAAATCCCACAGATCGGTAAACTCTCCAAGCATGCTACTAAGGTAACTTTATTCTTGATACTAAGTGATCTCCTATTCTAAATGTATGTACTACATAAAGAGTTACTCTTAATCCCATATTTCCACTGACAGGCTTAGCATTTTGGTATGTATATATTAATGTCACAGAAAAAAAAATTTTTTTTAATCATGTAGTTTTGTTTTTTAACTTTTATTTAGTACATGTGCAGGACTGTTACATATGTAAACCATGTGTTACAGGAGTTTGGTTTACAGATCATTTAGTTACCCAGGTAGCAAGCAGTATTCCCAACAGGTTTTCTTGTTTGTTTTTGAGAGGGAGTCTTGCTCTGTCTCCCAGGCTGAAGTGCAGTGGCACAATCTCGACTCACTGAAACCTCTGCCTCCCAGGTTCAAATGATTCTCCTGCCTCAGCATCCCTAATAGCTGGGATTACAGGCACTGCCACCACTCCTGGCTAACTTTTATATTTTAGTAGAGACGGGGTTTCACCATGCTGACCAGGCTGGTCTACACTCTTAACCTCAAGTGATCCACCTGCCTTGGCCTCCCAAAGTGCTGGGATTATAGACGTGAGCCACCACACCTGGCCCTCAGTAGTTTTTTTTTTTTTTTTTTTTGAGTCAGAGTCTCACTCTGTCGCCCAGGCCTGCAGCTTCTGCCCTCCAGGTTCAAACACTTCTCCTACCTCAGCCCCTTGAGTAGCTGGGACTACAGACATCCACCACCAAGCCCAGTTAATTTTTGTATTTTTAGTAGAGACGGGGTTTCACCATGTTGTCCATGATGGTCTTGATCTCCTAACCCCGTGATCCACCCACTTCGGCCTTCCAAAGTGCTGGGATTACAGGCGTGAGCCACCGCACCCTGCCCTGGTAGTTATTTTTTAATCCTCTCCCTCCACCATCAAGGTGGCCCTGATGTCTGTTGTTCCCCCCCGTGTCCATTTATTTTCACGTTTAGCTCCCACTTGTGAGAACATACAGTATTTAATGTCCCATGTTAGTTTGCTTAGGATAATGATCTCCAGCACCACCCACATTGCTGAAAAGGACAAAATCCCATTCTTTGTTATGGCTGCATAATATTCCATCATAGCATGTAGTCTTAACATTAAATACTTTTGTCGCATTCGAAGTCTTTATATACACCCACACACACACACACACACACACACACACATATGTACACATATACACACACACACCCACACACACACACATACATACATACATACAAATTGAGACAAGAGTCTCACAGTGTTGCCCAGGATGGTATGGAATTCCTGGCCTCAAGCCATCCTCCCACCTTGGCGTCCCAAAGTGCTGGGATTACAGGCCTGAGCCACTGCCCCTAGCACAAAGTCTTTCCATTTGTTACATACTACAAACAGCACATATGGCGTCACCTGGTATCCGCAACCAACCAGAATGAGACAGTTCCTAACCATCAAAAAGGAAGTCAACAGCATAGTCTGATGTGGATTTGTGATACGACCTTTTACTCAGACAAAATAACAAATGTAAAACATACATATCTGCTTGTGAGAAATATAAGAAAAAAAAAAGAAATAAAACATACCTGAGAAAAAGTTAAGCACATCTTCTATAGTGCATGACCAGGGCAGTCCTTGAGCTCGAATGAGATAGACATCATCCACTTCCTCTCCTAACTTGGATGGGGCCAATTCATACTCATGGAGTGATGGAAGGTCTTCCAGGTAAGTCGTTTTAGACTCCTTCCAAGGGAAATGAAGAATTGTAAAAATAGTTATATTTACATGTAAAAAATGTTAAAAAAAATTCTATTTAGAAAATGTTTATTTTACAAACTAATATTCTAGATTATTTCAGAGGAAAAAAGTAAACTTCACCAATCTAACCCATCCTGTTTTGACTTAAATTGCACATTCAAAAGCAGTAAACAGGTATATCCTAAAGGTTTGGCAGGACATAAATTTCACTCAGGGTTTAAAATTCATCAACCTCAAATTATATGTAACAATAGTGTTTTAGTTAAGGCAACACAAGAGAGGTCCCCCTACAATGTGACAAATATTTGATTGCCCCTACGCACAGTGTTTGGCCCACATCTTAAATAGCTATCTAGAGTAAGATAAGCATACAAGATGAGATGCTGAATGCTATAATTAAAATTAAAAATACTACAGGAATTCAAATCATAGCACTAACAGAAGAATCAGGACGTGGCATGAGATGGGTCTTGAAAGAAGGATGTATTTCTGATGGGGATATATAAAAGACAGGGCATTCCAGTTTGAAGGTGAGAGAAAGAAGCAGTATGACCAAAGGCCCATTTGAAAAACAGCAATTAATTCCATCTGTTTACATTATAGGGTACAATTAGGAGCCAAAGAAGATGAGCCGGCAAAAGGAAGTTGGTACCACATAGCAGAGGGTCTTGAGTGTTGAGCTCTATGTGTGTCCTTCACTTGGTAGGTAAAGGGAAGTTAATAAAAGACAATGAGGACTGGATAAATCAACAAGACAGCAGGATGCCCTGGGAAGACTCCTGTAAGCTGGTATGCCAGACCAAGTGATTAAAGGAAAGATCATACAAGGCAACAGCAGCAGTGTGAGGTTAAAGACGTTAAGTCTCTTTTATCAGATTAAGCAAAAACAGGAATTTAATAAGAACTCATCAAGCACTACAACCATAACCTAAGAAGACAACCCCAGCTTTAATAAGACTTGCACTCTACCGGGCTAAGGACAAAGATATCTTTGTACTATCGTTTTTTCTTTTTTGAGACAGTTTCACTCTTGTCACCCAGGCTAGAGTGCAATGGCATGATCTCCGCTCACCGCAACTTCTGCCTCCCGGAATCAAGTGATTCTCCTGCCTCAGCCTCCCGAATAGCTGGGATTACAGGCGCCCGCCACCACGCCCGGTTAATTTTTTTTGTATTTTTTAGTAGAGACGGAGTTGACCATGTTGCTCACGCTAGTCTCGAACTCCTAACCTCAGGTGATCCACCCGCCTCAGCCTCCCCAAGGGCTGGGATTACAGGCGTGAGCCACTGCGCCAGGCCCTATCATTTTCATGAAGACCTATGTTTAATTTTAAGGAATAAATGCAAACAGTTAATAACACATAACAGATGTTCTACAGATTTTATCACTGCAGTCAATTTCATAGGGAAAAAAAAAAGAAGCTAGCTCACACAGGTTCATTAGAGATTGTTTTGTTGTGGTTTTTGTAGACAACTTTCCCCTTTTTTCCAGAATTCCAGAAGCATCACAAGGTTTTACAGAAAAGGGGCAGCGGAAAGTATTGGGCCAGGATTCAAATCAATTAGCTCAGCCACTGGCAGACAACAGCCATGCTGATTAGCCTCCCAGTCTCCCTAAGTTAAAGGAGAAACACAAATTGAATTAAGATAAATATGACCCAAGGAACCAGGGGCTGGATAGTCAAAAAGCGTGCAGACGCTTCCCAGACGCCACGTAACAAGCAGAAGAGAAAGGTTCATCTACAAGGCACAAAATACTTGCAATCTGAGTTCTTAAAGTACACACGGGCTTTAAAAAAAAAAAAAAAGAAAGAAAAAAAGAAAAACATTGTAAATTCATTCCTGGGACCCCAAGCTGTGTCGTCAACCCTCAACGCTCCCTCCCCTTCACCCCCGCCGCAACATCTAAATCTCCAAATTGCTCTCCCACTCGAGGCGACACACAGTCCTAAAAGACCTTCTGTATGAGTGGAATTGCAGAGGTGACCTTCAATAAACCGGGACAGGTCGTCTTTCCCCGGGGACAGGAGAGAGATGGGCGCTAGGGACAAGGCTCCTTCCCCACAAGCCAGCCCACGCAACTGCGTGCGCGCACCTTCTGAGCCGCTGCCGACCGGGAGGCGCCGAGGGCCGCCCAGGCCTAGCGCTCGGGCTGCACGGAAACTCCCAACCCTCCGGCGGGCTAGGGCCTCGCGACTTCACAACCAGCAGGCAGAAAGCGAGAGGGATGCGGGGGTAGGAGCGTCAGCAGCCTCACGAAACCTACCATAGGCCCGGCAGGAAACAAGGCCTCAACATTCACCCCGGCCACACTTACACTGCCCAACCGACCAGAGACTCGAGGGGGAGAACAAAACAAGGAGAAAACCCGAAGCCTGGGAGAGCGTCCCTTGTTTCGGGGCCCAATAGGAGCACAGGGAGGACGGGGCGGGTGTGCAGCGCGTGCCGAGGATCCCCGGGCGCGCCCGCGAGGCGCACACGGAGGGGCGCGGGGGCGCGTGCGCGCGGCCCGGCAGCGCTCCGCCGCCGGGCCCCTCGCGGCGCCCACATACCTGGCTGTAGCTCCGCGTCGGACCCGCGGCCGCCGCCAGCGACTGCGGCAGCAGAGGGGCACGGAGGGCAGGGTAGGCCGCGGCGGCTGCGGCCGCGGCAGAGGTGGCCGCAGGGGAAGGCCCCGCCAGCCTCCCGGGAGGCACAGGCCCGGTCTGGAGGCCACGCGTCTGGGAGGCGGCGGCCGCGGCGGCCCCGAGCAGCAGCAGCAGGCGGCGACGGCCCGAGACGCCCGACGGGAAGGAGCCAGCGGCAGAGTAGAAGGGCAGGCAGGCGGCGCCAGTGCGCCGGCAGCTGCTGCAGTTACAGCCGCAGCCCCGGAGCAGCGCCCCGAGTACCCAGCGCGTGCCGGCCATGGACTCACGAGGCGGCGCGGGGCTTGTAGGCAGCTGCGGCTGCAGCGCCAGGGGAGCGGAAGTGGAATCCAGGGCCGGTGGGGGGGGTGCCGGGCACATGCGCCGCGGGCACAGGGGGCAGCGGTGAGTCGGCAGGAGGCGGAGGAGAGCGCGCCGCTCCTCCCGGTCTCCGCCCTCAGGGCGGGGCTACCCACGGATCGGGAGGGGCCCCGGGAAGCGGGTGCCACAGACCTGCTGCTCTTTTAGGCGGTGGAAACTGAGGCCCAAAGAAAGTGTGGTTAGGGGCTGGGCGCCCTGGCTCATGCCTGTAATCCTAGCACCCTGGGAGGCCGAGGGTGGCGGATTGCCTAAGCTCAGGAGTTCTAGACCAGCTTGGACAACGCAGTGAAACCCTGTCTCTACTGAAATACAAACTATTAGGCCCGGTGCGGTGGCTCACACCTGCACTTTGGGAGGCTGAGGCGGGCGGATCACCTGAGGTCAGGAGTTCAAGACCAGCCTGGCGAAAATGATGAAACCCCGTCTCTACTAAAAATACAAAAATTAGCCAGGCGTGATGGCTTACACCTGTAATCCCGGCTACTGGGGAGGCTGAGGCAGGAGAATCGCTTGAACCCAGGAAGCAGAGGTTGCAGTGAGCAGAGATCCTGCCACTGCACTCCAGCCTGGGCGACAGAGTGAAACTCCATCTCAAAAAAAAAAAAAAAAAGGCTAGGGCCATCCTGCTCTGGGTAGGGCCGAGACCTGGAGAGGGAGGTCTGTGCGGCCCCAAGCTGTACCACCAAAACCTGTGGTGTGAGCGGCTAAGAAGCCCTTTCTGAAAGGAATTGTGATAATAGTTACAAAAAAAACTTTGGGATAATATCAGAGATTTGGTACCCCCCAAGTTTGAGATGTGAGGAAGGAAAACGTTCTTCGTTGTTTTAAAATGAAATATAGGCCATGGCTCAGTCCTGTAATCCCAGCACTTTGGGAGGCTTAAGTGAGAGGATCACTGGAGTCCAAGAGTTCCAGACCAGCCTGGGCAACATAGGGGGAGCCCGTCTCTACAAAAAATTTTAAAAGCCAGGTGTGATGGTGTGGGCCTGTAGCTCCAGCTACTTGGGAAGCCCAGGCTGGAGGATCGCTTCAGCCCAGGAGGGGGAAGGCTGCAGTAAGCTATGATTGCCACCACTGCACTTCAGCCTGGGTGACAGACTGAAACCCTGTCTCTAATATATATATATATATATATATATATATATATATATAGTGTTGATCACGTGCATAACAAAGGTGAACCCTCCCCTAGTGAAACTGTATTCACAAGTGAACAGAGATTTGTATACGCGCACACAAAGACTGGTTGTGTAGCTTTCCTCCTCCTGAAGCCAGAACCTGTCAAAGATAGATTAGTACAAGGAAGTTGTTAGAGTAAAAAATAAGAGAAAGCTAATATTTTAAAAAACTTTTTACTGTGGAACATGTCAAACAGAAGAGCAGAATGAATTTCCAGAACTTCATAAATTGTCAACACTTTTCAATCTTGTTTCGTCTATCCCCTACCACCATCCTCCAACCCTTATTTTCTTTGCTAGAATATATTAAAGCAAAAGGTATTATATTTAAAGTTTGACTTGTTTAACCCAGACTACTTTTAGGTAAGGAAAGTTCAGTATTTCTTAGAAAACCCTTTTCCCAACCAAAAAAGAACAAGAAAAAATTGATAGGCTTGGTTTTGTGAACCTGGAGTATCAAAGAGAAGGGGGCTCACTTTTGTTTTTTGGGTTAAAACACAGTCCGACAGAGAGTATTGTCATTTTTGTACAAAAACAGGGACAGAAGGAAAGGCAGCAGTGCAAATACGCCATCCTCCAGGGAGGCAGGCTGAGATGCTTCAGTGTTAAAATGACAAAAGAAAACCCCAGAGCAGGAACCATGAGCCCCTCAGAGGAGTCCCAAAAATGTCCAGGACAGCCTGGCTG
This sequence comes from Ateles fusciceps, assembly GCA_036589455.1. Classification (NCBI taxonomy): domain Eukaryota; kingdom Metazoa; phylum Chordata; class Mammalia; order Primates; family Atelidae; genus Ateles; species Ateles fusciceps. Next base: position 65,416 of record JAZHEH010001615.1, read on the forward strand.
GCTGAGTGAGTGTGGGAAGGACAGGTCCCCAGAGGACAAGTTCCATACCCTCTGGCTGGAGACTAAGCCGGGCCCCACCCCCACCAGCAGTCCTCACCTCCCTTTGGGGTGAGAGCAGGTACTGAGGTGAGGCTGGTTTTTGTTCCCTACTCCTTCTTTGTGATTTGTTCTTAGATACCTGCAAAGGAGCCAACTGAGGCCTCAGGGATTGAGGACCCTCTGGAAATATGGTTCCTGGGAATGGGCCTGGATGTCTCTTCCCTGAACAGTTACTTTGTTCATCAGTAACCCTATAGCTTTCTAACTTTCTTTCTTTTTTTTTTTTTTGAGATGAAGTCTCGCTCTGTCAACAGGCTGGAGTGCAGTAGCACGTTCTCAGCTCACTGCAACCTCTGCCTCCTGGTTCAAGCGATTCTCATGCCGCAGCCTCTCGAGTAGCTGGGACTACAGGCATGCACCACCATGCCCAGCTAATTTTTGTATTTTCGGTTTTACCATGTTGGTAAGAGACAGGGTTTTACCATGTTGGTCAGGATGGTCTCCATCTCTTTTGTATTTTTGGTTTTACCATGTTGGTAAGAGACGGGGCTTTACCATGTTGGTCAGGATGGTCTCCATCTCTTGACCTCATGATCTGCTCACCTCAGCCTCCCAAAGTGCTTGAGATTACAGGCATGAGCCATCGTGTCCAGCCGACCCTGTAACTTTCCAAGGAAAACAAAGAACAGGCTAGTCTTCCTTGCCCCAGTCAAAAAAGAGAAGGGGATTTCTTCAACTGCAAGATTTGGGAATCCTAGAGTTATTAATTTATTTATTTAGAGGCAGGGTTTTGCTCTTTTGTCTGATCTGGGGTGCGGTGGTAGGAATATGAATCACTGTAGCGTTGACCTCCTGGGTTCAAGTAATCCTCCCACCTCAGCCTCCCAAAGTGCTGGGAATTCAAGCATGAGCCACCACACCTGGCCTATTTTTCTTAAGCCTCCTTTTCAAGAAGGAAAATGGGTTAGCCCTTCCTAACAGATCATCACTACAAATAACAGGTTGCAAGTATGTTGGAGACTCTGCCCATATTTTCTCTTGCCCTCATTTTCTTAGCAGAAATAGCAGCAGTCATCATAAAAATTTGAATGGATCGGAAACCTAAATAGATAGAAATCCTGTACTTTATAATCAGGAGTGTAAATAAAATTATAAGAGGCAGCCTGCACAACCTGGCAACACCCCATCTCTACTAAAAATTCAAAAAAATTAGCTGGGTGTGGTGGCACCTGCCTGTAGTTCCAGCTATGGATAATCACTTAGGCCCGCAAGGTCAAGATTTCAGTGAGCTAAGATCTCACCACTGCACACCAGCACTCCAACGTAGCACCTGCCATCCTCATGACAGAGCAAGACCCTGTCTCAAAAGTAAGTAAATAAAATTATAAGAGGCCATTGGTTTGGACTGAACTCTTCCAGTAGGCCCAAAACACCAAACCAAATTGGAGTTACTTACTTTCCATAAGACCAAGCTGAAACTAAGTTTATTTGACCTTCTGAGTAACCAGGAGAGACAGATAATAGCCAGTGTTAGGTGGCATGATAAGAAAGTCCCCTCTGCTTTGACCTTTATAAGGAAAATACCTGAAATAACCAATCTGCTTTGTGTTCTCTGTTTTTGTTTTCCTCAGCCCTTTTCTATCTGTAAAGCCAACCTCCTTTGCTCAGCTCATCAAAACACTCACTCTACTTTATAGAATAAGATGTTGCCCAATTTTAGAATAGAAAATGAACCCCAATTAAGATTTGTAAACTAAATTAATTGTAATTTTGTCTTTTGACAGTTCTTGCAACTGACAAAGGGACCTGAAGGACACTGCTGATGACTTCTGAGACTCCAATAGGAGCATCAGAGAGGTGCCTCAGATGCTTTTTGAGGTCCTCAGTCTTCCTCATGGAGCCTCAAGGGTTACAAGTAAGTTCCTCTTAGGTGGACTCCCTTTTTCTCTTTGGCTTTTGAATTTAGGGTTAGTTTGTGCTGTGAGACAGTGCATGACCTTTTAGGGTTTAAAGTGGCTGACATGTCATTGGCAAGAGCAGCAGTTTTATCTTGGCTGGGCACAGTGACACCTACCTGTAATCCCAGCACTTTGGGAGGCCGAGGCAGTGGATTGCTTGAGATCAGCCTGGCCAATATGGCAAAACCCTGTCTCTACTAAAAATACAAAAAGTAGCCAGCTGTAGTGGTTCGCACCTGTAATTCCAGCTACTTGGGAGGCCAAGGCCCCCTGAGAGGCCTCACCCAGGAGGTAAAGCTGAGATCACACCACTGCACTCCAGCTTGGGTGACAGAGCAAGACTTCTCAGAAAACAAACAAACAAAAAGAAAAAGAAAGAGAAGGGGTCCTGCGATATTGCCTAGGCTTGTTTGCAGTGGACATTCACATGCATGATCAGAGTACGCTACAGCCTCAAACTACTGGGCTCAAGCGATCCTTCTCCCTTTGCCTCCAAGTACCTGAAATTACAGGCGCATGCCGTTAAGTCTGGCTAAGAGCTGCAGATTGGCAAGGCGCAGTGGTTCATGCCTTTAATCCCAACACTTTGGGAGGCTGAGGTGGGCAGATCATGAGGTCAGAAGATAGACACCATCCTGGCCAACGTGGTGAAACCCTATCTCTACTAAAATACAAAAAATTAGCTGGGCATGGTGGCGTGCATCTGTAGTTACAGCTACTCGGTGGCTGAGGCAGGGGAACCGCTTGGACTCAGGAGGTGGGGGTTGCAATGAACCGAGATTGCACCACTGCATTCCAGCCTGACAACAGAGCAAGACTCCATCTCAAAAACATTAAAAAAAAAAAAAAAAAAAAAAAGCTACACAGTATTTCTGGTTTTGTTTGTTTGTTTTTTGCTTTTTGAGACGTAATCTCGTGCTGTCATCCAGGCTGGAGTGCAATGGCGTGATCTAGGCTCACTGCAGCTTCTGCCTCTCAAGTTTAAGTGATTCTCCTACCTCAGCCTCCCAAGTAGCTGGGATTACAGGTGGTCACCACCACATCCAGCTAATTTTTGTATTTTTAGTAGAGACGGGGTTTCACCACATTGGTCAGGCTGGTCTCAAACTCCTGACCTAAGGTGATCCACCTGCCTCTGCCTCCCAAACTGCTGGGATTACAGACATGGGCCGCCAAGCTTGGCCTTTTTTTTTTTTGTGACAGAGTCTTGCTCTGTTGTCAGGCTGGAGTGCAGTGGCACAATCTTGGCTCACTGCAACCTCTGCCTACTGGGTTCAAACGATTCTCCTGCCTCGGCCTCCCGAATAGCTGAGATTACAGGCACACGCTACCACGCCGGGCTAATTTTTGTGTTTTAAGTAGAGATAGGGTTTCACCATGTTGGTCAGGCTGGTCTGGAACTACTGATCTTGTGATCCGCCCTCCTTGGCCTCCCAAAGTGCTGGGATTGCAGGCATGAGCCACTGCACCCAGCCTTGATTTTGTCTGTTTTTTACTTGTTTACCTTGCTCACGGACTCAGGTAACAAGGAGCTGCATTTTAAGACAGTGTTGCTCTAAGTGGTTATTACCTCAGGGATTCTATCCTTTTTGTTACGTTTTCTTGCATGCTTACATAGGGAAAAAATAATTGGGCAAGTTGGTCAAGGGGATCTCAGAGCCAAAGCCACCATTTGACTAGTGGGCACAGTTCAGGTACTTAAGAGCTATTAGAGTGCTGGCCACTAAAAAATGAGACTCTGTGTTAGGATAAACTAGAGATGAAACAAGGTAGCACCTGACATCCTCAATAAAATGTTTGTGCTGGCTGGGTTCAGTGGCTCATGCCTGTAATCCCAGTACTTTGGGAGGCCGAGACAGGTGGATCACGAGGTGAGGAGTTCAAGACCAGCCTGGCCAACATGGTGAAACCCTGTCTCTACTAAAAATACAAAAATTAGCCAGATGTGGTGGCAGGCGCCTGTAATCCCAGCTACTCAGGAGGCTGAGGCAGGAGAATTACTTGAACCTGGGAGGCAGAGGTTGCAGTGAGCCGAGATGGTGTCACCGCACTCCAGCCTGGCAGCCTGGGGGACAGAGCAAGAATCTGTCTTGAAGAAAAAAAAGATCAAAAGAATGAAAATCATAACAAATAGTCTTTCAGACCATAGTGCAATCAAATTAGAACTCAGGATCAAGAAACTAACTCAGAACCACACAACTTCATGGAAACTGAACAACTGCCTTCTGAATGTCAAGTGGATAAACAATGAAATAAAGGCAGAAATAAAGATGTTCTTTGAAACCAACGAGAATGAAGACACAACATACCAGAATCTCTGGGACACATTTAAAGCAGTGTCTAGAGGGAAATGTATAGCAATAAATGTCCACATGAGAAGTGAGGAAAGATCTAAAATTGACACCCTAACATCAAAATTGAAACAGCTAGAGGAGCAAGATCAAAAAAACTTAAAAGCTAGCAGAAGACAAAAAATAACTAAGATCAGAGCAGAACTGAAGGAGACAGAGACACAAAAAAACACTTCAAAAAATCAATAAATTCAGGAGCTGTTTTTTTTTTATCTCAAACTGCTGACCTCAGGTGACTCTCCCGTCTTGGCCTCCCAAAGTGCTGGGATTACAAGCGTGAGCCACCACGCCCGGCAGAGCTGTTTTTTGAAAACATCAACAAAATAGACCACTAGCCAGATTAATAAAAAAGAAAAGAGAGAGGAATCAAATACATGCAATAAAAAATGATAAAGGGGATATCACCACCGATTCCACAGAAATACAGACTACCATCGGAGATCACTACAAACAACTCTATGCACATAAACCAGTAAACCTGGAAGAAATGGATAAATTCCTGGACAATTGCACCCTCCCAAGCCTAAACCAGGAAGAAGTTGAAACCCTGAATAGACCAAGAACAAGGGCTGAAGTTGAGGCAGTAATTCATAGCTTACCAACCCAAAAAGCCCAGGTCCAGATGGGTTCACAGCCAAATTCTACCAGACGTTCAAAGAGGAGCTGGTACCACTCCTTTTGAAACTATTCTAAACAATACAAAAAGAGGGAATCCTTCACAAATCATTTTATGAGACCAACGTCATCCTGATACCAAAACCCAGCAGAGACAACAAAAAGGAAAACTTCAGGCCAATATCCATGATAAACATAGATGCAAAAATCTTCAATAAAATACTGGCAAACCGATTGCAACAGCACATGAAAAAGCTTATCCGTCACAATCAAGTAGCCTTTGTCCCGGGGGATGCAAGGCTGGTTCAACATATGCAAGTCTATAAACATAATCCACCACATAAACAGAACCAAAGACAAAAACCACGTGATTATCTCAATAGATGCAGAGAAGGCCTTTGACAAAATTCAACAGCCCTTTATGTTAAAAACTCTCAAGAAACTAAGTATTGATGGAACGTATCTCAAAATAATAAAAGCTATTTATGACAAACCCGCAGCCAATATCATACTGAATGGGCAAAAACTGGAAGCGTTCCCTTTGAAATCTGGCACTAGACAAGGATGCCCTCTCTCACCACTCCTATTCAATATATTATTGGAAGTTCTAGTCAGAGCAATCAGGCAAGAAAAAGAAATAAAGGGTATTCAATTAGGAAAGGAGGAAGTCAAATTGTCTCTATTTGTAGATGGCATGATTGTATATTTAGAAGACCCCATCATCTCAGTCCAAAATCTCCTGAAACTGATAAGCAACTTCAACAAAGTCTCAGGATACAAAATCAATGTGCAGAAATCACAAGCATTTCTATACACCAGTAAGACAAACAGAGAGGCAAATCATGAGTGAACTCCCATTCACAATTGCTACGAAGAGAATAAAATGCCTAGGAATACAACTAACAAAGGATATAAAGGACCTCTTCAAGGAGAGCTACAAACCACCGCTCGATGAAATAAGAGAGGACACAAACAGATGGAAAAACATTCAATGCTCATGGTGAGGAAGAATCAATATCATGAAAAAGGCCATACTGCCCAAAGTAATTTATAGATTCAACACTATCCACATCAAGCTACCAATGACCTTCACAGAAATGAAAAAAAAAGCACTTTAAACTTCATATGGAACCAAAAGAGAGCCTGCATAGCCAAGACAATCCTAAGCAAAAAGAACAAAGCTGGAGGCATCATGCTGCCTGACTTCAAACTATATTACAAGGCTACAGTAATCAAAACAGCATGGTACTGGTACCAAAACAGAGATGTAGACCAATGGAACAGAACAGAGGCCTCAGAGGCAACACCACACGTCTACAACCCTCTGATCTTTGACAGACCTCGCAAAAACAAGCAATGGGGAAAGGATTCCCCTGTTTAATAAATGGTGTTGGGAAAACTGGCTAGCCATGTGCAGAAAAGGGAAACTGCACCCCTTCCTGACACCTTACACTAAAATTAACTCCAGATGAATTAAAGACTTAAATATAAAACCTAACACCATACAAACTCTACAAGAAGACCTAGGCAAAACAATTCAGGACATAGGCATAGGCAAGGACTTCATGACTAAAACACCAAAAGCAAGTCTGGGTGCGGTGGCTCATGCCTGTAATCCCAGCACTTTGGGAGGCCAAGGCAGGCGGATTGCCTGAGGTCAGAAGTTTGGGACCAGCCTGGCCAACATGGTGAAATCCCGTCTCTAAAAATACATACACACACACACACACACACACACACACACACACACACACACACCAAAAGCATTGGCAACAAAAGCCAAAATAGACAAATGAGATCAAATTAAACTCCAGTGCTTCTGTACAGCAAAAGAAACAATCATAAAGTAGCAGGAGCAGTCACGAGAAACAGACCTCTTGAATACTGAACTGGGAAGGAAGAGGTTTATTATTATTATTATTATTATTATTATTGCGGCCAAGAGCCAGGCGATAATTTGTTTGAATGACCTAACTTAGCTAATAAAGAGAAGCTCTGCCTTTATATAGGCTCACACTCTAGATATTACATATGAAAGGATCTTGGGTTTACAGCCTTAGAAATTACACATGAAAGGGTCTTGGGTTTACAGTCTTAGAAATTACACATGAAAGGGTCTTGGATTTACAGTTTTAGGAATTATATGTGAAAAATTTCTGGTCCCCAGATGGAGGAGTAGAGTGGGGGTTTGATTTTGTTTAAGTAAAAACTGTGTCTTCTGGAGAGACTTCCCCATACCATGCCTGCTATTTACAGGAAGGTGATTCAGGAGGCACCAGTTGGCTAGCCTTTTTTTCTATTGAAATGCAGTGTGGAAGTCAAGGGGGAGGTGATCCTAGATGCCTGGATCTCCTCCTCACCCCCACCTTTGAGGCCCTTACCACTTTATAATATTAGTGAGAGGTCTTACTCTCATTTTCATTTTTCCAGATTTTCTGAAGAAACTGATTGATAATGATTTATGTAATATACTTGTGATGTGGTTTTTCTGGTCTATTACAGTAGTAAAGGATTTTTTAGTCATTTAGAGGAACAAGAGAGGAAAGCAAAGGAGTAGTAAACAAACACCCACTATTGTTATTACACTTGTGATGAGGGTTTTTAATCCTCCTGAGGCTGAAGACCAACTTTTAAACAAGAACTTAGGGTTGAATTTATGCCATACCTGCACAAGCACGTGTGCTAGTTTGGTTATATTCTTAACTGCATGACCCCGTCGTTTATGTGCAGGCAGCAGTTGGTTAGTTTGAATTTTTTACAGATTCCTCCTTCAGCTGCCAGCAAATAATCTAAGGCCAACTGGTTCTGATAAATGGCATTTCTCATTTAACTTTCTTGTCCGGCCAAAATGGACAGAGCTTTGTCCGTTACATTAATGAATATTTCCAAGGCAGCTTGCAACTGAATGATTTGATTTAGCGTATAGGTAGGAGTCCGGTGTCCCCATGGGCTGTTTTCTATTCCTGTGGCTGGCCTATAGTACTCAATAATTCTTTCCAGTGGCCACTTATTATTTTCCCATTTACCTATTTTCAGACTTTTTTTCTCCTGAGCATAGTAGACTGGATGTCTTAATAGCTCACCTGTCTTAACAAATAAGAAAAAGAAGGCTTAATGATGCCTATGACACAGCTATCTGACCATCTTTCAGGCAGCTGTATGTATGCTCTATGTCCGCATATCCAGTCCAACCCAGGAGGGACTGTCCAGTCTCTCTGGGACCCAGGGTGATTCCAAGCATTCTGTAATTTTGGAAATTCTAGGAGGGGTTCTTTTTTGTATAGTTTGAGCTCCACCAGGTTATAGTGCCTACTGTTCCATTATACAGATGCTGTCAGATGCACATAAGCGTTCCAACTGGAACAGTGAGGTCGGTTCCTTCTCTGGCCAAACAGTATTGTCCAATAATTGAAACCTTTAAAACCCAGAAACTTGATTTGAACCCTTTGAACTGAGGTCAGGTCAGGGACAGGATCAGAGGGTAATAACTCATGGGCTTCCCATGGCCACCTGTCATCCATAGTTGTCCCTCTACATACATAGCAGTAACATTGAGGGAATGGGCCACATTTTCAGCAAATTGGAGGAACAAGTTTTTTGTCTTTTTTGGAAGTTCTGGCACTGGCTTATTTAATATACCATAAAAGTGCTGGTACACTGGCTGGGCTGAGCGTTTTTGGATATTTTCCTAAATCTGGATACTGACTCCGGGGTCAAGCCCTTTCCCATTAGTTTCTAGCATTACACTTTCCCCCTTTTTCCCATTTAGGGTCTTAGGGGTTTGTGATTATTAATTCTACTGGGATACAATGTCCTGAGACACCAGGGACATTACTCCCTGGAATGGTGTTTCTCCCTTTTACAAGGCGAACGGGATTATTTGTATTATTTTTCCAAGTGGCACAGAGGACGCATGACTCAAAAATGCAATTACCGCACCAGTAGGTTTTCTGGCAGATATACTTATGCTCTTTTGCACAACTTTGTTCCTATCGGAGGAAACCACAGCCCCCCCCCACTGGAATGATAGGCATTGATAGCTGCACAGGCATTAAACCTTAGTGTAACCTGTTTTGGGCTTCTGTTCTCCTCTGTTTTAGCTATTAATTTAGTAGGACTAATTTAGTAGGACCCTGTTAGGAGTCGAATTTTAAAAGTCATATGTGTAGGGGGCTCTGATGGGTTGCAACATACAACGGGCTGTCCATTCCCCAGATTACACACCTTATACTGAGTACCATTATATAAACAGGTTCCTTTCTGTGTCCCTATACATTCATAATAACTGTAGAACAAAAGAATGGCAGTTACTTTACGTCCTACCTTAGTAACCTGAGAGCATTCTTTAAAATTAATTAAGGTCCCTACTGTACAAGTCCAAATATTAAGAAGAACAAGTCCCACGATGAATTTTCTCATGTTTCAGCTGTGCGTGGACCAGCCAGCTTCCGGGATATGGCTGGAGCAGGGCTTGTTGTCCTTCTTAAGGTGATTTTGCAGTCATTGCCTAGGGTCTGGTGTAGCTTCCCAAGTCTCAGCTGCTGCCGGTTTTTACACGGCTGTGGTGGATCCAAGCTGGGATTCCCTTTACCTTAACGGCTGTGGGAGTGGTGAAGATCACGGTCTGAGGTCCTTTTCACCGTGGCTTCAGAGGGACTGCACTCCAGTCCTTTATCCACACGTGATCACCTGGTAAGAAAGGGTGAACTGGGGAGAATAAGCTTATAGGACATCTGTCATTTATTCAGGTTGAAATTTCCTGAGCGATTTTCCCTAGAGCTTGTAACTGGCATCTTAACTCAATCTTTCCCCCACTCCTGAAGAGTTCCCAGGAGTGCCCCAAATATGGGAGGGGGCCTATGATATAAGACTTTTTAGGGGGAATATCCTGTCCTCCTAGAGAGAGTGCATTTAATTTTGAATAACACCAAGGCAAGTACCTGTACCCGCTTTAATCTTGTTTCTTGACACACTTTCCCTAAGCTATTTTTGATGGTCCGGTTCATTCTTTTTACTTTTCCCCGAACTCTGAGGGCAGTAGGCAGCGTGCAGTTAAAGTAATATCCCAAGGCCACTGCTGTTTTCTGAGCCAAGTTTGCCACAACTGCTGGTTTGTTGCCTGATTTAATGCGCAGTGGCAGTCCAAACCTAGGGATGAGATTTCGAAGCAGCACATGGGTTATTTTATGGGCTTCCTGGCACCAGGGGCAAAGTGGCAGAGTTTAGGGTGTTGCACAGACCCCAGTGGTGATGCAGAGATTTTCACTTCAGCAGGCTCAGGTATTTGGTAGGCCTAGCATTTGTTAACCAATGCTGTCCTTTGGTGTTTATTAGGGTCACTACTGTGTGGGGTGCTTTGATATTTAAATTCTTCCCAGAGTTGATGCTAGAACTTCAATAGCCATTCCTTTTTTTTTTTTTCTGACATATACAGCATGAGAGGCTTTATTAAATCAGATAGCCCCAAAGCCAGAGCTGACAAAAGTTTTGCTTTTAGTTTCTGCCCTGTTCAAAGGGTTTCTTGTCTTCTCCCCTCCCCTCTTTGTTTCTTTGTGTAAGGGTTTGGCCAGTACTGCGAAGTTTGGAATACACAATTTACAAAACCCACGGCTCCCAGGAACTCCCTTACCTGCCTTTTAGTCTTGGGTTCTGGCAGGTTGCAAATGACTCGCTTCCTCTCTGCTCCTTGGCTGCGTTCCCCCTTCCAGATGGTGAACCCCAGATATCACACTTGCTGTCGGCAAATCTGGGCTTTTTTTAGACACTTTATAACCACAGTTCTCCAGGTACCAAAGTAAGGCATCTGTTCTTTTTGCACACCCAACTGCCTTGGGGTGTCCCAATAAAAGGTCATGCAGCCTAAGTCTTTAGCAAGAAACTTTTGGGGGGGCAGTCACAGGCTAGCGCCTCCCCAAGGATAATGAGACAGTTTCTGAGTCCCTGGAAAGCTGGGTCCAGGTGTACTGGGTGGTCATACCTGTTTCTGGATTTCTTCATTGAAATGCAAATAGGTTTTGACTTTCAAAAGCTAGCCTGATGCTTTTTTCTCAGGATAAAATTGGAAATATTAGTTATGTTTTATACTGGAATACCATATTTGACAAGTACATAGAATGAGTTTATAGGTACTGTAGACAAGGTCTGAAGTATGCTTTGGTTTGGCTTCATAACCTCAAGAGGTTGTTAATAATCCAAGCTGATGGATTTGATTTCCTATCAAAAGTTCCAGCAAAGCAACTCTTAATAGAGCCTATGTGGTCAATTATTATGCTTGCTGTACTTGTGTAAACAAACAGCCCAAGTTTGATGAGGCCAAATTATTTTCCAAACAAATTAGTTTTACTCTGGTTATCTTTGGTAGGAATGGGGGTGACTGTAGAGCAGGGGTCCCCAATCCCCAGTTCCCCTGTTAGGAACCAGGCCACACAGCAGGAGGTGAGCAGCAGACAAGTAAGCATTACCGCCTGATCTCCGCCTCCTGTTAATCAGCAGCAGGATTAAATTATCATGGGAGGCCAGGTGCCATGGCTCACACCTATAATCCCAGCACTCTGGGAGGCCATGGTAGGTGGATCACTTGAGATCAGGAGTTCAAGACCAGCTTGGCCAACATGGTGAAAACTTGTCTTTACTAAAAGTGCAAAAAATTAGCTGGTTGTGGTGGCACACACCTATAATCTCAGCTATTTAGGAGGCTGAGGCATGAGAATTGCTTGAACCTGGGAGGCAGAGGTTGCAGTGAGCCAAGATTGCACCACTGCACTCCAGCCTGGGTGACAGAGTGAGACTATCTCAAAAAAAACAAAACAAAAAAACTCATAGAAATGGGAACCCTATTGTGAACTTCACATGGGAGGGATCTAGGTTTTGTGCGTCTCATGAGAATCTAATGCCTGATGATCTGAAGTAGAACAGTTTCATTCAGAAACTATCCCCTCCATCCCCACCCTGGTCTATGGAAAAATTGGGACCGCTGCTATTGAGAGAAAAACCATGTTTCTGAGAAAAGCTAGAGTATACCTGCTATTCGATTATACCCTTGTTCATTGTTCTCAAGTTTTTATTATCTACCTGTAGACTAGACTAGATTCTGAATTCTTCTAGTGTCCTTCAATATCTGGCTACAACTCTCTAACTAAAAATAAGAACTACTACCAGGCACAGTAGCTCATGCCAGTAATTCCAGCACTTTGGGAGGCCAAGGCAGGCAGATCACGATGTGAGGAGTTCCAGACCAGCCTGGCCAACATGGCAAAACCCCATCTCTACTAAAAAAACAAAAAACAAAAACAACAACAACAAAAAGAATGAATCTGTTCCTGAAACCCTATAAGCTGACGATGCACAACTCAATGATAATTTCAAAGGACAAGTCTCATTATTGATATGTGGGCCACACGGAGATTTCACTAAAATGCCTGATGCCATAACCAGAGACGATCAAACTGCAAGGGAAGTTGGGCCAGGCATGGTGGCTACACCTGTAGTCTTAAAACTCTAGGAGGCTAAGGCGGGCAAATCACTTGAGGTCAGGAGTTTGACACCAGCCTGGCCAACATGGTGAAATCCCCGTCTCTACTAAAAATACCTAAAAATTTGCCAGGCATGGTGGCGCACACCTGTAGTCCCAACTACTCAGAAGGCTGAGGCAGGAGAATTGCTTGAACCCCAGAGGTAGAGTTGCAGTGAGCTGAGATCGTGCCACCGCACTCCAGCCTGGGCAACAGAGCAAGACTCCACCTCAAAAAAAAAAAGATGGGAAGCTGATGACTTCATGTTGTGGACAGCCTTTTCTGAGATAGTCGAACAAGACTCTCCATTATAATGAGATTCTTATCCCTCTTAATTTTTCCTTGTTTATGCCTACCTTTTTGGCTTGACAGATAATGCCGTAGATAGAATTTCATAATCAGTAGCTTCTGCAGGTAAGTTGGTAAAATGTTGAATCTGAGGCTGGCTATGGTGGCGCACGCTTGTAATCCCAGCACTTTGGGAGGTCGAAGTAGGTGGATCACTTGAGGTCAGGAGTTAGAGAGCAGCGTGGACCAACATGGTGAAACCCTGTCTCTACTAAAAATACAAAAATTAGCCAGGCATGGTGGTGCGTGCCTGTAATCCCTGCTCAGGAGGCTGAGGCAGGAGAATCACTTGAACCTGGGAGGTGGAGGTGGCAGTGCGCTGAGATCAAGCCATTGCACTCCATCCTGGGTGAGAGAAGAGACTCTCTCTCAAAACAAAACAAAAGTTGAACCTGTCCCACCAAACTAAATCTGTACATGATCTAAGGAATCCTTTAGTCTACCCAGTGGGTAACTTTAGCAACATCCCTGATGTACCTACTGTTCAAATTGTACTCTTGGTCTGTTTTATAAAGTAAGACTTCTAGTGCTCAGCTTCACAGCACATATACTAAGAAAATTGGAACGATGCAGAGAAGGTTGGCATGGCCCCTCCACAAGGATGATGTGCAAATTTATGAAATATTCCATATTAAAAAAAAAAGTCTTCCATATCCACTTGTTCTTACTTCCTGCCTTAATTTATCTCAGTCATGGGATGCTGGATTACCTACTAGCTGAACAGAAAGGAGTCTGTGTAGTTGCTGACACTTCTTGTTGTACACAGGTAAGTATATCAGGTATTATAGAGACTTGGTTATTAAAAATTAACACCTACTTGGTTAAAACAGGTAGACTCTTCATCTGGCTCATTCTTAGATCTGTTTGATTTTAGTTGCTTTAGTTCATGGAGACTCTGGGTAAGAAGCATGCTCCAAATTCTTGGTATTATCCTCTTGATGGTCACAATCAGGAGGATGATGATAAGTCTTCCTGGTACACAGTATCCTCTCAAAAAGTCTTTTTTTTTTTTTTTTTTTTTGGAGACAGAGTTTCACCCTTGTTGCCCAGGCTGGAGTGCAATGGCGATATCTTTGCTCACCACAACCTATGCCTCCTGGGTTCAAGCAATTCTCCTGCCTCAGCCTCCTGAGGAGCTGGGGTTACAGGCATGCACCACCATGCTTAGCTAATTTTGTATTTTTAGTAAAGATGGGGTTTCTCTATGTTGGTCAGGCTGGTCTCAAACTCCCCACCTCAGGTGATCCACTGGCCTCAGCCTCCCAAAATCCTGGGATTGCAGGCATGAGCCACTGCACCTAGCCAAAATAGTTGTTTTATCTTGCATGAAGTCCCCTTTGCCTTAACCTTTAGAGGGAAAGTAGCTTTGAAATGACCAATCTTGTTCTGTTTCTGCTTTCCTCAGACCTTTTTTTTTTTTTGAGGCGGAGTCTCACTCTGTCACTCAGGCTGGAGTGCAGTGGCATGATCTTGGCTCACTGCAGCCTCCACTTCCTGATTCAAGCGATTCTGCTGCTTCAGCTTTCCAAGTAGCTGGGATTATAGACACATGTCACCACACCCAGCTAGTTTTTTGTTTTTAGTAAACATGGGGTTTCATCATGTTGGCCAGGCTGATCTCGAACTTCTGACCTCAAGTGATCCACCCTCCCAGGCCTCCCAAAGTGCTGGGGTTACAGGCATGAGCCACCACACCCGATGCCCTCAGCTTATTTCTCTCTATAAAACCAAACTCCTTTGCTCAGCTCATTGGAGCAAAAAAGTTTGGTTTTATAGAATGAATCACACACACACGCAAAGCCAATTAAGATCTTTGAACTAAATTTGTTGTAATTTTCACTTTCTAAAAAAGTAACACGTAAGTATTAAAACAAAAAGCTTTAATTTTTACTCAGAGGAGGTTATGTGGAGTATAAAGGAGAAAAGAAACTAACTTTGAACAATTATTCATTTACCTAACAAACATTTATTAAGTGCTTTCTGTGTTCCAGGCACTGTGCTGTGCCCTCTGAATTCAAGGATATAATGTTTTGAGATTAAATGTCGAATTACTGTTTAAATACAGGCATACCTCATTTTATTATGTGTCACTCCTGCAGTAAAAATTAACGTGTGTTCTGACTGCTCCTTTGGCCATTTCTCTGTCGCCCTCTCCTCAAGCCTCCTTATTTCCTACAATACAATAATACTGAAATTAGGCCAGTGGTCTCTAAGTGTTCAAATGAAAGGAAGAGTCATACATCTCTTATTTTAAATCAAAGCTAGAAATAATTAAGCTTAATGAGGAAAGGGGCATGTCAAAAGCTGAGACAGGCTGAAAGCTGAGCCTCTTGCATCAGTTAGCCAAGTTGTTAATGCAAAGGTAAAGATTTTGAAGGAAATTAGACGTGTTACTCCAGGCTGAGCATAGTGGCTCACGCCTGTAATTCTAGCACTTTGGGTAGCCAAGGCGGGTGGATCACGAAGTCAGGAGTTTGAGACCAGCCTAGCCAACATGGTGAAACCCCATCTCTACTAAAAATACCAAAAAAACGGGCATATTGGCAAGCGCCTGTAATTCCTGCTACTTGTGAGGTTGAGACATGAGAATCTCTTGAACCCGGGAGGTGGAGGTTGCATTGAGCTGAGATCGTGCCACTGCACTCCAGCCTGGGCAACAAGAGTGAAACTCTGTCTCAAAAAAAAAAAAAAAAAAAAGCAAAATAGCTTTATTATTGATATGGGGAAAGTTTGAGTGGGCTGGATAGAAGATCAAACCAGTCACAACATTCCCTTAAGCCAAAGCCTAATCCAGAGGAAGGCCCTAACTCTCTTCAATTCTATAAAGGCTGAGAGAGATTGGAAAGCTGCAGAAGAGAAGTCTGGAGGAAAGAAGCTGCCTCTATCATGTGAATGTGCAAGGTGAAGCAGCAAGTGCTGATGGAGAAGCTGTAGCAAGTTATCCAGAAGATTTAGCATGATAATCAACGAAGATGAACCCACTAAACAGATTTTCATTGTAGATGAAACAGCCTTATATGGGAAGCAGATGGCATCAGGACTTTCATTGCTAGAAACGAGAAGTTATTGCCTGGCTTCAAAGCTTCCAAGGGCATGCTGACTTTCTTGTTAGGGGCTAATGCAGCTGGTGATTTTAAGTTGAAGCCAATGCTCATTTACCATTCTGAAAATCCTAGGGCCCTGAAGAATCATGTTAAATGTATTCTGCCTACGCTCTATAAATGGAGCTGCAAAGGTTGAATGACAGCACATCTGTTTATAGTATGGCTTACTGAATATTTTAAGCCCACTGTTGAAATCTGTTGTTCAGGAAAAAAATTTTCTTTCAAAATGTTACTGCTCCTTGACAGTGCACCTGGTTGCCCAACAGCTCTAATGGACATGTACAAGGAGATGAATGTTGTTTTCATGCCTGCTAACACAATACTCATTCTACAGCTCATGGATCAAGGAGTAATTTAGATTTTCAAGTCTTAGTATTTAAGAAATACATCTTGTAAGCCTATAGCCACCATAAACAGTGATTCCTCTGATGGATCTGTGCAAAGTACATTAAAAACCTTCTGGAAAGGATCCATGATCTAGATGCCTTTAGGAACATTTGTGATTCGTGGGAGGAGATCAAAATATCAATATTAACAGGAATTTGGAAGAAGTTGATTCCAAACCTATGGACAATTTTGAAGGGATTAAGTCTTTAGTGAAGGAAGTAACTGCAAAGATGGTGGAAACAGCAAGAGAACTAGAATTAGAAGTGGAGCCTGAAGATGTGAATGAATTGCTACAACCTCATGATCTAACTTGAATGGATGAGTAGTTTCCTAAAGATGAGCAAAGAGTGGTTTTTTGAGGATTCTATTTCAAGAAACCACAGCCTCTGGTGAAGATGCTGTGAACATTGTTGAAATGACAATAAAGGATTTAGATTATTACATATAAAAATAAATAAACAGAAAAAATGGAATATTACATAAACTTAGTTGAAAAAGCAGTGGTAGAGTTCAAAAGGATTGACTCCAATTTTGAAAGAAATTCCATGGTGTGTAAAATGCTATCAAACAGCATGGCATAAAGGACAGATATTTCATGAATGAAAAGAGAATCAATGTAGCTGACTTCATTGTTGTCCTATCTTAAGAAATTGTCACACCCCAACCTTCAGTAACCATCATTCTGATCAGTCAGCAGCCATGAACCTCAAGACAAGACCCTCTACCAGCAAAAAAGATTATGACTCACTGAAGGGTCAGATAATTGTTAGCGTTTCTTAGCTAAATATTAATAAAAATATTTTTTAATGAAGCTACTTTTTTATACATATGCTATTGTACACTTAATAAACCACAGTATAGTATAAACATAACTTTAATATGCATTGGGAAACCAAAAAATGTGTGTAACTCACTTTATCGCGATACTCACTTTATTGCAATATTCACTTTATTGCAGTGGTCTGGAACCAAACCTGCAGTGTCTTCACAGTATGCCTATATATGTATGTCTAGATTTAACTTACGAAACACCAGGTTTTAAAAATTGTGTTACTGGCTGGGTGTGGTGGCTCACACCTGTAATCCCAGCACTTTGGGAAGCTGAAGTGGACAGATCACCTGAGGTCAGGAGTTTGAGACCAGCCTGACCAACATGGTTAAACCCCATCTCTGCTAAAAATGCAAAATTAGCCAGGCGTGGTAATCCCAGCTACTTGGGAGGCTGGGGTGGAAGAATTGCTTGAACCCGGGAGGTGGAGGTTGCAGTGAACTGAGATCACACCATTGCACTCCAGCCTGGGAAACAAGAGCAAATCTCCATCTAAAAAAAAAAAAAAAAAATTGTGGGCCCTGACAGATTCTCCTATTGAGGGTCACAGGGACACTAAGACTGCTATGTGGACCTTCGTTGACCATGCCATCCTGGGTGGTGCTTTCTGCTGCTGTCACAGCAGCCCCTCTCTGAAGAATGCAGCCTTCCTAGGTCCAGGGGTATTGCAATCAACAAGGACCTATCACACAGGGCAGCCACACCTTGCCCCTGTACCACCTCTTCCTGAATATGGAGGAAAGGTTTGTCATGGACTGATCCCTGAGGAATTCTTCCAGTATCTTTAACCTAAAACTGGTGTAACAGGACCCTATGTGCTTGGAACTGGGCTTATCTTGTATGCTTTATCCAAAGAAATATATGTGATTACCACAGAGACCTTCACTACCCTATCAGTAGTAGGGTTATTTATCTATGGAGTTAAAAAAAATAAGGTCCTTCCATTGTAGAATTTGCCAATAAATTCAATGAACAAAAACTTGCCCAAATAGAAGAGGCGAAGCAGGCTTTCATCAAAGAAATCCAGGATGCAGTTGATTTGGAGAAGGCATAGCAGGCACTGGTTCAGAAGCACCATTACCTTTTTGATATGCAGAGGATAACATTGCTATAGCTTTGGAGGTTACTTACTGGGAACGACTGCATAGAGTATATAAAAAAGTAAAGAATCGCCTGGACTATCATATATCTGTGCAGAACATGATGCGTTGAAAGGAACAAGGGCACATGATAAATTGGGTGGAGAAGCATGTGGTGCAGAGCATCTCTGCACAGCAGGAAAAGGAGACAATTGCCAAGTGCATTGCTGACCTAAAGGCTGGCAAAGAAGGCTCAAGCACAGCCAGTTATGTAAATGTATCTATTCCAATTGAGACAGCTAGAAACAGTTGACTGACTAAATGGAAACTAGTCTATTTGACAAAATCTTTCTGTATTGGTGTCTACTGAAGTTATGGTTTACCTCTCCTAAAAATGAAAAGTTTGTTTTAAATAGTGAGAGAACGAAATCTCTATTGGCCAGTCAGACAGTTCTCATCCTTCTTACTCTGCATTTGAGTTGTTCCATGATCACTTCTGTATAAGCAGTTTGCCTTTATAAAAACTTGCTGCCTGACTAAAGATTACCAGGTTATAGTTTAAATTTGTAATTAATTCTACCATCTTGCAATAAAGTGACAACTGAATGGAAAAAATTATGTTCTTATTATTTTTATTTTATTTATTTTTGAGACAGAGTCTTACTCTTTCACCTAGGCTGGAGTGCAGTGGCTCAGTCTTGGCTCACTGCAACCTCTGCCTCCCGGGTTCAAGCGATTCTTATGCCTCAGCCTCCCTAGTAGCTGAAATTACAGGTGCATGCCACCATGCCCAGCTAATTTTTGTATTTTTAGTAGAGACGGGGTTTCACTATGTTAGCCAGGTTGGTCTCAAACTCCTGGCCTGGTGATCCACCTACCTCGGCCTCCCAAAGTGCTGGGATTACAGGCCTGAGCCCCTGTGCTGGTGTTATTATTGCTTTAAGCCCAGATAGCCATACTTAGCCTTCTTTAGTGCTAGTTATTTAATTCTTTATTATGGAAGTGAAAAGGCTCTCTTGGACAAAAGACCTACATTGAGAGACTATTTTTGACTATGATGGAGATGAAGAGAAGAGGAAAGATTTGTGAGATTTTTTTTTTTTCAGAGGTAGAATCAACAGGACTTGGGGCTTGATTGAAGGGGTAGTGTTTCTTATTGTTTTACTCTTCTTTGGAGTTGGGTAAAGTGGATGGGAATTACTTTTCATTTCCAGGAAAGTTTAGAACAAACATAGATATGGAAGCAAACCAACCTCATTTTGTGTTAAATTCAATTTGTGTTAAACCAAAGAAGTCTGCCCTATTCATTTGAGAGTTGTCAGTATAAACGAAGTTGTTGGTTTAGATGAGATTTCCTACGATCAAGTTTAGAGTAAGAAAAGAAAAAGGCCTGGAAACCAGACTTGAGTTACTCAAGCATTTAATGCCCAGTGGAGGATCAGGTGTGGTCGCTCACACCTGTAATTCCAGCACTTTAGGAAGCTGAGGCGGGTGGATTGCTTGAGCCCAGGAGTTCGAGACCAGCCTGGACAACATGGTGAAACTCTGTCTCTATAAAAAATACAAAAATTAGTCAGTTTGGGGGGGCGGGGGCATATGCCTGTGGTCCCCGCTACTTGGAAGGCTGAAGTGGGAGGATCACCTGAGCCCAGGAGGTGAAGGTTGCAGTGAGCCAAGATCATGCCACTGCACTGCAACCTGGGCAACAGAGTGAGACCTTGTCTCAAAATAGTAATAATAATAAGGCCAGGCATAGTGGCTCACACCTGTAATCCTTTGGAAGGCCAAGGTGGGCAGATTACCTGAGAACAGGAGTTCGAGACCAGCCTGGCAAACATGGCCAAACCCCATCTCTACTAAAAATACAAAAAATTAGCCAGGTGTGGTGGCGGGTGCCTGTAATCTGAGCTACTTGGGAGGCTGAGGCAGGGGAATTGCTTGAACTTAGGAGGCGGAGGCTGCAAAGAGCTGAGATCGCACCATTGCACTCCAGCCTGAACAACAAGAGCAAAACTCCATCTCAAGCAATCAAACAAACAAAACTAGAAATAACTAATAATGCCCTGTGGAGGACATTATTTTTGGGTTAGATAGCAGAAACCAGAATAAAGCAGAGGTGAGGAAATGGAGATGGAAGCGCAAACAAATAAAAATTTGATTTTGTAAATGCAGAAAGGGATAAGGCAGTAAAGGAAATATAGGTCAAATATGGATTTTATTTTACTTTGTTTGGATTAGTTTGGATTAAATTTGGTGAGATGACAGCATGTTGAAGTGATGTTGAGAAGAGTTCAGTTGATGAGAAATAAGTAATGAGGAGAAATAGGCATAACTGATGTGTGGTTTCCCAGAAGGGTGGAAAAGGACAGGCATCAAAACTCAGTTCCAGAGTTTGGCTTTAAATAGGAGAGAACTCCTCCATCTTCTCTATAATAAATTCATCCTAAAACATGTTCTTTATTATAGTACTATATACAGAGTACCACTGACAGGTTGTCGGCCTTCTTCTCTGATAGTTTCTGAGGTAGAGCTAGTCTAAATTGGTAAAACCACTCTAGATTTAGGGGACTGTAAGGAGAAGGAAGGAAAGAAACAATCACCTCCCATCTTTAGGAAAGAATGTTCAGAAGGAGTGCTCAATGCTCTAAAGAGCACATTATCATAAACTAGAAGAGGAACTGGAAGGGGATATGTTCAGATTAGTAATAAATAAATAGGGGGACTCATTTAGTTATCCATGCCCCTTAATTCCTAGAGATGAACATTCTTTTCTTCTGATACGCAACGAGGCAGAGTTCATCTCAAAGGGTCCCACCCCACAGCCTTCTTTGCATTTGAAAGAAACAAAAAATCATGAACCTATAGATGTCAATAAGCCTGGGGTGGAAAAAGGAAAAGAATTGAAGTCAAGTACAATAAATAAATGGTACCCATTTGTGTAACCTGTAGAAGGTGCTATTCGTCATCCAAAATTAAAGGAACAAGTTTATTAGGTTGAGCAGTTACAAGAGAACTTCAGGAATTGAGGCTACTTGTTATTTCCAAGGAAAGACAAAGGGGGCATTTTATCACCACTATCACCGTCTTATTCTTTTATCTGACAAGAAAACAGATCCACTTAGAGCCACAAATTCAAAATTTGTCTTTTTCTGCAGTGATGTGTTTCTTAGGTTAGGTTTGTCAGTTAGCCTATATTCACGATTAACAAGTTCATGCCAACCAATTTTTATCTCTCTCCCATAGATTGTATTTGGAAAACTTCTATGACGGAATAAAATGTACCTATTTATGATGGACACATGACAGATGAATATAGCTCTAAATACTGCAACTTTTTCATTTGTTAAAATTAGCTTGTTAAAATAGGTCTCTGGGAAAGAGAGTAAGCTGATTAGTTATTGGAATGAAATGTCCTGTCAAGAAATAGCAACTTCAATAAAAATGAAAAGATTATTTTATATTAATAGCACATTTTTCCCCCATGGCAAATGTTTAAAAATAAACAAGACTGGCCAGGCGTGGTGGCTCACGCCTGTAATTCCAGCACTTTGGGAGGCTGAGGCCGGCAGATCACGAGGTCAGGAGATTGAGACTAGCCTGGCCAACATGGTGAAACCCCATCTCTACTAAAAAAACAAAAATTAGCTGAGAGTGGTGGCGCACGCCTGTAGTCCGAGCTACTCGGGAGGCTGAGGCAGGAGAATCGCTTGAACCCAGGAGGCAGAGGTTGAAGCGAGCCGAGATCACACCACTGCACTCCAGCCCGGTGACAGAACGAGACTCCGTCTCAAAAAAAAAAAAAAAAAAAAAAAAAACAAGACTGGAAATGTGAACAGCATTCCTGAGGGAGTTCTCAGAGTACAATGTCAACATGATTATGATAAGGAATTGATTCACTCCAGGTAGATCAGGCAGTCAGAAAACAGAATTTTCTATGAATGCTTAGTCGGTACTTCTATGTGACTAAATGTTCACACTGAGGACATTTAGAAAGTGGAGCAATAGGCTATGGCATCTTCTGGCCATACTTACAAAGATAAGGTGGTAGGCTTTTGTTTTTGTTGATGTTTACTATCCAGATACTGAGAAGTAGTGACATCAACTAGTTTTTCCTAAGATGGCAAAAGATAGAGTATAACCAGAGCACAAGGTCCAGAGCATCAACTGACACACGCAGACACAAAATATCCCTGAACTCTTTGGTAATAGGCGTCATTCTGAATAATCACCTCTTTTTTTTTATTATTTTGAGACAGAGTCTTACTCCGTCACCCAAGCTGGAGTGCGATACTGCAATCTTGGCTCACTGCAACCTCCGCCTCCCAGGTTCAAGCAATTGTCGTGCCTCAGCCTCCCCAGTAGCTGGGACTACAGTCATGCACCACCATACCCAGCTACTTTTTGAGAGCAAAAGGAAAAGGAAGCACAATAGAAAAGAGGGCCTGTATCACAGGAAGCAAGGACATTAGAAAAAACGGCATGAAGGAAAAAGTAAATCTGCTATGATATTTGGAATTTCTCCCCTTCTTTAACACCATGACTTAGGAAAAACATAAGACTTCGGAGTCAGACACTTTAATAAAATCCTAGCTATGTCACTCTCTAGCTATATGGTGATATTGGTCAAGTTATTTATCTCTCTGAGCTTTGCTTTCCTAACTTATAATAATGGAGATAATATTAGGTTCTCCCTATGTGCCAGGTATCTCACCAACTTATATTTGGTAGAGCTAGTGAGGTACCTGACACATAGGAAGAAGCAAATAGCTCTATTTGGTAGAGCAGATAGGAAGATGATTCTGTAAATGCAGAAAGGGATAAGGCGGTAAAGGAAATATAAATAAAGATAGCACATAGCTCTAACAAATAGTAGAAACTAATAAGTGATGACTAGTATTATTTTCTTAGATATTGTTTAAAGGAAATGGTAATTGTTGTATTTGTATGTTTCCCCTCCAGTTCTACCTCATTATTTATTTGTTTTAACCTGGCTTGGTTCAGAAAGAATTTAAGGCAGCTGACTCCTGGGAAAATAAGTTTTCTTGGCCAGATATAATGGCTCATGCCTGTAATCCCAGAACTTTGGGAGGCTGAGGTGGGCAGATCACCTGAGGTCAGGAGTTCAAGACCAGCCTGGCCAAAATGATGAAACCCTGTCTCTACTAAAAGATACAAAAATTAGCTGGGCATGGTGGCATGAGCCCATAATCCCAGCTACTCGAGAGGCTGAGGCACAAGAATCGTTTGAACCTGGGAGGCAGAAGTTGCAGTGAACTGAGATCGCACGATTACATTACAGCCTGAGTGACAAGAGCAAAACTCCATCTCAAAAAAAAAAAAAAGAAGTGGAAAAACACTAAGCTGCAAGTTAAGCTGTGAGAGGCCTGTTGAAGCATATCCTAGGGTCTGGAGCAGAATACACCCTGCTGGTCTGAAGGACATCAGAGGAATGAGAATTATCACTGAAAAGATCTTGGAAGTGCTTATTTCTTATGTACCACATTTAATATGCACCATATTAGTTCCCCACTACATTTGAAACCAGGCTTTGTAACATAATGAAATCTTATATCATATATGAAGATACATAGGTGTGTGTATATGTGTATATATATGTATCTTCATATATGATATAAAGATTTCATTTATCTATATATTATATATATGTATACACACACACATAGGTACATATGATACACCTACAAAATTTGTTTCATGATCTTTTTTTTTGTTTTTTGTTTTTTTTGAGACAGAGTCTTGCTCTGTCACCCAGGCTAGAGTGCAATAGCACGGTCTCGGCTCACTGCAACCTCTGCCTCCCAGGTTCAACCAATTCTCCTGCCTCAGCCTCCCAAGTAGCTGGGATTACAGGTGCCTGCCACCACACCTGGCTGATTTTTTTTTTTTTTTTTTTTTTTTTGTATTTTTAGTAGAGATGGGGTTTCGCTATGTTTGTTAGGCTGGTTTTGAACTTCTGACCTCAAGTTATCTGCTTGTGTCGGCCTCCCAAAATGCTGAGATTACAGGTGTGAGCTACCATTCCCGGCCATGATGAGTATTAAATAAATGTTTGTTGAATTAAAATCAGTAGACTTTTTAAATATACATATATTTTTACGTGTGCAGGCTAAGGGACATGGAAGTTGTCCTAAAGCTGGTTTATAAATAATACCTTCCTATTTGAATAAGAAGTAATAAAAAAATGAAAAAAGTGAATGACATGTTAGACATTGGGTAGTACTTTTTTATTTTATTTTTTTTGAAACAAAGTCTTACTCTGTCACCCAGGCTGGAGTGCAATGGTGCAACCATGACTCACTGCAGCCTCAACCTCCTGGCCTCAAGTGATTCTCCTACCTCAGCCTTCCAAGTAGGTGGGACTACAGGCGCCCACCACCATGCTTGGTTAATTTTTATATTTTGTAGAGATGGGATCTCACTATGTTGCCTGGGCTGGTCTCAAACTTATGGGCTCAAGCAATCTCCCCACCTCAGCCTCCCAAAATGTTGGGATTACAGGTGTGAGCCACCATGCTAGGTGACTTCTTTCCAGTGAATATAGAAACATATATTTTAAAATACTCTTTTTTTTAAAATAATTTTGTTTTTATTTATTTATTTATTTTTTAGATGGAGTCTTGCTCTGTTGTCCAGGCTGGAGTGCAGTGGCGCGATCTCAGCTCACTGCAACCTCTGCCTCAGCCTCCTGAGTAGCCGGGATTTGTGTCACCACGCCCAGCCAATTTTTGTATTTTTAGTAGAGACAGGGTTTCACCATGTTGGGCAGGCTGGTCTCGAACTCCTGACCTCATGATCTGCCTACCTTGGCCTTCCAAAGTGCTGGGATTACAGGCATGAGCCACAGCACCTGGCCTAAAATACTCTTAAAATGTGTTTTTAATTTCACTGCATTTGTGGGCTCCATTTATAACAAACACTTACTAGAACCTATTAGAAGTGTCATATGGTATTTAATTTCTATTAAGGTCATAAGCAAGTACAATACCATTATTATTTGTAGGCTAGCATGGGAGATAATGATTCACCCAGTGTATAATTTCATTATGGTCACTTGTACTTTATTTACACAAAATTATTTTACCTACTGTTATAATCAGAAGTGAATACTCAAAATTTTGTGGGGAAAAAAGTTAACTGCAATCTGTGGGGTTCTGCCTTCTAGGTGTTTTTTCTTCAAGTAGGAACATGGTATCGTTGGGGACTTAAGATATCATAAGAACTATCTCATACAAATTCAAGAAAATACTTGGACTCCGCACCATTACCACCAACTCCACTTTAATGCCAAGCTACTTCTTACAACTTTATGGACATCTCCATGAGGTTCTAGGTCTCTCTGCATCCAGAATTTGTAGGCTGAACCATATTTCAATAGTATATCATACCCCACTGTGGCCTGGTCCTTTGGGATGTTCCCATGTAGGTGGTGGTTGTTTTTCCATTCATTACAATTTCTGTTGGTGACCATGTTAGCTGACCATGAATCTGCCCTGATGCTTCATAAGGTCCTGGAGTTAGGAGTCATCTATTCTAAGGGTCATTAGTTCCAGAGTTATTTATTTATTTATTTATTTTTAATAATTTATTTATTTTACTTTAGGCGCATACTATATCTGGCATTTCTCCCCATGTTGTCCCTCCCCCCCTCCCCACCATTGTCTCTCCCCTACCCCCGCCAACTGTCCCCTGTGTGTGATGTTCCTCTCCCTGAGTCCACGTGTTCTTGTTATTCAACACCCACCTATGAGTGAGAACATACGATGCTTGGCTTCATGTTCTTGGGTCAGTTTGCTGAGAATTGATGGTTTCCAGATTCATCCAAGTCCCTACAAAGGACACGAACTCATTGTTTTCTATGGCTGGGTAATATTCCCTGGTGTATATGTACCACATTTTCTTTGTCCAGTCTATCATTGATGGGCATTTGGGTTGGTTCCAGGTCTTTGCTATTTTACACAGGGCTGCAATGAATATATGTGTGCATGTGTCTTTCTAGTAGAATGATTTATAGTTCTTTGGGTATATACCCAATAGTGGGATTGCTGGGTCAATGGAATTTCTATTTCTAGATCCTTGAGAAATCGCCACATTATCTTCCACAATGGTTGAACTAATTTACACTCCCCAACTGTGAAAGAGTGTTCCTATTTCTCCACATCCTCTCCAGCATCTGTTGTCTCCCGATTTTTTAATGATCGCCATTCTAACTGGCATGAGATGATATCTCAATGTGGTTTTGATTTGCATTTCTCTAATGCCCAGTGATGATGAGCATTTTTTCATATGTTTGTTGGCCTCATATATGTCCTCTTTTGAAAAGTGTCTGTTCATATCCTTCGCCCACTTTTGAATGGGGTTGTTTGTTTTTTCTTGTAAATCTGTTTTAGTTCTTTGTAGATTCTGGATATTAACCCTTTGTCAGATGGGTAGATTGCAAAAATTTTTTGGCCAGTCTGTGTCTTTTGATTGGGGCATTTAGGCCATTTACATTCAATGTTAATATTATTATATGTGGATTTGATCCTGCCATTTTGTTACTGGCTGGTTTTCTTTCTCATTAGTTGACTCATTTTCTTCATTGCATTTTTGGTCTTTGCCAACTGGTTTGCTTTTGCAGTGACTGGTACTTGTTCCTTTCCATGCTTAGTGTTTCTTTCAGGAGCTCTTGTAGGGCAGGTCTGGTGGTGACAAAATCTCTCAATAATTGCTTGTCCGTAAAGGATTTTATTTCTCCTTTAAGCTCCTTATGAAGCTCAGTTTGGCTGTATATGAGATTCTGGGTTGAAAGTTCTTTTCTTTAAGGATGTTGAATATTGGCCCCCACTCTCTTCTGGCTTGTAGGGTTTCTGCCGAGAGATCTGCTGTGAGTCTGATTGGCTTCCCTATGTGAGTGACCTGACCTTTCTCTCTGGCTGCCCTTAGCATTTTTTCCTTCATTTCAACCCTGGTGAATCTGACAATTATGTGCCTTGGGGTTGCTCTTCTTGAGGAATATCTTTGTGGAGTTCTCTGTATTTCTTGAATTTGAAATTTGGACTGCCTTGCTAGGCTTGGGAAGTTCTCCTGGATAATATCCTGGAGTGTGTTTTCCAGCTTGCATTCATTCTCCCCGTCATATTCAGGTACACCGATCAAGCATAGATTAGGTTTTTTTCACATAATCCCATATTTCTTGGAGACTTTGTTCATTTCTTTTCATTCTTTTTCTCTTGTATTGCCTTCTCTTTTTACTTCATTAAGTTGATCTTCGATCTCTGATATCCTTTCTTCTGTTTGATCGATTCGGCTATTAAAACTTGTGTTTGCTTCATGTAGTTCTTGTGCTGTGTTCTTCAACTCCATCAAGTCGTTTATGTTCTTCTCTAAGCTGGTTATTCTAGTTAGCATTTCATCTAACCTTTTTTCAAGGTTTTTGGTTTCTTTGCATTGAGTTAGAACGTGCTCCTTTAGCTCTGAGAAGTCTGTTTTATCCACCTTCTGAATCCTGTTTCCGTCAATTCTTCACACTCCTTCTCAGTCAAGTTGTGATCCTGTGTTGTTGAGGAGTTGTGATCCCTTGAAGGAAAAGAGGTGTTCTGGTCTTTGGTGGTTTCACCTTTTTTGTGCTGGTTTTTTTCCCATCTTTGTGGATTTACCTGGCTGTGGTTTCAGAGAGCTGCTTGATGAGGTCTCTTGTCTGCCTGTGGGGGGTGCTACTGGGTTTCTAGGGACTCCTTCAGGTTACTAGGGAAGCTTCCTCTGTCTTCTTTGTTTATGCTGGGATATTAGGCCCACCTCTTCCACTGACCTGTAGGCACTGCTGGGCTGTTGAGTGTGCGGTCCCGGTCTCGTTGCTACGTAGGCTTCCTGTGTTTTTTGTTAAAACATGTAGCCTAGTCCCACCCCTCTGGTGGTGGGTTGTGCCCTTCCTCCACTGGGCTGGATCATTCAGCGTTCCTCTCAGACTATGGCACTGGCTACGCAACCCACTAGAGTCAGAGCTTCAGCCCTCTGGGGTTTGTAGGGGAGGGTAGGGACCCGCCCAGCTGCTCCCCCTTTCAGCTTTCTCTCTCTCTGGTCATGGGGTAGGGGCCGCCCAGCTGCTCCCGCTTACGGCTCCCTCTCTCCGGGCAGGGGGAGGGGGCGATAGCTCAGTCTGCAGACTCTTATTCAACTCCGCACTTGTAATTCCTGGCACTTGACTGGCAAAGATCCCCTGTTCTGTGTACTGCTGAGGCTTTGGGGGAAGCGCTGTATCTGGACCAGAGCGCCAGAGGTGGAGCCTCCGACTCCCTGATCTGATGCACTTTCTGGGTGAAGCAGCACCCCTCCCCCGCCTCAGTCTGCCCTGAGTGGGCTTTGCTCACCTTCGGACCAGACCTGTTGAAATGCACCTGGTACCTCGATTGGAGCTAGGAGATCTCTGGGTTTCTGCGTCTCTTTCACTGGGTGTTGTGTGCTGGAGCTGTGTCTAATCCACCATCTTGGATCCTGCTGCCCAGTTATTTATTATATGCATTTTTGTGCTAGATACTGAGAAATATGTAGATGAGCATAATTTCAACTTTCAAGGTCCTCACAATCTAGTAGGGAAAATGAATGAGAAAGTCAATTGCAGCACAGTGCGATTACAGTTATAATGAAGGTGTATCAGGATGCCATCGGACTTCAAAAGACAGACACTTTTCACATTCCTATGGTATCAAACATGACTTAAAGACAGTTGATTGAGGCTGGGTCTGGTGGTTCATTCCTGTAATCCCAGCAATTTGGAAGGCTGAGGTGGATGGATCACCTGAGGTCAGGAGTTCGAGACCAGCTAGGCTAACATGGTGAAACCCTGTCTCTAGTAAAAATACAAAAATTAGCCAAGCGTGGTGGCACACGCCTGTAATCCCAGCTACCCAGGAGGCTGAGGCAGGAGAATCACTTGAACCTGGGAGGTGGAGGTTGCAGTGAGCCAAGATCTTACCACTGAACTCTAGCCTGGGCAACAGAGTGAGACTCCATCTCAAAAAAAAAAAAAAAAGAAAGAAAGAGTTTACTTCAAAATTGGTTCTTGAAGAAATCAATAATGAAGCAAAATAAAGGAGGGACTCCTGTCCCAGGCAGAGGGAAAAGTTTTTGCAAAACTCCAGAGGCATAAAGACTTGGAGATTTCAAGGAATTGCAAATGCTTTACAGCAAAAATACTAACATAATGAGAATTTTGGAAAGTGTAATGGAAATGAGATCATTAAAAAGGTGTGGGTGCACTGGGTGAATGCATCTTAAGGAACTTGAACTGTATCTAGAAGAAGATTAAGTGCCCACTGAAATAGGAAAGTGATATAAACACATTTAAATTTAGAAATTTAACTCTGTGCTGAACATGGTGGCTCTTGCCTACAATCCCAGCATTTTGGGAGGCTGAGGCAGAAGGATCACTTGAGCCCAGGAATTTGAGACCAGTCTGGGCAACATAGCATCTACAAAAACTAAAATAATTAGCTGGGTGGTGGCACATGCCTGTGGTCCCAGTTACTAAGGAGGCTGAGGTGGGAGGATTGTTTGAGACCCGGTGGTCAGGGCTGCAGTGACCTATGATCACATCACTGCACTCCGTTTAAGAAACAGAGCAAGACCTATCTCAAGAAAAATAAATAAAAATAAATAAATAAATAAATTTGGCCGGGTGCGGTGGCTCACGCCTGTAATCCTAGCACTTTGGAAGACGGAGGCAGGCAGATTATCTGAGCTCAGGAGTTCAAGACCAGCCTGGGCAACATGGTGAAACCCCATCTCTACTAAAATACAAAAAATAAGCAAGAAGTGGCAGCATGCACCTGTAGTCCCAGCTACTTGGGAGACTGAGGCAGGAGAATCGCTTGAACCCGGTAGGTGGACGTTGCAGTGAGCTGAGATTGCACCACTGCACTCCAGCCTGGGCAACAGAGCAATACTCTATCTCCAATCAATCAATCAATCAATAAAACTCTGACAATACTTTGAGGGAGGGATTGTAGGAAGACAAGAGACCAGAGGTGGTTAGGGAACTAATGCAATAATTCATAGGAGAAAAGAGCAGAGCCTGGGCCAAGAGACCAATTTCAAGGGCTGTTTGGACTCCTGTGGAAATCCTACTCTTCTGAAAAGGGTCCTTTCTAAGTTTATGGTAGCCTTGAGCAGGGGCTCCCAGGTAAAGATAAAACTGAAGCAGCTAACAGACATGCATCAAAAGTAAAGACTTTATTCCTACTTGTCATTAACTGAGAAATACCTAATCAAAAAAATAACATTTGCTATGTCAGAGGGATAGAAAAAATATTAAGGATTATTTAAAGATTCAAATCCAATGTTTAATCTTTTTTGAAATGTTCCTGCTAAATTAGGATCCAGACTGTGTTGAATAATTCCAGTGAGAACAATCCTCTATTCTCGAAAAAAATTTTCTCACGTATGCTCTAACTTAAAAAGGAGGAAGAAGGAAAGAAAATCGGGAAATTTTGTTCAATAGGGACTTGCAAATTAAGATTCCAGGTGCCATCCAGATTTTCCATTGACTTCATTTGCGCCATCTTCCTGAAATTCATTTCTGTATAATGATGCATAATTTATATGAAGGACTGACTTTATGGATAGGTAAAAGGAAGCTATTCCCTAAGTAATGTCATTTGTGGACCAGGAAGCAAAGCCTTTCCTCCCTCAACCACCCCCACCCCAAGCTGTCATAGAGTCTCAAATCCCACCATTAGCATTTCTGAAGAAATAGCATATTAAACTAAGTCTCGCTAGGGTGTTAACAACATATCAGATAGATTTTGTCCTGGCATTGGAGACCCTGGGAAATACAGAACCACTAGCAAAGGAGAAAGCACTAAAAATAGAGAAGAGGGAGGCAACACTAAGGCAAGGTGAACCAGAGATTCCCAGTGGTCCACAGTCAGAGAGCCTTGGTTGATTACCTAAGAAGGAGCTGGAATTTGTTCAAAATACTGTTTTTAGGATTCCTCCTCGTATTATTTGTCTCAATAGGTCTGGGGTGGATTCCTGGGTGATTTTGATGTGCAACTAGGTTCAGAAACTGTTGACTATGAAGCCACATAAAAAGAAACAAACATCAACAACAAAAAAACCCACATGACTTCCCCCACTTCATGTAAACACACAGTCAGTGTTCCCATTCTGCCTAGGACCATCTCAGTTTGTTCACATGAACAGCTCTTGCCCTAATGTCTCTAAGGGAAAGGTTATGGGAAAAGCCAGACACATTAGATACCTGATGAAATGTGTCACTGATGTTGTAAAAGTTTCTAGATATACTTCAACAACAGTGAGTTTTCAATGAGCAGAGCTATGATAATGAGTACAGTATGATACATAACACTTTGCCTTTAATACTTCTTGGCAATTGGAATGTCTATGTCTCTTAGGATAAGACTTTACTCCTGGCATACCACTCAGAGCAGAACCTCTCAAAGTTTATAAAAGAAATCGAGGAGCCTTATTAGATGGTGATTAATTGACCTGTCAAAGTTCTACAATGACTGACAATGTCACTCTGACACCAGTGTCCAATGCTCTAAATGTTTGAATTTATAATAAACATTAGGTCTTCAGGCCTCATGATAGCTTTCTGAACTAAGTGGCAAGTTTTAGTTCACTTTAAATTTTAGAAAATGGACAAGGGAGCAAAAGTGCATTAAGGTTTAATGAAATGATTTAAAAAATATATAATTATAGCTGAAGATATAAAGATAATTAGGATTTGTTTAGCACTTTATAATTTACAAAACTCATTTGCATATTTGATTATTCTAAGAGTCACATGATATAGACAGGATGGGTGTTGAGCTAATAATTTTGTAGCTGAGGACTTCTCAAGACTCAAAGTTTGAGGGACTTGCTTAAGGTTTGTAAGAATAGCCTAAATTTTTTAAAAATCCAGCTATGAACCAGAGTGTCATACATTGCTTTCTGTTTTCTAAATAATTATAATAAACTCAATGAATAGAGAAATTGTCATAATTCATATACAAGGACTTGTTTAGTTTAATTATTCCTGGATACATATAGTAAATAGCAATAGAACTGTCTTTCATGGAGCGCCTATCTGAGTTCAGCACTGCGTTGATTGTATAGATAATGTCTAATTCTCATAACAATACTGCAAGATAAGGCAGGGCTCATTCCTGTAATCCCAGCACTTTGGGAGGCCATGGCGAGTGGATCGCTTGAGTCTAGGAGTTCCAGACCAGCCTGGGCTACATAGTGAGACCCCCCCCCCACCCCGCCCCATCTCTATAAAAAATTAGAAATTACCAGGCATGGTGACTTGTGCTTGTATTCCCAGCTACTCAGGGAGTTGAGGTGGGAAGATTACGTGAACCCAGGAGGTCAAGGCTGCAGTGAGCCATCATTGTGCCGCTGCACTCCAGCCTGGGCAACAAAGAAAGACCCTGTCTCAAAACATATACATATCACACACACACACACACATATATTGCAAAATGAGATAATATCTTGCAGTATGTATGTATACACACACACTATATATGCACACACAGTGTATACACACTCTATATATATGCACACGCACACACACACTGCAAGATATTATCTCATTTTGCAAAAGAGGAACTTGAGATCTGAGAGTCTTTTTTTTTTTTTGAGACGGAGTTTCACTCTGTCACCTAAGCTGGAGTCAGTGGTGCGATCTCAGCTCACTGCAACCTCCACCTCAGAGGTTCAAGCAATTCTCCCTGCCTCAACTTTCTGAGTAGCTGGAATTACAGGTGTGCACCACCACACCTGGCTAATTTTTGTAATTTTAGTAGAGACAGGGTTTCACCACCTTGGCCAGGCTGATCTCAAACTCCTGACCTCAAATAATTCGCCCACCTTGGCCGCCCAAAGTGCTGGGATTACAGGCATGAGCCACTGCACCCAGGCATTATACCTTTCTTAAATGACTCTAAGAATGTTTACTTATAGTCCTAAGTTTTTAGTAACTTTAGAATTACTCATTTATACACATGCACTGTTCATTCATTTATACAGCCATGCATAATGAAAACTTATTTTTTCTACAGATAGTGTATTTCTAGGACCTGGATATTGGCTGAACTCTGGATATAAAAAGAAAAAACAAAATATCTTTATGGGCTGGGTGCAGTGGCTCAGGCCTGTGATCCTAGCACTTTGGGAGGCCAAGGCGGGCAGATCACTTGACATCAGCAGTTTGAGACCAGCCTGGCAACATGGTGAAACCCCACCTCTATTAAAAAAAACCCCCACAAAAATTAGCCTGGCGTGGTGGCACGTGCCTGTAATCCCAGCTACTCGGGAGGCTGAGGTGGGAGAATCACTTGAACCTGGGAAGTGGAGATTGCAGTGAGCCCAGACAGTGCTGTTGCACTCCAGCCTGGGCAGCAGAGCCAGACTTTGTCTCAAAAACAACAACAAAATGCCTTTATAGACTTTGTAGTCTAGCCTGGGAACTATATCAGTGAACAAATGACTATAAGGTGATGAGTATTATGTTACAAATATTTACAAAAAGCTATCAAGACTAACAGGAAATAATCACTGCCTCAGCTGTGCCTGTATGTGTTATTTTGTTTTTTTTTTAGATGGAGTCTCACTCTGTTGCCCAGGCTGGAGTGCAGTGGCACAACCTTGGCTCACTACAACCTCCGCCTCCCAGTTTCAAGCAATTCTCCTGCCTCAACCTCCTGAGTAGCTGGGATTACAGGCAACCACCACCATACCTGGCTAATTTTTGTATTTTTAGTAGAGTCAGGCTGGTCTCAAACTCCTGACTTCATGATCCTCCCATCTCAGCCTCCCAAACTGCTGGGATTACAGGCATGAGCCACCACTCCCAGCCCAGCCTTTTCTTTTATTGAGATGGAGTTTCACATTTGTCACCCAGGCTGGAGTGCAGACGCAATCTCAATTCACTGCAACCTCCACCTCCGGGGTTCAAGCAATTCTCCTACCTCAGCCTCCCAAGTAGCTGGGACTATAGGCTCGCAACACCACTCCCAGCTAACTTTTTTTTTTTTTCATAGAGATGAGGTTTTACCAAGTAGCTGAGGCTGGTCTCGAATTCCTGGACTTAAGCAATTCACCCACCTAGGCCTCCCAAAGTGCTAGGATTACAGGCATGAGCCACTGTTCCTCACCAATGGACTAATTTTGAATCTGTGAAATATTAAAACCTCTAGTTGTCAATATTTAGTTGGTTCATTTTAATATTATGTAATGTACTTAAACTAATTAAAAAAAAGTAGACTTTAAAAAATTATTTTTGTTTTGGAAATAAAGATTCCAGAATAATTCCAGTAGTAGGTAAACTCTATAAAGCATTCAGAGGTTTGTGTAATTACTAATGTGGCTAGAGCAATTTTCTTAGTTTATCTGATAACTAGTCCAGGCACAGTGGCTCATGCCTGTAATCCCAGCATTTTGGGAGGCCAGGGAGGTGGATACCTTGAGGTCAGGAGTTCGGGACCAGCCTAGGCACCATGGAACACTGTCTCTACCAAAAATACAAAAAACTAGCCAAGTGTGGTGGCACGCACCTGTGGTCCCAGCTACTCGGGAGGCTGAGGAGGGAGGATGACTTGAGCCTGGGAGGCAGAAGTTGCAGTGAGCTGAGATTGCACCACTGCACTCCAGCCTGGGCAACAGAGCAAGACCCTGTCTCAAAACAAAACAAACAAACAATAATGATAACTATTATAGTCCTTATTTTTACTTATGATCACGTGGTCATAGCAGTTACTTATGACTACTATCCGTTCCATAGTCCCTTTACCCTTAGCAAGCACCTCATCTAGTCATGGCTCCTTGACTGGTAGGGTATCCCAAATCTTCATTTCTGAAGGGTCTGCGTCATTAGCAGTCCCCCTCTGAATTGGGTTGTTATGGTTTCTCCCTTGACTTTAATCACAGGACATGGGATTATTAACAGCACTCCAGGGATCACGTACATTCCAGACATACTTTTCCTTATGCCCATTGTGAGAAGCAACCCAGTTTTCCCCTGATAGTCAGAACCAATCACTCTGGGTAGTCAGAACACTTACCCTCTATTTTGTCTGTTGATTCATTGGCATAATGATCCCAAAGTGACCATGTGGCAGTCTCAGCTTCCAGCTTCATGGAACCATTGTTTTGTCCTCTAGTGGAAGCATCCTACTTTGGGAACTGAGTCCTCTAAGCTAGCAGAACTCAAAGTCTCAGGGATAGGAAGAAAAAAGTTTCCTAGTAGATCACTAAGAATAATAATGAGAGGAGCCATGTTCAATCTCACCACCACCTTAATTACCAGACCCATGAACCTTGGCTATAGAAGAAAGAGCACCACTTATGTTACTTTCTTTTCAAGTTTTTGTTTGTTTGTAGAAACGGTCTTACTATGTTGCCCAGGCTGATCTGGAACTCCCAGCCTCAAGCAATCCTCCCACCTTGGCCTCTCAAAGTATCGGGATGAACCACTGCATCTGACCTATGTTATTTTCTGGTTTAGAGCATATACTATATCCTGGAGGACACTGCCTAGGCCTCACAAGGCATGCCATATGCTACTTAACTGGTGCCATAAATTAGTCTTCAAAAAGCCATTCTAGGCTGGGCACAGTGGCTCACACCTGTACCCCAGCACTTTGGGAGGCTGAGGCAGGTGGATCACCTGAGGTCAGGAATTTGAGACCAGCCTGGCCAAAATGGTGAAACCCCTCTCTACTAAAAATACAAAAGTAAGCCATACATGATGTGTGCCTGTAATCCCAGCTACTCAGGAGGCTGAGACAGGAAAATCACTCGAACCTGGGAGGCAGAGGTTGCACTGAGCAGAGATCATGCCACTGCACTCCAGCCTGGGTGACAGAGCAAGACTCGTCTCAAAAAAAAAAAAAAAAAAATTAGCCATTCCACTATTCCTTCAGGTCAATTGGCTTTAGGATGAGGGGGACAGGGTAAAACTGGTGAATTTTATTAATATAAGCATAGTTCCATTGCTGTATTTCATTTCTATACAAAGACTTTCCAGGCTGGGCATAGTGGATCACACCTGTAATCTCAGCATTTTGGGAGGCCAAGGTGGGCAGATCACTTGAGGTCAGGAGTTCGAGACCAGCCTGACCAACATGGTGAAACCCTGTCTCTACTAAAAATACAAAAAATTAGCTGGGCATGGTGGTGTGCACCTGTAATCCCAGCTACTCAGGAGGGCAAGGCAGGAGAATCACTTGAACCCGGGATGTGGAGGTTGCAATGAGCCGAGATGGCACCACTGCACTCTGGCCTGGGAGACAGAGTGAAACTCTGTCTCAAAACAAAAAGCAAAACAAACAACAAACGAAAAGACTTGCTGCATCAGAAGTGATGCTATGTGGAATCCCATGATTGTGGATAAGTCACTCTGTAAATTTGTGGATGGTGGTTTTGTCATAAGCTCTATGTGCAGGGAAAGAAAATCCCTATATAGAGTATCTATTCCAGTGAGAACAAAGTGCTGCCCCCTCCCATGATGGAGATGGTTCAACATAATAAATCTACCCCCTAGAGAATCATTCAAAATAGGGGGCTCAGTTGTGATTTGCTTTAGCAAGAAACAATTGGAATTCACAAACACAAGCTGGAATCCACTGGGGAGACAAACCTGTTGTTCAGTCTCACAACCTCCAACTTTGATGATGTGGGTGTCCTGCAGAAGCTGGCACCCCCTCATTATGAGGCTAAACATGCACCTGGCCCAGAGAAGCTGAAGTGGGCAGTGGGGAGGTACAGCAGCTTCTGGCCCACATTAAGGAGGTAAGCCAGCAGATAGATAAATAACACATATGTAGTGTGCAACTACACTTGGTGCCTCTGCACTGATCTTTTTTTTTTTTTTTTTTTTTTTGAATCAGTCTCACTCTGTCACCCAGGCTGGAGTACAGTGGTGCCACATCCACCCAGTGGTGCCACATCCACCCAGTGCAACCTCTGCCTCCCAGGTTCAAGAGATTCTTGGGCCTCTGCCTCCCAAGTAGCTGCGATTACAGGCGTCCACCACTACTCCTGGCTAATTTTTGTGTTTTATTAGAGACAGGGTTTCACCATGTTGGTCTTAACCCCTACCTCAAGTGATCTGCCCACCTTGGCCTCCTAAAGTGCTGGGATTACAGATGTAAGTGACAATGCCCAGACTGCGCTGACCTTCTGAGAGTGAAAACAATATGTTGCTGTGTTGGAATTAACTCAAGGTGGTTGGCAAAATATTAGGGAAATGTTAGGGAAAGTTATAGATTATAGTCTCAAACCTTTTGGAAGGCGGAAACGTTTTATCGGAATAGGCTGAAGATGGCCGGTCCATTACGTTAGGGAAAAGATAGGGATGATAAAAGGCTTTCCCAGTTTAAAACTGTTTACCCATATTCCTTTGTCTCTGTTTACTCATGCAAACTTTGTGCTGGATGGTCCTCTCTAGGGGGAGGTCAAAAGGGAATTACCCATTAATGGTGTTTACTCTGGGCCTAGAAACTAAAGCTTTTGTCATTCGTAAAACCACTCTTTTAACCATGTTAATTATCCACAAGCATGTTGACTTAGAACCTCTGTTATGAAATCTTTACTGAATAAATGTGTGGTCGATTGGCTGCAGTTGCCCTCTGAAAGCAGCTGATGACCATCCGTAGCCCACCTGAATCACTGAACCAGGTGTGAGAATGTGTTTATTCATCCATCATTGAGTCAGTGTCTGCAGGACAGACCTCCACAGGTGGTGATCAATGTCTCAGGTGGTGACCCCAGCATGATACCCACCACAGCTGGCACCTTAACAGGGACATGAACCTTGGACCCTCAGATTAAAAGTTTGATGCTCTACCTACTGAGCTATTGGTGATTGACGTCTTATTGCTGCTCCCTTTCTGCTTTCCAAATCTCATGCAAAATGCCTCTGAGGCCCACTCTGAGAATGAACAGGGAAGATAATTCTGGGAAATGTAGTTCAGCCTAGCCAGGTAGGCACATTACAGAGCCACTACAGAAGGTGATAAGTGCTACGGCGAAAAAAATAATAGAGCCAGGGAAGACAGATAAGAACTGGGACAAGGGGTGAATTTCAATTTGTAATAGTAGGGTAAGCATCAATAAAAAGGTAGCATTGAACAAAACTTTCAAGGAAATGAGGGGAATAACCTTGCGGATATCTGGGAGAAGAGCGTTCCAAGTACAGAGAACAACCTTTGCTCCAAGTTTTGCATTCATAAAAAAGGAAAAGTAACAGTACCTATCTCAACATCATAGGGTTGTTATGAAGATAAAATGAGTTACTACATGCCAAGCACTTAGCATAATGCCTAGAATTTTAAAAATTGAGGATGGACATGGTTGCTCATGCTTGTAATCCCAGCACTTTGGGAGGCCTAGGCAGGAGGATCACTTGGGACCAGGAGTTTGAGATCAGCCTGGGCAACACAGTGAGACCCCCATCTCTACAAAAAATACAAAAATTAGCTGGGAGTAGTGGTACACACCTGTAGTCCCAGCTACTCAGGAGGCTGAGGAGCATCACTTAAACTCAGAAGTTTGAAGCTGCAGTGAGCTATGATCACACCACTGCACTCTAGCCTGGGCGACAGAACAAGATTGTCTCTAAATATAATAATAATAAATAAAGTGCTGTTATTTTTGGTATATTCAATACCCTATGATTTCTAAAACCCTTACTATAATAGTTCAGATGTAGCTGGGCAGGATGGCTCATGCCTGTAATCTCAGCACTTTGGGAGGCCAAAGTAGGTGGGTCACGAGGTGAAGAGATTGAGACCATCCTGGCCAACATGGTAAAACCCCGTCTCTACTAAAACTACAAAAATTAGTTGGGCATGGTGGTGTGTGCCCATAGTCCCAGCGACTCCAGCCTGGTGACAGAGCGAGACTCCACCTCAAAAAAAAAATTAGTTCAGATGTGAATCCAGGAAAATGATCATGTATCATAGTGTCATCTCATTCCCACCAGATACAAACTAGCCAGTGATTCTGTAATATTACTCAGTTTTACTAGGTTAGCAAAACTTAGATTTCCAAAGTGAACTATACATTTCTTTAGCTATAATATCTCCCTGTTTCTTGATTTAAATGTTTACTTTATTTTCATATTACGAGTTAAAATTTAGCGTATGTTTATTATTAAGATTACTAGGTATTACCTTGTTCCAGTGGTCAGTTTTAGCATCACTGTTAGTAGGATGAGATAGTACGTGTTTCCTAATGTGATGCAAGATAAAGTGTGCACTATCATTCATTGTATTCTCGCCAAACAATTTTAACTTGAATCTATGAAAAAATTTACATTGAATTTCCAGTTTACAGGAAATACAAAGGTGGAAGAATAAGCTAAATGACTTCATGAAGCAGCCATCAGACAAATTCGGACTGTCGCGTTTTCTACATTGATCTCTTTAGCAAGTCAGTGTAATGGGAAAAGAGAGGGACAATTCCAGATTTAAAGAGCATATCAACACTACTTCTTCACCATTTCAAAGTGATCTTTGGCCACTCATTCTTACTCAGAACAGGAGAGCAACTGTGGAGAGCTATGGAGAGCAGCTATGTGAACACATACATCAGCACCATCTTACGCGGGCACCTACAGCATTTCACTGTTTGCTAGCACTTCTCAACTCTCATCTCCTGCCCAGAGTTTTCCTGAGACAACGAGGCTTGAGATGCTTTTGCTTGCTGGGTGCCCTTGCATTTGTAACTCAGTAATAAGGGGAGATAGTGTTGCCAGGGGGCAAATCTTTAGCCAAAAGGAAACAAGAACTGGCATATAAATTCTTCCCTGTTTCCTGACTTTCCTGAAAGGCATTTGTTCATTCAACCTCCCAGAAGATGGCCCCACAGGAACAGTCACCCTTGATATAAGTGGAACTGCACCCTCAAATTTACCCTACCAGTTTCCTTTTTCTCCACTTCCCGTTTCCTTCACTCCTGCTGTCTTCCGACTGCACCCTCTATAAAGTGGCCGCACATGAACTTTTGCTTCAAGCTGTGCTTTCCAGCCGAGGCAGACATAGGGACATAACAACCCGATGCAAAGTGTGGTACTAAGACATTTTAGGGAATAATTGGAAAAACTTGTATATGGTCTTGGTTTTAGAGGATACTAAGGAATTATTCATTTTTTTTATATGAGATCATGTTATTTTGGTATGC
This sequence comes from Ateles fusciceps, assembly GCA_036589455.1. Taxonomy (NCBI): domain Eukaryota; kingdom Metazoa; phylum Chordata; class Mammalia; order Primates; family Atelidae; genus Ateles; species Ateles fusciceps. Next base: position 105,831 of record JAZHEH010001615.1, read on the forward strand.
AGGAAATTTTTTTAGACTTGTATGCTGACATACTCAAAGGTGAAATGATATGCTTTAATTCACTTTAAAATACTTTAGTATTGAAAAAATAGAGTGAATATATAAGATGTTTCTCTCTCTACAGCTTTCTAAGACTAGGCTAATGATATTAATCAGGGTCAAATTTTAATTTAGAAACAGGTGGCCCAGTACTGCTTAAAAACTAAATAGGATAAATTAACTTAATTTCAAATTTTATGCATTTTCCCTGCTTTCCAGTCATGTGTCATTAATCACAAATTTATAGACTTTTTTTTAAAGAGAAGAGTTTATTATTTTTATACATATGAAAAATATAGGCTAGGTAGGGTGGCTCATGTCTGTAATCCCAGCACTTTGGGAGGCTGAGGTGGGCGGATCACCTTAGGTCAAGAGTTCGAGACCAGCCTGGTCCAACGTGGTGAAACCTCATCTCTTCTAAAAATATAAAAGTTAGCCAGGCGTGGCAGTGAACACCTAGAATCCCAGCTACTCAGGAGGCTGAAGCAGGGGGAATCACTTGAACCTGGGAGGCGGAGGTTGCAGTGAGCCGAGATTGCACCACTGCACTCCAGCCTGGGCAATGGAGCAAGACTCCATCTCAAAAAAAAAAAAAAAAGAAAAAAAAAATGCAAAGTATATGCATATATATTCATATGTACCTAAAAACTAAAGCCCAGATTGATAACAAATCAATGAGGGGCCGAACACAGTGGCTCACACCTGTAATCTCAGCACTTTGGGAGCCCGAGGTGGGTGGATGGCTTAGTCCAAGAGTTTGAGACCAGCCTGGCCAGCAGGGTGAAACCCCGTCTCTACTGAAAACACAAAACTTAACTGAGTGTGGTGGCATGCACCTGTAGTCCCAGCTACTCCGGAGGCCGAGGCTGGAGAATTGCTTGAACTCGGGAGGTAGAGATTGCAGTGAGCCGAGGTCACGCCACTGCACTCCAGCCTGGGTGACAAAGTGAGACTCTTTCAAAACAAAAAACAGAAAAATGAAACAAAACAAATGAACGAGGAAGTAAGTAATGAAGTAATTTTCATTTAGTTTTCCATGGGACCACACTTTCTTCTTTAAGACATTATCACTATGGAAACTATAAAGAATCCCTAGAAAGAGAATGGAATTCTCTTTCACCTTTAATTGGCTATATAATTTCACCTTTAATTGGCTATATAATTCTACTGCCAGTTAATGAAATTTAATTTTATCTTTGTAAAATTATTTTGTTCTTTACTGATAATTCAGCAGAAGTTGAGCTTATAGAATACAAAATGAAGAGGCTTTTGGTTTCCTTTTTGGAGAGCTTAAGTTAGCCAGTGAACTAAGGTAAAGGTTTGTTACTGCTCAAATTATGTCTGATAGTGCTTTTTATCAAAATGGAAAGTGATAATCAATATCGGGTTCTAAGGAACAAAGACTTCCAGCAGTCTGCATGGAGCTTATAGAGCATTAAAATGGACACTTCTTTCTCATTAAAATGCATCTTTCACTTCCTTATTTTTTTCCAAAATAAACACAGTTATGTATCTGTTTAGACAGAGACATGAAAATATAATTATCAGGATTCTGTCTTGGATGCAGTAATAAGATTATGAGCTGGGTGGGGTGGCTCATGCCTGTAATCCCAGCATTTTGGGAGGCCAAGGCGGGTGGATCGCTTGAGGTCAGGAGTTCAGGACCAGCCTGGGCAACATGACAAAACTCCATCTCTACCAAAAAAAAAAAAAAAAAAAATCCAGGCATGGTGGCTGGAACCTGTAATCCCAGCTTCTTGAGAGGCTGAGGCACGAGAAACCTTGAACTCGGGAGGCAGAGTCTGCAGTGGATTGAGATCCCACCACTGCACTCCAGCCTGGGCAATAGAGTGAGACCCTGTCTCAAAAAACAACAACAACAATAAAAATTTTAAAAAGGAATAAGATTATGTTTTTGTAAGACTTCAGTGGCTTATGCTGGAAATGAAATTAGGTTGCTCTCCCCTAACCCCTATTTTACTGACCAAAAGATAACGCTGTATAGATGTAATTTTTTGTTCTTCTTAATGTTAGTATAGGGATCTGCTATAATTTGTGAGATTTTTGTTTTGTTTTTGAGACGGAGTCTCACTGTCACCCAGGCTGGAGTGCAGTGGTGTGATCTCGGCTCACTGCAATTTTCGCCTCCCGGATTTGACCAATTCTCCTGCCTCAGCCTCCTGAGTAGCTGGGATTACAGGCATGCACCACCATGCTTGGCTAGTTTTTTGTATTTTTAATAGAGACAGAGTTTCACCATATTGGCCAGGCTGATTTCTAATTCCTGACTCAAGTGATCTGCCTGTCTTGGCCTCCCAAAGTGCTAGGATTACAGGCATGAGCCACCATGCCCAGCCAAGGGATCTACTATAATTTGGATATTTGTCCTCTCCAAACCTCATGTTGAAATCTGATCCTTCATGTTGGAGCTAGGATCTAATGGGAGGTGTTTGAGTCATGGGGTAGATCCCTCAAGAATAGATTAATGCCCTGCCTTTGGGGTAAGTAAGTTCTCACTCTATTAGTTTCCCCAAGAGCTGGTTGATAAAAAGAGCCTGTAAAAAAAAAAAAACCCTCCACCCCACCTCTTTCTTCCTCTCTTGCCATGTGATCTCTGCACATGCAGCCTCCGTTTTGCCTTCAGTAGTAAGTGGATGCAGCCTGAGGCACTCAGCAAAAGCAGATGCTGGCACCATGCTTCTTGTACAGCCTGCAAAACTGTGGTAAACCTCTTAATTTTTTTTTTTTTTTTTTTTTTTTTTTGAGACAGTCTCACTCCATTGCCAGGCTGGAGTGCAGTGGCCTGATCTCGGCTCACTATAGTCTCTGCCTCCTGGGTTCAAGCAATTCTCTTGCCTCAGCCTCCCAAGTAGCAGGGACTACAGGTGCGTGCCACCTTGCCCAGCTAATTTTTGCACTTTTAGTAGAGATGGGGTTTCACCATGTTGGCCAGGATGGTCTCAATCTCGTGATCCGCCCACCTTGCCCTCCCAAAGTGCTGGGATTACAGGTATGAGCCACTGAGCCCAGCCAATAAACCTCTTTTCTTTATAAATTACCCAGCCTCAGGTATATGTTATTACAACACAGACAGACTAAGAAAGCATTCTTTTAGACTTGGACACTTTCAGAATTCTATTAAAGCTAGAAGGAGACTAGGAAAATTGGAGAATATTTTTCCTTGAAACACTACTTTGGGAGCCTCAACCAAAAAGGATATATAATGATAGTTACCATTTATTATGCACCTATCCTCACTACAATCCTACAAATTAAATATTAACACCACTTGTTAAATCAGAAACCAAGATGCAGTGAAATTAAGTGGCATGTCCAAAGTCCAAAGCTAGTAGATTACAATAAAGACTTACGTCATATTTCTCACTCCACGCCTCAGTCTCTTCACACTACACCACATTGTAACACAGGATTATGTTCCTTACTCTCTTCCTCTCTACCCAGAAGATAAATTGCTCTGGTATTACATGGTATAACTTTATTCTTTTTTTTTTCCTTTTGAGACTGGGTCTCGCTTTATCACCCAGGCTGAGTGCAGTGGTGTAATCACAGGTCACTGCAGCCTCAACCTCTCAAGCTCAAGACTCCTCCTGCCACAGCCTCCTGAGTAGCTGGGACTGCAGGCACATGCCACCATATCCAGCTAATTTTTTATTTCTTTTAAATATCGGGTCTCGCTCTGTTGCCTAAGCTGGTCTTGAACCCTTGGGCTCAAGCAATCTTCCTGCCTCAGCCTCCCAAAGTGCTGGGATTTACGGGCATGAGCCACCGTACCTGGCTGAATTTTATTCTTAAAAGGGATTGAACTGGGAAGATAATAAAAATAGATAACAAAAAGATGACAAACAGTTAAGCTATAATTTTTAAGCACTTTTCAAACTTTTTAACATTTGCTTTGAATTTCATAAATACATTTATACTGTTTACCACTATCATATTTTTCACTGTTTAAGTTGAGGAGAAGATTGATCACAATAATTGCTGTAAAACTTAATCAGTTCTTATGAAGATAATACCTATGAAAAAATCTTACAAATCTATGGTTTCCTATATGGACTTTAGCTATTATTACTTATTTCCATTTAAAACTTTATCATATGGAAAAGTGAAAACATATGCAAAAGAAGAGATAATAGTGTAATAAATCTGCATGTGCTTATCACCAGTTTCAACAATTAACAACCCACGGCCAATCCTGTTCCATTTTTACATACTGCTTCTGTCACCACCCATTCCCAGATCATCTTCAAGCAAATCCTTAGATAATTGTATTAGTCATAGCGGTGAATATTTTCCCCGAATTAAAAAATCAGCAAGAATGTCCTGATGCACTTCATCGACCAGACAACACATTCTGTGAAGTGGGGTCACACAAGATTTCAGCCTCAAGGTGTTGATTCTCCTTTCCTGAAGTGTGTTTGTTTTCCAAAGTCTGGAGGCTTAGTTCTTGGGGTATGTCTTTCCTGGAGCTACTACAACTAGACAACTCTGAATACACCTAAATTATTAGAGCAGAGACTGTCAGTGCTTTAATGACCCTCTGGAATTTTTGTTAGGCTACCCAGCAAAACTATTACAGCTAATTGTGGACATTTGTCTAAGTTCAAATGTGAGCAGAATATATTTCTGCTGCTAGCAGATCTTTTTCTTAAATAAATTGGCACACCTTCAACTTGTCCTTTCCTCTATTCTTTTGGCTGGGATGCAAAAATAAGGCAGTTTGGACCCTGAAACAAGAGCCACATGTTGATTACAAGCCCAGACCTACCTATCTCTGAACTGTTAGATGAAAGAGATACAAATAGCTCTCTTGATGCTGGGCATGGTGCCTCATGCCCATAATGCCAGCAGCTGGGGAGGCTGAGATAGAAGAATCACTTGAGGCCAGAAGTTTGAGACCAACCTGGGCAACACAGCAAGACCCTGTCTCTAAAAAAAAAAAATCCAAAAATTAGCTGGGCATGATGATACATACGTGTATCTCAGCTATTCAGGAGACTGAAGCAGAAGGATCACCTGAGTCCCGAAGGTTGAGGCTGTAGTGAGCTGCACTCCAGTCTGGGCTGCAGAGTGAGACCCTAGCTCAATAAAAATAAAATAAATGTCTCTCTTGTTTATGATACTATATTTTTGGATCTCCTTGTTGCAACAAGTTTAGACTGTACAGTAGTTAATATATCTTCAAAAAGTTAAGACTTAAACTTCTGTAGACAGAGATGGGAGCACTAGTTTCCCTAAAATAATGAGGCAAAGACAATTAACCAGGGAATATTTGCCTGCTCAGGCTCTGCTGCTATTCCGTTACTACTCTTCTGATAAGTAGTTTTTTGTTTGTTTGAGATGGAGTTTCCCTCTTGTTGCCCAGGCTGGAGTGCAATGGCACAGTCTTGGCTCACTGCAACCTCTGGTGATTCTTCTGCCTCAGCCTCCCAAGTAAATGGGATTACAGGTGCCTGCCACAACACCTGGCTAATTTTTGTATTTTTAGAAGAGACAGGGTTTCACCATGTTGGCCTGGCTGGTCTCTGACTCCTGACCTCAAGTGATTCACCTGCCTCGGCCTCCCAAAGTGCTGGGATTACAAGCATGAGCCACCACACCCGGCTAATAAGTAGTTTGTTGTTATTGTTGTTGTTTGTTTGTTTTTTGAGATGAAGTATCACTCCGTTGCCAAGGCTGGAGTGCAGTGGTGAGATTTCGGCTCACTGAAACCTCCACCTCCTGGGTTCAAGCGATTCTCCTGCCTGAGCCTCCCGAGTAGCTGGGACTACAGGTGCCTGCCACCACAGCCGGCTAATTTTTTATTATTAGTAGAGATGGGGTTTCACCATGTTGGCCAGGCTGGTCTTGAACTCCTGACCTCAGGTGCTCCACCCACCTTGGCGTCCCAAAGTGCTGGGATTACAGGCATGAGCCACCATGCCCGACCACTTTTTTTAATTTTTATTTTAATTTTTAAAATTTTATTTATTTTTTTTCTTTTTAAAGATGGAGTTTCACCATGTTGTCCAGGCTGGTCTTGAACTCCTGACCTCAGGTGACCCACCCACCTTGGCCTCCCAAAGTGCTAGGATTACAGGTGTGAACCACTGCGTCCGGCCCATTTTTTTTTATTTTTAGTAGAGATGGGGTTTCACTATGTTGGCCAGGCTGGTATCAAACTCTTGACCTCAGGCGATCTGCCTGCCTTGTGCTAGGATTACAGGCATGAGCCACTATTCGAGGCCCTCTGGTAAGTAGTTTTTGGAAATGAAAATAAAAATCACTATCATCTCAAAAAAATTGAAAAGATGCATATTTGCTCAATTCCAATGCATGACCTTGCACGATCTTCTTTGTTAACCGGTAGATACTTTTAGAACTATCATATTTTGTATTTGAAATTTTGTTTCATTAGCTTAGATCTGAATAAAAGGTAGAGTTGCAGTAATGTTGATATGCTCCATCAATACAATGTGTGCTTTGTGTGAAAGCAACCTTGACTTTAGTTATACCATTCCACTTTAAAAAAATAAAGTGGTGATTCTTTTATGCAGGTAGATAGAAACTTAAAGGCAGTCTCATATTTCATATTTCATACTAAATGTGGGCCTGATTTTTCATTGACTTATTAGAATGTTTTAGTAAAGTAAAATTAAGATCAAGTTTTTGGAAGGCTAATATTGAGTAGACAGAACTCAGCTATTCCTTGATGGTCACTGGGTCACTGGTTGGTTTTTTAAAAGTAAAATTTTTGGCCAGGCACCGTGGCTCACGTCTGTAATCCCAGCAGTCTGGGAGGCAAAGGCAGGTGGATCACCTGAGGCCAGGAGTTCGAGACCAGCCTGACCAACATGGAGAAACCCCATCTCCACTAAAAAATACAAAATTAGCTGGGCATGGTGGTGTGCACCTGTAATCCCAGCTACCTGGGAGGCTGAGGCAGGAGACTCACTTGAACCCGAGAAGCAGAGGATGCAGTGAGCCGAGATTGTGCCAGTGCACTCCAGCCTGGGCAACAAGAGTGAAAGTATGTCTCAAAAAAAAAAAAGTAAAATTCTTATACTAAAAAGCTTTTATTACAAAATACACTCTAGAGCAAGAGATCAGAATTCTGTGAATATAGTGAAAAGTAAATAATCTGCTTTTCTCCTTTCAGTGTACCATTTGATAAGAAGACTTGACTACTTTTGACAGGAATGAGAAATAAATCCAGTTACTATTTTGTTTGTACTTTGTTACTTATATTCAAGAAAGTGTTTTGGATAATTTTAAAAGCCAGAAATTATAACCATATATTTTGTTTAAAGCAACTATAATAATTCATTTTTGCTGGGTTATATAATGATGGTAAACTGCTTTCAGTAGTAGAAGCAAGCCATTTCTTTTTCTTTTTCTTTTTTTTTTTTTTTGAGATGGAGCCTCACTCTGTTGCCGAGACTGGAGTTCACTGGTGCAATCTCGTCTCACTCCAACCTCTGCCTCCCGGGTTCAAGCGATTCTCCTGCCTCAGCCTCCTGAGTAGCTAGGATTACAGGTGGATGCCACAGCACCTAGCTAATTTTTGTGTTTTTGTTTTATTTTTTTAGATGGAGTTTCATTCTTGTTGCCCAGGCTGGAGTGCAATGGCATAAATCTCGGCTCACTGCAACCTCTGCCTCCCAAGTTCAAGCAATTCTCCTGCCTCAGCCTCCTGAGTAGCTGGGATTGCAGGCATGCGCCACCATGCTTGGCTAATTTTGTATTTTTAGTAGAGACTAGGGTTTCTCCATGTTGGTCAGGCTGGTCTCAAACCCCGACCTCAGGTTATCCACCCACCTCAGCCTTCCAAAGGGCTGGGATTGCAGATGTGGAACCACTGCGCCCAGCCTTTTTGTATTTTTAGTAGAGATGGGGTTTTACCATATTGGCCAGGCTGGTCTCGAACTTCTGACCTCACATAATTGGCCTGCCTTGGCCTCATCCATGCCCAGCTAAAATGCATACAATACTTTGTATTTCTGAAATACAATATTTTTTTCACACAGGGTGATAATTGTTAAGGAATACTATTTAATTTCCTTTAGTCCCTAAATATTTGCAATACCTAATGTGCTCTTGAAACCAACTTTTAAATTCTTATCTGCCCAGCAAGCTGGATCTATTACAAAACAGGAGGTTTACATGAGCTCAGGACTTCAAGACCAACCTGGGCAACATAGCAAAACACCCTCATCTCTGAAAACAAAACAAAACCAAAGGACTAGTATAGTGTGTTCCAAAATTTTAAACTCAGAGTCTTTTCTTTCAAATTAATCTCACACTAAACCTAATAAATACTTACTATAAAATAGATAGATGAAGAGTTTTCCCTTGGTGCTCCATGTGTCAGGGTAGAGATGGAGGGAGAATTCCCATACAATGAGTTCCTCCCCTAGCTACTTCCACTGATCCCTAGGACAGTGTTTCTGAAAATCTGTTCCCTAGCTTCTGTCCATCAGAATCAAACTTACTAAAGTACTACTGTTTTACCCTAGCCAAATGTGAAGAAGATAGTATATCTTATGATGGTGTATTGAGGACTAACAAATAATGAAAGTTTGCCGAAATTTTTCCCATCTCAATTTTCCACTGAAAAAATCTGCTTCACTGGAAATAGCAGTGTTACATTACCAACCAGATCTCCTTTGTCATCTCTGTTTATGTCATAAGCCAAAAATGAACAATGCAGTCATTTATCCATGAGAGTCTAAAATAAATGTTTCATCTTCATAGCATAGAAAAGTGCATTAGCTGGGCATGCCTGTAGTCTCAGCTACTCAAGAGGCTGAGACAGGACAATTGCTTAAGCCCCGCAGTTTGAGACCAGCCTGGACAACACATTGAGACCCCATCTCGAAAAATAAATAAATAAAATAAAAAGGCTGCCAAGAAAAATGATTTAAAAATTGACTATCAGTGCTGATGGTATAAAGAAATGGGCTAAACTAACAATAGAGACAACTAAATTATACTTTGCAAATCTAAACGGGGTGATTACAAAGTAGTAGTAAAGCTTATTTTAATACAATCTATCATTACAGCTTCTTTCTAAATTACAAATCTGGTAACCTAATGCTTAAAAAAACTTCACTGTTCTTCACTGCTCATCAGATCAAGCTCAGATTATTACCCAGGTTACAAAATTGGTCACGATCGAGTTCCAAGCGGAAAGCCTTGATTGCCGCTCATCCGTACTACGTGCACTATGTCGGCTGGCGCAGAACTCTAAACCATTCTCTGAAAGGAGGCTTCTTGTTATGTTCTTTTTTCATGCTGTAAAAGGAATACATGCACCATCAGAAATGCTAAGAAGAAAAAAATAAAAATCATTTCACAACATTAACACAGGTAACCAAGTGGTGCTTTACTTTGAAGAAGGAGGAATAGAGCCCTGAGCCAAGGAATGCAAGTAACCTCTAGAAGCTAGAAAATGTAAGGAAACTTTCAGGTCATCTTGTAGAGACACTGGAAGAAACACAGTCTGATGACACCTTGATTTTAGCCCAGTTAAACTCATTTTGGACTTCTCGACCTCCAGAATTGTAAGGTAATAAACTTAAGTCACCAAGTTTATGGTAATTTGTTATAGCAGCAATTGGAAACTATACAACACTTCATGAAATTTAACGCACAGCAGCCTGGCATGGTGGCTCACGCCTGTAATCCCAGCACTTTGGGGGGCCGAGGCAGGTGGATCAACTGAGGTCAGGAGTTCGAGACCATTCTGGCCAACATGGCGAAACTCCGACTCTACTAAAAATACAAGACATTATCAGGGTATGGTGGCAAGTGCCTGTAATCCCAGCTACTTGGGAGGCTGAGGCAGGAGAATCACTTGAACCAGGGAGGTGGAGGTTGCAGCGAGCACCACTGCACTCCAGCCTGGGCAACAAGAGCAAAACTCTGTCTCAAAATAATAATAATGATAAATAATAATAAAATGAAATTTAAGGCACAGCAGAGCAGCATTATATTATGCCTATTTTAAAATTTATTTCATCACTAACATCTAATAGTTATCTTTGGCCCCTTCCTTTTTTTTTTTTTTTTTTTTTTGACACAGTGTCTCACTCTGTCACTCAGGCTGGAGCCCAGTGGTGTGAACACAGCTCACTGCAGCCTTGACCTCCTGGACTCAAGTGATCCTCCTGCCTCAGCCTTCCATGTAGCTGGGACCACAGGCACATGCCACCAAGCTTGGCTAATTTTTGAATTTTTTATAGAGACAGTGTCTCACGTTGTTGCCCAGGCTGGTCTTGAACTCCTGGGCTCAAGCAATCCTTCTGCCTTCGCCTCCCAAAGTGTTGGGATTACAGGCATAAGCCACAGTGCCTGGCCTGATCCCTTACTTTTTAAGGGCATATATTTGGGAAGTTTCACATTGCTATAAAATTTCAGTGTTTTCTGATGATCTTGGGTTATAAATTTAAAATAATAGCTGAATATAGAGTGAGGTTGCAAACAATAGACAGATGTCAGTTTTGTTCACTAATATTCATCTAATACCTGTAGAGTGCTGGGCACAGGGTAAACACTCAGTAAATATTCATGGAATGAACTGAATGCATGGAATCAATTTTTTTTTTTTTTTTTTTTTTGAGATGGAGTCTCTGTCGCCAGGCTGGAGTGCAGTGGCGTGATCTCGGCTTACTGCAACCTCCACCTCCAGGTTCAAGCAATTCCCCTGCCTCAGCCTCCCGAGTAGCTGAAACTACAGGTACGTGCCACAACGCCCAGCTAGTTTTTTGTATTTTAGTAGAGATGGTGTTTCACCATGTGGCCAGGATAGTCTTGATCTCCTGACCTCATGATCCACCCGCCTTGGCCTCCCAAAGTTCTGGGATTACAGGCGTAAGCCACTTCGTTCGCCCAAATTCTTTTTTTTTTTTCAGTAAAAGGCAAAAAAAAAATTGTTTTGAAGAGAAACCAGGGCATTTTTTTTTTTTTTTGAGACAATGTCTTGCTCTGTCTCCTAGGCTGGAGTACAGTGGCTCGATCTTGGCTCACTGCAACCTCTGGCTCCTGGGTTAAAGCAATTGTACTACTTCAGCCTCCCTAGTTGCTGGGACCACAGGTGTGCGCCACCATGCCCAGCTAATTTTTTGGGCGTGGATGAAGATAACAGAAGAAGCAGCTGGCAGCAACCCTTACTGTTCTGCAGCTGCCGCATGTGATCCCCAGGCAAGCAGGGTCTGGAGTGGACCTCTAGCAGTCCTACAGCAGAGGGACCTGACTGTATTTTTAGTAGAGACAGGGTTTCACCATGTTGGCCGTGTTGGTCTTAACTCCTTACCTCAAGTGATCCACCCGCCTCAGCCTCCCAAAGTGCTGGGATTACAGGCCTGAGCCACTGCTCCTGACCCAAGTCCATTTTTCTTTTTTTGAGATGGAGATTCCCTCTTGTTGCCTAGGCTGAAGTGCAATGGTGCGATTTTGGCTCACAGCAACCTCTGCCTCCCGGATTCAAGTCATTCTTCTGCCTCAGCCTCCCGAGCAGCTGGGACTACAGGCATGCGCCATCACGCCCGGCTAATATTTTGTATTTCTAATAGAGACGGGCTTTCTCCATGTTGATTAGGCTGGTCTTGAACTCCTGACTTCAGGTGATCCACCCGCCTCAGGCTTCCAATCCTCCTCGGCTGGGATTACAGGTGTAAGCCATTGCTCCTGGCCCCAAGTCAAATTTTTAAACATTCTCCGGAAACAACATGAATACTGCATTGGTCACTAATGTGCTGTTTTAATTAGTGTGCATGCTAAAAGTGTTTTTTTTTTTTCTGCTTGCAAAGATGTAGGCAAATTTGGCTGGGCGAGGTAGCTCACACCTGTAATCGCAGCACTTTGGGAGGCCAAGGCTGGTGGATCACGAGCTCAGGAGTTCGAGACCAGCCTGACCAACATGGTGAAACCCCATCTCTACTAAAAATACAAAAATTAGCTGGGCATGGTGGTGTGCACCTGTAGTCCCAGCTACTTGGGAGGCTGAGGCAGGAGAATCACCTGAACCCGGGAGGCGGAGGTTGCAGTCAGCTGAGATCATTCCACTGCACTTCAGCCTCGGTGACAGAGTGAGACTCCGTCTCAAAAAAAAAAAAAAAAAAAAAAAATGTAGGCAAACTTGAGTTCTTTGGGTTTCTGTGGGATAAAAAATATGCAAGAATAAATATTTTAAAAAGTTGTAGTAAAGAAAAAATACACATTAATAAAATAATGAACCCTTCAAAAGGACAATTCTAACCAGCTTTTCTGAAGTTGCTGAGCTCTGCTTCTTTAGCAAGGTATATCCATTTACCATTTCAACTATTTAACATTGTTGCAGCAGTCTATAGTGGTAGGTTCATTGAGCTGGCCAGTGTTTTTGTCTCTGTCCTGCAAGTGGATGAATTCAAGTGCTGAAAAACAGATTACGACTTTGATTATTTCCACTCAGGTCACTCCAATGCTTCATTGACTATTTAGAGAACCTTATTTTCTAGTCAATTGCATGAGTTTACTCCAGTTAACCCAAATTAAACTATTTTAAAAGAGGTACTTTTCTGGGACTTTTATTAACAAAATATAATAGAGAATCAAGAAGTTAAAAAAAATTCCCACAAAAGATGTTACAGGCCAGGCACGGTGGCTCATGCCTGTGATCCAAGCACTTTGGGAGGCCGTGGCGGGTGGATCACTTAAGGTTAGGAGTTTGAGACCAGTCTGGCCAACATGGTGAAACCCTGTCTCTGCTAAAAATACAAAAAATTGGCTAGGCATGGTGGCGAGTGCCTGTAGTCCCAGCTACTTGGGAGACTGAGACAGGAGACTCGCTTGAACCGGGGAGGCCGAGGTTGCAGTGAGCCAAGATCATGCCACTGCACTCCAGCCTGGGAGACTGAGCAAGACTATCTCAAAAAACAAGTTACAGAATCCATGGATATTCATTTATTTCCTCCTAATTTTAGACCCAATACCATCAAGTTTACTCACCTGGTTTCCAGCATAGATAAGAAGTAGTGAATTAGTGTCAGTAAGATGGCACTGCATGCTAACAAGAAAATGGCACAAAAAGAAGCTAAAAGAAGCCATAGAGGCCAGAAGCAGTGGCTCATGCCTGTAATCCCAGCACTCTGGGAGGCCGAGGTGGGTGGATTGCTTGAGCTCAGAAGTTCAAAACCAGCCTGGGCAATATAGCAATACCTTGTCTCACCAAAAAAAAAAAAAAAAAGCCATAGAAAATAACCACTAGGAATCATCAGGAGGTCACAGTAAATACCAGTGCAGCATAATAACTTGGGACACTGATTCTACCCCAATACAGAGATCTTAATTTCCCCCATCTACAAATGCAGATAATAATAGTACTTGCCACATAGTGGAAAGGATCAAATTAGATCCAGCAAGGTAAACGAAAAAACAAAAACCAAAAAACAGTGCTTGGACTTAGCAATTATTAAATAAATGTTAGTTTTTCTTTCATTTATTTTCTTTTTATTATTTTATTATTATCATTATTATTACCACTAAAAGTCATGTAACCTTAGGAAAGTTACTCAATCACTCTGAAACTCATTACCCTAGCTTGCCACATATGATTGCAACAAAAATCAAGATGAACGTGTATATAAAACTATTTTTAAGCTGCCAAATATTAGACACATATTTACTTATTTATTGAGACGACATTTAACTCTTGTTGCCCAGGTTGGAGTGCAGCAGCATGATCTTGGCTCACTGCAACTTCTGCCTCCCAGTTCAAGTGATTCTTCTGCCTCAGCCTCCCAAGCAGCTGGGACTACAGGTGCCTGTCCCTCGCCCAGCTAATTTTTTTGTATTTTAAATAGAGGTGGAGTTTCACTATGTTGGCCAGGGTGGTCTCGAACTCCATCTGCCTCGGCCTTCCAAAGTGCTGGGATTATAGGCATAAGCCACCATGCCTGGCCTTAGATACATTTTTAAAGGAACAAATTATCCTATACTTTTTCCAATCCCAAAGAGCTACAGTGAAATGGACTAAAAAAGGAAGAGTGTTCATGATAATGTTGAATCATCAAAAATGCATTTAACTGGCTGGGCACAGTGGCTCATGCCTGTAATCACAGCACTTTGGGAGGCCGAAGCAGGCAGATCACCTGAGGTCAGGAGTTCAAGACCAGCCTAACCAACATGGAGAAAACCTGTCCCTACTAAAAATACAAAACATGCCTGTAATCCCAGCTACCCACGAGGCTGAGGCAGGAGAATCTCTTGAACCCAGGACACGGAGGTTGCAGTGAGCTGAGATGGCACCACTGCAACCCAGCCTGGACAATAAGAGTAAAACTCCGTTGCAAAAATAAATAAATAAATAAAACGCATTTAACTAACTTCGTTTATTTAGTCAATGAATATTTACTAAGGAGGCTCAATATGCTGTGTGCTAGACCAGCCCCTGTTGGTCTGATCTCCTCAGGACCTCTTGTTCTGATACAAAATACTTCAAATACTTCAAACATAACATGAAATATTGTAATAGATGATAGAAGTAGAAGAGAAAGTACTGTAGGAAGTAGAAAAGTTCCTCTCAAAATTCCCTTCTTGATAAAAAATACTACTACTACTACTAACAAATGTTAAAAATAAGTTTCTTTTAAAGACTTTCTTCAAAGCCTTCTTGCTAATAGCTCTTTGTTAAGCCCTATCCTATGTAGCTATTAGACATGTCACAGGCATACAGTAAATTCTGTGTCCTTGTACTTTAACCAAGATACCTGTGCTGGACATGGTCACAGGCAGTCCCAGCTTGCAGCCTATGCCCCTTCATTATTTAGACTTCCTTTTTGTTCTCCATTGCTTTTTTCCTGTTTAGAAAACTTTTAAGTTGTTAGCCAATCAAGGTTTAGTTTAGATTATGAGATCTGGCTCCAACCAAGAGAGATCAGACACAGCAGTAAGGATGACCCCAAATGCTTAAAGAATAAATATGCTCACTTTTCCTTTGTTCATTGTACTCTCATTTCAAGATGGCTAATAGGAGCACCCTTTCCGCAGAAGTAAAATTGCCTTGCTGAGAGATCCTTTGTCTCAGTGTAATTTTTCTCTGCAGCACCAAGCATCTGTTTCCAACAGTACCAAGAAGGAATGATTCATATAAATTATAGTTGAATTAAATGGGTATTAAAAGTTCAGAAAGGACTTGCTTTTCTGTATGGGGGAAGAAAGCATTCTGGATGCATATGAAGAGGTAAAAAAGGCAGAGCATGTTGCAGAAATGAAAAATCAGACATGTACTGGGGAAGGGTTGGACAAGAGAGAGGCCCCAAAAAATAAGGTGGGGACTTGTAGGACTTGCATAGAGGTCTGACTGATACCTGGAGTCATGTTTTTTTTAATTGCAGGAAATAGAATCCACATTATTGGATGGTTTTGTGAGACTCACAAAATCAGCAGGAGGCTGAGGGTAAGACCTGGAAAGCAAAAGACGCCAAGAAACTTGTCAGGTCAAAAAACACAAAATACACCAGCTGTTTTTCAGTCAAGACAGACTGGCCACTGTGGGATGCTTCTGCAGGTTCCCATGAACAGATCTAAGTGTCCCTTTGCTTCAGTGGAGCTGCCTCCAGAGTCAGTGCCCAGGGCAGGAGTATCTAATTTCTTCCCTCTCCAGGTTTCATAGTAAAAGATAGGTCACTGAATCCTACCAAAACCATACGCAATGGTAGATTTCCCCAAAATAGGAAAGGGGAGCTGGATAATAGCCATAAAAACAAAACAAAACAAAACAAAACAACAAAATCAGAATTTTAAACAGGCCACTGCCTGTTTATGACAAGATTAGATTCATAAACTAATATCGTTGGCCGTGCCCCCACCTAAATCTCATCTTGAACTCCCAATGTGCTGGGATTACAGGAATGAGCCATCACACCCAGCCCTGTATAATTATTTTAAGGGTCTTCAGAAAGTAAGACTTGCATTACCAGGTTACAGATTATCTTTGGAAAGAGTAAGTGAGTTGACCTGTCATAGCCTCAGTTTTAGCTCCTTTAAAATGAGAGACTTGGATCATTAAATGATCTCTAAGATATCTTCCTGTTCTAAAGTTCTGTCCTGCCAGGGGAATCTTTCAAATGACTGGCACACATTTCCAAACTGCTCCCTGAATGGCTGGCTTGCTTGCTTGCTTATTTATTTATTTATGTATGTATGTATGTATGTATGTATGTATGTATGTATATATGTATTTATTTATTTATTTATTTGAGGCCAGATGCCATGGCTCACACCTGTAATCCGAACACTTTGGGAGGCCAAGATGGGAGGATTACTTGAGGCCAGGAGTTCAAGATCAGTGAGACACCCCCATCTCTATAAAAAAGAACATCTCTATAAAAAAGAAAAAAAAGAATAAATATATTCTAAATGTATTTTGGTATGCTGCACAATCTCACTTAACATAGCAATTCAACCTGACCCTTATCAGTGCTCCTTAGATTTTAATTCTATATCTTGCTTCGTTAAAGACTAACCAATGTGCAATTTTAAGTGCTTCCAAAGGACAGATTAATTTGACATAATAGAAAAACATGGGCCCAGGCACGGTGGCACACCCTTGTAATCCCAACACTTTAGGAGGCAGAGGTGGGCAGATCTCTTGAGGCCAGGAGTTAGAGACTAGCCTGGCCAACATGGTGAAATCCCATCTCTACCAAAAATACAAAAATAGCCGAGCATGGTGGCACACCCTGTGATCCCAGCTATTCACGAGGCTGACGCAAGAGAATCACTTGAACCTAGGAGGCAGAGGTTGCAGTCAGCCAATGTCGCACCACTGCACTCCAGCCTGGGTGACAGAGTGAGATCCTGTCTCAAAAAGAAAAGAAAAAGAAAAAGAATGGAGGGGCCAGGCACAATGGCTCATGCCTATAATCCCAGCACTTTGGGAGGCCGAAGCAGGCAGATCACTTGAGGTCAGGAGTTTGAGACCAGCCTGGCCAACATGGCGAAACCCTATCTCTACTAAAAATACAAAAATTAGCCAAGCATGGTGGCGGGAACCTGTAATCCCAGCTACTCAGGAGGCTGAGTAGGGAGAATCGCTTGAACCCAGGAGGTGGAGGATGCAGTGAGCCAAGACTGTACCACCGCACTCCAGCCTGGGTGACAGAGGAAGACTCTGTCTCAAAAAAAAAAAAAGAAAAGAAAAGAAAAAGAAAGGAATGGAGGCATGAAAGATTGACGAAGCTTGGTGTGTCTTTCAGTGCATTCATTTATTGCTAAAACCCACAAAGTATCAAAACACAGAGCTTATTATTTAATGTTTAAAAATGGAAGAAGGAATCTTCTATTGACCACAAATCTAGCCCAGTATCCTCCCCTTTAAGATTGTTAACATTTTGATTGAATATAAGGTTTATGCAATAGGATGGCTAGATTTTAGGTGATGATCATTTATCTACTCAACAAGAATTCATTGAGTGTCTACTATGGGCCTCTGAGAGTTAAAAAAAAAAAAGACATAGTCCTTGCCATCTGAATCCTATAGGTCATTGAGAAATACAAGGAATCAAATAAAAGCAAAATTAAAAACTGTATTAATTGTCATGGAGGAAAGGGCCATGTAGTATATGAAGTCTTTTTTTTTTTTCAGACAGATTCTCACTCACCGTATTACCCAGGCTGGAGTGCAGTGGCATGATCTTGGCTCATTGCAACCTCCACCTCTGGGTTCAAGCAATTCTTCTGCCTCAGCCTCCCAAGTAGCTGGAATTACAGGCATGCATCACCACGCCTGATTAATTTTTATATTTTTTAATAGAGACGAGGTTTCACCATGTTGGCCAGGGTGGTCTTGAACTCCTGACCTCAAGTGATCTGCCCGCCTCAGCCTCCCAAAGTGCTGGGATTACAGGCATGGGCCACTGCGCCTGGCCTGTATATGGGGTGTATATTATAGGGACCTTACTTATTTTGGTGGTCAGACAGTTGGATCTTGTGTATTCAGAAGTGAATAGCATGTATATACTCCTTGTATTATATTTAAATTCTGGTTACATTCATAAACAGCATAATTTGATAAAAACAACTTCCCTAATCATCATGCCAACTCACTTGAGGTGTTTTGAAGCACCACAACATAAAAATTGATTTTTGTTTTCAAAAAGTCGGTCTTTCAGAACGTTTTAGAAAGTAGTACTTTCTGTATAATTTTGAGGATCTTAGTCCATGGGACAAAAATTATGAGAGATTTATTGGCCAGGTGCAGGGGCTCACACATCTCAGCATTTTGGGAGGGCAAGGCAGAAGGATCCCGTGAACACCCTGGGCAACATACAGCAACCCTATCTCCATAAGAAAAAAAAAATTGCTGGGTACACACCTGTAGTCCCAACTACTTGAAAAGCCAAGGCAGAAGGAGCACCTGAGTTCAAGGGTTCCAGGCTGCAGTGAGCCATGATCCAGTCATTGCACTCCAGCCTGGATAACAGGGCAAGACCCTGTCTCAAAATAAAGTAAAATAAAATAAAAAGTTTCTTCCATGGGTCTTAGACTTGCTCAATAAATGTTGAATTGAATTTCTTGGTTCATCAAGTTTACCATTGCCCACAATTAATTGTTTTTCCCACTAAACTCAAACCACATAGCAGTAAGCTGCCATGGGGAGAAGGAGGAAGGCCCTTTTCAAGTCTATTCAAAACAGCTTTTCCCAAATTGATAGGACATTACCAAGGTTGGAAAGTCTAAAATTAACTCCGCCAGCTGTGTTTTGGTTTGCTTCAGATAGCACATGGGCTCAGGGGGCTCAGTTTGCTAGGTTTGTTTGTTGCTTCAATCTGCTGTGCTCTGAAAAAGTTTGTTTGCCTGGAATGCAAATCGTGCACAAGACATGGTAACTAGGCAGCTTGAAAATATATTGGAAATAAACAAATAAGTCTCTCTTTGAATCTCAGAAAAGCCTAGCAACAATATAGGGGGATGGAGGAGTTACTGCTGAGTAGGTCAGATGAATGGTTTAACATTTAACCTTGCTGAAGTTTCCCAGAGAGCACGCTGCTGCTGTGATGACAGAGATGAAAAGATGATGATGCAGTTTCAAGGAGTCTGTGTTTTTAGCCCACCCATCTCCACGAGGTCCTTTAGTATGAAGGACCATATATAGACATAGAGAGTATCCGAAGTGTGTGCAACTTAAAAATATCCTAAGTATCAGCAGCTGTTACTTTCACCCACACAAATTCACAGTTGGCTTAATTAAATAGAGGCTGTTCTCAAGAGCTGCAGCCCTTTGGGTAGTACCCTAGGTACTTATGCTGTTTCCATCTACTTCATTTCCTTCCTCAGAATAACAAAAAGCAGAATAGATGAATGAAAAGGAATCAATTATTAGCAATTCAGGATTTGCTTCTATGTAAATAATAGAATGTGAAAGTCAGATCTTCAAATAGGGTTTTGAATCCCTGCCACTGGAATGCAAGGATCCTATGCAGTCCCTACTCTTGGACATTTGTGATCTTGTGCCCACGGCCATTACCACGCCCTCTTCTTGGCATCTCTCTCTCATGTTTTCCAGAGTTGTCATGGTCACAACCATAGCAACCTGAGCGGGCCACAATCCTCTTATGGCTGGAGACATGAGATACTGCATTATACAACATAATTCCCTTGTCCTACACCAACAGGAGTTTGGTTCCCAATAGTCAAACCATTTGTTTTTCCTCAGGAAAAATATTCCAGTTCTCCCTAAATGTCACTATTTTTGAAGTTTCTATGGCATCAAAGCAACCAGAAAGCATTCAGAGTGGAAAACCAAGGTAATCAATCCCACCTTGAAATTTGACCAAGTATTCTAAATCCCTTATTTATGGGCTGTACTCTGTGTTTCCACACTAAGCATTCCATTTGAATACAAAATAAAGAGATTTAGCAAAAGAAAACCTTAGTAGGCAGGAAGATTTCCTATTCAAAATAGTGCTTTTAAAGAAAGTGATCTTGTAATGCACTCCTTAACAGGGATTTGTCTGAGATCTTTCTGGAACCCTGCAGGGTGAAGGACCACTTGCAAGATTTAGTCAGTTGTCAGTGTCGTTTATTAAACATCTGCCATAAACCAGTTACCACGCTAAGAATGAGAATACAAAAGAAATACACAATATCACAATCTCGAAGAACTCATTTTTTTTTTTTTTAATAGACAGGGTTTCACCATGTTGGTCAGGCTGGTCTTGAACTCCCGACCTCAGGTGATCCGCCCGCCTTGGCCTCCAAAGTGCTTGGATTACAGGCGTGAGCCACCACGCCCGGCCAAAAGAACTCATTTCTAATGGCAGAGACTGACATGTAAACAAATCATTACAGCACAAAATGATTTCTCTTATAACAGGATTATATGCAAAGGGCTACAGGAGGCCAAGCAAAGTGGCTCATGCCTGTAATTCCAACACTTTGGGAGGCCAAGGTGGGTGGATTACCTGAGGTCAGCAGTTCAAGACCAGCCTGGCCAACATGGTGAAACCCTGTCTCTACTAAAAACACAAAAATTACCTGGATATGGTAGCAGGAGCCTGTAATCCCAGCTACTTGGGAGGCTGAGGCAGTAGAATCACTTGAACCAGGGAGACGGAGATTACCGTAAGCCAACAGTGTACCATTTCATTCCAGCCTTGGCAAGAAGAGCAAAACTCTGTCTCAAAAAAAAAAAAAAAAAAAAAACGGGGCTACAGGAGCCTAGCTGGCTTTTTAAAAAAAAGATTGATTTGAGGAGGAAAATAAGGGTCAAGAAGCGTTTTACCAAACAAAGGGAGTTTTAAAGGATTATTATACCTTCTCTAGATATAGAAGAGGTGATAGAGGAGTAAAAGGCAGAGAAATGGCATTGCAGAAAGAGGATGCTGCATATATAAAGCCTAAAATGTGTAAAGGCATAAGAAAAAGTGTAGACAAAGGAAATGCTGACTGCTACAATAATTGACACATTAATATGGACTCTCATTTGCTCATTAATTCAACAAATATTTATTAAGCACTAACTATATGCCATTTGGGTATGTATACACTGAGGACATAGTAGGGTACAAAATAAAGTTCCTGCCCCTAAGAAGTTTACATTCTAGTGGAGAAGAGATACTCCAAATATGTCAGTGTATGAACTCCCTAGTTGTAGTTACATTTTAATTATCTAATTATGACATGAAAATCTCAAGCTTTATTAAGGAGTATTTTTTTAAAGTCAAGTTATCAGGAATCAAGTAGGGGAGAAATTCTGGAATCACAGTATAAAGACAAAAGCTCTCTGATTACTAAGCAGACAGTAGTTCCAATGCACATTTGAACTGTGCTTTAGTTGAGAACACAGAATCACAAATTCAGTCTAGTAGGAAGTACTATGAATAACTAAAGTACAGCCTTTAGCTGTAAACTCAATGACTCCATGGCCAAATGACGCATCTAAAATTGGAGCAGGTGTGTATGTATAAAGAAATCAAGATGGACCCACAATGCCATTTCTATGAACAAATCCTCCCACTTCTCCCCTGCATCGTTCCTCCTTCTGGCAACCTCCAGGGACTTTCATCATCTATCAGAGTCACTGTCATAGGACCATCATGCTAGTAATTTCCATAAATCATCTCTGGATCATCAACAATGCCTACCGGGCCACACAACATGGCTCAAAAGGCCAGTTCCTCCCAGGAGACCCATGTGGTTACTCTGGATAGGACTGAAAGCAGCACTTTGTTCCCTGTGATACCCTAGGGCCAACCTTGGCTGCCTTTTCTGCTAGGGCTCATAAAGAGCTTACATAATCATGGACGCATATGAGTATCTGAGCCAAAGCCTGAAAGAGACCACAGAATCTTCAGGAAATGAGAGGAACCAATATTTATATTCCGTTCTGTGTGTAATTTTCTGCCAGTTTTCTTTCAAGACTGTACTAATTCATTTCTCACCACAATGCTATGAGGCAGATGTTATTGGCCTAATTCTACAGATGAGGAAATTAAATCATATCTTGCACAAGACAAGTAGTAAGCAGTGAATCTAGAATCTGAACCCAGTTCTATCTAATTCCTGTAGGATGAAACCATCCAGCTGGGCACACCGGCTCAGGCCTATAATCCCAGCATTTTGGGAGGCCGAAGCAGGAGAATCACTTGAGACCGGGGAGTTCAAAACCAGCCTGGGCAAGATAGCAAGACCCAATCTTTATAAATAAAAATGTAAAATATTTTTTTTAAATGCAAGAATAATAGATTATTCAGTAAATGATGCTGGGACAACTGGATAGCTATCTGAAAAGTCTTGGTTTCCTACCTGAATTTCTTATGCTAAATTAAATTCCAAATGGTTCAAAGTCTGGGTATGGGGGCTCACACCTGTAATCCCAGTACTTTGGGAGACTGAGCCAGGCAGATCATCTGAGGTCAGGAGTTTAAGACCAGCCTGGCCAACACAGCAAAACTCATATCTACTAAAAATACAAAAATTACCTGGGTGTGGTGGCATACACCTGTAATACCAGTTACTTGGGAGGCTGAGGCAGGAGAATCACTTGAACCTAGGAGACAGATGTTGCAGTGAGCCAACTTTGCACCATGCACTCCAGCCTGGGAGATACAGTGAAACTCCGTCTCAAAACAAAACAAAACAAAAACAAACAAAACCCAGTCGTTCAAAGATTTATGAATAACCATTTGGAATTGAATTTGGTGTAGAGAAATTCAGGTAGGGAACCAAGACTTTTGCATTTATGAATTTTATTCATAAATATTTGGACCATTTGGAATTTAATTTGGTGTAAGAAATTCAGGTAGGGAACCAAATCATTTCTTATGAATAAAAATCAAACTCAAGCATTACAAGAATATGTAACAGAAAGAATCAGAGAAAAAAAAAAAAATCAAACTCATGGCCTGGCATGGTAGCTCACATCTGTAATCTAGCACTTTGGGAGGCCAAGGCAGATGGATCACCTGAGTTCAGGAGTTCGAAACCCGCCTGGCCAACATGGTGAAAGGCCATCTCTACTAAAAAATACCCAAAAAATTAGCTGGGCATGGTGGCGAGTGCCTGTAGTCCCAGCTACTCAGGAGACTGAGGCAAGATAATTGCTTGAACCTGGGAGGCAGAGGTTGCAGTGAGCTGAGATCGCGCCACTGCACTCCATCCTGTTTGACAGAGCAAGACTCTGTCTCAAAAAAAAAAAAAAAAAAAAAAAATCAAACTCACAAAAATCCTAGGGAAAGGAGAAGAATTTTTTAATCATCTCAGGAAGAAAGCCTTTCTATGCTAGACGTAAGTCCAGAATCCAGCATCCACACAGATGTACACATAAGATATGGATAAAGTTAATAAATGAAAAAAATTGTCAATAATAAAAAACAGTAATAGCAGAATGTTAAAATCTATAAACTGGTGGAAATATTTGCAACAACTACAGATGTAGTGCTTATTTCTTTGCTGTACAAACAACTCATAATTCAACAAGAAAAAAACACAATTTTGTTTTCTTCCTTTCTGTCATTCAAATTACACAATACTGGCCGGGTGTGGTGGCTCACGCCTGCAATCCCAGCATTTTAGAAGGCTGAGATAGGGGATCACCTGAGGTCAGGAGGTCAAGACCAGCCTGGCCAACATGGTGAAACCCCATCTCTACTAAAAATACAAAAATTAGGCATGGTCGTGCACTCCACTCCAGCTGCACTCCAGCCTGGGTGAAGAGTGAGACTCCATCTCAAAAAAACAACAAAAGAAAGTACACAATATAATTTTTAAAGATTGGGAAAAGACATAAACAGAATATTTTGTAGCTGCAAATAAATAAGATAAATCTATATTAACTGATTTTATATTTTTCTATTTTACTTTATTTTTCTTTTTTTGAGACAAAGTCTCACTCTGTCACCCAGGATGGAGTGCAGTGGCATGATCTCGGCTCACTGCAACCTCCACCTCCTGAGTTCAAGTGATTCTCAGCCTCCTGAGTAGCTGGGACTACAGGCACACACTACCATGCCCAGCTAATTTTTATATTTTTAGTAGTTTATATATTTTATAGTAGTTTATAGTATATTTTATATTAGTTTATAGTAGTTTAGTATATTTTATATTTTTACCTGTTTGTTAGACAGGTAAACGTGTGCCACGGTAGTTTGCTGCAGCTATCAACCTATCACCTAGGTATTAAGCTCTGCATGCACTAGCTATTTATCCTGATCTGGTAATCTTTTGAGCCTGTAAGTCTTCCCATTCCAGTACCTTCTGCTCTTCCTGAGATAGGGCAAGATTTCAGTGCAATATTCCAATATTTTCTTCTATTAAAAAAATATAATTTTTACCACTTTAACAATGTGCCAAATAATAGTGCATAAATGCGGTATAATAAATCTTATATCTGTACCTACTTCGAGTGTATTCTGCCCTTTGGAATAAGCCAAAGGTGAGCTAATATCTGCACATAATTTGTTTTGCTTAGATTCTTTGATAACTTCCATGTGGATTTGATGGGTGTTGTGAGTAAAGAAGATGGACATGTCTTGGGTACCCATATTCTCCCCCTAAATTGGTAATGCTGTGGTGACATATTCAAGGTATGTGAAGTATTCCTAAAAAGAATATAAAGGCTTGCCCTGGGCCCCATAACTCTGTGAGAATGAAAGTCTCTCTGTAAGCGGGTCTGAATGGCTTCTAGCTTCTAGGATGCATCAGAGTGCTTACAAGCTTTGGCCCCCTAAGTGGTTACACCGATGACCAGCCGACCACACTGGGCTTCGTGGTGAACCGAGCTCTGCTCTCCTCCTTGGCTGGCTCACTTTTCCCAGCTGCTGATGACAGCCTGGCTTGCTTGTTCAGGTAGTGATGGACTCTGATCTTTCCCTCTGACCTTTCCCAGCTGCTGATGACAGCCTGGCTTGCCTGCTCAGGTAGTGATGGACTCTGACCTTCCCTAGTTCAGGGTTTAAAAATATGATCATAAAATGACAGAGACCTTTAAAACTCATTTGGTCCTCTTCCTCCAAGTCATTCCAACCAGATGAAACTCCCTCCTGTTTTTAAGTGCTAGCAGAGAAAGATGCCATCACCTTTCACCGCCCTTGGAAGGGCACTCACTGGGCCTAACTGCGGTGGTAATTCCATCCCTCACTGCGGGACCCTGACGTCCTGGGGCTGAAACCCCTTTCCTCCCTGACGTGTGGAGCCCAGCGGAGAGGCTCCGAGCGCTCGGCCACGACCCCTAACCGGGTGGACAGGCGAGTGCGGTAGCGCCAGCCCACACGCTGGGCGTGGTCCCTGGCAGCAGAAGGGACCAGAAGGTGAGGGACCCTGGGCCGCAGCCGGAGGGGTGGGGTGGGCTTGCACCGCTATCGCGAGAGCTCGCGAGGTGGGGGCGGCCGGGAGCTGGGGAGGGCCGCGCTGGGAGCCTGTAGCCCTGCCCCGCCTCCCTTTCCTTCCCCTCCCTGGAGTGCTTCAAGCCGAGCGTTACCTACTTCCGCCCCCTCCGCCTGCCATTGGAACTGGCTGAGCCGAAGTAGTTGCGGCCACCGAGCAGCCGGCGTTCCACACCTCCTCCTCCTCCTCCTCCTCGTCTCCTGTTCTATTAGCCTTTCCTCTTCTTTCCTGGCCGACGCCTCTCCGAGGCCTCGCGACCGCTCAGCCTGCAACCCGCGCCGCGGCCGACATGAGCTTCTTGTTGTGAGTAGCCAGGCCCCGCACGCGCCGGCTTTGTTCGGGTGGACCTGGGCCCCCGCCACCGCCCCCGCCCGCCCTCATCCGGACTCTCCTGGCCCCGCGCTGCCCCGGCCCGGCGTCACCACCAAGCGGGGCCCCGGGACTGCGCGGAGCGCTCGAACTGCCTAACCGCCGCCTCCCCAGCGAGCTTCGAGTACGCGTGGGCTTCTCCAGCCCTGAGGAGGCTCTTTCCCCCGGCACACCCTGGGGCAAGAGTCTGGATTCCTCCATCACCCCCATCTCTGCCTTCGTTCGCATTCCCGGGCTTGCTTGCGCGCTTGTCGTGAATATCTCCCACTCTCCCGGTGAATGGCTCCAACTGGTGCCCGGTCGAATGGCTCCGTCTTGGCTGCCCATTGCTCTTTTCTGGGTCCCAAGCACAGACGATAGACTGTCGTACTTTTCCCCCGTCACCCCAGGACCCTTTTAACTTCCTCTCCGGTCTTAGGGCTGGGAAGTTGGGATGACAAGTTCTATACATGTAACGCTGAAACAAGGCTGCTTGCGGGCCGGGATCCCCTGGACACAGACTGGGGTTCTCGGGAAAGGGGTTTGGAGCCGCCCCTTGCTTCCTCGAGGCGCCCTTCCTCCCTGAGTACTTCCCTGAAGAAGACGAGTTTTATCTTTTAGACCACCAGCAAATAGGTTTTGCATAGTGTGCCCCCGCCTATTTGATGAGATCCACTGGGGAGCTGTTTTGAAATAATTTGTAAATGTCAACTTTGGCGTCATGTTTAGTGCTGGTCATTATTTCACTTACTTATCGTTTGTTCCAGACGAGTGGGGGGAACGTGAAGAGGGAAGGGCAGAAGGATGGGATGGCCGGATGTGGATATGGAGGCAGTAGATAAGCCTTAGGTGCTTTGAAAACAGGGGTTACACCCTGAGGAGTAACTCTTTTGAAGGCTTCGTTGTGATGCACCCATTCCATGTTTAGTCTGTGTTTAGAAAACTAATTAAAAACTCGGAGGTTGAAACTCACGGCATACGGTCTTTTACTGTTGTGGAGAAATTAGCATTTAAAGATTATTTTGTTAAGATTTCTCTTCTTCCCTGCCCAATAATTTTTAGTCATTACATTGACGTCTGAATGCTGAGAATTTAATTCACCCTTTTCACATGCTTACATCTAGAATATTCTTTTTAGGGTGTTTAAGCAAAACTGAACAATCACAGAAGCCTCGGGGCAGACTTACTGTTTCCAATATGCATAGGGGGACCTGGCTTGTGTCAACTTGCCTAAAACGTTTAAACTGTGAAAGGGACTTTCTTAGGCTCATTCTAGAAGTTGATTCTGAGTTTGTTAGATTGGCATAGGGCTAGATGACAGGACTGGGTGACTTTATAAAATAAAGTCTTTGTTTCCTATTTTAGTTTTTCTTCTCTTTTTTTTTTTTTGAGATGGAGTCTCCGCTCTGTAACCCAGGCTGGAGTGTGCAGTGGCGCGATCTTGGGTCACTGCAACTTCTACCTGCCGGGTTCAAGCGATTCTTCTGCCTCAGCTTCCTGCCTCCTGAGTAGCTGGGACTACAGACCTGCGCCACCACGGCTAATTTTTGTATTTTTGGTAGAGATGGGGTTTCACCTTGTTGGCCAGACTGGTCTCGAACTCCTGACCTCAAGTGATCTGCCCATCTCAAGTGATCTGCCCGCCTCGATCTCTCAAAGTGCTGGGATTATACGTGTGAGCCACCATGCCTGGGCAGTTTCCTATTTTAGTTCTAATCACCGTATTCAGGCATCTCAGCTTGAATCTTCTCTCATCTTGAGGTTAATTTTACATTGGTAATGTTTGTTTTTTTCAAGAATTTAGAAGCTGTATTCAAAATATCACTGTAGATGATGTCCATGACTACTGCTGATGGGCTTGTGTCCAGTAAGCTAAATTGGTTAAAGCAAAGCTGGGTGCGGTGGCTCTTGCCTGTAATGCCAGCACTTTCCGAGGTGGAGACTGGTGGAACACGAGGTCAGGAGTTGAAGACCAGCCTGACCAATATGGTGAAACCCCGTCTCTACTAAAAACACAAACATTCGCTGGTCGTGGTGGCACACGCCTGTAGTCCCAGCTACTGGGTGTGCTGAGACAGGAGAATCGCTTCAACCCGGGAGGTGGAGGTTACATTGAGCCGAGATCCCGTCACTGCACTCCAGCCTGGAGACAGCAAGACTCCATCTAAAAAAAAAAAAAAAAAAAAAAAATGGTCAAAGCAGGGAAGAGCCATATTTGGCTGAAACTAGGGGGTAGAGAAGGTTCTGATGCTATTTTTTGAATACAAATACAATAGTGTCCTATTTTTACATGGCTCAGTATTTAATAGATTCAGAAGTGTGGTGGATTAGTTCATTTCTCCTGAAGGTTGTTAACTACAAAAGAAATCTTGCTGTGACTAATGTATATAGCACCTTAGAGCATTTGCACTATTTGGGGCACAATCAGAAAAGTTAATTCAACATTTTCAGTTTTGAAAAAAAAAGAAAACATACATTTTCAGTTTTGGTCTTTGTCCACCATCAGTTTAAAATCTAAAGTGAACACCGCTTAGAAATGATTATTATTGGAAGTGAAAGAACAAAGCTTTGGTTATTTCATTTATTTGTTATTTGGTATAGCTGTCTGAATACTGTTTCTTTTTTTTTTTTTTTTTTTTTGAGACAAGATCTCACTCTTTTGCCCAGGATGGAGTGCAGAGGTATGATTACAGCTAACTGCAGCCTTGACCTCCCAGGCTCAGGTGATCCTCCCACCTCAAACCCCCTCCCCACTTCAAGTAGCTGGTTCTACAGGTATGCACCACTATGCCTGGCTAATTTTTTTTTTTTTTTTTTTTTTTTTGGTAGAGTCAGAGTTTTGCCATGTTGTCCAGGCTGCTCTCCTGGGCTCAATCCACTCATCTTGGCCTTCCAGTGTGCTGAGATTACAGGTGTGAGCATCGCACCTGGCCATCTGAATACTATTTCTGTACCAACAAATGAGCAGAGAAGGAAAGAGTTACAACTTAGGAGTTAAATACAAATATTTTCCTCCAGTTCTTGGAAGTTTACTGGGAAGCCTACTATCAGTGGATGGAGCAGAGGAAATAAAGACAGTGCAAGACAGGGTTATGAAGGTGGTGACTCATGACTCTTGAGGGCTCTGAGATAGAAGGAAATAATTATTACTGGTTTTTAAAAGTTACACTGTGGGCTGGGCGCAGTGGCTCCTGCCTGTAATCCCAACACTTTGGGAAGCTGAAGTGGGCGGATCACTTGAGCCCTGAGTTCGACACCAGCCTGGACAACATGGCGAAACTCTGTCTCTACCCCCCAAAATAGAAAAATTACACCTGTAGTGCCAGCTACTCTGGGGGCTGAGGTGGAAGGGTCATCTCAACCTGAGGATATTGAAGAGGTCGAGGCTGTAGTGAGACATAATCATGCCACTGCACTACAGCCTGGCCAATAGAGAGTGAGACCTTGTCTTAAAAAAAAGGCCAGTTGCAGGGTGTAGTGGCTCAGGCCTGTAATCCCAGCACTTTGCGGGCGGAGGCGGGCAGATCACTTGAGATCAGGAGTTTGAGACCAGCCTGGCCAATATGATGAAACCCCATGTCTACTAAAAATACAAAAATTAGCCAGGCGTGGTGGCGGGCACCTATAATTCCAGCTACACGGGAGGCTGAGTAGGAGAATCACTTGAACCCGGGAGGTGGAGGTTGCAGTGGGCCAATGTTGTGCCACTGCACTGCAGCCTGGAAGACAGAATAAGACAGTCTCAAAAAAAAAAAAAAAAAAAAACTTTTTCACTGTGCCAGGCACTTATGCTGGGCACCATTTGTGACAAGAGACAAAAATCCCTACATTAGTGGGGCTTATGTTTTGGTAAGTGTCTGTAAATACTAAACATCAGTAAATCATGTAGTATGGCAGAAAGTCGTAAGTGCCATGAAACAAAGAAAAGCAGGGAATAGAAATTTTTGGATAGGGAGTTGAGACAGATTAGGATAATCCCCAGAGTGGGTGCCCAGATCATCTGCAGGAATGATACCTTTGTGTCGCTTTTGTACAAATGCTCAGGATAAATTTGCATTGCATATGTGGGTCTGGCTGGGACCGAGCTTTGGTTGTGCTGCAGGTTGGCCTCTGTGTGTCTTCAGATTAAGCTAAACTCTCGTAGTAGATATGGAAACTTGACAGGGACCTCATTTAACTTTGTGGACTCAAATCTTTTAAACACATCCATAGCACCTGCTGTGTGCCAGGCATTGAGGAAGATGTGAGACTCCAGAGATGGTAGACGGTATATAGTCGTCTACAATAGATGCAATACAATCATGGGGGCCCAAAGTATGTGGAGCAATTTGTTCTACTTAGTCTTTAGGAAGGTTTCATGAAAGAAGTGGGGGGTTAATGGAAGGTGAATAGGAGCTCTTTCGGAGGACAAGGGGAAATGGGAGATTACAGTCAGAGGACACATCTTGGAGTCAAGAAATTACCTGTGAAAATTGTTCACTTTTATGTTTGTGCAAGAGGCCATAGAATTTTGGAGCTAGCAGAGATCTATTAGTAACATGGCCTACTTAACTCTTTTTTTGCTAAAGAGGTAAAAGTCACCAACGTAAGGTTGGTGGCCTAATTATTGACCTGGGTACAATTGGAACTCAGGTCTATTGACTTACGAGTTTTTCTTTCCTGATATGCATATAAAAGGCAGGGAAACTGAGGATAAAGTGAGTTCTAAATAATCATTCAAAAAGTGTATAGCATGTTCTCTAAGTTTCTAGCATTTTTAAGTTATGGGTATCTTTTGACTAGTGGAATTCTGCAAAAAAAAAAAAAAAAAATTGACTTGGAAAAGACCAAAGTGTAATTTCCTAATGTACGGCTATTTATTTGGAACAGAGTTAAAAGAAGTACATTCAGTTTAACTTGTTCTTGTTAAGAGACAGGGTCAGCCAAGGGTGGTGGCTCACACCTATAACGTCAGCACTTTGGAAGGCTGATGGGGTGGAACCTTGAGCCCAAGAGTTTGAGAGCAGCTTGGGCAACATGGCAAAACCCCCATCTCTACCAAAAAAATTAGCCAGGTGTGGTGGTGTTCAGCTGCTCGTGAGGCTGAAGTGGGTGGATTGCTTGAACCCAGGAGGCAGACGTTGTAGTGAGTCAGGATTGCACCACTGCACTCCAGCCTGGGTGACAGAGTGAGACTCTTTCTTAAAAAATAATTAAAAGAGACTGGGTCTTACTATGTTGCCCAGCCTGGCCTCAAACTCCTAGGCTCAAGCACTCCTCCCACCTTAACCTCCAGAGTAGCTGGGATTATAGGTGCATGCTACCATGCCTGGCTACATTTACTACTTACAAATGAAAGTCTGTAGGAAAGGTGGTTTGGGAATGTGAATGACTAAACCAGGTCTGTTTCTTCTTTCTTTCTTTCTTTTTGATGTCAACAATGAAAGCTGACAGGAAGAAACAGATGGGATTGGGGAAAGGAAGGAAGAAGGAAGGAAATACTTACTAAGCACTGTGCTACGTACCTTCCATTTGTAATTCTTAAGATTAGCAATTTAGCAGCACTTTGGGAGGCTGAGGTGGGTGGATCATGAGGTCAGGAGTTCGAGACCAGGCTGGCCAACATGGTAAAATGCTGTCTTTACTAAAAATACAAAAAATAGCTGGGCGTGGTGGTGGGCGCCTATGATCCCAGCTACTTGGGAGGCTGAGGCAGGAGAATCGTTTGAACCTGGGAGGTGGAGGTTGCTGTGAGCCGAGATCACACCATGACATTTTAGCCTGGGCGACAGGGTGAGACTTTGTCTCAAAAAAAAAAAAAAAAAAAAAAAAAAAAAAAAATTAGCGTTTAGGAAAAGAGACTCCTGATATTGCTATGTTTATATGCATTTGTCTCTGTCTCCCTCTCTCTGTCCCTCACTTTTCCCCCAGACCCCAAAAGCCAGCATCTTTAGGCAAATGATTTAACTGATGTTAATGCTTCAGCAGCCTCAACTTTGAAGAAAAGTTAATAATTTTTAAAAGAATAATCAAATAGGTTGGGCGTGGTAGCTCATGCCTATAATCCCAGCATGTTGGGAGACTGAGGCACAAGGATGGCTTGAACCAATTTGAGTTGCAGTGAGCTATGCTTTTGCCATTATACTCTAGCTTGGGCAACTGAGCAAGACCCTGTGTCTAAAAATAAAAAATAATTAAACAAAAATAACAATAATAGTTTGAGTGTTTACTATGTGCCAGGGACAAAGTGTTTTAAATAGTTAACTCAGTTCAATGACTAGCAGGAATCCCATTTTACAGATAAGGAAACTAGCACGGAGAGGTTACATAATTTTATCAAAATCACATAGCCAGTAAATAGTGTAGCTGGAATTTGAGTCCTGGAAGTCTAGGTCCAGAGATCCTGTCTTATACTTTTTTTTTTTGAGACAGAGTCTCGCTCTGTTGCCCAGGCTGGAGTGTAGTGGTACAGTCTCGGCTCACTGCACCCTCTGCCTCCCGGGTTCAAGCAGTTCTCCCTGCCTCAGCCTCCCGAGTAGCTGGGATTACAGGTGCCCTCCACCACGCCTGGCCAATTTCTGTATATTTAGTATAGACGGGGTTTTCACCATGTTGACCAGGCTGACCTCGAACTCCTGACCTCGGGTAATCCTCCCACCTCGGCCTCCTAGAGTGCTGGGATTACAGGTATGAGCCACCATGCCTGGACTTTTTTTTTTTTTGTGACAGAGTCTTGCTCTGTCACCCAGATTGCAGTATAATGGCACGATCTCGGCTCACTGCAACCTCTGCCTCTCAGGGTCAAGTGATTCTCCTAGCTCAGCCTCCTGAGTAGCTGGGGCTACAGGTGTGCATCACCATGCCCAGCTAATTTTTGTATTTTTAGTAGAGACGGGGTTTCACCATGTTGGCCAGACTGGTCTCGAATGCCTGGCCTCAAGCAGTCCGCCGGCTGGGATTGCAGGTGTGAGCCATCATGCCCGGCTGATTCTGCCTTGTACTATTTTATTTATAATTAACAAAACTATATATATATATTCACACACATACACATGTCTATATACATATATACACACTAATATGTATATGTATGTGTGTATATATATCTATCTATATTTTTTCTTAAAGGTGATATTCAAGTAGGCCTTGTTATTAAGAGAAGTCTTATGTTATCAGATGTTATTGTCTCATATTTCATACTGCTGGGACTGTTTTCTAAGATTCACCAAGAATACACTAGTAGAAGAGAAAATAGAAACTTTTAAATTTATGTAATATTCAGATATTTTTAACCTTTATTTTTTGTGTAAAAATAATATACATGTTGGAGAAATCACAAAGTATTGGTAGGAAAAGGAAAAATATAAAGATCACTCATAATTACACCTTCAGAGATAACTATTGTTTGTATTTAGGGATATAACTTCTTCTGAACCTTTTTCATTGCATTTTTGTTTGTATGTTTTGTTTTGTTTTTATTTTATTTTATTTTGAGACAGAGTTTCACCTTGTTGCCCAGGCTGGAGTGCAGTGGCATGGTCTCAGCTCGCTGCAACCTCCACCTCCTGGTTCAAGCAATTCTCATGCCTCAGCCTCCCATGTAGCTGGGATTACAGGCGCCCATGACCCTGCCCGGCTGATTGTTTTGGTATTGTTTAGTAGAGACGGGGTTTTACCATGTTGGCCAGGCTAGTCTTGAACTCCTGAGCTCAGGCAATCTGCCCATCTTGGCCTCCCAAAGTGCTAGGATTACAGACGTGAGTCATGGTGCCTGGCTGTTTTTAATGTATTTAAAAATATACAAATGGATTTCCACTGTACATAGACCAGATTTTTTACTTGTAAATTT
This sequence comes from Ateles fusciceps, assembly GCA_036589455.1. Classification (NCBI taxonomy): domain Eukaryota; kingdom Metazoa; phylum Chordata; class Mammalia; order Primates; family Atelidae; genus Ateles; species Ateles fusciceps. Next base: position 139,408 of record JAZHEH010001615.1, read on the forward strand.
TTTATGCCACTGAATAGACTTTTGCAACATCATTTTGAATGGCTGATGACTAAGTATAATCTTACAGTTTTTTATCTGATAACCCACTAAAAAAGGACAACATACATTATATCCTTATAATACATTCTCCACTGTAAGGTTATTTTGTGTTTTCTTCTTTTTGTTATTAAGTATATATAATTTTAATATGACATATTAAGGATAATATAAATCATTATATAATATATATCATATATCCTTATGTATAATATATGTTATTCTTTTTAATATGTTGCATTTTTTAGGGGAATGTGGGGAGTGGAAGATAAATATGGTCATTTTTTCAGAAAGAACTGTAGTTTTGGGAGTTGCAGTACTGACTGGCTTTAGTTTACTTTTCTCATCTGATATGAGATAGCTTTTTTTTTTTACGCATAGCTGAGTGCAAAATAATTGCCGTGTGGTTACTTTTACCATTATTGATTTCTTTCTCTAAGTGTAGTTGCAGTTTTTGTACTTTTGGAGTTTCTAGCATGTTAAAGCACATGCCTAATACATGTAGCACTTCTCTATATGTTTGATTAGGAGATACTGAGGCAAAATAGCTACATGTTACTTGAAAAATATGAAACAGTTGTACCTGTTAGAAATGTCAAACTGAGTCCTATAGAGAACTTTATCTCTCCTTTTCTTTCTGTGTTTCCATTTTTTATTTACATTAACCAACTTAAGGCCATCTTTTTTGTTTTTAAGACAGGGACTCACCCTGTCTCCCAGGCTGGAGTGCAATGGCGTGATCTCAGCTCACTGCAACCTCTGCCTCCCAGGTTCAGGTGATTCTCCCGCCTCAATCTCCTGAGTAGTTTGGACCTACAGGTGTGTGCCACCATGCCCAGCTAATTTTTGCATTTTTAGTAGAGACAGGGTTTCACTGTATTCGCCAGTCTGGTCGCCCAGCTCCTGGCTTCAAGTGATCTACCTGCCTCAGCCTCCCAAAGTGCTGGACTTACAGGCATGAGCCACCATATCCAGTCTTTAATTTTGAAACATTTTTCAACTTTCAGAAAAGTTCGAAGAACACTGTAAAGAACCTCCATGTATTCCTTATCCAGAAACCCCACTTAGTTTCATCTGTTGCTTTAACATTGTCATCTTCAGCAAAAGGATCCAATCATGAATCATGTATTGCATCCACTTATATGTCTGCAGTGTTTTCCTTTTTCTTCTCTTTACAGGGTCTTGCTCTGTTGCGCAGATTGGAGTGCAGTGGCCTCATCTCAGCTCACTGCAACCTCGACTTCCTGGGCTCAAGTGATCCTCCCATCTTAGCCTCCTGAGTAGCTGGGACTACAGGCATGTTCTGCCATGCCCAGCTAATCACTTTTTTGTGGAGATGGGGTTTCACCATATTGCCTGGCTAGTCTTGAACTCCTGGGCTCAAGCAATCTACCTAGCCTTGGCCTCCCAAAGTGCTGGGATTACAGGCTTGAGCCACTGGGCCCAGCCTATGTTTTTCAAACTGAAATAGTTTGTCAGTCTTTCCTTGACTTTCATGACCTTTACATTTTTGAGGATTACAGGCTAGTCATTTTGTAGATGTTCCTCCCTTTGAGTTTCCTTGTGCATTTGAGTTATGCATTTGAGGCAGGAATATCACAGGTGCAGTGTAGGTTTTCCTTTTCTCCTGTATGTTTGTATATATGTATGTATGTATCTATGTATGTTTTGGGATAGTCTCACTCTGTTGACTAGACTGGAATGCTGTTGTGTGATCATGACTCACTGCAGCCTCTACCTTCCAGGCTCAAGGAATCCTCCCACCTCAGCCTCCCAAGTAGCAGGGACCAGAGGCACGTGTCGCTATACCCTGCTAATTTTTAAATTTTTTGTAGACAGCCCGTGTTGCCAGGGCTGGTCTCAACTCCTGGGCTTAAGCAGTTCTGCCTAGGCCTCCCAAAGTGCTGGGTTTATAGGTGTGAGCCACTGCGTTCAGGTGATAAGCAATTTTCTTACTGCATCTTAGCAGATGCACATAGTGTCTACTTGTTCATTGTTGGTGGTGGTAACTTTGATTCTTTGATTAGAGCATTTACCAGGATTCTCCACTGTAAGGTTATTTTTTTTCTTTTTGTTATTAATATTTTATGGGGAGATATTTTGATAGTATGTAGCTCTCCCATTCCTCATTCTGTTTTCACCCACTAGTTTTAATTTTCATTTATGTTTCTTGTCAAATTGTTACTATGATGATAATTCTGTCATTGCTTCTAAATTTATTAGTTGGTAATTTTACTGTAAGGAGGAATTTACTCTTCTCATTTATTCTTTTTTTTTTTTTTTTTAACACCAGCGTGTACTGTTATCTGCATGTTTGTATCCTTCTAAAATTCATATGTTGAAATCGATCACGGAGGTGGTGGTATTAGAAGATAGAGCCTTTGGATGGTGATTAGGGCTTGAGGGCAGGGCCCTCAGTAATGGTATTAGTACCCTGATAAAGAGGCCTGAGTGAGGGAGCATGTTAGCCTCTATGCCCTTCTACCATGTGAGGACACATACAAGTTGCCATTTATGAGGCCTTCACCATACACCAAATCTGCTGGTGACTTGATCTTGAACTCTACAGCCTCTTTAACTGTGAGCAATAAATTTCTGTTGCTTATAAATTACCCAGTCTAAGGTACTTTGTTGTAACAGCCCAAAGTGACTAAGGCAGTGTACATATAAGGATTCCCATGTTCTTCAGTGAGTTGGCCTCTGTGTCTCTTTGACTTGTTCCCATCCTCATTTGAGCACTTCCTTACTTCCTGGCACAACAAAATATTTTTTTATTTTGTACTTTTCCTGCCCCTGTCCAGGAAATAGATATTTATCTGAGGACATTGGTTTTGCTCAGTGGAGAATAGTATTTAGAAACCAAAATCTAGGTGTAGGTATGCTGATTACATATGTGTTGCTGCTCCTAGGCACTCTCATTGATATTCATTTATATCCATGTTTTTTTTTATTGCATTTATAGGTTTTGGGGTACATGTGAAGAACATGCAAGATTGTTGCATAGGCACATACATGGCAATGTGATTTGCTGCCTTCCTCCCCATCACCTATATCTGGCGTTTCTCCCCATGCTGTCTCTCCCCAACTCCCCACCCCGCTGTCCCTCCCTATTTCCCCCTGACAGACCCCAGTGTGTGATGTTCCCCTCCCTGTGTCCATGTGTTCTCATTGTTCAACACCTGCCTGTGAGTGAGAACATGCGGTGTTTGATTTTCTGTTCTTGTCAGTTTGCTGAGAATGATGGTTTCCAGGTTCATCCATGTCCCTACAAAGGACACGAACTCATCGTTTTTGATGGCTGCGTAATATTCCATGGTGTATATGTACCACATTTTTCCCTGTCCAGTCTATCATCGATGGGCATTTGTGTTGGTTCCAGGTCTTTGCTATTGTAAACTGGGCTACAGTGAGCATTCGTGTGCATGTGTCCTTATAGTAGAACGATTGATAATCCTTTGGATATATACCCAGTAATGGGATTGCTGGGTCAAATGGAATTTCTATTTCTAGGTCCTTGAGGAATCGCCACACTGTATTCCACAATGGTTGAACTAATTTACACTCCCACCAACAGTGTAAAAGTGTTCCTGTTTCTCCACATCCTCTCCAGCATCAGTTGTCTCCAGATTTTTTAATGACTGCCATTTTAACTGGCGTGAGATGGTATCTCAATGTAGTTTTGATTTGTATTTGTCTAATGACCAGTGATGATGAGCATTTTTTTGTATGTTTGTTGGTCTCATGGTATGTCTTCTTTTGTAAAGTGTCTGTTCATATCCTTCGCCCACTTTTGAGTGGGCTTGTTTGTTTTTTTCTTGTAAATCTGTTTTAGTTCTTTGTAGATTCTGGATATCAGCCCTTTGTCAGATGGGTAGACTGCAAAAATTTTTTCCCATTCTGTTGGTTGCTGATTCACTCTAATGACTGTTTCTTTGCTGTGCAGAAGCTGTGGAGTTTGATTAGGTCCCATTTGTCTATATTGCCAGTGCTTTTGGTGTTTTGGTCATGAAGTCATTGCCTACGCCTGTGTCCTGAATGGTTTTGCCTAGATTTTCTTCTAAGGTTTTTATGGTGTTAGGTCTTATGTTTAAGTCTTTAATCCATCTGGAGTTAATTTTAGTGTAAGGTGTCAGGAAGGGGTCCAGTTTTTGCTTTCTGCACATGGCTAGCCAGTTTTCCCAACACCATTTATTAAACAGGGACTCCTTTCCCCATTGCTTGTTTTTGTCAGGTTTGTCAAAGGGGATTGGATGGTTGTAGATGTGTTGTGTGCCTCAGAGGCCTCTGTTCTGTTCCATTGGTCTATATCTCTATTTTGGGACCAGTACCATGCTGTTTTGATTACTGTAGCCTTGTAGTATAGTTTGAAGTCCGGTAGTGTGATGCCTCCCGCTTTGTTCTTTTTGCTTAGAATTGACTTGGCTATGTGGGCTCTCTTTTGGTTCCATATGAAGTTTAAGGTGGTTTCTTCCAGTTCTGTGAAGGTCATTGGTAGCTTGATGGAGATAGCACTGAATCTGTAAATTACTTTGGGCAGTATGGCCATTTTCACGATATTGATTCTTCCTAATCGTGAACATGGAATGTTTCTCCATCTGTTTGTGTCCTCTCTTCGTAGGGCAGTGGTGTGTAGTTCTCCTTGAAGAGGTCCTTTACGTCCCTTCTTAGTTGTATTCCTAGGTATTTTATTCTCTTTGTAGCAATTGTGAATGGCAGTTGGCTCTTGATTTGGCTCTCTTGAAGTCTGTTATTGGTGTATAGGAATGCTTGTGATTTTTGCACATTGATTTTGTATCCTGAGACTTTGCTGAAGTTGCTTATCAGTTTCAGGAGATTTTGGACTGAGATGATGGGGTCTTTTAGATATACAATCATGTCATCTGCAAATAGAGACAATTTGACTTCCTCCTTTCCTATTTGAATACCCTTTATTTCTTTTTCTTGCCTGATTGCTCTGGCTAGAACTTCCAGTACTATATTGAGTAGGAGTGGTGAGAGAGGGCATCCTTGTCTAGTGCCAGATTTCAAAGGGAATGCTTCCAGTTTTTGCCCATTCAGTATGATATTGGCTGTTGGTTTGTCATAAATAGCTTTTATTATTTTGAGATACGTTCCGTCAATACCTAGTTTATTGAGGGTTTTTAGCATAAAGGGCTGTTGAATTTTGTCAAAGGCCTTCTCTGCATGAATTGAGATAAATGTGGTTTTTGTCTTTGGTTCTGTTTATGTGGTGAATTATGTTTATAGACTTGTGTATGTTGAACCAGCCTTGCATTCCCCGGATGAATCCTACTTGATCATGGTGGATAAGCTTTTTGAGTTGTTGCAGTCGGTTTGCCAGTATTTTATTGAAGATTTTTGCATCTATGTCAATCATGGATATTGGCCTGAAGTTTTCTTTTCTTGCTGAGTCTCTGCTGGTTTTTGGTATCAGGATGATGATGGTCTCATAAAATGATTTGGGAAGGATTCCCTCTTTTTGTATTGTTTGGAATAGTTTCAGAAGGAATGGTACCAGCTCCTGTTTGTATGTCTGGTAGAATTTGGCTGTGAACCCATCTGGACCTGGGCTTTTTTGGGTGGTAGGCTCTTAATTGCTGCCTCAACTTCAGACCTTGTTATTGGTCTATTCAGGGTTTCGACTTCCTCCTGGTTTAGGCTTGGGAGGATGCAAGTGTCCAGGAATTTATCCATTTCTTCCAGGTTTACTAGTTTATGTGCATAGAGTTGTTTGTCATAATCTCTGATGATGGTTTGAATTTCTGTGGAATCTGTGGTGATATCCCCTTTATCATTTTTATTGCATCTATTTGATTATTCCCTCTTTTCTTTTTTATTAATCTGGCTAGTGGTCTATTTTGTTGATCTTTTCCAAAAACCAGCTCCTGGGTTTGTTGATTTTTTGAAGGGTTTTTTGTGTCTCTATCTCCTTCAGTTCTGCTCTGATCTTAGTTATTTCTTGTCTTCTGCTAGGTTTTGAGTTTTTTTGATCTTGCTCCTCTAGCTCTTTCAATTTTGATGATAGGGTGTCAATTTTAAGTCTCTCCTTGCTTCTCATGTGGGCATTTATTGCTATATATTTGCCTCTAGAGACTGCTTTAAATGTGTCCCAGAGATTCTGGTATGTTGTGTCTTCGTTCTCATTGGTTTCGAAGAACATCTTTATTTCTGCCTTCATTTCATTGTTTATCCAGTCAACATTCAAGAGCCAGTTGTTCAGTTTCCATGAAGCTGTGTGGTTCTGAGTTAGTTTCCGAATTCTGAGTTCTGACTTGATTGCACTGTGGTCTGAGAGACTGTTTGTTATGATTTCCGTTCTTTTGCATTTGCTGAGGAGTGATTTACTTCCAATTATGTGGTCAATTTTAGAGTAGGTGTGATGTGGTGCTGAGAAGAATGTATATTCTGTGGATTTGGGGTGGAGAGTTCTGTAAATGTCTATTAGGTTTGCTTGGTCCAGGTCTGAGTTCAAGTCCTGGATATCCTTGTTAATTTTCTGTCTCGTTGATCTGTCTAATATTGACAATGGGGTGTTAAAGTCTCCCACTATTATTGTGTGGGAGTCTAAGTCTCTTTGTAAGTCATTAAGAACTTGCCTTATGTATCTGGGTGCTCCTGTATTGGGTGCGTATATATTTAGGATCGTTAGCTCTTCTTGTTGCATTGATCCTTTTACCATTATATAATGTCCTTCTTTGTCTCTTTTGATCTTTGTTGGTTTAAAGTCTATTTTATCAGAGATGAGAATTGCAACTCCTGCTTTTTTTTGCTCTCCATTTGCTTGGTAAATCTTCCTCCATCCCTTTATTTTGAGCCTGTATGTATCCTGGCATGTGAGATGGGTTTCCTGGATACAGCACTCTGATGGGTTTTGGCTTTTTATCCAATTTGCCAGTCTGTGTCTTTTGATTGGGGCATTTAGCCCATTTACATTTAGGGTTAATATTGTTATGTGTGAATCTGATCCTGCCATTTTGATGCTAGCTGGCTGTTTTGCCCATTAGTTGATGCAGTTTCTTCATTGTGTTGATGCTCTTTACCATTTGGTATGTTTTTGGAGTGGCTGGTACTGGTTGTTCCTTTCTATGTTTAGTGCCTCTTTCAGGAGCTCTTGTAAAGCAGGCCTGGTGGTGATGAAATCTCTGAGTACTTGCTTGTTCACAGAGGATTTTATTTTTCCTTCACTTATGAAGCTTAGTTTGGCTGGATATGAAATTCTGGGTTGAAAGTTCTTTTCTTTAAGGATGTTGAATATTGGCCCCCACTCTCTTCTGGCTTGTAGGGTTTCTGCTGAGAGATGTGCTGTGAGTCTGATGGGCTTCCCTTTGTGGGTAACCCGACCTTTCTCTCTGGCTGCCCTTAGCATTTTGTCCTTCATTTCAACCCTGGTGAATCTGATGATTATGTGCCTTGGGGTTGCTCTCTTGAGGAATGTCTTTGTGGTGTTCTCTGTATTTCCTGGACTTGAATATTGGCCTGCCTTGGTAGGTCGGGGAAGTTTTCCTGGATAATATCCTGAAGAGTATTTTCCAGCTTGGATTCATTCTCTCTGTCACATTCAGGTACACCTATCAAACGTAGATTAGGTCTTTCACATAGTCCCATATTTCTTAGAGACTTTGTTCATTCCTTTTTACCCTTTTTTCTCTACTCTTGCCTTCTTGTTTTATTTCATTGAGTTGATCTTTGACCTCTGATATCCTTTCTTCTGCTTGGTCGATTCGGCTGTTGAAACTTGTGCATGCTTCGCGAAGTTCTTGTGTTGTGTTTTTCAGCTCAATCAATTCACTTATATTCCTAAGTTGTTTTTCTCGTTAACATTTAGTCAGATCTTTCTTCAACGTTCTTAGTTTCTTTGCATTGGTTTAGAACATGTTCTTTTATCTCAGAGAAGTTTCTTATTACCCATCTTCTGAAGCCTGATTCTGTCAGTTCATCACACTCATTCTCCATTCAGCCTTGTTCCCTTGTTGGTGAGGGGTTGTGATCCCTTGGAGGAGGAGAGGCATTCTGGTTTCGGGGTGTTTTCATCCATTTTGCACTGGTTTCTTCCCATCTTTGTGGATTTATCCACCTGTCATCTTTGTAGTTGTTGACTTTCAGATTGGGTCTCTGAGTGGACATCCAGTTTGTTGATGATGAAGTTATTTCTTTCTGTTTCTTAGTTTTCTTTCTAGCAGTCAGGCCCCTCTGTTGTAGGACTGCTGAGGTCCACTCCAGGCCCTGCTTGCCTGGGGATGACCTACAATGGCTGCAGAACAGTAAGGGTTGCTGCCAGTTTCTTCTTCTGCTATCTTTGTCCCAGAAGGATACCCGCCAGATGTCAGTCTGAGCTCTCCTTTATGAGGTGACTCTTTGGATATACGGGGGTCAGGGAGCTGCTTGAGGAGACAGTCTGTCCTGTATAGGAGCTCAGGTGCTCAGCTGTGAGCTCCATTGTTCATTCAGAGCTGCTGGGCAGGTACGTTTAAGTCTGCTGCAGCAGAACTCATAAACCTCCCCTTTTTTTCCCCCAGGTGCTCTGTCCCAGGGAGTTAGGGCTTTATTTATGAGTTTCTGTTGTGTTGCTGCCTTTATTCAGGGCTGCCTTGCCCAGCGAGGAGGCAGCCTAGTCACTGTCTGCCTGCAGAGGCTTTGCTGAGCTGCTGTGGGCTCTGCCCAGCTGCCATGTGAACTTCCCTGCAGTCCTGTTTATATGGGTGTAGTTAGAACTGCCTCGGCAGTGGCGGCCCACCTCTATAATGGCGGACTCTCTCTGTAATGGCGGGCTGCCTCAGCAATGGCAGGCTGCCTTAGCAATAGCAAACTACCTCCGTAGTGGTGGACTGCCTTGGTAATGGCGGACACCCCCTCCCCAACAGAGCTGGACCATCCCGGGAGTCTTCTGGCCTAGCTCCCTGTTTAAGTCCCCTTTTTAATCAGATGAATGGGCGACTCTGCCTTCCCGGAGCTCCAATCGCCAGCTAAAATGGCGCCTGGACCAGTGTATTTTGTATGGAGAACCGCCATGCTGGGGCGCCGGCAAAACAGCCACGCAGGCAAAAACAGCCTTGCCAGTCAAACCAGCCATGCTGGTGACCCATGGGGCTCCTCCGCTTGGGAATCTTCTGGTCTGTGGGCAATAAAAATCCGTCTGGAAATGCAGTGTCCACTCACCCTCTGCGCTTTCACTGGGAGCTGCAATCCTGAGGTGCTCCTAATCAGCCATCTTGGATCCACCTCTCCTATATCCATATATTTTTATCTATATCTATCTGTATATATTAAATGAATTCATACCACTACCTTCAGTTGCAAGCCAGTGGTACAGGGTACGTTCTAGCCTTCTCCTTTCCTATGTTTTTCTTGGTTTTCAGTGAGAAACCTGACTTTGGTAATTCTCAGATACTTATTTGCTCAGTCCCTGTACTATAGCTGTTCTCTTGATCCCATCTGGCCACTCTCTCTGGCTTGGGCCCAAGCTGTCGTACAGTCTCCATTACTGCCCCAGCTCCTCTCCTTGGGGCTTGAGGGGGCCCCTCCTGATAGCAATATAAAGGAAGAAAGCAGTCTGGGACTCAGTTGTTTGTGGTACATGTGTAACAGTAATGTATTTTTTTCCTATGAATCCTATGTTTAGGAGCAATACTTCAGAAATGTTGGGGATGTTTAGAGATACTGAATGTGGAAAGCCTAGCTTAGTTATTTGAACTTATGTGCCACAGTGATACTTAGATTATTGTCATTGCCTCAACAGTGATGATTGCTAGCGGCTATTATTTTTTATAAATCATTTGTGATTATTTAAGTCATAGCCAGTTTCTATAGGTTTGTTATGGTATTTGTTAGTGCTACTTTGGTATTCGGAGGTTAAAACTTAAAAGCAGGAGTTTGAAGGTAAACAAGCATTATTTGGGTAATAGTGTCACTGGTGGAGGGTGTCCAGATTCTTGGCATCTTGAACAAAAATGGGAGAAAATGTACAGACAAAACAAGGAAGGAATGAAGGGATTTATTGAAAATGAAAGTACAGGAGAGAGATCCAAGATGGCCGATTAGCAGCAGCTCAGGATTATAGCTCCCACTGAAAGCACAGAGAGTGAGTGGACGCCACATTTTCAGACGAATTTTCATTGCCCATGGACCAAGAGATTCTTGGCGGAGGAGCCCCACGGGTCGCCAGCACGACTCTTGGAGGACGTGGCCATTTTGCAGGTGCCCCGTCGAGGCGGTTCTCAGTCTGGAGTATACGGGACTGAGTGCCCTTTGGTTGGCGTTTGGAGCTCCGGGAAAGCAGAGTCTCCCATTCAGCTGATTGAAAAGTGGACTGAAGTGAGGAACCAGACTGGGAGATTCCCGGGCAGAAAGCGCCACGAATCTTAACGCTGCTGTTTGAGCCCGCGTAGTGGGTCGCCGCAGGGGAAGGCTGGTACCCCCCTCCACAAAAAAAAAATAAAATAAAAACAGCAGTTGGAACTGCTGAAGATTGGGAGTTTCACAGCAAGTACAGCTGAACCTGGGAAGGTCCAGCTCTGTGGGGGAGGGCGTCTGCCGAAGGAAAATTAAGAAATAGAAAAAACTTTACCACCAACAAGCTGGACGTCCACTCAGAGACCTAATTTGAAAGTCAGCAATTACACAGACGACAGGTGGCTAAATCCACAAAGATGGGAAGAAACCAGCGCAAAAAGGCTGAAAACACCCGAAATCAGAATGCCTCTCCTCCTACAGAGGATTGCAGTGCCTCATCACCAATTGAACAAGGCCTGATAGAAAACGAATGTGAGGAATCAATAGAATCAGGCTTCAGAAGGTGGATAATGAGAAACTTCTGTGAGCTAAAAGAACATATTCTAGCCCAATGCAAGGAAACTAAGAACCTTGAAAAAAGGTTTCATGAAATGTTCATGAGAATGGACAATTTAAAGAGGAATATAAGTGAATTAATGGAGCTGAAAAACACAATACGAGAACTTCGAGAAGCATGCACAAGTTTTAACAGTCGAATTGATCAAGCAGAAGAAAGGATTTCAGAGGTCAAAGACCAACTTAACGAAATAAAACGAGAAGACAAGATTAGAGAAAAAAGGGTAAAAAGGAATGAGCAAAGTCTCCAAGAAATATGGGACTATGTGAAAAGACCTAATCTACGTTTGATAGGTGTACCTGAATGTGACGAAGAGAATGAATCCAAGCTGGAAAATATTTTTCAGGGTATTATCCAGGAAAACTTTCCTAACCTAGCAAGGCAAGACAATACCCAACTCCAGGTAATACAGAGAACACCACAAAGATATTCCTCAAAAAGAGCAACCCCAAGGCACATAATCAGATTTATCAGGGTTGAAACGAAGGAGAAAATACTACGGGCGGCCAGAGAGAAAGGTCAGGTTACCCACAAGGGGAAGCCTATCAGATTCACAGCTGATCTCTCAGCAGAAACCCTACAAGCCAGAAGAGAGTGGGGGCCAATATTCAACATCCTTAAAGAAAAGAACTTTCAACCCAGAATTTCATATCCAGCCAAACTAAGTTTCATAAGTGAAGTAAAAATAAAATTTTTTACAAACAAGCAAGTACTCAGAGATTTCATTACCACCAGGCCTGCTTTACAAGAGCTTCTGAAAGAGGCACTATATATAGAAAGGAACAACCGGTATCAGCCACTTCAAAAAACCCATCAGTAAGCTGCATCCAGCTCCATCTTACATGCAAGGATATACAGAGACTCAAAACAAAGGGATGGAGGAAGATTTACCAACCAAATGGAGAGCGAAAGAAAAAAAAAAAAGCAGTAGTTGCAATTCTCATCTCTGATAAAATAGACTCTAAAGTAGTAGAAACCGAAAGAGATAAGAAGGACATTATATAATGGTAGAGGGGTCAATGTAACGGGAAGAGCTAACGACCCTAAGTCTATGCGCACCCAATATAGGAGCACCCAGATACATAGGGCAACTTCTTGGTGACTTTCAAAGAGACTTGGACTCCCACACAATAATAGTGGGAGACTTTAACATTACATTGTCAATATTGGACAAATTAAGGAGACAGAAGGTTAAGAAGGATACCCGGGACTTGAACTTAAACCTCAAACAAGTAAACTTAATAAACATTTACAGAACTCTCTACTCCAAATCCACAAAACATACATTTTTTTTTCCAGTAACACATCACATTTATTCTAAAAGTAACCACGTGGTTGGGAGTAAATCACTCCCTAGCAATTGCATAGCATTTCATAGGTTTAAATGAAATATTGGTTGGCTGTTTGTTATTTTCCTCCCTTATTCCTTCCTGTCTCCATTGTATAACACAATTATTAGTATAAAAAAGCTTTCAATATCCATTTGTGGACTGCATTCTAGCCTGGGCAATAGAGCAAGATTCCCGTTCTCTCTCCCCTTTTTTTTTCTTCTTCTTTTCTCTTTATTCTTTATTTCATTCTTTTTTTTTCTTCCTTCTTTCTCTTTAAAAAAAAAAAAGGAAAAAAAAAAAAGCCATGCATGGGCCCAAATGAGAGTATGTTATGAAAAAAAAAAAAAAGTGAAATGAAACTGCTGATGTCACTTATCAAAATCCTCATTAAAAAAAAAAAAGAAAAGAAAATGAAAGTACACTTCACAGTGTGGGAACGGGCCGGAGCATAGGGGCTCGAGAGTACTGTTACAGAATTTTGGGGTGTTTAAGTACCTTCTAGAGGATTCCATTAGTTACTTCGGGTATGCCCTGTGTAAATGGACAAGATAAAGTAAAGTTACAAAGTTATTTATTTGGCCTATACCCCATGGAGAGAATATTTCCTTTCACAGCTGAAATGTGAATCGGCCTTATGTTCCCTGCCTCCAGATCCTGTTTTCCTACCTCATCTGTCCACGCGAGATGTGATCCCCATAAATCTTTATGGGAGACAGAGGGATCATTGGTCTTTTTTTTTCTGTAACTGTTTCATGCTGGCTCGGGGCGTCGTCCCTACCTGTTGGGGATCATGGAACTCTCCCTGCTCTGTCTAGTGGACACTCTGTCTATTGGTAGCTCCTTGATGGCCAGGGGTGGTGTCTTCACCTGAAACTAGCTGGAACCTTTGTTGCATGATCATCTGAAGCTTGATGGTCTCTAGGTGAGAGGAAATGAATTTTTTTAAAAGATTTAATGGGGGACTTCAGAGGGCAGGTATCTATGCTGCCAGGAATGTTTGTTATAGAGTTTGCAGGAGAAAAAACCAAAACCTGGTCTATTCTAGAATCTGTGTGTTTCCTTAAAGCCTTAGCACGAACAACTCTATTTTAGTTTGGTTTGGTCTGTTGGGGCCTAGTGCATGAGCTTAGTCCAAAACAATGGCCTCCCAGAATTTTGTTTAAAAAATTCCCCCTTTTTGGTCAGGTTCTCACTTAGGTGAGAGTGTGACCAAAATCTAGGACCTTAGCGTCACTCTCAGTTACATTATTTTGGGTTTCTGATCTCAGCACATCATTCATAGGTTACCGTGTCCTCATGGTCCCACATTTCTTTCAGCCTTTGTCACTCCAGTTGAAGAGAGACCATATGACATTCTAGAGATGGCTGCATGCAAGCATTTAAAACCTTTCAGAGAATACAGTGCAGCAGGGAGACTTATTATTATGACTGTTGGGAGGATAATACCAAGAGTTCCTTACCCAGGGTGCCCATAAAACAAACCTCCTAAAATCAAATAGATCAAAGAATGGGCTATGGAGTTTACTCACTTGACTAAGCAATATCTTTGTTAATCTTCTATCACTGAATTTCTTTCTTTCTTTTTTTTTTTTTTTTTTTTGAGACAGAGTCTCACTCTGTTGCCCAGGCTGGAGTGCAATGGCATGATCCCGGCTCACTGCAACTTCTGCCTCCCGGGTTGAAGCAATCCTCCTGCCTCAGCCTCCCAAGTAGCTGAGATTAAAGCGTGTGCCATCATGCTTGGCTAATTTATTGTATTTTTAGTACAGATGGGGTTTCATCATATTGGTCCGCCTGGTCTTGAACTCCTGGACCTCAGGTGATCCACCCACATTGGGCTCCCAAACTGCTGGCATTACAGGCGTGAGCCACTGCATCCGGCTTACCACTGAATTTCTATAATTTTCATTCAATATATTTCTCCATAGGCCACAAGTGCCAGCAGCTGCTCAGATATTTCTCTGCTCAGGCAATTCTACCGTAACTTTCACGAGAGAATTTAAAGTCTATTGTATAACTGTAGCCTTTACAGTAGACTTTGCTATAGAGTCTGTTATGAGGGATACATTTCTAATCACTGCTTCTTTTATTTTAAACCACGGAAAAAGGACCTAACAAATGATGCCCGTTTAGAAGAGCAAAGCCCTCCTAGCAGTGTTCTCCTTAACTCATGATGTGGGATAGGAGGAGTGAACCAGTGTTTTGTTTTTGACTGATTATGAGGCAACGTATGTACCATTAAAGTTTCTTACCTATATTGGACCTTCATCTTTTATCTATGGAAGTATAAGGTGGACTGCAAACTCCTTCAAAAATAAAAGTACACCCCATTAGTGCAGGTAACAGACCCCTTTTCCACTTCTATTGTTAATAGAGGCATAAGCAAAGATAAGAGTTTCATAATAATGGAAGTTGTCCCCAGGCCTTACCTGTGAACTTGGGGAAAAGCTATTCGCATCAAGGATGCCATCTTTTTCTTGGTTAGCTTTACCTCAAGGGTTTCAATGGGTGCACAGTTCCAAAAAGTATGGAGGGGGAACCCTCTTGGTTGTGAGATTATTAACCTGAAGTTCAAGGTCCTGAAGTTTTGTTGTAGTGTAGATGGCAAGGACGGTCTTTCTCTGATGTTTTCAGAAGCTCCAAACCATAAAAAACTTTCTCTACCTGCTAAAAATACACTGTAGCATAATCTACTGTTACAACATCAGCCCTCCTGCATGGGAAAGCTTTTATACAACTAGAAAACATGCACTGAAAATAACAATTTAATGAAATCCCTTTATAAAATGTTTAAATGGTCTACCAGGTGACCAAATGTACCTGAAGCTTTAATTATTTCCCCAGGAATATGGGATGAAGCATTGATGATAAACTATCTTAAACAATTTCAGTATCAATTAGTTTAAAATGAAAATTGGCCAAAGTATTTTCTTGATTTTTTTGTTTGTTTGTTTTACTTGGGATAGTAGCTTTATACAAGGAAATGTGGTTATTTTTGTGGTTTGCAATAACTTAACATAATAACCATACTCAGAAATTGGGATTTTAGAAATCCCATACAATTTTGGAGCATATATAATTCACAAAGATATAACCTAAGGAAGATTGAGCATCATTTTGGTAATCTCATTTACATAAACATGTCAAATAATCCTGTTTACGTTTTTTTCTAGATGTTTTCAGGAGCCCTCTGATCCATCCAAAAAGCCAGGCATTCGGAAAGACAAATTTGAAACTGAAGTTTGATTTTGGAATTCCAGATCCCCGTAAATTATTTATTTTGCCAAAATGATGACTCAGAAATTTTAAAGAAGTAAAACCTTGTATAACCTTTTACCAAAAAAAACCCCCACATTCTACTGTTCTTACACATGTTGTATGTAAAAGTGTTTTTTTTTTTTCTTTTCTGAGATGGAGTCTCGCTCTGTTGCCTAGGCTAGAGTGCAGTGGTGCAATCTAGGCTCTCTGCAACCTCCACCTCCCAGATTCAAGTGATTCTCCTTCCTCAGTCTCCTGAGTAGCCAGGACTACAGGCATGTGCCACCATGCCCAGATAATTGTAGTTTTAGTAAAGACAGGGTTTCCCCCATATTGGCCAGGCTGGTCTTGAACTCCTGACATTAGGTGATCTGCCCACCTTCACCTCCCAATGGTGGTATTACAGGCGTGAGCCACTGAACCCGGCCGTAAAACTGTTTCTAGTAGTCTTAATTGCATGTTATAATGGCATCTCTTAGCAATTTTCATTTTAATGTAAAACCTGGAAAGTTACGTTCTGACAAGGTTTGATATATAGTCATAGCTAGGGGCATGGCTGACTCCAATGTCCCCAGGCCATACCTAGCTGGAAAGCAGGCAAGTTAAAAAATTTTCAGAAGCCAAAGAAGCAGCTTATGACCCTAAAGCATCTAACCTAATATTTGAACATAATTTAGACCACATATTTACATTTTGAAGACATTTATGTTTTACCAGTAATCTTTCAAATCATCCTTATTTCCCAAAGATTACTCAATTCACATGAACTAAATAAAAGGTATTATGTTTTTCATTTTTCTGACAAAAAATTTGATTTAAGCTCTTTTTCCTATTATTTTTGAGATGGAGTTCCACTCTTCACTCATTGCACCTCTTGCCTCAGCCTCCCAAGCAGCTGGGATTGTAGGTGTGTGCGACCATGCCCGGCTAATTTTTGTATTTTTAGTAGAGATGGAGTTTTACCATGTTGGCCAGGTGGATCTGGAACTCCTGACCTCGTGATCTGCCCGCCTAGGCTTCCCAAAGTGCTGGGATTACATGCCGGAGCCACCGAGCCTGGCCCGTGTTTCTTTACAATACTTCTTATTTTACTTTAATCGAGACTAAGAGCTTTAACTATGAAAATGTTAATTAGCCTAATGTCTCCAATTCTCTATCAGTTTTTAAAGAATATTTTATTATTTAAACTTTTTCCACATCTTTCTCTACTAATGATTTCTTACTACATTGTTTCATAAATAACCTTACAAATCTGTAATTTGAACTAACTTTTAGATAACTTCCAAATTAGACAAAATTATTCTTTCTTCCTCTAATACCCTTTTCTGGCACATTTTGTATACAGAATTATGTGTTAACCTTAGTAACCTAATACTTTAGGGCAACCCTAAAAAGCAAGAAATCCTGAACTGTCGGAGATGGGCATTTAGTGATGAGAACAATTCCACAATTTTAGAAATGTATTTCCCCGTATCACAACCATTTCTTAGTTGAAAATGACCCAGATATTAAATGAGCATCAAAAATAGCTTTAAGATTTTAATTTACACAAAAAGTTACCAGAACATTTATCTCATTCGCTGTACTTAATTTTTACTTTTGACAGGGGAGACATGAGCTCAGCCAACATACGTAAAATGAACATCGGTTCAGTCTGGAAAGGCAGGACAACTCGAGGTGGGGGAGGGGGTTTGGGGCTTTCAAATCATAGGTAGGTGGGAGACAAACAGTTGCATTCTTTTGAGTTTCTTATTAGCCCTTCCAAAGGAAGCAATCAGATGTGCCTTTATCTCAGTGAGACTTTGAATAGAATGAGAGGCAGGCTTGAATTAACACTGACATTTAAAAATATCTAGCAAAGACAAACATAAAATTCAGACAAAATATATGCTGATAATTCTGAAGGCATTTCTATTTTTATTCCACCAGTAATTTTAAAGCTAGTTTGTTTAGTAAAGTTATACTTTAAGTCATGTGAACTTGAAAATTACTTAGACTTACTTAATTTATGAGCACTCTTTTCCTTATAAGTCAATTTTGGTGGCTACAACATACAACAGTAAGTATACATACAAATAGATACATCTAGACATGTATACATACACCCAGACGAAGATGCAATCGCTTGGAACCTTAGCCATGAGATAGCAGTACAAGCTTGCCAAGTTTACTTTGCCCCAATGGACAATCCAATGAAGGCTGTGAACCAAAATTTTGGGTAAAGCAGTCTCCCTGGCAGTTTGATTATTAAAGGCCAAACCTCCCCAGACTCCAAAGAGCACTGGTGCCAAACAGTACCAAAGGAGACATCACATGTTAATCAGCCCCCCTGCTTAGGACTGCAGCACAAAAGCCTGGATACATGGAACGCCATCCCACTTTCCCATTAGACAGTAAGCTCCAGATTCCAAACAATTTTGGGGCCAAGCAGCATTGCAACTGGGAGAGAAAATTTTAGGGAGGGTTTAATAGCAGACCTGAGAACCTCTGCAAGAGCATCCTCTTTGAGGAGGCTGAGGTCCACAGGATCTCCCAGAGTGTCCTCCTATGGGGTCCAAGTCTTAGTGTATCAGACGTCTCTGACCTTAGGTGGGCACTGGTGCCACATGCAGGTTTTCCCTTGCAGAGCCTAGTATGAGTTTTATAAGAATAGCCATGCACTGTAATGAGAAGAACTGGATGCTGGGGGAACCTTTTTGTCCTTAATGAGTTGAGTATGATAAAGGAATAATTTAGCATAAGTAAAGAAGTTTTAAGTCTCCTGAAACGTGTGTTTCTTCTCTGAGCTGTGTCATAGGAATCAGAGACCATACATGGAAAAGATAAAAAAAAAAAAGGTCCTTCCCCCCCTTTGGGGCAGGGCAATTATAAACAGCTGCTGAAAGACTGAAAAAGAAGGAAAAAAAAATGAAAAAGACTGAGGTTCCATAAGTGAACCAGGAAGTGGTGGTTAAGCTTCTCTGCATGGAAACCCCTTAGTTTCACTGGCCATGGCCAGAATCATGTAGTTGTCTCTGTGTTTAGGGGCTGCCCACTAAGCATCCCAAGTTGGAAAGGAAAAGAGAGAGAGAGATTCCCCTGTATGGAACAGAAAGGAAAAGGAGAAAGGAAAAAATAAATCCCTTTGGACTTACCTCTTCCTCCTGGCTGGCTGGCCAAAATATGTCACCGGTGGAGGTGTCCAGGTTCTTGGCATCTTGAACAAAGATTTGCACAAAATGCACAGACAAAGCAAGGAAGAAATGAAGGGATTTGTTGAAATCAAGTGAAGATTTGATTTACTGAAATCAAATCCACAGTGTGGGAGCGGGCCTGAGCATAGAGGCTCAAAGGCCTTGTTACAGAATTCTTGGAAGTTTAAATACCCTCTAGAGGTGTTAGTTTCTTCAGGTATGCCCTATGTAAATGGAGAGGATGAAGTAAAGTTAGAAAGAGTTACAAAGTTATTTACTTGGCCTATGCCCCGTGGAGACGATATTTCCTGTCATAGCTGAAGTTCCTTATGTTCCCTGCCTCCAGACCCTATCATAGTTTTAAGTGCCTGATATCCAGGTAGCATGATTACTATTTGTAATGGAAAGGTTGACTTTTCTTTTTTGGGACAGAGGGTTGTTCTGTTGCCCAGGCTGGAGGGCTGGAGTGTAGTGGCACAGCCATTTCACTGCAGCCTTCACTTCCTGGCTAAAGCAGTCTTCCTGAGGAGCTGGGACTACAGGCACACACCACCACACCTGGTTAATTTTTTGTATTTTTGGTAGAGATGAGGTTTTGCCATGTTTCCCAGGCTGGTTTCTTAACTCCTGCCCGCCTTAGCCTCCAAAAGTACCGGGATTATAGGCGCGAGCAACCTTGCCTAGTCAAATTTTCTTTTATTGCTACTCTTGTGTCTTTCTGCCTAAGTCTTTTTGTTTTTCTCAAATTGAAATTTGATGAGAATAGTTTAGTTGTTGTATTACAGTATTGGGTATTAGGAGGAATATTTTTAATGTAGATCATCTTTTGTAGAAATAGGTAACAGTATAACTTAGTGTAAATGTATAACTCTAAATAAAGACTAATTCAGTAGAAACAAGAGGGGGAAAGGTATTTTAAGGCAACTTTTCTAGTGTTTGAGATCATGTTTCAAACAGATGAGCAAATGTTTAGAGAATCCATTTGTTTGCTAGAGCTCTGTAGTGTTAGATTTAACTACTGAAATAGCTCTTTGTTTAAAAACTCCTTGTGGTTATAGTTTTTGCTCACATATGCCTGGTTCCATTCTTACTAACCCTTCCCCATACCTGCCCCATATTCAGTTGTCTTATTTTCAACTCTTAGAAATTATGCTTTTGAGTCAGTGAACAACAGACCAATTCACAGGAATATTTTGAGGTCTGCTGCTGGTGACTTAGACTCTTCAGCCCTTTAATTCCCAAAGTGGCTTAGACTCTTCAGCCTTTTAATCAGTCCTTTGTCATCCTCATCAATGTTTCGTTTGGAAAATAGCATGCCATCAAGAACCAAAATTTTTTAAAAGTTATATTTCTAATTATAATTAGAACCAAACTATACTATAAAGCTACGATTTTAAACAGCTAGACCTTTGGGAACCAAAAATTTGCCTTAGTTGAGCTCTATTTATTTTATTTTATTTTTTGAGACGGATTCTTGCTCTGTCACTCAGGTTGGAGTGCAGTGGTACGATCTAGGCTCACCACAACCTATGCTTCCTGGGTTTAAGCGATTCTCCTGGGTTCAAGTGATTCTCCTGCCTCAGCCTCCCGAATAGCTGAGATTGCAGGCACACCCAGGTAATTTTTGTATTTTTAATAGAGACGGGGTTTCACCATGTTGACTAGGCTGATCCCGAACTCCTGACGTCATTTGTCTGCCTTGGCCTCCCAAAGTGGTGGGATTGCAGGCATCAGCCACCATGCCTGGTGAGTTGTATTATTTTAGTTTTTTTATAAGTGGGAATGTATTTGTAAGGTGTCGTCTAGGGATAACTATACTTGTTAATGTTATTTTTGCCTTTTTTAAATATCACTTAACATTAAGGAAAAAAATACCACTGTCATTTTATGTAGCAGAACAACAACTGCTCTTGGCCCTCTGGTGACAGAAGGTACTCTCAGGACTGAGGGCATCAGTGTCTTTACATAACCATAATCCTCGAGAAGTCTGCTTTAGTCTCTGAAAAGGTGGATCTTTGGCAAGACCTAGGAGTATGTTCGAAATGCAAGATTTCAGGTCCTAATCATTGGATTAGAATGCATTTTAATAAGATCCCTAGGTGATTTGAAAGCACCTTCCAAGTTTGAGAAGCTTTAGACAGTAAATGAGTGAATGCCTGTATATTAACTTAAATGGTTTGAAGTAAGGTAAATACGAAAAATCCTTGGGATTCAGTATAACATCAGTGCTGTCTTTGCAGGATTCCCAGTAAAGGGGTATCAATGTAGATCCCCTTACTCTCCTTTCATACTTGTAATTATTTTCTTGTTTCAGGACTTTTTTTCTCCTTTTGGACTGAAAGTTTTCTCCTCCTGGGCTGAGGGTTTGTCCACCATTTTATTTCCCAGCATATTAGGACATTACTTGGCAAATATGTTTTGAATAATTTTCTTTTCTTTTCTTTCTTTTTTTTTTTTTTGTGTGTGTGCATGACACAGTTTCACTCTGTCACCCATGCTGGAATGCAGTGGTACGATGTCAGCTCACTGCAACCTCAACCTCCTGGGCTCAAGCAATCCTTCCACCTCAGCTTCCTGAATAGCTGGTACTATAAGTGTGTGCCACCATGCCTGGCTAATTTTTGTATTTTTTGTAGAGACAGGATTTTGCCATGTTTCCCAGGCTAGCCTTGAACTCCTGGGCTCAAGCAGTCTGTCCACCTTGGCCTCCCAAGTGCTGGGCTTACAGCCATTTTTTTTTTTTTAATAAATTAACTGTAGATTGTCGTGGGAGAGAACAGTGGCCTATGAGTGAGGAGACCTAATTTCTTAGTTTCTATTGCCACTGCCTACTGGAGGGAAAGGAATGCTTCTTCCATTAGGTTAATGTGAGACTTGAATGACAAAATGTATATGAAAGCTTTTCATAAACCAGAGTCATATATAAACACTGTCATTATCTTTGCTCATGAAATTCCCAAGCCCAGTGTATAAACTATTCGTGCATTCCAGATTTTTTTAGCCATCTTACATATGTATGGCATTATTGCATAATAAAATAAACATTTATTGAACACCTCCTGTGTATAAAAGCAAAGTGTTACATGCTTGCTGGTGGTGGGAGGAGAAAGGAAGGGGTTTAGAAATAAATAAGATGTGATCTCTGTCCTCAAGAATCTTAATACTGGAAACCAGCATATTACATATATGTGCTCCTTCATGATTGTTTTTAACTTATTAGCTCCAAGTCCACTGGCCAATAGAGGTTAAAGACCCTTGCATTGCAAGATACTGCATTGAGGATACAAACTTTTTTGGTTGTATGTGTGAAATAATTGCAGTCTGTGTTCATCAAAAATTAGGAATATAAAGAAAAAAATAAAAAATTGCTCTCAGCGGGGCGCGGTGGCTCATGCCTGTAATCCCAGCACTTTGGGAGACCAAGGTGGGCGGATCATTTGAGGTCAGCAGTTCAAGACCAGCCTGGCCAACGTGTTGAAACCCTGTCTCTACTAAAAATACAAAAATTAGCCAGGCGCCTGTAATCCCAGCTACTCGGGAGGCTGAGGCAGGAGAATCGCTTGAACCTGGGAGTGAGGCTCCATCTTAAAAAAAAAAATTGCTCTCAACACTACAGTTAAAAATATGTGTAGTACGTTTATTTATTCAAAAGAGCAAGAATTTTGCCGAATCGTGCTTCTGGTTTTTAGTCAGAGGCTGTTTTTATTGTGTGTATTTGGGGCCCTGCCCTGCTTGTTTTGGCATTGCTGCCACTGCTGTTCCACTTTAGCATCGTGGTTTTTAATATGGAAGGAAAGTGGCAGGAATCCCGTGGTCCATCCCTTTCTTGCATTTCACTTGGGCATTTCAGACAGATACAGGAATGGGCTGGAAGTGGTCTGCAAAAGTTCAAGGCATAGAAGGCTTCCCTGAGATGTTTGCTTACCACTCCAGCCTCATCTGTGCCTTCCTGCTCCAACTTCCCTCCCCCACAGTGCTCAGTGATTTTATTTGCATTTCTCTCAACCTGTCTTGCTCCCCCGGTCTTTCTGCCTTTGTAAATGCTATTCCTGTTATTCTGGCTGGACTGCTCTTCTCCTCCCCCACCCCCCATTCCTTTAGTTCAGGAGCCAGTTCTTTTTCCTTAGCCTGTGCCCCCTTCCCAATTCGTTAAATACCATTTGGCCAGGTGCAGTGGCTTACGCCTGTAATCCCAGCACTTTGGGAGGCAAAGGCAGGTGGATCATGAGATCAGGAGATTGAGACAATCCTGGCTAACACAGTGACACCCTGTCACTGCTAAAAATACAAAAAATTAGCTGGGCGTGGTGCCGCACGTCTGTAATCCCAGCTACTCAGGAGGCTGAGGCAGGAGAATCGCTTGAACTCGGGAGGCAGAGGTTGCAGTGAGCCAAGATTGCGCCATTGCATTCCAGCCTGGGCAACAACGAGACTCCATCTCAAAAATAAAATAAAATAAAAATTGTGGAGTTGCAGAGTGATTCCAGGACCATAGGATTCCAGTCAGTTGTCTTTGTTTTTTGACTACCCCATGCTGCATGTTGCTTTTATAAATTACAACATGATACATGTTTTTGGCTTTTGTTTTCCTTAGGGGCCATTGGTATATCACATTGATTAAATGTAGCAGTGTTTCTGAGGTGGATGTTTTCGAAACAATTTTGATAATAGCGCTGAGGATGATAGCAGTAGCAGCTAGCAGCTACCAGCTAATTAGGATGCCATTAGGATGAGAAGTCTCCATTTATATAGGTGGTTTTGACTTACTTATCTATGGTATACTGTAAAAATGCTGGGTCATATAGCTATATTATTTTATTAATTCATTCTCACACTGCTGTGAAGAAATACTTGAAACTGGGTAATTTGTAAGAGGTTTAATTGACTCAAAATTCCACAGTTTGTACAGGAGACATGGCTGGGGAGGCCTCAGGAAGCTTACAATCATGGGAGAAGGGTGAAGGGGAAGCAAGCAGGAGAGAGAACAAAGGGGCAAGTGTTACACACTTATAAACCACCAGAGCTCATGAGCGCTCACTCATTATCACAAGAACAGCAAGCAGGGGGCATCTAGCGCCATAATCCAGTTACCTCCCACCAGGTCCTTCCTCCAACACTAAGATAAGAGATTTGGGTAGGGGAAGAAAACCAAACCATATCAATTGTACAGTATATTTAGGTTTTAAAGACAGAGCAGTTTACTAACATTTCTATAAAAATCCATTTTATGGGCCGGGCACGGTAGCTTATGCCTGTAATCCCAGCACTTTGGGAGGCTGAGGCGGGCGAATCACGAGGTCAAGAGATTGAGACCATCCTGGCCAACATGGTGAAACCCCGTCTCTACTAAAAATACAAAAATTAGCTGGGCGTGGTGGCATGTGCCTGTAGTCCCAGCTACTCCGGAGGCTGAGGCAGGAGAATTGCTTGAACCCAGGAGGTGGAGGTTGCAGTGAGCTGAGATCGTGCCACTGCACTCCAGCCTGGCGCCTGGCGACAAACCAAGACTCTGTCTCAGAAAAAAAAAAAATCCATTTCATTATCATCTTTTGATTAACCATTCAAACTGGGTTTTGGTTAGGCTTTCAACCTTAAAGAGCTTTTTATTTTTGTCAGCGTTCTACATGTATGTAGTTTAGATAACTCCTCTTTTTCTGTTTCTTAGATATAGCTACTTTGAAATCTTTTACCTGATTGTTTTGACTTTTAATTTAATTTCACATCTCTAACATGATTATTTGTCACTTCTTGATTTCTGTATTTTTAGGCATTAATTATTGAATTATTATTGTGGAGGAAAAGGATTTCATACCTGTCTCACTACATATGGCTGGGCCCAGTGGCTCATGCCTGTAATCCCAACACTTTCCGAGGCCAAGGCAGGTGGATCACTTAGGCCAGGAGTTCAAGACCAGCCTGGCCAACATGGCAAAGATCTTGTCTCTACAAGAAGAAAAAATATTTTGCAAATACCACATACATACTTCTCATTCTGCCAACTTCTTTTATGTATGTATGTGTGTGTATGTGTGTATGTATTTTTTTGAGGCGGAATCTTGCTCTGTTGCCCAGGCTGGAATGCAGTGGCATGATCTTGGCTTACTGCAACCTCCGCCTCCTGGGTTCAAGCGATTTTCCTGCCTCAGCCTCCGGAGTAGCTGGGATTACAGGTATGCAACACATACGCCCACCTAATTTTTGTATTTTTAGTAGAGACAGGATTTCACCATGATGGCCAAGTTGGTCTTGAACTCGTGGCCTCAAGTGATCCACCTGCCTTGGCCTCCCAAAGTGCTGGGATTACAAGTGTGAGCCACTACGCCTGGCCCCATTCTGCCAGCTTCTCAATATAAATATTATGTAAACACTGGGGACAGTTGAGCCAAGTACTGGAATATAAATTTTTTGTTTTCTTTTGAGACTGAGTCTTGCTCTGTCACCCAGGCTGGAGTGCAGTGGTGTGATCTCGGCTCACTGCAACTTCCACCTTCCAGGTTTAAGTGACTCTTCTGCCTCAGTCTCCCACGTAGCTGGGATTGTAGGCACCTGCCACCATGCTTGGCTAATTTTTTTTGTATTTTTAATAGAGACAGGGTTTCACCATGTTGGCCAGGCTGATCTCGAACTTCTGACCTCAAGTGATCCACCCGTCTCAGCATGCCAAAGTGCTGAGATTATAGGTATGAGCCACCCACCCAGCCTGGAATATAATTTTATTTTTCCTCTTCTGCATAAGTTTATGCTGTCTCTGTAATTGTTTTGTTTAATTTTGTATGTATTAATTAGTCTTTTATCCTCAAGTACTCCTCCAGTTAAACTTCAAACATTTAAATTATTTTCTTACCACTAAAAAAATTTTCATTGTTAATTTTTAAGATTAATTATTATTATTATATGTGGATTTTTAGACACAGGGTCTCTCTCTCTCTGTTGCCCAGGCTAGAGTATGGCAGATTATATAGCTCACTGCAGCCTCCAACTCCTGGGCTCAAGTGATCGTCCTACCTAGCTGGGACTATAGGTACAGCTTATGCCAGTATGCCCAACTAATGTTTTAAAATTTTTGTAGCGATGAGGTCTTGCTATGCCCAGGTGTAAGGAATTTAAAATTGTATTAGTCTTGTTCAGCCTTCAGAAGCAATGCTAGGCCTCTGACCTACAAGTGATCCCATGTGGGCTATAGCCTACATGGAGATTAAACACCCACCAGTCCTAAAATTTTCAAATAAGAAAGGAAGTATACTGTGGAACTTCTCAAACCTTGGGAATCTGGCCAATTATCTAGGTTTCAGACCATCCAGAGACACACAAAGTAAAAGATTAAGCATTATGAATTAAACCTTTAGAGCTGTGTATTTGCATGTAGCCGATAATTTCAGTTAGCGACTTAGCAATATAAACTGGGACCCTCCGATTGCTCTATGAAGTCTTGCCTGTGGAGAAAACACACTGCCTGGGACTCATTTCAGTTGGAACTTCAGATGGCTGTTCTAGGACTTCTAGCACTGCTTAATCTGAACGTAGGTGAGTGTGTGTGTGTGTGTATGTATTTTCCTTTCCTCACTTTAGTCTTTGCTAAGTTAACCAGTTAACCATTATACTCTTTTTTTTTGGAGACAGAGTCTTACTCTGTTGCCCAGGCTGGAGTGCAGTGGCACAAGCCCTGCTTACTACAACGTCCCTGGCTCAGGCAATTCTCCCACCTCAGCCTCTGGAGTAGCTGGAACTACAGGCATGCACCACCATGCCTGGTCTAATTTTTGTATTTTTAGTAGAGACAGGATTTCTCTGTGTTGGCTAGGCCGATCTCCAATTCCTGAGCTCAAGCAATCCACCCGCCTCAGCCTCCTGAAGTGCTGGGATTGCTGGAATTACAAGTGTAAGCCACCAGTATACTCTTTTGCTGTGTTAATCATTAAACTTTGCTCTTAACTGCATTTAAGTGTAATATTGTGGTTTCTTTTGCTGTACATCCTCAAACCCAAACTTAAAGTAAAACTTTCCAGCAAAACACCTGCCTTGGTCTCCGAAAGCACTGGCATTATAGGCATGAGGCACCATGCCTGGCTCATTTTATCTTTTTGAACAAGCCTGTGTTGGAGTTTTTTGACCTGCTCCAGCCTGTATTGTTGATATTATCTAGTCCTGTACCATAGCTGTCATTTTTGGAATCTCTTTAGCCTTCATCCAGGGGATTCCCCTTACCTAGTTCTTGGGTTGGATTTCCTATTTCTTTGATCTCATGTCTTTCTTGGTTTACTCTTTTATTTTGGTGAGGCAGATCTTCTAAAACTCTAGAAACAATAAGAGAAATGTAAATATTTTAAGACTTCATATATCTGAAGGTACCCTCATTCTTGATTGGCATATGTCAGTGGAGTATAGAGTTCTAGGCTAGAAATAATTTTCCTACAGAATTTAGTTTTATTTTGGGGTCTAAGTTCCATTTGCTATTCAGAAGTCTAAATGGCTTTCTTTTTTAAAACATTTTTAAAAAATTTTTATTTTTTGAGATGGAGTCTTGCTCTGTCATCCAGGTTAGAGGGCAGTGGTGCGATCTCAGCTCCTGCAACCTCCGCCTCCCAGGTTCAAGCTATTCTCTTGCCTCAGCCTCCTGAGTAGTTGGGATTACAGACACCCGCCACCACACCTGGCTAATTTTTGTATTTTTAGTAGAGACAAAGTTTCACCATGTTGGCCAGTCTGGTCTCAAACTGCTGTCCTCAGGTGATTCTCCTGCCGCAGCCTTCCAAAATGCTGGGATTACAAGTGTGAGCCACTGTGCCTTGACTCTAATAATTTTTTATTGGCTTTCTGATCTTTCGCATAGGATATTTTTTTTTCTGAATTATTTTAAGGCCTTATCTTTGTAACTTTTCCTAAATTCATAATGGCATCCTCTTGCGTGGGTCTGTATTGATACATTGTTGTAGATTCTCTTTTAGTCTAAAAGAGCATTTTCAATTCTAGGAAAATATCCTGATTTATTGATAAAATACTTTCTTATTAAATATTGTTATCTTTCTGAATTTTCTATATCTTGGATATTAGGCTTCTTAACTGGTCCTTAATTTTTTTTTTTCTTCTTTTTCATCTTTTTTTTTTGAGATGGAGTCTTACTCTGTCACCCGGGCTGGAGTACAGTGGCGTAATCTTGGCTCACTGCAATCTCTGCCTGCCACATTCAAGTGATTCTCATGTCTCAGCCTCCCAAGTAGCTGGGACTACAGGCATGACCCACCATGCCTGGCTAATTTTTTGCATTTTTAGTAGAGTTGGGGTTTCCCCATGTTGGCCAGGATGGTCTCAAACTCCTGACCTCAGGCAGTCCACTGGCCTGGGCCTCCAAAGTGCTGAGATTACAGGTGTGAGCCACTGCGCCCGGCCCATCTCTTTGTTTTTATGCTTTGTGCTCTAGGAGATTATGTCAGTTTTATTATCTGTTCCTTGTATTTTTAATTTCTTCAACCACTTAAAAAAAAATTCAAGAGTCCTATTTAATTTTTCCTTTTTTTAACGTAGTATCCTGTTCTCAGTTCATGAAGCAGTATTTTTTTCCTATTGCTGAAGATATTATTGTTAGTTTTTGGGGCTTTTTTGAACATTTAGTTTGTCCTCCAAGTTACTCTTTTCGATTTTGGTGTCCTCTTTCATGTTAGAGGCTTCCTTCCAGTGTCTGGCAACTCTTTTGCTTTCTGCTTTTAATTATAAGTAGGGTAACTAAAAAGCTAATTCTATTTCTGTGTGCATGAGTATGGAGGGCTTATCAACCGTGGGCTTTGCTGAAGGGTGATATAACTAGGTTATTTCCTTGAAGAACTCCTGGTATGATTATCTTTTCAGATCGTTATATGTGGTGGGATCAGATTTGCCTAAATGAATGAATGAATGTATGCTCTTCTGGTCTTCGGAGGTTATTATCCCGGCTACAAGGTTTTTGAGTTTCTGGTTAGGGGCCTCAACATTGATTATTCAAATTCACTTTGTCTCCATGTATTAAGTATAATAAATTTGCCTTCAGCTACACCTGTGTCTCTCAAGCCAGAGACCTTCTGTTTTGCCTTCTCCATAGAATAAAACTTCAGCGTTTAGTTTTCCCTCAGAGTTGGGGCGGTACAGAAGCCCACGGTGTAGAGTGTGTAGGGGGTCTGCAGGTATAACTGCTTTTTAAACAGAGTGGGAAATCCCGTTCTGTTTTTATTCGCACTTCCAGACTATTCTACGTCTAGAGGTGCCACTAATTCCTGAACCTTTTGTGGGATCTATGATGTAAATTGGATTGGTTTTAATTTTAGAATGTTTTTTTTTTGAGGCGGAGTTTCACTCCTGTTGCCCAGGCAGCAGTGCAGTGACGTGGTCTTGGCTCACCACAGTCTCTGCGTCTTGGCTTCAAGCGATCCTCCTTCCTCAGCCTCCTGAGTAGCTGGGATTACAGGTGCCTGCCACGGCTAATTTTTTGTATTTTTAGTAGAGACAGGGTTTTACCATGTTGGCCAGGGTAGTCTTGAACTCCTGACCTCAGGTGATCTGCCCACCTTGGCCTCCCAAAGTGCTGAGATTATAGGTGTGAACCACCATGCCTGGCCTAGGATTGGGTTTTCTTAGGCACATTAAATCAGTTATTCATCTCCTTTATAATTTCTAAAATTTTGTTTTTTTCTTTTAATTTCTATGAGATTATGATTTTTTAAAAAACTCACTTTATTATCACTTTGAGTAGGAAGTGGAGGCTAGTGTATATTTTCTGCCCAACATCTTCAATAGTTTTCTTGTAAGTACTAATCCATTTTATTGTTATGTTTGTTCTGTTAAACATTCACAATTGTGTTGTGTCTAAGTGAAAGAAAACTATGTTATTGTGTTGAATCACTGCAGTGTATTAGTAGATACTCTTAAAATCCTTTTTTCAAGAATTAGATATGTCCTTTTTCCAACTTTGTTTAGCAACTCATTTTTGCAAGAAAACAGATGAATCCAAATTTGAACTGCAAGGGGCCAGGCACAGTGGCTCATGCCTATAATCCTTGCACTTTGGGAAACTGAGGTGGGTGGATCACTTGAGGTCAGGAGTTTGAGACCAGCCTGGCCAACATGGCAAAACCCCATTTCTACTAAAAATTCAAAATTATCCAGGCATTACGCCTGTAATCGCAGCTACTTGAGAGGCTGAGGCGGCAGGATCTCTTGAAGCTGGTGAAATGGGAAAGATTCCCTTGAACGGTGTGTGATAGGGGTGTGGCTCGCTTTTTGGTGCCCCTCTGCTCAAACCTTTATGGGGAGCCTGTAGACAGGCAGGTTGTGGTGCTCTGAACCCACGGCAGTGTCTAGGGGTGAATGTTTACAGCTGAAGCCTCAGGGCATCTGTTACAGGGTGCTTTTTTAGTTTAGTTATCAGCTCAGTGAAATATCACCTGCCTTATAGCAAGGACAGAGAGTTTTGTGTATCTTGGGGTTCTTGCCTTGGTGTTCGGAAGAATTGGATCACACATTGGCTTGGAGAATGAATACAAGGTTTTATTTAATGGAGGTAGCTCTCAGCAGATGGGGAAGCCAGAGGGAGATGGTTTTCCCCTGGGAGTCAGGCCACGTTGAGGCCCAGTCTCTCCTCCGACTGCCCTGGCCAACTCCGCATCTTTCTGCTGGTCCGTAACCTGCCGGTGTGCCATGGTCTGTCGATTTGCTCTTCTGCCGGCGTGCTCCCCTGGATTTCCTCTCGACATCCAGCCACTTGTGTCTTCTTCTGCTGATGTGTTCCTTTCCACATCCAGCCGCTTGTGTCTCTGCCTGCTAGGGTCTTGAGGGGTTTTTATTGTCACAGGATGGAGCCGTGGCAGGCCAGGGTGGTCTTGAGAAATGCAACATTTGGGCACAAAGGCAGGAGTGCCTGTCCTCACCTAGGTTCATGGGCACAGGCCCGGGGGATGGCGCCCTCTCCAGGAACCAACCCTCCTCTGTCTTACCCAGCACTTTCCTGTCCTGCCCTGCTTCCATATCACTGGGAGGTGGAGGTTGCACTCCAGCTTGGGCGAGGACAGAGTGAGACCGCCATGTCAGAAAACAAAACAAGCCACCAAATTTGAACTGCAAGGATTATCTGTTACGAGCACAGTGCTTAACATGGTGGTGTCTTACGAGTTTTAGCTATCCTATAGGATTAAAGATGGATCTCTGTCCATTGTATCAACATTGTTATCAGTTAAATGTCTCTAAATGGGTGAACAATTTTTCTTTTGTTTTTTATTATTTTTATTATTATTTTAATAATAATAAAAATAATATTAGGGCATTAAATATTAACTGATCTTTTAATATGTCTCAGCTTTGAATTTAGGATCTGATTAATCAAATTTAACTATAGTATTTTGTCTTACTATAACTGCAGAAATAGACATCTCTTGCTACATGTACATTGTCTAATTTCCTCTTTATTTTTATCTGGTTATCAAATCTCTGTTGACTACTTTGGCTGTTTCTTTCATTTTTCTTTTCTGTGCCATACAGACACAGTAGTAGTGGCTGTTTCTTAACAGGTTAATTTGAAATTCCAGATGCCCTTTTAGATATGAAATGTGTTCTCGGTACTACAGTTTAATTTCTACTTACCTCTTTATCACTTTCATCTGCTGCAGCTTAAGAAATTTATTCCTTCTTTCCTTTCTCTTCCATCCTTGTGACATTTCTCTTTGGTATTTTTCTTTTCAGAGGAAAATTAGCATTTGAACATCCAAATGCTAATTTAATACTTTAAAGCTAATTGCTGAGATCACAAACTTGGTATTTTAATTTTGTCATTATAGTGAAACTGGACTGAGATACTTAAATGTCTGTCAGAAGAATAGATGATTTGATGTTAACCCTGTATAAGAATTTTGTTTCTAAATTTCTTAAACCTCTTGGTTAGAATGTTTTAATAGTTGTAAAAGGCTTTAGTAAGTTTTATAATTTAATTATTATTTGTTATCAATCTTGGCTAATAGATTATTCAGATTATGCATCAGAAGTATGCTTTAGCAAATCTCATTTAAATCTTCAGTCTTTTTTACCTTAGTTATACATTGGTAAAAAAATCTCATTTAAATCTTCAGTCTTTTTTACCTTAATTATACATTGGTTAAAATTGATCTCCAGATCAGGAATGATTTTTATTTTATTGACAACAAAAAATCCTAAGAAGCAAACACACTCAAATCAGCTGCACTTGAAATTAAATTTATAGGAGAAAATGGTTTACAACTTTTGTGAACATATTACCAATATCTTCTACGTAATTAAAGTAGAATTGCCATTTAATAAGTAAAGTTATTTCCTAGGACACTTTATCAGTTTTTATAAGCATGAGTATGGGTTTCTTTATTTTTTTGAGAATAAATTTAATGCATGGAATTTCTCATAAATACTGTGGTTTTGAACTTTAATATAAATTATTTTATTGCTGTCATTAAAGCTTTCTGTAGTGTCACTTTTTAATAGAAAAAGAATAAACCTAAATTGTAGTTTTTCATTGAATAAAAATCTTGTGCTTATCCTGAATGTATGTGTGTTTTATCTAAAAGATACATGTATAGGATTAGAAATTAAATGTGAAGCTCATAGAGGATTTCAAGATAAACTGATGTTTTATGATAGCCTCAAAGAAAAGATACAGACTAGGGCAGGATTTCTGTATCTGGGTTTATGAACAGGTTTTAGCCCCTTCCTGAATCCCTGTTTGCAAAACATTGTGTTTTTTGCCTCTAGAGACGGTTCATATTGTCAGATTATGAAAGGCTCAAAACAAAGAACTGGAGGCAAAGAAGTCAGTAAAGAAAAAATTTTTATGTAAATGTTTAAGAGCATTGTGGGAGGTATTTCCATTTTATGTAGCTCAGAGATATACCTCAGTAGGTTCAGGGAGTTAATTGCTAAGTTATTTTTATTTTATCGATATATGACTTACAAAACATGAAATGCTCAGATCTTAAGCGTATAGTTAAATGTGTGCTGTTTGTAACTCACACTACTTTTAAAACTTAGAACATTTCCATCACCCTAGAAAGTACTTTACCCTTTAAAAACAAAACCATAGGAAAATTTCTGATGTTTTTTGACATAATATTATATAAGCATGCACTCCCACTTCACATAGTTCTAGAGAGTCCATTAGCTAAATGGGGGTGGTTCAGCTTTTATGGAAGAGAAACAAGCAGTTTACTAGTTCCTGCTTTTTGCACTTGCTTTTAGTTTTGCTCCATTGAACAGTACAGCTGTGTTAACTGTGATGATCTTTGAGGTGAGCAAAGAACTGGGATGACATCCAGTATCTCAACATCTGGATCCTTAAAGAGATGAGCTTACATCATTTCTTTTTTTTTTTTCTCTTTTTTTCTTCTTCTTCTTATAGTTTCTTATAGTTAATCATTGTTTTCCACTTACCCCACAGTGCTGAATAAACATCTGACATAAAATAGTGAAAGAGCTTTGATAAACTTTTCTAAAGATAATAGTTCAAGGTGTAGTAACTTTAAAAAAAAAAACAATTATTGTTCATTTATTGGATTAGCAGTAACTTCTAAAAAATACCCAAATGAGTAAGACATACGGGACCTGCTTTTAAATTGTACATGGTAATAGAAGAGACAGAAATTAACACACATTTCTCATAGTTTGGTAAATATAGCCATAGAAGACTGTACATGTACCTAAACAGGTTTACGTATTGATAATTGAAAGAATCAGTTATATCAAGCCATAACTTCCACTTTTCCCTCCGTGATTAGCATTAGTAAGCCTTCAAGTGGGTAGAAACTGATCTAGATTTTTGGAGGCCCTGTTTGAGAAAATGGAAAAAATATATAAATACAAAATTTGGTGTCAAAATGAATATTTAGAGTGAAAAAAATCACAGATTACAATTTTAATAATGCTGACAAAGTTAATGAACATCATAAAGTATAGAAAAATAGCATATTTATGTCAACTGCTAGATATCTCTAATACTTTTTTTTTTTTTTTTTTGAGATGATGTCTTGCTCTGTCACCCAGGCATGATCTTGGCTCATTGCAATCTCCACCTTCTAGGTTCAAGTGATTCTCCTGCCCCAGCCTCCTGAGTAGCTGGGATTACAGGCGTGTGCCACCATAGGCCTGGCTAATTTTTGTATTTTTAATAAAGATGGGGTTTTGCCATGCTGGCCAGACTGGTCTCAGACTCCTGACCTCAGGTGATCCTCCCGCCTTGGCCTCCCAAAGTGCTGGAATTACAGGCATGAGCCACTGTGTCCGGCCTCTAATACTTTTTATTTAGATGGTTTTGACTGCATACTTTTTGACCACTTCTTCATATGTCAACAGTGTACTTTTTTCTTCAGCATGACTGATAAAATTGTGTTTATTATTGATAGCTTAGAAAAGTTTGAGATTCACAACTTGTTTTATTGGTAGTGTCATGTAATATTTTAAGGTTGTTTTCAAATTTGAGGGAACTCCTTGTGTTAGGCTGTTCTTGCACTGCTATAAGGAAACATCTGAGACTGGGTAATTTATAAGAAAAGAGGTTTAATTGGCTCAGGTTCTGCAGGATGTACAGGAAGCATCATGGCATCAGCTTCTGAGGGAAGCCTTAGGAAACTCACAATCATGGCAGAAGGCAAAAGAGAGAGCAGGCACATCACATGGCAAAAGTAGGAGCAAGACGGTGTGAAGGAGAGAGAGTAGAGGAGAGAAAGAGGGGAAGAGTAGGGAATGAGATGCCACAGACTTTTAAATGACCAGATCTTGTGAGAACTCACTCACTGTCACACAGACAGCACCAAGCCCTGAAGGATCCACCCCCATGATCCAAACAACTCCTACCAAGCCCCACCTCCAGCTTTGGGGATTACAATTTAACATGAGATTTGACTGGGGGAAAAATATCCAAACTGTCTCACCCCGGTACGTTTTATATGAAGTACAGTGTTTTTACATACTTCTGTGCCATGGAGCTCAGATCTAGATGTCCCTGGTCCTCTGACTTAGTGTTAATGATACCAGATAAGGCAGTGCATTGGGTAGTAGGAATATTCCTGGATGCCATTCCTGTACCCAGACTAGCAATTATCAAGTCATACATGGATGTGATTGCACAATACGTATATCCTATGAAACCTAAATATATACCCAACCCAACTTCCCCTTAGTTCAATGCCCAGAATATCAGATTACCCAAGGAGGAAGTATGATGGAGAGGGAGTCAGAAACAGAAGTCTTAACCAATTGTAGTTGGATTGTGTTCGCAAATTTCGTGAAAACATGTGACCATGGGAACACATTGTTAGGGCCCCTTCCAAGGCCCTGAATTTTAAACTGCCATGGTAAATTAAATTCTATAGTCTTATACTGTAATTTTGTGCTTGGATTCTGTTTGTTCAGTTGTGCTACTGAAATGTTAGTTAAAATATTAGATGTATATTATTCTGCATGAATACCATGTACAATGCTGCTTGAACCTATCATGATTAGGCATATTTGTATAAGCTGAAGATACAAATTTTGGCAAATGTCAAAAGTATTTGCCATACTTTTAAATTTTTGGCCTGGAATTCTTTGTCAATTAGCTCAACAAACATTGAAGCTCTATTCTGCCTAGGCCTTGTGATAGATTCTGGAGATTCAGTGATGACTTAGACACATTTCTTACCTTTGAAAAACTCATGGTGCTATGTAAAATAGACAATGATAGTATCTTGTGTGAACACAGAGAAGATATCATTTACCCATCTTAGGATATCAGAGAAGCTTCCTGAGTAAAATGACCCCTGCACTAATTATCTAGGGATAACTAGACATTATTTGGTGAAAAACCAAAGTGCAGTTAAAATTGTATGAGATAAGGAGAAGTAGGTGCTATCTGATTTTAACTTTGTGGTGCTTTTTTTTTCTTCTACTATCAGACTGTCTTGTTTATTATGAGTTTAATTTCAAAGGATTTAGATTATAAAACTTCTGTGTCACTGATTGCATTGAATGCCTGTTGTGTTACTGCTTCATGTGTGTAGGCAAATGCTTTGGCTAAGCTGGTTTTTCTTTGTTTTTTGTTTTTTTTGCCAAAGTTTAAGTAGGTCAGGACTGTAAAGGGGCCTAATATTGAGAGTGAAATTTTGGTGTTAGGACTAGGAAATACTCCTCAATCCGTTACTTCTCTTGCACAGTTGGAGTCCTTTAGATTTGCCATAGTGAATAAAATAAAGATGACAGATTGATCTTTTTCTTTAATATTGGTAACAATGGCTCCTCTCAATAAGAATGTGATTTTTCTTCCCCTTCAATATCATTATTTGAGATAATAAACATTTATTAGTGTATTCTGTTATGTTTCAGCTTCTATGTTAGGTATTGGGAATGCAAAGATATTTAAGACAAGGCTCACATCGCTGAGTAACTCTAGTGAAAAGAGGGAGAGAGAAAAAGAAACAAATAAGCAGGAGGAGGTCTTATTTTAAGTTGACCCTTCGTGGATTAGTAGAAGTATGGAAAGGCGATAAAGTCGGAAAGGATATTTTATTTATACACATATAAGTGCATGTAAATGTACATATATGTAGTCATTTGTTTATTGAACATTTAAAAAATGCTAGTTCGTATTGTAAACCAAAAACTGACTGAGGCAGATCTCAATCAGTTAGAGGTTTATTTTGCCAAGGTTGAGAATGGGCCTAGGAAAAGAAACACCAGTCACAGTAGGATCTGTGACCTGTGCTTTCTCCAAAGAGGGTTTTGGAATGTCATTATTTAAAGGGGAAAGAGCAAAGAGAAGGGAAAGGAAGAAAAAAAGGAGGGAGGGTAGGCAGTGAGGCATGTGGTTACATTCTTGTGAGGCTTTGATTAGCACTCAGTGAATCAGCATTTCACAAGTTGAAAGAAGAGAATAGAGGAAAAAGTCAATAATGCATTTGTCTTGTGCTCAGTAAAGCTAGATTTTACATAAGATAATGTAAGCATGTGAAATTAGAGCTATCTGTTCGGGACCAAAGCGAAGGCAGTTTTTGCATGACTCAGTTCCCAAGCTTAACTTTCTTTTCTTCTCTTCCTCTTTTTTTTTTTTTTTGAAGAGATAGAGTTTCACTTGTTGCCCAGGCTGGAGTGTAATGGCGCGATCTCAGCTCACTGCAACCCCTGCCTCCCAGCCTCAAGCAATTCTCCTGCCTCAGCCTCCCCAGTAGCTGGGATTACAGGCATGTACCACCATACCTGGCTAATTTTGTGTTTTTAGTAGAGACGGGTTTCACCATGTTGGCCAGGGTAGTCTCAAACTCCTGACCTCAGGTGATCCACCTGCCTTGGCCTCCCAAAGTGCTGGGATTATAGGCGTAAGTCACTGCACCTGGCCTTGAGCCACCATGCCTAGCCAACTTTCTCTTAAGCATAGTGAGTTTGGGGTTCCAAGATTCTATTTTTCTTTCACATTATATTGAACATTTGCTCTGTGACTGCTATCTCAAAACTAGGGTGCTTCAAATGTATTTACTCATTTATCATAACAGTCCTGAAAAGTTGGTGATACCATCCTTGATTTTTATTCTTAGCCAGGAAGTTAGAAAGACAGGTCTGAAACTGGCTGTGAAATATCAGGCAAATTACACAGTATCCCTAAGCTTACAACTATAAAATTGGGGATGATACCACCAGTTTTGCAGGAGTATTATGACAAGTGAGTCATAGAGTCTGAAAAGGCAGGATCCAGAACCGGGTCTTTATTCCAAATCTTTTGTCCTTTTCTCTACTATGTCCCAGATACTGTATTTGACAGTGGAATTAGAAAACAAAGAGGATGCAACCTTTCATCTTAAAGAGCTATTTTAGAAGAGAACAAAAGCCATACATTTATATGTGAGGTGTTATAGGTGCTTTAAACTACAGTGAGACACCAGAAAGAATGGCCAGTTTTCCATGAAACATTAGGAAGAATTCTATTTAAAAAGTAATGCTTAAGCTCCCTTGATGTTTTTTGGTTGAAACACTGGTATGTTTGGCTCATTTGCCAGGTTGATGCTCTATCTAAGCTGTGCATATGCAAGATTTGGTTTCTTCCTTTTCCAGCAGGTTGTATAGGATTCTGAAAATAGAATTACTGCTGTTGTTTGGATATCACCCAGTCATTCCACTATGGGCACTTCCTAAAATCTCCTCTGTGTTCAGTACCTATTTACTGATTAGAATAATGGATTTAGTGCTAGGCAAAGGAATATGTGGCCTCTATACAACTCAGAAGCTCAGAAGATGTTCCGAGACTGGCGATTTTACTTTAGTGCCTTCATCTATAGCTGAGCTAATTCGTAGATAACTTCACCAATGGGCTTTGCTTGCGAAGGGCTGTGTTAGTCCATTCTTGTGCTACTGTAAAGTAATACCCAATGCTGGGTAATTTATAAAGAAAAGAGGTTTGCCAGGCAGGGTGACCTACACCTGTAATCCCCGCACTTTGTGAGGCCCAAGCAGGGGGATCACTTGAGGCCAGGAGTTAGACTGCCTCACTAACCCCATCTCTACTAAAAACAGAAAAATTAGCCGGGCATGGTGGTGTATGCCTGTAGTCCCAGCTACTTGGGAGGCCGAGGCATGAGAATCGCTTGAACTTGGGAAATGGAGGTTGCAGTGAGCTGAGACTGTGCCCCGGTGCACTCCATCCTGCGTGACAGAGCAAGACTGTCTCAAAACAAATAAAAGAAAAGAGGTTTAATTGGCTCATGGTTCTGAGGCTGTACAGGAAGCATCTGCTTCTGATGAGGGCCTCAGGAAACTTACAATCATGTGGAAGGTGAAGGGGAAGCCTGCACATCACATGATGAGAGTGGAAGAGACAGAATGGGGCGATGTCGTACACTTTTAAACAACCAGATCTCACGTGAACTGAGAGCGAGAACTCACTTATCACCAAGGGCATGGTGCTAAGCCATTCATGAGGGATGCACCCCCATAATTCAAGCATTTCTCACCATGCCCCACCTCCAACACTGGTAATTACATTTCAACATGGGGATTTGGAGGAGACAAACATCCAGACCATATCAAGTGTTATGTTATTTTCTAAGGATTTGATTATAAGAGTTTATGGGGTATTAAATACTTAATTCACCAACCCTCCACCAATTCTTTATAAAATTGAGTATAATGAACATGATTTAAACTGAGAGGCAGTACAGCAGAATGTACTAGTGCAGTGTTCCCTAATATGTTAAAGAACAGGAGGCTAAAATGTGGAAGAAAAGTTTCCATGACTGAAGGTGTTTGGGAAACTGTGGGATTAACCATAAAGTTTTTTCACTGTAGGACTTATCATAGCTTATGAAATGCTTGTTGTTTTCATAACGTGTTAGTGCATCTTTTGGCACTGTGCTAACTATTGAGGACCCAAAGATTCGTTACCTTCAGCCTGATATTCCCTTCACATCTGGGATTTGTATAGACAGCTGCATATCTAACATGTCCATTTGGATATCTAATAGGTATCTCAGGTTAGTCTGTTCACTACCGTCCCCCTATACACATCTCAATAAATGGCCCACTTTCTACTTAGTTGAGACTAAAAACCTAGAAGTCATTGTTTATTTCTCGTTTACATCCATTCTTCACAGATGGAATCTAATACTAAGTTTTGTTGGTTCTGCCTACAAATATCTGAATTTGTTTTCTATTCATCCCCGGTGGTTTGAGCCACCGTTCTTCTTCCTGGCAGTAGTTTGCTAACTGGTTTCCCCGCTTCCACTTTTGCCTTCCTCCCAATCCATTCTCTGCACGGCAACTAGAATGATCTTTTTTCTGTCCTTTATAGTACTTACTTGTGTTTTAAAATTGATAAATAAAAATTGTGTATGTATATATAGTGAACATCATGATGTTTTAAAATATGTATACATTGTGGAGGAATGACTACATCAAGCTAATTAGCATGTGCATTACCTCCCTTAGATTTATTTGTGGTGAGAATACTTAAAATCAAGTTTTTGTGTGGATATATGTTTTTAGTTCTATTGGGAATGTACTCCTCCCTTCCCCCGAACCCTTGACAACCACCAGTCATTTTTTTGTCTCTACCGTTTTGCTAGAATGTCATATATTTGGAATAATTACAGCATGTAGCCTTTTCAGACTGTTTTTTTTTTTCACTTAGCAATATTTAATTAAGACTTTGTCTTCTTTTTTTTTTTTTTTTTTTGATATTGAGTCTCACTCTTTCGCCCAGGCCAGAGTGTAGTGGCACAGTCTCGGCTCACTGCAACCTCTGCTTCCCAGGTTCAAGTAATTACCGTACCTCAGCCTCCTGAGTAGTTGGGATTACAGACATGGACCACCATGCCCAGCAAATTTTTGTATTTTAGTAGAGCCGGGATTTCACCATGTTGGCCAGTCTGGTCTTGAACTCCTGACCTTAGGTGATGGCCCACCTTGGCCTCCCAAAGTGCTGGGGTTACAGGCCTGAGTCACTGTGCCCGGCCAAGACTTTGTCTTCTTATAGCTTGGTGGCTCAAGCTTTTTATCACTGAACATAATATTTCATTATATGAATGTTCCACAGTTTATCCTTTTACCTATTGAAGGTCATTTTAGTTGCTTACAATTTTGGTGATTATGAGTAAAGCCACTGTAAACATCTGTAAGCAGGTTTTTTTTGTTTTTTTGAGATGGAGTCTCGTTCTTTCACCTAGGCTGGAGTGCAGTGGCGCAATCTTGGCTCACTGCCACCTCCGCGTCCTGGGTTCAAGTGATTCTCCTGCCTCAGCCTCCTGAGTAGCTGGGATTACAGGCGCCTGCCACCACACCTGGCTAATATTTTGTATTTTTAGTAGAGACGGGGTTTCACCATGTTGGCCAGGCTCATCTCGAACTCCTGACCTCATGATCCACCAGCCCTGGCCTCCCAAAGTGCTGGGATTACAGGTGTGAGCCACCTCGCCTGGCCCTGGAAGTAGGTTTTTGTGTGGACATAGGTTTTCAAATCAATTGGATAAATACTTACAAATGTGGTTGCTGGATTGTATGAAAAGATCTACTTTGTAACAGCCAAACTATGTTCTAAAGTAGCTGTACCATTTTTGCATTCTTACCAGCAGTGGATGGGAGTTCATGTTGCTTTGCACCCTCATTAGCATTTGGTATTGTCGGTTTTTTGAATTGTGACCATTCTAATAGATGTATACTAAGTGGTATCTCATTATTTTAATTTGCAATTCCCTGATGTCAAATGATGGTGAGCATCTTTTCATGTGCTTATTTGCTATCGTATATCTTCTTTGATGGGCTTTGTTCATCTTTTTTGCCTATTTTCTTCATTGGGTTGTCTTATTAGTGATTTTTGTTTTTCTTTTTAGAATCAGGGTCTCACTCTGTCACTCAGGTTGGAGTGCAGTGGTGTAATCACAGCTTACCGCAGCCTTGAACTCCTGGGCTCAAGTGATTCTCCCACTTCAGCCTCCTGAGTAGCTAGGACTGCAGACATCACATCCCTGGCTAGTTGGCTAGGTTCCTCCCACCCTTCACCCAGAGATGGAGTCTTGCTATTTTACTCAGGCTCTTATTGTTGAATTTTAATAGCTCTTTGTATATTTTGGATATGTCCTTTATGTGTGTGGTCTGCAAAAATTTTCTGCTAGTCGGTGGCTTGATTTTTGACCATCTTTACAGTGTCTTTCACAGAGCAGAATTTTATTTATTTCTTTCTTTGAGATAGGGTATTACTCTGTTGCCCAGGCTGGAGTGCAGTGGCACTATCTTGACTTACTGCAGCCTTGATCCCTCCAGGCTCCCACCTCAGCCTCTCAAGTAGCTGGGGCAACAGGTGCATGCCACTACACCCAGATAACTTTTTGTAGAGATAGGGTTTTGACATATTGCCCAAGCTGGCTCTGGAACTTCTGAGATCAAGTGATCTGCCCACCTTGGACTCTCAAAGTGCTGGGATTACTGCCATGCACCACTGCAACCAGCCACAGAGAAGAATTTTAAACTTCAATAAAATTATCAATATTTTCTTTAAACATGCTTTTGGTTTTATATCTAGAAACTCATCACCAAATTCAAGTTCATACAGATTTTCTTCTGTGTTTTCTTCTAGAAGTTTTATAGTATTGTGTTGTAGTTTTAGGCCTACCATTCTATTTATGTTAATTTTTGTGAAAGGTGTAAGATCTGTGTCTAGATTTATGTTTTTGCCTCCAGATGTCCCAGTGTTTCTCTATCACTTGTTGAAAAGATCATCCTTTCCTCATTGAATTGCCTTTCCCCTTCTGTCAGTATCAGCTGACTCTATTTGTATGGTCCACTGTTCACTTTTATAACTTCAATTATATTTTTCTTTGTGTCTTAAAACATCCTTTATTGAGACACAGTCACATACCTTACAAATCACCCATTTAGAGTATAGTGTTTACAGTTTTTTAGTAACCATCTCCCACAGTCAATTATTTAATCTTACCAGAAGATTAAATAAAAAGTCAACTTTTTAATCTTACCAGAATTCCTTAATGTTTCAGTACCCCTCACTGTGGGTAATATCTCTTGACTTGACACCACGTGCTTAAGGACAACTTCAGCTTCTCCATTCTTCCCTAATTGTTTCTTTTCATTATTGCCTATTTTTTGAATATAATAGTGTCTCTGTTTTTTCTAAAGATATTGATTATATTTAATGTGTCCTTCTTGGTTTTCTTTAGTATTAGATATATTGTTGAGTAGTTCTTTCGTGATGTTGGTTTTCCTGGAATATTTAGTGATTTGGGATTGTCTGTTCAACGTGAGTGTTTGAGGATATTGGTTTGCTTCTTGTTGAATAGTCTGATTATGGGAGCTTGCCTCTGATGACCAGAAGGAGTAGGAACTGCTGCCAGCTATAAAGAGGTATGCCAGTAGGTTCTCTCTTGTCTGCCA
This sequence comes from Ateles fusciceps, assembly GCA_036589455.1. Lineage (NCBI taxonomy): Eukaryota > Metazoa > Chordata > Mammalia > Primates > Atelidae > Ateles > Ateles fusciceps. Next base: position 181,932 of record JAZHEH010001615.1, read on the forward strand.
AGTTCTTTTGCCTACTGGGGAGGTGGTTAAAATCCCTCCGTCCACCGTGCTCTGAGCTTTAGCTCAGGCTGTGGTTGCCTGCTTCTCAGGAAAAGGCCAGCCAAAAGGGTATTGGGATTCACTTGTGCAAAGACTCTGGGTCGGTTTCCCCTATAGTCTTCTGGAGATCCCCTCAGGGTCCTCTCCTGTAGTCTAGTTTCTGAGTTTGGAGCACAGTAGAATTCACTCTTACCTTCATAGAGACCTCTGTTGGGTCTCTAAGCTAGGTTTTCTCAGACTTCTCAGTCACTGTGTCTCATCAACTTTTTAATCAACAGAATTCCTCAATTTCTGAACTGTGGATAGCATTCTTTCTTTTTTCCAGCTGTGTTAAGGATTTCTTACTCTCCTAACAGTAACAATAGTAGCAATACCACCTGCCACTAATAATAGTGATTTAAAAGGGATTATAGGCAGAAATATAAGTAGATATGTTTGTTCAAACTGCTGTCTGTCTTGAAGGAAGGCTATCTTTTCAATACTCATAGCTTGTAGCTTTAGCTTTTAGTCTTATTATTTCTAGAACACATTCTATTTTAACAGCTTCCAGCATTTTTTGCAGATGCATGTCTGCCTTTCTGAAAGCGTGGAGGTGTTTGGTAACGTGGGGGAAATTGGTGTAGGGTGGAATTTTAATTTTCCTTACTGGAAGAGTATGTGCAAAGTATACATATAAATTAGAGAAGGTATGAGGAGAGGAATTAGGTAATTTGAAGATTGTTTTAAGTTGTGTCTGTTCCCAGCACTTTGGGAGGTGGTAGTGGGAGGATCACTTGAGCCCAGGAGTTCGAGTCCAGCCAGGGCAACAAAGTGAGACTTCGTCTCTACAAAAAAATACAACCACAAAAAATTTAGCAGGACATGGTGGTGTGCACCTGTGGTCCCAGCTACTTGGGAGGCTGAGGTGGAAGGCTAAGGTGGAAAAATCATTTGAGCTCAGGAATTCTAGGCTGCAGTGAGCTGTGATTGTGCCACTGCACTCCAGCCTAGGTGACAGTGAGACCCTGACTCCAAAAAAATGCATAAATAAAATTACAAAGGGGTGGAGAAAAGGGTAAGAAAAAAAGAATGTTTTAAAAATAAGAAAAAAGTAAAAATAAGTGCCTATTAATAACTGTCTTGGTATAAATTAGCCTTGTATTGTTTCATGAGTGACTTGATTAAAATGTGGTGAAAAGGGGAGAAAATTGTTAGAAATAATTGGGTAGAAACTAAAGGTAAAGCATTGAGTAAAATGTTGGGTAGTGGGTAAAAGAATGGGCTTTAGGCCAGGCGCTGTGGCTCATGCCTGTAATCCCAGCACTTTGGAAGGCCAAGGCAGGTGGATCCCCTTTGTCAGGAGTTCGAGACCAGCCTGGCGAACATGGCGAAACCTTGTCTCTACTAAAAATACAAAAATTAGCCGGGCATGGTGGCGGGTGCTTGTAGTCCCAGCTACTTAGGAAGCTGAGGCAGGAGAATAACTTGAACCTGGGAGTCAGAGGTTGCAGTGAGCCAAGGTCACGCTACTGACCTCCATTCTGGGTGACAGAGCAAGACTCTGTCTCAAAAAAAAAAGGTCTTTAGAGATTTAAATCCTGGATTTAAATTTTGGCTCCTTAATTTACCACTTTTATAATCTTGAGCTGAGTATATAAGTACTTTAAGCCTTAGATTTGTTGTCATCCATAAAGTAAAGAAAAATAATAGCATGTATATCATAGAGTTATGGGGATTACGTGAGATACATTGCATGTAAAATAGTTCTGAGTACAAAGCCTGCAGCAAATGTTAGTTAATGTTAATCATCATTATTATCCTGATGAAGGAGTTCTCAGAACCGAAGTTGACTGAAACTATCAATTAACAAGTTTTATCAAATACCTGATCTGTAGTATTGGACTTAGACCTATGGAAGGAGCTACTGATGTGAATGACAGGTTAGTACCTAGAAGCGGAGCAAAGAGAACTAATAGTAGTGAAGTTCTTACCATAAAGTTTAGTAGTAAGATAGGTATTATTATTTCCATTTTATAGACAAGGAAGCTGAGACTCAGTAATTTCTTCAAGATCCTGGTTCTGCTATTTATGTGGTTAGAGTAATAACTCATTTAACCTTGAAGGGATAGAGCTGTTGACACAAATACATGATTTGTAACACAATTTATTTTACAGTCATTTGTGTCACAAATAATTTGCTTTTAATTTGGAATAAATTGACATTCTTCAGTGTCAATATATAGATATCATACAGGAAAAAATAGGGATCATATGCTGGAAAGGATGTGAAGAAATAGGAACACTTTTACACTGTTGGTGGGGGTGTAATTTAGTTCAACCATTGTGGAAGACAGTGTGGTGATTCCTCAAGGACCTAGAAATAGAAATTCCATTTGACCCAGCAATCCCATTACTGGGTATATATCCAAAGAATTATAAATCATTTTGTTATAAAGACACATGCACATGTATGTTCATAGTGGCACTGTTTGCAATAGCAAAGACCTGGAACCAGTGCAAGTGCCCATTGATGATAGACTGTACAAGGAAAATCCGGCACATATACACCGTGGAATACTATGCAGCCATAAAAACGATGAGTTCGTGTCCTTTGTAGGGACATGGATGAATCTAGAAACCACCGTTCTCAGCAAACCGACACAAGAACAGAAAATCAAACACCGCATGTTCTCAGTCATAGGTGGGTGTTGAACAATGAGAACACATGGACACAGGGAGGGGAGCATCACACACTGGGATCTGTTGGGGGGGAATAGGGGAGGGACAGTGGAGGGTAGGGAGGTTGGGGAGGGATAAAATGGGGGAGAAATGCCAGATACAGGTGACGGGGGGATGGAGGCTGCAAACCACATTGCCATGTAGGTACCTATGCAACAATCCTGCGTGTTCTGCACATGTACCCTAGAACCTAAAGTGCAATAAAATATATATCATATAACAAAAACAAAAACTGTTACGAACTGGGCCTCACAGCAGGAGGTGAGCAGCCAGCAAGTAAGCATTACTGCCTGAGCTCAGCAGCCCCGCAACCCGTGTGAAAAATTGTCTTCTATGAAACCGGTGCCTGGTGCCAAAAAGGTTGGGAGCCACTGGTTTAGAGTCTCAAAAGAGAAAATAAATGTTGTTGTTGAAATTTGCAAAAGATAAATCAAATTACAAGACTAAGAGATAATGTATTCAGAGCCATCTCTAGGATTGAGTTGTTTACTAGACAAACCACCCTGTATTGCTCTAAAAATGGATTTGCCTTCAGGTATGAGTAAGAGTGGGAAAATAAATGTGAATATCGTGTACATTTATTTGGAAAGCAGTGAGGTAATGCTATGAATTATTAATACAGTACTCCTAATATGTAATACATCATTCACATTCTTGTCAGAAAGCTTTTCATAGTAGTTGAGCATGGTGGCTCAAGCCTGTATTCCCAGCACTTTGGAAGGCGAAGGTGGGAGGATTGCTTGAGCCTAGCAGTTCAGGACTAGCTTGGACAACAAAGTGAGACCTCATCTCTAATAAAAATACAAAAATTAGCTGGGTGTGGTGGTGTATACCTGTAGTCACAGCTACTCAGGAGGCTTAGGTGGGAGGATCACTTGAGCCATTAATCATGCCCCTGAATTCCAGCCTGGGCAACAGGGCAAGACCCTGTCTCAGAAAGCAAACAAACACAGCACAACATTCTCTATAGTTATGGTGCTATCTTGTAAGCTGTACAAGAGAAATTAGCAATCTAATACCTGTCTATTAAGCCTCTCATTTGTTGTAGCTGCTCCCATACATACGTTGTTAGTGGGATTGTAAAAGCATGCAGTTTATTTGGGGGAAAAAAATAGGCACCGTATAAAATTTAAAAATGTTACTATTTAGGACAGCAGTTCTTCTAGGAATTTATCCTTTATATATGCATATACACAAGGATGCTTACTGCAGTATTGTTTGTGATAGCAGATGACTGGAGGAAACAACCTAAATGTTTTTATTAATAAAGGACTGATCAGAGTATTTTATGATATATCTATGTAAGGAAATACTATTTTAGTCGTTAGAAAGAATAAGTTAGGTCTACTTGAATCTTATTAACAGTCTTCTGGATATGGTAAGTGAAAAACATTAAGTACACTACAGTATGCTGCTATTGTGTAAAAGCAAACAAAAACAGGCGCAAAACTTTCTAATGCTTATACCAGATACTAGACACTGTAATTTCTTCTGAGGTAGGTGGGGTGAGAGGGCAACATACTTTATGTTTTTGAAAATTTTTGTGAAGGTTTCCATTCGTATATCTTAAAATAGGTGAGGTGTATGCATTGGGCATACAGTGTTGCTACAAGAACTTGTACTTACTCCTGAGGACTCCGTGTACATGCTTGAGTGTTTGTGCTTTTGAATTTGAGGACTCTGTCATTTGTCAGTTGGTCTTTTTTTTTGTTCTCTCTCTCTCTCTCTCTCTCCCCCGCCCCCCTCTCTTCCCCTCTCCCCTCTTTTCTTTTCTTTTTCGAGATGGAGTCTTGCCCTGTTGCCCATGCTGGAGTGAAGTGGTATGATCTCGGCTCGCTGCAACCTCCTCCTCCTGGGAGCAGGTGATTCTCTTGCCTCAGCCTCCCGAGTAGCTGGGATTACAGGCACCTGCCACCACACCCAGCTAATTTTTGTGTTCTTAGCAGAGACGAGGTTTCAATATGTTGGCCAGGCTGGTCTTGAACTCCTGACCTTACGTGATCCACGGCCTCCCAAAGTGCTGGTATTATAGGCGTGAGCTACTGCCCTCGCCTGTCTGTGTCAGTTGGTCTTTTGACCTGGGAGTGAGTAGCATTATTGACCACCAGCATTCCCGGGTAGGGTGGATACTGGCAGGTGAAGATTCAGGTAGCAGCTGAAGAAAAACCTAACAAAAATTTTAAAAAGAGGATTTTTAAAAAGTGTTGAGTGATTAGAGTATTCTGCAGAAATAAAGCAGACCGGTTAGATAGAAGGGAAATTAAATGCAGGATTTGCAAGCATTTGAAAGTATAAATGTATGTGGAAATGAGGAGCAGAGAGTCAAGAGTCTGCAGGGAACTAAAAACATTTACAAACATTTAATCTCTAAATTATACACTTTTGTAAAAAGTCATTTTCCAGACTCTCAGAAAACAAAATAAAAAAATCGAAGCCCAGATGATAATTTGTGGTTTCTTAAGTAACAGAAGAAAATTGCAGGCTGGGCATTATGGCTCATGCCTGTAATACTAGCACTTTGGAAGGCTGAGGCAGGCGGATCAGTTGAGTTCAGGAGTTCGAGACCAGCCTGAACAATGTGGTAAAACCCTGTCTCTACTGAAAATACAAAAATTAGCTGGGCATGCTTGTAATGCTGGCTTCTCGGGAGGCTGAGGTAGGAGAATCACTTGAACCTGGGAGGTGGAGGTTTCAGTGAGCCAAGATTGTGCCAGAGCAAGACTCTTGTCTCAAGAAAAAAGGAAAAAAGAAAAAAGGAAAATTCCAAAATGGGGAGTAGAACCTTGTTTTCCTGATTTCCAGTCTAACCCTAAGATTATTCTTAGATTGCCTGAACCTTAAGGTCAGCATAGGGAATAGTACCAAAAAGAAACAACAACAACAACAACAACAAAACAGAAATTAAAAAAAATTCTGTTTTAAAATGACAGGACAGTTGTTTGTTTCTGAACTAATTATCTTTTCCCCCCCTTTAGTCCTGAGGGATAGAGTAGGATTTGGGGTTTTAGCACTGCACTACTATTTCTTTCTTTGAGTCATTGTGGGTCAAGAAAACAAAGGATAATGAAAATACTAAATGTTGCATGTATCCTCTCATTTTGCAACTGTCCTATGATACATAGTGTTCATGTTTTGTTATTTTTACTACATTTCCATTGCTAAACAAAAAATAGGCTTTGGAAAGCTAGGTAATTTGCCTGAGATAACATAGCTGATGTGTGTCAAAGTTGGCCTTCACAAAATTGAACTCAGATTTTTTTTCTCCCGAAGTATAAAGTTTTGGGAGGAGCATTGATCAAGAAAACATTGGAAGCCTAAAACGTCCAGGCAGTGTGGTTTGATTAGTAGATGACTTTGGGGAGGTGAGGCTCTGACTTACCTGAGTGCAGACACAGCTGAGATCCTTGTGGTTCTTATGTACTCTTGCCAGCCATTTTCAGAGCTGCTTGTCACATCTCCAGTTGCTGCAGCCATCTAAGCTGTGTGCTAATTAAAGGGAGTGTACTTAATACCTTGTCTGAAGATTTGCACCACATTGGTCATAGGGGACCTCTTCTCCTAATCAGTCACCCATAAATTAGCAAAATGTCTTTTTGTAAAATACGTTTGTGAAGTATGTGTCCTTTTTTTTTTTTTTGAGACAGAGTCTCTGTCACCTAGGCTGGAGTGCAGTGGCACGATATCGGCTCACTGCAACCTCTGCCTCTGGGTTCAAGTGATTCTCCTGCCTCAGCCTCTGGAGTAGCTGGGATTATAGGTGTGCACTACCACACCTGGCTAATTTTTGTATTTTTGGTAGAGACGGGGTTTTGCCATGTTGGCCAGATCGTTCTTGAACTCCTGACTTCAGGTCATTCGCCCACCTTGGCCTCCCAAAGTGCTGGGATTGCAGGTGTAAGCCACTGTACCTGGTGAAGTATGTGTCTTATACAAAATTGTTATAAAGGGTTAGAAGGAGGAAAGTGAAGTAAGTTTCAAGCTTGGTAGGCATACGTATATTTATATTATTACCATTTATATTTATATAAATAATTTTTTAAAATTTATTTTTATTTTTTGGAGGCAGAGTCTCACTGTGTTGCCTAGGCTAGCCTCAAACTCCTGCCCCCTAGCAATCTTTCTGCCTCAGCTTTCCCAGTAGTTGGGATTACAGGCATGTTCTGCCACACCTAGCATTTATATTTTTATAATTATATTTTAGAGATGCTGGGAGCAAATTTGGTGTTTATTACATTGTCTCATTAAACTGAAGAATTTCCACACTCGAGAGTGGGTCTAAGAGCTTGACTATATCTAATATTTGACCTTTGGATTTACACTTTGCACTGAAAGTCACTGAGTGGTTCTAAGCGGAGAAGTAACATAATTTAATGAGTGCTTTTATTTTTAATTTTTTTTCTTTTAGCTTCTGATTCTCTGGTTGAATTTTTTTTTTTTTTAATATATTTTTTAGAGATGGAGTCCTACCGTGTTGCCCAGGTTGGTCTCAATCCTGGGTTCAGGCGAGCCTCCCACCTCGGCCTCCCGAACTGCTGGGATTATAGGCAAGAGCCACTGTGTCGGTCGATTTTTTATTTTATTTTTTTTCTAGACAGGGTTTTGCTCTGTCACTCAGGCTGGGTGCAGTGGAATGATCTTGGTTCACGGTAGCCTTGACTTCCTAGGCTTAAGTGATCTTCCTGCCTCAGCTTCCTGAATAGCTGGGACTGTGCGCATGCACCACCACACTTGGTTAAGTTTTGTATTTTTAGTAGAGACAGAGTTTTGCCGTGTTGCCCAGCCTGGCCTGGGCTCAAGCAGTTCGCCTGCCTTGGCCTCCCAAAGTGCTTGGATTAAAGGTGTGGGCCACCGTGCTCAGCCCCGTGATGAGTGTTTTTGAAGCGACCCTTTTGCTGTTGAGTAGAGTTGGGAGAGGGTGTGTTAGAGTTGAGGAATATCAGTTTAATTCTAATTAAACACCTGTGAAGAGACCTATATTTAAATGAGAATGTCAGTACTTTAGAATGAAAAATACCTGTTATTTGAATTGGATATTTGGGTTGACTGGTAGATTGTTATTTTATTTCAAGATCTTCAATAGTTTTTGAAAGCTCCTCAGATGATTATCATAATGCAGCCAGGGGTTGAGAACTACTGCTTTATCTTAGGGAAAGAGGGACGGATTAGGATAGAGGATGTAAACTTGAGAGGAGGTAATCAGTGAAAAGTTTTGGAGAGCTTGGAAAGTGTAACCATTGTTTATATGTTCTTTTTGGAATTCCACTTTCATATTCATATGTTATGCCTAGATGTTTTTGATGATAGGAATTTAGTAACATTAAAGTTCCTGCTTACCCAGCCTCTTTTTTTTTTAAATAATTTATTTATTTTACTTTAGGTGCACATTATATCTGGCATTTCTCCCCATGTTATCCCTCCCCACCCTCCCCCTCCCTCCCCCACTCCCCATTTGCTCTCCCCTACCCCGCCCCCCCGCAACTGTCCCCTGTCTGTGATGCTCCTCTCCCCTGAGTCCACATGTTCTCGTTGTTCAACACCCACCTATGAGTGAGAACATACAGTGCTTGGCTTTCTGTTCTTTGGTCAGTTTGCTGAGAATGATGGTTTCCAGATTCATCCAAGTCCCTACAAAGGACACGAACTCCTCGTTTTTTATGGCTGCCTTAGTATTCCCTGGTGTATATGTACCACATTTTCTTTGTCCAGTCTATCATTGATGGGCATTTGGGTTGGTTCCAGGTCTTTGCTATTGTACACAGGGCTGCAATGAACATATGTGTGCATGTGTCTTTATAGTAGAATGATTTAAAGTTCTTTGAGTGTATACCCAATAGTGGGATTGCTGGGTCAAATGGAATTTCTATTTCTAGATCCTTGAGAAATCGCCACACTGTCTTCCACAATGGTTGAACTAATTTACACTCCCACCAACTGTGAAAGAGTGTTCCTATTTCTCCACATCCTCTCCAGCAACTGTTGTCTCCCAATTTTTTAATGATTGCCATTCTACCTGGCGTGAGATGATATCTCAGTGTGGTTTTGATTTGCATTTCTCTAATGCCCAGTGATGATGAGCATTTTTTCCTATGTTTGTTGGCCTCATATATGTCCTCTTTTGAAAAGTGTCTGTTCATATCCTTCACCCACTTTTGAATGAGGTTGTTTGTTTTTTTTCTTGTATATCTGTTTTAGTTCTTTGTAGATTCTGGATATTAGCCCTTTGTCAGATGGGTAGATTGCAAAAATTTTTTTTGCCAGTCTATGTCTTTTGATTGGGGCGTTTAGGCCATTTACATTCAGTGTTAATATTATTATATGTGAATTTGATCCTGCCATTTTGTTACTGGCTGGTTTTCTTTCTCATTAGTTGACTCATTTTCTTCATTGCATTTTTGGTCTTTGCCAACTGGTTTGCTTTTGCAGTGACTGGTACTTGTTCCTTTCCATGCTTAGTGTTTCTTTCAGGAGCTCTTGTAGGGCAGGTCTGGTGGTGACAAAAATCTCTCAATAATTGCTTGTCCGTAAAGGATTTTATTTCTCCTTTAAGCTCCTTATGAAGCTCAGTTTGGCTGTATATGAGATTCTGGGTTGAAAGTTCTTTTCTTTAAGGATGTTGAATATTGGCCCCCACTCTCTTCTGGCTTGTAGAGTTTCTGCCGAGAGATCTGCTGTGAGTCTGATTGGCTTCCCTATGTGAGTGACCTGACCTTTCTCTCTGGCTGCCCTTAGCATTTGTCCCTTCATTTCGACCCTGGTGAATCTGACAATTATGTGCCTTGGGGTTGCTCTTCTTGAGGAATATCTTTGTGGAGTTCTCTGTATTTCTTGAATTTGAAATTTGGACTGCCTTGCTAGGCTTGGGAAGTTCTCCTGGATAATATCCTGGAGTGTGTTTTCCAGCTTGGATTCATTCTCCCCATCATATTCAGGTACACCGATCAAGCATAGATTAGGTTTTTTCACATAATCCCATATTTCTTGGAGGCTTTGTTTGTTTCTTTTCACTCTTTTTTCTCTTGTATTATTTTCTCTCTTTATTTCATTGAGTTGATCTTCAGTCTCTGATATCCTTTCTTCTGCTTGATCGATTCGGCTATTAAAACTTGTGTTTGCTTCACGTAGTTCTTGTGCTGTGTTCTTCAACTCCATCAAGTCGTTTATGTTCTTCTCTAAGCTGGTTATTCTAGTTAGCATTTCATCTAACCTTTTTTCAGGGTTTTTGGTTTCTTTGCATTGAGTTAGAACGTGTTCCTTTAGCTCTGAGAAGTCTTTATTATCCACCTTCTGAATCCTGTTTCCGTCAATTCTTCGCACTCCTTCTTGATCAAGTTGTGATCCTGTGTTGTTGAGGAGTTGTGATCCCTTGAAGGAGGTGTTCTGGTCTTTGGTGGTTTCACCTTTTTTGCGCTGGTTTTTCCCATCTTTGTGGATTTACCTGGCTGTGGTTTCAGAGAGCTGCTTGATGAGGTCGCTTGTCTGCCTGTGGGGGGTGCTACTGGGTTTCTAGGGACTCCTTCAGGTTACTGGGGAAGCTTCCTGTGCCTTTTTTGTTTATGCTGGGAGATTAGGCCCACCTCTTCTGCTGACCTGTAGGCACTGCTGGGCTGTTGAAAACGCCGTCCTGTTGCTACATAGGTTTCCTGTGTTTTTTGTTAAAACATGTAGCCTAGTCCCACCCCTCTGGTGGTGGGTTGTGCCCTTCCTCCACTGGGCTGGGATCATTCAGCGTTCCTCTCAGACTATGGCACTGGCTATGCAACCCACTAGAGTCAGAGCTTCAGCCCTCTGGGGTTTTTAGGGGAGGGTAGGGACCCACCCAACTGCTCCCCCTTTCAGCTTTCTCTCTCTCTGGTCATGGGGTAGGGGCCACCCAGCTGCTCCCGCTTACAGCGCCCTCCTCTCTCTGGGCAGGGGAGAGGGGCGATAGCTCAGTCTGCAGACTCTTATTCAACTCCGCACTTGTAATTCCCAGCACTTGACTGGCAAAGATCCCCTGTTCTGTGTATTGCTGAGGCTTTGGGGGAAGCGCTATATCTGGACCAGAGCGCCAGAGGTGGAGCCTCCGACTCGCCGGTTAGATGCACTTTCTGGGTGAAGCAGCACCCCTCCCTGCCTCAGTCTGCCCTGAGTGGGCTTTGCTCACCCTTGGACCAGACCCGTTGAAATGCACCTGGTACTTCGGTTGGAGCTAGGAGATCTCTGAGTTTCTGCGTCTCTTTTGCTGGGCGTTGTGCGCTGGAGTTGTGTCTAATCCGCCATCTTGTATCAGTCTCCCTATTTATTTCTTTATTGATTTTAGACGGAGTCTTTCTCTGTCACCAGGCTGGAGTGCAGTGGCTCAATCTTGGCTCACTGCAACCTCCGCCTTCTGGGTTCAAGTGATTCTTCTGTCTCAGCCTCCTGAGTAGCTGGGACCACAGGTGCGTGCCAGCACGCCTGGTTAATATTTTTGTATTTTTAGTAGAGACGGGGTTTCACCATGTTGGTCAGGATGGTCTCCACCCAGCCTCTTTTTTTCTGTTCCTTTTCATAAGAAGAGGAGGAGAATAGTGGACAAGGGTGACTCCTAATTTGATAAAAATTTGCTAGCATTAATTTGAAAATCCCCCCCCGCCCCCCCCCCAATTCTTCCTCTTCCTCTTCTTTTTTTTTTTTCAAAGATACAGGCCTCATTCCGTTGCCCAGCCTGGAGTATAATGGCGTGATTATTGCTCGCTGCAGTCTTGAACTCCTTGAGCTCAAGGTATCCTCTGGCTTCAGCCTCCCTAGTAACTGAGACTACAGGCAGCACCACCATACCTGGCTAATTTTTAAACATTTTTTTAGAGATTGGGATCTCACAATGTTGCCCAGGCTGGTCTCAAACTCCTGGCCTGAAGCAATCCTCCTGCCTCTGACCTCCGGAGTAACTGGGATTACCAATTTGAGCCACCATACTCATCTCCCCCTCTCCCTTTTTTTTTTCTTTTTTTTTTTTTTGCAGAGACTGGGGTTTTGCTCTGTTGCCGAAGTTGGAGTGCTGTGTCTATTCACAGTTGTGATCATAGTGCCCTACAACCTTAAGGGATCCTCCCACCTCAGCCTCTTGAGTAGCTGGAACTAGAGGTGTGGCCAGCTCTCTTAAAAACTATTAAAACTGGCCTGATGCGGTGGCTCACACCTGTAATTCCAGCACTTCGAGAGGCCAAGGTGGATGGATCACGAGGTCAGGAGATAGAGACCATCATGGCCAACATGGTGAAACCCTGTTGCTACTAAAAATACAAAAAAAAAAAAAAAAAAAAAAAAGCTGGGCGTGGTGACGCACGCCTGTAAAGTGTAGTCCCGGCTACTCGGGAGGCTGAGGCAGGAGAATTGCTTGAACCCAAAGGCGGAGATTGCAGAGAGCCAAGATCGTGCCACTGCACTATAGCCTGGGCGACAATGTGAGACTCCGTCTCAAAAAAAAAAAAAAAACACTATTAAACCATCTCGAAGCCTAGTTTCAGCTGATCCATTAAACAATATATATGTGTGTATACACACATGCACATATGCTGTATGTCCATGTGTACGTAAGCATTCAGAAATTTGAGCAAACCAGCCATACTAATGTGTAGCTACTTAACTGCTTAAGCAGTTCTAGACTAAAATTGATTACTGATACTTCCTATAATTGGGTAGAAAAACGTGTAGCTTTTCTTGTTTCTTTCTTTTTTTTCTCTTTGAGACAGAGTCTCTGTCGCTCAGGCTACAGTGCAGTGGCACAATCTTGGCTCACTGCAACCTCTGCCTCCTGGGTTCAAGTGATTCCCATGCCTCAGTCTCCTGCGTAGCTGGGATTGCAGGCACCTGCCACCACACCTGGCTAATTTTTTTTGCCTTTTTAGTAGAGACAGGGTTTCGCCATGTTGGCCAGGCTGGTCTCAAACTCCTGACCTCAGGTGATCCGCCTACCTGTGCCTCCCAAAGTGCTGGAATTACAGGCGTGAGCCACTATGCCCGGCCGAACGTGTAGCTTTTTTCTCTTGCTGTAGGATTTTTATGTTTTATTAATATCAGATTGTATCTTTACATTTCTTTTAAGAAGGAAACAAATTTATTAGAATGGGAGACTTATAATGGGGTGAAATGAATGAAATAACTAAAACTTATCATGGAAGTACCTTTTTGTTTTTTAGATTACAGTCTATAATCCTGAGTCATTAATTTATTAAGAAGAGGTGTTAGTTACAGCTTAAAATTTTTCCTTTTGTGAGTTAACTAGAGACAGTAGAGAAGTTTGTAGGAGTTTTGGGTGGAGAGCACAGTAGTTACAGCAATTATATTGCTGGGATTTAAGCCAATGCAGTTTAGGTCTAATGCTTGGTGAATCACTCCATTGAAGGTCATGCCTTAAATATTAAAGTGCCTTTTTTTTTTCTTTTCTATTCATAGTGGTAGTCGCTCTTCTAAAACTTTTAAACCAAAGAAGAACATTCCAGAGGGTTCTCACCAGTATGAGCTCTTAAAACATGCAGAAGCCACACTTGGCAGTGGCAACCTCCGGATGGCTGTCATGCTTCCTGAGGGGGAAGATCTAAATGAATGGGTTGCAGTTAACAGTAAGTAGCCTTTCTGTTTCTCAGTAGACTATGAATTAGGGTAATAGCCTTGTTGTTGGTTAGTGTTGGTGCTATCCATTCTAGGATTTAGTTAGCAAGCTAATATTATAAAAGAGTGATATCTCAATCTAACTTTAACCTTCATGTTACTTTATTTAATTTATTATTATTTTTTGAGATGGAGTCTCAGTCACACAGGCTGGAAGGCTGGAGTACAGTGGTACAGTTATGTCTTACTGCACCCTTGACCTCCCTGGCTCAAGCAATCCTCTTACCTCAGCCTCCAGCGTAGCTGGGACTACAGGCATACATCACTATGCCTGGCTCATTTAAAAACATTTTTTAGTAGAGATGGGGGTCTCAGTATGTTGTGCATGATGGTCTTGAACTCCTGACCTCAAGTGATCCTTTTGCCTCAGCCTTCCACAGTGCTAGGATTACAAACATGAGTCACCATACCCAGTCCTTGTTATTGTATTTCTGAGTTATGGAGTTTTATTAAATCTTGTTTCCTATTTTAATGCAAAGCATAGATTTATTATCTTCATTACAATAATGATAACAATTTTTTATTTGTCAAACACTAATTGTATAGACATGCCACTCTCCTTTCTACATGATTTTATCTTTATAAACTTATGATGTAGATATGATTATTTCATTTAATAGATTAAGCTGAGACAATTAGTAACTTGCTTAGGTCATACAGCTATTAAATGGCAAAGCCTGGGCTCAAATATACAGCTATAGAATTTCAGAGTCTATTGAGTTAACAACCACTATGCTAAATTGCCTTTCTCAGTGGTATGCTCAGTAATTTGTCTAATTGTGCTTATTTAGCTTTTATTTTGATTTATTCATTTATTTTTTATCCCCCGCTGGAGTGCAGTGGCACGATTTTGGCTCACTACAACTCTGTTTCTTGGGTTCAAGCGATTCTTCTGCCTCAGCCTCCTGAGTAGCTGGGATTACAGGCATGTACCAGCATGCCCGGCTAATTTTTGTATTTTTGGTAGAGATGGGGTTTCACCATGTTGGTCAGGCTGGCTTCAAACTCCTGACCTTGTGATCCACCTGCGTCAGCCTCCCAAAGTGCTAGGATTTACAGGTATGAGCCAGTGCACCCTGCCAATTGTGCTTATTTTTTTTTTTTTAAAGACATCGAGTAGTAATCTTATGAAGTTAGTAAAATATATTTATGAGATGTTCTTAACTCCTACAGAGACTAACATAGGAATAGTAAATATATTCTTGGGAATTAAGCCAGAGAAAGTTGAGGAATAAAAGGTTCAGGGTGTTTCAGCATTAGTAAAAATAATAATAATAAGAGAATTTTATAATTGAAGGAAATTTATTTGAATTTAGTAAAAATAAAATGAAAGCTAATTGAAAGCATACACAAAATGTCTAGGCTTTAAGGAAAAGCAAAACAGTAGTTTTCTTAATATTTAATGGCCTCTTATTATAATTTGAACTATGTCACGGGATGTATAAATTGAGCTGCCCCCCTCTAATACCTTTTAGGAACCAGAGGATTGTATTATGATGTCTTAAAACTTACTGTGACAGCATTTACACAAGAGCCATATTATTATTATGTGATTATCCGCCTGAACCAAGAGAGGCTAGTTATTTGAAATAAAGTGATTTATTTGCTTTTTTGATGAGGCCAGTTGTATTTCTAAGATAGTTCCGTGTCATCTCCAAGATTTATATCAGAATAAATCTCCAATATATGTGTACATTCTTGTTGTACTTGTTTGTGCCTTTTTGTAAAATTTATGTGAGGGTTAATTTACTAATTTTTAAAATGTAAGCATGGCTGTATACAGCTTCTGTATTATAGTAGATTCTGTCTTCTCAGTTGCCACAACTGAGTGTCTGTACCTCCCTTATCTGCTTGGGATACATTCCAAGATGACCAGTGGATTCCTAAAACCAGTGATAGTACTGAACCTTATATACACTGTGTTTTTTTCTGTATACTACATACCTATGATAAACCTTAATTTATAAATTAAGCACAGTAAGAGATTAACAACTATTAATAAAATAGAACAATTATATTTTATACTGTAGTAGAAGTTATGTGAATATAGTCTCTACCTTTCAAAATAATCTTCTTATGGTTTAGTCACCCTTGTGACGTTTCACTCTGATAACCAAGATGGCTACTATAAGTGATTAATGGGCAGGTATACATCGTGGATATGCTAGACTGAGGGTTGATTCACATCCCAGATGGATGGAGTGAGATGGTGTGAAATTTCATCACATTACTCAGAATGGCACACAATTTAAAATTTATATATTGTTTATTTCTGAAATTTTCCATTTGATCTTTTTAGACCCTGGTTAATCACAGATAACTGAAACCATGGATAGTGAACCCACAGTTAAGGGGGGACTACTGTAGTACTATAATGCCTAGAACTTTGAGAACTTTTAAAATTTCATAGTAATTCTATAATTTTACTACAGCTGGACAAAGATTGCTTTGGACTGAAGCATTAGAACATCTACTTAGGACATATTCTGCTTTGAAAAATACAGCATTTAACTGAAGTATTGGACTGTAACACTGCACTCCAGCCTGGTTGACAGAGCAAGACTCTGTCTCCAACAAAAAAAGAGAAAGAAAATTTAAAATTCTGCTCTGGGAAAGACATTGTAAAGAAAATAAAAAATGAAGCCACTGACTAGCAGAAAATCTTTGCAGACAACATACATATTAAAGGACTTGTATCCAAAATATACAAAGAGCTCTTAACTTCAACAATAAGGGCTATGCTGGGCAACATAGCAAGACTCTGTCTTTAAGAAAAGAATAAGCTAGCCGGAGGTGTACATACCTGTAGCCATAGCTACTTGGGAGGCTGAGGTGGGAGGAATACTAGGAGTTCGAGGCTGCAGTGTGCCATGATCATACCATTGCACTCTAGCCTGAGCGGCGGAGTGAGACCCTGTCTCTAAAAAAATGAAATAAAATAAATTTAATAAAAACATAAGGAGAGAAAAAGAATCATACAATGAGCAGGATAAATCGATAGTAAATAGTAAGATATTAATAGTAGGTTGAAATCCATATATTATCAATAATAATTGTGTTAAATGTAAAGGTCAAAATGGTCCAACACAAAAGTTGGTTGTCCGGGCATGGCGGCTCATGCTTGTAAACTCTGCACTTTGGGAGGCTACAGTGGGATGATCTCTTGAGCCCAGAAGTTTGAAACCATTGTGGACAACATGGCAAATCTCCATCTTTACCAAAAATAAAAAAGTTAGCGAGGCATGGTGGCACACACCTGTGGTCCAGGCTGCTTAAGAGACTGAGGTGGGAAGATCTCTTGAGCCCAGAAGGTAAATGCTACAGTGAGTTGTGATTGCACCACTGCCCTCTAGCCTGGGCAACAGAGCAAGACCCTGTCTTAAACAGAAAACAAAGAACAAAAAACCCTGATTATGTCAAGATGACAACAAAGCAAAACAACTCTGAATGCTGCAAGATATACTATAAATATACAGATATAGAATGGTTGAAACCAAAGTTAAACACTAATCCAAAGAATGCCAATAGTCATGTCAGATAAAGTAGACATTAAGGCAAAAAGCAATGAAAAAGGATATTTTAAAATGATAAACGTTTCAATTCCCAAATAATATATAAAATTCCGAATGTATGTGTTTCTAATAACATCTCAAAAACTTAATAATATTAGTTGACTGAACTGAAAGGAGAAGTGGACAAATCCATGGTCGTAATGGGAGATTTTAACATTTCTCTTTCAGTAACAGAAAATGTAGAAGAAAAAATCAATAACGATTTAGAAAAATTTGAACAACATGATTAAGACTTGACCTAGGAGCACATGACCTAAGCACCTAAGAGTACAGATGTATATATGTACATTTTCAAAAATTGACACCAATACATTCTCTAACTAGAGAGCAGTTAGAGAATCTAGCTAGAAAGCAGATTTTGAATTTACTAAATTCAAAATCTAATCTAGCTAGAAAGCAGTAAACAAACAGAAATCTGTATATGTTTGGAAAAAGTATATCTCAATGAAAATTAGAAAATATTTTAAATTGAAATTTGGTGATGAAAATACTATATATGGAAACTTATGGGATATAGCTGAAGCTGTGTTAGAGGTAATGTAGAGCCTTACATACATACATATATTAGAAAAGAAAAAATATTAAAAGTTAATGAACTAAGCATCAATCTCTAGAGGTTGGGAAAACAACAGCAAATTAAATGCAAAGAAAGTTAAAGAGGTGAGGCCAGTGGTGGCTCATGCTTGTAATCCCAGCACTTTGGGAGGCTGAGGTGGGTGGATCACAAGGTCAGGAGTTCAAGACCAGCCTGGCCAACATGGCAAAACCCCATCTCTACTGAAAATACAAAAATTAGCTGCATGTGATGGCATGCACCTGTAGTCCCAGCTACTCGGGAGACTGAGACAGGAGAATTACTTGAACCCAGGAGGTGGAGGTTGCAGTGAGCTGAGATTGCGCTATTGCACTCCAGCCTAGGCAACAAGAGTGAAACTCCATCTCAAAAAAAAAAAATGTTAAAAGAGGTTATCAGTAAATAACAGAAATTAATAAAATAAAAAAGAAACATACAATAAAGAGAATCGGGCTGGGTGCAGTGGCTCACACCTGTAATCCCAGCACTTTGGGAGGCCGAGGTGGGAGAATACTTGAGGTCAGGAGTTCAAGATCAGCCTGACCAACATGGTGAAACCCCATCTCTACTAAAAATACAGAAATTAGCTGGATGTGGTGGCGGGTCCCTGTAATCTACATACTTGGGAGGCTGAGGCAGGAGAATTGCTTGAATCTGGGAGGTGGAGGTTACAGTGAGCTGAGATTGCACCACTGCACTGCAGCCTAGGTAACAGAGCAAGACTCCATCTCAAAAAAAAGGTGATTCTTTGAAAAAAGTCTAAAAATTTATAATTTCTGGTAAGATTGATCAAGAAAAAAAATTTTAATATTTATAAAATAAAAATATTATTTTAAAAATATTAATTATTTAAAATAATATTAGAAAGCACAAATAACCAATATCAGGGATAAAAAAGCAAATACACACCAGATCTTACATAGCATTAAAAGTTCTAAGAGAATATTGTGAACAAGTTATAAATGAATTCGAAAGTTTAATTGAAATAGCCAAATTCTTATAAAAATTCAACTTATCAAAGTTAGCACTAAAATAAAAAAATTTGAATAGTCTTGTAACTTAAAAAAAATTGTGTCTATTTAAAAACCTTGGCACAGTATATTTCCATGAAACATTTAAGGAAGAAATAATGCCAGTCTTTGGGTCTTACAGAGAATGGAAAAAATATTAGTTTTATGAATTCTGCATGAACATTACAAGAAAGGGAACTAGGTCATCTAACTTTTGAAATTAACCTAGATGTAAAATTCCTAATAAAAATATTTAGTGAATTGAATCTAGTAACATTTTAAGTGTTTATAATACATTATGACTAAGCTGAGTGTATTCCAGGAATGCAAAGGTTAATTTAACATTTGAGGGGGCCTCATGTTGTGGCTCATGCCTGTAATCCCAGTGTTTTGGGAGGCTATGGTGGAAGGATTGCTTAAAGCCAGGTGATTGAGATCAGCCTAGGCAATATAGTGAGTCCCACTATTTATAAAAAATTTTAAAAGTTAGCCAGGTATGGTGTTGCTTGCCAGTAGTCTTAGTTACTCAAGGAGGTCCAGGCGGGAGAATTGCTTGAACCCAGGAGTTTGAGGCTGCACTGAGCTCTGATCATAGGACTGCACCCCAAGCCTGGGCGACAGAGTGAGATCTTAACTCAAAAAAAAAACGTTAGAAAAAAAAAATTTAAATTTGTCATTGTAACTCACTGCATTAGCCAATCAAGGAGGAAAAAAATCATATCACAGCAATATGTGCAGAAAACCATTTGATAAAATTCAAAATCAATTCATAATAAAAAGGTTATCAAGTAATAGATAAGAACTTTTTTCTGATAAAGCATATTTATTTGCAGAATAGCTATAACATTATAATAGTAAATGTTGAAATTTTTTCTTAATCTGGGAAAGTGTCACGGATATCCACTAGTATTTTACTGGAGTCTTTATTTATTTATTTTTATACAGAGTCTTGCTCTGTTGCCCAGGCTGGAGTGCAGTGGCACGATCTGGGCTCATAGCAACTTCTGCCTCCTGAGTTCAAGTAGTTCTCCTGTCTCAGCCTCCCATGTAGCTGGGACTACAGGCGTACCTCTGCCATGCCCTGCTCATTTTTTGTATTTTAGTAGAGATGGGGTTTCACCATATTGTTCAGGCTGGTCTCAAACTCCTGACATCAGATGATCTGCCTGAAATGGCTTTCCAAAGTGCTGGGACTACAGTCATGAGCCACTGCGTCCAGCCAGTTACTGGAGTCTTAACCAAGTCAGTAAGGCAAGAAAAAGAATACAAAATATACTGACTAGAAAGGAAGAAATAATTATTTTTTTCATTCATAGCCAATAAAAGTAAATATGTTGATTGGTCTGAAAATGCCTTTTTGGAAAAGAAAATGTGTTGAAAATCTAAAAGACTATGATTATTATTACTACACCATGATTATTATTACTAATAGATGAATTTAATGAGGTTGTTAGCTCTAGGGTCAATATAAAATTATGACTATCTCATTACCAGAAAATGGAGTCCAAAAAAAAATGAACAAAAGGAAAAAATATATAGCATCAAAAATATCAACCTAGGAACAAATCTAGTGAAACATGGAAACTATTCCTTAATGATTAGTGCTTTTTATCTTTTTTTTTTAAATTAAATTTTTATTTTTTGAGAGGGTTTTGCCCTGTCATCCAGGTTGGAGTTCAGTGGCACAATCATGGCTCACTGCAGCCTTGAACTTCTCTGGCTCAAGCAATCCTCCCACCTTAGCCTCCTAGAGTGTCTAGAGTGCTGGGATTACAGGTGTGACCACCATGCCCAGCTATTTTATTTATTATTTAATTTTTTATAGTGATGGGGTTTTACTGTGTTGTCCAGGGTGATCTCATGCTCCTGGGCTCAAGTGATCCTCCCAAGGCCTTGTTCTCCCCCGGGTGCTGGGATTACAGACATGAACCACCATGGCCGGCTTAGTTTTTTTAAGAAATTTATAGGCTGGGTGCAGTGGCTCACGCCTGTAATCCCAGCAGTTTGGGAGGCCGAGGCAGGTGGATCACGAGGTCAAGAGATCGAGACCATCCTGGTCAACAAGGTGAAACCCTGTCTCTACTAAAATACAAAAATTAGCTGGGTGTGGTGGCACACGCCTGTAATCCCAGCTACTTGGGAGGCTGAGGCAGGAGAATTGCTTGAACCCGTGAGCCGAGATTGGGCCATTGCACTCCAGCCTGGGTAGCAAGAGCAAAACTCCATCTCAAAAAAAAAAAAAAAAAAAAAAAGAAATTTATAAATGCCAAAGGTCATGAATATGTTCTTTTAAACTTAATTGTCTTTCCTTTCACATTTAGAGGTGCAGTCTACTTGGAATTGCTTTTTGGGTATGACATGAGTTAAGAGTCAAATTTTATTTTATTTTACTTTATTTTTTTGAGACACGGTCTCGTTCTTTGGCCTTAGGCTAGAGTACAGTGGCGAGATCGTAGCTCACTATACCCTCGAATTGCTCAAGCAGTTCTCCTGTCTCAGCTTTGTGAGTAGTGTGGCTGGGACTGCAGGAGAGCACCACCATACTTGGCTAATGTTTAAAATATTTTTTTTGCAGAGGTGGGGTCTTGCCGTATTCCTCAGGCTGGTCTTGAACTCCTGGCCTCAAGCCGTTCTCTTGCCTCAGCCTCACAAAGTGCTAGGATTATAGGCATGAACCAACTGTGCCTGGCCAGGTTTTATTTTTTTCCCATAGCAATAACCAGTTGACTCAGAAATATTATGAAAAGACTGTACTTTGCTTATTCTGCAGTGATGGCTGTGTAATAAATCAAATGTTTCACCTATGTTTGCATCTTTTTCTGTAATGTAGTAATTGCTCATGTCTCTCTTCTGTTCCATTGGTCTACTAAAATCATACTCTTTTATTCATTGTGCTTTATCAGTCTTTTTTTTTTTTTTTGAGATGGAGCCTTGCTCTTGTTGCCCAGGCTGGAGTGCAATGGCACGATCTTGGCTCACTGCAACCTCTGCCTCCCGGGCTCAAGAGATTCTCCTGCCTCAGCCTCCTGAGTAGCTGGGACTACAGGCACCCGCTACCACGCCCAGCTAATTTTTGTATTTTTGGTAGAGATGGGGTTTCACTGTGTTGGCCAGGCTGCTCTGGAACTCTTGACCTCATGATCCGCCTGCCTCGGCCTCCCAAAGTGCTGGGTTTACAGGTGTGAGCCACCACACCCGGCCTGTGCTTTATAAATCTTAATACTTACCTTTTGTTTTTGTTTTGAGACATGGTGTCATTCTGTCACCCAGGCTGGAGTGCACTAATGTGATCATGGCTCACTGCAGCCTGACTTCCTGGGCTCAAGGAGTCCTCTTACCTCCGCCTGCTGTGCAGCTGGAACCACAGGCATCCACCACCATGCCCACCTAATTTTATTTTTATTTTTAGGTGGAGACGAGGTCTCAGTGTGTTGCCCAGGCTGATATTGAACTCCTGTGCTTAAGCAATTCTCCAGCCTTGGCCTGTGAATGTGTTGGGATTATAGGTGTGACACATCGTGCCCAGCCTGGTTCTTTTTTAAGAATGTGTTGGATATTCTTGCCTTGTTGCATTTTCAAATAAATTTTAGCCTTTTTAGGGCCTATGGAATGGCATTCTGCCATCATTTAAATTTGTAGTTCCATGATGACCAACATCTTTTCATAGGATATTTGACCACTTGGAAAGTTCTTTTGTGAAGTGACCAGTTCAAAACTGTCACGTTTTTCAACTGTGTTGTCTTTTTCTTATTGATCTATATGAGTTCTTTATATATTCTAGATACAAGATTTTTGTTGTTTAGATGTGTTGTAAATAATTTCTTCCTCTCTGTGCTTGCCTTTTTGCTCTCAAGGGAGTCATTTGATGAACACAAGCTGCTCATATCAATGTATTGAGACGTCCGTGTATGCTTTTCACCTGTTCTTTGTTGGGGGAAAGAACACTGATGAACCTATTCTGTTTGAGTACAATTAAAATTTCATTTTAAATTTAGCCATTCTGTTTTACTTACAACTGATATTTGCTTTACAGCTGTGGATTTCTTCAATCAGATCAACATGCTTTATGGAACCATCACAGATTTCTGTACAGAAGAGAGTTGTCCAGTGATGTCAGCTGGCCCAAAGTAAGACATGGTTAATGATCAGTTCTCATTTTTATATTAGTTTATGGTTCTTGGAGAGAACGATATTTCTGACGATGTGATTTCTCTACTTAGCATCTCTGTTTGAGGTTTGCCAGTGACTGTTAATCTAGATTCCTTAGCTTGGGCTTTGTGACCCTCCATCCTGCCTTTCCTGTGTTCGCTTATGTGTCTTCTCTGGTCTATCCTAACTAGATTACTGGAAATTCTTTGCTGTCCCCCTCCATTACTTATACCTTCTGGAAGCTCGCTTACTCTTTTCTTTCTTGGATATTTTTCTTTTCTCCCATTTCACTCCTGTCATTTTCTGTCAGTATTTCAAAAAAAATCTCACTGATCTTAAAGTTTATTATCAAATGCTTCTCTGTCAGAACCTTCTGATTTCATCAGACTATTAAACTTTTTTACCTTTATAATGATGTTTCTTTGTTATATTTCTTATGCTGTTCATACATACTTTATTTAACCTGTTAGATTTGTTCTTTTAATTCCCTTTTGGTGCAAGGACAGAGCTTGCTACCTTGTTTTAAAGCCCAGAAAACGTGGGTTGAATCAGTACATTTTGGAAACTGGATTTTATTATTACTACTAATAATAGCAATGGCAGTTACCATTTATTTAGTGGTACCTAAATGTAAGGCCTTTCATACATATCTTTTTACATCATATGTCAGCATTCATCATAAAAATATTACTCTATGCATTGCCATAGACTCAAAGAATTTAGTCAGATGATCAAAGAGCCCATAACAGAGGTATAATATTGTAGCTCAGCAAAGATATGGAGATACCATATGAGGAGGTAAAAGAAGTTGGCAGTTCTCAGTAAAGTGAAAGGAAGACCACACTAGGAAAGGCACAAAGCTGCGTTGAACCTTCACTTCTTTCTAGCACATAGAGATGAGTATAGCTGCAGAGCTATTCAAAATCTAGTGTCTGTCAATTCCCTTCCTCCATTTAGACCTCTTCCTGCAGAAGTATGTTTGTGGTTTTTACCCCCTCATGGGACTGTTTACTTTGGAGAAACGTCTTCTGTGGACTTTGCATGGGGTTTATAGTTGCAGGTGCGTCTTTTGTTTTCTCTTCACCCTGTTTGAACTTGTATGAATTAAGTTGCACTCCCCAACTCCCCTTTTTGAAAAGTCTAGTCAAGATAGTCCTTTTAAAAAATAATGTGGTTTAGGCTAGGCATGTTTGCTCACACCTGTAATCCCAGCACTTTGGGAGGTTGAGGCTGGTAGATCGTTGCCTGAGGTTAGGAGGTTGAGAGCAGCCTGGGCAACATGGTGAATCTTGTCTCTACTAAAAATACAAAAATTAGCTAAGCATGGTGGTGCGAACCTATAATCCCAGCTACTCGGGAGGCTGAGGCATGAGAATCACTTGAACCTGGGAGGTGGAGGTTGCAGTGAGCTGGGATCGTGTCACTGCACTCCAGCCTGGGTAACAGAGTGAGACTGTCTCAAAAAAAAAAATTGTGGTTTAAAGACATAGGTGTCTCCTAGTTTTATCATCAAAGGTAGAATGTGAATTTCTGTTACTTGTTATTTTGGAAAGATTTCTTAGAGGAATGGGGGCATTTAGAAATGAATTAAGTCCCCTTTTAGTATTACTTAATTCTTGTCAGTATTACTGGTATTCACTTTGGTTAAGTTTCACTTGTGAAAGTAGATGTTTTTAATTTTTCTATTCTATGGTTAGTTATGCCTTGAGAAGTTAAATAGCACTGCCTTCTATGAAAGCCAGTTCTCCTGGCTTGAGAGCTCTTTACCTCTGCTGCTGTACACGTGCGTGCGTGCATGATGTTAAAGCTGTGTGGTCTCCGGCCTTCCCCGCCTGCCTGCTTCCCTCTCTTTCTCTTCTTTCTTTCTTCTTTTTCTTCCTTTCTCCCTCTTTCTTCTTTCTCTGCATTCCTTTTCTTCTTCCTCCTCTTTTCCTCTCTCCCTCCCTGTCTCTTTTTTTTTGGAGAATCTTGACATTTCCCAGTTATTAGTGCTAAGAGGATGTAGTTGTTGTCATGGTACTTCATCTTTACCAGCAGATGCAGGACTGTGCCTAGGAGAGGCATTTGTTAATATTTAACAAATGCTAAGCCCCTTGTAAAGTGGTATTGAATGATGGCTGATAGAACTTTGTTCTCAGTTACTGTTTTTTTATTTTTATTTTATTTTTTTGAGACAGTCTCACTCTGTCGTCCAGGCTGGTGTGCAATGGTGCGATCTTGGCTTACTGTAACCTCTGCATCTTAGGTTCAAGAGATCTCCTGCCTTAGCCTCTCGAGTAGCTGGGATTAAAGGTGTGCACCACCACGTCCAACTATTTTTGTATTTTTAGTATAGATGGGGTTTCATCATGTTGGCCAAGCTGGTCTCAAACTCTTGACCTCAAGTGATCTGCCCTCCTCAGCCTCCCAAAGTGCTGGAATTACAAGAGTGAGCCACTGCGCCTGGCCCTCACTTTATGTTTTTTATTATTATTAAAAAAGAAATTGTGAATTGGAGTTTGCAGTTTACAAGTTCATGCTGTGATGACAGAAATAAATTTTAAAGAGAATAGTCTGTCAAAGGTGGAATGAGAAAGACAACGAGGCAAAATAGAGCTACAGAATGAAGGAAGTCATCCTAAGTATACATATGACAAAAGAAAGAGATTAGGGAGTCATAATTTTAAATTCTAAAGGTCTAAGCAATATAAATTATGTTTCAAAAAGCCTTAGGATATTGAAAGTTGATATTTTTAAAAAATCAGGATATTGAAAATGATTCTTTGGTTTACCTTGCTTGTTTTTGATTTTTACATTTAAAAATGAATGTGAAACATCTGAAAATGATTGACAAGATGAAAAACATGATGGTGAGGGAAAGTTAAAAATGTTAAGGTTTCTTAACATAAGGTAGTAAACATGGTTGTGTCCCTGTCTCTTAAGAATAATTATGGGCTGGGGATGGTGGCTCTTACTTGTAATCTCGGCACTTTGGGCAAGGGTGCAGTGAGCTATGCTTGTGCCACTGTACTTAAGCCTAAGCTACACAGCAAGACCCTGTCTTAAAAAAAGAAAAAAGGCAAAATGATGGCTAGAATGTCACCATTCATGGTCTCTGTCTTCTAAGAGTAGCAAACAAGGAGATAAAATAGGCTTAAATTACACTAAAAACATTAATGTTATATTAAAAGAATCTTTTGACTGTGAAAGTGATTAAACAGTTAAAACAGGATATGAAGAGGTGTTGGAAAGTATCTCCTTGTAGACCTTCAAAATGCGACTTGATAGTAATCCCTGTTGTCCCACTTTGGCAGAAAAATTTTCTATAGAATGTTTAATTCAGATGCATCTTGTTTAATATTATTGTTCAGGTGTAAGTAGTTCTGATTAATAGACATCCTCGTTTATCCTATCTGAATAATTTTTATTGTTTAAAATACCCTGTAGTATTTTTCTGTTATATATTGCCTTCTCCTTTCCCAGTCTCACTGACCTATTATTTAGCCCAAACTCTAGGGACAGGGTTAGAAAAACACAGTTGAATCAAAGGGAGAAGTTCAGCAAAAGTAACCTCTTGGAAAGTAAAATACTAAATCCTAGGGCAGTTTAGAGACTTTTCCACTTTGGAGTTTCACCTGTATGCATCTTTCTTATCTCAAAATTCAGTGTGTGTGTGTAACTCTTATAGGGTTCTTTTTTTTTTTTTTTTTTGAGATGGAGTCTCACTCTGTTGCTCAGGCTGGAGTGCAGTTGCACCATTTTGGCTCACTGCAACCTCTCCCTCCCGGGTTCAAGCAATTTCCAGCTAATTTTTGTATTTTTAGTAGAGGTGGGGTTTCACCATGTTGGCCAGGCTGGTCTTGGGCTCTGGACCTCAGGTGAACTACCTACTTCAGCTTCCTGAAGTGCTAGGATTACAAGCATGAGCCGCCATGCTCAGCCTCTTTAGGGTTATTATCATACTGTTTTTACATCTTCACTTTTGAGTCTGTCTTTTCTACTAGTCTGTTTCCCTTGAGAGTAGGGAAAGTGCTTTCATTTTAGTGTTTCTTGTTCTTGACTTAGTATGTTTCACATGGAAGGTACATATTAGATGTTTATTGAATCAAAGGATGGTGTTCTGCTAATATTGAAAGCCTTTATTTGGGTTGCACATTTTCTTTGGACCTTCTTTAAAGACATGGTTAGCCCTTCAGCCAAACGTACTCAAATATTAAATCATTCTCATTTTCATTAATCTTACTTTGGTGCTTCGGTGTCATTTTCTATCCTTCATGGAAAATTTAAAGCCCCAAGTTAAAAAAAAATTGTACTGCATAAGAGAAATGGGTTTTAAAAGGAAGAAAAAGGACCGTAAAGTCCAGAAGTGGTCAGCATAGAACTAGGAAGTAAGCTAGTTTTTCTGCTATAATAGTGTCTGATTCTAAAATATAAATGCTATTTATGAGAGCTATGTAAAAAAATTCAGACCTGAGGAGAGTATAGAAACACAAAACATGAGTTTGTTGGGATCTGCTTAGTTTGGATTGTGATAAATGCAAAGTAGTCCACTGGCAATTTAAAAATGTATCTTTATTTGGAGGACAGAATATTGAAAACATGTCTGTGTATACATTAGTAATATACATAAAATATATACACTATGTATAGGTATATGCTGATCTTCTGTGTGCTTTTTATCTCTCCAATGCAGATATGAGTATCATTGGGCAGATGGAACAAACATCAAGAAACCTATTAAGTGCTCTGCACCAAAGTATATTGATTACTTGATGACCTGGGTTCAGGATCAGTTGGATGATGAGACATTATTTCCATCAAAAATTGGTATAATTATTTTTTGTGATTGGGATTCATCTTGATTTATCTTTTATATGTTTCTAGAATTTTCCTCCCTTTTCCACTGTATCTAGTTTGAGAGTTCTTTAGGGCTGTGTTGTTGTATGTGTATGTTACGCAGTTCCCAAGAAGAGGCACAAAAATTTGTTAACCCAGTGGTAAAATAAACAAGTTATCCTGTGTGAATTGAGCCTTTCCCCTTTAACTTAGTGCTTTTAAATGCACAATTAGCTGAAAGGCTAGGTTTATTAGAAAATAAATGATCTCCCTCTCTTATGGTAATTATTTTATTAAGTTTTTGTTGATATTCTAGATTACAATATCACTGAGTTTATTTTTAGACAACAATAGTTTTTTTTTATACTTTAAAAAATAATTATGATCATCATTGAGAATAAACTTACTTCTCTGAAGTAAGGGGAAGGGCTTAAGAATCCCTTCTGGTAGAAAGTTCTAGATAGAGGCTTATTACTATTTCAGAAATCATGCTTAATTACTGGACCTAACATATATTTCTAATCTTATGCACTTAAAGGTGTTCTATCTTTTTCACACCAAACTTATCATGAACATTAACGTAAACCCTCTTATTTTATTTTATGTATTTAATTTAATTTTTAAAAAATGTTCTGGGAGACAGTCTCACTCTGTTGCCCAGGCTGGAGTGCAGTGGCATGATTTTGGCTCACTGTAACCTCCACCTCCCAGGTTCAAGCGATTCTCCTGTGTCAACCTACCAAGTAACTGGGACTCAGGCATGTACCACCACACCCAGCTAATGTTTTTGGATTTTTAGTAGAGATGGGGTTTCACCATGTTGTCCAGTCTGGTCTCGAACCCCTGACGTCAAGTAATCTGCCTGCCTTGGCCTCCCAAAGTGCTGGGATCCCTCTCTATAATTTTAAATGATGAGATCAGTATATCTGGGATAGTAACAAAATCTGGCTCATGTTATAGAGAAAGAGAATGGATATTGAGTAGATATAACATCTGCCACAGTCACATGTACTTATTTAGGGAAGTTCTTTTGGCTTCTATCCAGTGTTATACAGTAATATATTTGTGATCAAAAGGGAGTTTGAATTTATGACTCACAATATGAATCTTACAGATTCAGATACTAAGCTATGTGAGAAGAAAACAAGATTTGAGGGGTTGCCCTATTATTGGCTGAGCGACTTTTGTTTTTTTATATTTATTTTTAAGGGCAGACTGATCAGGTAGAAATTGTTCACATCTAGATGGTCATATGTTTTTGCCTTCTCAAACTTCTTACAACTGATTATCTCAAAAAGAATTTGCTCTTCTGATGTTAGAACTTTTTGACATCTTACGATTTTTTTTTGGAAAAAATGTGGTGGTGAAGACAATATAAATAGTTGTTGTTATTATGGAGTATTTTAAACATATTTATTGAATGCATTAACCACTGTGAACTTTTGTAATAAAAGAGCAAATTTTAAGAGTGAATTACTTACATATATATCATAAGGGTTGGATGAGTATCCCCACCTTATCTCTTATCTCTCATAATACAGTTTTTAAATTTTTATTTTGATCCAATTTCAAACTTTTAGAAAATTTGCAAGACTTATACAAGGAAATGTGCAAAGAATCATACAAACCCCTCATCCAGATTGTTAATTGTTAACATCTTCCTCCTTCCTTTCCCTCTTCCCCAACCTCTCTCACACATACACATACATTCATTCATTCCTTTTCCTAAACTGTTTGAGAGTAAGTTGCATATATGATGCCTTTAAAACTTGATTTTGTATTTCCTTAGAAAAATCATAGTGCAGATATCAAGATTAGGAAATTTATACTGATGTTACGCTGTTTTCCAATCTATAGATCTTGTTTGGGCTTTTCAGGTTTTCTTAATAATATACTTTATAGCAAAGAAAATCTTTGATACTTGTTTTCATTTATTTGTTGTTTCTTTAGCCTCCTTTGATTTGGAAATGTGCATTTTAGTCGTTTTTGTTTTTTTATGACATCAGTGTTGTCGAAGAGTGCATATTATTTTATAGATTTTCCTTTCACTTTGGTTTGTCTTATGTGTCTTTGTGAACTATAGTAATTGTAAGTGAGCAGTAGCAATATGATGACATCGAACCCAGTGGTACCAATATTTGGCTGTTTTTGTCAATCTGTATCATTTAGCATGTTTAACAGAGGATATCGGATTTTATACATTTTTTAAGATAAATTTTATTGTATATATTTAACACATACAACATGATATGAGATTATACATAATAAAATGGTTATTATAGTGAAACAGATGACCATCTCCATTATCTTACGTAGTTACCCGTTCCCCCTGTGGTAAGAGCAGCTTAATCTACTCATTTAGCAGAACCCTGAATACAGTATACTGTTCTTTTTTTAAATTATTATTTTTTTGAGACAGGGTCTCATTCTGTTGCCAAGGCTGAAGTTCAGTGGCACAGTCACAGCTCACTACAGCCTCAATCTCCCAGGCTCAAGCAGTCCTACTGCTTCAGCCTCCTTAGTAACTGGGGCCACAGGTATATACCACCATACCCAGCTAATTTCTAATATTTTGAAGAGGCAAGGTGCCGCCATGTTGCCCATGTTGGTCTTGAACTCCTGGCTCAAGTGATCCTCCCACCTTGTCCTCTCAAGTGTTGGGATTATAGGCGTGAGTCACTGCCCAGCCTCACTACACTAAGTACACTATTTGTAACTATGGTCCTTATGTTGTACATTAGATCTTTAGGCTTGTTCATTCTGCGTATCTGGTACTTTGTATCCTTTCACTTACCTTCACCACACCCCCTGGTGGCCACTGTTTTATTCTCTATCTCTGTATATTTGACTTAAAAAAAAATCCACATGTAAGTGAGGTCATTGCAATATTTTTCTTTTTGTGTTTGGCTTGTTTCACTTAGTGTTGTAACCGAGTGAGTGCAAAATCACCACTGAGACAAAGACTAGGCCAAATTACAGGGTCTTTATTGCTGGCAGCCACAGAGGACTCACGTCTCTCTAACCCGTGGCCCCAAAAGGAAGGTGTCAAGACCTTTTATGCCTGTAAACCACCTCCTGGGTGGGGCTGGGGGCAAGGGACTTTGGACATTCTGAGGGCCAGGGGACTTTCGACATTCCAATTGTTACTTAAGTGGTTCACAGAAGTCAAGATAAGCGTTAGTTTACACATTGTCTGGGTAGGGTGGAAATTACAGACCTTAGTTACTTATTACAAGTTTGAAAATGGTGCAGGGGCCAAAATGGCGTTGGTTTGGACTGCTTGCCTGTCACATTAGGGTTACAGAGAGCAGTTTCAATGGAAAGCCGAGGTATAATTGAGGTATGCTATGCAGTTTATGGGGCATTTACCATGTCACATTAGCATAATGTCCTCCAGATCCATCCATGTTGTGGCAGATTGCAAGATCTACTCTTTTTGTGGCTGAATAATATTTCATTGTAATATATATATATATATATATATATATATATATATATAGCACCGTTTTAAAAATCCATTCATCTGTTGATGGACACCTGGGTTGTTTCCATGTCCTGGCTATTTTGAACAATGCTGCAGAGAACATGGGAGTGCAGATACCTTTATGACTGGGTTATTTCATTTCCTTTGGGTATATACCCAGA
Organism: Ateles fusciceps; assembly: GCA_036589455.1. Lineage (NCBI taxonomy): Eukaryota > Metazoa > Chordata > Mammalia > Primates > Atelidae > Ateles > Ateles fusciceps. The sequence continues at coordinate 213,086 of JAZHEH010001615.1, forward strand.
AGACAGATTGCTGGGTCATATGATATTCTGTTTTTAATTCTTTGGGAAACTCTATGCTGTTTTCCATAGTGGCCATACCAATCTGTGTTCCCACCAACAGTATATGAGAGTTCCCTTTTCTCTACAGGGATTTTATATTTTTTGACTTTCGTATTTCAGTACTGTAAAAGTGCTGTAATTCATCAATCAGTGGAATAGAGAATGTAGCTAATTTCAGGACAAATGTAAACCTGGAGTAGTAATGAAATAATTCCTATAGAAAAAAGTACAATATATACTGCAAGCATTTTAAACAAAACTGAACGTGGTTAATGCATTGTTTCTGCTCAGCACATACTTTTACTGAGACTTAAGAAATCTGATGATCTGAGTGTGAGTTTCAGCTACACTACCATCTTGGGTGTGTATCTGTTTCATTTTAGTAATGTGGTGGTAGTATGTTAGAGACATAACAGGCTCTAATGAAGACTGATTCTTATACCATAAAAACTTTGAAGGTTATTTTCATTCATGACATATTGAGAACTTCTGAAAAGGTATAATGGGTATATGTGTAAATTCACAAATACTACTTCTTTTCAGCCTTGTCTTGGTAATTCACGTTGCCCTTTGTTGACAAACTCATGTTGTCTTGTTGTCATCTCCTGTTATTAGAGGGAATTGTTTCTCTCTTTTCTAGGTGTCCCGTTCCCAAAGAATTTCATGTCTGTGGCAAAAACTATACTCAAACGCCTCTTTAGGGTTTATGCTCACATTTATCATCAGCATTTTGACCCTGTGATCCAACTTCAGGAGGAAGCACATCTAAATACATCTTTCAAGCACTTTATTTTTTTTGTCCAGGTAAGTTGGATTAGGAGGCCTTTGGTGCTCAGGGTTAAGCATTTATCTTCATAGTTCTAAGGTGAATACTGCATCCACACTGTCAGGATGGAATTTGCCATATCTCTCTGGTCTGCATCCTCCTCTATGCTTTTCCATGATGACAAGGACTGGCTTTTTGTTTCTAAATTGTGTTAGTCTCCAAGTTGATGGCATGCAGGTCTAAAATGGATTTGAAAAGTTGTGCCTTGGATTTGCTTCAGTTTACAGGCCATATGGAGGGGCTTGATAATGAATCTGACTAGTTTGGCAGATCTGTGGATGAACTGGGTCTCCTGGGCATTTTAGTACTTCTCCCACTCCAGTCTGCCCTGGATCTTTATTAGCGGACTCTGACCCAGGAATGGGTTTTGAATATCACTCATTTTTTGTCCTTCTTTTTAAAACCACATTCTAAATAATTTTCAAGTTAAGGACTATCCATCATGTTTGAGGAAAAATATGTCACAAAGAATGTTTCTGTGCCAGATGGCCATTAGTCTTTGGTTTGACTTCCTAGTTGACCTTCTCTTTTTATAGTCTTCAGAAAACTGGCCTTAGAAATGTAGACTAAGAGCAGTAACAGTATTCTCACCTTGCTCTAATAATAAGAGAAATAACAGGCAGAAATGAAAAAGATATGGAAATAGAAGAGCTGGCCAGGTTTTTATTGTTGTTATTGGAAGTTGAGAAGGAGAGATGGTGATCAGCAGAAGCCCAAGTCTTGAATTCGTGTTGTTTTTGTATATCTAAAGGCATATATTTATAAATGCCTTTGCCACTTCCCCCTGTACACTTAAGAAATATGTATCCATCTTCCCTTGTATACACTCCTCACACTGAAGGCAACTATTTTACCTATATAAACATACTTTAGGAGATTGTATGCTGCCGAAACTGTTGCTGTCAACAGTTACTTTACCGTGATATCCTATGTCCAGAACTAAGGAACAAAGAAAATGTTGTCCTAAAGTTTGCATCTGTGTTTGGTTTAGGCAGAATGTGATTGCTAAAGTTAATGTTGTGGTGGTTTAAGAGAGTATGTTCTCTCTCCAGAAGGGTTAGTTTTACTTGGCTGAGTGATCTTATACTCTGTTTCCCAACTCCTAGCAAATAGCAGGGGATCGATTTATAGCATTTACCACATCTGATGCTCTTTGTATCTCAGGACACTGTGAGCTTCTTAAAGGTAGGTTCATTAGTTTTACAGTATCACCGTTTGATTAAGCAAGGGCGGCACCTGCCTTGGGCCCCACAATTTAGAGATACCTGCTCTGGTCCTTCTGTAGCCTACACCCCTCCCCACAGAGTGAGGAATCTGTAGGGCCAAGAACATACCTATCTCGATCCTTTGTGGTGCTTGCTTGGGTACCTGAAACCCAGAATTCTCTGTCCACATGGTCCAAAACGTATTATTTCCAGGGTCTCTGTGCATCTTTTCCTGGGCTCTGTTCTTTTGAGGGCAGGTTCCGTCTCTGATGTGGATACCTTTAGGCCTGAGGGATTGCTGATGACAGCTGTTTCTGAGGGCATGTGGACATTACCCAAAGTGTCCACACTCATATGTGAGGTCTCTTGAGGTGCAGGATGGATGGGGTTTAAAAGTAGGGAGGTCTGAGGGCCAGGCACCCGAGTCTGGTTCTCCTAATGTCACTATTTTCCAGTGCAGAATCCTTAGGAGTCTGGAGAATTCTTTTTTTTCAGACGGAGTCTCACTTTGTTGCCCAGGCTGGAGTTCAATGGTACCATGTCGGCTCACTGCAACCTCTTTCTTTTGGGTTCAAGCAATTCTGCTTTAGCCTCCCAAATAGCTGGGATTACAGGCCCCCACCATGCCTGCTAATTTTTGTATTTTTTAGTAGAGAGGAGGTTTCACCATGTTGGCCAGGGTGGTCTCGAACTCCTGACTTCAGGTGATTCACCTGCCTCAGCCTCCCAAAGTGCTGGGATTACAGGTGTGAGCCACCACGCCTGGCTGAGTGTGGAGTATTCTAAGTTTGAATCTGTTCTCCTGGTCTCTATGAAGGTATATTTGTTAAGGTAGGAGGATAGAACATGTTTTACTTAACAACATACTAGCTTAATACAAAATTTAGTAATTTAGTCATATGATACATATCCATTTGCGTTATTGGCCCAGAAGCTACAAACCTTACGGGTGGTCCTGCTATTAAATACCCCCTAATGCTTCTCTCCAGTATTTAACTGTAGTGCTTGGTACATGATAGATACTAATAAAAGAATTAAATTTGAAGCTGAGAATGCCTTACCATGGCAAAAGATCAGAAGTGTGGACAAACCTCTGTTTACTAGCCTTTTAATTTATAGTTCAGGGGAAATCTATTCAGAAGAGAACTTCAGAATGACGGGTGGAATTTCTAAAGGAGCACAAATTAAATTCGGGCTTTCTCATTTGTTCTTCACAAGATTTTAATTTATCATTTGTGGACTCAACCATATTCATGTTATTTTCCTACCATATCTTGCAAGATAGCTTGTAGATACATTAGTTTATAACCAGGTTTTTGCTTGTCATATAATGCTCAAGTTTGCCTGTGATGCTAGAGTGTGTTTCGTGTGTGTGTGTGCGCGCATGTGCGCGCGCACGTGCGTGCACCTCTACTTGGTTGACTGTATTTAAATGGTGTCCAGATCATTCCTTTCAACAGGAAGCAGCAACTCCCATTTATTGTTACTTTGTGCCAGGCATTACATGAAATAATTAATATCCAGTATCACATTTAGTTCCCACAATAATTTTATGAGTTAGGGGGATTTAGCCTAATGTCACAGATGTAAAAACATAACATCAGGAGTGGTTAAGTGATTTACCCAAGACACAGACCTAGTGAATAAGGGGGAAAAAAATTCTGCTTTTATTTACTTCAAAAGCTAATTTCCAACAAATGTTAATGGTAATTTAGTTTGGAATAAGATGCAAATAATGTTTTTGCTATTTGTTCTGCCTTTCTTTATCATGCATAGGAATTCAACCTTATCGATAGAAGAGAACTTGCACCACTCCAAGAACTGATTGAAAAACTCACCTCAAAGGACAGATAAAGGATGCAGAGCTGTGCAAATTGTTCCTCAAATGAAGCAGTGTGGAGTGTGTTGGGGTTTTTGTTATATTTTGTTTTTATCTGGATTATTTTTGTCCTAGGTTTGGGGGGACTTGTTTGGGTTCCTTTTTCTTTATTCTGATTATATAAAACCATATTCTATTGCTAGGGGGAAGCCAAGAACCATTCTCTTTACATTTGATAAGAGTAAATTTATCTTAGTGTTTTTAAACATGGTTTTGGTTACTTGAGGAGTTTTTAAATAATATTGTGTGCTGCAAGAAAGTGCTGATTGATTGAACTGCTGATGGACTGGTTTCTGTGTGGTATAAATTGTGGCCCATTTTTGAAGTCCCCAAAAGACTTATGTTTTTAAGTGCCTTGGCAGGCTCACTTCTGAGGTGCAAAGCATAGATATAGAACTGAACAGGGCTTAAAACAATATTAGGATTACTACCCAGGGCACTTACTGGTGCATGTTGTAAAATATCTGTCATAAAAGCCATAGTTTACCTAAAATGCTCATCTCCAGCCTTTACTGCTTTGAAGAAACAGAATTTGTAAAGGTGTGCATGTAGAACATAAAAAATATTTCTTAATTATTTTTGATATTGATGGTAATATGTTCAACAGTGCTTAACGCTCTACAGGCAGGTCTTTTCCAACCTCTTGATATCTGTGATATTGAAACTTGAGGATATAGAAATGTGTTACATTTTGGCTTCTTTCTACATTTTAACTGCACTGTAGTTGTAAAAATTCTGGTTATATATAGGATTGCCATCTTCAGAGGTGATGCTGAACTGTGAGGTTTCCTAGCAATTGCCAAATGAGCCATAAGTCTGCACAATTCCCATCTGCCTTGAAGAGGAGGGGGATAGGAATGTGTATTTGGCTGGGGGTATGGAGATGTTACTCTGTATGGGGAGTTAAGTTCTAGAAAGTTTTGTCCAAAAACCTTTGAATAGAGTGGCATGAAAATTATAATCAATTACTTATAAACAAAGTCTTAGAGACTTCCTTTTAGGAATCAACTTCCGTGAGAAGTTAAAAATAAATTATTATTTTAGGTACAGACATTAAACATGGAATTTAAGGACTGTTTGGGGGAAATTGATCACTTCTTAGCATTTCCATTCAGTGAATGGAGCTGGTGTTTCCCTGTCATTTTAAGATGATACCGTATCTTCTTTGCTTATTATAGGCCCAGTTTGAAGCATTCTGACTTCTGTTTTTTCCACTGTGAAAGGAAATGTTTTTCTTTGCAGTGATATCAGATAATGAAAAATGCTAATTCAGTAGTTATTAACTTTTAAATTTTATTTGCCATGACCTTCTAGTGAATTATTACCATAAATAACAAGCTCAGAACTTAGTTTTTAGAATATTTTTTTTTCCACTTCAGTTTTATTCTCGAGAAATACCCTTTTCAGAAGTCCGGTTTTAGTGTTGTCATTTCCAATAAATTTTCTTTCTTCAGTAGAAATGTATACCCTTTCTTCAGTAGAAACACAGACCTTTTTCCTTCTAGGAAGAAATGCTTGCTCTGAAATAGTATAGATTAAAAACACTTAGTAGAGAATCTAAAATTAAATCAGTTTGTTTTGCCATTAACAAGTAGAGCAGACAATTTAATGCCATTACAATTATGTTGACTAGGAACTGCCTTTTTCTCCACTTCATTTCTAGCAATTATTCACCAAATACCAACAGTAGAAATAACAGGAGAGCACGGCAGAGTTAGATATATTGGACATTTATTGGTAAAGCTTATTTATAAACTGCAGTGAGAGCTAGTTAATTTCCTCAAGACAAATCTTTTTGTGTTCAGATAGATAATATGAATCATTATGGGTTGATTCAGAAATAAAATTTGTGAGGTGATTTTGAGTATTGTCTATATAGGAAAATGAAGCACAGAATTACTCAGTCTTCCATATTGTATTTGACTTCATATCAGTCTAGTAACAAAAGAGTTGCAGTAGCCAAGTGTAGAGAGAGTAGTGAAAAACTAATCTTGCCCTTTCAAGCCTTGTACAGTAGTACACTGTAAAAATGGAAAAATGTCTCCATAAATTAATTTTAGTAGTAAGATCTACTCTCCTCTATATGTAGAAAGAAGTTTGTTTTCACTGTGCCAGAATCTCAGGTGCCTGCTTCAGAGTATTTCTTTAATCACAGTCATTGGGAAGTAAAGAGATGTGTATATGTGTATATATGGTAACAAAGCATAGCAGTTCTCTAGGGGAGGGGCCTGGCATTGCGCGTGGTGTTACATGGCTACAAGTAAAGAAAAATCAGAAAGTGAAAGAACTGATATAATAAAAAGTTGATTTGATTTGGTTGGTTCCCGTGAAAGTTAGTAAGATGCCCTTTCCCTTCCTCCCCAAGACGGAGTCTTACACTGTCGCCCAGGCTGTAGTGCAGTGGCGTGATCTTGGCTCACTGCAATCTCTGCCTCCTGGGTTCAAGCAATTCTTCTGCCTCAGTCTCCCGAGTAGCTGGGACTATGCCCATGCGCCACCACACCCAGCTAATTTGTTTGCATTTTTAGTAGAGACAGGGTTTCACCATATTGGCCAGGATGGTCTCGATCTCCTGACCTCTTGATCCACCCGCCTCATCCTCCCAAAGTGCTGGGATTACAGGCCGGGTGAGCCACCGCGCCCGGCCAGTGCCCTTTTAAATGTAAGGATCAATGCTTTGTTCTGCAGCAAAGTTTGCTGATAAATGTCTGTTGGATTCTTTTTGGATTTTAATTAATTTGTAAGTAACCAAGATAATTATTTTCCCCCCTTGCTCTTTATATTAATACATAGCTATAAAGCAAAAGTTGGTTTTCTTATCCTTCGATAAAAGCATCCCATAAAATATAAAGTAGTAAGTTAACATAGTATTATTATTAGTCACAGTGCTTTTTTTGGTTAAATGTTGATATGAAGCAATGTTTTGGAATTACTTTAAATGATGGAATAGTGGTGGTAGAGAGAAATTAATCACAAAAAGAGTGAAAATCTTTTAATTAGCAGTAGATGGTGCTGCTGGCTTTGATTTGCAGACTTGATTATTCCCTTTCCCTTAAAAGCCATGGCTTTAGACTGCACTAAACAATGTTAGTTGCTGGTAGAGGTTTTGAAGGTTAATTTACCTTAAGTTGTAAGATTTTAAATTGCTGTCTCTTTCTGCCTTCCCTCTATTAGTCATTTGTAAATTCTAAATGGTCACCATAAAATGTATTAGGTAGGAGAAGATATGTTTTGTGTATAATATATCTCAGATGGAGTTACTACCTGGCTTATCAGGATGGATAAAACACTACAATCTCTTATCAGGATATAGAGATGATGTGGATATTTATATATTACATATATAATCACCAGACTCCATTTTATATGTTAGTATTTTCCTTGCTTATGGGAAAATAGCAAAACATTTCATTTATACTTTTGTCTACCCCTCTCTGAGAGAGGTTTTGATAACCACTGAAATGGTAGAGTATGTGAGAAACAAATATTGAGTTGTAGAACTTTTTTTTAAAAATGAATAAGTCATGCCTTAACATCCAAATGAGAGTTGATCTTCAAAGTGGTTCTTTTGGGAGCACTATTTATTCCAGCTACACTGCAAAAGGATAATATTTTTTGAACTCTTCTAGAGGATGCCATAAGAATCAGTTTGTGATTATGCAGGAAAATCAATTTCATCATTTTAGTTGCACCAAAAACTTTTGGCAGCTTAATATGACTTTTTTTTTTTTCTTTCTTTTTTGAGATGGAGTCTTACTCTGTTGCCCGAGCTGGAGTGCAGTGGCATGATCTCAGCTTACTGTAACCTCTGTCTCCCGGGTTCAAGCAATTCTCCCTCCTGAGACTCCCAGGTAGCTGGGATTATAGGCATGCACCACCACACCCGCCTAATTTTTGTAGTTTTAGTAGAGATGGGATTTTACCATGTTGGCCAGCCTGGTCTCAAAATTATGACCTCAAGTGATCTGCCCTCCCGAGCCTCCCAAACTGCTGGGATTACAGGCATGAGCTACCTTGGCCAGACAACATGCTCTGTCTTAATCATCAGCTCAACTGTAATTTAAACTTGGCTGTTCTCTGAGAACTCAACCATTAGGGAAGTTCAAAGGAAAGTACCATAAGTTCTGAATTTGCACAAGAGAATGTTTTAAGCCTTGGTAATAACATCACTGAATAAAAGAATAGTTTCCTGATGTCACTTTTTTGAAGTGAAAAATATCACTTGGATGTAGAGGTTTTACTTTTTAAAAAAATTCAGTTTAATTACCTTAATTACCTTAGTTAGATATGTTAATAATCGAAAAAACTAAATCCTTTCTCTAGAACTTGTTTTCTATTTTTGTTCCTTTTTCCTGAAAACTTTCAATTTAATTTTGACTACTGTAGGATACTATTGATTGAATGGATACTATGGAAAAATGGATCCAATATTTAAGATAGAAGTAGTTTAAGGAAACAACAGCCTTTACTGCCATTTTTTAAAAAAATGTTTTCACTCATAACAGTTTTTTAATGAAAGACTGGAGATTATTATACAAAGAAATTGGAGTAAGTTTCATATGCTAATTATGCTGAGTTTTAAGCCTACATATCACAAAATATTTGCAATTATATAACCTTTTCATATATTTATAATTTTTAATATCTTTTTAAAAGATGTGGGACCAAAAGCATATTTATAATTTGGAAATGTGACTGCATACCAATAAGAAAACTTACCTTATTTTGAAATTTATCTGAGATATTGAAAAATATGCCAATTCTTAACACAGATTTATACTTTAAGCTTATTTTGAAATTTATCTGGGATTTTAAAGAATATATACCAGTTCTTAGAAACACAGATTTATACTTTAAGGACTACTCTTAAGTAATTTAAATATCAGAGTTTTATTGTAATACTAAAATTTACCATAGAAGTCACTGTTGTTCAGCTATCAGCTTAATTGTGTGATATGATAAATGTTTAGCCACTAAAGCTATCTTAAGATTTAATGGAAAAGTTTAATTTGAAGATGTAACAAAAATTCTGACTGCAGATGATTTTGAATTTTTAAGACTTGCCTAATAAGCTAATCACAGAGAATAATTCATTTTGAAGGTATAAAACTGTACTCTATGTCTGTCACTTGTAGCTGAACTGATTCACATTTTGACAACACAGAGAAAATACAAATTAAAATGTTGAGTACCAGCAGTTTTGCAAATGTAGTACAACTTTCTTTTTCTGCATATAGAACTAAATAATTGGAAGCTTTGGGCTACCGTTTTCAAAGGTAGATATGAAAATCACTGGCTTTTTCCAGCAGTATGTTTTTCCACTGTGAGTGTATACACACACACACTGGAAAATAATTAGGCTGATTTTTCAGGTCTTCATTGTTAGAGATTCTGAAGTATTTACTGTCAGTTCATAGGTTTCAGTTTGTTTAGGTTGACAGCTTTCTTTAAATTATTTCACTGAAGCTGAGATTATTAGTGATACAAAGTTAAAATTTCAATATTTAATTTCTCCTTCACATATTAATATTAAATTGTTTTTTAATTTGTAAATTCATGTTCTCATCTGAATTAATATTAAATTTGTATAGGTGGGTGTTTCTTACAGTTTTACACAAGTTTTTATTTTTATTTTTCTGAAATAATTGTGCAGGTTGTAAAAAAGATTAGTGCATTTTCATTTTAAGGATGCTTTGCTCCTTAAATTGTTTGGCAGAAATGACTGGTTTTAGGGAAAACAGATTTTTTTTACAGCCACTAACTTGTATTTGTTATTATTGTACATGTATAACCAGAGTGGTGAGGGCACTAATCTTGGAAGGAACACTTACTTGATGTTTTATTTGAACTTTTCCTATAAATTTAAGTTACTAGAATTACCTCTAGGAATAGTGTCATGAAATCTCGGTTGAAAGAGAATACAATATATGTGAGAACACTTAAAGTTCAAATAGAAATCATTTCTGAAGACAAAAGCAGAGGAATATTGTCGGTGCCAAGTAATGGAAGAATAAGGGCAGTATTTACACTGTGCAAGTGTTGAGGAGAGTGCATAAAGACAGGGATCTACTCTCATGGAGGTAAGATAGTTTCTCTCTTGTAGTCAAGTAGCTAGAAGGGGAAAAATAATCTAAGATATGAAATTCAACATAGGCGTTATAAACTGTGCCAGATTATGCAAATTGTAGTTGTTACTGATCAAAGTTTAATTGCTTCATCATTTTGGTTAAAAGGGATACTGAATGTCAAAAAATCTGTAATATGTTTTATTCGAGAGATGTAAATAATGTATACAGACTTGTATGTGATAGGATGGGAAATATTTAAATTCTAGGAGTTTTTTTTTTAAGGAAGAAACTCAACGTTTATAAGAAAAAAATGAATAAATAGTTATGTTTGGCCATGAATCCTGACTTTGTGTTACTGTTTATTTTTGCTATTGACATTACCACACTAAACACATTCCAAGGGAAATACTGATGGTATATGGAATATGTTGAACATTGAAATTTTGTTAGGCATTATTTTCTGTAATGTTCACAACAACCTTGGAAATTAGTATCTCAGTCAACATCCTAGAAAACTAAAGTTCAGAAATTGTACAAGTCACTGATTTGGATTAGGGTTTTAAAATCCTACTATGCTTGAACTTGAAGCCAGTGTTTTTGTTTTTCTTTTTCACTTTTTTGTTTATTTTTCAATGTGCAGGTGTATTTTTTTTAAATATATACGATTACAACGAGAGCAGTTAGTATAGTAATAATCATTTGTTGACCTTTTCATTAAGCTATTATCTAATATTTTGTCTTCATTGTAGATCATTAAGGAATAGTAATAAACAATATTGGAGAATCATTTACCAAGTTCCAAAAGGAAATGTGTATTTTATTATATTTATTTATTTATTTATTTATGTTTTGAGATGGAGTCTTGCTCTGTTGCCCAGGCTGGAGTGCAATGGCACGATCTTGGCTCACTGTAACCTCTGCCTCCTGGGTTCAAGCAATTCTCCTGCCTCAGCCTCCTGAGTAGCTGGGATTACAGGTATGTCCCACCACGCTCAGCTGATTTTTTGTATTTTTAGTAGAGATGGGATTTCACCATGTTGGCCAGGCTGCTCTCAAGCTACTGACCTCAGGTTATCCACCTCCTTTGGTCTCCCAAAGTGCTGGGATTATAGGCGTGAGCCACCACACCAGGCCAAAATGTGTATTTTAGCAGTCTTCTCAGAGTATGATAAGTATTTATGTTAGAGGCATTTGTGTTTGAACATCAGGTTAAGAATATTTAATGGTAGTAGCCACAGTTGCTCAGAGTCACTAAGGGTATTTGGAGAAAGACTAGTTGAACTGCTAGTCAGTGCTGATGTGGACTGTGTCTGCATGCTGTAAAAACACCCTGTTACTCATTTATTGTGTATAAAGAAATATACACAAACTCATATATTGTAAAATTAACTACATTTTGATAATTAGGTTCATTTACCTCTGTCGTACTAAACATAAGTTGTTAATCCCTCATATAACATCTGCAGTGATGCATTTTACAACACAAAGATTCTAATTAATTATTCCTCTAAGGTTTAAACAGTCATGTTTAGAAGTTTTACTGAAAAATTGTATATGCTCCTGTTTTAAACACCATGATGAATACAGTATCACATTTTCTTGATGACTCTGGTTCACTTTACAAGCATGTAGCAAAACAGCTTTCTTTGCTAAGCTATGTACAATTGATGACTCCTGTGCTCTTCTAATATGTTATTTTGCTTTCAGATTTCAGATTTGCAGGCAGTACCCCAGACTCCCACTTTGCATTTATGATGGCTTCTGTACTCCCTGTTTCCTAGGCACTAATGAAGATTACAAGCGGAAATTTATAACGAAGCTTATTAAGTTGCTAAACACTTCACTTAAGTAGTTGAGTTGGTGTAGACAAACTCATGGGCTGTGTAACCACTACTTAACTATGTTCAGGGCCTCTTATTTTCTATGCTTTTTACTATTTTCTGAGTTGATTTAGTTTTCCTAATAAACCTGTATGTTGTCAGGCAATTCACCCGCCATAGCCTCCCAAAGTGCTGGGATTACTAGAATTCCCACAGGAGAAAAAGAATTCCCAAATTGAAGGAATAGTAAAATTTCTGGCAAGAAAGGGTTAAGATGGCAGCATGCTCATGACTGGCTGGGTGCTCTGTATTCTCTCTTATCTGCAGTTCCAAAATCTGAAAAGCTCAGAAAACCAATTTTTTTGTTTGTTTGTTTGAGATGAAGTTTCACTCTGTCACCCAGGCCGGAATACAGTTGAGTGATCCTGGCTTACTGCAACCTCCGCCTCCCATGTTCAAGCGATTCTCCTGTCTCAGTCTCCCGAGTATCTGGGACTATAGGCACACACCACCATGCCCAGCTAATTTTTATATCTTTAGGAGAGGCAGGGTTTCACCATGTTGGGCAGGCTGGTCTCGAACTCCTGACCTCAAGTAATCCACCCGCCTTGGCCTCCCACAGTGTTGGGATTATAGGGTGAGCCACTGCGCCTGGCCCCAAAAGTAGTTTTTTGAATTCAGTGCAAACTTAATCTGACCGGAGGTTAATAGTCTTTATCCCACTTCACGTTAACACTCTTTTATATTTCACTGCAAAATATTAGTGCTTTTGATTTAACACCTTTGCAGGGGGGAGTGGGGGGTGCTTACTTAATATACAGTATATGCACTGTATTTCTTTTTTAAAGTTTGGATTCTAAATTTTATTTTTGAGACAGTCTTGCTGTGTCACTCAGGCTGGTGTGCAGTGGTGTGATCATTGCTCACTAAAGCTAAAATTTTCAAGCCATCCTCCCACCTCAGCCTCCTGAGTAGCTGGGACCCCAGTTGTGTACCACCACAACCAGCTAATTTTTGTGTTTTTTGTATTAGTTTCACCATGTTTCCCTGGTTGGTCTTGAATTCCTGAGCTCAAGCAATCCACCCGCCGTCGCCTCCCAAAGGGCTGGGATTACAGGCATGAGCCACTGTGCCCAGTTCCAAAGTTTTGAATTTCTTTTCTAAAAATTTTGAATTCTGAAACATCTGGCTGTCAGGGTTTTAGATAAGAGATTGTGGACCAAAAATCAAGGTGTTTTGAAAAGTGCTTTTCTCTGGTCTCTCCTTGTGTGACACACAGGTCATATAGGAAAATGGGAAATTATGCTGGACTTAATGCCAAAAAAGCTAGATTCTTTGCTCCCCCATTTACTTTGTTGTTATTTGAGACAGGGTCTCACTGGAGTACAGTGGCATGATCTTAGCTCACTGCAGCCTCAACTCCTAGGCTTTGGTAATTCTCCCACCTCAGCCTCCCAAATAGCTGAGACTACAGGCGCCTGGCTAATTTTTCTATTTTTTTATAGAGACAAGAGTTTTGCCATGTTGCCCAGGCTAATCTCAAACTCCTGGGCTCAAGTGTTCCACCTGCTTTGGCCTCCCACATTTGTATTTTCTTTTCTTCTTCTTCTTTTTTTTTTTTTTTTGTGAGATGGTGTCTCGCTGTTGCCAGGCTGGAGTACAGTGGTGTGAATCTTGGTTCACTGCAACTTCTGCCTCCTGGGTCCCAGTGATTCTTCTGCCTCAGCCTCTTGAGTAGCTGGGACTATAGGCATGTGCCACCATGCCTGGCTAATTTTTGTATTTTTAGTAGAGACGGGGTTTCACCAGCTAATTTTTGTATTTTTAGTAGAGATGTGGTTTCACCATGTTGGCCAGGATGGTCTTGATCTCTTGACCTTGTGATCCACCCACCTCAGTCTCCCAAAGTGCTGGGATTACAGGCATGAGCCACTGCACCCGGCCCCACATTTGTATTTTCAAAGTATACTTTTGGCTTAGATGAACTCAAGTTCTCAAAGCCAGAAACTGGCAGAGCTGGTGTTTGAAATGTTTAATTTTTCAGTGCTTAAACTCTTCATAATTGTAAGATACCACTTCTTGTGTGGGTCTTTTTGTGGAAACCACACTTGGAGATTTCTACTCCTTAACCCCAAGCCTCTTTATGACATCTGTGGGAAACATGCTCAGTGCTGCAAAGAAAAATCAGCACTGAGACAAAGGATCTCTCAGCAAGGCAATTTTACTTTCTGCAGAAAGGGTGCCCCTGTTAGCCATCTTGCCACAAGAGTACAACTAACAAAGGAAAAGCAGACATATTTATCCCTTACACATTTGGAGTCATCTGATCTCCGTTGGTTGGAGCCAGACTTAACAATCTAAAACTGAACCCGATCGGCTAATAACTTAAAACTTTCTTGAAGAGGTAAAGGCAATGAAGAACAAAAGTAAAAGAGGAAGTCCAAATAAGAAAGGGGCATAGGCTGTGAGCTGAGACATGCCTGTGAGCATGCCCAGCACAGATATCTTGGTTAAAATATAAGGACATAGAATGTACTATGTGCCTGTGAACCTGTCTAACAACTACATAAGATAGGGCCTAACAAAGAATTATTACTAAAAAGCAAGAAGGCTTTGAAGAAAGTCTTTAAAGCACACTATTATTTCTAACACTTATGATTTATTCTTTAACAAGAAAGGAAACTTTGAAGAGGAACTTTTCTACTTCCCACAACGTCCATGCAGGACTTCAGCTCTGCTTTCCTGTTGAAGGTCTCAGAGACTTGCCTTGCCTTCCTCCTCTTGGTAGCTGCCAGTACTCTTACCATTTCATGAGTTTCCCCGAAAGCTTGGCTGTGGAATGTGATATGTAGTAGCTTCACCAGCACCTTTCTCCCAACTTCCTTGCTATACCTGATGACAACTATTCAGGCCTTTTCCATTTCTAGGATCTTGCTGTTAATCACTATGGGAGTAAGTAAAAGTAATATATGCAAAATAAATGCATAACAGAATAATATAGGGCCGTTACAAATAATGATTCTTGATGTTTCATCCTGGAAAATGTGATCCTCAAGGAGTCACATTTTAATTTCTGCTCTTTATTTCTGAGAATGGAGTCACCATTTTCCCCCTTCTGGCTACACATTTAGATGCATTTCAGATCTGATGATAGTTTCAATGTAAAAAAGAATAGCAAGGCCTTTGGTTTCTGTAGACAGTTTGGACAAGATAACTTCCAGAGTGGGTAATGTCCAGTTTATTAGTGCTACTGGATGGGAAGTGTCAACTCTGAGTTGTCTGGGTTCTTGGCATATTGAACAAAGAATTGAACAAAACGTAGAAACAAAGCAACAAAAGAAGGGAGCAATGAAAGACAAAGCAACAAAAGAAAGGAGTAACAAAAGCACAAATTTACTGAAGCAAGCAAGTGCCTCAAGAGTCCCAACTGCAACGTTCTTAAGGGTTACTAGGCTAAAAGAATTTGGTAAACCTCTAGGTGCCCTTTACAGTCCTCTAACTGGTTACACCCTATGAAGGATTGGCCTGCGACCGATCAGAGGCTGAAATGGACATGGTTGAGGCCAATCAGAGGTTGATGTTGAAACTTCTGTCTTGTAAAATCACAGGAGTGAAGGTGTGGCCTGTATGCTGCCTAGTCTTGCCTAGAACTGGCTGCATCTGCTGTTCTTTTGCTTATGCCTTAACCCTTGGTTACCCTATTTCCCTATTCTCCTGCCTCATTAGGTCTTTACCCTGACTAAAAATGCACTCATCTAGCTGGGACAAACCAATCCTACACTGCATTTGTCCCAGCTACATGAGTTTTCTGGCAGAGTACATGGCACAGAAGCAGGCATTCAAAAATTAGGCATACAGTCCATTTTGTTACCTATGTGCCAGGTGTTGGGCAGGCTAAGTCAATTAACAGCTGAACAGAAACCTACGTACCCAACGTGCTAACCTCTACACGGCATGGTCGTGCATCCAAATCAAATGGAAAGGGGTATGGGAGATCTGGAAAGGGTTCCTGTGGGAGGCATCTGACTACCTAAATTCCCATCCCTGTTTCACTTGCTGACACTTGGAACAAGCAGCCTCTCAGTGCCTGTATTCCCACTGTAGGTAAATGGGCTAATGACGGTATCTCTGGCACTAGACTTAATAAAAAGCGCATAGAAGAGAGCATGGCTCACAGTAAGTGGACAGTGCGTTTCCCCGAGGGCAGCACTTCGCCTGATGGTCTTCTTCTAGGCTGAGAAGCCAGGGTAAATCCATTTGATTTTCCTATCACACAGTGCGTCTCCCTTGATGAGTTCAAAGCTTTAAGTCCATCCAGTTCTGTACAGACGGGTGTTCATCTTCAACAGGACCACTGGAGACGTGAGTTTTCCAAAGCCTGGCACGGCCCACTGCAGGCAACGCCCTCAGGCCTCTGGCATCCACCCTTCCTCCCTACCCGACTCCGGAACCTCTTCCGCGCCCCCACCCCGGGCGCCAGGCGGCAGCAGTAGTCGCACAGCCTCACGCGCAGCCCCGCCCCGGCCTCACGTGACCTGGCACGCGGAGCGCGCACAGGGGGGGGCCGCGCTGGAGGCGGGTGAGGGCCGACCGGCCAACAAGGGGTCTCTCGCTTGGGAAGGGCGGGGCCACGCCACAGGCCCGCCCCCATCATCAGGTGCCTCCGCGCGCCAAAGTCAAACCTCAACACCCGCCGGCGGGCCGCTGAGCTTACTAGAGAACCAGGCAGGTCAGGATCTGTCTCCGCGGCGCCGCGAGCTCCAGCGCGCGGATCTGTGGCCGCCTCCCTGGCCTCTGCCCGACGCGCTCCAGGCCGACACAAGACTAGGAATGGCCAGCCCGCCCAAGAGAAGCTGCCCATCTCTCTCAGCCAGGTCTGAGGGGACCCGCATCAAGAAAATCTCCATCGAAGGGAACATCGGTAAGGAGCTTCCGGAAATGTGGGACCTAAGGCTGGGACGTCGCGGCATGGGCTGCGGCTTCCCTTCCCTTCCCTGTAGCTCCTTGGTGAGGGCTTTCCCTCCAGCCTGGCCTTGTGGACGCGGCCTCGGCTTCCTTTCCCACCCACAGCATCCTCCCTTTGCTTCCTGCGCCGCGGGGTAACTGCGGCTACAGGGTTCAGACTGGGCGCCAGACTTGCTGTCTGTGAGGCGCGCTTTGAGCTTCTGCGCCCTCTTTGTTGGGAAGTCGCAAAGGGAAGCGGGGAAAGGGTTTCAGATTTCTGGAGGCGTAACTTACATTAAATTCACCGTTTTTAGGTGTGCTATTCTATGAGGTTTGACAAACATTATGCCTTTTACTATCACCACGATCGAGATACAGAACATTTCCATCACCTAAAAAAGTTTCTACTTGCTCCTTTGTAGTCAGCCCCCTACCCCTTCCTACTCCCTGGCAACCACTGATTTGTTTTCTATCCCTGGAAGTGTTGCCTTTTCCAGAATGCCATCTAAATGGAATCATAGACTATATCGCCTTTTGTGTCTGGCGTCTTTCATTTAGCATAATGCTTTGGAAGTTCATTCATGTTACTTGTGTCTGTGGTTTGTTTCTTTTATTGCTGAGTAGTATTCCATTGCATGGATGTACCGTTTATCCATTTTCTAGTTGTGGACCTCTGGGTTGTTTACAGTTTTTCAGCTATATTATTAACGAAACATATAAACATTCGAGTACAAGGAAAGAGGCCTTTAATGATCTTAATAGCATGGAGTTCCTCACCCCTTACTCCACATCCAAGTAAACATTGGATTATGATTCAAAGACCACTAACGTTCCTGTTAACTCAGATGGGGGGCAGATTAGGCCATGCTTGCCATTTTGCAAGATGCACAGCTTTCAATTCTTTTGTATTTCCAACCACAGGAAACCTACTCCTGAAACTTCCTGTTTTGATAGATTTAAAAAAAAATGGTTTAGCTCCAGGTTGGGTGCTGGTCACTCATGCATACAGCAAATGTTTTAAAATTCTTACCACATTCAAAGCACTGTACTTTCTTGAGAAAGGCAAGGGAAGCAGATGCTTTAAGCATTCAAATGAATAGAAAAAAATGCATTCTCAAAGAAGACTTTCTTATTTCATTGCTCCAGAATTAAGGCACCAGTAGAAAGACCATATAATATACTTAGCAATGTAAGTTATTTGAGGGTGCGTGTTTACTAGTATGGAATCCTTCACAGCTGCTTACTGGATAAAGAAGAACATATATAAAGACAGGAGAAAGGAGCTGAACAAAGCCATCTGAAAGTTAAATTTGAGACGGGGCATGGTGACTCATACTTGTAATCCCAGGATTTGGGGAGGCTTAGGCAAGAGGATGGCTTGAGTCCTGGAGCTTGAGACCAGCCTGGGCAACGTAGTGAGCCCTCATTAAAAAAAAAATTAAAAAGTTGCTGCATGTGCTGGTGTGTGCCTGTGGTCCCAGCTACTCGAGAGCCTGAGGAAGGAGGATTGCTTGAGCCCAGAGGTCAAAGCCACAGTGAGCCATGATCACATTACTGCACTCCAGCCTGGGTGACAGAGTGAGACTGTGTTAAAAACACAAAAACAAAACCAAAAAGGAAATCTGAATGAATAACTCCTCAGAGCAATACCACGGTACATTCATCCTCTTTCCCTCTCTCAGATCCAGTTAGATAGCATCATATTTAGGAATCTGCTTTCCCCAAAGCATCTTTAATCTTCTCAGCACCTGAAATAATTTTCTAATATATCATCCTGTCTCCAGTTTCTCTTAACTACTTCTGGAGCAGTCTTTTTGTATGCAGATGTTTTTGTGTTATCCCCTGCTTAAACTTATTCATTAATTTCCCCATTACCTACACTGAAAGGAATTGCAAACTGATAGCCTGCAGTTGCACAATATTGGCCTGCACAGTTTGAAAAAATATTTTAGTGCCCAGTGGCTCAAGTTTATAATTCCAGTGCTTTGGGAGGCTGAAGTGGGAGGATTGCTTGAGGCCAGGAGTTTGAGACCAGCGTGGCAACACAGCGAGAACTGTTCTCTAAGAAAAATAAAAAAATTAGGCCAGGCGCGGTGGATAGCGCATGTAGTTCCAGCTACTCAGGAGGTTGACGCTAATGTGGGAGGATTGCTTGAGTCTGGGATGGAGAAGTTGCAGTGAGCCGAGATGGCACCACTACACTCCAGCTAGGTGACAGAAAAAAAAAAAGCCAGGTGTGGTAGCATTCACCTTTAGTCCTAGCTACTCAGGAGGCCGAAGTGGGGGATCTCTTGAGACCTATAATTTGAGGCTGCCGTGAGCTGTGGTTGTGCCACTGCACTACAGCCTGGGCTACAGAGTGTTTTCTTTAGACACAGAGTGTTTTGTTCATGTCCCCTTCACCTTATTTGCCAGATCTAAATAAGCTATAAATGCACAAATTATTAATTTGTGCTGTCTATTTTTCTTCTCACCCTCTAGGGCTTGATCTGTTTTAGCATCACAGGGACAACGAATTAAATTCGTTGCTAACTTGAAAACTTTTTGAGATTTCCCATAAACATCTAGATTCTTGGCTTCTTTGAAGATCTGTTAACACTGGGCCTACATTTCTGTATGACAACATTGTTTAGATGGAGCATGTTCCTTGCCATTTTTCATCTCCCTGACACTGAGACTTTGTTAGTTGCTGTTTATTATTGGTCTTGCACTTTTGTTCATATCCCCTTCACCTTATTTGCCAGATCTAAATAAGGTATAAATACTTATATGATTATAAAGCTGTGTGTACATAGTCATCACAAACATGAAAGCAGCATAGATACAACCCAGTGGTGCTAAAAGGAGAAACAGTGTGAACGAAGAATAATTTTGGTAACCACAACCGTTGTTGATCCAAGGACAGTGATGGTCCATCTTCATCACACATCTGTTACACTTTCTGCAGTGATGTGAATGTAGTGCCTTGTATGCTTGGCAGACTTTACAATACTGGAGATACATGGTATCCTGAGAAATTTCCAGTTTCCACCCCAAAAGGACAAAGCCTGGACCGACATACATGGCATTGAAGTAATTATAAAGAATCATGACAGTCCAATTATCAACATGATGAAATTCAGACTTCCTCCAGTTGTATGTAGGGGCCAATACCACAACACAGAGTCAATCATGGCCTTTGTACAACATATTGCTATGGGACCAAGGGCTATGATGGGACCCCAGTGACACAGTCTCTTTAATTCTTGGAGATTTTCAAATTTGATAACTGGACAGAATGTACCCATTATAGCGAGGAAGAATGCTTCCTATTTTTAAAGAATTACAGATTGCCTTTTTCTGTGCACACATTTCCATGTGTCACAAGTCCATGTATGTACTTTATCTGTCATGCCTTCAAGCTGTTAACTCTTAACGCAGATTACGCCATTTTCACTGTCAGGCACCCAAAGCTCTTTATGTTATCTAGGAGAATCCAGTATCTTGGTCTGAAACCCAACCTCAGCCACACTGAGAGTGTGGCTGCATATCCGGGGCGGCCTGCAGTGTGGCTGCAATGCATATGTCTGCATTGCATATCCGGGGCGGCCTGGGCTCACCCGGAACAAATTTTTTCCTCCTTGGATGATTTGATCATGGGCACCACAGTCCAGGACAGACAGCAAACCCTGGCCACGAGAGGCTGGAGTGTGGGACCTGCTACGACCCGTGCGCGACCCATGTTCTTCTCTGCCAGCGCCCTTGCGACGACTCTCCCGCTCAGGCCCCCTGCGCAGTCTCCGTTTCCAATTAACTTATTTTCTAGCTCCCACTTTTCCCCAAAAAGTTAAGGAACTAGATGCTAGTCTAATTGGGAACTCCAGCTATTATTACTCTGCTTGAACTAAATGTAACCGTTATTACTCTTAGACTTTTTAAGTATGACCTCATGAACTTTTTCTTCTTGTGAGCAGTGTCAGAAGAAAGTTGAATGCTCTAGCCCTAAGTGCTTTCAGACTTGAGTGGATGCCTAAATTTTAAATGTGTTCCTTGGTTGCTCTTTCTGAATATCGTGTTTCCTTTTCCTCTTCCATCCAGTTCAGTGAATGTGAACTATATGCTTCCACTTCCACTTAACATTCTTCTAAATGCCTTAAAGTCCCTAAGCTTACACTCTCCATACTAAATTTTGGTGGCCAGTGTTTCTCCCATGACTAAATCTAATAGTCATCCAGTTTATCCTTAAAAGTTTTTCTCCTCTATTCTGGAGACAATTGACTGTGTTTTTCTTCTAAACTGTCTCCCTGTGTCACCTTTTTATTTACTACCTCCCTCCCTTTTTTTTTTCTCTGTGTGTGATTCTTCAAAGTTCTTCTAGTTTTTTCTTCTTTTCTATTGCCCTATCTAATGTCCTAGATTTAAATATAGTTCTGAAAGTAAAAGGTAAGTTCTTTTTACTCTCTGTAGATCTAATTTATAAGGAAAAGGAAGCTTTGCTTATAAGTATGTTGAAGTTATTTATATGTTCATCTCTGTGTGTGTGTTTGTGTGTGTGCGCGCGCACACACACAGAGAGAAAGAGAGAAAACATTATGCTAACCAGAGATGTCTAATGTAACCACATTTGGTGACCAGATATAAAGGGTGTGGTGGCCATTAGGAGTATTGCTTTTAGATCAAGACTGTCCGTACTATTAAATATAATGTATTATTAAAGTAAACATAATAACAAACAAATGTGCTTAATGAAATTGGTCAGGTAGCTTTTTAATTTTCATTTAAACAAATATAAAGTTTAGAAAATGGAATGTTTTGGGTTTTTCATGTTGCTTGCTATTGTAAATCTTGCAAAAGCTGATGATTATTTGACGTCTCTTTCTCCTGACAACTTTTCTTCCTCATTTTATCTTTCTTACAACAGCTGCAGGGAAGTCAACATTTGTAAATATCCTGAAAAAAGTGTGTGAAGATTGGGAAGTGGTTCCTGAACCTGTTGCTAGATGGTGCAATGTTCATAGTACTCAAGATGAATTTGAGGTATGAAAATAAAATTTAAGTAGATAAAATCCTTTTCGTTTAGAGGAGCAGTAGTACTTAATCTTGGCTTTTTTTTCTTCTTTTTCAATAAAACTTTCAAATCTAGCTTTAGGTCTATATCTTCATCTAGGCGGTAGTTACATGGATGAATATACAGTTGGCTCTCCATATCCATGGGTTTTGGATCTGGGGATTCAGCCAATAATGAATAGAAAATATTTAGAAAAAAATAAACAGCAATACAAAAATAAAAAATAATACAGGGTTACTGTTTATACAGCATTTACATTGTATTTAGTATTATAAGCAATCTAGAGATGATTTATACTATTGGGGGAGATGTGCATAGGTTATATGCAGTAACTACACCATTTTACATAAAGGACTTGAGCATCTGTGGATGTTGGTATCTGTGTGGATCCTGGAATCAATTCTTGAGGATACTGAGGGGGAGCTGTATGTATAAACATTCATTGAGGCTGGGGGTGGTGGCTTATTCTTATAATCCCAGCACTGTGGGAGACTGAGGCAGGCAGATCACTCAAGGTCAGGAGTTCAAGACCAGCCTTGCCAACATTGTGAAACCCCGTCTCTACTAAAAATACAAAAATTAGCTGAACATGGTGGTGGGCAACTCAATCCTACCTACTTGTAAGACTGACATAGGAGAATTTCTTGAACCCAGGCGGTGGAGGTTGCAGTGAGCTGAGATGGTGCCACTGTGCTCCCAGCCTGGGTGGTAGAATGAGACTGTCTCAAAAGAAAAAATGAAAGAAAATAACATTTATTGAGCTAGCATTCAAGATTTATGCACTTTAAGTAAAGTATAAATTTTTTTCATAAAAATTTCTTTTTTTAAATTATACTTTAAATTTTGGGATACATATGCAGCACATGCATGTTTGTTACATAGGTGTACATGTGCCATGGTGGTTTGCTGCACCCATCAACCCATCATCTACATTAGGTATTCCTCTTAATGCTATCCCTCCCCTTGCTTCCCACCCCCGGACAGGCCCTAGTGTGTGATGTTTCCCTACTTGTGCCCGTATGTTCTCATTGTTCAACTCCCACTTATGAGTGAGAACATGCAGTGTGTGGTTTTCTGTTTCTGTGTTAGTTTGCTGAGAATGATGGTTTCCAGCTTCATACATGGCCCTGCAAAGGACATGAACTCATTTTTTATAGCTGCATAGTATTTGATGGTGTATATGTGTCACATTTTCTTTATCCAGTCTGTCTTCAGTGGGCATTTGAGTTGGTTCCAGGACTTTGCTATTGTGAGCAATGCTGCAATAAACATACGTGTGCATGTGTCTTTATAGAAGAATGATTTATAATCCTTTGGGTAGATACCCAATAATGGGATTGCTGGGTCAAATGGTATTTCTAGTTTTAGATCCTTGAGGAATCACCACACTGTCTTTCTAATGGTTGAACTAATTTACACTCCCACCAACAGTGTAAAAGCTCTCCTATTTCCCCACATCCTCTCCAACATCTGTTGTTCCCTGACTTTTTATTGATCACCATTCTAACTGGCATGAGATGATATCTCATTGTGGTTTTGATTTGCGTTTCTCTAATGACCAGTCATGATGTGTCTTTTCCATATGTTTGTTGGCCACATAAATGTCTCATTTTGCAAAGTGTCTGTTCATATCGTTTGGCCACTTTTTGATGGGGTTGTTTTTTTCTTGTAAATTTGTTTAAATTCCTTGTAGATTCCAGATATTAGCCCTTTCAGATGGATAGATAGCAGAAATTTTCTCCCCATTCTATAGGTTGCCTGTTCAGTCTGATGATAGTTTCTTTTGCTATGCAGAACTCTTTAGTTTAATTAGATCCCATTTGTCAATTTTGGCTTTTGTTGCCATTGCTTTTGGAGTTTTAGTCATGAGGTCTTTGCCCATGCCTATGTCCTAAATGGTATTGCGTAGGTTTTCTTCTAGAATTTTTATGGTTTTAGGTCTTACATTTAAATCTTTAATCCATCTTGAGTTAATTTTTGTATAAGGTGTAAGGAAGGGGGTCCAGTTTCAGTTTTCTGCATATGGCTAGTCAGTTTTCTCAACAGCATTTATTAAATAGGGAATTCTTTCCCCCATTGCATGTTTTTGTCAGGTTTGTCAAAGATCAGATGCTTGTAGATGTGTGGTGGTATTTCTGAGGCTTCTGCTCTGTTCCATTGGTCTATATATCTGTTTAGGTACCAGTACCATGCTGTTTTGGTTACTGTAGACTTGTAGTATAGTTTGAAGTCAGGTGGTGTGATGCCTCCAGCTTTGTTCTTTTTGCTTAGGATTGTCTTGGCTATATGGACTCTATTTTGCTTCCACATGAAATTTAATGTAGTTTTTTCTAATTCTGTGAAGAAAGTCAATGGTAGTTTGATGGGAATAGCATTGAATCTATAAATTACTTTGGGCAGTATGGTCATTTTTATGGTATTGATTCCTTTCCATGAGCATGGAATGTTTTTCTGTTTGTTTATGTCCTCTCTTATTTCCTTGAGCAGTGGTTTGTAGTTCTCCTTGAAGAGGTCCTTCACATCCCTTGGAAATTGTATTCCTAGGTATTTTATTCTCTTTGTAGCAATTGTGAATGGGAGTTCACTCATGATTGGCTCTCTGTTTGTCTATTATTGGTGTATAGGAATGCTTGTGATTTTTGCACATTGATTTTCTATCCTGAGACTTTACAGAAGTTGCTTATCAGCACAAGGAGCTTTTGGACTGAGACGATGGGTTTTCTAAATATACGAACATGTCATCTGCAAATAGGGATGATTTGACATCCTCTCTTCCTATTTGAATATCCTTTATTTCTTTTACCTGCCTGATTGCCTGGGCCAGAACTTCTAATACTATGTTGAATAGGAGTGGTGAGAGAGAGGGCATCCTTGTCTTCTGCCAGTTTTCTAAGGGAATGTTTCCAGCTTTTACCCATTTAGTATGATATTGTCTGTGGGTTTTTCATGAATAGCTCTTATTATTTTGAGATACGTTCCATCAATACCTAGTTTATTGACTGTTTTTAGCATGAAGGGGTGTTAAATTTTATCGAAGGCCTTTTCTGCATCTATTGAGATAACCATGTGGTTTTTGTCATTGGTTCTGTTCATGTGATGGATTAGGTTTATTGATTCGCGTATGTTGAGCCAGCCTTGCATCCCAGGGATGAAGCCCACTTGATCGTGGTGGATAAACTTTTTCATGTGCTGCTGGATTCGGTTTGCCAGTATTTTATTGAGAATTTTCACATCGATATTCATCAGGGATATTGGCCTGAAATTTTCTTTTTTAGTTGTGTCTGCTAGGTTTTGGTATCAGGATGATGCTGGCCTTATAAAATGAGTTAGGGAGGAGTCCCTTTTTTTCTGTCGTTTGGAATAGTTTCAGAAGGAATGGTTGCAGCTCCTCTTTGTTCCTCTGGTAGAATTCAGCTGTGAATCCTTCTGGTCCTGGGCATTTTTTTGGGTGGTAGGCTATTAATTACTGCCTCAATTTCAGAACTTGTTTTTGATCTATTCAGGGATTCAACTTCTTTCTGGTTTAGTCTTGGGAGGGTATATGTGTCCAGGAATTAATTTATCCATTTCGTCTAGATTTTCTAGTTTATTTGCATAGAGGTATTTATAGTATTCTCTGATGGTAGTTTGTGTATCTGTTGGCTCAGTGGTGATCCGTAATCATTTTTTCTTGTGTCTGTTTGATTCTCTCTTCTTTATTAGTCTGGCTAGCGGTCTACGCATTTTGTTAATCTTTTCAAAAAACCAGCTCCTGGATTCACTGATTTTTTTAAAGAGTTTTTCATGTCTTTATCTCCTTCAGTTCTGCTCTGATCTTACTTATTTTTTTGCCTTCTGCTAGCTTTTGAATTTGTTTGCTCTTGCTTTTCTAGTTCTTTTAATGTGATGTTAGGGTGTCGATTTTAGATCTTTCCCGCTTTCTCCTGTGGGCATTTAATGCTTTAACTTTCCCTCTAAACACTGCTTTAGCTATTTCCTAGAGATTGTGCTAAGTTCTGTCTTTGTTCTCATTGGTTTCAAAGAACTTTTTTTATTTCTGCCTTAATTTTGATACTTACCCAGTAGTGATTCAGGAGCAGGTTGTTCAGTTTCCATGTAGTTGTGTGGTTTTGAGTGAGTTTCTTAATCCTGAGTTCTAATTTGATTGCACCGTACTCTGAGAGACTGTATGATTTCATTATTTTGCATTTGCTGAGGAGTGTTTTACTTCCAATTATGTGGTTTGTTTTAGAATAAGTGCTATGTGTTGCTGAGAAGAATGTATATTCTGTTGATTTGGGGTGGAGAATTCTGTAGATGTCTATTAGGTCTTCTTGGTCCAGAGCTGAGTTCAAGTCCTAAATGTCTTTGTTAATTTTCTGTCTGGTTGATCTAATATTGACAATAGGGTGTTAAAGTCTCCCACTGTCATTGTGTGGGACTCTATGTCTCTTTGTAGTCTCTGAGAACTTGCTTTATGAATCTGGGTGCTCCTGTATTGGGTGCATATATATTTAGGATAATTCGTTCTTCTTGTTGCATTGATCCTGTTACCATTATGTTATGCCCTTCTTTGTCTTTTTTGATCTTTGTTGGCTTAAAGTCTGATCAGAGACTAGGATTGTAACCCCTGCTTTTTTTGCTTTCTATTTGCTTGCTTCCTCCATCCCTTTATTTTGAGTCAATGTGTATCTTTGCATGTGAGATAGGCACATTTCCTTACCACTTCCCTTGGGTAGGGGAGGGAGTCCCCGCACCCCTTGCACTTCCCAGGTGAGGCAACGCCCCACTCTGCTTCTGTTCACCCTCCGTGGGCTGCACCACTGTCTAACCAGTCCCAGTGAGAAGAGCCAGATACCTCAGTTGGAAATGCAGAAATCACCCGCCTTCTGCGTTGGTCTTGCTGGGAGCTGCAGACAGGAGCTGTTCCTATTTAACCGTCTTGCCCAGGAATCTAAAAGTTTTTTAAAAGGTAAATAATTAAAGTTTTAGAAACTCTAATAGCACATTAAATTCCTTCAGTGTCTCTTCACGTTTTGTTTAAAAACAAGCAAACAAGAAAACCAAAAGGACTATTCAATAACTGAGTTTTACCTTTCAAGTCTTTTATTATTTATCTTTTGTCACTTATCTTTTCTGTTGGTATAGGGAATTCTGGGAATAATAGTTGAATATTTAAAATGTAAATCACATATGCAAAGAGGAATCACTAGCAAGATATTCCATAGACTTGGAGGATACATGGTTTTGAATAACAATAAATATTTTTTCATACACCTTCTATTTGCCAGGCATAACCAACTTTAGACCTAGGGCCTAATTCAGTATACCCCAATCCTTACGATATACAGGAGTAAATCTTAAAGGGGATTTCTTCCCATATAGACCCCATTTTCTTAAGAAATTATTGTTTTATGAAATAAGAGAGAACACAAACAAATGGAAAAACATTCAATTCTGATGGTTAGGAAGAATCAATATTGTGAAAATGGCCATACTGCCCAAAGTAATTATAGATTCAACGCTATCCCCATCAAGCTACCTATAACCCTCTTCACAGAACTGGAAAAAAACCACCTTAAATTTCATATGGAACCAAAAGAGAGCCCGCATGGCCAAGATAATTCTAAGCAAAAAGAACAAAGTGGGAGGCATCACACTACCTGACTTCAAACTATACTACAAGGCTACAGTAATCAAAACAGCATGGTACTGGTACCAAAACAGAAATATAGACCAATGGAACAGAACAGAGGCCTCGGAGGCAATGCCACACATCTACAACCATCTGATCTCTGACAAACCTGACAAAAACAAGCAATGGGGAAAGGATTCCCTGTTTAATAAATGGTGTTGGGAAAACTGGCTAGCCATGTGCAGAAAACTGAAACTGGACCCCTTTCTGACACCTTATACAAAAATTAACTCCAGATGGATTAAAGACTTAAACATAAGGACTAACACCATAAAAACCCCAGAAGAAAACCTAGGCAAAACCATTTAGGACATAGGCATAGGCAAGGACTTCATGACTAAAACACCAAAAGCATTGGCAACAAAAGCCAAAATAGACAAATGGGATCTAATTAAACTCCAGAGCTTCTGTAAAACAAAAGAAACAATCATTAGAGTGAACTGGCAACCAACAGAATGGGAAAAAAATTTTGCAAACTGCCTATCTGACAAAGGGCTAATATCCAGAATCTACAAAAAACTAAAATAGATATACAGGAAAAAACAAACCCATTCAAAAGTGGGTGAAGGACATAAACAGACACTTTTCAAAGAAGACATTTATGAGGCCAACAAACGTACGAAAAAATGCTCATCATCACTGGTCATTAGAGAAATGCAAATCAAAACCACATGGAGATACCATCTCACGCGAGTTAGAATGGAGATCATTAAAAAGTCTGTAGACAACAGATGCTGGAGAGGATGTGGAGAAATAGGAACACTTTTACACTATTGGTGGGAGTGTAAATTACTTCAACCATTGTGGAAGACAGTGTGGTGATTCCTCAAGGACCTAGAAATAGAGATTCCATTTAATCCAGCAATCCCATTACTGGGTATATAGCCAAAGGATTATCATTCTACTATAAAGACACATGCACACATATGTTCATTGCAGCACTGTTTACAATAGCAAAGACCTGGAACCAACCCAAATGCCCATCGATGATAGACTGGACAAGGAAAATGTGGCACATATACACCATGGAATACAGCCATAAAAAATGATGAGTTTGTGTCCTTTGTAGGGACTTGGATAAATCTGGAAACCATCATTCTCAGCAAACTGACACAAGAACAGAAAATCAAACACCGCATGTTCTCACTCATAGGTGGGCGTTGAACAATGTGAATACATGGACACAGGGAGGGGGAGCATCACACACTGGGATCTGTTGGGAGGGAATAGGAGAGGGACAGCAGCGGATAGGGAGGTTGGGGGAGGGATAAAATGGGGAGAAATGCCAGATACAGGTGATGGGGGAGATGGAGGCTCAAACGACATTGCCATGTATGTGCAACAATCCTGCATGTTCTGCACATGTACCCCATGTGCAGAACCTGCATGTTCTACACATGTACCGCAGAACCTAAAGTGCAATATATATATATCAAAAGAAAAGAAATTGATATTTTACAGATGAATTTTGGGGAAAGGCAGGGTTAGTCTACAGTAGAATTTTAAAGTAGGTAAATTAGTTTATTGGCTTTTTTTTTTTTTTTGATGGAGTCTCACTCTGTCGCCCAGGCTGGAGTGCAGTGGCGTGATCTTGGCTCACTGCAACCTCCGCCTCCCGGGTTGAAGTGATTCTCCTGCCTCAGCTGAGTAGCTGGGATTACAGGCACATGCCACCATGCCTGGATAATTTTTGTATTTTTAGTAGAGATGAAGTTTCACCATGTTGGTCAGGCTGGTCTTGAACTCCTGACTTCATGATCGGCCCACCTCGACCTCCCAAAGTGCTGGGATTACAGACGTGAGCCACCATGCCCAGCCTTATTGCTTCTTTTTTGAAACATTTTTTGACCTATGATAATATATGTAGAAAAGTTACGTGAAAGGTCATGTACAGTTTGAAGAACAGTTTTACATTTTACATCTTTGTAACCATTATCCAGGTCAAGAAATACAACATCATTATTCCAGAAGTCCCTGTTTGCCTTCTCTAATCACAGTATCTTCTTTTTTATGTTACTACTCTGCTAGGGGTAATCACTCCCAGTCTTTTGTGATAATAATTTTTGTGCTTCCTAAAAATTGTTTGACCATACATGAAGATACCTCCAAGTATAATTTAATTTTGTGTTTTTGAATGTTATATAAATGGAATTACATTGTTTTCATTTTTTCCTCTGGCTTCTTTTACTTAATACATTGATGAAATTTGTCCATATTGTTACATGCAGCTATAGCTTGTTTATTTTCATTGCTATATAGTATTAAATTTTGTTTTTTTAAAAATATTCTGTTTTTGAGACAGGATTTCACTGTGTTGCCCAGGTAAAGTGCAGAGGTGCAATTATGGCTCACTGCAGACTCAACCTCCCTGGGCTCAGGTGATCCTCCCTCCTCAGCCTCCTAAGGAGCTAGGATCATAGACAGTTATGCCTGTGTACCACCACGCTCGGCTAATTTTTGTATTTTTTATAGAGATGGGGTTTCACCATGTTACCCAGCCTGGCTTCAAACTCCTGGGCTCAAGCGATCTGCCCACCTTGGCCTCCCAGAGTGTTGGGATTACAGGCATGAGCCACCACTTGGGGCCTATAGTATTTAATTTTTTTCGTCTATCACTGTCCATTTTATGCCTTTAATTGATTTTTGTATGATTTCCAGTTAGTTGCTCTTATGAACACCACTGGTGTGAGCATGAATTCACTTGCATACATGCAGAAGTTTCTGTAGGAATAAGAAGTAAAATTACTGGGAATGCTTATGATGCCTGTTTTCTAAAGTGGCTTTCCAATTTTCTTTCTCCACAGTGTAATCAGTATGTCTACATTGTAGGATTTAGTATTGTCTGGTTTTCTCAGTTTTGTCATTCTGCTGAGTGTTTTATATATATATATATATATATATATATAATTTTTTTTTTTTTGTATTTTCCCGCTTGCTAATGAGGTTGTGTTCCTTTTCATATGTTTATTGGTCATTTGATTTTTGTGAAGTGCCCACTTAGGTCCTTTTGCCCATTTTCCTCTGGGTCGTCTGTCTTCTTTCACTGCATTTTTTTATAAAGCACCCACTCAAGTTTGCTTACCTTTTGAATTGAGAGACTTGAGTTCTAAAAGCAACTCTTTTTCCTCTTATTTCTGGGGTCAGCTGTCAATGCAGTTATCCTCAGGTATTAGATAGAAACTAACCAGATTAAACCAATGTTGGAAAACACAGAGGGGATTCTTAAATAGGGTATTGGACTAGGTGACCTCCATTTAAGGTCTGTTGATACATTTGTCATTTGACTCTCAGCATGCCTCACATTAACCAAGGGCACAGAAACTGATATATAAAACCAAAATGCCAAAAATTTTAATTTGCAGAAAGAAATGTAATCATTAAGGTAATTGAATTTAGATCAATTTATTCTTTATTTGACCCATAATTCTCAACCAGTGGAAGGAAGTTATAAGAATCTCTGTGGGGAGCTAAACAATTTGAACACATGGAAATAGAGAGTAGAAAAATAGAAAACAATAACTGGGAAGGGTAAGTGGAGGGGGAGAGGGGAAGGTGAAGAGGAGTGAGTTAAAGTGTACAGACATGCAGGAAGCTTGAAGAAATAATCCAGTGTTTTATAGCAGAGTAGAATGCAAAAAAAATATGTTTTACACAGGTGATAGACATCCTGAGTACCCTGATTTGATTACTACACATTATATACATGTACAAAGTTTCTCATGTATTCCATAATTTGCACACACAAGAAAGAATCTCCAGGATTTAGGCACTTTTTAAAATAACAATCTCTTGGAGGTTCAAATATGTGGGATGCCTCCTAGTTAAAAATCATCACCCTAGTGAATCACTGTTACTGTTGGGAGTATATTGAACCCTTTAGTTAGGTTGCAGAGAAGTTGAAAAACATTGCTTTCGTACACAAGGAAAGACAATTTATAATACGGTTGTCTGTTGAGCTTGGAATCAGAGCCCAGAGGAATTAGATCATGTTAATCAGATTGTGTCATCAAACTATGGTGCATTAATACATTTGTCTTCATTTTAAGACTTTCTGAATCTGATATCCATGTTTATGGGATGGGACATTTTCTTTCCATGTACTAGAGTCAGAAAGCCAAACTGTTCATTCTTTATGACTAGCATGATGGTGATCCTATTAACATATTCTTTCATCAGAGTTTATTGAAATCTGGTCATGTCTCCATGATGTTACAATGTGATTACCTTTATTGGAGTTTGGTGCACATTCTTGGGAGGTAGCTTCAACTTTCTTGTGTGTATTGAGGAGTGCTGTGTTGTTAATTCTCTCTATATACTTCTGCAAACAGTTTCACACTGTGAGGATAGTATTTTTGAGACACAGTTGTGGAATGTGAGGATGGTTGCGTGGGTGGCTCCCCTGTATCTCCGGATATTTTCTTTTCTTTTTTTCTTTTGAGACGGAATTTTCACTCTTGCTGCCCAGGCTATAGTGCAGTGGCACTGTCTCTGCTCACCACAACCTCTGCCTCCTGTATTCAAGTGATTCTCCTGCCTCAGCCTCCAGACCAGCTGGGATTACTGGCATGTGCCACCACACCTGGCTAATTTTGTAGTTTTAGTAGAGATGGGGTTTTTCCATGTTGGTCAGGCTGGTCTTGAACTCCTGACCTCAGGTGATCCCCCCGCCTCAGCCTCCCAAAGTGCTGGGATTGCAGGTGTGAGCCCTCGTACCTGGCTATTTTAATACAGTACAGGCATGAACCACCACACCTGGCCTTTTCTTCTTTTTCTTCTACTAAATTCAAGAAGTAAGACTTTATTTCTTCATCCAGGAGTCCTTCTTCCCCAGACTCATCCTTGATCTATTCCTTAAGGTTATAGTATGAATCACCCACTATTCAAATGTCAGTTTTTCTTAGAATGCTGTTAGTGATGAGAAGTGACTGTTCTCAAACCTAACCTTGGCAAGGTCAGTCTTACTTTGGATATTCTCATTTTGTCACACTTCTTGGCATTTGTGGATTTGGAAGAATTGGGCCTTTGGTACCTCTGATCTCTTCGTTTAGTAACTTATTGTGCACCCATATGCTTAGCTTTTTCAGTTTTAGCTTTTTTTTTTAACCTGCCACCTAGTGGCTGAAATATTGCTATACTATTGATAAGATACCACTAATTTTGGCAAAAGAGTAAGAGGCAAAGCACCTGAGAAGGTTATGTAATCTCTCCTTCTCCAAATTTCTCCTGGTAAGAGTAATCTTTAAAACATACCACTCAGATTATTAGCAATCTTTGTATGGTAGGTTTTTTAAAATAATAATAATGTACTTTATATGGTGATATATGTTATTATTTAGACCCAAAGCTTTGATTTAATTGCTTCCTTTTAGCTTATTTTTGAGATATGCAGACTGTTAGGAAGTTATCTCTGTCTTTGTTTTCCATTGAGCTGAATTCTTTTGGAGGATCACTGTTATTAATTGTGAAGTACTATTTTAATTAAAAAAAATTAAGGTATTTCCAAAGTGTTGAGTTCAGTTCAGGAGAACTTCCCCGCTCTGTTAATTAAACCTTGGAACATTGAAACTGGCTAGGGAAAATGATTGGATAGAAAATATTATTCTATTCATTTATCCCTAGCCTACAAAATAAAAAGAGTCCAATAAACTTTATTGTATGTATGTATTTTTAAAATTAAGATATTTTTATTTTTTTTAATTTACAGATAAAAATTGTATATATTTATGGTATATAATATGATGTCTTAAAATATGTCTACATTGTGGAATGGTTAAATCAAGCTAATTAACATACACATTACCAATACTATTTTACTTTTATCCAACAATTCTTACCACTAATAAGCCACTGAAAAACTAGTAACTGTGATAAAGAAGGTATAAACCATACTTATCTATGACACAATGACATATTTTTTACTTTTAATAAGTAATTCTTTTTTGTTTTTTTTTTTTTGAGAAGGAGTCTTACTCTGTCACCTAGGCTGAAGTACAGTGGCACGATCTTGCCTCACTGCAACCTCTGCCTCCGGGGTTCAAGCGATTTTTCTGCCTCAGCCTCCCAAGTAGCTGGAGCTGGGATTACAGGCACATGCCACCACGCCTGGCTAATTTTTGTAATTTTAGTAGCGATGGGGTTTCACCGTGTTGGCCAGGCTAGTCTTGAGCTCCTGACCTCAAGTGATCCACCCATCTTGGCCTCCCAAAGTGCTGGGATTATAGATGTGAGCCACTGCTCCTGGCCTAATAAGTCATTCTTGAAAATTAGTTAAGAATGCTTGATAAAGTACTTCTACTTGTACCTTTTGAAATGATATGATAATTTTTGTTGGCTTGTATTGTTTTGAGAGTCTTGCTCTGTTGCCCA
The DNA here is from genome assembly GCA_036589455.1 of Ateles fusciceps. Lineage (NCBI taxonomy): Eukaryota > Metazoa > Chordata > Mammalia > Primates > Atelidae > Ateles > Ateles fusciceps. The sequence goes on from JAZHEH010001615.1 coordinate 246,954, forward strand.
GGCTGGAGTGCAGTGGTGAACCTCGGACCACTGCAGCCTTCACCTCCTGGGCTCATATGATCCTTGGACTTCAGCCTCCTGAATAGCTGGGACTACAGGCCTGAGCCAACATGCTTGGCTAAGTTGTGTATTTTTTATAGAGATGGGATGCCAGTGTTGTCCAGGCTGGTCTCAAACTCCTGGGATCAAGCAATCCACCTTCCTTGCCCTCCCAAAGTGCTGGGATTAGGCGTGTGAGTCACTGCTCCTGGCCTGTTGGTTATTTATAATTCTCTTGTTTGGTAGACTCTGATCTTTTTCAGTTGAACTTAATTCAACTCTTTTGCAATGTTTACAAAGATTAGACCTAGAATTAAAAGATAACTGATTTTATAGCTGACCTTGATATTTCTGTTTTTTACTTACCTTGACAATAATCTGTCCTTCCTACAAAACAATGAAGTGTTCTTTCATAAAGTGACAATGGATATGTATTATAGAGAACAGAATAAAAACTACCCATAATCCTACCACCCTGTATGTATCTTTTACATAGTTGAAATAATAGTAATATATTACAATTTGGTGGAGGTGATACATAATTTTAAAAAATATTATAAAGTAAGACCTGTTTACTGTTTGATGTTAAGGAAATATTAGAAATTATCAAAAGAGGGGACTAAAACACCTATAACCTTGTTACCCAGAGATAACCTTAGATCTTACTTGGTGAAACAGTATACTTTGTATTTTGTTTCTTCCCTGTACCCCATAATATTTATGTCAGGGCAATTAAAGTTGTCATTAAAAATTTACTGTAAACGATTTTTAATGGCAGCCTAATTTATCATATGGTGTACTATTATTAATATAAATGCCTAGTAATATTGGAGTGATAACCTGTTTGCTTAGCATTGTGATAAATATCTTTAAGATTAAACCTATATTCTAGATTATTTCTTAAAACTAAATTTTCAAAAGTGGAATTAATTGGGCCAAAAGGTACCGATTTTTTCCATAAATGTAGCTAAACTGCTTTCTGTCTAGAAATGTTCTACCAATTTTTATTTAATGTAGTTTCACTCTGACACATTGACATTTTTTATCTGGATAGTTTTCAGAGAGGAAAACTTGATAAAATTAACATTTGGTTTGGTAAAGATGATACACAGTATTTTTTAGATAATTTTTTTTTTTTTTGAGACAGAGGCTTGCTGTATTACCCAAGCTGGAGTGCAGTGGCACAATCTCAGCTCACTGCAACCTCTGCCTCCCAGGCATAAGCAATTCTCCCACCTCAGCCTCTGTAGCAGCTGGGACTACAGGTGCATGCCACCGTGCCTGGCTGATTTTTGTGCTTTGTAGACAGGGTTTTGCCATGTTGCCCAGGCTGGTCTCAAACTCCTGAGCTCAAGCAATATGCCTGCCTTGGCTTCCCAAAATGCTGGGATTACAGGCCTGAGGAACCTCACCTGGCTGGATAAATTTTTAATACATATTTTATTCTTATCATTCATAATTGCATACAAAATAACCCTGGCAATTTGTCTCAAATTTCATGCATAGGATCAAAATAAAATGTTTTATATGACTCTTAAGTTATCCTGAAGAACCGATAATGATACCCTGGCTTACTGTTAATTTTCCAGTTTGTTACACTATTAAACTAAGAGACAATAACATCTTCATAGCTGAAAATTCTATTACAGATTTTTGATTCAGTTTGAATTTACATATTTGTATTTTTAAAACTAGTTTATTATTTTTTTGATTAGGTGATGAATCAAGATTTGTTCTCTAAGTTATTATTATTATTATTTTTTGAGATGGAGTTTCACTTTTGTTGCCCAGGCTGGAGTGCAATGGTGCAGTCTTGGCTCACCACGATTTCTGCCTCCCAGGTTCAAATGATTCTCCTGCCTCAGCCCCCCAAGTAGCTGGGATTACGGGTGTGCACCACCACACCCAGCTTATTTTGTATTCTTAGTAGAGACAGGATTTCTCCACGTTGGTCAGGCTGATCTCATATTCCCGACCTCAGGTGATCTGCCTGCCTCGGTGTCCCAAAGTGCTGGTATTACAGGTGTGAGCCACCGTGCCTGGCTAAGTTATTTTAATATAGTAAACTTTGAAATTGCTTTGGGCAAGAGACATTATGTTTATTGAGAAATTCAAATAAAAGGAGATGTGTGGTCTTTTTTGGTGATTAACTTTTTTATTGTGGCAAAAATATGAAATTTATCATCTGAACCATTTTTAAGTGTACAGCTCAGTAGTGTTATAAGCATACTTAGGTCATTATGAACAGATATTCAGAACTTTAGCATCCTGAAAAGATCCAGGGATCCCTGGAGCTTATTCTATGCTTTGAAGACCTATAGTTCTACTAAGAGAATATATTACTTCATCTGGAGAAAACAAAGACTCAGAGAACTTTAGAAATACAAAGAGTCTTTTAAAAAATGTCATCTAAAAGATTAATAATGATTTTTATCATCCTATCTGTGTTCATATTCCCCATGGTCTCATAATGTTTTCATAATTTGTTGAAATTAGGAGCCAAACAAAGTTCACACATGTTACATTTGGTGGTTGATATGCCTTTTATTTATTTATTTTATTTCATTTATTTTTTTGAGATGGAATCTTCCTCTGTCCCCCAGGCTGGAGTGCAGTGCACGTTCTTGGCTCACTGCAACCTCTGCCTCCTGGGTTGAAGGGATTCTCCTGCCTTAGCCTCCTGAGCAGCTAGGATTACAGGAACGTGCTACCATGCCCTGCTAAGTTTTTATATTTTTGGTAGAGACAAGGTTTCACCATGTTGGCCAGGCTGGTCTCAAACTCCTGACCTCAGGTGATCTGCTACGTCAGCCTCCCAAAATGCTGGGATTACAGGCAAGAGCCACCGTGCCTGGCCTTAATATGCCTTTTAAATTTTAATCTGTTGGTTGCCTCTTCCTTTTTTTCCTTTATAATTTATTTGTTGAAGAAACAGTCATTTGTTCTATATAATTTTCTCATTCTGGTTTTGGCTGAGTGTATCTCTAGCAAAATTTAACATGTTTTTCAGTTCTCTGTATTTCCTATAAATTTATAGATAGAGAGATGCTTGATTAGATTTACTTTCAATTCTTTTTTGGCGAGATTCCTAGTTGGTGACGTGTATTTCTTTACATCAAGAAAATGTGTTTTGTGATATTAAAATCAAACAGTCACGGTGTTGTCAGCTTGATTCATCCGTTATAAAATTCCCAATTAACTTTTCTCAAATAATTTTAGCATCTATTGCTAATTGTTGCCTCATTGCAGTATATCAGTATGTGTTGTAAAAGGTGATATTCCTTTTCCAGCCTTCTGAATTTACTGGCTGGGGGATTCTTTAATAAGGAAGACCTCTTCCTCATATCCTACTTCATTACCCTGAAAGTATTTCCACAGAAAAGGCCAGAATAAAATGTGACTTTTTTTTTTCTTTTTACCTACACATTTGCAGAATAATTAATGTATGCCTTAGGAGCCTCAAAAGATGACTAGAGTTTTGTTTTGTTTTGTTTTTTTGTTTTTTAGTATTATAAACTCATGAATTTTTGCCTCCCATTCATTTGAGATGTTCAAATTATTCTTTGACCAGTGGCAGCTTATGTCCTTGGCACAATTGCAGTGGTCTGTAATAGTTTCCTAAAATATACAAAGTGAAGCTCCTCTTGTATATTTTCTTACCCAGATTTAGAATCAGAATTCTAATTCCTTTCAGTGGGAAGTGGTATTTAGAGATTATAATCTGGGTGATATTTTTGTATATTCCTACAAGGTTGTCATTGTTTATAGGCCTTTTGGTGGACAGAACTAGGAAAACAATATAGAAAGAGAAAAATAATTCATGTCTTCCAGATGCTATTTCTAATTCAGATAGTAGATGATAGAATTTTACTTCATTTTAAAATCTACATTTGTATTTTTCCTCAACCTGGAAAATATGGTTCTAACAATGATTATTGAATTGCAAAATCTGGGGGAGGGAACTATTCTATTCTATTAGAAGATTGGAGGGTTACAAATACAAGTGTCTAAAGGAGCCAGACAGCCAAATGAATACATCAGACCTGTTATGAAAATCATCAGGGAATGGTGGGGGTTGATAAGCTGGAGAGCATATATCCTATCTAAAGGAGGCATCTGCGACTTGGCCGTAGATGATTTTTGCTAAGAGGGATTTTGCCAAGATGGGTACAGTATTACTTTTTTTTTTTCATTCTTAAAAAGAAGACGTAAATCCAAATATTTTATGTGAAATTATTTAGCTTTTAAATATTGACAATAATATTGACAACTAAGTCAAAGTTTTAAAAAGGCCTTTTGGGCCAAACAATGATTTCTTCCATAGGTTATTAGTTTGTAACCTCTTGTGAGAAAGAGCTAAGGATTTTTCCAGACCTTAGGCAATCTGAAAAATACATTGAGAAAGAGTATGAGAAAGGGAACTTAATCATCTTGGTTTTACTAATCATGATTGCATTTATTTATCTAACTCTTCTTTTTTAGCCTTAAAATATTAAAACAGCCCTATTGATCATTTATTTTGCTTTTCGTTTCTTTTTTGCACATTCACAATAGGAACTTACAACGTCTCAGAAAAATGGTGGGAATGTTCTTCAGATGATGTATGAGAAACCTGAACGATGGGCTTTTACCTTCCAAACATATGCCTGTCTCAGTCGAATAAGAGCTCAGCTTGCCTTTCTCAATGGCAAGCTCAAAGATGCAGAGAAACCGGTATTATTTTTTGAACGATCTGTGTATAGTGACAGGTATGTATAAATGACTTTACTTGGCCATTTAAAGTTTTTGTCTTAGAACTGGACATTTTTTCTTTTGCTTTCTTTCTTTCTTTCTTTTTTTAATGTTTCCTGGGAATTGGTAGTATGAATGGCTGAGTTGGGGATTTAAGATGGAAAATGACATTTAAATCCCTCAGCAGTCTGGTACTAATGGCATTAGAAAAGTTATTGCATTTATAATCCCTAGCTTCCATAGAAACTGTTGGGAATATGGTAGTGGCTATCTCAAATTAAATTTGCAGAGAAGTTGTTTTTCCCTCTAATCTAACCCTTTTAAAATTATGTACTCTGGTTAAATCTGGATCTATATCCTAGACTTTTACCTGGAGCAAGAAGATAAAAGTGTCTAAGGGGCCTTAGAATTGCTACTTATGCTAGGATTCTTTTGACCTCCAAAATTAGCTCAGAAAAGAGGTTCTCAAACTTTTGATCTTAGGACCTTTTTCAATTCTTAATAACTACTGAGGCGTGCAAAGGGCTTGTCTTATTGATATTTACGTTACTAAAAATTAAGATGCATAAAAATGATTTAAAATTAGTAAATTCATTACATATTAATATAAATTTGACAAAAACAATGATCTTTTCTAAAATAAGCTAGAAGAGTATCATTGTTTTACATTTTTGCAGATATCTTTAATGCCTCCCTCACTTATTTAAAAAGAGCTGGGTTTTTATTTATGCCTCTGTAGTTAATCTGTTAATGGTATGTTCGTTTGTTTGAAGTATGTTGGTATATGAAGTAATCTGACCTCTCACAGAACCCCTTAGAAAATCTTGGGGGTTTATGGAATCCTCACTCCATATTTTGAGAACCATTGGCCAAGAACATATTTCCTGTAGATGGAAAGACTTCTTTTCGGCTGTCCACGCCACTGTGTGCCACTGGATTTAGGAGAATGTTTTATGTTCTTATTCTCTTTTTATTTCTTTGTTGTTTTTTTTGGAAATGATACATGTGTTGATGAAGACTCTCTTTTAGGTATATTTTTGCATCTAATTTGTATGAATCTGAATGCATGAATGAAACAGAGTGGACAATTTATCAAGACTGGCATGACTGGATGAATAACCAATTTGGTCAAAGCCTTGAATTGGATGGAATCATTTATCTTCGAGCCACTCCAGAGGTAAAACCCAATAAAAATGTGTTCCATGAAAATTTAAAGAAATATTTAGAATTCTTTTCAGTGGTATGTCATGAGGGCAATTTAGTTTAACTCCAGCCTTCCAACCTCCCACTCCAAATTAGAAACTTGTAACTGTATAGATAGAGGTATTCCTTTTTCTCAGCAAACTGGAATCACAGACTGGCCAAGTTGCTTTTTTAGGCTCTTCGTGCTTCCTCAATTCTTTTTTATTTTTACTCACTATTTCTTCCCAACATTTTCAGACTCTCTTATTCATCACAATTAAAGTAAGGAATGTGGTCAAGCGACTCCTAGAATATAGGCTTCATGAGGTGGGACATTGGGTATTTTGATTACTGTTGAATTTCCAGTCCCTAGAACAGTGCTAGGCACTGTTGGAGCACATAGTAAGGGCTCAGTAAATATTCATTGAATGAATGGAGTGTTGATGGAGATCCTTTTCAAGAAATCTTTTATTATGGTTGTTTGTGGCTTGGAATGAGTGGATAATGCCAGCTATAGTTGGGAAAGGGCTTAGAGGACCATTTTCAATTAAGGGAGTTCACTTGAAAAAGTGCTTTTTGTGATAGGTTGTAACATACCTATTCTATTTACATATAATGTTATACAATGAATACAGAAAGACCAAATAGATACCTTTCATAAAACTAACCTAAATATTAAGATCTTACATTTAATCAGAAGCTTTCTGGTTTTGGTGCTTTCATTTCTATTGTTTCTGTTTTTTAATTCTCATTTCTTCCTTAAGTCACAGGGTAGGCACTGATGAATGTAAATGTCATAACTTCTGCCCTAAAATTAGTTAGAATACTGTGTTGCTGTCGAAGCTGGGTTTTTAAAGAAATTAGGTTTCCAATTCCAACGAATGATTTTGTTCTTCATTAAGTGAGGATTTAGCAATTCTTTAGCAATTTCAAAAGTGAATTTTTGTTTCAACTTTGAAATTTACTTTTATTTCTGAAAGATTTTGTTTTTAATTACAAACATAGTAAATAAAAATGTGAAAAAGAACATAAAGTATACTAATAATTTCATTTTGCTTGAAACATTTATAGTCAATATTAAGTAAGCTAGAATTTAGCAATTATAATTTCAGAATTCACTTTTATTTTTGAAAAGATTTCTTAAAGTTACGAAAATAGTACAAACACCAAAAAACAAAGAATCTTAATAATTTCATTTTGATAGAAACATTCATAGTATCTTAAAGTCTAGCACACAACTTTATTTCATCAGTATTGTTTCTCATATCCTTTGATGAAAGGATTGTTTAATTATTGAAAAGAGAATTTAGAGTAGAGTTTGCAACAGTTTGTATGCTGCCATGGTCTTAATGCATGTCATTTAGGTTGGAGGTTTTTATTTCTTGAAATGCATGAAGAGTTTCTCAGGGTCTATGAATCCCTAAAAATTATACGACAGTTTTTATTTAGGTGTACTTTTGGGGGGAACATAATCCAGAGCTGCACTGTCCAATGTGGCTATTTAAATTTAAGGTTATTAAAATTAAATAAAATTTAGAAATTTAGTTCCTTGGTCACCACATAAGCCATATTTCAAGTGCTTAAAAACCACAGGTGGCTAGTGGCTACCTTATTTGATAATGCAGATATAGGACAGGCATAAAACATTCCAAAGTTGTTTTGGTTGTGCTGGTATAGAGCTTTCATCACATTAAGAACCACTGCCTTTAGTGGTTTTACATGAACTGAACATAGGTGTTTTATAATCAAGTTTGGTTAACAGCAAAGTAAGATTACCTTTATAGATTGGCATATCTTTTAGCTGTTGTCTCTGAAAATTTTAAGTAGGTGTTTAATGTTTTTTTTCTTCTCCTTTTTATCAAACTTAGTATATTTCATCTGTGGATACCAAAAATTTATAGACTTATTTTAACTTATTTTTGAAAGTACTGCTTGGTTTAGAGCCACCAAGTGACTGAAAAGCTCGTGGAGGGGAAAAACAAATTATTTCAACTTTTAAGAAGTAATATGTAGAGATTTTGGCTAGCATGAATAAAGAGACCCAGAAAAGAAAATTTTGATGGCAGCAGACAAGAATAATTGTTCCCTGTCTTTTTCTTCCATCTCTTATTACTTGCTTTTAGAAATGCTTACATAGAATGTATTTACGGGGAAGAAATGAAGAGCAAGGCATTCCTCTTGAATATTTAGAGAAGCTTCATCATAAACATGAAAGCTGGCTCCTGCATAGGACACTGAAGTAAGACGTCCTTATTTTTATTAACTATTCGTTTTAAATATCATTGTTAAATTTTAATCTAAAATTTGGAAGATATGACTAGCAACATGTAAAATTTTCAGTCATTTACTTATTGGTGTCTTCCAGAACTAGGTATAGATTTTGATTCTCTTGATTGCAGTGAGATCCTATTTCCTTAAAGTTTTTATAACTTTATAAAAACTTGGTAGTATTGACAGCATAACATACAAAATTTCACTTTAAGTGAAAGTAGGAAATATATCTATACATTATTTAGGTACTCTTTCAGAAAGAATTTTGACTTGGGAGATTGTATAGCATAATTGTTGAGAGGATAGACTTTGTTATTAGTCAGATCTTGGCTCAAGTCCAGTCTCACTTATTAATGTGTGACCTTAGATAGCCTCTGAGCTTTGGAATGACAATTCTGAGCTTTAGTTTTCTCATCTTTAAAATGCAGAAGTTCCTACTTTATTGTCTGTTTTTTGTTTTTGAAGAAAATCATATGTTATAGTACCCTAGCTTTATTGTATATTTTGTATCTGAGTTTTTCTGCTCCATATGGTAAATCTAGATGAGAAAGAAGGGCCTGCCAGATGAAGTATTGCAAAGTAACTTTAGTGTAAATGATTGACAACATTTTGAGTTTCCAGTGACGTAAGAATGAATTTTTAATGTTTCTCTCTTTTTCTACATTTCGAATTATTTTATTAATCTCTTTTTAAACAGAACCAACTTCAGTTATCTTCAAGAGGTGCCTATCTTAACACTGGATGTTAATGAAGACTTTAAAGACAAATACGAAAGTCTGGTTGAAAAGGTAGATTCTTAGATACAAACTAATATTTGTTTTGTCTAAAAAGTGTATTAACTTGTGAGAAAACAATTTTCTAACAGAAAAGATTCCATAAAGTTACATTAAGAAATAGTTAAGAGCTTTAGAAGATTTTGGACTGTTTAGATACCAGTCCTGACTGAATTCTAGCTTTGTGGCCTGAGTTAAAATAAGGATGCTTCAGAATCTCAGAATCTGACAGATCTCTTAGAAAAAAATTAAATAAATAAATAAATAAGGATTTTTTTTTTTTATCCTTTAGTGCCTCTTTTTATAGGATAGGGAAAATCATAACAAAAATTCTTTCTCACTCCCTTTTTCTCTGCTTTGTCCCCATTTCTTCCTCTCTTCCCTATACCACCGAGCTTTAGATACTTTAATAATAAACTGCTTGTGAAATTAAATTTATCTTTTTCAACCAAATTCAATATGGAGGATATTTAAAGTTGTAGGATATGGATCTCATCCGTTTTTACGTTGGCTAAAGTCTTGTGATTAAAGGATTAAAAGTTTTGAGTTTCATTTCCGATCCTGTCAAGGATTAATTGACATTGCCTAATCATTGAGTCATTGTCTTAATCATAGTTCATTTATCACCCAGATCACTGGGAGTTGACCATATTCTGTTAAGTAAATGGTGCCCATATTGATAAAGGGACTGGGTGAGAATTTATTGATGAACATTTGAGAGAGAATAATAAGGGAATTTGTATAGCAAATGTCCCTATATCCATGTTGATAACTCAGTGATTAAACTATAAAGAAGAAACCACAATTTGTTTTAGTTTTGAGAGAAATTTGATTTTTCCTTTCTTTTGTGACATAATATCTGTTGTTTAATAGAGACTTCACATTCATAAGGGATATATCTCAAGAATTTTGAAAATCTTCACATTTTATGTAACTACTGTAGTGTATACATGTAGTTGTTTTTCCCATTGATATGAACTAAAGCTTATCTGGAAAATTCCAGTGACCTCTTCATACTATTAATGATGTTAAAAATATAGGACAAATTCACTTATAATACTATTAAAGTAAATGAAATTAAGTCAGTATTAACAACTAACCATCAATTTAACTGGCTTTGTAAAACCACTTTTTAATTTTATCTAACACTACTTTGTTTTGACTAAGAATCATTCACATTATTATATTTACTTTTATTAATAGTGCTAGCAGTTGACTTTCTTTTTAAAGTATTTTTACAAGGTGATAATCTTTGTCTCTTGAGAATTATTGATAGACTATGTAGAGAACAAGTGTATTCTTACATTGTGGTGAGTTGGCTAGGTTCATTGACTCCTTATATGATTTTCCCCACACACTGACATTGCAGAGTATGTAATTCACATCTGTGCTTCAGAAACGTGACAAATCTACTATATGTTTTATCTTCAAAGTTGCTTGAACTATTGTGTTTATTAATTTTATCAGTGTTAAAGCTGCACATGTCAATAGTCTATGGTATTTAAATAAAGATTATAAAATTGGTGTTACAGCTATTTTTAGAATTATGTCAATCTTAGATTGATAGATGCAGTGACTCACACCTGTAATCCCAGCACTTTGGGAGGCTGAGATGGGAAGATTGCTTGAGTCCAGGAGTTCCTGACCAGACTGGGCAACATGGCAAGACCTCATCTCTATAAAAAACAAACAAAAACTAGCCAGACGTGGTGGTGTGTGCCTAGCCAGGAGTTCAAGGCTGCAGTTAACTGTGATTGAGCCACTGTACTCAGCCTGGGCCACAGAGCAATAAACTCCTAAAATGACCTTTTAGGTCATTCATGTTTTGCTACTGAAGTATTTAATGGTATTTCTTTTTTTTCCAGACAGTCTTGCTCCATCACCCAGACTAGAGTGCAGTGGCATGATCTCGGCTCACTGTAATCTCCGCCTCCCAGGTTAAACCAATTCTGCTGCCTCAGCCTCCCAAGTAGCTGGGATTACAAGTGCACGCCTCAATGCCTAGCTAATTTTTGTATTTTTAGTAGAGACGGGGTTTCACCATGTTGGTCAGGCTGGTCTTGACCTCCTGACCTTAAGTGATCCACCCACCTCGGCCTCCCAAAGAGTTGGGGTTACAGGCATGAGCCACTGCACCCTGCCTTAACAACGTTTCTTTGGAAAGTAAATGCTATGACACTGTGGTCGTTACTTATGCAGCTGGGATCTTCAACTAATATACTTTTAAATGAAGATGAATATTAGATATCTCAAATTAGTCAAGGAATGATATTGATTTTTTTTTCCTTTCCTCAGGTCAAAGAATTTTTGAGTACTTTGTGATCTTGCTGAAGACTACAGACAGCCAAAGGGTTCCAGACACTTCAGCTTTGTGTATCTTCCTAACTTCATATTAATAGAAGTTTCTTTAGAAAACCCAAGTTTTTAACCATTTTTGTTCTAAAGAAAAAAACGATTTTTAAAATGAATCTTATGCAAAGCTTTTTGACCAGTTTCTTTTCTTTTCTTTAAAAAAAAAAAAAAGACATTTAAAGACAAAGACATTATTTCTCAGAGCAGGAAGTTTAGGGGTAGATGGTTCCAGAATCAGTTTAGTGGCTAAACTACATTATAAAAGATCCAGCTTCCTTCTGTCTTTCCCCTCTTTGTCTTCCTCGGCAGGTTAGCTTCTTTCCCTGGTGCATCTCACCTCACTAGCAACCAGTTTCTTAACCGAAAGCTTTAATGTTACACAGTAATTGGTAGTGTGCCCTGTGTAAATTAGTGTGCCTATTAAAAGTTACAAAGTGGAATTAAAGGAATCCCTAGAATAAGGATTCTAAAGTTTTATTTTAAATGATTATTTCTTAGCAGTTTAGCCCACCTCTTATTTCCTGCCTCAGTTTGCTTTCTCTATTGTCTGGATTAATTAGATAGCCTGCTATTTCAAAGTTAAAATAAAAGTCACACATTTCTACTTTGCAAACACTGTGTTACTGTTTGCTTTGTAGTTTGCTTTGCTTCGCAGGGTTCTGCTTTAAGTTTTTTCTCTTTTGCAGAGAAATTACTGATAAAAAATGATCTTGCTTTATATATAGTATATCCTGAAAGCATTATTGTTTTTTGTTGAACTAGGAAATAAAATTAATGAAGACAGTGGTTAGTAGTTAACTGAGACATTTAACTACTTATGTCTAAACTATCTATGTGAACATTTGTAAAAACTTGCATGGATTCATCTTAGTTCTGTATATAAAGATATTTTCTTTCTAGCTTGTTTAGTTAAGATGTGCAGTGTTTTTCCTGTGTATTAAACCTTTCCATTTTACATTTTAGAAAATTTTATGCATTTTAAAATGAGTGGAAGGGTCACTTTCACTTTGAAGCTATTATTTTTCTTTTCAAAATATCATTTTTGTTTTTGGTTTCTTATTCAAAATGGTAATTTAGTGGATTACCCAGTCCAGATGCACTGATCTTTGCAAAGGGGACTTAATTTCAAATCTGTAATTACCGTACATATTTAAACTGTCTCATGATATGTATACATTTTTTTTTGGTTTGGTATAAATGAATGTGTCTACTTAATTAAATATTTCTTAATAAGTATAAACCTCATGTACTACAGTGGACCTGCTTTCATGGAAATTGTTACATCTTTTCAGAATTAAAATTTATTCTACTTTTAAATAAAAAATTATGAATATTAAAGATGAAAATTGTACAAATTACATTGATTCTATTTTAAGTGTAGACATATTTCAGTGATTGTTATTAACCTTTAAAAATGTATAATGACTTTAAAAATTTGTAGAATTGAAAAGAAGCTAATAAAAATTTATTATTTATTTGTCATGCCTCAAAAGTTGTCCCAGTGTGTTGGTCAGAAGAGAATCGAGCCTAGCGGTGGTCTGCTTTATCTCTTGGACCCCTTCCATTAGAATTTATATATAAATCTTTATAGGTTCTCCTAGAAAGGTAATTAATAATACAAGACTTATTTTTCTCCAGAGTTTTCTCATCTGCTATGCCTAAAACTTAAAGCATTATATACCTAGCCACCTAGAACTTAATGTCTGTCATATTTTAAAGAACAGAGTTACAAAATGTTTCTAAAATAGAGATGCAGATCTTACTACCTTAGAAAAATAAATGCTAGATACATTGCAACATTAAGTGTATATAAATTCTGGTAAATAATAGCCTTCTTAATTTGACCAACTTACCTCTTCTTTTATTTTATTTTTTTTTAAGAGACAGGGTCTTGTTCTGTCGCCTAGGCTGGAGTACAGTGGCGCAGTCATAGTTTACTACAATCTTAAACTCCTGGGCTCAAGCAGTACTGCCTCAGCCCCTTAAGTAGCTGGGACTACAGGGCTTGCACCACCATGATGACTAATTGTTTAAAATTATTTTTTGTATAGATGGAGTGTTGTCCAAGCTGGTCTCAAACTCCTGGGCTCAAGTGATCATCCTGCCTTGCCCTCCCAAAGCACTGGGATTACAGGCATGAGCCACTGTGCTCTGTGCTAAAATTATTTTTGAAATCGCTTTTGACTCATAAAAGTTGCAGGAATATTAGAGTTCCTGTATACCTGTCACTTAGTTATTTCTCTATGATAACATTTTATTTAACAAGAGTATTTTATCAAGACAATTAACTTTGGTGTACTACTATTAACTAAACTACAGACCTAATTTGGATTTTGCCAGTTTTATGTCTTATTTTAATTCAGAAGCTTTTAAAACATCTTTATTTTTTATTTTTAAGAGCAGTTTTAGGTTCATAGCAAAATTGAGCAGAAAGTAAAGCATCTCATATACTCAACTGTTTCTCCTTTGCCCTCTAGAACCATCCCTACTACCAGCGTTTCCCTCCATACTTGGTACATTGGTTGCAATTAACGAACCTACATCAACCTATTACCCAAAGCCCATGGCTTACATTAGGGTTTATTCTTGGTGTTATACATTCTGTGGGTTTGGACAAATGTATGATATTTATCTGCCATTGTTTTCACTGCCTTAAAAATCCCCATTCTGCCTGTTCATCCCCTCCATCCCTGTCAACTAATCTTTCTACTATATTCATTGTTTTGCATTTTCTAGAATGCCATATACTTGGAATCATATAGCATGTAGCCTTTTCAGATGGGCTTCATTCACTTTTCACCTAGTAATATATACTTAAGTTTCCTCCATGACTTTTCATGGCTTGATCACTCATTTCTTTTTAGTGCTGAATAATGTTCCATCATCTGATGTAAAACAGTTTACCCACTAACCTACTGAAAGATGTCTTGGTTGTTTTGAGGTTTTGGCAATTATGAATAAAGCTCTTATAAACATCCATGTGCAGGTTTTTGTGTGGACTAAGTTTTCAACTTCTTTGGGTAAAGATCAGGGAGAGCAGTTGCAGGATTGCATGGTAAGAATATATTTAATTTTATAAGAAACAGCCAAATGGTATTTGAAAGTGGATATGTGCCCTTTTGTATTCCCCACCAGCAATGAAAGAGTACCCATTGTTCCACACCCAGCCACTTCAGTATTTGGTGGTGGTATTGTTTTGGATTTTGGTCATTCTTATAGATCTGTAGTGTATCTCCTTTTAATTGTGATTCCCTAATGATGTTGAACATCTTTTCACATACTTACCATCTGTATATCTTCTTTGGCAAGGTTCTGTTTGAGTTTTGGGGCTCATTTTCTTGTTGAGTTTTGAGTTCTTTGTATGTTTTAGATGACAGTCTTTTTTTAAGTGTCTTTTGGAAGTATTTTTTCCCCAGTCTGTGGCTTGTCTTACTTTGTTGGTATTTTCATAGAGCACAAGTGTTTTATTTTAATGAGGTTCAGTTTTATCAGTTATTTCTTTCATGGATAGTGCCTTTGATGTTGTAGCTAAAAAGTCCTTGTTCTGCCCAAGATCATCGAGTTATCTTCTAGGAATTTTTATAGTTTCACATTTTAAATTTAGATCTATTATCTTTTTGGGTTAATTTTTTATGAAAGATGTAAGGTTTGTGTCTAGGTTTATTTCTTTGCATGTGGATGTCTACAAAGTTGGTCTTTTCTCCATTGTATGACCTTTGCTCCTTTGTTGAAGATCAGTTGACATTTATGTAGGTCTATTTCTGAGCTTTCTCTTCTGTTCCATTGGCCTATTTAGCAATTCTTTTGCCAATACCACACTGGCTTCATTACTGTAGCTTTAAAATAAATCTTGAAGTCAGATAGAGTCAGTCCTCCAACTTTGTTTTCTTCTTCTTCTTCTTCTTCTTTTTTTTTTTTTTTAAGACAGTCTCTCTCTGTTGCCCAGGATGGAGTGCAGTGGTGTGATCTCAACTACTGCAACCTCCGTCTCCCGGGTTCAAGCGATTCTCCTGCCTCAGCCTCCTGAGTAGCTGGGATTATAGGTGCACCACCACCATGCCCGGCTAATTTTTGTATTTTTAGTAGAGATGGAGTTTCACCATGTTGGTTAGGCTGATCTTGAACTCCTAACCTCGTGATCCACCTACCTCGGCCTCCCAAAGTGCTGGGATTACAGGCGTGAGCCACCGTGCCTGGGCTACTTTGTTCTTCTTTAACATTGAGTTGGCCATTCTAAGTCCTCTGCCTTCCATTTAACCTCATTTTTATTAATTATTATTATTTTTTTGAGACAGGTTCTCACTCTGTCTTCCAGGCTGGAGTGCAGTGGCACAATCACAGCTCAATGCAGCCTTGAATTCATGGGTTGAGGGGATCCTCCCATCCCAGCCTTCCGAGTAGCTGGGCCCATAGGCACATACCATCACGCCCAGATAATTTTAATTTTTTTTGTAGAGTTGAGCTCTCACTATGTTACCCAGGCTGATCTCAAACTCCTTGACTCAAGCAGTCTTCCCACCTTGGCCTCCCAGCATGTTGGGATTACAGGCGTGAGCCACCATGCTTGGCCCTTTCCATATAAACTTCAGAATCAGTTTGTCAATATTTACAAAATAACTTTATGGGATTGGTTGAGATTGTGTTGAATTTGTAGATGAAGTTGGGGGAGAACTGAGCATCTTGACAATGTTGATTCTTCCTATTTATGAACACAGAATATCCATTTAGTTGTCATCTTTCATCAAAGTTTTGTCGTTTACTTCATATAGATCTTGTACGTGTGTTGTAAGAGTTACATGTAGGTATTTCATTTTTAGGAGTGATAATGTAAATGGTATTGTTTTATATGTCAAAATCTGCCTCTTTATTGTTGGTTTATAGGAAAGCAATTGATGTTGGAAATTAACTTTGTATTCTGCCACTTTGCTATATCACTTATTAGTTCCAGGAAGTTTTTGTGATTATTTCACATTTTCTACATAGACTGTCATGTCATCTGTGAAGAGAGACGATTTTACATATTTTTTCCCTGTCCAATCTGTATACCTTTTATTTCCTTTTCTTGTTTTATTAGATTAGTTTGAACTTCCAGTATGATGTTGAAAAGCAGTGGTGAGAGTGGACATCCTTGCCTTCTTTCTGATCTTAGTGATAAAACTGAGTTCCTCACCATTAATATAATGTTAACTATAGGTTTTTAGTAGATGTTATTTTCAAGGTGAGGAAATTGCCCCTCTATTCCCAGTTTGCTGAGTTTTTATCCTGAATGATTGATTTTGTTAATGCTTTTTCAGTATTAATGTGATTTTGATTTTTTTTGTTTAGCCTGCTATTGTGATGGATTACATTAATTGATTTTTGAATGTTAAGCCAGGCTTGCATACTGATATGATTTGGCTGTGTTTCCATCCAAACCTCATCTTGAATTGTTCCTATAATCCCCCACGTGTTGAGGGAGAGGCCAGGTGGAGACAATTGAATCATGGGGGCAGTTTTCCCCATCCTGTCCTCGTGATAGTGAGTTAGTTCTCATGAGATCTGATGGTTTTATAAGGGGCTTCCCCTTCACTGGGTCCTCATTTTTCTTCTCCCTGCCACCACGTGAAGGAGGATATGTTTGCTTCCCCTTCCACCAGGATTATAAGTTTCCTGAGGCCTCACCAGCTGTACTGAACTGTGAGTCAATTAAACCTCTTTCCATTATAAATTACCCATTTTCTGGCAGTTCTTTTTTTTTTTTTTTTTTTTTTTAATGTTTTTGTTTTTCAGATGGAGTTGTGCTCTTGCCGCCCAGGCTGGAGTGCAATGGCGTGATCTTGTCTCACTGCAACCTCTACCTCTTGGTTCAAGCAATTCCCCTGCCTCACACTCCCAAGTAGCTGGGATTACAGGCATGCGCCAAACACACCCGGCTAATGTCTTTGTACTTAGAGATGGGATTTCACCACGTTAGGCTAGTCTCGAATTCCTGACCTCAGGTGATCCACCCGCCTCGGCCTGGCAAAGTGTTGGGATTATAGGTGTGTGCAACTGCACCTGGCCTCTGGCAGTTCTTCATAGCAGTATGAGAATGAACTAATACATATACCTAAAAGAAATTCCACTTGATTATAGTGTGTAATTCTTTCTGTATGTTGTTGGATTCCATTTGCTAATATATTACTGAAGATTTTTGCATTTATGTTCATGAAAGCTGTGTAGTTTCCTTGTAATGTCTTTGGTTTTGCTATTGGGATGATGCTGGCTACATAGAACGGGTCGGGAAATATTCTGCTTGTAGTAATTGATGTAGTTTCTTCCTTAAATGTTTAGCAGAATTAACCAACATAACAACATGGGTCTAATGACTTCTGTTTTGGAAGGTTATTAATTATTGATCCAGTTTCTTTAAAAGATGCAGACATTCAGATTGTTTCTTCTGTGAGTTTTGGCAGATTGTGCCTTTTAAGGAGTTGATTCTTTAACTTAGTTTATTAAATTTTGTGGGCCTAGAGTTGTTAATAATATTCCTTTATTAACTTTCTAATGTCCATGGGGACTATAGTTGTGTCCGCTTTTTCTTTTTTTTTTTGAGATGGAGTCTTGCTCTGTCACCCAGGCTGGAGTGCAGTGGCTTGATCACGACTCACTGCAACCGCCGCCTCTTTGCTTCAAGCTATTCTCCTGCCTCAGCCTCCTGGGGAGCTGGGATTACAGGCACCCGCCACCATGCCTGGCTAATTTTTGTATTTTTAGTAGAGATAGGGTTTTGCCATGTTGGCCAGACTAGTTTTGAACTCCTGACCTCAAGTGATCCGCCCGCCTTAGCTTCCCAAAGTGCTGCAATTACAGATGTGAGCTGCCACGCCTGGCCCCCTCTTTCATTTTTGATATTAGTAATTTATGTCTTCTGTTTTTCTTAGACTGGCTAAGGCTTAGCAATTGTTATTGACCTTTTCAAAGACCTACCTTTTTGTCTGATTGATTTTTCTCTATTGATTTCCTGTTTTCTATTTTATTGATTACTCTAATTTTGATTGTTCCTTTTCTTGTGTTTATTTCAGATTTAATTTGTTCTGTTCGTATTTCCTGTGGTAAAAACAGAGATTATAATTTTAGATCCTATTTTCTAATATACACATTCAGTGCTATAAATTGAGTCTGAGTACTGCTTTCACTGCATCCTATTTTAAAATTTATTTTTATTCTAAATATTTAAAAAATGTCTCCTGAGAGTTTGTTTATTTGCCTGTTTGTTTGGAGACAGAGACTCCCTCTGTTGTGCAGGCTGGAGTGTAGTGGCACGATCTCAGCTCACTGCAACCTCCGTCTCCTGGGTTCAAGTGATTCTCCTACCTCTGCCTCCTGAGTAGCTGTGATTACAGGCATGCACCACCATGCCCCGCTAATTTTTTGTATTTTTAGTAGAGATGGGGTTTCACTGTGTTTTCCAGGCTGGTTTTGAACTCCTGACCTCAAGTGATCTGCCCGCCTTGGCCTCTCAAAGTGCTAGGATTGCAGGGGTGAGTCACTGTGCCTGGCCTCTTGAGAGATTTTTAACCCATGTGTTATCTAGAAATGTGTTAGTTTTCAAGTAATTGGGACTTTCCAGCCATCTTTCTGTAGTTGATTTCTAGTTTAATTTCCTTGTGGTCTGAGAGCAAACATTGTATGATTTCTATTCTTTGAATTTGTTAAGGTGTGCTTTGTGGTGCAGAATGTAGTCTATCCTGGGGAATGTTTTATATGAGCTTGAGAAGAATGTGTACTCTGCTGTTGTTGGTTGAAGTAATCTATAATGTTAATTATATCCAATTGATTGATGTTTTTGTATTCAACCATGTCCTTACTGATTTTTTGCTTGCTGGATCTGTCTCTGTCTATTACTGATAGAGGGGTATTAAAATCTCCAATGATAATACTGGACACAACATATAGTTGGGTCTTATTTTTTATCCACTCTGACAACCCCTGTCTTTTAATTGGTGTATTTAGACCATTGATGTTTAAGGTGATTTTTAAGTATATTTGGATTAATATATAACCATATTTGTTATTCAAAAATGGTGCCAAGGCCAGGTGCTGTGGCTCACACCAGTAATCCTAGCACTTTGGGAGCCTGAGCTGGGCGGATCACTTGAGCTCAGGAGTTTAAGACCAGCCTGGGCAACATGGTGAAACCCTGTCTCTACTAAAAATACAATGTCTTTACTAAAAATACAAAAATTAGCCCGTTGTGGTGGCACATGCCTATAGTCCCAGCTACTTGGGAGGCTGAGACAGGAGAATTGCTTGAATCCAGGAGGTGGAGGCTACAGTGAGCCGAGATCACACCACTGCACTCCAGCCTGGGTGACAGAGCAAGACTCAACCTCAAAAAAAAAAAAAAAAAAAAAAAAAGAAAAAGAAAAAAGAGGCTAAGAAACACAACTTGAAAAGAACAGTCTTTTAAATGAAGGGTGTTGGGAAAAGTTGATTTCTTCATGCAGAAGAATGAAACTGGATTCATCTTACACTATATATGAAAATCAACTCAAAATGGATGAAAGACTTAAACCTTAGGTCTGAAACTATGAAACTCCAAGAAGAAAACATACGGAAAGCTCCATGACATTGGTCTGGGCAATGATTTTTTTGACTGGACCCCAAAAGCTCAGACAGCAAGAGCAACGATAGACTCATGTGATTACTTCAAACTAAAAAGCTTCAGCACTGCAAAAGAAATAACTGAATGAAGAGACAACCTACAGATTGGGAGAAAATATTTGTAATTGATACTAATATATCTAATGAGGGAGGGGTTAATATCCAAAATATATGAGAAACTGAAACAATAAAAAGAAAACAATCTGATTAAAAAATGGTCAAAGGATCTGAGCAGACTTTTCTCCAAAGAGGGCTCACAAATAGCCAACAGATATATGAAAAATTGTTCAACATCATTTATCATTAGGGAAATGCAAATTATAACCACACTGACATTTCATCTCACACCTGTCAGAATGGCTGTTATCAAAAAGATGAGAGACTATATGTGTTGGTGAAGATGTGGAGAAAAGAGAACCTTTGTAAATGGTTGATGGGAATGTAAATTAATACAGCCATGGAAAATTATGAGGTTTCCTCAAAATACTAAAATAGAATTACTACGTGATGGGGATTGATCTAAGATGGCCAATTAGAAGCAGCTGTGGTCTGCAGCGCTCATGGAGAGGAATGAAGGGTGAGTGAATTCAGCTCCTTCAACTGAAATATCCAGGTTCTTGAACTGGGACTGCTAAGCGAACAATCCAACCCAAGGAGAACAAAGAAAAGTGGGAGGTGGGGGAGGCGATGGCCCATCTGGGACTGGCACGGAGCCAAAGGAACCCCTATCCCAGGCAAGGGAAGCAGTGAGTTACTGTGCGACCACTCTCAGGAAACCACGCTTCTCCCACGGATCTTTGCAACCTGCGTGTATTTGTCCATCTGTGGCTCGTGCCTGTAATCTCAGCACTTTGGGAGGCTGAGGCAGGCAGATCACTTGAGGCCAGGAGTTCAAGACCATCCTGGCCAACATGGTGAAACCCCGTCTCTACTAAAAATACAAAAATATTAGCCAGGCATGGTGGTACATGCCTGTAGTCCCAGCTACTTGGGAGGTTGAGGCAGGAGAATCACTTGAACCCAGGAGGCGGAAGTTTCAGTGAGCCGAGATCATGCCACTGAACTCCAGCCTGGCGACAGAGCGAGACTGTCTAAAAAAAAAACAAAAAGAAAAAATAACCAAGACTGGGATATTTATAAAGGAAAGAAATTTGATTGACTCACAGTTCCTCCTGGCTAGGGAGGCCTCAGAAAACTTACCACCATAGTGGAAGGCACCTTTTTCACAAGGTGACAGGAGGGAGAAGTGAGAGCATGAGAACCAACTACCACTTTTAAAACCATTAGAGTTCATGAGAATTCACTCTCACAAGAACAGCATGATCTTGTGATTCAACCACCCTCATGATCCAACCACTTTCCCTCAACATGTGGGGATTACAGGTCCCTCCCTCGATATGGGAGGATTATAATTCAAGATGAGACTTGGGTGTGGACACAGAGCCAAACCCTGTCACTGTGGATCAGGAGATCGCCTTGTGAGCCCACACTGCCAGGGCCTTGGGTCTGATACACAGAGCCATATGAAGTCTTGGCGGAGCAGCTGCTCAGGCATATGTAGAGACCTAGGAGTTTTACATACTCTGGCCCTGGGATCCTTGGCACAGCGGGAAATTCGTCTGTACATCCCTAAGGAAGGAGGTGGAGGTGAATCCAGGGAGCCAAGCAATGTCATTCTGTGGGCCCCACTTCCATAGCACCTCACAAATTAAGACTCACTGGCTTGGAATCCCAGCCAGCCAACTGCAGTGGGTTGAAGTCTGTCTGAGATGGGTCCCAGTTCCTAGGGGAACGAGTGGCTGCCATATCTGAGGTTCCATCGACACAGCTGCTCTCGCCTGCTGGCTGTGGAGAATACAGACAGTCTGGACAAGGAAGGGTCCCCCACAATGCAGCACAGCTGCCTTGCCAGATTGTGGCCAGACTGCTTTAAGTAGCACCCCAATCCATTTCTCCTCATTGGGCAGGATCTCCCTGTGGGAGCTTCAGCCATTCCTGCTAGGGTACTGCAGACAGAGCTCTGATCTCTCTTTGGGGTGGAGCTCCTCTGGGGAGGGATGGCTGTCATCTCTGCAGTTGGGTCGACTCAGCCACTCCAGCCTGCCTGCTTTGGCAGGCAGTTTGGATGAGGAAGGATGCCCTTTAATGCAGCAGAACTGCTCTACCAAAAAGCAGCCAGACTGCTTCTTTGGGCAGGTCCCTGAGCCCATTCCTTCTGACTGGGTGAGACCTCACAATGAAGGCTTCCAGTCATCTCCTACAGGTGTGTTCAGGCTGGCAACAGGGCAGTACCCCCTGGAATAGAGCTTCCAGAGGAAGGAGCTGGCTATCATCTTTGCTGTTTTGTGGCCTTAGCTGGTGATACCTCCAGGTATGGGAGAAACTGAGGCAACTGGGGTCAGGCACGGACCCCCAGCAAACCACAACAGCCCTATGGTAGAGTGGGCTGACTTAAAAGAAAAACAGAAAACAACAACAATGACCCCACAAAAACCTCATTCAAATGTCAGCAGCCTCAAAGACTTAAGGTAGATAAGCCCACAAAGATGAGAAAGAATCAGTGCAAAAATGCTGGAACACAAAAAGCCAGAGTGCCTTTTCTTCTTCAAATGACCACAATACCTCTCCAGCAAGGGCACAAAACTGAGCTGGGGCTGAGATGGCTCAATTGACAGAAATAGGCTTCAGAAGTGGGTAATAACTAATTTACTGGGCTAAAGGAGCATCCGGTAACACAGTGCAAAGAAGCTAAGAATCATGATAAAACAATGCTGGAGCTGATAGCCAGAATCGCCAGTTTAGAGAGGAACACAGCTGACCCAATGGAGGCAAAAAACACAACACAAGAACTTCACAATGCAATCACCAGTATCGATAGCAGAAAAGACCAAGTGGAGGAAAGAATCTTAGAGCTTGAAGACGATCTTTCTGAAATAAGACAGACAGAGAAGAATAGAGAAAAAAGAGTGAAGAGGAATGAGCAAAACCTCCAAGAAACATGGCATTATGTAAAGAGACCAAACCTACAACTGACTTGGGTACTTGAAAGAGATGGGGAGAATGGAACCAAGTTGTAAAACATACTTCAGGATATCATACAGGAGAACTTCCCCAGCC
Organism: Ateles fusciceps; assembly: GCA_036589455.1. Taxonomy (NCBI): domain Eukaryota; kingdom Metazoa; phylum Chordata; class Mammalia; order Primates; family Atelidae; genus Ateles; species Ateles fusciceps. Next base: position 270,044 of record JAZHEH010001615.1, read on the forward strand.
TAGTAAGACAAGCCAACATTCAAATTCAGGAAATGCAGTGAGATACTCCATGAGAAGATCACATAATCATCAGATTCTCCAAAGTTAAAAGGAAAGAAAAATGTTAAGGGCAGCCATAGAGAAAGGCCAGGTTACCTACAAAGGGAAACCCATTAGACTAACAGTGAACCTCTCAGCAGAAACCCTACAAGCCAGAAGAGATTGGGTACCAATACTCAACATTCTTGAAGAAAAGAATTTCCAATCCATAATTTCATATCTGGCCGAACTAAGCTTCGTAAGTGAAGAAGAAATAAGATCCTTTTCAGACAAGCAAATGCTGAGGGAATTTGTCACCGCCAGGCCTGCCTTGCAAGAGCTCCTGAAGGAAGCACTAAATGTGAAAAGGAAAAACCATTACCAGCCACTACAAAAACACTGTGTACTGTAAAGTACACAGACCAGTGACACTACGAAGCAAGTACATAAACATGTCTGCAAAATAACCAGCTAGCATCATGATAACAGGATCAAATTCATACATGACAATAGTAACCTTAAATGTAAATAGGCCAAATGCCCCAATTAAAAGACACAGAATGGCAAGCAGGATAAAGAACCAAAACACATCAGTATGTTGTCTTCAATACCCATCTCATGTGCAAAGACACACATATGCTCAAAATAAAGGGATAGAGGAAAATTTATCAAGGAAATGAAAAAGAAAAGCAGAGGTTGCAATCCTAGTTTCTGACAAAATAGACTTTAAGCCAACAAAGATAAAAAAGACAAGGGCAGTACATAAAGGTAAAAGGTTCAATTCAACAGGAAGAGCTAACTATGCTAAATATATATGCACCCAATAGAGGAGCACCCAAATTCATACAGCAAGTTCTTAGAGACTACAAAGAGGCTTAGACTCTCACACAATAATGGTGGGAGACTTTAACACCTCACTGACAATATTAGACAGATCATCAAGATAGGAAATTAACAAAGATATTCAGGACCTGAACTCAGAGCTGGATCAAGTGGACCTGATAGATATCTACAGAACTCTCCACCCAAATTCAACAGAATATACAGCCTTATCGCCACATGGCACTTACTCTAAAATTGATCACACACTTGGAAATAAAACACTCCTTAGCAAATGCAAAAGAACTGACATCATAACAGTCTTCCAGACCACAGCTCAATTAAATTAGAACTCAAGAAACTTACTCAAAACCACACAACTACATGGAAATTGAACAATCTGATCCTGAATGACTCTTGGGTAAATAATGAAATTAAGGCAGAAATCAAGAAGTTATTTAAAACTGATGAGAGCAAAGAGACAATGTACCAGAATCTCTGGGATGTGATAAAGCAGTGTTAAAAGGGAAATTTATAGCATGAAATGCCCACATGAAAAGCTAGAAAGATCTTAAGTTACCAGCCTAACATCGCAACTAAAAGAACTGGAGAACCAAGAGCAAACAAACCTCAAAGCTAGCAGAAGACAGGAAATAACCAAGATCAGAGCTGAACTGAAGGAGATAGAGACATGAGAAACTCTTCAAAAAATGAACAAATTCAGGAGCTGATTTTTTGAAAAAAATTAATAAAATAGACTGCTAGCTAGACTAATAAAGAAGAAAAAGAGAGAAGAATAAAATAAACACAATCAGAAATTGTAAGGGGGATATCACCATTTCATAGAAATAGAGTCAACCATCAGAGAATACTATAAACATCTCTATGCACATAAACTAGAAAATCTAGAAGAAATAGATAAATCCCTGGACACATACAACCTCCCAAGACTGAACCAGTAAGGAAGTGAATCCCTCAATATACCAATAATGAGTTCTGAAATTGAGGTAATAATAAATAACTTACCAACCAAAAGAAGACCAGGACCAGATGGCTTACCAACCAAAAGACCGGGGCTTAATAGGTAGGTGATGGGATGATGTGTGCAGCAAACCACCATGGCACACGTTTACCTACGTAACAAACCTGCACATCCTGCACATTACCCAGAACTTAAAAGCTGAAGAAAAAAAGAACTTAAAAGACCTGGCAGATTTACAGCTGAATTCTACTAGAGGTACAAAGAAGAGCTGGCATCATTTCTACTAAAACTATTCCAAAACATTGAAAAAGAGGAACTCCTCCCTAACTCATTCTATGAGGGCCAGCATCATCCTGATACCAAAACCTGGGAGAGCTGCAATAAAAAAAGAAAACTTCAAGATGGATTAAAGACTTCAATGTAAAACCCCAAACTATAAAAACTCTAGTAGAAAATACCATTCAGGACATAAGCACCGGTTAAAATTTCATGACGAAAATGCCAAAAACAATTACAACAAAAACAAAAGTTGACAAATGGAATCTAGTTAAACTAAAGAGCTTCTGGACAGCAAAAGAAACTATCATCAGAGTGAACAGACAACCTACAGAATGGGAGTGGGAGAAAATTTTTGCAATCTATCCATCTGACAAAATTCTAATATCCAGTCTACAAGGAACTTAAACAAATTTATGTGAAAAAAAAACCTCATTAAAAGTGTGCAAAGGGGCCGGGTGCAGTGGCTCATGCCTGTAATCCCAGCACTTTGGGAGGCAGACAGATCACCTGAGATCAGGAGTTCAAGACCAGCCTGGCCAACATGATGAAACCCATCTCTACTAAAAATACAATAATTAGCTGGGCATGGTGGCGCATGCCTGTGATCCCAGCTACTTGGGAAACTGAGGCAGGAGAATCACTTGAACCCAGGAGTGGAGGTTTCAGTGAGCTGAGATCACGCCACTGCACTCCAGCCTGGGCAACGGTTCGAGACTCCGTCTCAAAAAATAAATAAAAATAAAAAGAAGAAAATTCTATCACTTGTGATAACATGGCTGGATCTAGAGGACATTATGCTAAGTGAAATAATCCAGGCACAGAAGGACAAAGACCACATCATCTCACGTGTATGTGGCATCTAAAACAATCAAACTCATAGAAGCAGAGAGTAGAATAGTGATTACCAGGGGCTGGGGAGGTGGGGGATGAGAAGATGTTGGTCAAAGAGTACAAAGTTTCAGTGAGACAAGAGGTTTTTTGAGATATTTGCATAGCATGGTGACTGTAGTTAATAATAATGTATATTTCAAAATTGCTGAGTAAATTTCAAACGTTATCATCACAAATAATGTGATGGATATGTTAATTAGATTACTATGTTAATTAGTTAATTTGACCGTTTCAGATTTTATGCATATAGCATCACTTTGTACCCTCTAAATATATACAATAATAAAAATAAAATTTTAATTTAGCAGGGGAAAAAATCAGTAATTATAGCCACTTGCCACATGAGGTCATTATATACTTGATTCTTTACTGTGCTCTGCCTATAATCCAAGCATTGTTATTTTGATAGTGAGTGGATGGAAAAAAAATAGGAGCTGATGAGAGGTTTTTTGCATTACCAGACTAACAGTATTATTGATTAATAAATATTTCATCAAGTGAGATTTTATGTGTACAGATGTAGGGGGGAAAATAAAATGAGCTGTTGGATTAAATACAGGCAATGACAAAGACTGAGCTTTCAGAATTACTTTAATATAAGAAAATCTGCCATAAAACTCCCAGCTGCTTCTTTTGGTATTAGATTGAAGAATATCAATTGTCAGGTATTTATGGGATACTACTAGTGTAGGTAATTATGCTTAACAGGTTGCCAGGAAATTTAAGGTTTTAATTTCACTCAGACTGAATATTAGTGGCTGTCTTCCAAGACTCTTTACTATTTACTTAGTAACAATGTACACCGAGAAGCTTATTCTATGGAACTTCCTGGTACTTGGACAGATTACACAGGAAGCGATTCAGTAACAGGGGTAGGTGAAACATATCTTTCTGATACTTTTTTTTTTTTTTTTGAGACAGAGTCTGGGTCTGTCACCCAGACTGGAGTGCAGTGGTATGATCTCAGCTTACTGCAACCTCTGCCTCCCAGGTTCAAGTGATTCTCCTGCCTCAGCTTCCCAAGTAGCTGAGACTACAGGTGTCTGCCACTACGCCCGGCTAATTTTTTTATTTGTAGTAGAGATGTGATTTTACTATGTTGGCCAGGCTGGTCTTGAACTCCTGACCTTGTGATCCGCCTTCTTGGCCTCCCAAAGTGCTGGGATTACAGGTATAAGCCACCGCACCCGGCCCCTTTTTTTGTTTGTTTGTTTTGAGACACTATCTTGTTCTGTTGCCCAGACTAGAGTGCAGTGGTGCAATAATGGTTCACTGCAGTCTCAACACTCAGGCTCAGTCAATCCTCATGCCTCAGCCTCTTGAGTAACTGGGACTACAGGGGCATGCCACCACATCTGGCTACCTTTTTTATTTTTTTTCTGTAGAGAGAGGGTTTCACCATGTTGCCCAGGCTGGTGTTGAACTTCTGGGCTCAAGTAATCTGCTGGCTTCAGTGTTGGGATTACATGTGTGAGTCACTCACTGTGCCAGACCTGTCTTCAGAAACCTTTGGTGTCACTTCAAAATGTTAGTAGTAATGCTGTCTCTGGTAATATTGAATATATTTGTTTGTGTGCATGTGCACGCACTATTTTTTATTGTTTTTACTGTTATCCTCTGTTTACTAAGATTCAGCCAAAGATAAGGCACCTCTTAAAGCTGCCATTTTGTCATTGCTGTTATTCTCAGTTACAGTGGAATCACTCTGTGTTAAAAGAGTAAATTTGGAAATTGGCTGATGTTATAAAACAGTTTGGCTGGGCATGGTGGCTCACGCCTGTAATGCCAGCACTTTGGGAGGCCAAGGCAGGTGGATCATGAGGTCAAGAGATTGAGACCATCCTGGCCAACATGGTAAAACCCTGTCTCTACTAAAAAAAAAAAAAGCAAAAACACAAAAATTAGCTGGGGGTGGTGGTGCATGCCTGTAGTCCCAGCTACTTGGGAAGCTGAGGCAGGAGAATCGCTTGAACTCAGGAGGCGGAGGTTGCAGTGAGCCAAAATCCCAACACTGCACTCCAGCCTGGCAGCAGAACGAGACTCCATCTTGGGAAAAAAAAAAAAAAAAGAAAGAAAAAACAAAAACAATTTACACTCTGCTTGGCTCACCACACTATTTTGATATGCTATACAATGCTAGCTATCAAAGCGAGTATTGGCTTGGGAACCGAATTGTTAATAAGGCATGTTATTTTGCTGTTGGTGGACATGAGCTGGTTGCTGGATTGGTACATTGAGTTAGTTCATTTTGTGCTGCTCAACCAGAATACCACAGAGTAGGTAATTTATAAAGAACAGAAATTTATTTCTTCCTGTTTTGGAAGCTGGGAAGGCCAAGGTCAAGGCATTTGCCAGTTTGGTGTCAAGGACTTCCAAGATAGTGCCTTGAACTCCATGTCCTCTAGAAGGGAGGAATACTTCCTCACATGGCAGAAGAGTGGCGGAGAGCAAACCCACTCCCTCCAGCCCTTTTTATTAAGACTCTAACCCATGAGGCTCCGCCCTTATTACCTAAACACCACCCCCCACCCCGACATGGGCCCATCACTGTTGCATTGGGGATTAAGTTTCAACATTAGTTTTGGAGGGGAACAAAAACATTTAAAAACCATACATAAATGAAATAAACTTGTAGAGTATGGCAAATAACTTTAAACAAAACGACTTCAAACTGCCAGTTGAATATTGTCCTCTTCAGAATAGTTACTTTCAGAGACTGTATGTTTATTACAAAGACTACCATTACTCAAAAACATTATTGGATCTGAGTTTTGAGTCTGGGTGATATAGTCTAAAAATGTGGTTCAGGTTTTTCGTGTGTGTGTGTGTGTGTGTGTGTTTGTGACTGGATGTGGTTATTTTTATTTATTTATTTATTTTTTGAGACAGAGTCTCACTCTATTGGCCAGGCACGGTCTTGGCTTACTGCAACCCCCATCACCCGGGCTCAAGCAATTCTCCTGCCTCAGCCACCCGAGTAGCTGGGATTACAGGTGTGTGCCACCATGCACAGTTAATTTTTGTATTTTTAGTAGATGAGATTTTACCATGTTGGCCAGGCTGGTCTCAAGCTCTTAACCTCAGGTAATCCACCTGCCTCAGCCTCCCAAAGTGCTGGGATTACAGGTGTGAACCACCGTGCCCGGCCTGGATATGGTTTTTTAAATGACCACAAATCATTTAGTGACAAGTATGGTGAATAAGATGGGCAGTCAAACTTGAAAAAAAGCAGGTTATTAAGAAAAGATAGCAATAAGGCACTTAGACCTATTTTCTTGTTCATTATAAAGTATATCTGAAGGAAATTAATGGTTTTTTACTAAATCAAATTTTTTTTTTTAATAGCAGACTCTAAACTGAGTACTTACACAGTATAAATGCCTTCTTTGTATGATTACTTTGAAGGCACTACTAAGCATAGAAGATTCTGGTATAGTTTAAAAAATTATGTCCTATTATGTTTACATGTGGTACATAGCAGCCGTCATTGTTGAATTAGAATTTATCTTTAGTATTTTTAACTTCATGGAGGCAGTGATAATTAAGAGCACAGGTTCCTAAGCCATAATTCTGGCTATAAATCCTGGCCCTGCTTCTTACCATCTAACCTTGGGCAAGTCATTATAACCTTGGGCAAGTAATGTATTTCAATTTTTTTTATCTATAAGAGAGTCATAAATAATAGTACCCACCTATAAAATTGTGCCATTTCAATGTGTAGAACAGTGCTCGATAAACGTTAGCCATTACTATTAGTACCATTATTTCACTCAATGTCTTTGTTGATAAAAACATCTAGATAATCGATAAGTTTGTGCGGTTATTAAAAAGAATGAATAAGCTAAAATTATAGTATGATGTCCACTGTATTTTTTAAGTGGAAGTAGCTATAATATGATCATATTTCTTTTTAAAAAGTATGTAGGGTATATGTGCAGAAAGAGATTCACCAAACTGTTTATTGTGGTTACCTCTGGGGAGTGGGGATTGGAATGGTGGTTGAGATTCTTGAGAGAATGTCTTTGGTATAAATATTAAACATTAGGCAATTCATTTAATGTTAAATTTATTCATTCCATGAAATTTATTCATTGAGCTGCTACTGCATATCAGGGACTGGTGAAAAAATAGCTAAGCTGCTAGGAATTACTCTCTCCCTTGAGTAAGTTTGAAAGTACGTAAAGGTGATTGGATTGCTATCCAGACTCTTAGCATTCTACTTTATTTTTGTTTTCTGTACTTTTATTTTTTGAATGGTGAGCAATATAAGTATTTTTAGTATCTCCATTAATGTTTAAGAAAATTATAAGTTTTCCTTTGTGAATGTAAATGGCCTACTAATTTTTAAATATAAACCTGGCTTTATTGTTTTCAGATTATAAAAATAATAAATGTTTGTTATGGAAAACTCTCAGGAAAATTTGATGCTTGATACTCTTAACACCAAGAGACCTTTCTCTTGGGATACAGATGGGATAAATAGACTATGGTTATTATCTATTGCTTTTAAGCAAGGTCTGTAAAGATCTTCGTACCCCTTCCTAGAAGATGGGTTGTGACAAAGAGAACTTTGTATTAGTGTTACCATCTATAAATTAAATAGATAACTATTAATACCTGTAAATTATCTTCAAAGTCTGTTTATAAGTTGCCATTGCTCTTTCCGTTCTTGTAAAAGTTAGAAGTCAATTACTCGTCTTTTATTTGGGTAAAAGAATGTGAGTAGTATCATAAGTTCAATATTCCTGCCCTGGAGAAATGATTAGAGCAGCAGAATACTCCATACCCCACCTTCACCCAACCAGTTACTCAGACGTTCTTGCCAGGGCATGGCTGTAGGCTGCCTCAAGACTCTTCGGACAGTTAAAGAATACCATCTTCGGTGGAGCAGTGCGGGTAATACCTGGGTAATACTTTATTTAATACAGACTAAAAGAAAAGTGAATGAAATCCTTTGACTCATCTCTATCTCTGGGAATCCTGCAATTTCTATTTTGTTGTAAACCAATCAAGGCAAGGGGAGGCATTCCCAATTTAATGGGGGCTAGTGCAGTATTTAATATGGAAAATTAAACAGTGAAAAATATAAATCAAAAAGTATAGTTAACTGGAAAGTATAGTTTACTGGAAATCCCACCACCACTGAATTTCACATATCCTCTTGTGTGTACATATATGCATATGCATAGACCGATTTTCTACATTAGTGTGTATTTGTAATCTTTAGAGGTATTTTGTTTACATTCAGAAACTGAAATCCTAAATTTGATATTGGAAATGTAATGATACATGATTTCTTATACTAAGATTTGATTATCAACAATATTTATTAAAGCCTTTTTCAATGGTATATGAGAGCTACATGTACCTAACTCTATGGACATAAAATTGAATGTTTTATAAATTAGAATTTGGGTAAATTAATATTTTCCATCGATTTATAATTTGAGGTGATTTTTTTTACTTCCACTTGATCTCCAGTTGGCAATGACAAAAATGTGAATACGATTTTTCTTTATGCAATATGCCAGTTTGAAGCTGCAGTGAGCTACGATTATGTCACTGCACTCCAGCCTGGGTGACGGAGTGAGACACTTTTTCAAACAAAACGAAAAAAAAACCAATATGCCCATTAAAACAATTTGGATATTGCAGAAATGTTCAAATAAGAAAATAGCCCTGTGGATACCTTCATGCAGAGATAACACTATCCTAGCGGACTACTGTCTTCCAGCTTTATGTACTTGCATCGAATTTTTCTTTTTTACCAACTTGAGATTATGCGAGATTCAATTTTGTGCCCTGCTTTTTTCCCTCAAAGTATATTGTGAGAATTTTCTTGTGTCTGTTATTTTAAAATGCAATTGTGTCCATCATTTCTGGATTCTATATTGTTTGAAAAGTACAACAAATATGAGAAGAAAAAAAACTCCGTAACTGTACCACTGAGAGAAAACCGCTTAGACATCAGTATTTCCTTCCAAGCTGGAAATTCCTTTGCTCCTCATCTTCAAACAAGCAAAACTGGTCCATAACAATTTCTTAATTTTCTTCAACTGAATAATAATCTTGAAAAATGAATTTCTCTAAAGAAATTATTGTTATATAATTAATATGATTAGAAAATTCATATTTTCACATTTTATAGAACTTTTACATTTACAAAAGACCTCTAATCTAAGACAATTTATTATTACATTTTCTCCAAAAAATTTTTCCTTCCTTCTTTCCTTCCTTCCTTCCTCCCTTCCCTCCTTCCTTCCCTCCTTCCTTCCTTCTTTTCTTTAGATGGAGTCTTGCTCTGTTGCCAGGCTGGTGTGCAATGGTAAGATCTCGGCTCACTGCAACTTCTGCCTCCCAGGTTCAAGCAATTCTCCTGCCTCAGCCTCCCAAGTAGCTGGGATTACAGGCACCTGCCACCACACCCAGCTAATTTTTTTTTTTTTTGTATTTTTAACAGAGATGGGGTTTTACCAAGTTGGCCAGGCTGGTCTTGAACTCCTGACCTCAGGTGATCCACCCACCTCGGCCTCCCAAAATGCTGGGATTACAGGCTCGAGCCACCACTCCTGGCCGCTTTTATTTTCTTTTTATTCTTTTATCATCAGCTGAAGCAGTTATTTTTCCTTTTTGGATCATATTTGTTTAAGGAAATGTTTATTATTTCTTAAAGTTGCCTAATATAAGATGACTAGCAGATAACAACGTTTTCATATGCAGCAGTTGCAAGCACACTCACTCTGTAAATTACTAGCTCCCTCTCCCTATCCTTACAGTGTGAAGTTAAAATTTGAGTTTTAGCAAAATCACAATTCATTACATATTAAGGGCCTTAGGCATTGTTCTCCAACAGCTGAAACAATTTTTAAAATTTTATTTAAATTTAACTTTAATTATATTAATTAATTAATTTTCTTGAGACAGGATCTCACTCTGTGGCTTAGGCTGGAGTGCAGTGGTGCCTTCTTGGCTTACTGCAACCTCTGCCTCCTGGGTTTAAGTGATTCTGATGCCTTACACTCCCAAGTAGCTGGGACTACAGGTGCCTGCCACCATGCCCAGCTAATTTTTTCTGTACTTTTAGTAGAGATGGGCTTTCACCATTTTGGCCATGCTGGTCTCGAACTCCTGACCTCAAGTGATGCACCCGCCTCAGCCTCCCAAAGTGCTGGGATTATAGGTGTGAGCCACCGTGCCAGGCCAACAGCTGAAACTTTATATTTTTATATTTTTTATTTTTTGAGACAGAGTCTCACTGTGTCACCCAGGCTGGAGTGAAGTGGTGTGATCTTGGCTCACTGAAACCTCTACCTCCCAAGTTCAAGAGATTCTCCTGCTTCAGCTTCCCGAATAGCTGGGATTACAGACACCCGCCACTACACCTGGCTAATTTTTGTGTTTTTAGTAGAGAGAGGGTTTTACTATGTTGGCCAGGCTGGTCTTGAACTCCTGACCTCTGGTGATTCACCTGCTTCGGCCTCCCAGTGTTGGGATTACAGGTGTGAGCCACCACACCTGGACTGAAACTTTAAATGTTAAATCCTTAACATTTAATAATATTTAAATGTTATTTAATATTATTTAATAAAATTTAAATGTCATTTAATAAATCCTTAAATGCTATTTTATGTTGGAGGATTTTATGTTGGAATCTTTAGGGAGACAGTGTGTGTGTCTGTATGTGTGTGTGTGTGGGTGTATGATAAACGGGGAATGTGAAGACAGGTCTACCTCTTATTTATCTGGGCCTTGGGCAAGCTTCATCTGTGAGCCTCAGTTTTCTCATTTTTCAAATTGTAATGCTAGAACTTTTTCAAGGCAAAAGCTGTTGTAAGGAGCCAATAACATAAAATCCGTGAAAGGACTTTGCCAACTATAAAACATACAAATGTTAATAATTATTATTCAAGGAGCTCCAGGAAAGAAAAATAAAAGGCAAAAGCAACTCTTGATTCCAGCAAGTTGTGGTCAGTTTTCTTTATAGAACAAATGGAAATTGGGTATGAAAATCTTTCTGTAAGAAATGCAAAAATAACTCCTTTGACTTTCATATCTTCCTTCTGAAAATGTACACATTTTTAAACAGATCATTTCTCTAGATCTTAGGGCACAAGGGAACAGAATTCTTTTTGTACTGTTTTAATTTCCAACAAGGCATGTTTATGGTACCTAGCCCTTAGAGGGAAGACAAAGAGAAAGGGAAAAATGGTATATCTGCCCACCACTACCTGCTATTTTTAGATTGGCTAGGAAGTCCTATTTGGCTGCCTTTGCCCATCTCATTTGGCAACTCTTGAGCCTGCATCATTCAGAAGATATAAGAAGCTTAGAAGGTAGAAAAGTGGATTTCTTTGATTTTTCAGATGACATTGCTTAAAAAACGTATTACCACAGACAACTTGAAGGACATTGACTGTAAGTAAAACAATAAATATTTCTATTTAGTGTGGTGAGCATATGCCACAAAAAAGACATGACGTTTTCACTTTTCTGCCTCAATAAGGGGTGAGGAAGCGATGAACCTTCTGTCCTGATTTGATTTTCATCCATTATTAAAAGAAATATTAATTTAGAGAAAGATGCAAATACAGTGCACACACACAAATATATATATGTTCATACATTTTTATGGTATATTAGAATAAGATCCTTGGAAAAGAAAGAGAAACAATATGAATGCCAAGAGAAGAACACACAGAAGCAATCCTGGAAATGACAGATTTTAAGATGATTGCACTAAGTTAGATGAATTTCAATGGTAAAGAAGTAGAAAGTTAATAGAGAAATTGAATTTTCTATTTACTTGGATAAAAGGACTTAGTATTATACCCATGGATCACTGTAAATGAGAATACAGGTGTGCATTTTACAAATAATGTAATTTAACCAATTTTATTGGTAGTTTCTATAAAGTGTTCTGAAACATTTCTGTTGTTGGGTACAGTAATTTGCCAAAATCTCCATTAAAAGTCAGGTTATATGTGTTACATAGTTTTTTTCCCCCTATATTATTACCCTTCTAGCTTCCTCCACTAACTTTTCTTAACTATTGTTAAATTATCATTCTCTCATAACTAAAGAATTTTATCAAATGTGTTAATAAATGTCAAATGCTCAATAAGCAAAAAGAAAATATTTATTTTCTATTATAATTATAATAATGTGTCATACCTGGTATTTTTAATATGTGCAAAAATTCTAATAAAATTATATTAGAAAATGTATTTAAAGCCAGACTATTTCAAGCTATATAATTATTTTACATAACTGTATATTTAAGGTGAAATTTATTTTTTTTATACCTGTTCCAAGTTGGTATTTTTTGGTCCAAAAGAGTTTGAGAAACACTTGCATTGCAAGCTTAGTCTTATGTGTAGTAGTAGTGTAAAACAATTTTGCTACGAGAAAAATGTATGAATATAGGGCTCTATTTAAATTTGTGATTGTGAAATCAGTGATATATTATGTAAAGGAGTATCCACCAGAATGATTTAAATTTAAAAATAATTTGTTTTTAAATGGAATGGGTCTAACCTGCTTGTAAAGAAAGGTCAGGGAGCATTTGTAAAGTGCTTTATTGTTTACAAAGGACCTTTACATACTTTATTATTTAATCCTAACAGTAACACTATGAGGTAAATAGTACTATTCCCTTTTATAGGTGAGAAAACTGAGGCTCACAGAGGTCACAGTTGGTATGTTATAAAGCCATGATTTCAATCAGAGACTGGATCCCTGGGAAGGATTCTGTAGACACGATGCCTACATAGGGAGGCATCTTGTAAAAGATTGATTATTACACATTGTATGTCTGTATCAGAACATCTCAGGTACCCCGTAAGTATATACACTATTTACCCACAAAATTAAAATTAAAACATTAAAAAAAAAATAGGTTCTACAGGGCTCTTTCAAATCCACATTTCTGTGATTTCTATAATTTTAGAGAGGCAATATGGTATGGTGTAGTAGGAAGCCAGACCTGGATTTATGGTATTTACTTGCCTTGAGCAAGTATTTCAGCTTTTCTGAACTGCAATTCTTCATCAGGTACCATTTTTTGTAACTTGTAGTGTTAGGCCAGGGGCGGTGGCTCACGCCTGTAATCCCAGCACTTTGGGAGGCTGAGGTGGGCAGATCACCTGAGGTCAGGAGTTTGAGACCAGCCTGACCAACATGGAGAAACGCTGTTTCTAAAAATTAAAAAAAAAAAAAAGAAAAGAAAAGAAAAGAAAAGGGCAATGCTCTTAACTGCTTAGTGGTAGAGCTGTTGTTAATATGTATCATTCCAAATACGGCAGTCCTTTTAATATTCCACAGTTGCTGCAGAGCCCATTAGAGTCATGCCTTTGAAGGGGAATATAATATTGCTAATCAATAACTCTTTTGGTGAATTAGGAAAATGAACAAGGAATTTGTTGAAGATGTTAAAAGTAGAGGAGGGAATTGGATAAAATGGAACTCATAGTAATAATTTGAAATGAAAACCAAAATAAAAATTAAAAGCAATGCAGGTGGAAGGAAGAACATCAGAGGAGTAAGAAATATATCGGGACCTAGCTAAGGGGAAGGAAAAAGTGAGAACCACTTGGCTAAATCCCGGGCACACAATTTCAAGATGGATATGTGTTAAAGCCTCCAGCAACCTCTGTGGTTCATGGACATGGAACATTTCAGCAGGGAGTGGAATGACTTTAGCATCAGATAGAAACTAAAATACAATTAAATTTGTGATTTAATTTTAGTTTAAATGAGGTATGAGAATCTTTCTGTAAGAAATGCAAAAATAACTTAAAATTTGTGCTGTGTCACTTGCTAGCTGTCTAATCTTAGACAAGTTATTTAACATCCTTTTGTCTCTTCTATAAAATGAGGGTGATAATTCTACCTCATGGAGTTGCTTTGAAGATTCAGTAAGATATGTATGTAAGGTGTTAACTTGTTTTTCTGTTTATTGCCTCCTCTTCTGCCAACAAAAATATAAGATTTGTATGGGTAGGATCTTTATCTCTGTCCCTGTTGTATAAAATATAATAGTAAGCCTTTGAATATTTTTTGAATGACTGAACAAAGTTATCTGTATATAGTAAGGTCATATGCCTCACTGAATGATATGAGGAAAATACTCCCAAGCTACAGTGGCATTTATAAGATTTTGTCATGATCCATCCTCGTCTAAATTTCTATTATATTTATTGTTCAACCATTCAAGTCACATTTAACCATTTACTGTTTTACGTCATCCATTTTATTTTGTTTTTCTGATTGTACTGTTAAGTTAATGAAGGATAGAGGGGTATTTATCCATCGCCATCCAGTCTGATGCTATTCTTGGAGTATCACCAGACTGAAATAAGATATATGTTGTCAATTATTGGGCCATATAATGAGAAACTTATACTTGATAATGACGATTGGTAAATGGAATTTATACTTGATAATGGTATGATTTTGAAGATGAAAATATATTTTCTTCAACTGCTATTTGTCAGATGAAAGGCTGAAAGACATGATGTAAATGGACAGGAAAAGACGGAAAGATCTATTTGACAGTATATATATCCTAATCCCAGAACAAAGGGTACATGTTGCTGGATATTTTGAGATAATCTTTGACTAACATGATCTCTCTTGCTTCTGGGCCTTTCTGTGTGTCTTTGTCTAAAAAAATTGCCCTTACACCCTCCCGTTCACTTGACAATTGCTGCTCATGTTTCAGTTATCAGTTCAATGTCGCTTTCTCTGTGGTATTGACCTAAGTCTGAATGAAGTGTCTCTCCTCTGGGTTCTCATAAGACCATATATACTTTTCCTATTATACTGGGTTGGTGCAAAAGTATTTACGGTTTTTAATACGTATAAAATCATATTGTAATTGCCTATTTATTTGTTTGTGTCCCCTACTGGATGATCACTCCACAAAGACAGGAGTTGTATATGCCTTCCATTATACTTTAATACAGTACAATAAATATCTAACACAGCTCAATAAATAGTTCTTGAATGAATGAAAAATAACTATTAATAAATGGAAGAAAAAAGCCCTCAAAATAATAGCTATCATTTACTGGATGTCTGGTAAGTGACTGGGCTTTTATAGATGTTAATATTTAATCTTTGCAACAGTCCAGATGGGGCAATTGAGGGTCAAAGGACTTAACTTGATCAAAGTGATAATGCTGAGATTTGAACCAGGAGCTCTCTGGACCCAAAGCCTCTGATCTTTCTAATTGGTGATACTGCTTCTCTCATACCTTAGGTTTGTATAGACTGTTACAGGCTACGAAACATCATTATTCCTTATAACAGCTTTGTGAAGCTAGGTATTATTCCCCATTTTATATCTAGTAAGCGGCAAAGCTATGACTTTCAAATTCGATATTCTCGTTCGAGATGCATTCCCTTTCCGTGCTAACATGGCTGTCTCATTCTAAAGGATTTAAAGGTGTAGCCCTTTACAAAAAATGGTGAGATGGTAAAAGTTTAGAAAATAAGAATTTTTTGATTCATAGGTAACAGAAACAGTTCCAGACAGATGTATTTTAGCAGGGCTAGAGCAAATTCTGAATTTTCTTTGTAATTTTTTCTCAAGAAAAGACAAATTAATCAAATTGGGAATAATCGCTATTAATACTATGAAGTTCTTTCTTCTCTTTGATGTCTGATTATTTCTTGGCCTCGTATTACTACGAGCTCAGAATCAACAGAATCCCTACTGAAGAAACTATTGCTGATGGGGCAGCCTGGTGCTCTGGGGTGAATTCGAGGCAGCTCCTTCCTACCAGTGGCCCTCCCTGTGGCAGTTTGTCTTTGTTACTTTGCTTATCCCACACCCCTCAAATTTTGGCTTGTTGTGGGGAGGGAGCTTAGTGGGTTTGCCCGAGAGTTCATTGACTTTGGCCATCCTTGGCCTATGACTTGACTTTGCTCCTTATCCTCCTGCCAAAAATTACTTCTGTTGAGAGGTAAGGGGGTAGCGATGAGGTAGTGGGGGAGTGTTGTATTTGTGACCAAAACCAGCGGAGGGCCAGAACTAAGGAAAGCAATTCTCTACAACTTCTGTCTGAAAACGGGGAAGTCCCTCACACACGCAGAGAAAAAAAAAATTAGTGTGAAAAGCAATTCAAATGTATTTTTGTAGTGCTACCATAGTGCTTGGCAGCTGCTTTCATACCACATAGGTCACTGAATTGTAGGGCAATGCAAATATAGAAATCTCAAAAAGGAAAGAGTCTTTTTTTTTTAATTTTCAAAAACAGTTTTGAAAGCTTTGAAAGATTATAGTTTCTAAAACCGTAATTAACCAAAGGTCTATTATAATCTCTTAAAAATGTTAGATTTAAATACAAGACTTAAAACCGGTTGCAAATTTGAAAATAAATTGCTCTAAAACAAATATTATTCAAATGTATATCTTGATCGTTGGCTATTTTGTTCTGCCCTGTGCTGTTCTGTAAATGTTTGATGAAACCATAGTTCATTATTTACTTTTCTTTGATCTTTGTGCCAGCTAAATATATTTGTGTTTCTGTTTCCCTGTGACTTTGCATTTGTACTAGCTGGCATTGGAATGTTGAATCTATGAGTTTGATTCTTTGTGGGGGAGAAAGAGAGAGGAATGTGGATAACCCAGGCCTAAGCAGGTGGTGGTTGAATAAAAGGAAATACTGGACTAGCTCTTTTTAAATTGAGGTATAGTTTATATAAAGTCTGTGCCTCTTAAACAAACTTTTTTTATTTTTGAGTTGGGGGTCTCACTCTGTTGCCTAGGCTAGAGACACTGGTATTATCATAGCTCACTGCAGCCTTGACTTCTGGGCTCAAGTGATCCTTCCACCTAAGCCTCCTGAATAGCTGGGACTACAGGCTTGAGACAACACGCCTGGCTAATTTTCAAAAATTTCTGTAGAGATAGGGTCTTGCTATATTGCCTAGGCTGGTCTCAAACTCCTGGCCTCAAGCAATCCTCCTGCCTTGGCCTCCCATGGTGTTGAGATTATGGGTGTGAGCCACATGGCCTCTTTGAATAAACATTTTTTTTTTTTTTTTGAGAGGGAGTTTTGCTCTTGTCTAGGCTAGAGTGTAGTGGTGTGATCTTGACTCACTGTAACTCTGCCTCCTGGGTTCAGTGATTCTTCTGCTTCAGCCTCTCAAGTAACTGGGATTATAGGTGCCTGCCACCACACCTGGCTAATTTTGGTAATTTTAGTAGAGACAGCATTTCACCATGTTGGTCAGGCTGGTCTCAAACTCCTGACCTCAGGTGATCTGCCTGCCTCAGCTTCCCAAAGTGCTGGGATTACATGCCTGAGCCACTGTGCCCGGCCTGAACAAACATTTTAAAGTACGTATACATCCATCTTACCACCACCCACATCAAACTACAGACCATTTTCAGTACCATCAGACTCTCAGGCATAATCTACTCCCAAGTATAACCACTATTCTGATTTTCATCACCATGTATTAGTTTTGTCAGGTCAGCCTTTTTTTTCTGAGACAGTGTCTTGTCATTCAGGCTAGAGTGGCTGGATCACCGCTCACTGCAACCTGCAACCTCCGCCTTTCAGTCTCAAGTGATCCTCCCACCTCTGCCTCCCAAGTAGCTGAGACTACAGGTGTGCACCACCACACCACGCCCAGCTAATTTTTTGTGTTTTTTGTAGAGATGAAGGGGATCTCCCCATGTTGCCCAGGCTAGTCTCAAATTCCTGGGCTCAAGTGATCCACCAGCCTTGGCCTCCCAAAGTGTTGGGATTACGAGTGTGTGCCATGGCTCGGCCTGGAGCAGCCATTTTTAGTGGTGCCTTTCACATAAAACATCATGTATGGGAGTGACTGATACAAAGTTTGAGAACTGGGAATAAGTTCAATCTCTTATCATGACATGCATAACAGTTGTGGTGTGTTTTCTGCATCCCAAAGATAGAAATTCCCAACTGGTTCCATTCGACTACACATTTGTTAGAGGGCAGACTGTTTCCCTTAAGTGTCCATTTCCACGTAGGATGTCCAAATTTCCCACACATTAAGACACACTCTCTCTTCAGGAGGCACTTCGTCAGGATGTCCAGTTTTACTGGATGGCTCATCTGCACAGGCATAGCATCAGTGTGTGTGGCCCACGTTGAAGAATAAGTCATCACTAAGTCCTTTTCTCTCCACTGCTGGACCTTTCTCCCCTCCCCCACTTTGAATGGGCCCTCAGTTCTGAACTCCATGAAGATGTGTTTTCCATCTCTACTTACACTTATCTCAACTCAGGGCTTATGTACTCTCTGGGAACAAAAACAGCTCAAAGTGTTGTGGGTTTTTGAGTCTCTGTTTCTGGTATATCTAGACATATACATATATAAGATCAGTTATGATGTGGCCCCACTCCACTTCTCCAGCCTCAACTCCCTTTGCTTTCTTTCTAATCACTTTCCCCATGATCAAAGCATATCAAACATGCCGTTGTTTTCATACCGTACAAAAGCTATTTTCTGTTCCTGGAGTGCCTCAGGACCCAGCTAATTTCTACTTTACTTTCAAGATCCATTTCAAGAGTTCCTTTCTTGATGAAGTCTACTCCTACGTCCCCAGGCAATTGGTTGCTCTCTTCAGTATTACGACAAAATATTTTGTTCACATCTGTTATAGCCATTATCACTCTGCTTTATATTAGTTGTTTAGTTTCTACACTTCCCTTTTGAGCTAGAGTATAAGTTTTTTTTAAATTAAATTTAAGTTTTTTAAAAATTTAATAAGGGAAAAAAGTTCTGGGATACATGTATAGGACGTGCAGGTTAGTTACATAGGTAAACATGTGCCATGGTGGTTTGCTGCACCTATCAACCCATCACCTAGGTATTAAGCCCCACACGCATTAGCTGTTTATCCTGATGCTCACCCTCCCCCCGTCCCCACAACAGGCCCCAGTGTGTGTTGTTCCCCTCCCCTGTGTCCATGTGTTCTCACTGTTTGGCTCCCACGTATAAGTGAGAACATGTGGTGTTTGGTTTTCTGTTTCTGTGTTAGCTTGCTGAGGATAATGGCTTCCAGCTCCATCCACGTCCCTACAAAGACATGATCTTGTTTTTTTTATGGTTGCATAGTATTCCATGGTGTATATGTACCACAGTTTCTTTATCTGGAGGCTAGACTATACATTCTTTGAAAGCATGGAACTAACCTTAGTGCTATTATCCCTAATGACTAGCATAATGCCTGATGGTATAGTTTAGTATACCCAGTCTGTTTTGATTTGTGAGTGCACTAGCTGTTATCTATTATTCAATAGACTGAGTTAGTAACAAGAAGCCTAAGTATTTGGCTGGGCATGGTGGTTCACACCTCCCCGCACTTTGGGAGATCAAGGCAGGTGGATAACTTGAGGCCAGGAGTTGGAGAACAGCCTGGCCAACATGGTGAAACCCCGTCTCTACAAAAAATACAAAAATTAGCTGGGCCTGTGGTGTGTGCCTGTAGTCCCAGCTACTTGGGAGGCTGAGGCAGAGAATCTCTTGCACCCAGGAGGTGGAGTTTGCAGTGAGCCAAGATCACACCAGTGCACTCTAGCCTCCTAGACAGAGTGAGACTCTGTCTCAAAAAAAAAAGCCTATGTCTTTTTTGGATATTCTTTTAGCTTGCTCTAATAGTCTCAATTAATCCCTGTACTTGGGAAATTTACTGGAATTAAAAAGTGCTTTCAAATAATAAAAGCTGATTAAAAACCACACAATAGAAAATAAAATGCGTGCCTTGAGCCCATCGATCTTTGCCCATCCTTTAACTGTTCTCATTCCTTGGGGGTTTGTCCTTTGCTGTCTCTCTCTCTCTTTTTTTACCCATTCTTCATGTGACTATTTGTTCATACAATACATATTCTCTTTTCTTTCTTCTAAAGAGAACTGTTACTTTTTTTCAGGGCAGGCATGTACATAGGTAAAATACCTCTCCAGATTTCTTTACAAATAAAGGTAGTCATGTGACAAATTCTGGCTAATAACATGAAAGGAAAATATCTGGGAGAGTAATCTTTAACAAAACCTTACAAGAATTAGACTTTTTACTTTTCTGCCTTTCTATTTTTCTGGAGCATGGACATAGTGGCCAAAGGTACATTCTCAATCTTGTATCTCTGAGGACTAAAACGAATAAACAAACAACAATAAAACAAACAAACAAACACATGTGAAAGATGACAGAGCAGGTAAAAAAAAAAAGGAAATCATTTCCTTAATAACACTCTTGACAGTCTGCAGTGGCTTTGGTCCAGCTATTTCTGAGTTTCTTGCTACATGGGAAAATCATTTTCTTGTTAAGCTGCTGTTTATAGGGTTTTCTGTTACTTACAGCTGTTTGTATTTCTCTCAGATATTTCCCAAATCCAGAGCTTCATTGACACCATTAGAGACCATGGACACCGAAAAGATGAGTTATTAAAACCAGTTTTTCTCAACATCTCCATGTCACTTTATCCTTATTTTATATGCTAACAATCCCAGAAGCACTGGTTGAAAAATGTTTAGCTTCTATTCTTTCTTTAGACAGTTATTTACAACTGCTTTAAGCTAGAATGGTAATTGTTAACCTCCCTAAGTTCCCACCCAAAGATGTGTTTCTGAACACTTCTTTTTCTAAAAGTATAACATTTAATTTAATTTTCTTAATGAATAAAATTAGTTTTTTTTAGAGTTGATATTACCCTTTCCAAATGTCTCAATGGGGATGCTGTAAGAACAGAAATGGGAACCAGCTATTTCAGGATTTCCATTCTCACAAATAACCCTGCCTGTCATTGGGTTAGGCTACAGGTCAAAGAATCAGAAGAGTTTCTCATTTGTTTGTTCTATACATTTATGTTTGTCTCTCCTTCACTATTGTTTCTTAGAGTCTAGAAACTGAGTGGCAGCTGGAAGATACTTATTTGTCGACTGACTGACTGAATGAATGACCTTACTAGTGTAAACAGTAACCCAGTGGACTCCTGTGTATCAGTCAGTATAGGTTAGGTGATGCTACAGTAACAAAGTATAAAGTTTTAGTGGCTTCATACAACAAAAGTTAATTTCTCAATTATATTATATTCCAATATCGATCACTTTGGGGGGCTCTGTTTATTATAGTTACTTGGACACTCAAAATGAAGGAGCCTTTACCTTGTCAGTTGTGTCTACAGTTGCCAACGTGGGAAAGGGGATATTGTGATTTTGTACATTGGTTCTTACAAGCTTCTTGATCAAAGAGATGTGCAACTGTTTCATAGTTTATTGGCCAAAGTCGATTGCCAAGCTCCAGCTGATAGGGAAATGAAATATCACCCTGTGCCCAAATGAAGGAGAAGTAGAACACTTAAATAGATGTAATGATTAAATATGATCAATAAAAAATTAGAGAAACTGATTTGCAAATTCTGTTTCTGGTAACATAGTGGGCTAGAAATCTGATTTGTTCATTCTATTAAGAAGCAACTAAAAATTCCGGTTTGAATATAAAACAATTCTCAAGTGCTTCCACAAGCACAAAAGAAAATGAGGACACTTACATCAGAGAATGAGTGAAGATGAACCTAGAGATGTAACTGCAATGGAAACTGCCTTTTGAACCTTGTTGCTAAGTAGAGTGGGAGGCTAGCGCAGCAGTTCTAGTATGGAACCCAAATCTGCATGAAAAAATACTGTCAGGTTTGTGAACAGCAGTGTTCTGTTGCATCAGTTTCTTGGTAAACTTCAGAAATTCAAGAGTTAGGTAAAGCCTGGAAAAGTTCAACCTTTAAAAATAAGTTGCCTTGGCTGGGCATGGTGGTTCACGCCTGTCATCCCAGTACTTTGGGCTGTCAAGGTGGTGGATCACTTGAGGCAAAGAGTTGGAGACCAGCCTGGCCAACATGGAGAAACCCCATCTCTACTAAAAATACAAAAGTTACCCAGGCATGGTTTCACACTCCTGTAGTCCCAGCTACTTGGGAGACTGAGGCAGAGAATTGCTTGAACCCGGGAGGTGGAGGTTGCAGTGAGCTGAGATCACACCACTGCACCCACTAAGTGCAGTGGTGACAGAGCATAGCCTGGCCAACAGAGCGAGACTGTCTAAAAAAAAAAGGAAAAACGGAAAAAATATATGTGTTTTGCTCCTAAAATGATTCAATAGGAAGATCTAAGACCAGAATCTAGATTCCTTGTTTTTATCTAGTAATTTAAGAAATATATTTCCTTGGTTTCCATAGTGTGGGGCTATCAATAAAGATATTTTAACAAATATCTGTTACTTTTAAAGTATTAAAATATTTTTGATTCTTTTGAGTAGGCATAACACATGTACAGCACAAAATTCAAATCTATACATGAATATAATTGAAAATTAGATTATTTTTTCATTCTCTGGTCCTAGTTCCCTTCCCAGAGGCAATCATTGCTACTAGCTTCTTAAGTTATCCTTCCAGAGATGTTTGAGCATGTGTGTTTGTGCAATTCTTTTTAAAAATCTCACAAATGATAGCATACTAAGTTCATTATTTCCTCATTTATCTAACTCTCTTACCTTGAAGAGCGTTTCTTATCAATACATACAGATTTGCCTGATTCTTGGAAGGTTGCATATGATTCCATTATATAGATGTATCCCAATTATTCTAATATTTTGATATTTCAGATAATGCTGCATAAATATCCTTGAACATATCATTTTCCTATGTGTCAATAGATGTATGAAATAAATTCCTAGAAGTGGAATTTCTAAGTCAAAGACACGTATACTTGAAAATCACTTTCAACAGATCTGGCACCAAGTTTTACTTCTACCAGCAAAGCATAAAGGTTTTTTTTTTCTCCTTGTTGCAAAAATATTTCTTTTAATTTTGCTTTTTGCTGTGTGAAATTTTAAAATTTTTATGTATTTGAATTGATCAGCTTTTACTAGTTTCAATCTGTTGTATAATGCTTAGTAAGGTTTTCCCTCCCCTGAGTCTATTTAAAAATTGTTTCCTATTTCTAGTGCTTTATGTTATGTTTCTGTTTTTACATTAAAAACTTTTATGTGCTAAAAATTTATTTTGGCATGAAGGATATGACATTAAAATTTTGTGTTGATGGCTAACCTAGTTGTTCCCAAACCAAATACTAATCCACCTTCTCCTCCACTGATGTGCAAAGCCATGTTTAGTCATATACTAAATGAGGCCACCTGCCTTGGCCTCCCAAAGTGTTGGGATTACAGGCATGAGCCACGGTGCCCAGCATCTTTTTGTATTTTTAAACTGGTTGTTGATTGGATTAATACATACGAAGGCAATTAATGTTTGTATGTTAACTTTGTAACCAAATATGCTAAATTGCTTACTATATTTATGTCTATTGCTAGACTTTCTATTCTGTTTCATTCAGCAGTTTATCACTCTTCAGGAGTACCACACTATTTTAATTGGTGAAGCTTCAAAATGAAAATAAAAATGATAGGCTTGGTCTTCTCTTATTATTAGCTTTTTATTTTTTAGAGCTTCCCAGCCTTTTGGCTTTTTATTTTCTTTCCATATGCACTTTAGATACAGCTTGCTGTTTTTCTAACAAAAATTCTGTTGGTATTTTTATTGGGATTGCATTACATTTTATAGCTTTATGGAGAGAATTGCTGTCTTCATGATGTTGAAACTTTCTAATCATGAACCTAATATTTTGTTTCTTTTTGTTGCTATTGTAAATGGGGTTTTACCTTCCTTTGTATTTTTCTTTTTATTTTTTGAGATAGGTCTAGCTCTGTTGCCCAGGTTGGAGTGCAGTGATCGTGGTTTGCTCTAACCTCTGCCTCTTGGGCTCAAGCGATTGTCCCACCTCAGCCTCCTAAGTAGCTGGGACTAAGGGTGCATGCCAATAGGCCCAGTTAATTTTTGTATTATTATTATTTTGTAGAGATGGGGTTTTGCCATGTTGTCCAGGCTGGCTTAGAACTCCTGGGCTCACGGGATCCACCTGCCTTGGCGTCCCAAAGTGTTGGGATTACAGGCATAAGCCATAGTGCCCAGCATTTTTTTTTTGTATTTTTAAACTGGTTGTTGATTGTATTAATACATACAAAGGCAATTAATGTTTGTATATTAATTTTGTAACCAGTCAATTGATGAATTCTTTTCCTTGCAGTTGTGTTTTTTCTCTTTAAGTTTAAGCAATTGATAAATCATCTACACATTATAAAGTTTATCTCCTCCTTTGCTGTTTTTATACCTGATTTGTTTTATTGACCAGTTTCATTGGCTACTATCTTTTCCAGAACAATGCTGGATAATAATGGTGAGAATGGTCATAGTTGAGCTAACACACTTAAATTTGTGTGATCAAAACGGCTATAAAATGTGCTTCCTTAAAACCACCCTGGAGAGTATGTTTTTAGAAAGAAAGCAAAGTCAAAATGCTTTCTGAAAGGGTGCTTCGTATGTTTGATTCTTTCAAGTATTCTGTTCAAATGTACCTTTTCAGTGAGACTTTCCCAGACCACTTATTTAAAAGTGCAAACCTCCACCCCTTAACATATCCTGGTTCATTTTTCTCTGTAGCATTTATCACCACTTCACAAACTATATTTCACATATTATTTTTATAATGTATGTTTCCCTCTGCTGGAATGTAAGCTCCAATAGGGCAAGGAATTTTACCCCCTTTTTGGTACTGCTGTCTCTCCGGCACCTAGAACAGTACCTGCACATAAAAAAAAAAGCTGCATAAATTCTTGATGGATGGAATTTCCAAGAAAATCCAGACAAGGCTGGGCACGGTGGCTCACACCTGTAAATCCCAGCATTTTGGGAGGTCGAGGTGGACTGCTTGAGCTGAGGAGTTCAAGATCAGCCTGGGTAACATGACAAAACCCTGTCTCTACAAAAAATACAAAAATTAATTTGGCGTGGTAGTGTGTCCCTGTAGTCCCAGCTACTTGGAAGGCTGAGGTGGAAGGATCACTTGAGCCCAGGAGGCAGAGGTTAAAGTGAGCCGAGATTGTGCTGCCGCACTCCAGCCTGGGCGACAGAGCCAGACCCTGTCTCAGAAAAGAAAAAAAAATGAAAACAGAAAATCCAGGAAAGGTGCTACTGTAGAGACATTTGCTTACCTCTACTTGGATGTCAGTATAGGAATAGGAATTAATTACCTGAAAAACTTGATGGAATTTTAAAAAGTTTCGTGACATCAGGTATTTCTGTTACTCTCTCTGTTTCTCCATAGTGATAAATAATGAGAATCTTCAAATCCCAGTGGGTCTGGGAAGACAAGAATCCATGTGTTGATAGCTGCAAGGAGGAAAATAGGCTGAGACTTGAGGTTGCACCAGCCAGAGTTCCCATATCTCCCTGACATCTATTTTGAAGAAAAAATATTTTTCATCTGTTTTGCAGAAATGACCACCAAAGTATTTTACTAGAAATAGAATTCACCAGGAGAACTTGAACTCCATAAAACAACCTTCATTACTGTTCAAAACAGATGTTCCTTTCTTTGTACCTAATGCACCATTATAATTAAACACAGGTCTTTCAAAAAAGCAGTGAAAAACTTGAAGGGATTTAGGTCTAGGATGTAGCCATGATTATTAAGAAAAAGAAAGGTTGAATTAATTGCTTTAATTTTCCAGGGGGAAAAAAAAAAAGAAAAAGAAAAAGAAAGGAAGGGAGGGAGGGAAGAGGAAAGGAAGAAAGGAGAAAAGGAAGGAGAAGAGAAAGTAAGGAAGAAGGGGAAGAGGGAAGAAGGGAAAGAGGGAAGGAAACAAGCAAAAAGAAAAAAGAAAAGAATATAAAGGTTAGGAGTTTTAAACAAAATAGTTTGTGAAATTGTGTGCAAATTCTGTTGGAAAATTGTCCTGGTGGCCTCAGTGTGTGAAAATGAGTTGCTCAGCAGGGACTGCTAAAAATACAGCTACCAGGAAGACGAGATTACTTCACGCTGGCACATTTGCCTGGCTAGTGCTTGATTGTTGTTTGTTCTGACTTCTACGTCTGGTACAGCGTCAGTGCCTCTCCGTAAACTTTGTTTATTAGAGTAAAAGGATTAAGTTGAACCTGGAGGACATGTAACAAGGCTTAATTCAGAAGCAAAAACTGGGGATCTCTAGCTCAGAGACACGCTTCACATTTGTGCTATTATTAGCACCAGGATTAGACTGAATTTAGACTAGCATCTTTATTGCACCTGATGGGAAAATAGGAGGTTACTGAATTTAGACAGAAGGAAATCACGAATGTCAGCCTACTATTAACAATGTTTCAGATAAAAATTGCAAGAACCCATGTTACGATCCTGAAGTGGTTTTCAAAGCAGCGTGTTGTTCATTAGGACTAGTCTCTTCCTTCCTTGGTATTGTGATTTCTATTAATGTATTTCTTTCTTTGCTTCCACTTCATCCCAGATGGACATAAGGGACTGTCTTTTTCAGTGAGGCAAAGGAAATGGCAATCCTATCTTTTGTCTCTTGCTTCAGTCAGGGAAAAGACAAGAGCCCTTCCCACGCTCTGTAAGATACTTCATTATCTCCAGCTTCACTTCTCACTACCTTCCTTCTTGCTCTGCTGTTCCTTGACATGCCAAGTGCACCTTGTCCCAGGAACTTTGCCCTTGCTCTTCACTCTGCCTGGGATGTTTCCCCCAGATTTCTTCATGGCTCACTTCAGCTCTTCCTTCAGGTCTCCGCTCAAATGTCTTGGCTGACTACACAATCTAAAATAATAATCCCATCGACCTACCACTGTATCCCCTTAACCCTCTTACCCTACTTCATGTTTGTTTATTGTTTTTATCACCACCTGACAAATTATATTTTTGTTTATTTGTTTATAATCTGTCTTCATCAGATACAGGGTAAACCCCACTGAGGACAAAACGAAGCCCTCAGTGCCTAGAATGTGTTCTCAGTCCTAAGAATGTTATATGGAAAGTGAAGCAGATACTTGATGAATATTGTTGAATGAATGAAAAAATCAACTTTTTTTTTTTGTATTTTTTAATTGCATTTTAGGTATTGGGGTACATGTGAAGAACATGCAAGATTGTTGCATAGGTACACACATGGCAGTGTGATTTGCTGCCTTCCTCCCCATCACCTATATCTGGCATTTCTCCCCATGCTATCTCTCCCCAACTCCCCACCTCCTGCTCTCCCTCCCCTATTTCCTCCCGACAGACCCCAGTGTGTGATGCTCCCCCTCCCTGTGTCCATGTGTTCTCATTGTTCAACACCCGCCTATGAGTGAGAAAATGTGGTGTTTGATTTTGTGTTCTTGTGTCAGTTTGCTGAGAATGATGGTTTCCAGGTTCATCCATGTCCCTACAAAGGACACGAACTCATCGTTTTTGATGACTGCATAATATTCCATGGTGTATATGTGCCACATTTTCCCTGTCCAGTCTATCATCAATGGGCATTTGGGTTGGTTCCAGGTCTTTGCTATTGTAAACAGTGCTGCAATGAACATTCATGTGCATGTCTCCTTATAGTAGAACGACTCATAATCCTTTGGATATATACCCAGTAATAGGATTGCTGGGTCAAATGGAATTTCTATTTCTAGGTCCTTGAGGAATCGCCACACTGTCTTCCACAATGGTTAAACTAATTCACACTCCCCCCAACAGTGTAAAAGTGCTCCTATTTCTCCACATTCTCTCCAGCATCTGTTGTCTCCAGATTTTTTAATGATCGCCATTCTAACTGGCGTGAGATGGTATCTCAATGTAGTTTTGATTTGCATTTGTCTAATGACCAGTGATGATGAGCATTTTTTCATATGTTTGTTGGCTTCATGTATGTCTTCTTTTGTAAAGTGTCTGTTCATATCCTTTGCCCACTTTTGAATGGGCTTGTTTGTTTTTTTTCTTGTAAATCTGTATTAGTTCTTTGTAGATTCTGGATATCAGCCCTTTGTCAGATGGGTAGATTGCAAAAATTTTTTCCCATTCTGTTGGTTGCCGATTCTCTCTAATGACTGTTTCTTTTGCTGTGCAGAAGCTGTGGAGTTTGATTAGGTCCTATTTGTCTATTTTGGCTTTTGTTGCCAATGCTTTTGGTGTTTTGGTCATGAAGTCCTTGCCTGTGCCTATGTCCTGAATGGTTTTGCCTAGATTTTCTTCTAAGGTTTTTATGGTGTTAGGTCTTATGTTTAAGTCTTTAATCCATCTGGAGTTAATTTTAGTGTAAGGTGTCAGGAAGGGGTCCAGTTTTTGCTTTCTGCACATGGCTAGCCAGTTTTCCCAACACTATTTATTAAACAGGGGATCCTTTCCCCCATTGCTTGTTTTTGTCAGGTTTGTCAAAGACTGGATGGTTGTAGATGTGTTGTATTGCCTCTGAGGCCTCTGTTCTGTTCCATTGGTCTATATCTCTGTTTTGGTACCAGTACCATGCTGTTTTGATTACTGTCGCTTTGTAGTATAGTTTGAAGTCTGGTAGTGTGATGCCTCCCACTTTGTTCTTTTTGCTTAGAATTGACTTGGCTATGCAGGCTCTCTTTTGGTTCAGTATGAAGTTTAAGGTGTTTTTTCCCAGTTCTGTGAAGAAGGTCATTGGTAGCTTGATGGGGATAGCATTGAATCTGTAAATTACTTTGGGTAGTATGGCCATTTTCACGATATTTGTTCTTCCTAACCATGAACATGGAATGTTTCTCCATCTGTTTGTGTCCTCTCTTATTTCGTTGAGCAGTGGTTTGTAGTTCTCTTTGAAGAGGTCCTTTACGTTCCTTGTTAGTTGTTTTCCTAGGCATTTTATTTCTCTTTGTAGCAATTGTGAATGGCAGTTCGTTCTTGATTTGGCTGTCTTGAAGTCTGTTATTGGTGTATAGGAATGCTTGTGATTTTTGCACATTGGTTTTGTATCCTGAGACTTTGCCGAAGTTGCTTATCAGTTTAAGGAGATGTTGTTCTGAGACGATGGGGTCTTCTAGATATACAATCATGTCGTCTGCAAATAGAGATAATTTGACTTCCTCCTTTCTTATTTGAATACCCTATATTTCTTTTTCTTGCCTGATAGCGCTGGCTAGAACATCCAGTACTATATTGAATAGGAGTGGTGAGAGAGGGCATCCTTGTCTAGTGCCAGATTTCAAAGGGAATGCTTCCAGTTTTTGCCCATTCAGTATGATATTGGCTGTTGGTTTGTCATAAATAGCTTTTATTATTTTGAGATACGTTCCGTCAATACCTAGTTTATTGAGGGTTTTTAGCATAAAGGGCTGTTGAATTTTGTCAAAGGCCTTCTCTGCATCAATTGAGATAATCATGTGGTTTTTGTCTTTGGTTCTGTTTATGTGGTGAATTACGTTTATAGACTTGTGTATGTTGAACCAGCCTTGCATCCCCAGGATGAAGCCTACTTGATCATGGTGGATAAGCTTTTTGATGTGCTGTTGCAATCGGTTTGCCAGTATTTTATTGAAGATTTTTGCATCTATGTTCATCATGAATATTGGCATGAAGTTTTCTTTACTTGCTGAGTCTCTGCCGGGTTTTGATATCAGGAGGATGTTGGTCTTGTAAAATGATTTGGGAAGGATTCCCCTCTTTTTGTATTGTTTGGAATAGTTTCAGAAGGAATGGTACCAGCTCCTCTTTGTATGTCTGGTAGAATTCGGCTGTGAACCCATCTGGACCTGGGCTTTTTTTGGGTGGTAGGCTCTTAATTGCTGCATCAACTTTAGATCTTGTTATTGGTGTATTCAGGGTTTCGACTTCCTCCTGGTTTAGGCTTGGGAGTATGTAACTGTCCAGGAATTTATCCATTTCTTTCAGGTTTACTGGTTTATGTACATAGAGTTGTTTGTCATAATCTCTGATGATGGTTTGAATTTCTGTGGCATCTGTGGTGATACCCCCTTCATCATTTTCTATTGCATCTATTTGATTATACTCTCTTTTCTTTTTTATTAATCTGGCTAGTGGTCTATTTTGTTGATCTTTTCAAAAAACCAGCTCCTGGATTTGTTGATTTTTTGAAGGGTTTTTTGTGTCTCTATCTCCTTCAGTTCTGCTCTGATCTTAGTTATTTCTTGTCTTCTGCTAGGTTTTGAGTTTTTTTGATCTTGCTCCTCTAGCTCTTTCAATTTTGACGATAGGATGTCGATTTTGGATCTTTCCTTCCTTCTCATGTTGGCATTTATTGCTATATACTTTCCTCTAGAGACTGCTTTAAATGTGTCCCAGAGAATCTGGCATGTTGTGTCTTCATTCTCGTTGGTTTCGAAGAACATCTCTTTTCTGCCTTCATTTCATTGTTTATCCAGTCAACATTCAAGAGCCAGTTGTTCAGTTTCCATGAAGCTGTGTGGTTCTGAGTTAGTTTCTGAATTCTGAGTTCTGACTTGATTGCACTGTGGTCTGAGAGACTGTTTGTTATGATTTCCGTTCTTTTGCATTTGCTGAGGAGCAATTTACTTCCAATTATGTGGTCAATTTTAGAGTAGGTGTGATGTGGTGCTGAGAAGAATGTATATTCTGTGGATTTGGGGTGGAGAGTTCTGTAAATGTCTATTAGGTTTGCTTGGTCCAGGTCTGAGTTCAAGTCCTGGATATCCTTGTTAATTTTCTGTCTCATTGATCTGTCTAATATTGACAATGGGGTGTTAAAGTCTCCCACTATTATTGTGTGGGAGTCTAAGTCTCTTTGTAAGTTGTTAAGAACTTGCCTTATGTATCTGGGTGCTCCTGTATTGGGTGCGTATATATTTAGGATCGTTAGCTCTTCTTGCTGCATTGATCCTTTTACCATTATGTAATGTCCTTCTTTGTCTCTTTTGATCTTTGTTGGTTTAAAGTCTATTTTATCAGAGATGAGAATTGCAACTCCTGTGGTTTTTTTGCTCTCCATATGCTTGGTAAATCTTCCTCCATCCCTTTATTTTGAGCCTTTGTGTATCCTGGCATGTGAGATGGGTTTCCTGGATACAGCACACCGATGGGTTTTGGCTTTTTATCCAATTTGCCAGTCTGTGTCTTTTGATTGGGGCATTTAGCCCATTGACTTTTAGGGTTAATATTGTTATGTGTGAATTTGATCCTGCCATTTTGAAGCTAGCTGGCTGTTTTGCCCATTAGTTGATGCAGTTTCTTCATTGTGTTGATGCTCTTTACCGTTTGGTATGTTTTTGGAGTGGCTGGTACTCGTTGTTCCTTTCTATGTTTAGTGGCTCTTTCAGGAGCTCTTGTAAAGCAGGCCTGGTGGCAATGAAATCTCTGAGTACTTGCTTGTTCATAAAGGATTTTATTTTTCCTTCACTTATGAAACTTAATTTGGTTGGATATGAAATTCTGGGTTGAAAGTTCTTTTCTTTAAAGATGTTGAATATTGGCCCCCACTCTCTTCTGGCTTGTAGGGTTTCTGCTGAGACATGTGCTGTGGGTCTGATGGTCTTCCCTTTGTGGGTAACCCGACCTTTCTCTCTGGCTGCCCTTGGCATTTTTTCCTTCATTTCAACCCTGGTGAATCTGACGATTATGTGACTTGGGGTTGCTCTTCTTGAGGAATATCTTTGTGGTGTTCTCTGTATTTCCTGGAGTTAACTATTGGCCTGCCTTGCTAGGTTGGGGAAGTTCTCCTGGATAATATCCTGAAGAGTATTTTCCAGCTTGGATTCATTCTCTCTGTCACATTCAGGTACACCTATCAAACGTAGATTAGGTCTTTTCACATAGTCCCATATTTCTTGGAGACTTTGTTCATTCCTTTTTACCATTTTTTCTCTACTCTTGCCTTCTCGTTTTATTTCATTGAGTTGATCTTCGACCTCTGATACCCTTTCTTCTGCGTGGTCAATTTGGCTGTTGAAACTTGTGCATGCTTCACGAAGTTCTCGTGTTGTGTTTTTCAGCTCCATTAATTCACTTATATTCCTCTCTATGTTGTTTGTTCTTGTTAGCATTTGGTCAAATCTTTTTTCAAGGTTCTTAGTTTCTTTGCATTGGGTTATCATATGTTCTTTTAGCTCACAGAAGTTTTCTTATTACCCACCTTCTGAAGCCTGATTCTGTCAATTCATCACACTCATTCTCCATTCAGCCTTGTTCCCTTGCTGGTGAGGAGTTGTGATCCCTTGTGGGAGGAGAGGTTTTCTGGTTTTGGGTGTTTTCATCCTTTTTGCACTGGTTTCTTCCCATCTTTGTGGATTTATCCACCTGTCGTCTTTGTAGTTGTTGACTTTCAGATTGGGTCTGTGAGTGGATGTCCAGTTTGTTGATGATGAAGTTATTTTTTTCTGTTTCTTATTTTTCCTTCTAACAGTCAGGCCCCTCTGCTATAGGACTGCTGAGGTCCACTCCAGGGTCTGCTTGCCTGGGGATCACCTGCAGCAGCTGCAGAACAGTAAGAGTTGCTGCCAGTTTCTTCTTCTGTTATCTTTGTCCCAGAAGGATACCCGCCAGATGTCAGTCTGAGCTCTCCTTTATGAGGTGACTATTTGGATATACGGGGATCAGAGATCGGCTTGAGGAGACTGTCCTTTACAGGAGCTCAAGTGCTGAGCTGTGAGCTCCATTGTTTATTCAGAGCTGCTGGGCAGGTACATTTAAGTCTGCTGCAGCAGAACTCATAAACGCCCCCTTTTCTTTTTCCCTAGGTGCTCTGTCCCGGGGAGTTAGGGCTTTATTTAAGAGTTTCTGTTGTGCTGCTGCGTTTTTTCAGGGCTGCCCTGCCCAGTGAGGATGCAGCCTAGTCACCGTCTGCCTGCAGAGGCTTTGCTGAGCTGCTGTGGGCTCCGCCCAGCTGCCATGTGAACTTCCCAGCAGTCCTCTTTATATGGGTATAGTTAGAACTGCCTTGGCAATGGCAGCCCACCTCTATAATGGCAGAGTCTCTCTGTAATGGCAGGCTGCCTCAGTAATGGCAAACTACCTCCATAGTGGTGGACTACCTTGGTAATGGCGGATGCCCCTCCCCCACAGAGCTGAACCATCCCGGGTTCAGCTGTGCTTGCTGTGAAACTCTCAATCCAGAGCGTTTCCAATTGCTGTTTTTTTGTGGGGGTGGGACCAGCCAAGCCTGATCACCTGGCTCCCTGCCTCAGAGCCCCCTTTTTTAAAAAATTTTTTTAGTTGAACAGTTGACTCTGTCTCCCAGGTGTTCCAGTCGCCTGTTGAAAAGGCACCAGGATCTGTGTGATTTCCCCTGCGGTGACCCGCTGCGCTGGCTGAAACAGGAGTTTTTTTTTTTGCCCAGGAATCTCCTGGCCTGGCTCCCTGTTTCAGTCCCCTTTTTTATCAGTTGAATAGGTGACTGTGTCTCCCAGGAGCTCCAATCGCCAGCTAAAACGGTGCCCAGACTCGTGCATTTTGTATGGAGAACTGCCCTGCCAGGGCGCCAGCCCAAACAGCTGCGCCGGGGAAAACAGCCGCGCCAGCCAAACCAGCCGTGCTGGTGACCCATGGGGCTCCTCCGCCTGGGAATCTCCTGGTATGTGGGCAATAACAATCCATCTGGAAATGCGGCGTCCACTCACCCTCCATGCTTTCACTGGGAGCTGCAATCCTGAGCTGCTCCTAATCGGCCATCTTGGATCCGTGTAGAAAAAATATACTTTTGTCTGGAATCCCAGTACTTTGGGAGGCCGAGCCAGGCAGATCACCAAAGGCCAGAAGTTCGAGATCAGCCTGGTCAATGTAGCGAAATCCCTTCTCTACTAAAAATACCCCCAAATTAGTTGGTGTGGTGGTGCGCACCTGTAATTCCAGCTACTCAGGAGGCTGAGGCAGGACAATCACTTAAACCCAGGAGGCAGAGGTTGTAGTGAGCCAAGATTGCACTACTGCAATTCAGCCTGGGCAATGAAGCCAGACTCAATCTTAAAAAAAAAATTGACTTTAATTCTGGGCACTTTAATGGGCAGGTTTGGTTCTTTGGGTTTCCTGCAGTGTACTTAATTCTTCTGTGGGAATATATTTCTCATTTAGCATTAAAAGCCATCTATTTTTGCAAAATGTTTTATAAATATGAAATTTAAAAAATAAGGCCAGGCAAAGTGACTGACACCTGTAATCCCAGCACTTTGGGTGGTTGAGGTGGGTGGGTCCTTTGAATGCAGGAGTTTGAGACCAGCCTGGGCAACATGGCAAAACCCCGTTTTTATAAAAAATACAAAAATTAGCTTGGCATGATGGAGAAGGCCTGTAGTCCCAGCTTCTCAGGAGGTTGAGATGGGAGGATTGCTTGAGCCTGGGAGGCAGAGGTTGCAGTGAGCTATGATTGCACCACTGCACTCCAGCGTGGGCAACAGAGTGAGACCCTGTCTCAAAAACAAAGAAACAAACATATATATGTGTAAAAACACATACATATATGTAAAAATACATATACGTGCTATATATAATACACATACATAAATATATACATAATAAAATATGTAGGAAGGTTATGTTTGAAGTTGGTTAATGAAAAAGGAGGGTCCTGCATTTTTTAGAGTATGTCCTGTTTTTTTTTTTGAGTTGGAGTCTGGCTTTGTCCCCCAGGCTACAGTGCAGTGACAAGATCTCAGCTCACTGCAACCTCTGCCTCCTCAGTTCAAGTAATTCTCCTGCCTCAGCCTCCTGAATAGCTGGGATTACAGATGTCCACCCCGACACCCAACTAATTTGTGTATTTTTAGTAGAGACAGGGTTTCACCATGTTGGCCAGGCTAGTCTCAATTCCTGACCTCAGGTGATTCCCCCACCTCAGCCTCCCAAAGTGGTGTGATTACAGGAGTGAGCCACTGTGCCCAGCCCAGAGTATGTACTTTCAATATTGGTTCATCTTGTTCTACTGATCACACTCTATGTTAGGTAGACACAGATAAAGACCCAAAGAAGATATTTATTCAATTCATCATTATCCAGGCTAATGGACCAGCTGCTTGCTATACCCATTTTGCCCGTGTTTGTTTTTTATATTTTCCATAAGTTAGAGAGGATCAATATTTTGGCTGAGAAAGTTTGGCTATAGGCTCTCTAAGATGAAAAAAGTAAATAAGAAATAATGAGCATTGTAGCAGATGGTTTTGTTTTCTATTCTGCTTAATGATGCCTAAGAATTTCAAAGTAAGATTTGCTATGTATCACCGTTTCTATTTCTCCTCCTACTGCATTCCCCTAGTTCCTTCCATAAAAATACACTTTTAAGAGTTTTCCATACATTAACAGGCAAAAGAATGTCTATCTAGCAAATACACCTAATGACTAACTATACATTATTTGGAAAAATCAATGAAAATATATTTATTTTATCAAGTGTGAATCTCAGGAAAATATATGTTCAGATAGGATTGGTCTTCTTTTCATCTCATTACTTGCAAAAAATCTTGATAAGTAAAGATGGGATTCTAGAAACTATTAAAAAAACGTATTCTGTGTAGAAAAGATAGCATGAGAAAAGAATTAATTGGATGTAGGAGTACTATGGTCTCATGAAGGGGTTATAGAGGTTAACCAACACATCAGGGGCCCTCAAAATGCATCAAACCATCTTTGAATGTACAATTAGCATTCATTCATTCATTCATTATTTATTTACTAGACATTAGCTGAATGCCCACTAGGTGACAGGTTTTTTTTTTTTTCCCACATAAAAATACAAAGTTGAATAATAGAGCCCTACCCTTAAGTAGTGCATAGCCCTTTTAGGACGACACATGTACATCAATCAGTAAGTGCAATGAGTTACTTAGAAGGCCACCCAAGGTGTAGGGGAAGTGGTAGAGTTTGTTCTAAGAAGGGAATTATCAATTCAAGCAGGCTGGAGTTTGTCTGAGAGGAGCATGGGGTGTAGAATCTTGGAAAGGCTTAAGTAAGATATCTTGCATAGATTAAGAGTTGGAATGATTTTTAAAAAATTGATTAGTGCAACAAAAGAAAAAATAGATACATTGAATATCAAATTTTAAGATGTTTGTGCTTCAATTTGGGGGCACACTGAGGCCTTCTTCACTCAGCTCATACTCATTCTAGCTCCTGTAGAACCCCATCTGGGTGCTAGGAAGTGCTTGGTAGTAAAACCTTAAGGAGATATTTTCATGAAAATCTCTGGCACATTAGGAGAATAAACCATTTTACTGGTTTGGGGTTTGTATAGCAATTTTTGTTTGTTTTTTGAGACGGAGTCTCACTTTGTCACCCAGGCTGCAGTGCAGTGGTGTGATCTTGGCTCACTGCAACCTCTGCCTCCAGGGTTCAAACAATTCTCCTGCCTCAGCCTCCCGAGTAGCTGGGATTACAGGCAGGCACCACCATGCCTGGTTAATTTTTGTGTTTTTAGTAGAGATGGGGTTTCACTATGTTGGTCACACTAGTCTTGAACTCCTGATCTCAAGTGATCTGCCTGCTTCAGCCTTCCAAATTGCTGGGATTACAGGCATGAGCTACTGCACCCAGCCTTGTATAACAGTTTAACATTGAAGCCATGAATAGTTATTCCCTGCTTTGGTGAAATTGTGACATGCCTCTGGGTGCTTCTCTGGCAAGGCTGTAGATCGTCATTACCCACGAGACACCCCCTAGGAAGAGGGCCTTTGGGGTCTTGTAATGGCTAGGCATTCCTATCGCAAGCCTATTACCTGCCCAAAGCAGGGGAAACGTGAGACATTAGCCAAATGACCTCCAAGTATCATCAAACCTTCAAGTACTATGATTATAGGATTCAAATTTCACCAAAAAGAAGTGCTGTGGGCCTGGTGCAGTGACTCACGCCTATAATCCCAGCACTTTGAGAGGCTGAGGCAGGAGGATTACTTAAACCCAGGAGTTTGAAAACAGCCTGGGCAACATGAAGATCCTAGCTCTCTAAAAATACAAACAATTAGCTGGGCATGGTGGCACATGCCTGTAGTCCTAGCCACTGGGGAGGCTGTGGTGGGAGGATCACTTGAGCCTGGAAGGTGGAGGCTGCAGTGAGCAGTGGCTGTGCCACTACACCCTAGCCTAGGTGATAGAATGAAACCCTGTCTCAGAGGGAGGAAAAAAAACGTGCTATGATTTACTCATAGAGGCCAGGCTGCCAGCAAGTCATCATTTGTCACTGTCTGGAGACAGACTCCCCTGTGAGTATGGTTTAAGTGTATGCTGAAAGCAGTAAGAAGGTGTGAAGTATAAGGACTTGGGCTGTGTCCCCCGCAATAGAGAAATGCTGGCAAACAGTTCTCCTGCCTGTGTGCTGCCAGCAATGCCCCTCTCTGGAGGGATTAATATATTGATCAGCCCTCTGGAGGGTCGTGACCTACCCAGTGGAGGAAGTCTGGCTAATCCCTTGGTTAATCTGACAGCAGGTCTGAAAGGATCCTGTTGCCAGGAATGGAAGGCACTTGTTACCTTGACAGCGGGAGTGCAGCATGTGAGCGTCTCTCCTGGTCCCCATGTGATCTGTCACTGCGGCACTATGTGTTTATACCTGTGCAAGACTCCGGAAGGTAGAGACTGCCCACGAGTGTCCCATATGCCCTCTCCTGGAGGCAGGGCTGGGCCCACTGGGGTCAGCGTGCACTCTCTCTTTGCTGTAATCCTAGGCATCAACTGATGGAACCCTTTAAGCCAGAGGCAGATCTCTCAGGGAAGACAGCATGATTCCTGATATGGGCAAAGTGCTGGGTAAGTAAGAGTGCCTGCACTTTCAACAAACCAATTGGTTAAAATTCTTCTCAACATAGGGCACATATAAAAGGATGAGTGTTTTCCCCCTCCAAGTGGCCGTAAATGTTACTGGACAATTGTCGACATCACATCACAATGGTCTCAGGTGTTTTCCTGGTCCCTGCCTTTCTCACTTTGATGATTTTTGTCTTTCTTCGTATATTCAAATCCTTTGTGAACTGGGGATTGCTTGTGCTAATGGGCTTGGAAGTGTTCTGGGTGAGTCTAAAAGGGCTCACCTTTTAGACTCGAGGTCAACTCTAGTGACTGTTACTACCCAGTTCCTCCTTTCACCTGGATTTGTAAGCCCACAAGTCTCGCTTCAGGTATGCTGTAACCTCGTCTCTTATACTTTCATTCTGCAGACTAAAATTCTAGCTATTACATAAAGTTGCATTTAAAGCAGGCTCAGGTATTCATGTTTATCATTGTTGGTATATGAAGATATTCTCATCACAAAATATTTGTAAGTGGAAACATTTAATCAGCTGCAGTTTTTTCCTCCACCTATCCCCCCTGCTTCCTTCCTTTACTAAAACTCCTCTTGGATTCTGTATCTTAGAGAAAGGCAAAACTATCAGCAAGAAAAATCTAATTCAAATCTGTGTTTTATCTTATTATATGTTTTTCCTCTGAAGCAAAAACTGTTTCATAAACATGTCATCTTTCACAGCAGCAAGTTACTGTGACTTGAACATCTCTGCCTTTCCCACCCTAAGAGCACAAAAGCATTCACAGCTTAATGGCTCTGCATCCTAGTACCCATTACGGTTCTTTGTGGAGTTCCTCTCCTCCATATGTTTGTGGAAATTCCCGCACAAATTGTTTTTCATCTATTCACCGCTGAGCTTCCCAAACTGGGTTGCCACAGACGCCAGAGCTAGAACTCTGCTGTTGCTAATGCAGTCCCGCTGCAGGTCCCAGTGAAAGATGTGAGGCTGCCACGCTGGTCCCACTGCTGCTGTGCTGATGCTACACTCCACACCACCACCATGGCTGCTTTGGGGTAGTTCTTATCTCAGGCACCTCAGCCAATGATGCTTTTGCAAAGTGAGAAAAAGAATGCTTCCTTGCTCTATGTTACAGGGATGACAGAGGGTTCTAGAACAGGGTTAGTTATCCCTAAAGCACAATGAGTAAGATCTCAGAGTGCTTTATTCTGAATTAAACTGCACTGGTCTTGCTGCAGCCAGAACTACCAATTGCAACTAATCTAGTTGGAACTCCGGTGTTGCGAGGGACTTTGCTACCACCGACACCTTCTCATTTGGGATTACTGCTGATGCCTTGGCCAATTCTGGTTTTGAAAATAAAAATAGAATGTTTCTTTCTTTGGTTTTGGGAGTGGTGGGAAGGGTGTGACCCAAAGTTTCTAGTTGTGAGACAGCTGTTAATTAATATACGCAGGGCTCAAACATACGGCTGGAATGCCTGGGTCCCCCAGTGGTTCTGCTATTAGCTGCTAAATTCACTGCCTTTCAACCCTTAGGTTCTTTTGCTAAATGTACTATACCAAATACCTGGCTCCTTTTCGCAAATTTTCTGTTGTCTCTCTTTATATCTTATTTCCTTTGCTTCCTTCAATTAATTAGTTGTATATATGTTAAACCTAATTGAGGTCAGGATTTAGTTATCTTCCCAGGAGCGTCTGTAGTATCTAGAAATTCAGTTTATTCCAATAGATTCTGTATTATAGGGATGAAGGATGATGGGTTCTCTTATTCTGCCTAACTTGGATGTATCTGAGTCTCAGCTCCAACCTAAGCAAGGCACTCTGCATTTGCAGTCAGTTATAGTTCAAGTTTCAAACATGTTATTTGCAAATAACTCTCCTCCCACCACTATAGAACACTCCATCCTCTCACCATCTTCCTTTGTCTTCTACTCCCAACCTAACCATTACTGTGATATCCTCCCCCTCCCTTGCCTGCCTGCCAGAACAGCCACCAAAATGCTCCATGTTCTTCATGTTTCTCAGTGGTTGGCACAGGGAACTCTCCCATCAGTGTCTTATGGGCTTTTCTTTCCTCAGGAGAAGAGTATCTATTTATCTAGATAAAACAATCAGAAAATTATGTTGCAATAAACTATTTCCAACATTGGGGAAACAATAGAGATTAATATAACAATACCATGTAGCCACCACTTACATTTAGTAAATGTTAACCTTTTCTCATTTTGCTTTAGATTTTTTGAAATCAATACATTACAGATATAGTTATACTGTGTGTATGTAACTACCTGAGTCATCTATTTACTTCTCCCTAGCCTATAACTCCCTCAGAAATAATCATTCATTCCTGAAGTAAGGTTTTTTTACTTCCCATAATTTTTTTTTTTTTTTTTGAGACAGAGTCTAGCTCTGTTGCCCAGGCTGGAGTGCAGTGGTGTGATCTCGGCTGACCACAACCTCTGCCTCCCAGGCTTAAACAATTCTCCTGCTTCAGCCTCCTGATTAACTGGGATTACAGGCATACACCCCCATGCCTGGATAATTTTTGTATTTTAGTAGAGATGGGGTTTCACCGTGTTGGCACGGCTGGTCTTGAACTCTTGACCTCAGGTGATCCACCTGCCTCAGCCTCCCAAAATGCTGGGATTACAGACATGAGCCACCATGCTCAGCCCTGATAAATGTTTTAATGCATTTTTATATAAGTGTGTATACCCGAATAATTATACAATATTATTTTATGGGTTTAGAAATTATGTGTATGATATCATTCAGTACATCACATTTTCCAACTTGTATTTTTTCATTCAAACTTGAGGTGTTTTTTTTTTTTTTTTTTTTTTGGAGATGGAGTATCGCTCTGTAGCGCAGGCTGGAGTGCAGTGGCATGATCTCGGCTCACTGCAACCTCCGCCTCCCAGGTCCTGGTTCAAGCAATTCTCCTACCTCAGCCTCCCAAGCAGCTGGGATTACAGGTATAAGCCACCATGCCCAGCTAATGTTTGTATTTTTTAGTAGAAACAGAGTTTCGCCATGTTGACCAGTCTGGTCTTGAACTCCTGACCTCATGATCCGCCCGCCTCACCTCCCAAAGTGCTGGGATTACAGGCATGAACCACCCGTGCCTGGCCCAAACTTAACGTTTTTTAGATTTTTTTTTTCCATATTCATACATTAGATGTAATTCATTCATTTAAACTACTGTAGAGATTATATTTGAGACTATACCCATTTCTCACTTGATGGGCCAACTAGCTACTTTAAATTCCCTTTTTTCCCACTCTTCCAACTCTTGCCTTATTACTTCTGAAAAAATTCATTACTCCTTCCTGATTCTGATTATTAAGGTAAAACAGAAGCTGTCTTACCTTATTTGACTCCAATGTTGAATGAAGTAAACTGATACCCGAAGTGACAGACATGGCAGCTAAAGGACAAGAACAGACTCCAAAGTTATGAGCCCTGAAATGATGCCCTGAAGATGCTCTAAGGGTTGATATGAGGTTGGTGGAGATGCTGTGCCTGGGACAGCAAGAGTGTGGGGCTCTGGGGTAAGACAACCCAAGCTTGGATCCCAGCTTCATGCTGTTCTAGTTGCTTGAATTTTTCTCTAAACCCTTTACCTGCCTCCATCCCCCACCTCAAAGTCGTAATGGATAGTTTATGGAGTTGTTTTGAGTGTTAAATGAAATAATTCATA
Organism: Ateles fusciceps; assembly: GCA_036589455.1. NCBI lineage: Eukaryota > Metazoa > Chordata > Mammalia > Primates > Atelidae > Ateles > Ateles fusciceps. The sequence continues at coordinate 311,284 of JAZHEH010001615.1, forward strand.
TAGAGCTTGTAGTGCATTGGCTGGCAGGTGTTAAGCATTCTGTTCATCTTTGTTATGGTTATTCACTTAGTTGAATGCAGTCACTACTGTTTTGGTAGTGGGATCTATGTAAGATCTACTGTCTCTTGGCTGTAGCTGTGTGCGTCTCTCTCTCTCTCTCTGTATGTGTATGTGTGCATTTATGTGTGTTCAAAAAAAGGATGAGGAGGGACTAGCTACAAAGCGCTTATAACCTTGAGCTTATATGAAAGAACATCTCACCTCTGCTTCAAAGGCAAGATGGACTTTTTGATGTGTTGAGGATTAGATATTAATTCAAGGGAATGTTCAATATCTTAACATCTTCTAAGAGCATTATTAATAATGAGATGTAAAGATTGCCTTGAAATATTGTCTATAATAATAACTTGAATTATTTCACTACATTAAACACAATTTTAAATGGTCTTTTCATATGTATGTTTCAACTTATCTGCAGCCTCCACAAACCGATTCAACCCTCTATTTCAACCCACCCCAAATGACAGTTTTTGTTAAGCAATAAAAATGTATATATGTAGATAAAGGTAGTGAGAGGCTATCAGGTTGGGAAGGGGGAGGCTTTGTGGCCTGCAGGATTTTAGTGACTCCATCTTCATTCTTAGAAAAACTGTTTTGTATTACTGCTCTTTGTAGGCATTATTCAGCCAGACACACACAGGTGCTATTCAAAGAAATAAGGTTTGTTCTTTGCTGGGAAAAATGCTAAAGGTAGAATGGGGAACCTCTTCAGAGTGCCTTTTTCTTCCAAAATTATTCTGAAACAATTAGGGTTATTCAGAGAAAGGCTATTTCAAACAGCCCTATTAAGACAAAATGATAACTGTGATGACTGCAGCCAGAGACGCAGAAGGAAGTGGGGCCAAATAGCGATACGGAACACGAAGAGAACTCACACTGAAGGCCGTTCACATTGAGGACATTTTATTTGTTTGTTTTTCTTTCTTACCTTTTTTTCTTTTTTTTGAATCAGTCTTTCTCTGTCACCCAGTCTGGAGTGCAGTGGTACAATCTCAGCTTCCTGTAACCTCTGCCTCCTGGGTTCAAGGGATTCTCTTGCTTCAGCCTCCCAAGTAGCTGGGACTATAGGTGTGCGCCACCACGCTCAGCTAACTTTTGTATTTTTAGTAGAGATGGGGTTTCACCATATTAGCCATCCTGCTCTTGAACTCTTGGCCTCATGTGATCCACCCACCTTGGCCTTCCAAAGCGTTGGGATTACAGGCATGAGCCACCGCGCCCCTGCCAGGAAATATTTTTAAATGAATCCTGTGGATGAACTAAGAAGACTGTAAATTGGTTAAGTCCCAAATTCTCAGGTAGCCAGCAATGGGTTGTGGTCTACTCACAGTCAGTGTTTCTATGGCATTCTGAAAATTTAACTTCTTTCACAGGGACATAAAATAAAAGGTATCATCTTTGGAAATACTACATGTCCCTGTTAGGACCTGGCTCCTAATACTGGTTTTGTGCTCATTTTGCAATACTGCATGTATTCTGCAAAAGACGTCCCTCTCCCAAATATAACAGCATCTGTAATAATAACACAACTTTTTAAAAAACTGCATTTGTTCTTTTTTACTGAATTTTTTCCACATATTACATATTTGAGAACTGTACTGGAACTATATTGCCTTACTGAGTAGTAACACTCTGAAAGCCAAGAGTGGTCCACAGTTATAAAATGTAGTGGCCATATTCAAGGGAGTTTTATCCTTTGTGGTATCAAGTACCAGATTATGTGTTACCAGACTAGTAACACATAGAGTTACTACTCATAGTTACTACTCAGTAACTATGTAACTCAGTAAGGCAATATGAAGATGATTTTTATTAAGGGATGCAAGATAATGTAAGCATATAAACAGGAACTGGGACTCTGTTCAGTAAGAATCACTGGACCACAATTTCTATTCTATAACTCATTTTAAGTAGGAGCTTTTCATATCTTAGAGAATTAAAATTCTTATGGCTGATGGATTTCAATAAATTTATCTTTTTCTATACTTCATCAGGATTCTATTTTTCCTACATTTTCTTATAGAAACTCTTTCACATTGACAGATATTTTAAAAATGAATATTGATGGCTGGGCGTGGTGGCTCACGGCAGTAATCCCAGCACTTTGGGAGGCCGAGGCGGGCGGATCACGAGGTCAAGAGATCGAGACCATCCTGGCCAACATGGTGAAACCCTGTCTCTACTAAAAATACAAAAAATAGCTGGACGTGGTGGCATGCACCTGTAATCCCAGCTACTCAGGAGGCTGAGGCAGGAAAATTGCTCGAACCCAGGAGGTGGAGGTTGCAGTGAGCCCAGATGGCGCCATTGCACTCCAGTCTGGCGCCTGGCGACAGAGTGAGACTCTGTCTAAAAAAAAAAAAGAATATTGATATTTACATATTTTAAAACCTAGTAAGATATTAGTAGATAAATTTATAGAAGCTTATAAGGAGAGATTTGTTGACACAGGTTCCTGTACATTTTCTAGGAAGAAATATTTGATTTTAAGTATTTTGCTGGTTATGGGAACTTGCACATCATGTTACATCAGCAATAACAGTACAAAAACCTAAAAACAGAATGCTGAGAATAGAACCTGAAAGGAGGGCAAAAATAAGAGAGTCTTACAGGGATTTAGGTATCTTGAGGTATCATACTATCACTAAGAATGTTTATATTTGAGATACATCAAGTAATTGTTATTTTTCTTTTTTACAGATACCCACACTTCTGTTATAACCTCCTCTGGCTATAAACCTGAGCACTGATGCTTGACCTATTGTAAGTAAGAAAGTCATATATGGGCTGAGTGCGCGGGCTCATGCCTGTAATGCTAGGAGTTTAGGAGGCCAAGGCAGGGTGATCATGAGGTCAAGAGATTGAGACCATCCTGGCCAACATGACGAAACCCCATCTCTACTAAAAATACTAAAATTAGCTGGGTGTGGTGGCGGGCTCCTGTAGTCTCAGCTACTTGGTAGGCTGAGGCAGGAGAATCGCTTGAACCTGGGAGGCAGAGGTTGCAGTGAGCCGAGATTGTGCCACTGCACTCTAAGCATCTGGGATTACAGCTGCCCACCACCACACCTGGCTAAATTTTTGTATTTTTAGTAGAGATGGGGTTTCACCATGTTGGCCAGGCTAGTCTCAAACTCCTGATGGCAGGTGATCTGCCTGCCTCAGCTTCTCAAAGTGCTGGGATTACAGGTGTGAGCCACTGCACCAGCCTATTTTGACCTCCTTTCTGTCTTTACTTAAAAAAAAAAAAATTAAATCATAAATGGTTAGGGGTAGGAAAACCTTTTGGTTCTGAAAGTGAATATTCTGACCTTGTTCTGAATTGATAAGCTGCCTAAGTTTAGCTTTAAACTCCCAGAGTTCTTGTGATACTGGTGGGATACTCAATAAATCATTGCTATTGTTGTTGATAATACAGGTGAAAAACGAGTGTGGAAATGCATTTTTCTCCTTTGTAGCTTCATATTCAAATTTTTCTTTTCAAACCATTATAGGGACATACCTATTTGTTGGTCTTACAATGGTGGGTCATTTATGCATCCTATTATAATTTGCTCCAAATACAATAGTTTTTATCTTCAAATAGAAACAAATTGGAGAGAAGTAATGAGACTCCATTTGGGACTGTTGGCAACTTTAAATGTTCGAAAAATGAAATCACAAAAGCAGGAGAACAAAAAGCCTCACCCTGGCTGATTAGATGATTTAACCAGCAGTTGGTATTGGCACAAGATCATGAGCCAGACTGCTAAAAAAAAAGTGCTAGGGGCTGGAACTCTGTCCTCTGTGGGGAAAAAAATCTAAAATGTGTCCCTTATTATACCTTTGGTACACAGATTTCCCTTATGAATTTCTGATTAGAAGAAATTATGGGATATGGAATTATAAGCCAAGAGGGGCACACAGTCATAAAATGTAGTGGCCACCTTCAAGGGAGTTTTAGTCTTTGACGTATCAAGTTTTGTGTTATCAGGGTGTCTTGTCCTGCCTGGTTCAAAGCACCCGTGACTCACATACTGATGATCAGAGAGAGAGAGAGATTCCAGGGAAAATGTATTGGAAAAGTACTTGTAAGAGCTTCTGCAGTGGAGTGGCTTGTACAGATCCTTCTCCAAATATGAAGCAGTGTGTGTCTATTTTTGGCATCACATTATAAATAGGGCTCCTGCTTATTGTGACACAGGAAAAATACTTTCAAGGAGATTTTACATTCAGCTCTACCCATATTATAATATTTAAGGCTGCAGTACTTTTAGAGATGATGCTAATTTGCTGGTGAGGTTTATTAGCTTTGTCTCAGCTGTTAGTAGATGTAAGGATATGTTAGTTAGGGGAAGCTCCAGGATTTTCTCTGACAAGTTTCAATGTGTTAACAAGATATTAATCACATACAGTGTGGTTGATACAGTTCTCTATCTCCTTGTTTTGTAAAAAATATACCATTTCACACTTTTGGGAAATTACCAGAAGCTGGATGTTTTGTGTTAAAGTATGTGTGCAGTTCACATGAATCCTCATCTTCCAGGACAAGAACGGTTTCTTCTTCTCCTGCAGTCTTAATGAAGCTTCAGAGCCAAGCTCTACATTTTCTAGGGGGAGTCTGTTGATTTTTGTTATACATATGAAAACTGATGGGAGTGTGTGTGTGTGTGTGTGTGTGTGTGTATATGTACATATATATATGAAAACTGATGGATATATATATATATATATATATATGTACATACCCATCAGGTTTCAACTGACAGGCTAAAAGCTAGGTATTAATTAATTAGGTGTATTTTTTTAACTTATAGAATTAGACTTCTTTCAAATTGTTGATCAGTAAAACTGATGATCGAGTAAAACCGTATGTGTTAGTTTTAAACACTATACAACAGGAGCATCCTGTTTAATCAACATCATCGTTTCAGAGAGCACTATGTTGAAAAAAATTCTAAACTTTTCATGGTAAGCATTTGGGAATTGCAAAACTTGAATCTCTTCCCCCAGTTCTATGTGAAACTGTTCTCTACTACTCTTTGGTGAAATGCAGTAGCCAAGAAAACTGTAAGTTAATCCCTATATCCTAGAAAAGATCAATGGGCAGAGCATTTGATCACATAATAGCAGAGATGAGTTTCAGGAGGGATGCTACAGGACAGATGGCCCTGCAGGGTCTGCCAAGATGTTCAGAGGCCCCAGGACAGCCAAGGCAACAAACGGGCTGTGCTCTCCCCTGTTGCATGGACAGCACTAGGGTGGTGAATTCTGGTTATTTAGCAAAAGAGTTTGCTCCAGGATTAGGAAAATGTAGGACTTTCTAATTAGCTGCTCCTGACAATGGCTACTTTGTGATCTTTGCATCTGCTGCCTTTTGCTCATTTGCTCAATTGCTCATTGACTGTATAGGTACTGTTTGGATGGTGTTTGATTTTTGCTGACTTCCCTACCTCCCTCCCTCCCTCATGTAATTATTAATACTTCTTCAGTGGTTGAAAAGGGCTAGGCACTATGTTCGCTGAAAAGATGATGCTGATATATAAATTATGCTGGATAAATAATAGTGAACAAGAAAGGCATGGCTCCTACTGTCATAGAGCTTATGGCCTAGCATGGAGACTAAAAATGAAACTAGTTATAATAATGTATGATGAGGGATATAAAAAGAGAAATTGCAGAGTTCTACAGGTGCACATAGGAGGGGAACCTAAGATCATCTGAAGGTCAGAGAAAGTCTCTCTGGAAGCGATATGTGGTCTGAGACCTGAAGGATGAGTAGAAGTTTGCTAATAAAGATTCCAGACAGAGAAGACAGCGTGTATGAAGTTGTTAACCTGAGAGAGCTTTTTACATATTTAAGCAATTGGAGGGGAAAGTGGAGAGAATGGTAACATGGAGGGCCTGGAGGATTTCTGTTTTCTTCTCTCCCTTACTACTTCCTACACTCTAGGATATAGACAGGCATGAGGAAGGCCTGGAGAGGGTTTTGGTGGGACAGAGATTTTAAGCTTTGGCAGGAGGAAGTACTTCCCTGGGAAGTGGGGAATTATGTCTCTGGAAATGCATCACAGGAACAAGGATTGACTGACTCACAAAGGCAAAAAATAAGGTTAGATTAGGGTTAAATTCTCTGCATAGTGTGACTGGAGAGTAAAATGAAGAGTAAGCAATTTGGGAATCAATAGAATACAGTAGTAGCTAGGATAACCCAGATGGTATGTATAGATAAAGGAGAGACGACCCTAAACAGAACTTCAAAAATCACTGACATTTAGTTGACAGGCAGAGAAGCACTGCAAAGAAGGACAGTTCAGAAAGAGTGGGAAAGCTAGGAAACGGGAATCACAGAAGTGAAAGAGAGTGTTTTTCAGGACTGGGGCTTGCCTTGGGCACAAAATTTAAAAAGATGCCAAAAAAACTCAGTAATTGACATAAATAATATTTTAATGCAATATTTAAAAAGATCAAAGTTTATGCAAAAAATCCATGATGAACAAAACATCACATTTTTAAATAAAAATGGGATCAGAATTACTGAATTTTCTTTTGCTGCAAGTTCCAATATGGCTGACGGGACACCATGGAATTTATATTTAGAAGTCTTATTTTTCTAAGTTTGATATTTTATTCATCTAGAAAAAGGAGCAATGAATAATGTTAAATGTGGCTGAGAAGTCTGTCAAGATAAGAACGGAAATGAGTCCATTGGATTTAGGGACAAGGCTTTGTCATTGGATCTTTTGTCTACCTTGTTTTAATAAATGGCAATGGAAATTATCTTACTGTCTTTGCAAAGGTAATCATCACCTCCAAAAAAGCTGAGTTCTTTTATGAATTATGGCTATAAACTTACATTTTTGTTTAATTTTTTATTGTGACAAAATACATACAGCATAAAATTTACTATCTTAAACTTTTTGTTTGTTTTAGGTTCAAGGGTACATGCACAGGTTTGTTATATAGGCAAACTCATATGAGTTTCATCACCCAGGTATGAAACCTAGTACCCAACAGTTATTTTTTGTGCTCCTCTCCCTCCTCTCATCATGCACCCTTAAGTAGGCTCCAGTGTCTATTGTTTCCCTCTTTGTGTGCATGAGTGCTCATCATTTTAGCTCCCACTTATCAGTGAGGACATGTGGTATTTGGTTTTTTGTTCCTGTGTTAGTTTGCTAATAATAATGGCCTCTAGATCCATCCATGTTCCTACAGAAGACATGATCTCATTATTTTCTGTTGCTGCCTAGTATTCCATGGGATATATATACCACATTTTTCTATCCATCTGTCACTAATGTGCATTTAGGTTGATTCCATGTCTTTGCTACTATGAATAGCGCTGCAATAAACATTTACATGTGTGTGTCTTTATGGTAGAATGATTTGTACTTTTCTGGTTATATACCCAGTGTTGAGATTGCTGGGTTGAATGATAGTTCTGTTTAGCTTTTTAAGGAATCACCACACTGCTTTCCGCAATAGTTGAACTAATTTACACTCCCACTAATGGTATATAAGTGTTCCCTTTTCTCTGCAACCTCATCAGCATCTGCTATTTTTTTGACTTTTTAGTAATAGCCATTCTGACCGGTGTAAGGTAGTATTTCATTGTGGTTTTGATTTGCATTTCTCAAACAATCAGTGACATGGAGCTTTTTTTCACAAGATTGTTGACTTCTTTTGAAGTCTCTGTTCATGCCCTTTGCCCACTTTTAAATGGGGTTGGTTTTTTTCTTGTAAATTTGTTTGTTGCTTATAGATGCTGGATGTTAGAACTTTGTCAGATGCATAGTTTGCAAATATTTCTCCCAGTCTGTAGGTTATCTGTTTATTCTGTTGATAGTTTATAGTTTCTTTGTTGTGCAGAAGCTCTTAAGTTTAATTAGATCCCATTTGTCAAGTTTTGCATCTGTTGTGATTGCTTTTGGCATCTTTGTCATGAAATCTTTGCCTGTTCCTATGCTCAGAATGGTATTACCTAGGTTGTCTTCCAAGATTTTTATAGTTTTGGTTTTACATTTAAGTTTTTAATTCATCCTGAGTTGATTTTTGTATATGGTGTAAGAAAAGGGTCCAGTTTCTGTCTTCTGCTTATGGCTAGCCAGTTATCCCAGCACCATTTATTGAATAGGTAGTCCTTTCACCATTGCTTGCTTTTGTCAGATTCGTTGAAGATCAAATGATCACAGGTGTTTGGTCTTATTTCTAGGCTCTCTATTCTGTTCCATCAGTCTACATGTCTTTTTTTGTGTCAGTACCATGCTGTTTTGGTTACAGTAGACATGTAGTATAGTTTTAAGTCAGGTAGCATGATACCTCCAGCTTTGTTCTTTTTGCTTAGAATTGCCTTGGCTATTCAGACTCTTTTTTGGTTTCATATGAATTTTAAAATAGTTTTTCCAAACAAAGAAGCTGGCATAATAACCAGCTAACAACACAATGATAGAATCAAATCACACATTACAATGCTAACCTTGAACATAAATGCATTAAATGCCCCACTTAAAAGGTCCATAGTGGCAAGCTAGATAAAAAGCAAGACCCAGTGGTGGGTTTTCTTCAAGAGACCCATTCTACATGTAATGACACCCATAGGTTCAAAATAAAGGGATGTAGAAAAATCTACCAAGCAAATCGAAATCAGAAAAAAGCAGAAGTTGCAATCCTAATTTCAGACAAAACGGACTTTAAACAAAGATCAAAAAAGACAAGAGCATTACATAATGCTAACGGGTTCAGTTCAACAAGAAAATATTACTATCCTAAACACATATACACCCAACACAAGAACACCCAGATTTACAAAGTAAGTTCTTAGAGACCTACAAGGAGACTTAGACTCTCGCCATAATAGTGGGAGACTTCAACACTCCACTGACAGTATTAGATAGACCACTGAGGCAGAACATTAACAAAAATATCCAGAACCTGAACTCAACATTGGACCAAATGGATCTGATAGATCTCTACAGAACTCTCCACCCCTAAACAACAGAATATATATTCTTCTCATTGCCACATACTCTAAAAAAATCAAACACATAATTAGACATAAAACAATCCTCAGCAAATGCAAAAGAACCGAAATCACACCAAACACACTTTTGGACCACAGTGAGATAAAAATATAAGTCAAGATGAAAAAAATGCTCAAAACCATGCAATTACATGAAAAGGAAACAACATGCTCCCAAATGACTTTTGGGTAAATAATAAAATTGAAGCAGAAATAAAGAAGTTCTTTGAAAATTCATAGCACTAAATGTCCATATCTCAAAGTTAGAAACATCTCAAATTAACAACCTAACATCACAACTGAAATAATTAGAGAAGCAAGTGCAAACCAACCCTAATGCTAGCAGAAGACAAGAAATCACCCAAATCAGAGCTGAACTGAAGGAAATTGAGACACACAAAAAAACCATTCAAAAGATCAATGAATCCAGGGGTTGTTTTGATAAAAAGTTAATAAGATTGATAGGCCACTAGCTAGACTAATAAAGAAGAAAAGAGAGATGGTCCAAATAAACACAATTAGAAATGACAAAGGGCATGTACCACAGACCCACAGAAATAAAAGTAACCATCAGAAACTACTATAAACACCTCTATGCACACAAACTAGAAAACCTAGAGGAGATGGATACATTTCTGAATACGTATATCTTCCCAAGACTGAACCAGGAAGAAACTGATTCCCTCAACAGACTAATAACGAGCTGCAAAATTGAATCAGTAATAAGTAGGCTACCAATCAAAAATAGCCCATCACCAGATAGATCCACAGCTGAATTCTACCAGGTGTACAAAGAAGAGTTGGTATCATTCCTACTGAAACTATTCCAAAAAATTGAGAAGGATGGACTTCTCTCCAATTCATTCTATGAGGTCAGAATTATCCTGATACCAAAATCTGTCATAGACACAACAAAGAAAACTTCAGACCAATATCCTTGATGAACATAGATGCAAAATCCTCAAGTGAAATACTTGCAAATTGAATCCAGCAACACATCAAAAAGCTAATCCACCACAATTAAGTAGACTTCATGCCCAGGATGCAAGGTTGGTTCACCATACACAAATCAATAAATGTGATTTATTGCATAAACAGAATTAAAGACAAAAAACACATGATTATCTCAATAGATGCAGAAACGGCTTTCAATAAAATTGAACATTCCTTCATGTTAAAAACTCTTAATAAACTAGGTATTGAAGGTACCTACCTAGAAATAATAAGAGCCATATATGACAAACCCACAGTCAACATCATACTGATTGGGAAAAAGCTGGAAGCATTCCTCTTGAAAACTGGCACAAGACAAGGCTGCCCCTTTCTCACCACTTCTATTCAACATAGTATTGGAAGTTCTGGCCAGAGCAGTCAGACAAAAGAAAGAAAGGGCATCCAAATAGAAAGAGAGGAAGTCAAACTGTCGCTGTTTGCAGATGGCATGATACTATATCTTGAAAACCCCACAGTCTTACCCCAAAAACTCCTTCAGCTGATAAACAACTTCAGCAAAGTTTTAGGGTACAAAATCAATTTACAAAAATCACCAGCATTCCTATACTCCAACAGTTAAGCTGAGAGCCAAATGAGGAAGGCGGTCCCTTCACAATTGCCGCAAAAAGAATGAAATACCTAGGAATACAGCTAACCAGGGGAGGTGAAAGATTTCTACAATGAGAATTACAAAGCACTGCTCAAAGAACTCAGAGAAGACACAAACAAAGGGAAAAGCACTCCATGCTCATTGATAGGAAGAATCAATATCATAAAAATGGTCATACGACCCAAAGCAATTGATATATTCAATACTATACCTATCAAACTACATTGACAGTGAAACAAATGGCATTCTTCACATCTTAATCGTGTTCAATTATATTAGTCATGTTCATACTGTAGTGTAATAATTGCTAACATTCATCTCCAGAACTCTTTTCATCTTGCAAAACTGAAACTCTATACTCATGAAATCCTTTGGTTTAAAGTTTATTTGTCTGTTATTATTATTGCCACCATGCTTTATTGGTTATTGTTTGCATGGAATATTTTTTTCATCCTTTAACTTTCAGTCTGTTAGTGTCCTGGGATCTAAAGTGAGATATGCTATCTAAGTTAGATAGCATATAGTTAGATCATGTTTTTATTCATTCTGCCAGTCTCTGAGAATTTAATCCATTAAGAAATTACTAATAGGAAGGGACTTATGCCATTTTGCTGTTTGTTTTCTGTATGTCTTATAGCTTTTTTGTCCTTCATTTCCTGTATTAATGTCTTCTTTTGTGTTTAGTTGATTTGTGTGTGTGTGTGTGTGTGTGTGTGTGTGTGCGTATGTGTGTGTTTGTTGTTGTTGTCTTTTGTTTATTTTGAGATGGAGTCCAGCTCTGTCACCCAGGCTGGAGTGCAGTGGTGCCATCTTGGCTTACTGCAACCACCACCTCCCAGTTCAAGCGATTCTCTGCCTCAGTCTCCCAAGTAATTGGGACTACAGGCACACACCACCATGCCTGGCTAATTTTTTTGTATTTTTAGTAGAGATGGGGTTTCACCATTTTGGCCTGGCTCATCTTGAACTCCTGACCCCAAATGATCTGCCTGACTCAGCCTCTTTTAAAGTGCTAGGATTATAGGCATGAGCCACTGCTCCTGGCTGTTTAGTTGATTTTTGTAGTTAAACATTTTAATTTCCTTCTTATTTCTTTCTTGCTTTTTTTTTTTTGTTTTTTTTTTTGTTTGTTTTAATGGAGTCTCACCTTAACACTCAGGCTGGAGTACAATAGTGTGATCATAGCTCATTGTAGCCTCAAACTCCTGTGCTTAAGCAATCTTCCTGCCTCAGCCTCCTCAGTAGCTGGTTCAATAGGCAAACACTACCATGCCTAATTTTTAATTTTTGTGAAGACAGGTTCTTACTCTGTTGTCTAAGCTCCTTCTCATTTCCTTTTGGGTGTACTTTATAGCTGTTTTCTTTGTGGTTACCATGGGGGTTACATTTAACATCTTGAAGTTATAACACTCTAATTTGAATTTATATTAACTTCAATAACACCCCAAAACTCCTCCTTTGTAGCTCCATCTCCATTCTTTTTAGTTGATGTCACAAAATTACATCTTTATACAGCGTGTGTCCAAAGACGCAAGCTAATAATTTCTTTTAAAAATGAATTAATCTCTTAAATTATGTAGAAAACAAAATGTATTGTAACCAAAATTATTGTAGCATTAGCTTTTATAATTTCCCATGTGTTTATTTTTATTACAATATTTATTTGTGCACGTGGCTTCAAACTAGTGTCAAATGTTCTTTCGTTTCAATCTATAGGACTCCCTTGAGCATTCTTGCAGGGCAATTCTAGTGGTAACTTCCTCAATTTTTGTTTATCTGAGAATGTCTTAAGTTTCCTCCCTCACTTTTGAAAGATAGTTTTGCTGCATATAGGATTCTTGTTGACCATTTGTTTCTTTTAGCACTTGAAATAAAATATATTAGCCACTGCCTTCTGGCCTCCAAAGTTTCTGATGAGAAATATGCTGATAATTGTATTGAAGATTTCTTGTATGTGATGAGTTGCTGCTCTCTCGCTGCTTTCAAGATTCTCTCTTTGTCTTTTAACAGTTTGATTATAAAGTATCTCAGGATGGGTCTCTGAGTTTAACCTACCTGGAGTTTGCTGAGCTTCTTAGATGTTTATATTCACATATTTCCATCAAATTTGGGGAATTTTTAGCCATCATTTCTTCAACCCTTTTTCCTACCCCTTTTTCTTTCTCTCTTCTCATTATGGAATCCTGGAATGTCTGAAAATTTTAGTTTCAGTTATTTTGCTTTTCAACTTCAGAATTTCCTTTTGGTTTCCTTTCAGGTTTTCTATCTCTTTATTGATATTTCAATTTGTTCAGACATTGTTTTTTGAATTTCTCCATGTCTTCCTTTAGTTCTTTAAGCATCTTTAAGACACATATTTTAAGACTTTATCTAGTTCATCTGCCCTTAGGTCTTTCTCAGGGACAGTTTCTGTTGGTTTATGTATATATTTTCCTTTGAATGAGCTATATTTTCCATTCCTTTACGTATATTGTGATTTTTTGTTGAAATCTGGATATTTGACTCTAATTATGTGATATCTCTGAAAATCAGATTCTCCTCTTCCTCAGGGTTTGCTGTTCTTTGTTTGTTTGTTTTTGTCTGTTGATTGTTGTAGGCTGTCACTGTGCTGAGAATCTGCCTTAGGTATGAACTTAAGATCTTTTCAGAACCTACATCTTTTCCTGGGCATTCATGGCGATTTTCTAACTTTCCCCATATATATACTTAGTTTCAAATGTCCTAGTCTTTAAAGTCTGGCTCCCAAAAGAGGAAAAGAGAAAAATGTAAGGGGAAAAATGCACCAATCCTTTAAATCCCCTGGAAGTCACTTCAGGCAGAGGGAGAGAGGCTTGCAACAATGGAGGGAGGGTACAGCAATAATGACACTGCCTCCCTGTTGCATCTCTGTGATCAGAAGTAGCAATCAGTGATTGGAGCACAGATCCCTGATATTTGGAGGATAGGGTCCTTTATTTTTACTTTTATTTTTCCAACCTTTTATTATTATTATTTTGAGAGGAGTCTTGCTCTGTCACCCAGGCTGGAGTGTAGTGGTACCATCTAGGCTCACTGCAACCTGCGCCTCTTGGATTCAAGTTATTCTTATGCCTCAGCCTCCCAAGTAGCTGGGATTACAGGTGTGCCCTGCCACACCTGGCTAATTATTGTATTTTTAGTGTAGACGAGGTTTCACTATGTAGGCCAGGCTGGTCTCAAACCTCTGACCTCAAGTGGTCTGCCCTCCTCGGCCTCCCAAACTGCTAGGATTACAGGCATGAGCCACTGCTCCCAACAATTTTTCTACCTTTTTATCAAAGAGGAAATAGGGTCCTTTTTAAAATCTACTTTTGCTCCCAAAGCTGTGTGCAAAGTTGCTCCAGGAACACTTGCATGGCTGCCTGCCAGTGGATGGGGGTGGAAGGAAGATGGGTAGCTATTGCTGAGCTAAGAGCTGAAACTGATGAGAATTAATTGCAACTTACCATCCAAATTTTCCCTTGGAAGTTGCAAATCTTCAATAGACTACAGAGTTCCAAAATCATTACATCAGGCCAATTGCTGGAGTGTAATAATTGTTTGGGTGGGGGAGATAGATTCCTGGTGGTTTGCATTCTATCATCTTCCCAGAATCCTCTGTGGCCTAGTGTACATTTTTATTTTTATTATTTATTTATTTTCTGAGACAGGGTCTCACTCTTTTGCCCATGCTGGAGTGCATGGTGTAATCATAGCTCACTGCAGCCTTGATATCTGAGGCTCAAGAGATCCTTCCACCTCAGCCTCCTGGGTAGCTGGGACTACAGGCACATGTTACCACGCCGAGCTAATTTTTGTGTCTTTTGTAGAGATGGGGTTTCACCATGTTGCCCAGGCTGGTCTCGAGCTCCTGACCTCAGGTGTTTCATCCACCTTCGTGTCCCAAAGTGCTGGGATTACAGGTGTGAGCCATCGTACCTGGTCAAGTGTACATTTGTAATTTCATGGTATCTTTTATGTTAACTTTAAGGTGAAATGAAATAATTCCTTAATTGTATGAATTAATCTTGGGAAGTTCTATGGATGAATCCTTGTTCTTGCCTAAGTTCATAGGGCAGGTATATCTAAGGGTCAGAAATATGAGCTGTGGAGTTTAGGTAATTAGGTGTGATTGCTAAGCCCATACATGCTTATCCTAGAGAAGTCAACTGGTGTTTTTTTTGTAGGTCATTGTGTAATATCTGTTTGGGAAGCTCTAGATTCTTTTTAAATGATTTGCTTCCTAATGGGCTCTTCAGTTTGAAGTACTGTGTATAATTGAGTTCTGTGTACAATACAATTCCCAGGCCCCTCTTTAATAAAGATGTTTATCTACATTTCTTTCTCAAGTGTTCTGTTGCCCTTAATCAGATCATACCTGATCTAAAAAAGTCGGGTTCTTTTACTCTCAGATGCTGTTTTATGCTCTAATCGTGGTTGGGATACTTCAGAGTATTAGAAGTAACTTGTCATGTTCCAACCACCTGTTCAACATCTGGGGAACTCCAGCTTCACTTCTCAGTATGTCAAAAGATTAATTATATTTACAGGATAAAAAAATTATTTAATTTCATAAACTCAAATGTTTGGCTTTGTGATAATCAGCCATGCTGGTTTGCCTGGGACTGTCCAGGTTTTAGTGCTGAAAATATCCTGTGTCCTGGATAATCTCTCAGTACTAAATAAACCTAGACAACTGGTCACCCTATTTGGCCTACAAATATTTCCTGCTTTTCTTTTGAAAAGCCACATCATTTTTCCAGATGTAAGGGTAGCAGGTGACTACTAATTTGTATGTTCTTGTTCTTGCTAAATTTCTTTTTCTTTCTTTCTTTCTTTCTTTATTTTGAGATGGAGTCTTGCTCTTGTCACCTACGCTGGAATGCAATGGTGTGATCTCGGCTCACTGCAGCCTCCGTCTCCTGGGTTCAAGTGATTCTCCTGCCTCAGCCTCCTGAGTAGCTGGGATTATAGGTGCCTGCCACCATGCTCAGCTAATTTTTTTCTATTTTTAGTAGAGACGGGGTTTCACCATGTTGGCCAGGCTGGTCTAGAACTCTCGACCTCAGGTGATCCACCTGCTGCAGCCTCCCAAAGTGCTGGGATTATAGGCATGAGCCACTGCGCTTGGTTGCTAAATTTCTTTTTATTTATTTATTTGAGACAGAGTCTCACTCTGTTGCCCAGGCTGGAGTTCAATGGCGCTTTTTTGGCTCACAGCATCCTCTGCCTCCCAGGCTCAAGTGATTCTCCTGCCTCAGCCTCCTGAGTAGCTGGGATCACAGGCATGTGCCACCATGCTCGGCTAATTTTTGTATTTTTAGTAGAGACAGGGTTTCACCATGTTGGCCAGGCTGGTCTTGAACTCCTGCCCTCAAGTGATCCACCCACCTCGGCCTCCCAAAGTGCTGGGATTACAGATGTGAGCTACTGTGCTTGGCCTTAAATTTCTTAATATTCACAGACTGCTGACAGTTTTGAGCAAGTAAGGAGTTGAGAGACATCCTGTGCTACAACCATCTGAGTTTACAGATGAATACAATTTCAGTTGCATAGGCCAGTTTTGGCCATCTTCCTTCCACTCTGGCTGCCATGGTACCAGATTTCTATAATGTCTTCAAACATCTCCTTTCCACTAATTAAAAACAAACAATTATGTTGGAACATCAACCACAGTAACAGTAAAGAGTAGCATTCAGTTAATTTTAAATTGTCCAATAATCTTTTTCTAATGCCGCTATTTGCGTCATAGGCATTTTAACTTCCCTTGTGTCTAAAGTTCAATGTCTCTCATGGATTACTCATATTATCTGAGTGTGAAAGTAAATATAGTCAGGTTAATTAGCATCAATTTTAATAACATCCCAGAGTAATTTTACACAATGCTTCCTGGGAAGAAAGAAATTAAACTTGATAACTGAGATGATGGGATCTAAAATAGAAGCTATGCATAAAAGAAAGAAAATGAACATAGAAAAGGGAGAAAGACATTGTGTACATTATGTGTAATATATAGATAACGTTTTCTTTTCGGAATCACACAATGGGCCTTTGTTATTTTGCGTACAGAGGAAGTCAGTCTTGGTTCTCAAACAAGCAGACTGACCTTGTAGGCTTGTTAAGAATTCAGACCTGGCTCCAATACTTGGTCATTTTGATTCAGTAGATCTCGAGTGGGACCTGGGGATCTCTATTTTTAACAAACTTTAAAAGTGATTCCAGTGCCGCTGGTTAATGGACTAATGTCTGGGAACCACCGAGTTAGGCTATTTGAAGAACCTTTCCTATTTTTCACTTTGGAAAAAAATATTTAGTGGTCATTCCTGAGATTTTGTTGAGATGACAGGTATCATTGTCCTTCCTTCAAAGAGGGGGGAAATTGAAGAAGGGAGAGTCATATTTTAGTGTAAAAGTAGGAGAAAATGAGGATCTTTACCTGCAGTTTCATCTTGAAAAGTCGATTGAGGTCCTGAAGTAAGACCAGCTATAAAGTGTAAGGGTGAATTCCTCCAGAGGGCATGAGGGACTACGCAAAGCCATGTGTACATTTTATGCTTGACCATAATGAAGAAACCGAGCAGAGGAGTCTCCTGGAGACTGACTAGAGTCCAATACATTTTCAGTTGTATTCTAACTTATGCTGTAGAGATTGTCCAACACTTAATCGGGTGGAGGAGAGACAGCTAAAGTCTCTTTTGCTCATTATCCATAATGGAAGTACTTCTTATTAGGTGTATGTTTATGTGGCCTTGTACACATGTCCACATACCCTGAAAAATCCTCTGGGAAACTGACACGAGTCCCCAGGTACTTCATTAGCAGAGTGAATTCCCCAGCCCTGTCACCTAATGGTGTAGCAGAAGATGTGCTTGGCCACTTAATTGGATGAGCTGTAAAACTGGAATCCTGACCACTTGTGGTCATTGAAGATCCCAGGATACTTTCCTTATGGCAGGTAGAGTCCTGGACACATTCCAACTCTAATAATTATATTACACTCTGCCCAGCTTCTCTGTATACTTTCAATTGGATTCTGTTCCCTTTCCATCCTCAACTGCGATGGACATGCACATTAATAGAGAACTACTGGTTTCTAAAGATGCCTACAATATAATAACAACATCCGTAACTTACGGAGTGAGATTCACCGGGGTGGTGGTTGATCGCACATTTTTAAGTGGCACGTTGTGTGCGAAGGGAAAATTACTGGATTGGTATCCAAAGAGACACGGATCACTCCTGAAAAATTAAGCCTGTTAAACATTTCAGTATATATTAAAAATTCCTGTCCTATTAGCTTTTAGAAGCCATTTTTTCCTGTCCCTTTATGGGAGATGTCTTTCTATAAACAAAGTAATTAGTAGGTATCCCTTGTTAGCAGACTAAATCCAACGTATTTTAGAAAATGCCAAAAATCCCCCCACAAACAAACAAACAAACAAAAACAGCTGATCAAAGTCTCTAGAATAAAAGTAGAGGTGAGAAAAGTGAGACATACTGGGAATCAATTTGATGACTTGAAATTTGTTGATGCAGAATTTGACCTAATGTTTGTCTTCATAATAAACCATTAGTCTGGTTTTAATCTTCTACTATGTTTTTGCAAAATGGAGACATTTAGAGGGCAATGTGCTTTCTCTTAACAGTTAAATTTTGTTATTTTTACAAATTGTTTTACTAATACAGACTTTTTTAAACAATTGAGAATTCAGTAAACTATTTACTGAGAATAGAGTACTGTTATATAAGATAAACAAACTTTAAATTATTATTCAGCACACTGTTTCTTGGAAATAGAATTCTCTCTAAAATATTTTAAGGATATGAATAAAATATTATTTTCTCATTGTAGATAACTTTCCATTTAAAAAGTATTTAATGTACAGTCTATTAACAAACCAAACAAGCCCATTATTTGGTATTCTGATTAACTCATATATATTTAGGAAAGCAAAATGTACTTGTTAGCTTATGTGGTTTGTCAACATGTTTGAGAATAAGTCCAGTTGGAGTTTGTTTTTGTTTGCATTTATTATTGTTGTTAAACTAATTTTCTGTTTCAGATAATATACCTAGTTCAGGATTTCCTACCTTTAATACAGGATGAGTCAACACATAGCTCGCCCACACCTACACACACAATGCTTAAATTTTGGAATTCTGTAATCATTTTCTGTGCATCTTCTTTCTAAGCCACACTAAATATTGCTTTACTCAATTAGATTAAGGAGGAATAAAATAGAAATCAGAAGGTAAACAATAGCTGGTTTTCATTGTAAGGAAGATGGTTAATTACCTTAATTAATGTGAGGAAGGTGTTTGAGTGTGTATATATTAAGAATGCTTGTAGGCCAGGCACGGTGGCTCAAACCTGTAATCCCAGCATTTTTGGAAGTCAGGGTGGGAGGATCACCTGAGGTCTGGAGTTTGAGACCAGCCTGACCAACATAGAGAAACCCCATCTCTACTAAAAATACAGAATTAGCTGGGCATGGTGGCACATGCCTGTAATCTCAGCTACTTGGGAGGCTGAAGCTGGAGAATCGCTTAAACCCAGGAGGTGGAGGTTGTGGTGAGCCAAGATTGCACCATTGCACTCCAGCCTGGGCAACAATAGTGAAATTCTGTCTCAAAAAAAAAAAAAAAAAAAAAAGAATGCTTGCAAAAATTATTTATTTATTTATTTATTTATTTATTTATTTATTTATTTTTGAGATGGGGACTTGCTCTATTGTTCAGGCTTGAGTACAGACAGTGGCGTGACCATGGCTCACTAAAGCCTCAACCTCTCTGGCTCAAGTGATCCTCCCACCTCAGACTCCCACACAACTGGGACTACAGGTGTGCACCACCACAAATGGCTAATTTATTTTTTATCTTTAATTTTAGGGACAGGGTTTTGCTCTGTTGCCCAGGCTGGTCTCAAAATTCTGGGCTCAAGCAATCCTCCAGCCTTGGGCTCCTAAAATGCTGGGAAGACTTGTGTGAGCCACTGCATCTGGCCAAAATGTTTTAAATATAAACATAGTCCTATAATGAAAAGAGGTGGAAGGTTATCTTAGAAGGTCTCTGAAAACAGGAAAAATTATCAGAAATATATGGCTTATGAATGATTCTGTCCTGTGTTTGAAATAAAATAAATATAGGTAGAGATTGTTTGCTTTAATGGTAAATTTTTAAATTCCTAAAGAAAAAAAAGAAGCAATGCATCAGATTGTGCTATTTTTAATAGAGGTTTAAAATGACTTAGTGATAATGGCTACATGTGGCTGATTGAAATGTGTTCATCTCCCTTTCCTCTAGAGACTTCTCTAAAATGAAAGTAAAGAATAAAAACTCTTTATAGTTACAATGTCAAAGAGAAGGAAATAAAAGCCATTATCTTTTGGGAGAATTTCCATATTATCAATCTGGCATGATGATTTATCCTTTTAAGGGTGAACTGCTGACCCTTCCAACATGGAACATACTCTCTCTCTATATATATGTGTGTATAATATATATTCATTCTCTCTCTCTATATATAGCCAATTATATTGTAGTTCAAAATATTTTATAATTTCCATTATGATTTCTTCTTTGTCCTATGCAAAATTCCGAAGTTTATTTCTTAGTTTTTAAATATATTTTCTAGTTATCTTTTTGTTATTGCTTTTAACCTTAACTGCATTTGGATATCATATGCTCTACTTCTATTCCTTTAGTAGTTTCCCTGGAAATTCCAACATAAATATTCAGTTTATCAAAGCCTAAAATGAATCAATACCTTTATTCTTTTCTTAGATAATACAAGGTCCTGGGGCTACCTTAACCTCATATACCTCACTTTCATCTTACATGCTATTTGTGGCATGAATTGATTAACCACAGGGCATTACTATTGTTACATTATACAGATAATGTTTATTTAGATTTATGTACTTATCACTTTATTTTGCTCTTTGTTTTTTCTGTCTTCTTTAGCATTCTATCTGGGAGTACTTTCCTTTTGCCTAAAATCTACGCTTTAGAATTTCCTTTACTGAAGGTCTACTTGTAGTAAAATGCTCCTATTTTTGCTTGTTTGGAAATATATGTATTTGCCTTTATCTTTGAAAGATTACTTGATGTAGAATTCTAGTTGTTAAATATTTTCTTTTAGCATATTAAGGATATTATTTAATAAATTCTGATTTCTTCTTCATCTAAAGAAGTCTTAGGGCCAGGCGCAGTGGCTCATGCCTGTAATCCCAGCACTTTGGGAGGCTGATGCGGGCGGATCACAAGGTCAGGAGTGAGAGACCAGCCTGGCCAACATGGTGAAACCTTGTCTCTACTAAAAATACAAAAATTATCTGGACTTGGTGGCAGGCATCTGTAGTCCCAGCTACTCAGGAGGCTGAGGCAGGAGAATTGCTTGAACCCAGGAGGCGGAGGTTGTAGTGAGCTGAGATTGCGCCACTGCACTCTAGCCTGGGCAACAGAGCAAGACTCCATCTCAAAAATAAATAAATAAATAAGAAGTTCTTGGTCACTTTATGTTTACACTCTGTAACTGCACAGGACTTCAGAGGAGGGAGATATGGGAAAGCTTTATGGTGTAATTGAGATTTTATTCGCTGCAGGGAAGTAGACCAGATATGGTTGGGAGAGCAGACAGTGACTTTCAGGGAAGTGGAATGATTTGTACAAAATGAGAGCGGGGCACAGAGGACTCTTAGGACTGTGAAACCATGCTGTCTGCTACTCTAATAGTGGATACATATCGTTATGCATTTGTCTAAACCCATAGAAAGTACAACACCGAATGTGAACTCTAATGTAGACTCTGGACTCTGGGTGATGTTGATGTGTCAATGTAGGATCACGAAGTGTAAAAAATGTACCACTCTGGTATGAGTTACTGGTAGTGGAGAGGCTACTATCACGTGTTGGGGGCAGGGGGCATATGGGCATATACTTTCAACTTTGCTGTGAAAATAAAGTTGCCCTAAAACATAGTCTGTTAAAAAATATATCCCACTATTTTCTGGCTTCCAGTTGCTGTTGAGAAGTTAACTGTCAGCCTATTACCCATTTGTAGTTAATCTCCTTTTTATCTATGAGTACACTTACGATTTTTTGTTGTTGTAGTTGGGGGCTTTACAGTTTCTTTTTCCTTTTTTTAGACTTGGGGTCTTTCTCTGTTGTTCAGGCTGGAGTGCAGTGGCACAATCATGGCTTACTGTAGCCTCAAACTCCTGGGCTCAAGTGATCCTCCCACCTCAACCTCCCAAGTTGCTGGGACTTCTGGTGTGTGGCACCATGCTCACCTGGCTAAGTTTATTTATTTATTTATTTTTTAAAGAAATAGGGTCTTGCTATGTTACCCAGGCTGCACAGTTTCATCATGATGTGAATCGGTTTGAATTTTTTAAAATTTATCCTATTTGGGATTCGTTTGGCTTGAATCTGGCTTGAAATTCTTCATTAGTACTGGGAAGCTGTTACTTGGATATTGCTTCTACATCTTTCTCTTTTTCTCCTCATGAAACGTCAATTGAATCAATAAAGTGAGACAAGCTCACATGATTCTCCATGTCTCTCAAAAGCTGTAGCATGTTTCATCTGTCTTTATATTGTGCATTTCTTGATAACTACTTCTGATGGATTCTCTCTTCAGTCATGTCTAATCTGCTAGTAAACTGGTTTGTTGAGTTTTCCACTTTGTTTTATTTATTTTTAGAGGTTGTTTCTTTCAAATTTTTGTTATGTCACTTTTCGTGTTTTCATCTCTCCTGAAGATATTTGCAAGCTTGTCTTTTATGTTTTTAAACGTAGTCAATTTTTTTTTATCTCTGTGTCTGATAATATTGGAAGGTTTTGAACTTGGTTCTTATGCTTGTGGTTTTTACTGTTTCCCTCTCGTGCAGCATTTTTTTTTCTTGTGTCCTTTTATTGTGGATTGTTTATATTAAAAGTTTATTTGTAGGAATATAAATTGAGGTGTAAGATTAAGGTGCCATCTCTAGAGAAGTTTTGCATGGCTTCTGTTAGGCAGCAGCAATTACCAATCTGGGATCACCTTAACCATGTTCATGGCTTCAGGTTTCTTGTTCCACCCAGGTGATAATGCTTCACTGTTTTCTGAAGCATTAACAGAAATGTTTCAGAAAGCATTTCTCAGTAAGCAAAGGAGCTCCAGCTTACTCGGGCGAGCTTTTCCTATTAGAATCTTCACAGTGTGTGGGCCTTGGGCTTTGATTTTATTCTCCTGGGCTGCCAAATGCCATCAGGAAAATTCTGTGCTGGCTTTCCCCTCCAGTCTCTACTTTTCCTTCAGTTTTGGCCTGGTAATTGCTTCATATCTTATGATCTTTTTGATGCTTTAAAAAATATTGAAAAAAGGCCTGGTGGCTCACACCTGTAATCCCAGCACTTTGGGAGGTGAGGTGGGCGGATCATTTGAGTCCAGGAGTTTGAGACCAGCCTGGGCAACATGGAGAAACCCAGTGGTGCAGGACTTGGGACGCTGATGTGGGAAGATCGCTTGAGCCTGGGAGGCAGAGGTTGCAGTAAGCTGTGATCACGTCACTGCACTCCAGCCTGGGTGACAGAGCAAGACTGTATTAGTCTGTTTTCATGTCACTGGATAAAGATATACCCGAGACTGGGCAATTTACAAAAGAAAGAGGTTTGATGCACTCACAGTTCCACCTGGCTGGGGAGGCCTCACAATCATGGCAGATGGCAAGGAGGAGGAAGTCACATCTTATGTGGACGGCAGCAGGCAAAGAGAGAGCTTGTACAGAGAAACTCCCACTTTTAAAACCATCAGATCTCATAAGATCCATTCACTATCACGAGAACAGCACAGGAAAGAACCACCCCCATGATTCAGTCATCTCCCACTGGCCCTTCCCACAACACGTGGGAATTGTGGGAGCTACAATATGAAATTTGGGTGGGGACACAGGAACAAACTATGTCAAAGACCCTGTCTCAAAAAAAAAAAAAAATTTGAGGTATCAAAGACAGTCATTGTTTTTTTTTTTTTTTTTGAGATGGAGTCTTGCTCTGTCGCCAGGCTGGAGTGTAGTGGCACAATCTTGGCTCACTGCAACCTCTGCCTCCTGGGTTCAAGCGATTCTTCTGCCTCAGCCTCCCTAGTAGCTGGGACTACAGATGCCTGCCACCACGCCCAGATAATTTTTGTATTTTTAGTAGAGACAAGGTTTCACCATGTTGGCCAGGATGGTCTCGATCTCTTGACCTCGTGGTCTGCCTGCCTCAGCCTCCCAAAGTGCTGGGATTACAGGTGTGAGCCACCATGCCCGGTCTTTTTTTTTTCCTAAAATGGGACTCGCTCTGTTGCCAAGGCTGGAGTGCAGTGGTATGATCTCAGCTCACTTCAACCTCAACCTCCCAGGTTCAAATGATCCTCCCACCCCAGCCTCCCAAGTAGCTGAGATTACGGATGTGAGCCACTGTGCCCAGCTAATTTTTGTATTTTTAGTAGAGATGGGGTTTTGCTCTGTTGGCCAGCTGGTCTCAATCTCCTAGACTCAAGTAATCTGCCTCCTGAAGGTCTCGGATTACAGGCGTGAGCCACCACACTTGGCCAAAGGCAGTCAAAATTTGATCCCAAATTCTCCATTCTTCAGCTAGCCTGAATTATTCTTAATCCCTAAAACAAGTCTTTATATTTCTACCCTAGTGTCTTGGTATCTAAGTAAATCCTACTCTAACTTTCAACTTGGAATGTCTTCTTTTTTTCTGGGTTACTCAAATCTTCTCCGTCTTCTGAATTAAATGTTTAAATGTAAAGCCTAAAACTATATGAACCCTGGAAGATGACCTAGGAAATACCCTTCTGGACATAGCATCTGGCAAAGATTTCATAACGAAGATGCCAAAAGCAATTGCAACAAAAACAAAAATTGACAAGTGGGACCTAATTAAACTAAAGAGCTTTTGCACAGCAACAGGAACAGTAAACAGAATAAACAGACAATCTACAGAATGGGAGAAAATATTTGCAAACTATGCATTAGATTCTGGTCTAATATCCAGAATCTATAAGGAACAAGCAAAAAACAAGTGACCTCATTAAAAAGTGGGCAAAGGTCATGAACAGACATTTATCAAAAGGAGACATACATGTGACCAGCAACATATGAAAAAAAATGCTCAACATCATTAATGGTTACAGAAATGCAAATTCAAACCACAGTGAGATACCATCTCACAGCAGTCAGAATGGCTATTATTGAAAAGTCAAAAAATAAGGCCGGGTGCAGTGGCTCACGCCTGTACTCCCAGCACTTTGGGAGGTAGAGGCAGGATAATCACCTGAGGTCAGGAGTTCAAGACCAGCCTGACAAACATGGTGAAACCCTATCTCTTAAAAAAAAAAAAAAAAAAAGTCAAAAAATAATATGCTGGCAAGGTTGCAAAGAAAAGGGAATGCTTATACACTGATGGTGGGAATGTAAATTAGTTCAGCCATTGTGGAAAGCAGTTTGGCAATTTCTTAAAGAACTCAAAATGGCATTACCATTTGATCTAGTAATCCCATTATTGAGTATATGCCCAAAGGAATATAAATTGTTCTACCATAAAGACACATGCCATATGTATGTTTATTGCAGCACTACTTACAATAGCAAAGACATGGAATCAACCCAAATGCCCATCAGTGATAGACTGAATAAAGAAAATGTGGTACATACGCATCATGGAATACCTTACACACACACACACACACACACACACACACACACACACACAAAGAATGAGATCAAGTCCTTTGTAGCAACACGGATGGAGCTGGAGGTCGTTATCCTAAGTAAACTAACACCAGAACAGAAAACCAAATACTGCCTGTTCTCACTTATAAGTAGGAGCTAAACATTGCGTACACATGGACACAAAGAAGAGAAAAACAGACACCAGAGCTTACTTGAGGATGGAGGGAGGAAGGAGAGTGAGGATTATAAAACTACCTATGGGGTACCATGTTTATTACCTGGGTGATGAAATAATCTGTATACCAAACTGTTGTGACATGCCATTTACCTACATAACAAACCTGCATATGTACCCCTAAACCTAAAATAAAAGTTAAAAAAAAACACCTCTTATCCATCTTCAAGGACCTATTCTTCAAAGACTTCTCTGACCTCTTCAATTGCCAGAGTTCTCTTGTAATGTTAATTTTTTTTTTTTTTTTAAGAGACAAGATCTTGTTCTGTTGCTTGGGTGGGGGTGCAGTAGCACAATCATAGTTCATTGCAGTCTCAAACTCCTGGAGTTAAGCAATTCTACCACCTCAGCCTCCTGAGTAGCTGGGACTACGAGCATGTGCCGTCATGCTAGCTAATTAAAGAAAAAAACTTTTTTTTTTTTTTTTTTTGTAGAAATGGGTTCTTGCTTTGTTGCCCAGGCTGGTTTTCAACTCTGGCTTCAAGCAATCCTCCTGCCTCGGCCTCGCAAAGTGTTTAGGTTACAAACATGAGCCACAGTGCCCAACCTTATTTTGTTAAATGAATGTCACTTACTATTTTCAATATGCTCTTAGCACTTAGTGATATCATATTTTGTTAAATGAATGTCACTTGCTATTTTTCAATATGCTGTCAGCATTAAGTGATATCATATTTTAAGGCATCTCTTTTATTGTATTATTTGTTCTAATGCATATGTACCTTATGTTTGCAGTTTCTCAAAGGCAAACCTCGCTCATATACTTTTGTATCCCCCGCTGCACCTAACATAAGTCTATGCAAATAGTACAGCCTCTGTGAAGATTTGTGGAATCAATACCTTTTTTGGAAAACTCAAGCTGAGGGGGAGATATCTTTATAGTTCAGAGAGCTCTCTGTGAGAGGAGGATGTGTGAAGGCAGTCATGGTGACAGCCTTTTCTTTCCAGTGACACAGTGGGAGGAGAGTTCTCCCCCTGTACACATCTATCCCGTGCTGAGAATGTAATCCTCATGATGAATATCAAGTAAGTGATACACGCTAGAATCTCAAACTACGACACTAAAGGGAAAGAATGACGAGATAATTTTATCTTCTCAACCACGTACTTTTCTGCCTTCTTCATCATAAGCTCATGTTCACTAACAACGGCGGATGGGAGAGTGGGGGTGTATCTGTCCATCTCTTACTAGTTTGGCATCTCTGTAGAAAGAAAAAAATTGACAAAAAAAAGGGACTGTTTCCTTTTTAAGAATCCTTCTGGTTGCTCCTTTCTGTTTTGTCTGTTTTTGAAGTGCACTTTCGCCATCCCTCTAAAGATGTTGGTTCTTTTATAACAGCAGAGGTCCTCCTTGCTCAGCAGTCCTCCAGGATCAAGAAACTATTCATCCTAAAAGCTCGAGATAGTTGGGAACTGTGTGACTTAAACAGGTGATTAAAAAGCCATTGTCTGTTCGGTAGCTGGGTTTATGATGCCTTTTCATCACGACACCTGCCAACATTTCAAGGTTCTAATTAGCTGCCAATCAGAGTAAAAAGCTCAGAACAAGCAGCATTGTGCCTGGAATTACTATGTGGAAGTATATGCAAATTAGTTGGGTTAAAGATAAAGAATCTGCACTTTAGAGAAAGAAAAGCTGTATTAATCTAGGATTATTAAACGCCGATACATGCATTATTGACCTTGTCATGATGCCAACTTGTGATCTAGAGCCATCCCAGATTTTCTGGACAGTGGTAAACCATGCTGGCTCTGGCCTGGTTAGTTCTATTTGAATAGCAGGGAGTGGAAAACCAAAGCCTATACTAATATGAGCGTGTCTGGGGTCCTGAGCCCATGAGATCGGGACAAGCTCTACCCTGTGCCACCCACCTTTTTCCATCTGTATCCATCTCCCACTGTGTTATCAGACACTCCAGATGGAGCTTCCTGTACCATTGTTAATTATTATTATTATTTTTATCTGTTCACCCATAATGTCTCTGAATCTACTGTCACTGCAACTGTTGTCTTTGTTGCAAAGAGATGATAGCCTTCCGAAATGGTGATGGAGGCATATCTTTGTGAGCTCTAAGGAGCAATGTGTATACTATTTAAGTTTTAAAAAATAATAATTATGTCCTGACACTTTAAAAAAGTGAATTTCTTTATAATTAGTTCCAGTGTTTAGTACTGCTTTAAAAATCACTAGGGTTTTTTCCATTAAACAAACAAAAAAAGATTCAGCTTGTTTCTCGTTTGGGATTTTTTTGGGATGAAAAGCACTATAGAAATGTAAGCTATTATTAATCCGCCCCTTCTCCAGACACATGTCGTTGGGGGCTCTAAAATGTATATCAGCTGACGGTGTGTCTCAGCTCAAAGAAAGCTGCAAAATTATCTGAAAGGCTGTTCTTCAAATTTGCCCAAATCCTGTTTATTTCCATGAAAACAGAAGTGGCCTCTTGCAGCTGAGGCTGCTGTTGGTTTTAGCAGTTACGGCAGGTTTAGCTGGATGGATACTACCTCCTGGACAATACTTAATGCTTTTTCCTGTTTTTTTCTTATAGCAAGGGTAGAGAGTGAGTTAAATTGTGCCTGGATGCTGAGGGACACACGGAGAGATCTTGTAGATTTCCTCCAAAGCTTTGCATATCATAATAGGATCTTGATGACTGTTACTTCTGTTGCAACTGCCTGCTTACTGGTATTGCATAGTAAGATGGAGAAAAAAATCATCCAATTTTGCCCGGCAGCCTTCCCAGCTGTGTGCCTAGTTGGAATTTTCTAAGTAATACTTCCTTTTCCACTACTGGCCACAGCTAGTGTTAACTGACCCTACGCAATCCAGAAATCATGGTCTCTCATCATTGTCCTTTGTGGGATATTAAGTATGTGTGTGTGTATCACTATGTTGGGCATTGCGTAGGCCAGACAGAGACAGCTCAAGCCCATTCCAATGCAGGGAACATGTGGAGGACATGGTGGGAACTTGGAAGCGCTGAACACTATAGGAGTTGACAAGCCTACAGACTTGCACTGAATACCAATTAATGTAAGTGCATTTGGTGAATTACCATTTTTTTTTAAACCAGGGTGAGATTTGTGAAAATTTGTGAAAATCTGAAATATTTTTATTATAATTTGGAAATGAGTGATAGCACTGAGCCCTTCTTAGTTTCCTAACCCTGAACCCCTCTAGGAAAATTTTAGGTCCCTTAGGTTGGTAACATGGGAAGCACTAAGACATCTTAAGGTCTCACTTGGATCCTATTTCCTGAGTAGCTCTGTGAGGCTGAGCTTTACTGTATGTTTTAGTTATCTATTCACCATGAAACTCAGTGGTTCCAACAACAATCATTTGTTTGCTTATGATTCTTTAATTTGGCTATGACTCAGCAAGGACAGTGTGATTCTGTCCTGTGTGGTGTTAACTTCCAAGATGGTTTGCTCACATAGCTGGCAAATTGGTACTCAGCTGGGGAAGTCAGCCAAGGGTGCCTTGGTTGGCAGGATTCCCAAGTTCTTCTCTGTGTGGCCAGCGGGGGCTTCCTTACAGCAAAGTGGTCCAGGGTAGTTGTGTTCCTTACATTATAGCTACCTTCCCCCAGAGTGCAAAACACTCTGACACAGAAGTGCCAGACCTTTTTAGGCTGGTCTTGGAACTAGCAGAGCATCACTTCTGCCAGGTCACAAGGGTGGCTCACTTTCAAGGACAGGGACCACATAGATGTGAGTCCTAGGAGGTGTGATTCACTGGGGACTATCGATGGAATCTCCCAGTTTTGTTCCCTGGTTCTTATGGCTGTTGCTGCCCTGACACCGAAATTGGCACCTTCACTGCTCAAAGTCTTAGGGACCTGCCTTACTCTTTCTAGAACTTTCAAGGACTGAAATTCTTCTTTTCAAGCTTTGTCCTCTTGGTAGCTATCAAATACCTTGCTCTGCCTCTCTGGCACAACCATTGATTTCCCCCATGAAGTTTTCTGGAGGCTGCCTACCAGACTTCCTGGGCCTTTAGTATGCTCCTGACTTGCAAACAGAGGCCTGAATGCAATGAGGTATACAGGACAGTGTGCCAGGGAGGGTGGGGAATTGTGAGACATTTACATGAATCATCTTCCCCCAAAGTTGATTGTACTTGAAAATATGATTTTAAAATTCTCATTTCAATTATTATTTTTATGTAAGAGTTAACATGAATATATTATAAAATAAAATATGAAGTTCTATTGAATTTTCAAGATAAAACACAAGGCTTCAAGAATATCGAAAGCTTAGTGGGGCTGCCTTAAACTATACTCTCAGATTCCTGGGCTAGGGATATATTCTCCCATGTCACTGCTGGCCTGTTTAGTTTTTGTACCAGAAACTATCCTACTGCTCTTGCTTATCATGCCTTCCATCCATGTCCAGATTAGTCTACATTGTGGCCTTGGCCTTGGGCATGGTGCTTATGATGCTTGTCTACACCAGCTTTCCTATAAAGGGAGAAAGCTCTTTGGTGAAGGAGGAGGAGCTGTACATTGTTTCTGTATCCATATTCTGGGACTCAAATCTTGTTCTAAACTTTGCTCCATTAAAACCAGACCTTGCTACTTGCTCTGTGTACCTCCCCTGCCACTTGCTGTTCTAGCCTTTCAATATCACTGAATACTACAGTGTATTGCTTCGAAGAAAAGTCCTAGAAATTCCCTCCTCTGTTGCTGTCCTTAGTATGGCTGAGGGCCTTGGTAGTGCTGAGTTTTACCAATTGCTCATGTCTAATTCTCTGGTCTTTTGCAAAGTCCACAAGGCTGTACCTCTCCACAGGCTGAGTCTGTTACTGTGGACCCCAGTCCTACTTCTTCAATAGGGAAAGGGTGGTGTCTGGAGAGCTCAGTGCTGAATTTTAGGCAAGGCCACGGGAATGCCAGGCAGCTTTGTCTCCTTTGTGCAGTTGAGAGCTGACCTTCAGCTCTAATTGAGCTCTAAACCAGCGAGGATGATGAAGCTTCTTCCTGAAGGGGATGGTATGTGGCAGTAAACCACGGTTAGTGCTTGCTAGGGGTTACAGTTGCCGTGAGTCCATCGCTCAACTCCAATAAGCCTTTAAGTAACTGCAGAGGAATAAAGCTGCTTTTTAGCATGCCTTAAATCTTAGCATAAGTCCCATGGTGTGTATGTATGTATGTGTTTTAAATTCAATCTTCTTTTATCTATTAATCTATTTTTAGTTGACAAATAAAAATTGTATATATATATATATATAATGTACAATATGATGTTTTGAACTACACACACACACACACACACACAGGGGAATGGCTAAATTGAGCTAATTGACATATGTATTACCTCACTTATTATTTTTATTATTATACTTTAAGTTCTGGGGTACATGTGCAGAACGTGCAGGTTTGTTACATAGGTATACATGTACCATGGTATTTGTTGCATCCATCACCCTGTCATGTAGATTAGGTATTTCTCCTAATGCTATCCCTCCCCTATCCCTATCCCCCAATCCCCTGCTATCCCTCCCCTAGCCCTCCACCCCTAACAGGCCCCAGTGTGTGATGCTCCCCTCTCTGTGTCCATGTGTCCTCATTGTTCAACACCCGCTTATAAGTGAGAACATGAAGTGTTTGTTTTTCTGTTCTTGAGTCAGTTTGATGAGAATGACGGTTTCCAGCTTTATCCATGTCCCTGCAAAGGAAATGAACTCATCCTTTTTTATGGCTACATAGTATTCCATGGTGTATATCACATACTTATTTTTTATAGTAAGAACACAATCTACTCTTTGAGACAGAGTCTTGTTCTGCTGCCCAGGCTGGAATTCAGGGGCATGACCTCGGCTCACTGCAACCTCCGCCTCCTGGGTTCAAGCAATTCTTGTGCCTCAGCCTCCGAGTAGCTGGGATTACAGGCACCCATGAACATGCCTAGCTAATTTTTGTATTTCAGTAGAGATGGAGTTTCACCATGTTGGCCAGGCTGGTCTCAAACTCCTGACCTCAGGTGACCCACCCACCTTGGCCTCCCAAAGTGCTGGGATTACAGGCATGAGCCACTGTGCCTGGCTCACAATCTGCTCTTTTAGCAATTTTCAAGAAAACAATACATTGCTATTAACTAGAGTTGCCACGTTGTACAACAGATTTCTTGAACTTATTTCTCCTGTCTAACTGAAATTTTGTACCCTTTGATGGACATAATCCAATCCCACCACCCCAGCCCTGACAACCACCATTCTACTTTTTGCTTCCATGAGTTCACCTTTTTTAGATTCAATGTTAAGTAAGATCCTGTGGTATCTCATGGTATTTAACTTTTGTCTCATCTTCACTAAGACCCAGAGATGAGTACTTGTCTTCTTTGAGTTGTTGAAGCCTCACCTAGCCAGTCTCTGGAAAGAACTTAACATTTTGGACTTAACTGAAACCGTCAGCACTTTTGATGTTCTGATTAAGTTTTCAAACCCTCAGAACTTCTCTCCTAGAGGTTCATAGTGCTACAGAGACAGAATTAGAAGAACCACAAGAGCTGAAACATTCTTTTCCCATCCACAGTCCTGTCCCTTTGGATGGGCAGCTTTAGAGCCAGGCCTTTTGTGAGCACAGGCTCAGGTGTTTAGCACAAACCCTGTTTTAATGCTCCTGTGTCTAGCATTTGCCTTATCTCAGGGCCTTTAGCTGGGTGCTCTGGGGCTAGGGAACTCTATACTAAACAACATGCCATTGACAAATCAGAGACCAGCAGAACTGGATTCAAGCCTGATGTAGTTACAGAAGAGCCCTCATGCATAGCTGAATGCTTTTCTCACTAATCTTCTATAGGAATGTATGTTTTGAGTTCTCCTGCCACTTGGAACAGATTTAGAGCAGAGCTAATTTTCCCCCTTTCGTGACCACTGAAGAGTCAGTGTTAGTGTAGGGTTGCCTGTTAACCCCATGTGGTGATGTACAGCATTGTCTGAGGAGCCATCTTGGAGGGGCCATGTGATATTCTGAAAAGGACTGAAGACTCAGTTATGGTTTTATACTTTCAAGGATCAGTATATTGTAACAGTAAGGGTCCTGCTGTCAGACAAACTGGTTTGAGATAGATAGCATTTCCCCCATGCATTAATTATGTAACTTTGAACAAATTACATAATCTCTTGGAGTCTCAGTTTTCTCATTTATATACATGCGGTAATAGTAGTACTACCTCAGGGAATATTAGGTGGGCTAAATGAGATGATGGGTCTGGCATGTAATAAACCCTATATAATCCCTGAGATAATAATAACAACACTAGCCTTTTTTTTTGGTGCAACTTAGTATAAGTTTGGCACAGTATTAAGCACATAACATGCTTTCTATACAAAGAGACTGTATTGCTCTCTCTGGGGTAATGTTAGATGAAGAAACTGAAACTTTTGCCTGAATCCAAAGTTTATGCTCTTACTCTTCACCAAAGAAGAGGTACCTCTATGTCCTGGTAGCGCTACACCATGAAACTGGCTACAGAAACTTCTGAGAATATACTATCATGACCAGTCTGGCTTCCTTACCAGTTTGTTCACCAGTTTTCTGAGGTGGAGCAGATCTCTGTTACTGATAAGTTTAGCTCTGCCCCAGACTCCACTATAATCAAAGAGAAAATAATTAGCTCCAAGCCAAGGGTCATCTGCTTGCTGACTCCACTCTGATTCTATACTGAAGTTGTAATAAAAGCCCCCATCTTTCACCCACGTTCTGATAACCGGATCCCTGTTATATTTCCTTCTGTCCTCACACCCATGTTCCTCAAGAGTCATCCTCCACTGATTGCTAATCCAAGAAACTTCTTGATCATTTATCTATCTAGACATCAGTCTGCCCAGCATTCCTCCTATGCCATAGAAAGTGGTGCTTAATTGTTTACAATAGCAAAGACCTGGAACCAACCCAAATGCCCATCGATGATAGACTGTACAAGGAGCATGTGGCACATACACACCATGGAATACTATGCAGCCATAAAAAACGATGAGTTCGTGTCCTTTGTAGGGACATGGATGAATCTGGAAACCATCATTCTCAGCAAACTGACACAAGAACAGAAAATCAAACACCACATGTTCTTACTCATAGGCAGGTCTTGAACAATGAGAACGCATGGACACAGGGGAGGGAGCGTAACACACTAGGGTCTGTTGAGGGGGAATAGGGGAGGGACGGCGCGGGGTGGGGAGGTTGGGGAGGGGATAACGGGGAGAAATGCCAGATACAGGTGACGGGGGGATGGAGGCAGCAAACCACATTGCCATGTATGTACCTATGCAACAATCCTGCATGTTTTGCACATGTACCCCAGAACCTAAAGTGCAATAAAATAAATAAATAAATAAATAAATAAATAAATAAATTTTGCCCATTTTCAAAAAAATAAGAAGAAATTGATGCTTAGATTCTTAGCCTGAAGTGACTTTTCCATCTATTTACTAATTCATTCATTAAATAATATTTAGTGAAACTTGACCTCTGCATTACTGATCTCAAGATACAAGGTCCTTTAACCACCCTTTCTTTTAGAATTGTCTCATAGCTTGAACAAACCCTCATTCTAATAGCTCCTGGTTCTGCTACAACTTCATTCTTCCCTTTGCTTTCTGAAAATTTCATGGACAGTCAACAGTCTTGGGATAGAAAATTCTCAAGTGGTTGCTACCTGTCCACCTTGGAAACTTGAGCTCTGAGGGCAGCTCTAATCACTGGTTCCATGAGAAAAGAGAAGTGAAGCTGAATAAAGCAGCTGCAGTTGAAGTCTGTCGGGTTAATTCAAGGAAAATATCTTTTGTTTCTCATTTGTTTTGCTCACAAGTATAAAGACAAAGAATTACTTTAATAGGAAGTTTTAGTCACAGAGAAATTTCACAAAGAAACAAACCCTAGAACATCATACACTGGGGCCTGGAGGGGGTGGGGGGGCTACGGGAAGAATAGCAGGGGGTGGGGACATTGGGGAGGGATAGCATTAGGAGAAATACTTAATGTAGATGATGGGGCAATGGGTGCAGCAAACCACCACCAAGACACATGTATACCTATGTAACAAACCTGCATGATCTGCACATGCATCCAATAACTTAAAGTAAAAAAAAAAAAAAAAAAGAAAAAAAAAGAAACAAGCCCTAATACTGTGCTTTGCTTGACCAGAGTGGTTTCTAACACACAGAGAAGAAGCACTGGGGGCTTCTCTTTTGTTGATATTGGACCCCAATGAAAAGATCTTGTTAGATTTTCAGTAAGAATGCTCTATGGATATATTTGCCAAATTCATTTCTATATTTAACAGTGTCATAGCAGGTCTCCAAAAGATAGACTTTATGCAGTGTGTTAGTGTGCCCTTGGAATGACAAACCAGGTAGTTAAGTTGATTAATGAAGGATATGTTTACTCACTACTTTGAATAAAACACAGTCAGAGGGGTCAATAAGTGAACCCTTCGTGGGGGGTCAGTATTATCACCTCTATGAATATGTTAACATTATCCATTCCCTGCTTGCCTCACGAATCAATTCTTTTTTTTTCATATTACTTTTCAGGGCAGGCTCTTTCTCAAAGCTTGTCCAGGCAAACAAGATAAAGCACAGGTTCCAATCAAATGACGATCATGATTGGCATAAACTCTCTTGCAACACATTAAGCAGATCCTATGGGAAAGAACTTGCCTAGCAGGAAAAGAAAGGTTCAGCCAAGGACACACCAGGCCTTTCTGTTCTTTGGTTAGAGAAATTAGTGCATTGTTACATCTCACTCAGTTCATATCATCTTCGAGGATCTGTATGGTCAGTGAACAAAGTTCTCTTGAACAAGCTAATCTCAAGGTTCACAGATCATCCAAACATCATTTCTTTTCTGGACTGACTGTATGCTTCCACCTTTAGCACAGTGATTCACAGTTCCCTGCCAGTGGATGTGAATTTTTTATTTTTCAGGAGGGAAGGAGGCTAGTTGGGTACGTTGGGGGCCAGGTAAATAATCAATGAGTCAATAATGGATCCTTCTTCCCTATTTAACCACAAGGGATCATTCGGTTGGGAGGATAGTAGCAATTAATCAAAGTCCTCAAGCTAAATTCTCTCTCTCTCTCTCTCTCTCTCTCTCTCTCTCTCTGTGTGTGTGTGTGTGTGTGTGTGTGTGTGTGTGTGTTTCTGGTAGCACTGGACCTCACTCCCACCTAGCAACCACTGACTTTAGCTGTGAATTGGCTGCCCCCTGTGGATAAGGCTGAAATCCTCCACTTTTCTACAATCTTCCTGCTTATGACTGTCCCACTCCTGGTCCTCTTCATCCATTTACAACATCTCACTTGTCCCACATCTGGAGACTGCGAGATTGCGCACCAGTAGTTTTCACACTAGAACTCTGCTGAGGTTCTATCAGGCCCACCTCCAACTTTTTGGAGCCTAGAAAGTGAGATGCTCATGTTGGAAATACTTCCAACCCTGTGGGCATCCCTAGCAGTTGCTGCTGAGCCCTGCCCATGTGCCTGGAGATTTTCAGCATGCCCCAGCCCACATCCAACTGCAAATGTCTTTATCTCTGTACCTGTGGGCATTTTTTCCCAGATTAGTATGGTTTGCTCTGGCCATCCACATGCTAATCTCCTTCTTTTTCCCTATTTCAATTTTATTTATTTATTTCACTAATACATAGTATTTGCACATATTTATGCATAGAATGTGTGATAATCAAGTCAAGGTATTTAGGATATCAACCATCTTGAGCATTTATCATTTTTATATGTTGGGGAATATTTCAAATTCTCTCTTCTAGCTATTCTGAAATATGCAATACATTGTTGTTAACCATTGTCACCCTATTCTGCAATTGAATATTAGAACTTAATCCTTCTCTCTAACTGTATATTTGTACCCAGTATCCTATCCATGTTAATCCCCCTCTCCTTCTGTTTGGGATGGTCAAGTTGCTTAATTTTCTGTTTCCAGCTTCTCTCTTTCTTGGATTTTCTAATGAAACTGTTTTAAAATGGGTTGTATTGAACACACAGCATCCAATGAGAATAAATACAGTTCCTGCTGGCCAGCCATGGTGGCTCACGATTGTAATCCCAGACCTTTGGGAGGCCAAGGTGGGCAGATGGCTTGAGCTCAGGAGTTCGAGACCAGCCTAGGCAACATGGTGAAATCCTGTCTCTACAAAAAATACAACAAATTAGCCAGGTGTGGCAGTGTGTACCTGAAGTCTCAGCTACTCAGGAGGCTGAGGTGGGAGGATTGATTGAGTCCAGGAAGTTGAGGTTGCAGTGAGCCATGATTGTGCCACCTCACTCTAGCCTGAGTGACAAAGTGAGACCTTGTCTCAAAAAAAAGTCTCTGCTAATAACTTCCAAATGTATATCTTCAACTCTGACTTTTTAAATCTCTTTACTAATATATTTAGTTGTCTTGAATTTCTGGTTGTATTCATCACAGGCATCACAAACACATTATTTTGATTTTTCCTTCCAAAGCTGCTCTGCATCACCCTGCTCAGTGCCTCAGCCTGCCTCATCTCATTAAATGGCACCATTTACATTGCATTAAGTTGCTCAGACCTCAAACCTAGGACTCATTCTTGATTCCTCTCCTCTTTCTTCCTCATCGCATGACAATCTGTCGGCTTACTTTCAAAATGTGAGTCAAATATGACCACTTCTCATCACCTCCACTGCTAGACCTGTCATCCAAGACACCATCAATCATCTCTTGCTACGATAGTTGCACAGACTCCTAAGCTTCCACTGTTTTTAAAAGTTGTAAATTGACCTCTTATAATTATATAAATTTGTGGGATACGAAGTTATGCTACAATTTATGAATGTAATACAGGATAATTAACATATCCATTACCTCAAACACTTCACATTTTTTGTAGAGAGAACATTTGAAATTTACTTTCTTAGCAAATGTGAAATGTACAATATTCTATTATTAACTACATTAATCATGCCAAGCAATAGAACTCAAAAAGAAAAACAAAAGATATTCCTCCTGTCTGAGATTTTGTACCCTTTGACTCTCATCTCCCCATACTCACCCTTCCCCAGCCTTTGTAACCATGCTTTTCTTCTATGAGTTCAATTGTTTCAGCTTCCACAATAAGTGAGAAATCTAAGCTTTCATTCTTACCCTACTTTCAGTATGATCCTATAGCCAAAGTGATCATGTCACCTCCTTGCTCAGAACCCTTGCATCACTTTCTGTTACATTTAGAGCCATGTTTGCAAGGTTACTGTGATCTTTTAAGGGTGATTTTCCACTATTCTTTCCCTCATTCATGCAGCTCCAGCTACACTGTCTCAAATGTGTCAAATTTTCCCATCTCAGAGGTTGTGCATTTCTTCTTTTGGGCACGTTCTTCTCTTGGGCATGCTTCTTTTCTTGGTTGTCCTTCCCTCATACCTTTGCCTGGCTTGTTCCTTCTCACTTCACTTGGGTTTCAGCTCAAATGTCTTCATTCTTTCAGAAATTTTCATAACCACATTGCCATAAATAAATATGTTTAAAAACTTGTTTATATTTTGTTTTCCCCATGGAAATAAATCCCATGAAGTCAAGAACCTTGTTTGCCTTGCTCATTAGTATCCCCAACACCTAGAACAGTACCTGGAATCTATTATGCTTAAAAATATTGGATAGATGAATCAATTCATTTATATATACTAAAATGAGACTAAACTGAAGTGAATGAATTCAGCAAACCTCTCAAGCTTGGGTTGAATGGATGTTTGGAGAATAGGAGAGTGAATAAGGAAGAAGACAATATCCCTTAGCTACTTTCTAATCTTTCCCATCTTTTAATTGAAAAGCTGACCCTAAAATATAATAGCACCTATTGATAATTTATTATGCCCAAAGCATCGGAGTGGGGGAATACAAAATTGCATAGATCTGATCTCAAACTGTGTGTGTGTGCGCGCGCGTGTGTGTAACAGGAACAGGTTTAATCAAAGAAAAGTAAGAAAACTTCTGACACAAACAATAGGTACTCTCTGCTCTATCATTAGATCTAATTCATAAGGACCTGTAAGATATCTTATGGTGAGCCGTATAGCTTTAGGACAGAGCTTCTCAATGAGTTTGCTAGTTGCAAGGATGCCTCATGAGTAGCCACCTTCTTTTACTAAAATTAACACAAACATATTAAAACGAAAACATTGCATACAGAAAGACTGGGAAGCAATGCAGCTTCAGAGGAGAAAGAATTCTGCTTGGGTATTGGCTAAGGTGATCTTCCTGGGACTTTATAGGGCTACTTCAGGTGTCTATGGCATTCAAATTCAACCATGGCTTTTGCTGCTCCCCCGTTATAGGAGAAAGTAGTGCCTCAGTGATGCTATCTTAATTTTTCTTTCTTTCTTTTTTTCTTTTTTGAGAAAGGTCTCACTCTGTTACCCAGGAAGAAGAGTGATGTTATTAATGTCAGATATCCTCTCATGACATAGCAGAGGCTACGCCCTGTCAGAGAAAATTCACCAACCTGAGTCTCGGCCTCTTTGCAGCACCTTTCTGTTTTGGAGATGCTATCTAGCAGTTGAGGTAGAGTGAATGCAACTCTATTCAGCCATTCCAAAGGCACAAACTTTTTTCTCTCTCTCTCTCTTTTTTCTTTTTTTTGAGAGAATTACATAGGGGATTGGAAATTGTATTAATTTTGTTGTTTAACAAGAAGCGCTTCTCTTTCTCTTCTTTCAAATTTCTTTATTTTTCTTCCTTCTCCTTTATGTTTGCCTTTTTTCTTTTCCTCCTGCTCTTCCTGTTTTCTTTTTATCCTCCTCACCTCTGTCTGCCTTTTCCCCAACTCTCCTTGGAGGTGGTGGTTGATGACAGTCAGTGAGTAATAGGCAGTCAGAGAGATGAATTCCAAAATCAACTGTGGGAAAGCAAACCACACACCACAGTGATGCTTTCCTTCCTTTCTCCTTGCACTTCTCCCCTGGATGAACCAAAAACTTGGATTTTTCTGCCAGTGCTCTATGATAAAGTGCAGTAGGCAAAGGAAGAAATAGGAAAGAAATGGGACTTGATTTAATTATACCAGGGGTTCGCTGTCAGAATATCAAGTTAGTTTATAGCATCGTGACATGGAACATTGTAT
The DNA here is from genome assembly GCA_036589455.1 of Ateles fusciceps. Classification (NCBI taxonomy): domain Eukaryota; kingdom Metazoa; phylum Chordata; class Mammalia; order Primates; family Atelidae; genus Ateles; species Ateles fusciceps. The sequence goes on from JAZHEH010001615.1 coordinate 350,978, forward strand.
TTCAGAACACAGAATTAAAATCCGTAGGATCTCATGGTTGTCCAGGTAGGGTCTTTCTGAAGAGGGGACCTGGGAGGCATTGTCACCACCCATCTGCATTGTTGCCAGAAAAATAGCTGTTTTCCAGGTTTCTAAGGCTGAATTTGTTTTGGTTGAATTACACATGCCTGGTAAATGTATTGGTCTGGCCTGGTTGTCCTGAGGGAAGACAGAGCACTCTCCATAAGCTGTGACTCTACAGGGAACTGGGCTTGTCTCAAGAAAGTCCTGGTCCTGACCAGTGAGCAAGATTTCATTTTTTCTTCCATGTCTCTCCTTGACCTCCGAAGTTCAGGTAAATGACTAGATTCACAAACTTATTTCAGAATGCCAGGAGGAGACTCACGGAATCATAGAAACTTAGAACTGGAAGGGACTTTAAAGATCACAGACCCCATTACTGACTTAAGTTCCATCTTTCTTCTCTACTTCTAGCCTCTACCTGAACAGTGACAGGGAACTTCCAAGTTCCTGAGATAGCACATCTGGTATTCGTAATCTTGGAGACAGCTCTGACAATTGGAAAGCTCTTCTTCGTATTGAGTCAATGTCTCTCTGCACTGAAGTTTTTCCCACTGGTCTTTCTCAGAGCTCTGTGACCCTGTGAAACAAGTCTTGGGTCTGTCGAAAAAGTAACTGGGTCTCTAAGTCTTCCAAAGAAATTAATTTCCTTTTTTAAATTTAACTTTTATTTTAAGTTTGGGGTACATATGCAAGTTTGTTATACAGGTAAACTTGTGTCATGGGAGTTTGTTGTACAGATTATTTTGTCACCTGGGTATTAAGCCTAGTACCCAATAGTTGTTTTTTTCTGATCCTCTCCTTCCTCCCATCCTCCATCATCTGACAAGCCCCAGTATGTGTTGTTCGCCTCTTTGCATTCATGTGTTCTTATCATTTAGCTCCCACTTATAAATGAGAACATGTGGCATTTGGTTTTCTGTTTCTGTGTTAGTTTGCCAAGGATAATGGCCTCCAGCTCCATCCATGTTTTCACAAGGGACATGATCTTGTTCTTTTTATGGATGGATAGTATTCCAGTGTATGTGTACCACATTTCCTTTATTCTAAATACCCATTGATGGGCATTTAGGTTGATTCAGTATCTTTGCTATTGTGAATAGTGAACATATGCATGCATGTGTCTTTATAATAGAGTGATTTATATCCCTCTGGGTATATACCCAGTAAGTGGATTGCTGGGTTGAACAGTATTTCTGTCTTTAGGTCTTTGAGGAATTGCCACACTGTCTTCCACAATGGTTGAATTAATTTACACTCCCACCAACAGTGTATAAGCATTCCTTTTTCTCTGCAACGTTGCCAACATCTATTATTTTTTGACTTTTTAATAATAGCCATTCAAAGAAATACATTTTCTTTTTCTTTCTTTTTTTTTTTTTTTAACATTAAAGCCTCAGAATAGAATTTCAGAAATCCCTTCTGTCCACTACTCTTAAAGCATCACAGGCTAAAGAAATACATTTTCTAAGGTCCTCACTAGAAATAGCCTTAGGTCTTGAAACTGACATTAAACAAAGTGATTGAAGCCAGGTGTGCTTAGTGAGTTTAATTAGAATGGCATGATTCTCTTTCTTGAATGTTCTCATTATTATTTTTTAGAAGATGGCATGAAGGCCCTCATTATTATTATTATTATTATTAGTTTAAAACTAAAGGACTCAAAATAGATTCAACAGAGAAAAAAAGTTATAAGAAGATACTTTCCTCCAAATGATAGTCTTTTTCTGGGATCCTTTCTGATATGATTTTGGAGCATTGATTCAAAAAGATCACAGAAATAAGACACAGCTCTTCTTGAGCAAGGAACAGGAAGTCATAAATTTTGTATGTTAAAAGCTTTGGTTGTGAGAGGATTAAATTCCTTCAGCTACTGGATCAAACTGGAGAGGAGAGCTCTAAACTTCTTTCAGGTGTGAGCATGAAATTCTGCAACTTCTCTTAGGTAAGGAGGAACTTTCTACTTTATTTCTCATCACTTATTTGTTCAACAAATTCTTGTTAGGCACCAATCATGTGTTTGGCTCTGTACTCATTTATGAATGGGGGCTTTAGCAGGACCATGTTCTCATTTTACCTTCTGAGGCTTCACTTGGAACCAGTTTTGTCAATTCTGCTGATAGGTTTGGATGAGAGTCACTATTTACTAATGGCTTTTCTTTTCTTATCACCATAAAAATGCAGGTGGAGCCAGAGTTTTACTGGCTTACTTTCAACAATGGCATTATTTTTTGATTCATCAAATGGAGCCCCTAAATCCACTTAGCCATCTGGCCTAACTTAATTGTTTGTCAACTTAAGTGTGAATTCCTTTTTTTTAAAGTAATATTCTTTATTTTTAATTTTTTTAATTTAAGCTTTCATTTTAGGTTCAGGGGTACATGTTTAGGTTTTTTTTTTTTTTTACATCCATGTGAATATGCCTGCTTATAATTACTTATCTGAAGTATATGTTCATCAAACCATTTTTAGTGCTTCAATACCCCTTGAATTTTATGACTGAAAAAGAAAATATGATATTAATCTTGGGTATTGTTACAAAAATAAATGTTGAGCCTTGACAATTCTCGGAGTGTCCAAGCAGTGAGTTTCTGTACACATTGACGTTGCCTAGGGAAACAGAGGATCTGGAAACAGAGAAACCAAACTTGGGTTTGGCTGAAGGTGGAATGGGGGGAGGTAGCAACGGGGTTCTGGGGAGAACCAAGAGCCATATGGTAAGATGCGGTTAGGGAAACAGATGCCCTTCTCATAAACGGAGATGGTCTGCAAGTTGCCTTCCTCTGGGAACCAGGGTTTTGGTTCAGCCAGAAATAGTGGTATGTAAATACCCTGATTCCCTCATGCGCAGAGACAGAACTGAGCCAGTAAATACACAGCCTTTTTTTAGTCAGCATAAGGCAAATGAAAGCTCAACTAAATTGTTACCTAAATGGAAAGGTGAATTCAATTTGCAAAATGCTATAAAGGTCCTGCCATTTAGCATGACAAGCAGAAAAGATGATTTAAAAAATGAAATTCTCTGCTTTATTCTATCAAGGCATCCAACCACCAAACTCTTCAAATAAGTGCGCAGGGATGGAAATGGGAGAAGAGCAGGTGAGAGCGCTTGGGGTTCGTGACCCGAATTCTCCTTTGGCAGCTTGTGGTCCTTAAGTTGCGAAGTTTTCTGGGACCACTATCTCTCTATGGCCTCACTCCCCCCCTTCCATCAGCTCGCCTCATTTTTCTTCTTATGTCTTTCTTCCATGCTCTCACAAGTCTGGAATATGGGGGATGTTTGTAGAAGAAGAATTATAGTACAATCAGGTATGTTGGGGGAAGAAATAGTTTGGTATTTGAAAGACCATGCCGGCCAGGCGCGGTGGCTCATGCCTGTTCCCAGCACTTTGGGAGGCCGAGGCGGGCGAATCACGAGGTCAAGAGATCGAAACCATCCTGGCCAACATGGTGAAACCCCGTCTCTACTAAAAAACATAAAAATTACCTGGGTGTGGTGGTGCACACCTGTAGTCCCAGCTACTTGGGAGGCTGAGGCAGGAGAATTGCTTGAACCAGGGAGGCAGAGGTTGCAGTGAGCCGAGATTGTGCCATTGCACTCCAGCCTGGTGCCTGGTGACAGAGCAAGACTCCGTCTCAAAAAAAAAAAAAAAAAAAAAAAGAAAGACCATGCCGCATATTGTTCTTGCATGATTTTCAGTTCTAATTGTGGGGGACATGAAAATATTCTGCACTGTTCAATGCAGTAGCCACTAACCCCATGTGGCTGTTTATATTTAATTTTAAAGTAATTTAAATCAAATTAAAATCCCACTGCTTTGGTCACATTAGCTACAATTCAAATATTAAATTGCCACATGGATGGTGAATATTTAGAACATTTCCAACATCACAGAATGTTCTGTGGCACAGCACTGGTATAGACTGGGTCTACTATAGGTACTGGCTTGCTGCCAACCTCTTCCAATGACTAACATTTGTTGTGTGTTTAACTTAACATGCATTCCTGTTAACAAACATCTTACTCACTTTAACGACATATGAACTGTATTAACGGGAAGTTTTGTCCTACTTCTTTAGAGTACTGGCCTGAAGGAACTAATTCAGTGCATTTCACTGGTTCTGCTGACCTGCTGCTTACCTCCTGTGATGGTCCAAGATGATCTCTGATGAAGTCTTCATTTTCTTTCTCTGACATAGTCTTTGTCATTTTTACCTTTCATGACATTTACTGCTTTTCACGCCACTTGTTCTTTCCTCTGTTTATCTTTTTCATCAATTTTTTAGGCCTTTTCTCTCTTCTGCATGATCTTGTGTATATTTTTACGTGTAAGAAATATTTCCTGTCTGCACACGGTGGCTTATGCCTGTAATCCCAGCATTTTGGAAGGCTGAGGCGGGAGGATCACTTGCTCCCAGGAGTTCAAGACTAGCCTGAGAAACATAGGGCGATCCCATTTCTACTGGGGGAAAAAAAAATTAAGGCCGGGCGCAGTGACTCATGCCTGTAATCCCAAAACTTTGGGAGGCCAAGAAGGGTAAATTACTTGAGCTCAGAAGATTGAGACCAGTCTGGCCAACATGGTAAAACCCCGTCTCTACTGAAAATACAAAAATTTTTAGTAGAGGTGTGGTAGTGCACAGCTGTAGTCCCAGCTATTGGGACTACAGTGAGCCATGATCATGCCGCTGCATTCCAACCTGGGTGACAGAGTAAAACCCTCTCAAAACAACAATTTTCTTTCAGAAAAGTTTAAGAACTTTCAATATATAAAAAAGGGCATACATAATGTGTATTTATATATAATTTAAGAAAATAATATAAAGTATACTTACATTCTTTTTTTTTTTTTTGAGACAGAGCGTTGTTCTGTCGCCAGGCGCCAGGCTGGAGTGCGGTGGCACCATCCGGGCTCACTGCAACCTCCGCCTCCTGGGTTCAAGCAATTCTCCTGCCTCAGCCTCCTGAGTAGCTGGGACTACAGGCGCACGCCACCACACCCAGCTAATTTTTGTATTTTTAGTAGAGACGGATTTCACTATGTTGGCCAGGATGGTCTTGATCTCTTGACCTTGTGATCCGCCTGCCTCGGCCTCCCAAAGTGCTGGGATTACAGGTGTGAGCCACCATGCCCGGCCAAGTGTACTTACATTCTTATCAGCTAGCTAAAGACCTGGAATATTACCCCTATATTAGATGTTTTCTGTATGTCTCTTTCCTTCTGTATTCCCTTCTCACCAAAATTTAGAACCATTATTCTAAATTTTGTGTTAATATTTCCTTTGATTTTTAATACTTTTATTACATATATGTTTATCTCTAAATAATACAACACATATTTTTGCCCATTTTTGAACTTTATGTACGTGGAATCACTCTCTGTACGTTTTGGCTCAACATTACATTTGGGGGATTCTTTCACTTGAAATATTATTCTATGAGACTTAGTTCTTTCACTTGAGATTATATTTGTGAGAATAATTCATGTTAATATGTGCATATGTAGTTCATTTTCATATCTGTATAATAATCCATCATGTGAATATATACAATTTATTTACCAGTTTTACTCTTAATGGGCATTTGGGTTCTCTGCATTATTTCTTTTGCTATTATTACCTGAAGTAGTATGGACATACTTTTTTTTTTTTCAATCAGCTTCCTCAGGTTGAAGGACATTCTTATACATCTGCAAGAGATCCCTAAAATATTTACTCAAGGATAGACTTGCTTCACGCTTTCTTTGATCTTTTTTCTATGCTTATTTCACCTTCATTTTTCCACTCATCTCTTTACTGCATAATACTCTCCATTTGCTCATTCACTAAATAAAAGGAAGAATTATTTTCTCCTCAGAAAAGTGTCATTTGGATGAAAAGAACTGGTATATTAGGGTTCTCTAGAGGGACAGAACAAATATATATATTTTATATATATATTATTTATATGTGTATGTAAAACTCCCATATGTATTATACTAATCTATAATTACCAACTCACATGATCACAAGGTCCCACAATAGGCCATCTGCAAGCTGAGGAGCAAGGAGAGCCAGTCCAAGTCCCAAGACAGAAGAACCTGGAGTCTGATGTTTGAGGACAGGAAGCATCCAGCACAGGAGAAAGACGTAGGCTGGGAGGCTAGGCTTTATATTCTGTCCGAGCTGGCAGCTGATTAGATGGTGCTTACCCAGATTAAGGGTGGATCTGCCTTTCCCAGCCCACTGACTCAAATGTTAATCTCCTTTGTCAACACCCTCACAGACACACCCAGGATCAATACTTTGCATCCTTCAATCAGTGATGAAAAGACAGACCTAGTTTTGAAACCCAGCTCTTCCTCCTGTTAGATGTCTGGCCATTGGCTAGTCATTAACCTCATTGAGCTTCACTTCCTTCATCAGTAAAATAAAGGGTTCTAATTTTCAGAGAGTAGTGTGAGGATTAAATGAGATAACACATGTAAAGCCTTCTGCACTTGGCATGGCACATAGTAGGCACTCAATATGTCTTGGCTTTTTTCTTTATCTTTGTTAGAAATAATCCTATTTCATTATCTACACTATACCTTACAAGGAAAAGGCCAGACTCCCTGTCTACTTCATTGATCAGTAGCCAGTAAAGAGACAGATGGAAATGTTTTAGGACTTCTACTCATTCTCTCCCAATGCCTCTCATTGACCCTCTACTCCATGTCCTTGTTCTTGCCACCAGTGGGCTGGAAGCACATAATCAGGGTCATCAGTATGTGATGCAGGAGCATTAGGAGCCACCAGTCTAGTCTAGCACACATGAAAGAGAGATGAGGCAGTGCAGTGAACAAAACAATGTCATGCAGTCTTGGATGTTTGTTCAGACCTATCATAATCCAACATAGATATGGATTTGGAGTAGATGAGATTGGGGGAGTTCCTGATCAGGAGAGATCACCTCTAAGAGGTCTATGTTGGCCATCAGGGCTTGAAAACAGCCCAGTGTGAGGGTTTGAATTTGTTCAAGGACCTTTGCCTCTACAGACTTGATGATAACCTTTCTATCTTCCTGGAAATAAGCTTACAGCTGTGACTTCTCAAAGGCTTGGTATCATGAGGGTATGGTAGATAGCTCTGGATAGAGGGGTGCAGGCTGTGCACTGGAAGGCACTGTCTCATAGGCATGCTGTGATGAAGGAACTTGGTCACAGAAATAAGAGTGTGGACGCTTTCATTGGAAGAAAGTAGAGAGCTGGGGCAAACAAAATGAGCTGTGTGGGATCACAGCTTAAGAATATACTAGTCAAATCCATGATAATTTTAGAGGAAGGAAGAGAGAAGATGCTTGAATAGGATAGAGACAAGAGAGGATGCAGTGCAGAATTACCTGCCCTTCCAGTGTACAATCAACAAAGAATTCTGGGTAAGTTAGTTAACAGTTGGGGTTGATAGATTTGGGTAATTATTATGAAAATATATGTTGGACTTGGTTTAAAGTAAAATAGAAAGAAATAAATATTCTAAGTGTTACATCTGGAGGCAAAATAGAAATGCTAAAATACATTAGTGACAAAGTCAGTATGATGAACGTCATAACCGTACAATTAATAGATTAAGAAGAAACTAGAAAAAAAGCAAATCTATGCCAATTAAGGAAAGATGATTGTAAATAACCATTATTATTTCTTATATTTGTGAAGGAAAATTTGATGATCAGTGTATGGAAAAGATTCACATGTACTATGAGTTCATTTTTGTGTATCATTTAGGAAAGAAAAAAAGAAAAAAATTCATTCATAATTCCTTTTATTCTTATAAATTACCAAAAGCTACAATATGACCTAAATTTTCAAACTGTGGATTTCAACCTACCTAGTGGGTCACAAAATTAATTTAGTGGGTCATAATGGGCATTTGAAAATAGAATAGACTAGAAACTAAATGACCATTTGAAAATAGAATAGACTAGAAACTATCAGAGTGCCTTTTGTAAGGTAAGGGGAATTATTGTTCTCTGATTTTTTAAAAATTTAATTATTTTGTGTGTGTGTGTGTGTGTGTGTGTGTGTGTGTGTATGAGTTTGTGTACAGCGGGTCTAACGTTGAAAAAGTTTGAAGGCCACCAACCCAGATAACTTCCCATGGATCCTTCTAATTCTGGTGTATAATGATTCTGTATGTTAAACAATTTGAGATGAAAATAATTTTATAGGATTTCACGTGGTTCTTTCATCTGTGAATACCACTAGTTTCTGCTGAGCGGAATTTGAATTGAGGTGTCTCCATACAAAAAAAGCATTTAATTATTAAAGAGCCAAATAAAGAAGAGACATCAGTGGTCTCATCTTTAAGACAGTCTAAAGGTGTGGAGCTGGTAGCCACAATTAAAGGGAAGCTCCATGTTATGAAAATTGTATTCTTTCTTCCTTTCTAAGATTTAGAGTCTCATTCTGTTATCCAGGTGGAGTGCAGTGGCACCGTTGTAGCTTAGTACAGCCTTGAACTCCTGGGTTCAAGTGCTCCTCCCACCTCAGCTTCCCTAGTAGCTGGGACTACAGGTGTGCTGCACCATGCCCAGCTAATTATTTTTATTTTTTTTCGACATGGGGTTTCACTATGTTGCCCAGGCTGGTCTTGAACTCCTGGGTTCAAGTGATCCTTCTGCCTCAGCCTCCTAAAGAGCTGGGATTACAGGTATGAACCACTGTACTTGGTGAAAGTTTTACTCTATATTTCTTACTCTTTTTTTGTGTAAATTTATCAGAATAATCCAATTAATTGGGGGCACTCTAAGTGCATAAATTAGAATAAATGTCTGTGTTTTTTAAAAGTCCATTTGATATGACAGGTGTTGCAAACATTCCTTTGCATTTCTTGGTAATATACGTATGCATAAACTTTGCACGTCATGATTCTTTATAGAGCAGACGGTACAAAATTTACAAGAATACACATGATTGCTGCTGGCTTTTCATAGGCGAATTTAACAAAGAAGAGCTCAGTCTGTTCTTCCTTGTTATGTTGCTTTGCTATTATACATAAAAGCCCAGTTTTGGACTTGTGGGAGTGATGATGCACTGCTTCAACAGGCCAACTCTGTGGCCTAGAATTCCACAGGGTGCTGCCAAGGAGGCTGTTGTGGTGGGAAGTGAGTTGGGTTTCCATACACCCTGTATTGCTCATGCATTGGCCAGAGGTTTTGGTGAACCTCAGAAAGGTTTCTTGATACCGTTTCACAGTCTGGTGAGGTAAATGAGGTTTTTTTTTTTTTTGGTTTGTAGCCTTAACAAAAATTTTACTATGATGATGTTTCACTCTGCACACAGTTATATGCACACCTCATGTACACATGCCGTGTTTTTGATAAGCTCTTATACTTTTGGCTATTTTATGCTCACAAATTTTACAAATAAAAACCACAGGAATTTAACTACAACTGACTCTGATATAATTAAACCTATTATATAAAGACGGTAAAATTATGCCTTGAGAGAAGCTGGCTTATGTCCAAACAAGTACACACACACGACACACACACACACACACACACACACACACACACACACACAGTGATTCTGTAGGCAGCTTATATAGAAATACCATATCAAAAGAGATGTAACAGGAGATGAGGGAGAAAAAAAAAGAGATGTACCAGCCCTTGAAACAATTTGAGGCCTACAGTGAAGCCATCTTTGCTACCACTGATATTTTCCCCTTGATCTTTTGCATTTCATCAGCAGTAATTTTTGGCCTCATTTCAGCAAAGCTGAGGTGACGATTCTTTTCTGCTCCTAACTCTTAACAGCTTTAATTAATAGCACTTATTCAGCTCATGCTTAGCAGTTTTATTTTTACAAAGTGATTTATGATCATTTTTATTAGTTATTCTGAATTGAGATTTAGAATAACTTTCTAAATAGTCTCCTTTCTCAAACATGAAGCATTTTCTTTATGACTGGCATGTCATAAAGAAAATGCTTCATGTTTGAGAAAGGAGACTATTCCTATCCAGCATTTGTCTAAATAGCCTAATTATGGCTGGATTACTCATAGATTGTTTAATTATTTATTCCTTAATCTGTAAATGTAAACACGCCACTCCAACCTGCAATCACAGAAGGTCTGCAAACTTGAGTTGTGAAGTTCAACTGATATCTGTAGGAATTCGTGAGGCAAAGTTGAGTGTGCGTCACTATGAAAGGAAAAGGAAATTGGGATAATGACATATTATTAGACACAAATGCAATCCAAAGCTAGTAGTGTGTTTAATAAAGCCATGCCACTTAGAAATCAAGTATCAGAATAATGTTATCAGTTTTATTCATATAAAAGTAATACATGTTAATACAATATATATTAATGTACTTGTAACAAGATCAAACTGGTAATTGGAAAATATATTTTCACCTGATATGAATAAAAATTGTCATTAAAATATACGAATTTCTGAATTAAATTTTAAGATTTTTTTATATCTAGATCTTTTGCATACCAAAATAATAAAAATTAGCATAAGCAATATTTTATCATTAGCTTTGCACTTACCACTTTTGCATACATTTTAGAATGTAATGTACAAATTCATAGCTCTGAAATTAGGAAATTTGAAATGATGTTTAATATTCTAATTACATTAACTTAGAACATAATTTTCAGCCAGTTTTTGATTATTCAAAGACTTTCTGATCTTTGGATTAAGTGTACCTTAGTTTGCCTTTGGTATCTACCTTTGGATATTACACTACACATGTAAGAATCTTTATAAGAGGAGGCCTTGAGAAGGGAGAAGTGATGAAACAGCTACCAGCTTCTTTGCTTGCTGGCATCTCTAACAAGGAAAGCAACAGTGGGAAGAGGAAAATAAAACCAACTAAGAAACTCTATAGACCAGGGAAATTACTGCCCACCTGCTTTAAAGCCATATTTTCAGAACTGAAAATTTCCAGACTATCAAATGATGAAAAATAAATTTTATGAGATATTCCCTCTTTGCTATGGTGTTTATAAGAGAAGGAAACTATGAGCAACAACTGAAGTTTATGGGAAAAGACCCAGTTAAAAAATGAGAATGTCAGACAAGCACATCCTTGACTCAGTCTCTCTCTCTCTCTGAACCAGTAATATAAACATGTAGCCACACAGCATCGGCATATATATTAAATATGATAAAGAGATTTATGAATCTACAACTGTGACCTGAATGAAAGGGCATGTCTGAACACAACAAATCCAATTTTCTGCTTACACTGGCAAAGAAACCAACTACTGTGCCTAAAAAAACAGTTCAGTTTTATCAGCTAAATAAACAGGCTAATCAACACCACTGATCCTCTGCTCCCACTTACCCAAAGCTTTTGAAAAGCTGGAATGTTTCTCAAAGGCAAGCTATGGATTTCAGATGCTGAATTGAGGTTTTAAATACCCCCCAAATTCAAGTGATGGTTTCTATGGCGACTTTCCCTCAGCCACTTACTTGGAATGGCAAAGTGCCTCCTTTTGAAACATAAAATCCCCAAGTCCCTTTAGCCTTGTAGCAATGTGCCGAAAAAGGAATGACTGACTTTCAGCAGGGTATTTGGTGTTGGCAGGCACTTCTTACATCAATATAGATTTTGATTTCCCATCAGACTGGTTTCTGGATATTCTACGAGGACTCCATCGCTCTTTACCACTCATTGTGCTCGTGTTCTGGGTCAGGGCAGAGGGAGAGTATGGGTAAAGTATGTGTGGGCCACCAGCAAGAGATGATTTAGCTTGTGTGTGCTTTTCAGATTGCAAGTACTCAGCTGGGAACGGGATGTGAATTGGAGAAGAGAGTGCTGAGAGTGTCCCGTTATTTTCATCTGGGACACCTTAAAGGTCCAGTCTTTTTATCCATGAAACACACCTGGGTGGATTTCGCAGTACTTCACGTGTTTTATTAAAAATATGTGTTGTTTACAGCCTAGCTAACATGGTGAAACCCCGTCTCTACTAAATATACAAAAAATTAGCTGAGCGTGGTGGTGTGTGCCTGTATTCCCAGCTACTTGAGAGGCTGAGATCAAGGAATCACTTGAACCCGAGAGGTGGAGGTTGCAGTGAGCTGAGATCGCACCACTGCACTCCAGCCTGGGCAACAAGAGCGAAACTCCGTCTCGAAAGCAACAACAACAAAAAACCCATACACACACACACACACACACACACACACACACACACACACACGTTGTTTTTGTTTATTAAAACTAAAATAACAAAATAAAAAAGGAAAAATTGTAATTATATAAGAAAAATATAGATACAAATTTGTGTGTATCTATGTATGCGTATATGTGTATAGCTACATATCTGTATCTAGATAATGAAAATTGTATCATTTTCTTAACATTGCATGGTGGATAGCTGAATGGATAGACCATAGAGTTTTAACCAATTTTCAGGTGTTTTCCAATTTTTTAATCTTACGACTTCAAACAATGATGCAGAGAACATCTTTGCATAAATGTTTCTATCTCTCTCTTCTCTTTTTGTTGACTTGGGTAAGTATTTTATTTTTTATTTTTGTTTTATTGAGACAGAATCTCCCTCTGTCACCCAGGCTGGAGTTCAGTGGCGTGATCTTGGCTCACTGCAAACTCTGCCTCCTGGTTCTCACACCTTAGCTTCCCGAGTAGCTGGGATTACAGGCGCGTGCCCCCACACCTGGCTAATTTTTGTATTTTTAGTAGAGATGGAGTTTTGCCATGTTGGCAGGGCTGGTCTCGAACTCCTGACTCCGGATCAAATGATCTGCTCTCCTTGGCCTCCCAAAGTACTGGGATTACAGGTGTGAGCCACTGTTCCCTGCTGACTTGGGTAAATGTTTTCTAGGAGACATTTTTAAAAATGGAATTGCTGGGCCAAAAGTATTACTTTTATTATTATTGTTTTCATTAAATGTGAACATACTATACTTTTTGTAGAGTCCTACACTGCTCAGTGACGATTAACTAGCCTATATAAAAATCCGAACATAGTTTCCAATGCATTTGGTTTGATTTTTCTATAGTATTAGAGTTCAGAAAAAAAGATGTGTATTTCTGCAATTTGGAATGTGTCAAAATAATAGCTAACATTTATTAAATGCTTACTATACCAGACTTTCTAAGCACTTTACATCTATGTAATTCATGTACTTTTTACATTACCCTGATGAAGTAGATACAGTTTTGCTAATGTGAAAATAGCCTTAGAGAAGTAAGGTTACATCGACCAAAGATATGCAGCTGGTCAATGAATGTGCCAGGATTAAAACCCATGCAGTCTGATTCTACAGTTAACAATCTTACTCATGATCCAATATTCTCTCTTCCTTATTGACAATCTCTGTTTAGGAGGAACTAAATACACTCCCTATTGTTTTATCTTATTCATATATCTTGGTAAGTGTTAGCTCCAGGCTTTTTTTTTCAAGTACATAGGGCAGCTGTTATAAATGCCAAATTTGTTCAATGCCATTTGGGTACTTGATAAAACTGTAATTCTTCTACTATACATTGAGCTATTCTCATGTGGAACTCTTTCATTTCTATAGCAGTTTAGTAGGAATCAAAGGAACACTCACCTTACAGATTCAGAAACCAGCTTAAATAATGAGGAGAAGAAACCAGAAATAAGGGGAAATGTGGCCAGAGAGTAAAGGGCGGTAATATCATAGAGTTGAGAAGGGTATTACGAGGTGGGAGGTGGACTAGGTGAGAGATGAGGAAAGGTAGGAGCTTAGAAAAAAGAAAGGAATGATTAAAAAAAACAAGCAAGAAAGCAAACATTGGTCTAAAGAAAGTAAATAAATTAAGAGGATTTGACTGAAAATATCCCCACCGAATAGAGTCAAAACACCATCAACCACCACCACCAACTACCACCTTATAATTAAAAGCAAAAGGCTTTGCACTAATTTCTCTTTACTGACACACATTCCTTTCATATATGGACTAGATTATAAAAATGAGGCTTTGATAAATTCTGAAGGAAGATCCATGTGTTGGAGAAGTAGGTTACCTTCAATAATTAATTTTTATCCTCCAGATAAATATAAAAATCTTCAAGATGAAAAACATTGCATAGAAATCATATTTTCACAGTACTGATTAAGGCTCTATGCCTGGGGGCTGGGGTATGTCTGCTGAGGGCCAGGGGGTGGAGAGACTTCCAGTGTTTCCAACTTGACTTTCCCTTAAGAAGATGAGATATGAATGAGCCCATATGAGATGAGATACAGCTTCTGATAGAGACATTAACCTGAGCCCTTCTCCACAAAGCAAATAGGCCTCTCGCTGTGCATTAAGTAAACAATTTGTGCTATTTCCCTAAAGGGAAGCATGGTGTTATGGTGTCAGAAAAGTTGTCATGTGGCAATATGATTATTTCATTAACTCTACAAGAACATTTATTGCCCTAGCCAAGCATCATTATCCATATCCCATTGTTGTGTTTTACTGAGGGGATGATGTCAGTGACAGGGAATGTGGGAGACAGGAAAGTCGTCTCCAGTTGCCATCCATTAGGTGTAGAGTTGATGGTTCACCAGACTTCCATAGGGCATCTCTCCAGCTATTCTCTTTTGATGATGACTGTTAGCTAACCTTATTCGTAATTAATGAATTGCCCTACTTGTGTATTCATTTAATATTTATCTTCCATAGGAACTCTTTAGTAAGCTTCATGAAGACAAAGATTATGTCATGTTTTCTGAACTGCTGTTTATTCCCACCACTGAGTGGTGTTTGACACATAATATGCTGTTAATTGTTGAATGAATAAATGCTGCAAAACAGTGTAGGAGCCTGGCAGGTGATAAATTACAATTACAGGCTCTAGGCCTGATATTGTGTGTCAAGATAACTTTGTCAAGACCTTTTAATAGATGAAAGAAAGACGGGCTGGGTGCGGTGGCTCACACTTGTAATCCCAGCACTTTGGGAGGCTGAGGCCGGCAAATCATGAGGTCAGGAGATCGAGACCATCCTGGGCAACATGGCAAAAACTCATCTCTACTAAAAATACAAAAAATTATCCAGGCATCATGGCACATGCCTGTAGTCCCAGCTACTCAGGAGGTTGAGGCAGGAGAATCACTTGAACCCAGGAGGCAGAGGTTGCAGTGAGCCGAGATCGTGCCACTGAACTCCAGCTTGGGTGAGAGTGAAACTCAGTCTAAAAAAAAAAAAAAGAAAAGAAAAGAAAAAAAGAAAAAAAAAAGAGATGAAAGAATGACAACATGATGCTGATAGGGAACAATGTGTACATTATTTAATCTGTTCTCAGAGTTTATGAAAGGAAGAAAACGGTGTAGAAATGGATGTATTCCTCTCCTCTGTAATTCTGACCATACTTCCTACTCTTATCCCAATCTACTAATTGGGTATGGGATTACAGTGAGTATTGCAGTTCCATAAGAAATAATAAGATGAGTTTAATAATGAAGACTATTCCAGTGCTTATTTTCATGCCAAGCAGTGGCCTTAATTCAGTCAACATCACTTTGAAGAGGTCATATTCTTGCTCACCCCAATAGAAAATAGAATATAGACTGAGGCATTCAATATATTTGCTGGACTGAGAGGGTTATTTACAATTATTTGGGCACTGTAAATTGTGTCTTTGCATAGTCAGGTCACTGAACTACTAGTAAAATCCTCACTCCCACCATCAGCATCAACATTGTCACCACTGCCATAATAAGATAAGCTACTGAGAGAATCAGTAGTAGAGCCATGCTTTGAATCCAAGGTGGTCTGACTCCAAAGCGCTTGCCCTTTCTGTTATGCTCTTGCTACAAAGTGTAATCTTCATAGAAAAATCCTTCTACAGAAAGTAGGACAGTGACATCTCGTTTGATGGCATCACTGTCAAGTATTGTTAATCAGACAATTCCAAGGTTTTTGTGGTCTCAGTTCAAGCGTAAGCAGCAGAACTCTTGAGTTCAGTCTCTGCTAACCTTTCCCTGATCTCTTAATGCTCCTTGTCCTTATCTTTTAAATGGACTCATAGTTCATGAGAGAGGGGTGTGAATCACTAATGAATGTAGAGCACAGGGGAGAGTGGATTAAGGAGATTAACTCAGGAAAGAATGAAACAGTATCACTATGAATGAACATTTTATCTTTGTGCTTGATTTTGGATCTAGGTGTATTGAAACCCAGAAAAAGAAAAAATAATTATAACAATTCTTTACGGCTACCATGTGTAGTCAAACTTTTATCATGTAAGGTTAGAGAGACAAGAAAGACACTTAAGGACCCATCAAACACATTTATTTGATATTTCAATTCTATTTATTTTTCACCTGCTCTATTGCTCTTGATTTTGTTGTATATACTATGTTTGGGAACATTCTTTTTCACTAAAACCATGTTCCTAAAATTGTACTATGGTTCGTCATGAGGAATAATTCAATCTTTGACAGAGACTGAGGGGCGGGGAGCTAGAAATCAGAATCATACAGGTAGAAAGGAAAGAACTTTTTAGAAAGCAATTGGTTATGCAAGCTGGCAAGAAAACAATTTAGGCCAGGTTGGTAACATCAGATGCATTTTTTGGTCATAGGATTAGACAGGCTGTTGATACTTTTTATGAAGTTAATTTTCACTTTTACTTCATAGTGAGAATAGTTAGGGTGTGGGCTTTATTTTTGTCATTCCAGTTTTATAGGGTTGTCTAATTGAAGTGAAATGGAAGTGTGCACTTCATGGTGTGTGGCATTAGTGCTTCCGAAGAGTGTTCCCCAAATCAGCCACATTTTAATTCAGATGTAAATGTACAAAGTAATAGACTGCTTTGGTAGATATTTTAGTCCTAATATTTCTCCACTTCCCTTTAACTCCAAAATACCAGATCTAGTCTTTGGTCTGTTTCTTTCTGCTGTGACGTCGCAGAGCTGTTCTGTTGCATTCCAGTCATTGGTGTCATACGATAAGTGACTTATCTCAGTCTGCTTCAACACAGAAGGCTGGGCTGAGCGAGGAGGCATAGTATAGTCTAAAATAAAACAAAACAAAGCAGTAGGTATACAGACTTACTAAGAAGACCTAAAAGATAGATATTTTCATAAATAAATGTGGTTCTCTTTTATTAATGTAGTTTGCCTTAAGTTTAAACCAGAGGTTGGCAAAGTGTGGCCCTCTGTGGTCAAATCTGGCCATATCCATCATTTGCATATCACCTATAGCTGCTTTCTAACAACAGTGGCAGAACTGAGTAGTTGAGACAAAGAATATATGCTGGCAAAGCCCAAAACTTTTACTCTCTCTTTACAGAAGGTCTGGCAACCTCTGGTGTAAACTAATTTCTTATCCTATTTCTTATTGAGTATACCCTCATGAAATATAACAAGCCCCTACATTCAAACTCTCCAGAAAAAAGGAAAAGCAGGCTAGATTCAGTGGCTCATGCCTGTAATCCCAGCACTTTGGGAGGCAGAGACAGGCTGATGACCTGAGGTCAGGAGTTTGAGACCAGCCTGACCAGTATGGGGAAACCCTGTCTCTACTAAAAATAAAAAAATAAGCTGGGCGCGGTGACGCATGCCTGTAATCGCAGCTACTCAAGAGGCTGAGGCAGGAGAATCACTCAATCCTGGGAGGTGTAGGATGGACGTTGCAGTGAACCGAGATCATACCACTGCACTCCAGCCTGGGTGACAGAGTGAGATGCTCTCTCAACAACAACAACAACAAAAAAGAGCATTATTTTGAAGTTCTTCTTGTTACAGTACATCATGACCCAATGAGTCCCAAAATAAAAATATATATATGGCAGCTGGAACATTCTAAGGCTTTAAATACTAAACGTGTTAGTTTACTTTTTGGAAAGAAATGAAAAAAAAATGTGAGCGCATGTAGTTACTGTTTTTTAGGAGCTTCCAGAATCTTACATTTTGAGCAGAGAAGCACTATTGTTTTTGTCCATAGAGCATAATAGTGAAAGCAGAAGTAAAGCCAAGTTGTTTTTGTCCAGTTGTTTTGTCCATAAAAACAAAAGTTTCCTATTGATTATGGATCTGCAAGGGTAATAAGATCTTATTGGCTTACTAAGGAGTGAAACATTATTAAATAGCAGCACTGTTAGAGCCAGGAGGCAGTGGCTACAAAAATTGCTATCTTGGGAAATATTGTTTATTGTTAACACTTGCTGTACTCATACGAAGGAGTGATCAGTCACTAAATATTTTTGATTGTTGTAGAGGCAAAACATATTGACTTTATTCAATCAAAGGATAGCAGGTCTTAATTCCTAGGAAATTAATCTACTTTTAAAATGTAGTGTATTGTGTTAAAACAGTTTTCAAATCAAGGTATTCTTTTGAAAGAAATATCCTAATAACCAAGACCAAATTCTCCTAGTTCACAGGTCTTGTAAGACAGGTGAAGAGAAAATATTGGGTGTTAAGAAAAGAAAAAATACAGAGGACTGTTTCTGAAAACAAAACAACTTTGTGTTACAATGCCCCAACTGTTTGGCATACGTAAGAATTTTATTCATAAGCAGTCTATTCTATTTGTAGCTCCACTTACGTGAACTTAGAGATATCTGCAGGAAAACTGCTTATGGAATGTAAATGAAATTATGAGATTTGAAATATGCATCAGGGATTTAAAATGTGTCTTCCTTTGACTATGAAATTTGAATACACAGGACTATCAAATTTAATTTTTCTGGGAAGAATTAAGTGCTAAATTTATGTCTGAGCTTCAGATTCCTTATCTGTCCCATAGTTACCACCAACACAGTTATTTAACCTTCACTTGTGTAAGTGAAATGACATTTAGTGTATATATTTTGCTTGGAGACTGCATGCTCCTCTAGAATGTAGGGTTGAACTGTGCAGGCCGATAAGATTATAGTTTAGATGTATTTTTTCTTTGACTGTTTGAGTAACTGGCTCATCTGAATATCACCGCTGCTTGATGAATTATGACAAAACTTAGTAGCTTACAAAAATTAGCATTTTATTATGCTCACGGATGCTGTGGATTAGGATGGGGCACAGCAAAATGGCTTGCCTCTTCTTCATAGTGCTTAAGGTTCCAGCGGAAGTGATTTGAGGGCTAGAGTGATTTGATGGCAGGGAGTTAGAATCATCTGGAGGTTTCTTGACTCACATGTCTGGTGCCTGTGCTGGGAAGACATGAAGACTAGAGATGCCAACCAGACTACCTACAGATAGGTGGCTTCTCCATGTGGCCACTCCAAGTATCTTGGCTTGGAGCCAAGCAAGGCAGCATTAGGTCAATTGGGTTTCTTACACAGTAGCTCAAGGCTCCAAGCATGGCTATTCTGGCAAAGTAGTAGCTGTATCATCTGTGCCACATAACCTTATTCCATGTGCTATATTGGTCATAGCAGTCCCAAGTACCGCCAGAATTAAGGAGACGAGAATTAGACTGTCTTTTGAAAGGGGAGTGGCAAGGTCACATCAGAGAGGAGGATGTGGAAGTGGGGGATGTTGCGGAGACCCTCTTTGGGAAATATAATCTGCTACATTGACCAAAGAAAAAGTGAGTATACAATTACAGGAACGGGAATGTAAGTGTTATGTTAAAAGTAAAATGTTAACATTTTTGTGATGTTGATTATTTACTAGAATTGGATGTCTAAAAGACATCTCAAACTTATTATGTTCAAAATAGTGTTTTTTCTGTCTTTCCTCAAAATTGAAACAGTCATTTTTGTCTTCCCCACAGTTGGTCTTTATCAAGTTTCTCCATCTTAGAAACTGGCACCATTTCCAACAAAACGTAGGAGTCACATTTGATTTTTCTTGTTCTTTCAACTCTTATATCTAATGTGTCAATAAGTCCACTTAGTTCTGCCTCCAAAATGTCTTTGAAATTTATCCACTTCTCTCCATCTTTGGTCCTCACCCCTGCTTTAATCTGTTTTGTGCTGCTAAAATAGAATACCTAAGACTGGATAATGTATTTTTTTTATTTTTAAAGATTATTTATTTTTTTAAATTTTAATTTTTGTGAATTAATAGTAGGTGCATATATTTATAGGTTACCCAAAGTATTTGATATAGGCATGCAATGTGTAAAACAAGACATACAAATAGCAAACCAGGTTCTCATGCCTCAGCCTCCCAAGTAGCTGGGATTACAGGCATGTGTGACCATACCCAGCTTTTTTTTTTAAAAATTTTATTTAGTAGAGATGGGGTTTCACCATGTTGGTCAGGCTGGTCTTGAATGGCTGACCTCAGGTGATCCACCTGCCCTGGCCTCCCAAAGTGCTGGGATTACAGGCGTGAATCACTGCACCCTATTTTTATTTTTTTTGAGGAACCTCTAAACTTCTTCATAGTGGTTGTACTAATTTACATTCCCCTCAACAGCGTAACTGAGTTCCCTTTTCTACACATCATTGCCAACATTTGTTATTGCCTGCTTTTTGGGTAAAAGCCATTTTAATTGGGGTGAGCTGATATCTCATTGTAGTTCTGATTTGCATTTCTCTGATGACCAGTGGTGCTGAGCACCTTTTCATATACCTGTTTGCCATTTGTATGTCTTCTTTTGAGAAATGTCTATTCAGATATTTTGCTTGTTTTTATATTGGATTACTAGAGTTTTTTCCTTATAGAGTTGTTTGAGCTCCTTATGTATTCTGGTTATTAATCCCTTGTCAGACGGGTTGTTTGTAAATATTTACTTTCATTCTGTGGGTTGTCTCTTCACTTTGTCAATGAGACTGGGTAATTTATAATGAACAGAAATACTGTCTCTGAGGTCTGGAGACTGGGAAATCCAAGATCAAGGTGTCAGCATGTGGCAAGGGCCTTCTTACTAGTTCAGTTCTAAGAACGGACTTCCCAGATTCTAAATTTGATCACGTGACACCTTTGTTTATAAATCTTCAGTAGTTTTTGACTGCTCTTGCAATAAGATCTTAATTTCTTCCTAGACTTATAAAACCTTGTAAGATTTGTCTCCTGCCTCCTTGTCCAAACCTCATTTCATCGCTACTCTTTCTACTCATTCATTGTGCTCTGCCATCACCAATCTCATTTCGCTCCTCAACCCTCAAGTGCCTTTGAACCTGCTGTTTTCTCTGCCTGGAGCACATTCCCCAACATGCTCTGCATGGCTGGATCCTTTAGGGTCAGCTGTTACCTCCTTAGGCCTTCCCTGACCAGCCAGTCTAAATATTCTACCTCACTACTCTCTCCTTTATCATCCTATTTATTTCTATAGTAGAAATTATCTTATTATTTTATATGTTTGTTTACTTGTTTACTGCCTCTCTTTTCAACTAGAATTTAAACTTCCTGAAGACAGTGGCCTTGTCTACCTTTCTCCTCCCCTGTTTCTTCAGTACTTTTCTGAATCTTGTGTATAATAGACATTCTATAAATATTTTTTGAATGAATAAATGAAAGATGGTTTAAAACAAGAAGAAAATTACATGTTTAAGTCTAATTTCTCATGAAAACTTACCCATATTTTGCTCAAGCCAATAACTGAATATAAAAGATGACTTTTACATGACTAGCCACAGAAAAATTAAAACTTACAAGTGTTTTTGGGCTCAATATTACCTAACAAGGGGGCTTTTACTATAATTAAATCTGTAAGCACTATTAACTTCACTTATTGTTTTATTTATTCATTCAGCTTTTAGTGAGAGCCTACTGCATGTGTAGGACTGTACTAGAGGAGACAAAGAATGTAAAAATGCATAGGACACATTTCCTACTTTCACAGAGTCTAAAATTTAGTGAGGGATATAAGAAACATATACCAAAAGCCTCAATACCCGGTGACAGTGTTGGTGACATGTAAGTGGCACAGTCTAAATGCTATCAGTATGGAGGAGAAAGAGATCTTTAGGGCTGAACTAATGAGACAAGATAATATGGATTAGGCAGCGTTTAAATTGTATATTTTAAAATAAGGCTTTCAATAGATAGAGATGAAAATGGAGGAAATAAAGATGTTCCTAGTAAAATAAATGGCATGAGCAAGGGACTGAGACCAAGAAAATAAAATACATGTTTGGAAAATGGTGAGAAATCTAGGTTGAGTGGAGCATCAAATTGTCTATGGGATCAGTAGCAAATACAGCTGGTTGAAGCCAAGTCATGAAATTCTACTAACTCCAAGCTAAATAACATGGATTTTGTTCAATAGTTGATGAAGAACTACTGAAAAGGTTTTGTTTGTTTGTTTCTTTGGTTTTTTTTTTTGAAGAATGGTGGGAGGTTCATCAAAACAATGCTTTAGGAAAATTAACTTGGCTTTGTGTGCAGGCTAGACTGCAAATGGAAAGTGTAGAGAGGAGAGTGTAGATGTAGGGAGGCCATACTTAATACTTTATCCATCAAGGACCAAGTGGTGCCAACTTTATTAACCCCCCTGGGGGTAGATTGAGAAGGCACAGTGTAGTAGAAAGAGCATGGGCCTAGGTCTAGTTACAGAATGCTGGCTTCGTAACTTTGGTACTTGTGTGACTTGAGGTCAGTCACTTGATGTTTCTGAGGCTCTGTTCCCTCAATTGTAGAAGAGGGATAATTTTTATCCTGTTGTCTAGTTTCCATGGGGATTAGGACATACTTGACAACAGTAGCTACACAGTATTATGAATGATTGAATGTAGCATTGAATTCATTTGCCTATACTTTTTTAGTATTATATGGGGCGACTTCCATTTGCTTTGACTGGTGATCTATGCTAAAGCAAAATTATGAAAGCAGTTTATTAGTACAGCACCACTATACCTAGTATGTAAATTTTCTTTTGTATTCTTTGAAAAATCACCTCCATCTACTTGATTACTTAGGTCTTTATTCCAAATAGTAACTGCAATGTCAGCAGAAGCTTTTCAATAGTTGTTTCTCTAAATGCAGTATCTTTTACTCTTGCCAGAATAGGCAAAGTGTTAAGTGAAGACTCAATACTTTTTGTATTTTAATTTAATCAAAGAAGCAGTAATGGAATTTGAGGGCTACTGGCGGAGGCAGAGAGAGTTGTCTAGAACTCTTCTACTTTGTTCCATTTGTTTCTTACTCTTTCTTCCTTATTAGAGTTTATTTTCAATAACTTCCCTGGACTATGATTCTAGGCTGTTGGTTCCACGACATCACCACATCTATGAAAAAATTTGAGTATTGAGAAGTAATTTGGGTTTACTTTCCTTGAATCAAAGTTACTTAAACATTTAGGTGAAAGCTTGAGAGGAAAGGAATTTATCTATCAATAATTCAAAAACAATCTCACTTTTCCAATTTCTGCTTTACCATTACATATGCTAACACAGATTTTTCTGAAAAATGTTTGCAAAATGGAAATCTTTTTTAAGTTTAAGCAAGTAAAAATTGCTGAATGAAAAGAGATATGTTGGCCTTTGTCACTAATTTCTGTGTAATTCTGAGAGAAATGCTAGGTTTTTTTTTTTTTGTAAACAGAGATAAAATTCTCCAAATTTAATTTAGGAATGGAGATTACTACATCAGGCTCAGTGCCTAGATACCAAACACCAGCACCACCACCAGAACACCAAGAAAAAGATTTTCCTCCCCCACTTATTTTATAATGAAAAATCAAAAAGTTAAGGTCACAGTATCAGTAGTCCTCCCCTTACCCACAATGGATACTTTACAAGATCCCTAGTGAATGCCTGAAACTGTGGATAGCACCGAGCCTTATACATACTATGTAGTACTGTGTGTACTATGTTTTTCTCTATAGTACATTATAAACAAATACCATGGTATTACCAGTGCATGGGAAATTATTAATGGCCTTCAAGCCTATATGTTGTATTTCTACTGTGCTCCCGATAGGATGGACTACAGATAGAAAGCACATACCTGTGACTGAAGGTGGAAGAAAACACCATCGAAAATCTCATGTGAAATAGCTGTGGCAAAATGTAGCCAAGATACAAAAGAAAAAAAAAATCAAAGTCTAGTATTTCCAAATTCTAAAATTCTTTTTTTTGGATAGCTGATTTCATAGAAGTATACGTGGGTATTAATATCAGTATATATGTGCTTTGTCAAGTTCAGCTGAAATGAGAAAAGTAGATGTAATTGAGGTGTTCTATTGTGTGGATGTCCCCAACAATTATCCTTTATTTTTAATATTTATTTATTTGAGATGGAGTCTTGCTCTGTCGCCAAGGCTGGAGGGCAGTGGCGCAATCTCGGCTCACTGCAACCTCCGCCTGCTAGGTTCAAGCAACTCTCCTGCCTCAGCCTCCAGAGTAGTTGGGATTATAGGTGCATGCCACCATGACCGGTTAATTTTTGTATTTTTAGCAGAGATGGGGTTTCACTGTGTTGGCCAGGATGGTCTCAATCTCCTGACCTTGTGATCCTCCCACCTTGGCCTCCCAAAGTGCTGGGATTACAGGTGTGAGCCACCGCGCCTGGCCATCTCCAACAATTATCTAACCCTTCTGGACCAGATGTTTAAATTCACAGAGAAAGACTAACCCAACTAAACTCCAAACTTCCTCGAATTTTGAGTTAATCTGAAACAGCTGACCATATATAAAAATGTAGGGAGTTCTGACAGACACATAGCTTCTTGTGAAGATGAAAGGGATACCACCAAAAAATAAATAAACAAAATAGCAACAAGAAAGAAAGTGATACCACTACTAACAATGGGCTTATTATCAAGATTAAATGAGTTAATTTATTAGAACAGACCCTAGAACATGGTAATGGTAATGGCTATGTAGGTGTTGGCCGTATTATTATTATTACTATTTTTAGTGAGGCTCTCAATATTTTCATTGCCAGGTAGCAGAAACTGTCAATAGACAGCTCATTCCATCGGAATTTTTATAGACAGAGGGGAAATTCTGGACTTGTGTTTAGATAAGAGTATAACAGCTATGAAGTGGATTTGAAAAGATGGAACCCCAGATTTCCTTTTTTTTTCTAGCCACATCTCTTAAAATTTGTGTTTTATGACAAAAGAGATTGTCCTCACTCAAAATTAGTCTCAATGACCACATTACACCTTTTTTTTTTTTTTTGAGATAGTCTTACTCTGTTGCCTCTTAGTTCAGAGGTATGATCTCGGCTCACTGCAGCCTCTGCCTCCCGAGTTGAAGCATTCTCGTGCCACAGCCTCCCAAGTAGCTGGGATTACAGGTGTGCACCATCATGCCCAGCTAACTGTATTTTTAGTAGAGACGAGCATGTTGGCGAGGCTGGTCTTGAGTTCCTGGTGTCAAGTAATCTACCCACCTCGGCCTCCTAAAATGCTGATATTACAGGGGTGAGCCACCAAGCCTGGTCCACGCACCATTTTTTAAATACAATATGGTCAATCAACTGGAAACCACAAATCTAAATTATGCAAAGTAAATACGTAAAAAATGAACATCTTCTCTGAAAGAGATATTTTTTTACTGCCACTCCACCTATTTTTCTCTCTTTATGATGATTTAATAGTAAAACTACATTGCTTTTATAATGAAAAAAGCAACACATTTTCTCTTATTTGTTTTTGAGACATGGTCTTGTTTTTTGCCCAGGCTGGAGTGCAGTGGCACGATTATGGCTTACTGTAGCCCGGCTCAAAACATCCTCCTGTTTCAACCTCCCCAGATTTTGGGATTACAGGCACAAACCACTGCACCTGGCCCAATTTCATTTTTGAAAACTAACCATTCTAGTCAAAGTTACAGCAAGATGCCTGATAAAATGTTATTTACAATTTTTTTTTACTGTTTTTTTTATTTGCCAAGGTTCAAGAAAAGCAGCAATTTCTGAAAATCTTTTTGTCCTTTTGGACACTGATTTGAATGGAGCCCAGGTGGAAAGTGAACAAATGCTTTTGGCACTGAACAACATCCAATAACTATGAAAGGGGTTAGATATTCTAGTCTTGTCACTGGTGTCTCAGTAGCCATTGTGACATAGTTTGTAAAAATATTAGTCTATCAGGTGGGCTTCTGTTTAAATTATATGCTTATTCATAAGGAAAACTCTCTATAGGCAGATAAATGGAGTTGTTTATATATTTTAAATCCAAATTTCATTTAAAAATAAGCAATCTATGTGCATGGTTAAAATTTTAAAAGTGTATGAATGATCCGGTGAAAAGTCTTCTTCCCTATGCCTGCTCTAGTTCCCCTTCCTGGAAGCAAATAGTGCTTTTAGTTGCTCATGTATCCTTTAAGAGATGCTTTATGCATATGCAAATAATACACAGATATAGTCCCAATGTTATTGTGTAAGAAGAATGATGTCATAAGGAATTTGTGAAGCCTGAAATCTGTCTTAATAGAAATATATTCTGGGTAAGTAAGCTTCTCTATTTTTAATGTTCCAAAAAAGAATGAATGCCATCAATCATTCCATAATTACTGAGTTCCTACTACGTGTAAGGCACCATGCCAGATGCTGTTTGTACTGTCAAGTTGTCTTCGAAATTTTTCATATTTATGTCTTGTCAAATCAGATCTGCGCTCAAACTTTCCTATCTCAGAAAGGCCTTCCCTGATCCCCACTTGAAAGCAGCTCTCCCTTGCCCTGTCAACTCTATCACATCTCTGTGCTTTACTTCTTCTAGAGCTAAGGGGATTCTATAAGTTTTCACTATGTCTTCCTTTTGAGGTGAAAGAGAGTGCTGTTATCATTACAGAAGGATAACATGGGTAAATTGGCAATGTAACCTGAGATGGTTGGTCACCCTCTTCATAGCGTTTATATTGCATTTAGCATTCCAAGATAATGGACATTATTTTGCCCACTTATTTGTTTACTTGTAAGTTCCATGAAGCAGGAACTTTTCTTGTTCTAGGAAATCCATCACCCAGAAGAGTTCTTGACACAAAGTAAGTAGGTTCTTAATAAATATTGGTTGACTGAATGGATGACCCAAGAGTGCCCCATATTCTGTGTGGAATTGAGCATCCTTTGGTTGGCACTGGAAAATTGAAAAGCCGTAAAGGCACATTTGCTCAGAGTGCTCTTTCCCTAAACAGAGGGGGAAACAGGAGGCAACTTTTAATACTCAGATTTTGATCTGCAGCGTTTTCCGTGAAGACATGAGTCTGGTAGATAGGTACTAGCAACATCAACTGTTTTGTTACTTGCAAGGAGACTGAGGTGCTGTGGTCTCCAAGATAGGCCTGGTCTGAAGAGCAGATGAGTGGGATGAGAATGGTTATGGGCCAGTTGGACCTGGTGGTGAGTTAGTCCATAAGGAAACCTGTCTCCAAGCAGTGGAACAGCTGAATCCACATGACTTAGTCCATAGGACAAAAAAAAAAAAGAGCAGCTTTAAAGTGCCCTGCCATGTAGGCCCATTCATCTCCCAAGGAGGCGGGAAGCCAGTGAGATACAAAGGAACAAGCACCTTTCTGTGTCTGGGAAGTGGCTGGTCTGATCATGCACATGTACACTACACACACACACATACACACACACACACACACACAGATTATCAGAGTCCAATATACTTACACACACACACACACACACACACTGATTATCAGGGTCCAAGGGCTGCAAGAGTCAATTCTAGTAGAGAAGTCTGACATAATTCTCTACCATCTTACCTAAAACCAGATTAATCATTTAAATCAGGGGCCTGGGTTTTAGTTGCTTAGTAGCTCATTTTAAATTTTCCTTCTCCTTTGAAACAGAGAGGCCTGTGTGCTGCGTTATGCTGATCCATGGGAGAATTCCTGTAGGAGGAAGAGGCTGAAACATTGGCCTAAGGTTATTAAACAGAGCTTTCATAATAAATATGTCAATACCATTTCTGAAAGATTTGAATATTTCTCTCTCAGACATATGTTCAATTTTATTAGAGGAAATCATTCTGGTATCCTATTGGAATTGTTTAATTTTTGGGTATAATCTTAAGGTCCTTGATTTTAATGCTGCGGGAAATGAGACTCAGAGATTGAATAATTTGCCTTCCTTGACATTAACCGAGATAAGCTCCTGTTTTCAGAAGTTACAACTTTGGCTGGGCGCGGTGGCTCATGCCTGTAATCCTAGCACTTTGGGAGGCCGAGGTGGGTAGATCACCAGGTCAGAAGTTCTATACCAGTCTGGCCAATACAGTGAAACCCTGTCTCTACTAAAAATACAAAAAATTAGCCAGGTGTGGTGGTGTGCACCTATAATCCCAGCTACTCAGGAGGCTGAGGCAGGAGGATTGCATGAACCTGGGAGGCGGAGGTTGCAGTGAGCTGAGGTCATGCCATTGTACTCCAGCCGAGGTAACAGTGCAAGATTTCGT
This sequence comes from Ateles fusciceps, assembly GCA_036589455.1. Lineage (NCBI taxonomy): Eukaryota > Metazoa > Chordata > Mammalia > Primates > Atelidae > Ateles > Ateles fusciceps. Next base: position 379,246 of record JAZHEH010001615.1, read on the forward strand.
CTCAAAAAAAAAAAAAAAAGTTAGAACCTCTTCCTACATTTCACTTTAGGCATGTGTTTTAAAAATGACAGTTGGATATGGTTGAGAGCTCAGTTGCTAAAACTGCCAAACAACTTGTAACACATGTTTAACCAAATAAAATTATTTTCCCCAGCTCATGCCGGGCTAACAGCTTCCAAAAACTGTGTTCACCTTCATTTTCTCCTGATAAAAAGGGGGCTATAGCTATTTTTAAAGCTGGGGGGGGGGGGGGCTGAAGAAGAGAATATAAATTATAAATCTAGGTTAGTTGAATTTATTCAAGAAATTGCCAGACTGAATATGAATACTTGTGGAGTGTAAGTGAAACAAAAATGAGGCCTTTGGTGATCACAGATCTATTATCTATCTATCTTTCATCCTAGATTGGTTTTAGAATGAGAAGGAAAAAAGTGATTTTCTCATTTCTTACTCTTACACAATGAAGTGGTTAGCTAAATTGATACAAAGTGGCAACTTTAATGATCATTCTGTTGCAATACTGTTTACTAACAAAACAACAACAAGTCCAAACAAATAACGGTACGAAGAAAATCTCTATTCTGTGTAGCAAATGTTGGTCAGACTTTCACTACTGAGCCACATATTTGAAAAGGACTTGATATTGAGAAACACCTCTAATCAGTCTTCGATGTTTGTAGTAACAAGCCATAACAGATCTACCACCTTTCTGTTTAGGCCCCAATATGAAATGCATATGAATGTTATAATTTTGTATAATTCCAGGAGAAACAACCAACAATATTATTCACCTTTTTTCCCCTAATAGTGAAAAACCCCAAATATGATAAATTTATGGATTCTGCTCTTTGCTGAACACAGTGCTTTACAGGTAACATCTGGTGATAAGCCATCACTCTTCTTATTTTATGTAATGAGGAACCTTAAATACAGAAATCTTTAAGGACCTATTCAAAGTCACACAAATACTGAGAAAATTCTATGGTAATAATTTTATCTGCAGGTCAGATCTGCACCTTACTTTCAATAATCAACATAGGGCCAATCAGTTGCATTATTTTACTACATACAACCTCTTATTTTAGAATCAAAGAATGCCATGCCTATATGCCACCAGGAACACCTGAACTACCTATTCAAAAACTTGCATCTTCACTCTTCTTGGAGACATTATGTCGTCATCACCTGCTGCCACTAGATGGTGCTTGTCATCGAAACAAAGGTCCTTCCTCTTTTCTGTTTTCTTTAGATGCCTATTAGGACCTTGGATGATAGGAAGGAAATTTGATTAATAAGCTAAGTACTGGGCAGGTATTCTAGAAGTCATTTAGTACAGAGAGTTACTGATTAAAAAGTAAACAAATGATTATCAGTAAAGCTTACTTACATCGTTTTTCTGATTCTATCAATTTTTCTGCTCATTCTTCTTGTCACCAAGCTGTGTGAACCCCAGGGCAAAAAGAACTAATAAATCTTTCTCTGAGCTTGTGAGAATCAAGAGATATAACACAAGTTTTAGGAGAGGTGAACAAAAATCTTAGGATTCATGGTTATCACCCCGGAAAAGCAATCAAAAGTGACCACATGCAGAGTTTATAAGAAAAATTAATCAATGACCTTTCAAATGAAAACACACACATATCTAGTGGACACTAATCAATAGGAAATAAAACATGCTCTTTTAATTGTGGGATAGCAAACATCAAGTAATGAAAATGATAACAGGTTGCAAACCCTTTGCCAAAGACAACTCTTTTTCTCATTAATTTAATTCTCATTAATTTGACACACACCAAATCTCACCTCCGTAGTACTCTCATTCTCTCCCTGCCTCCCACCCCACACACCAACTTTATGCTCCTTTTAGGGTAAATTCTTGCCAATCTTGGTACTGAAATGCCTTTGGGAGTTACCTATTTAGCTTATGTGAAGGAGAGTTTGATATATTTTGCAGCAGAATGCTTGCAAAATGTGTTTCTTGAACTTTTTCTTTTCTTATTCACCAACACTGACTGTTCATGGCTGCTTCACGATTATAATGAGAAATTGCCAGCTATGTTGAAATACATAATCCACAGTGTGAAAAACTGCTGAACAGCAGTGGCAAATTCTTAATACAAAAGTGACTTCCCTTTGCCTATTAGCTTCCTTCGGGGTTGCTGATTCTTGCAAACCACCTGCGTAGGGAGTGAAAGTTAATTTTAACATTAGTCTAGAAATAGAATATAATTACTTAGGTGAAAACTTTAAATGTAATTTTTTGTTTTATCTTTGGTTTTGAGTTTCCTATTAAAAATTCCTGGTGATATTCTGATGAATATCACTGCAGTGGGTTATGTACAATGTGTGAACATATATGTGAGCCAGATGTGACAACAGACACATGACATTAGTACATTTTAATTGTAGACATCAGACCCATTGGGGTGGTTCCTTGTGCCTTCTAAGCATTAACTAAAGTTTTTAAAGGTACAAGTTTTTTTTAAAAGATATAAGCTCCATACCTGCTTTCCAAGCACTGGTCAGGTACCATGGATCTCTGGATCTCTTCCAGTTTTGAATACTAGAAAGAAAAGCCTCTGTCCTCAAATTATTTCCTCCGTACCCCCCATTTTTTTTTCTCTCCTTGGAGGCTCTATTAGCTATAGCTTTGTATTGAAGAAAGGCTGGGAACAAGGAGCAGTTGGTACGTGAAATCATTTCTCTTGAGCTTTATGTGTTTTAGTGGCTACTGTTGAAAACACAATTTGCTCAGTGACGTCCACATATACATTACATATAATATGTATTACTAGAAAATGATATACACTTGCATGATATACCATGCGGTTGAAATCCATTAAGTGATTATTCTCTAGCAGTACCCAGAACAATAGATGGTGTCTGTGCTGATAGTCTGTTCATATCTTAATGGTTTACTTATGATTCAACGGTTTACTGATGGCATTGGTGCTGGGTCATTGGTATATTGTTTGCTTGGCAAAGGGTACTTGAACCTCATTAATTAGGGAACAGAATAAATACAAATAATCACTTTGCATGCTCAAGAAACCGCTTTGAATGGCTAAGGCTGTTTTCCTAACTCCCAAGGAAGACAGAAAGGCACCAGTGACATAAGTGAAGGACACAGTTTGACAACCACCGTATCCTCAGACAACTTTTGTTAAAGATGAACAATGACTTAATACTGTGTTATGGCAGCACTCTATACGCCCCAAGTTTTAGAAAGTAGAGTCAGGAGTGATCTGGGCTGGGAAAACGCATGCACTTTTAGGTCTGCATGGAAGCACAGGCTCTCCCCACTGGCGAACTCTTCTGAGTAAGACAAAAAGCTGGACCTAGCACCCAGCCCAGAGCGTGAGAGAGAAGGAACCCAGGAGGCAAGAGCGACAGGTCTGGAGCCGGGTCCTTCGCCAGCTCAGCTAGGGCGCTGCGCGCAGAGCCCGAGCCCCCGGCGGAGGCGGCGCGGCTCGAGGCCCCTCCCCGCCGCGGAGGCCCGGACGGCTGACGCCGAGCGGCGGCCCGGAGTGGTGGGGGCCGGGCGGGCGGGCGCGAGCGAGGGCAGGGCAGGGGGCCGGCCGAGGCCACTTACGGCTTTAAATATGGATCGCAGGCTCGCGCTCGCGGCACAGCCTTTGCTGCGGCCGCCTTCTCTGAGCCCCTGCACCCCGGCTTGCTCCCGAGGGGGCGCCCGGGCCGGGCTCCACTGCTGCAGTGTTAGTTACTGGCAGTAACATCAGAGATCCCCATAAATATACAGGAGCTGCAGGAGGCAAAGTAGAGTAGACGCCCGCGCTCTCACACACTAGCTCGCCGAGCACCACGCGGGCGGTGTAGACATCGCCCCCGACCCACCTTGTCCCCTTTCCTCGCGGGCCGTTCAGGTTCCAGTGCTGCCTGCTCGGAAGACCCTCCCGCCCAGCGCCTTTGCCCCGCTCTCCCGCGCTCGCCTTCCTCCGGAGCGCGCACCCCACTCGGGCGGCAAAGTTGTGACTACTTGGACGCGGGTGACCCGCGCCCCTCTCTTTCCGCGCCCCGCGCAGACAACTTCCCGCGGCTCGGCCCCGCCGCGTCCCAGGCTCGCGCCTCCGGGGGATCCCAGGCCCCCCAGCCTCCAAACCCGGCGGCGCGCCGGGCAGCGCTTCGGTGGCGGCGGCGGCGGCGGCGGCAGTGGCCGCTGCAGCCCCACACTCCGCCGCCAAACTGGAGGAGCGACGGAAGCCGGACCCCAGGAGGTGAGCGCCTGGCCCTGGCAGCTGCAGGGAGGGTCGATGGGGTCCCTGGCTCCACGGCGGCGGCGGGCGCGGGCCCGGGGCCGATCCCGGAGGGCGCGCGGGCGGCCTCGGCGCGCTCCTGGGAGGGAGAGAGAGGTCAGTTGCGGGCCGGGCATCCCCGGAGCTGGGCGCGGGCGGCGTGTGGAGGCTGCTCGCGGAAAAGTACTTTTTTTTCCTTCTTAAGGTTTGGAGGAAGAGTTTGGGTGGTCCCGCTTCCTCCCTCATTGCTAAGCCCCCTGAGCGCAACTGGGCATCGTTACGAGGACTGCGGGGCCAGTGTCTGCGGCGGGCTGGGCGCAGGCTCAGTGACACGTGTGTTGCTGTGAGCCTGGGTGGTCGCCCTGTGACCAGGCACCTGCTTGAGAGGAACGCATCCCCCAAACCCATCACAGGGGGAGACGTGGGGACTCTCGGTGCTACCGAGGCCGCAGCCCCCACTTCACTGCCCGCTCTAGGACGGAGCATTTACATCTCTCCCTGGCACGCCGAAGGCGGGGGTGGGGGGGTGAGTCAGGCAGATTGTCTGCAAGTGGCACACACACATTTATTTGCAATGGATTTGGATAGGGGAGGCAGAGGTTAAATTGGAATTTCTTTTGGCCAGCGACAGCGAACCTCTTCCTCAGGTACTGGGCAGCATGTGCGTCTTGGCAAAGAGAGGTGATTTCTTTTTTCTTAAGTGCATTTTACTCAGCCGTTGCCAGTCCGTTAATAAGTCACCAAGGGAAGGCAGGAGTTGGGAACTACATCAGCAAACCGCAGCAAGCACCATTAACACAAAAGTTCTTACAGAACAAAAAGAAAAACTTGAACTCGACGTGAAAGATGGAGAAGGAAGCAGTTCTACCTCTGTTCTGTCAATTTTTTCAGCGCCCTGTAAAACTGTTTTTTCTACCCTTTCTTCCCTCTCAAGGCCCTACCTTCTCAGCATAATTGATCGCAGCAAGCTCTTTCCATCTTGACACTGAAGAGCAGCGACCCCTTTCGCTTACCCTCCCCATTTCTTTTCCTAGCTCACTTCAGTGGCCTGGAAAGTTGCTCCTAATGAGAAATCAAGAACACTGGGCTGTACTAAACGCTCATCGTCTCAAATCCTGGAACAGTTCCTTTCCTAAGAGACACTGCATTGTACTGTATTTCTCTTTTTTCTTGTATCTTGGAACTTGGAGTTGTAATATTAACCTGAATTAAATTAATTAAAGTGTGCATTTCTCATTTGGGCTTTTTTTTTTTCAGTGTGAATTGAGTAGATTGGTCAATACCTTTAGAACAATATTCAGTAGTTTTTTTACAGCCACTGTAATGGCTTTTGAAAACGTTTCTGACTACAACTCTCTTGTGTCTATCATACTAGCATGTAAATAATTTACATGGCCATTTTAGTACTTGGACGGAAGATATTAGCATAACTTCATTCAAAGGAAGTGTGCCTGTTTATTTTTCTATAGCTTTTATAGCTGAGAAAAAATTTTTACTTTCATTTTAAAGTTAAAAGTTCTGATAGGATTCTGGTCTTTGTGTTAAATCTTGAAATTGAATGGTTTGCTTTAACCGTATCCCAGACTGTCAAGTAAGATGACGCAGAAACTCTCATATATGTAGGTGGAGACAGGAAAGCAGTACCACTGCATTATGAACTGTTGAGGCAGAGAGCATTTGTAGGAGTGGGGGTGACAAGGACAAGATTGGATATTTTGATAGTTCCAGGCATGTTTGAAAAAACTGAAAACTAAGAAACCCGCAACATTTTGGATTAGGTGTTCTTCAAAATGAGGGTTTTGGTGCCATTTGCTCTTTTTTTTTTTTTTTGATACGGAGTCTTGCTCTGTGACTGGAGTGCGGTGGCGCAATCTCGGCTCACTGCAATCTCCATCTCCTGGGTTCAAGCGATTCTTCCACCTCAGCCTCCAGAGTAGCTGGGACCACAGGCGCGCGCCACCACGCTGGGCTAATTTTTGTATTTTTAGTAGAGAGGGGATTTCACTATGTTGGCCAGGATGGTCTCGATCTCTTGACCTCGTGATCCACCCACTTCGGCCTCCCAAAGTTCTGGGATTACAGGTGTGAGCCACCGCGCCCGGCCCCATTTGCTGTTTTGGGGTCATTTCTGGAGACTTGCAACCATTCATTAGACACCTTACCCAATGACATCGACAGGATGTATTGTCAGTTTAGATTAATGTATTTCTTTTAGTTCATGTAGTCAATATTAAGTAACTTTAGATGTTTGAATGTTAGTGCCATTATTTCAGTCTTTTAAATGATTAAGAGACATTTTGGATTTACAAAAATGTTGTGTGAAAGAAATACAGGCAATCAGATTTAGAGGAATAATGCAATAGAAATCGGGTAACCTTTAGGACAACTTCCAGTAGGCCTTGATGTAATCTCACTTTTCACTGAGTGCTGGCAGGTACAGTTTTGAGGTTCTGATCCCTTGTTCTGATAGCAAGAGTGATATCTGGCCATGCTTACATCTTGAAGGAAAAGACAACACTTAAGGAAATGCAAACTAGCTGGTGAATCATGTAAATAAACAGGATTCCCTGCCTGCCTCTAAGAGTGCTGTAGACCATGAGAACTACTTTTCTTAGGGGAGAAGAGTCCTGAGAGACTCCTGGACTTAAGTGTGGTGAGATACATTATCTTTTTCTTAGAGTTTCTTTGGCTTTATTTAAAATAATATGAATGAAATCTAAGACTGGAATTGATAGATAAGATTGGGATTGGAAAGAACAAACTGAGAAGAGGAAAACCTTATAAGGATTAAAATTTCTAAGCAGCTTTTTCTTAATTGCTAAATGGAAGGAATCAAAATGCATGATTTGATGGGACAAAGGAAGCTATAAGTAGAACATGTATCTCAGTTGATGCTGTTTCCAAGGACAACCTGTGATTTATGAAATTTATGTATTTTTTTAGGGAGTCATTTAGCAAAATGGATAAAGAACATCCAGGAAGCTAGTAAGACTTTACAAAACTAGAACTCACTATTTTTATATAATGTAGGAATCTTAGAGGAAAGAAGGAATAAGTTTTATATAAGGTCAGGGCTAAGTTGTATTCCAAATACATTTTGTCTTTCTCCCAATATTTAAACACTTGATACGTTTGGGTTGCAAAATGGAAAATATGCTGCTGTTCTTCTGACATGAGGATGATCTTTTATATTCTCAGTAGTGTACACCTTTGGTTATTTTTTCAGCAATAGGGATGGATTCCCCTTTACTCAGTTCTGCCTAATGTATGTTTACACACACACATGCACACGCACAGACACACCCCCTAATCTGTAGAGGTGGCTGATTTAATTTTGTGGAAAGCCACATGAACTACTTTCATTATACTTCTGTGGCAGTGGCTCTTAGTGCATTTTGGCAGCCTCAGCAGTGCAATGACATTTCTAACAAGACATTGAAAATACGAGAGCCAGGTGTAGTGGTCTCAGATACTTTGGAGGCTGAGGTGGGAGGATCACTTGAGCACAGGAGTTCAAGGCTGTCATGTGCTAATATGCTATAAAATTGTGCATGTGAATAGCTACTGAACGTCAGTCTCGGCAATATAGTGAGATCCTGTCTCTAAAAAAATGGACAAGTGTATAAATGCAAACGGCTTTATTTACTTGCTGTGGCAAAGGAGAGATAAAACTTTTTCTTCCAATCTTCTTAATGATGCCAATAATTTTATTCCTTAATGATAATGTCTTACCTGACTCTGCAGATAGATGGTTCCAGACTTACTATGTTCGATTTAAAATTTTTCAGAATTACAATGGTGTGAAAGCATTCACATTCAGTAGGAACTGTACTTCGAGTACTGATAACAACATTCCGTTTTTCACTTTCAGTACAGTATTCAATAAATTACATGAGATATCCAATAGTTTATTATAAAATAGGTTAGGCTTTGTGTTAGATGGTTTTGCCTAGTAGGAGAATGTAAATGTTCTGAACACATCTAAGGTGGGTTAGGCTAAGCTATGATGCTCGGTAGGTTAGTTTTATTAGACACATTTTTGACTTATAGTATTTTCAATTTATGATGGGCTTATCAGGACATAACCCATTGTAGGTTTAGGAGCCTTTGTATTGGAAAAGGATGGTGCTAGAAACAGTAATGTTGAAACTATGTGCCTCTGTAGTTGTTTGCATAAACCAAAACATCATCTTGTTTCTCTTCCCTGAAAACTAAGTAAATGTAAGGGATTGTTGCTCATTGAAATGAAGAGGAAACTGTGACAGAGAATTCTCTATGCTTTTCTTAAACATAACTGTAAATTATTGGTGGAGGTAGGAATGAATATTTTATCTTTTGACTGGTGATACATGTTTGTCGAATGACCATCAGTGAATGGGTGACTGTTTTTTTAGTCACAGCAGAAGATACTAAAGCAGATAAAAGTTTATTCTGTTTTAAAGTGACAGTTTCCATTTTGTATGGGTAATTCTGCTCAGTATCAGTGTCCACTTGCCTCAACTTCATTTCAGGTTCTGCAATCCATGGAATGTTTCATGAGAGAAGAATTTTCAATTTGGGTGTACCAGTTTTAGCTCCAATCTTGAGAGCTAACTTTTGTTTTTCATGTAGAATGAACACAGAAAGAAATTAAGTGAAGTTAGGATGTTAAAGGAGATAAATAACCACCATCTGATATTTTGGATTTTTGTATTTTTACTTGGTGGAGAATTGTGTGGAAAAGGTGTACTCCTTGACTTGAATTTAACTTGAATTTCTGTATTAGAAACCTTAAGAAAGTTTTAAATAATATTCCTAGTATACTTTTTTGGGATTAAAAAATTCAGTATGAATAAAAATACAGAATGAGAAAAAATATGTTATATTTAACACTGCTATAATATTTGGTGAGTGACACAACTAGAAAAATCTATTCTTAATATATTGAAGACATCTTATTTAAGAAGAAATTGGTGATTTCTTTTTTTAAAGTATATTCACTGATTAATATTCTTCTTAATACTATTTGCAAGTAGGTAAACTTGTGAGATATGGGTTTCTATGTTAGTTAATTCTAGCTTTGGCCTGGAGATCTAATATTCACTGATAAGATCTAGTAACAACTTCATCTATTTGGATCCCCTACATTTGGCCTGTTCCCCCAGCAAAAAGCCTCTGAGCAGGCAAAATAGAAGGTAAAAAAAAGACATACATTAGACAGGATTCACTTTACTCCCAGGAAATCCCCTCAGAGTGGGTTTACTTTTAATACGAATGCTGTTCTATGATTGATTATAAAGTTTCTAATCCCATAGCAAACAGTAAACTACGAAGTAGAAGGTTGAAATGGGCTTTATTGGCAGATACATGGAAAACACTGGAAAGTGCCTGAGAACAGCTTGGTAGTAAAGGAAAAGGTAGATAGAAGTAAGAACTAAAGCAAGCACAGTGGTTGAGGACTATTTAGATGTGGACTCTGATAGCATCACTTCATTGCACCCCCTTCTCCCTCCCTCACTTTCTCCTTTCTTCCATCTTTTCTCCTCCTCCTTTCCCTCTGTTAAGTTTTTATTGAAATACATATGGTCAGAAAATTTCACGTCATCATACCATCAGTAGACAGCTCAGTGATTGACCTAAGTGAACGCATCCATGTAACCAGCGCCAAGACTAAAATCTAGGCTAGTGCTGGCATCTGGAAGCCTTCTTTAACTCCATCTGCAAGTCATTACTTCCCCCCCAAGGTAAACGCTCTCCTAATTTCTGAGACAATAGGTTACTTTCACCTGTTACTGAACTTTCTGTCAGTGAATTACGTGGTATGTATTCTTGTGTGTGACTTCTTTTCTCAACATTATGTTTGTGAGAATTATTCTTGTTTTGTGTGAAGCATCAGTTTATTCTCATTGCTACATAGTGTTCTACTTTATAGAACACCGCAGTATATTTATCAATTTTGTTCCCGATTTACTCATTTTGTTTGGGTTGTTTCCAGTTTTTAGCTGTTATGAATAGTGCTGCTATGACCATTATTATATATGTCTTTTGGTGAACATGTGGGAATTTCAGTTGTGTGTTTTGCCAGTTTCATTGATACGACGGTTTTAGTAGATAGTGCCTTCCTTCAGAGTTGGTACTAATTCACATTCCTACCAGCATTGTATGAGAGTATCATCTACACCACATCCTTACAAAAGGTGTTTTTTTAAAAAGCCATTCTATTGGATGTATAGTTGTATCACATTGTAGTTTTAGTTTGCATTTCTCAGAGTACCTTTTTTATCTTTTCATCTGATTATTGTCTACATTTTTTTGTAAAGTGCTGGTTCATGTTTTTTGCTCATGAGGCTTTTTATTCAGTATCTTTTCCCAAGTAAGGAAGATTTTAATACTTGGGGCATTAACTTCTTTTATTTGTTTAGAAGACTCAGCTAACCATCAGCTAACCAGGCAAACTCATTCACCGGTGCTTCCATCTAATAAGTAAATTCATTGGATAAAGAGATTACAAACATTTTGAACTTGTAAACATGATAGTCTGGATCTTTGAAACTTTATCCCTAAAAAATAAAAAACCCAAACCAAAACAATACTAAACAACTTTAATACAGCACTCAGAAACATGCAGAACTTGTCCTCAACGCTTTTACATAAACTTAGAGCATCTTGTAATGTTGATTGCCCAATGACCAATGGAGATTTGTATTTGGAAGGTACAAGCTGAACATCCAGCTCTCTTACTTATTAGTTGTTTGATTTTTGAGAATTAAAAAAATCATCTATGTCTCTCTTTTTCATTATTAAAATAATTATAAAACCTCATTCACAGAGAAGTTAGGAGGAACAAATAAAGTGATCTTTATGAAATTTTGTTCAGCACTGTAAATGGCCATACATATGTTAGTTATTATTATTGTTATTGTATTCTTCAACATTCCTTATTCTTGAGTTCAATTGTGCCAGCACTGAGAACAGTTCCTGGCATATTAATAAATGTTTGTTGCCTGAATGAATGAACAACACATTTAGGCATCTTTCTTAAGCTGTTACTCTGAGTGACTCAAAGTGTGCTTTATATTTTTTTCCTCTAGGACTTTTACTTTTTATTGCTAAAGCTGAGTTGGAACCAAGGTTCATCAAGCATCAGATTGAAAAATTCAGTCTAATAGCCAGCAGTTTGCAGTCAGCCATTTCACTATATAGTTCATATTAAATGTATGCCCCCTAACGCACACATGACTTGCAGAACCCTTGAAAATGATTACACTGCTCTTCACTCCATGAGTGATCCCCCAAAGCTTACACACTGAATATTTTTAGCTTCTATAATTAGAATGGCCACAAAGTTCCAGATTTTAAATATAACAGTGGGTTCTCCAGTGCTAATACTTTGGAAACCATGTTTCATGTAAAATCAAACATTTAAGGATGAATAATAGCTAAAAACTGGAGCTTTGATAACACCTTTTCAGCATAATACGAATAAGGTGTTTCACAGATATGTTGAGTACGGTATGAGAGCAAACAGCATACACCTTATAAACATTTGTGTAAAACAACAATTCTTAACCCTTTGATAGGTCTGACTTTCAGCTGTTGGTTGATATTGTGACTCTCTTTATTCAAAAAGTGGTTTGGAATCATATCATTTTTATTTTTAAATTAAATAGAATTAAAATTTGTGTGATTTTTGTTTTGGGGAATTACGTGATCTTCCTTTAAATAATAGTAGATATCCATTTGAAAAATCAGGTTTGCAGCAGAAGGAACTTGGATTTCTTTATAGAAATGGAGTTAGATTTTCTTACCCAAAGACTGATACTCTTTTTCTTTTTTCCTGTATTGAGCTTTTTTTTTTAAAGAGTTTATGGCGGTCTTTGTTGTTTGCTGCCATCATTTAAGTATAGCTGTTCCGTGGTACTCAGAATACCGAGCATGTAACATTTTACTTTGGAATAACGTACGTCAGTCTATATTTTATAAGGAGGTTTACGTATTAGGTAGTAGACCTCGTGTGCTTGACGCAAATGTGGCTAATTTTGAGTGACTTAGTGGAAAACGGAATCATCTGGTATAGTAGACAGCTTTTGTTTTCTGTTACAGGCATAGTGCTATGGAAAATTGAAATAAATACAAAGGGTAATTATGGTGAACCTTGTTAAACTACAGTTTTACAAATAGTGAATTTCAGAAAAATCTCATCTCCTGTTCTAAGTGATTTCATTCCTTTGAGAAGTTAAACTGGCTCTTTTTAAAACAAATGCATCCAGGTGTGCCTGGTTATTGCTGTATTTAATGTGGAAGGAAGGCTCCTCCTTTCATTTCTCACTTGACACGTGGGATTTAAAAAACAAGGGTTCTATGGATTTAGGGAAGGATACCTGTTTAACAAATAGGATTATGACAATGAAAGTATCTAAACTGATCTCCCAAGGGAATGGGATTATTTCTTCCATGGAAGACTCATTTCCATGCAGCATGGAAATCTGTTGTCTATATGGCCTTATTGAAATATTCCTAGTGTCTCTAATACAAACTAGGTTTTGCACCTTCTACCCCAGAAGGATCAGGAATGAAGTCCTGAAAGTGATATTTGATGAAATATGTTTTGTTCTGAGTGAGGAATCAGTGGGACCATCAGTTAGGCTGAAAGTTTAATGGGATCTTGAGTGCTGATGGCTGCACTCCTGAAACTCTCTCCTTGTGTATTGCGTGACCACAGCTGCAGCGAGACATCACAGTTGAACTGCTTCACAAATTCCTTCGATTCCTTTGACCTCTGGAGACTATGTCCTTAGGAATGTGAGATGAGCACTCATGATGTTAGCAGAAAGTAGGGCCTCATGGTAGGGAGTTTGCTAAAGTACTGATTACAATCGCCTTTGGAAAATGGCTGAGCATTAACAGATTAAGCAGAAACACACAGCTCACACATTTGCACTTTCACAAGTTGAGCCCCTTTGCCAGGGAAAAGAGAGAAGGCCAATAGGAAAGATCTCAAAAGATTTAGATAAACTAGATCAGATAACTTCCTTTGAAAAATCTATTAAGGAATGAAATAAAAACACCACTCCAAAAACATCAGAAGAAAATATAGTTCAAACACTTACATATTTTTATTGCCAAAACCTTAGGCAGTGAATTCTACACTTTAATTGATCACTTTATTGCTTACTGTTTTGCACTGCCCTTTAATTGTTTCATATATGTTCATGTTGTCTTCCTACACTGTATACTTTCCTACCCTTTCTATCAGTGTGTCTTTCCTGGTCCTCGTAGTGGCCAGAAAATGCTTATTTAATGGGGAGATACTTTAAAAATGTGGACAGACCAGAGATGCCAAATCATCTTTTCCAACTTTATTTAAACTGTATTTCTGGCTGGGTGTGGTGGCTTATGCCTGTAATCCCAGCACTCTGGGAGGCTGAGGTGAGTGGACTGAGATCAGGAGTTCAAGTCCAGTCTGGTCAACATGGCGAAACCCCATCTCTACTAAAAATACAAAATTTACCTGGGTATGGTGGCAGGCACCTGTAATCCCAGGTACTTGGGAGGCTCAGGCAGGAGAATAGTTTGAACCCAAGAGGTGGAGGTTGCAGTGAGCCGAGGTTGCACCACTGTACTCCAGCTTGGGCAACAGAGCAAGATTCCGTCTCAAAAAAAACCAAAACCCAAAACTGTATTTCTTCTGGAGATATTCCTCCAATGCAGGGGCTGTGATCATTGCTATTAGGCTTTTAATATATTTCTTGTGAAATTCGTTGTAATGAAATTTGGAATCCAATAGCTTTGGGGAAGAATCTTTGTTATTACAGTTTGTGATGTATTATAGTTCCTTGGAAAAATTGCTTAACTTATTTTGATATGGCTGTATTTGATCTGTTCTTTGAGTTGTATTCAATTTTACTTACTGATTATTTGAGATTAGAAATAAATTGTTAGCACTTGTATAAAAAAGCTTTTTGTTTTTAAATACAGGCTCACTAGAAGTTGCAAAAATATAGTGCAGAGAGTTTTTCTGTACGTTTTACTCAGCTTCCCCTAATGAACACCACTTTAAAGATGCCTAAAAAGGTTTTTACCTAAAAAAGATTTATGAGGAATTGCAATTTTTATGCCCTCTCTGAAGAAATACGTATTTATTAATCACTGATTATAACCACAGATTATAAAAAATACGGAGTTAGAGACCTGCTAACTCTCTATTTTTAGGGGTTGTGGGTTTCCATTGGAAAAGGTGCTCATGTGACAGGCAAGAAGGAAGAGTCATTCATTCACTTATTTATTCATATCTCTGTGAATTTGGTGTTTGCCTCATTCAAATCATTTTTAAAATATTGGTCATATTGATTACATTGAACTAAGAGTTTGAAGTGCAAGTGTTGTTCCTATAAAATCTTTGGAAAATATAATGCTAATAAAAGTGAATGAGAGTAGAACTTCTTTATGGTACAGGTGTTAGGGCAGCATGATAACACTGGATTTTTATGTAAAGGTGAGAGAATATCATTGCACTATATATCTCTATGTGTTAGGTGTATGTTCTTGCCTTACAATATGTGTGAATGCACAATATATTTAGACGTTTTGGAACAGATGTTTCGTTTAGTACATGTGCATAATATTTCCAGTGAAATCTCAGTGTTTCACTACTCTTTAATATATTGATGAATATTACACTTGAACATGCATTTGAGTTCAATTATCTCTTAATAGGGACCTTTAAATGCTATATATCTATGTTTGTCCATGTATCTGAACCTGATGCAGTCTTATCTGGAATACTCCTTTGAGGGTTTTTTCTTGCACCTCAGAGCAGATGTAACTGGGAAGGGTCTAGAGAAACACACTGCATATCATGAGAATGGAGGAGTTTCTTTAAGAGAACACACAGAAAGTTATTTGAATGCTTATGGTCTTGAACAATGAAGTGTGAAGTCTGAAAGGAGACCTCACTAAAGCCTGTAATGTCATGAACACTTTCCCCAAATCCAAGAATATCAGAACCAGGAGCACCACGTATAACTGAGAGAAATAGCTGCGTGGCTCATGCCTGTAATCCCAGTGCTTTAGGAGGCTGCGGCAGGAGGATTGCTTGAGGCCAGGAGTTTGAGACCAGCCTGGGCAGCATGGTGAGACCCTGTCTCTACAAAATTAAAAAAAAAAAATGTATATATATATATATATATATATGTAGCTAAGAAAAATAGGTTTGGCTTAAATTTTTTAAAAGTTTAAGTTTATGCAGTAGGTATTTATGTGGGCAGATTTTTACCACAAGAAGAGAAACTGGATCCTCTAACAGGAGAAGTCCAGGACAAATCATTGGGTGGATTAAGTATTTATACAATTTAAAAGAGAAGATGGACATTTGGTAAATAGACCTAATCTTTTGGGTGGTTATTCTCTCTTTACCCAGGACTTTACCCAGGGTTATCCTCCTTTCACAGAACTTTGTTCAAGTCACTAATCATTTTGTAGAATCATTTCCTGTTCTTCGAAGTTGTTGTCAGATGTCACTGAAAGTTGATCTGGAGGATTGTGAGTCTGACCACACATGACACTTCCTATAAAGTTTACGGGCCTCAGCGTGTCTTATCTCAGCTCTTGACCTTGACTAGAAGGCACTAGTGTACATGCATGGTTACATTTGAGGTTATAAAATGAACACTTAGAGTTCCTTATAAAATTTCTATGAATCAAGCCCACACCTTGCTACTGATAACATGAAATTGGATGTTATTTCTGAATTGAAACCAACATTTTTGGTTTGGGGTTCATTTGGTATAATCCCACTAATCTGAAATAGTTTACTTTTCCAAATAAATGCAATATATTTTATTTTGGGAGGGTTTAAAAATTATCCTCTTGGATAGCTTTTTTAAATTTAATACTACATATGCAAATTAAAGAGCTTGGAAAGTCTGGTGCCATGTATTCCTGTTCAGCCTACAGCTCTTAGCTTTTGTGTTAGATGGACTCTACCACATGGGCTTGAACAACACAATGTCCTTTACTTATTCTTATTTTTATTTTTTGAGATGGAGTCTTGCTGTGTTGCCCAGGCTGGATTGCAGTAACATGATCTCCGCTTACTGCAACCTCCGCCTCCCGAGTAGCTTGGACTACAGGAGCCCACCCTCACACCCAGCTAAGTTTTGAATTTTTAGTAGAGATGGAGTTTCACCATGTTGGCCAGGCTGGTCTCTCGAACTCCTGACCTCAGGTGATCTGCCTGCCTCAGCCTCCCAAAGTGCTGGGATTACAGGCGTGAGCCACTGTGCCCAGCCCACAGTGTCCTTTATATAAAAACCAGAACAGCAGAAAAAAGCAGTGTAGAACATGTGGCCCAGGCTGCTACTTGAGTTGAGAGCCAATAGAATAAGAAAGTGAGGATTTAGTACTAAAGTGTGTCTGGGGATATGGGATCTAACAGAATCCCTATGGCTTGGAGAGCAGTGGTGGGATGATGTGAAAGCCTTATTAGGTACTCTGCAGTCTCTGTGGAATCAAGGAAGAGGAAATCATATTTTGAGGAGTCTGATTGTGAGAAACTGTGAACCTGTCTGCTTAAGTTATGAGTGGCCTGTTTATCTGCTGCCAACAGGGTATGAAATAGTCACTTTCACTGAATTTTCTGATAATTGAAGCTTACTTACCTAATTATCTAAACTAAAATTGTCTCAAAATATTTTCTGATATACATAATTTTAAAATGAATTGCACGCATTTATATTCAGTCTCAACATATTGAATATAATTTTCCCTCTTGTTCATCTGTTGGTATTCATTATATAATTCAGATGCAGTCTCAGGTCTGGAGACGTGGAGTTATTGCTCCTACACTGAGTGTGTCCATGTCATTATGCCTTAATCCTTGTTTAGACACAGCTATGACACCCTCTTTACAACGTAAAGGATAAGCAAAAGGATGTGTAAATGTATCCTGGCAGGAAAGTGGTATTATTGACTGTTCATTGGCCATCAGCAAAGGGACCTGACTAGAAGGATATGAAATGATGAGTGTAATGTTTGACAGGTTGATGGTTGCAGCAAACCATCATGGCAGGTGTATACCTACGTAACAAACCTGCACATTCTGCACATGTATCACAGAACTGAAAGTATAATAAAAAAAAGAAAAGAAAGGATGGGTGGTGAGCACAGCTGACACACCCCACAAATACCTGGGGGACCTCAAGAAGGTTGCTGAGATCTAGCAAATTTCTGCTATTGTTATTGAGACCTCTCGGCTCAATAGGCTGTTGAGGTCTTTGGAAACCTCCATCAAAATTGTTTTCCAAATCCTTTGTGACTGTCAGGGTTTCCCTGTCTGAGTTAAGAGCATGAGCTCTGGAGTCAGAGAGCCCCGGCTTGAATCCTGTCTTTACCATTGTCTTAGGCTGAGTTCCCTGCGAAACAGTTTCTGAGATTGTGCAAGAAGTTTACCAGGGCTTGTACTGAGTGACGTTACCTGTTGGGGGAGTTAAGGAAGTTGGACTGGAAAGAGGGAGAAGCTGAAGAGCAATACAGTAACAGAGGCCTCCGCTGATCCCATCAGGAACTCTGGAGTTGGGGGAGAGAGACCCTTTGGAGTTGCCCCACCTTGAGATAAGGAAGCCAGGCCTTTTTATCCCACAGCAACTGGTCATGATATATGGGCTGCCTCTGGAGAGAGGTGTGACCTTGGGTCAGATGGCTCTCATTGGCTTAGGTAATTTCTAGAACAGGTTGAGCTGTGTGTCATCAGCCAACACTCCACCAGCTGGGGAGGCACTTATGTTCTGAAGGGGAGATCTGGGCAGCACAGCACAGCACAGCACCAAATACTTCGTGTCTTGTGATGGGGGACCCTGTGCTTCCGAGTTCTTTATCCCAGCCTCCTTGAATTCCTAGGGTTTAAGTAAGTTAATGAATGTGAAATGCTTAGAAAAATGCATCGTACGTAGTCAGTATGGCTTAGCTGTTCGTCATGATGCTCCTGCCTGACTTTATCAGCCCTACCTCTCTCTTATACTGCCGTTCTTCTAATATGCTGTGAGTCTGAAAGCTGCTAATACTCTCCTTATTATTTTTTTCTAATTTTCTTTGCAAGAGGAAAACATCTGACAATATTTTAGTAAGAAATGATTTAACTTATAATCTGTTTTAGTACTATTAGTGTTTTTAATTTTTACCAGAAGAAAGATGCAAAAGAAGTAGTTGCTGATGATGACTTTTGAAGGATTTGACTATGGTGGATGAAAGTTTATGTATGTATGAGTTCTTGGCCTCCCCTCAAAGTAACTTAGATAAGCAACTTCTGAGTTAACAGAAAGTCAGTCCATTCACTGCTGTTGAGTTGGAGACTGGTGTGATAAGAGCCGTTCATAACCTGGGGATAGTGTCCAGCTGAGAAGCTCCTTGAAGGGTTGATCTTCACCTATCCCATCACTGTAGGCCTAGATATAAACATTAAAACATACAGCCAATACATATAGCATTCACAGTTAAATTGCTTTATTTCTTAAACGTTTCAGAATCATTAATTTCAGTGTTTAAATTCCATAAATATAGAGCAAATCACCTGGAATGTTTTAGAAATTTGGTTTTGATTCAAAGTAATGTTCTCATGGAGATTCAGTCTCTGCTAATTCATTTCTCATTCAATTTAGGACATGGCTAATTCCCTCGGACAGTTTTTATCTCCTTCATATTCATATGGGTGGAAAACATTTTATTTGAAATGACTCACCGTTCCCCCACCTCTCCAAATATGGGAACTATGTTATATTGTTTATTTTTAAGGGACTGTCTGATTGCACTGTTAACATTAAAGCAGAGATAGTTAAAAATGTATGCCCCTAAAACAGTTCTTTCAAATATCAAGTGTGAACATTTCTTCTGTTTGTACCAGTAATTCATTATTTGTACACCCTAATAAAGTCAGCAGAGTGGAGGAGGAAATAATACAATACCTCCTTTGAAAAATTTTTTAAGAGAGAGGGCTTCCTTGAATCCATTTTCCTTCCCAGTTTTAATTTAAATTCCTTGTACTTATTCTCCATTTCTTTTAAAGAAATGAGATTGTTAGAAATGAACCATGGAAAATCATTTATCTACATATTATATGATGATCTGTAGAAAATGAAGATTATATGGAATACATAGTAAGCATCAAGCTGTCAATGAGAAATTTTGTCTTAGCTTAACTTCCTTAGACATTAACCTTGTTTCTGAGCTGAGCAATCTGTTGTGGGTTCTATGCAGAATTCCATGGTTACTTTTGTTATGTGAGCCAGGAACCTAATGGAAATCTGACTTCAGCAACCAGCTAACATTTCTTTTCCTGTTGAGACTTAGAATGTATAACACCTTTAAGATTTTACTTCCACATTTTAGTTGGGGGGGTGGGGAATAGGTCTTTGGGAAGAGTGAATATGGATAAAAGATCGAGGTAGACTAATAGATGTGCAAAAAGATATTGTTTATATATGATGAGTGGTAAAAATGTGTTGCATAACAAGTCCTTTCTCCTTTTAGAAAGACAACTTTTAAAACTGTGTATTTTGTGGGATTAAAATACATAAACTTTCTTTTTAGAGAAACATTGTTGAGCTTGATTTAATGGGAAACAACTCCATATCCAAGAAGATAATGCTAGTATATCTTGTAATTCTCAAAAACATGAAATTTATGACATTTGTGTAGATGATCTTTCACTGAGTAAGAGATAATGAAGTAAAAATAATATTTTGGACAAAATTATGTTGTCCAAAATGGATGTAGGTGAAATTTCTACTCTTGTATATTTAATCCCAAGCCAGCCACAGTTTCTGTGTAATGGCTTTGCAGAGGGTCCTACTCATGACTCCCTATTTAAAAACCACTTAGTGCCCTCTTTTTTGTTAGCATGCATGTAGGTAGGTTTTTATGTGGATTTTAGTTATACTTTGGTGGAAAACATGCATTTCTCAATCTTGAGCCACTGATCTGAGTTTTATACATGAATAAATGCAAACCAGAATGTATTGTAAGAAGGAAGAACTGTTGATCTATAACACTGGTTTATTTAAATAGAATGGCTTATTATTTAGATTTAGAGTATAAAGGTTAATCAAGCCTTGGATCGTTCATCTAAATGTATAAATGTAATGTGGTCAGGGACACCTAAATAAATGTTTGCTTAAATGATAACTAGCTAGTAGAAGTATATTAAACTAGATTTTTATCACTCACAAAGTTTTACAAATGAAATGTTTAGTAAACTCACTGTTTATTATGTGACAAAAGGCAGAAGAGAAAAGATACCTAATAAGCAAAACACTGTAAATTCCAGAAAAACCACGTTATTGGAATTTATATTTTCTCTGAAAATCAAGTAGTTTTTTATCCACAGGCCACTTGAAGGTTTATCAAAAGGAGGGGAAGATTCCATGTGGTATTGGCTATTTGATCTAATGGTCTAAATGAAATGGAAAAAGAAAACATGGCCTTATACTAATGGTTCAGTTTCTAACAATAAACCTGGTGGGTTCACTTTAAGTGTGGTTTACTGAAAATTGATGATGATTTTTAGCACTTAGCTTCTTGTCTTCAAAGCACTTTCCAAATGTTAAATAATTAATTGCCATAACCCCCATGTGGGGGTAGAATAGCGAACATGTCTTTCTGTTTACCAGGAAACCATTATGACAGAGTCTGGAAATGTTGATTTTTATTTTTAGAGGTGTCTTTGCTTTTCAAGGTGACCAGCATTTTAAATGATGTCCTGGTTTCCAATCACAGGGTCATGGGAAAAGTAACCAAGGATGTTGAGTACTTGAAAACTTTTTCTTCTTCTTGTTTCCATACAGATTTTATTTTTCATCTTACTTTTGCCTGTTCATTGTTTTGCAATACTATTTTTTAAAATGGAATATTATATATTAGCAAGTTTAGTCTTTGCTATTAGTATAGTCTCTTTGTACCTAGTAAATCCAGCATTTAGAAAACCTGGTGGAACTAGGAGCAATAAAGATAACTTTAAGTGGAAAAAAAAATCACATTTCAAAAACAAATAAATTAAAGAAATGAATTATTCAAAACAATAGTTTTTCTAGCTTAACCTTGGAGCCTGAGAAATAGTGGATATAGACCAGTTATATGACTAACAGTGTATTATAAATCGTTGCACTGTATGACATATATTGAGGATGAACTTATATAAAACAACTAGTGAACAAGAAAATGAGAGAGGCTAATATAGACAAAATAAATATGGAATAAGATGGCTAATTGAACACTGGAGTTAACGGATACATCCTGAGGAGAGCAAGGTCATGGGTGATGGTGCAACAGGACCTTTAGGAAGGAGGTGGGTTAGAATTTACAGGGTAGGTGGTGACCGTCCTACCGGACAATACCTACGTTAGTCAGACTAATTCCCGGCTTGTTTGTGTTGCCAGCATCAGGATGTCTACTGATTAGCTCTCTGGAGAGATGCAGGATGGAGTCACTGTGGCAGATGCAGAAGGCTCCCCATCCCTCAGCTTCTCAACCTTTGAAATAGAAAAGAGCCAGGACCTTACTATGAGGGCAGTTAATCTCTTTATGCTCTGAGAAACCCACCAGATAACAAAGAGAATGCTGTGGTGATTATTTCTGATGAATGTTGTTTCTTTGCATACGATTAATAGCTTTAAAGGCAGAGCCTAGTTAGATTTTTTTCATGTCATCTTAGGGAGGTAAAGTCCTTCCAAATCTGAAGTGTCAGCTCACACTTGTCTATTGAATGCAGGTATATCTTCTTAATCATGAAGTTTGAGACCCACAGCTGGGCTTCAGAAAAACCCCTCAATATTGTTGTGTACAGAATTTGTGTATATATTAATTTTTTTTTCTGGAGAAGTTTATCCAGTATATTTATGGCATTGCTAAAACTGGGGCATACACAAAAATATTTAATATTTAATACTGACTAGTGCCCCTTATATATCACAAAGCAAAATAT
This sequence comes from Ateles fusciceps, assembly GCA_036589455.1. Lineage (NCBI taxonomy): Eukaryota > Metazoa > Chordata > Mammalia > Primates > Atelidae > Ateles > Ateles fusciceps. The sequence goes on from JAZHEH010001615.1 coordinate 401,449, forward strand.
CAGTTTCTAGCTATCCAATTCTCCAAAATTTGAATGAAAATAAAATGAGAGCCTGTCAGCAGCAGGACAACACTTCTAAAAAATCTAATGCTTTTCTGTTATCAGAAAGTGCAATGATGCAGTCAAAACCAGTGAACATGGCTATTTAACTAGAGTACATTAAATTTGGAAAGGTAATGAGCAAGATTATCTTATCTACCATCAGTCATGGGACTTTCTTACTATCAGATCTGGAGTGGGTATGCCCATAAGGATAAGGCAACTTCAATTGTGCATTTGTAATTTAGCTTACATTCAAACATGAGTACTTTGATAGCCTTTTTTGTGGGAAATTGCTCATTGACTATGTCCTAGAACTCATTTGGGAGGTAGGATAATTCTTTGCCTCTCTATAGTTCTTTCTGTAAGCAAAGTAGCGATTTTCCTGTAAGTTTGAATACTAATTTAATCTTTGTAAATAAGACCATATTTCTGTGAAATTTTGCAAATAAGATCATGATTATAACTCATTAGGGGAAGTGTGATATTTAAAGGAGTATTGCAATATAAGAGAATCATTAAATATGGAAAACAAGACCAAAATACTAGGGTACTTTAATTGAAGTTTGTCGTTGGTCTTTGAGGTGTGAGCGTTCAATAACCTCATGAAATTATAGCCACATTTAAATTATGTATTCATATATCCATTTTATTTTGAGGTTATAATCCAGTTTTCTTCAGATTTCCAAAAGGCTCATGGCCCCCCCAAAATGTTAAGAATTATCAGCTTATAATGTCAGAATTTTATAAGTTCTTAGCTAGGAAGAAGCCTTCTATAATTTTGAAAATTTTGTTCAGCTTCAGTAATTTGAAAACAGGTCATTATAAAGAATAAAATAGTACAATACAGTGGAGTTCAAAACTGTTTAGTTCGAGTACAATGCTTTATAAATACATATTAGACTTGACAAATGTATAAGAAGATAAGCAAGAAAGATCAAACTGTTAACTCTGAATTATAACTGAGGGCCTGGGGCTGAATACATGGGTTGAAATCTGTCAATAATCTATGAATCTTATTAAAACCAGTAGTGGGAACCATTTCACTCATGAAATTCATATTCATTATTATTATTATTATTATTATTGTTATTTTAAAAGGAGAGGTTTCTGACCCTAGTGATTGGTTTGGGTTTTATTTCATCTACCATAATTATCTACGGAAGACAAATCATCCAGTGGCTAAGTATTCAGGCTCTGGAATCAGCTTGGATGATCATATTACTTTGCCACTATGACTGTGGTCTTGGGGAATTCTCTTGACATCCATGTGCCCTTCTTCTGTAAAACAAGCATAATGGTACTACTAATCTCATGTAGTAATGGCAAATCAAATGCTGTAGTATATATTGAGAACGGTACCACTTGTCTCAACTGAATAATTTTAATTTTGTCATCATTTCTGAAGTGACGCCTGCTCATAAGATAAATAAGATACTGGTGGCTGAAAAGACTGTAAGAAGAAATGAGGTGTTGGCTATATTCCAAACACTGTGGTCCCTTGAATAAATGAGAACTGATGATTTGTTTTATTGACACTAGTCTGAAGTCTCCTGGAAATGTTTCATCTGATTTAGTATGTCTAGACACATGGGCCTCCTGCATAGAACATTTCTACATTTATTAATTCAGAATTAGAAAAAAATTTAAAAATCTGTAAGCATGTGTGAGGATACATTTATAGCGTGTGCTTCTGTATCATGAAAGGAAAGTATATCTATAGGTACAAATTACTGTTGACCTTACAACTCTGATTTCCCAACATTTGGTGGGTATTTAACTTTCTTTTGTTTACAAAAAAACTAAATGAAGTCCCTGACTATGAAATACACTTTAAAATATTGAAATCAGTTAATCTTAGATGATAATTTTCTGAAGTGGTAAAGGAAGTATTGGAAGTGACCCAAAGTTTGCTGCTTCACATTCTCCTTTATCAGTTACTTGATGGTCTTCCAAGTGAATTTGTACTTCTAAAAACTGCATAAAGGCTTATTTTCTGTGTGTAGAAAAATATTAATGCTTGAATTATATTTTTTTCTTTATTTTCATTTGAGTTTGGGAAATTTTTAGAAGACTTTCCTCCTCTTTTGGGGGAGACACGGGCTCATTTTGTTGCCCAGGTTGGAGTGCAGTAGATCAATCATAGTTCACTGCAGTCTTGACCTCTTAGGCTCAAGTGAGCCTCCCTCCGCAGCCTCCTGAATAGCTGGGACTATAGGCACGTACCACCATGCCCAGCTAATTTTATTTTTTATAGAGACAGGGTCTTGCTATGTTGCCCAGGCTGGTCTCAAAATTCTGGGTTCAAGCCATCCTTCTGGCTTGGCCTCCCACAGTGCTGGGGTTAAAGGTCTGAGCCACTGTACCTAGCTGCTTTCCTCCTTTGACAAATTATAATAATATAACAATGTTGCTATTACAGATAACCAGGTATACTATCGGCTAATTATATTTCTAAAATGAAAAAATTATTAGAGATAAAATGTGTTATTACATAATTTATCACATTATATTTAAAGGGGCCTACGTTAGAATGTGTAGAAGTAAACCTGTTTTTGGTATTAAAATCTCATAATCTCATTTAATCATTTATTAATTATGGCTTTCTTTCCTATTGTGGCCTTTGCTTTTATTGTTGTTGTCTGGACTCTTCTATTTTAAATCACCTTCCTATGATTGTGTGAAAAGCAAGTTAACCTAATTAAGTTGGGTTCTAGGATGCCATTTATACCATCTCTTGAGGACCTTAGATGATATTCAGATGACCCTCACTTGAGTGTAATTCCTGAGCTATGACCAAAGGTTTGACATGAGATGAATATTTCTCAGTTTTTTTTTTTTCTTGAGTTTTCAGACTTAAAATTGGCTAGCAGTTAGCTGGAATATCTGGTTATGAGAGACAAATTTGATTACACTAGAAACCTGATCTTTAAAATGGCTTTATGCTCTTTATGCAACGCTGAAAGCCTTCAGAAAGTTTGTGTCAAATTTTCTTGCCTTTGTAATTTATTCTGCATGATCAGAATAAGTATGACGTAAGTTACTTTATATGACAAGGGCACATATTTTTTTTCCCTAATGCTGAATATAATATTCAAATCAAAAGGACCCTCATACTATGTGTGCTATTGGCTACAATGTGTTATGTCTAACTTTTGAAATGAATAGTGGCAATTCTATTTAATAGTCATCTATTGTTTTGAGCACTCTGTTAGTATCTTGGGAGAAAGAAACAGCTGGGCACATGCCTCCCTAATGTGTAACAGCCTACCGGGGGAGACAGGCCAGACACATTTAGAAACGGAATTCTACAAGGATGTTGCAAGAAAGGGGTCAAGTGAAGGGTGTCTGAGGTTCACAGGTGCTGAGGCAATTGAAACTTTTCTTTTCTTCTTTCTTCTTTTGAATACAACACTTAGATCACATTGTTGCAGCTAATAAAGGTATATCATAAACTATGAGTACCAGTAGCTCTGTGTAATGCATTTTGGAGGTTTTCATTTTATTGTATCTTTCTTCAGAAAATTGTGAGCATTTCAATCTGTTAGTACTCTGAAGTTGCGTATCAATTCGACTCAACTTTCTCAGTCTCTGATTTTCAGACCTATTTACTTTTTCCTTCTTAAGTATTGTGAGAAACCTAGGTTTTCAAGGTAGCTGATGTTTCCATTGTGGTGAGTTATGCTTAAAAATTGGAAAAATAAATTATGATATATTCTTGGATTAATTATTATTTACAGTTTTCAGGAGATTCCAGCACTGTATTTTATTTCATTATTATTATTTTTATTTGGTTGTATGTTATTTGGAGGGACCGCTCCAGTGCTTTTTGTGGTCTATCCATGAGTGTCTCTGAGAATTGAACATTTATACATTTTTGCGGAGAACCCCGTGACAATATTTATTTCTATTTTCCTTTTGCTTTTCACCTTAGTTGCCTGTCTTTTGAAGCCTGCCATGCTGGCAATGGCATCACATAGTTCTGGTGCTTTTTGTAACTACCAGTGTGGACTCCAATTGGGTGCCCATCTGAGCACCCCTTGGTGCTGGCCTGAGCTCACCTGCGTGTTGGCCTGAGCACTGCTGGTATTGTAGGGAAAGTCATTGATTGCTTTCTTTGGGCCAGCAGATGCTGCAAACCTGAAAATATGTAATTTTCTAGACAGTAAGCAAGGGTGTGTTTAGGATTATCCTTCTTGGCTGTTTAATAGCCATTATCTAATTTAAGGAGAAATCACAGCATTTATGCAATCACTGTCAAAAAACATGATGACTTATACTTAATATATTTCTGGAACCAAAGTAACAGTTGCCAGAAATGTTTAAGATGTTAAATGTCTTCTCTGAGCAACTTTAGTTTGTGGGCAATGCATTGTATGTGTTAAAATGCATAATCTTTGGTGATTTCTCAGGAAACATTTTCTTATCGATTGTTTCTCACTTATTTATTGTTTCTCTTTCTCCATCTCTCCGTTCCCCACCCTTACCCCAAGGAAAATCTTAGGGAAATTAACCCAACGAAGGAGAAAGCTTCTTCTTGTTACTACGAACACTGTGTAAACAAAATGATCAGAAGAATCTCTTGTACATCTTTTAAAGTGTATTTCTTGGAGTTTGAAGCTGTGTAAAGATATGTTTATATACTTTTCTACCTCAGTAGTCTATAAAATCTCTTCAGTGAAGCATCTGTATCTTATTCATTTTTTATGTCAACTGATGCAGAGTAGGTACTCAATAAGAAGTTGTCTAAGTGAGCTGAACTGGAGACATACAGCTGCAGTTATAAAGATGAAAAGTGATAGAGAAAAAATATTTGCTACTCAGAATTTCCAAAGAATTGTCTGAAAGATATGAAAAGATTTTGAGCCAAAATATGACAAAGAAAACTCACATTCAGAATGTTTTTCTTTGTAATTTGTCTTGGCAACATTTATTCATTTGCACACATCCATGTGGTTGGTAGATTGCTTTCAAATAATATCTTTGTATGCCAGGGTGACTGCATATACTTTTACCGCAAAACACCTTCACAAAACAGTTTATCTTTTTATAATTGCCTTTCCTCTTTTCCTTTACTTTTACAGATTTTAGGTTTTGGGCAGTGATTCAGAAAAGATTTATCTTTTACTTGCTTTTAACAGGATAAAGACGTAGCGACTCTCCTGTGATTCTGTTTTCTGTAAATTTAGATCTGTCATCACCGTGCTTTATTTAACATACAGAAGTTTTTATATATTACCTGTGAAACTCCAAACAATTTGCAAAATTAAAATATCAAAATGGTATATGATAGCTCACACCATTCATGAGGTTGTTTTTACCAGGAGGTAGAAGGATACTTTGGGTCTGTAACACAAACTACTAACAATCAATTTCTGTCCATCTTAATTGAGAATATACCAGTTTTTAGCAGTGACCTTAATGTTGCTGCATCCTGAAGTTTTAAAAACGTGGGTATGTTTCACAGCTCCCCAGTGAATCTCAGCAAAAACCTGAAGAGTTGGAGCTTTGGTGGACAGATTTTTCACAAATCTCTCTTGCTAAGAAGATGGAACATTTGGCAATTCAAAGTCACATCCCCCATAAGTTGGGAGTAAACACATTAGTAATAGTGTCACTTGAATTTTTTTTTTTGTGTGTGTGAAGAGGTTATAATGCTTCATGGATCTTATCAGAGCCACATGGTGATGATTCTCAGGCCTGAAGTTGTGCAAAAATGAGTTTTGGCTCTGGCAGCTAGGGAAACTTAGACACTAAAAACCAGAGACTTGTTTTAGAGTTACCTAAGATGAGGCTTGTAAGATTTACAATCAAATTCATGGATGTGATGATTTCAGTGCTCCCTCACTAAGGAAGCCAGCCAACTGTCAGGATGTCTCACTGGCTGTATATGAAGACAACTTAGATGCCATCTAAGAAAATCTAACCTTCCAACCTTTGCTTGTGCAAGGGTGTCTGCCCTCAAAGAGTCATTCCAGCTTTCTGTCTTCCATCTGAAAGAATGATTTAGGTCGAATTTTAAAATTATCTAATTTTCCCTGAAATTTTGAGTTTCTTATCTCTATTGTTACTATTCTGGGGCTTGGAACCCTCTGGCTTTTTCTCTAATGGGCTGTGCACTGAGCTTAGGTTTCTCACTTGGTTAGATTCAGGGTTAGTTTTAATGTAGTCACCATTCTGTGTTGAATCCTTAGGATCAGGAATGGATCTAGGCAGAATTATGTCTGACTGGGAGAGTAGCCAGGAAGAGGCCCAGTCCTCTGGAGCTGGGCAGAAGGTGGGGGGTTGCCCTTGCTGGGAGCAGAGGGTGAATACCAGTGCTGACCTGCTGTCAGAGGGGCTCACCAGAAATGAGTGAGGAAAGCCAGATGGTCACGAAGACCAGAGCTGGAATCCACAGGACAGAGGCACAGTGGGGTTGGAGAACTATGGGACATGAAAGTGTAAGGCAGAGGGGGGAGACTAGATGAATGAGATGAAGTGGGCCATATTCCACAATGGCAGTGACATTTCCCGTGTGCACGTGTTTGCATGTGTGCCCATGTGTGTGAATAGGGTAGCAGCTGTAGCTTTGGTAGGCCAGGTCACATGAAATAAACTGGGTTGGGATAAGTACTAGGGAGCCAAGAAGAGTGATTACCATGAGGTTGAAGCTCCTCTGGTGCTGGGGGAAAGGTGTTCGAAAATGAGAGAAGTAAATAGTCATGCCGTGCATGACGACGTTTTGCTCAGTGATAGACCACGTATATGACAGCAGTCCCATACGTTTATATTATTGTATTTTTACTGTGCCTTTTCTACGTTGAGATACATGAGTACTTACTATTGTATTATAATTGCCTACGGTATTCAGTGCAGTAATGTGCTGTACAGGTTTGTAGTTTAGGAGCAATAGGTCATACCACATAGCCTAGGTGTGTAGTAGGCTATATCATCTAGGTCTGTGCGAGTACACTCTCTGATATTCACAAAATGACAAAATTGCCAAACGATGCATTTCTTGGAATGTTTCCTGTTATTTAGCAATGTATGATTGCATAAGATCTGATGATAACTCAGAATTCTGTGTTTTCCTGCATACACTGTGTTGCTGATTTGTATCTGTTTGTATATTCCTTTATTGTCATTACTAGACGTAATCCTGGCTTTTACCCCATAAAGTATTGGCTCATGAGTGCCACTCTTGATATATTACAAGGAGCTGGTAAAGCAGGCATAGGGAAGCCTCTGTTCTTGTTTTTGAGACTAAACCACAAGAAAGATCTGCTTTCAGGCTGGTGGGCTTGAAAGCAGGGGCTTCTTTTGCCACCACGCCAATTCAGTCTTACTGGAGTACTGAGTTTTCATGGCACACTAACTGCTCTTTATTAAGAGTCATTTCTGTGGCTGTCATTATGATTGTGTACCTTACTGTATATTGATAGAGTAAAAGACGAAAAGGTGAGAAGGAAATCTCCCTGATATGGACCTAATGTTGGTATCCACCCCACCCCCACCCAGAGTCATAAGTTGAAGCCCTAATTTCCAATACGATGGTATTTGGAAGTAATACCTTTAGGAGATAATTAGGTTATAAGGGTGGAGCCCTCATGAAAGGGCTTAGTGCCCCCTCTAAGAAGAGATATGAGAGAAATGATCTGTCTTTTGGCCACAGGAGGACATGGTAAGAAGGTGGCCTTCTGCAAGCCAGGAAGAAAGGTCTCACCAGGAACTGAATCAGCTAGCACCTTGATTTTGGACTTCCAAGTCTTCAGAATTGTGAGAAATGAATGTCTGTTCTGTTCTTTAAGCCACCCAGTCTGTGGTGTTCTGTTATAGTAGCCTGAGCTGACAAGACACTCCCTTTTCTCTACCCCCCCACTCAGGCTACTCCCTTGCAACATTTTTGTGCCTGTTCAGTTGGCCACTTAGTATCTCAGTCATTTTTCTTGACATGGCCCTCAGGTACCCAGGTGTACTGGGGTTTTGTGTGGAGAACTGAGCTGTGCGTGGGCTCCACCTTTGGTATGAACTGATCCTGTACCAAGGGGTGTAAAGGTGCCCCCAGCTGTGGCCTCGCAACTTGGTTTACACAGCCCTCCCTGTATACAATACTTCAGAAGTGTGTCATCCTCAGCCTGGGATGACGCTGGCTAATGGCCCCATAGGGAGGGAAGAGGTTTGAAAGGGACTGATTATTGAAGCAACTTCAGGTACTTTTCGGGTTTCCAGGATTTCCAGGTACATGTAAGCATTTCCTGATAAGAAGGTTTGTGATCTCAATTCTGGTTTCCATAAACGCATCATCATGGGGAAGGCTGATGGGGCAGAGAGACAGGACATATGACCCTTGTATATAACACAGAAGTCAGAGGTGTGATCCCTCCATCACTTGTACCTTATCCTAAGTGCATAAAACTGTCCCATATCTTTGCTCCTGTGGTTTTTTTTGTTTTGTTTTGTTGAGTTCTGTTTTTATTTTTTGCTCTGTGCCTAAATTGATTCAATAAACCATGTGATCTGAGCAAAAAATGTACATGAAAGAATAGATTTATTTACTAATGTTTCTGAATCTTTTCACATCACAGAGTGCTTACTAAATAATAATATTGGCATGGTACATTGGGTAAACAGTCTAGACATCTTTTGGCTGGAGGTGAGTGGCCTGGGGCTTGGGATCTGCCTGGCCCTGCCTGGCAGCTCCCAGAAAGTGAAGGGCCTCTCCACCCACTTGAAACTTATTCCAACCCTGGTTTGGAACCATGAGGATTCACAGTTGACGTAGTAGTAGCTTTATGCATTATACAGCTTTATGCATTCTGTCCTGGAAGCTTGGGTTATGATTTTGCTTTTGCTGTGATTTCCTAATGTGCTTAGGACCTTTTGTCTGAATTATCTGATCTCTAACCTAGAGTCAGTATATTATTTATCTTCTTATTAGCAACTAGGCATGCTCAGAGAATAAATAAATTATGTGGAACTATTTGAGTATCTTCACATACCTGTGCTATTACAATGGTATCACAAATGTTGGATCATAAATGTCATTTAGTCTGTCCTCCTGTCCTCTCCTCAATCTTGTTGATAGTACAGGGTAGACTAAAACATGGCAGCTGGGCTTCCCCCGCAACCCCCGAATTTATTAATTCACTCCTGACTGCTTTTTGCTTGTTTTGTTTTACTCAGAAATTTGTGTTCTGGTCCTGTCTAAGGTGCAGATGGTTATGCTTTCAAAACACCTTATTGTCATAATAGCACCCATTTCAAGTAATACTCTGCTCTCAGTTTCACCATTTCAAGCACTATTCATTTGATTCCTGAGGAGAACGTGATGCTCTTCCACTGATACTCTGGTCCTGATCCTCCAGGAAGGCTCTATCCACCTTGTTCCTTTCCCAGGTTCATAAGGAGGGTGGCAGCATCAAATGAACGCTGTGCCAGGCGCTTTCATGTCCAGCAAGGAGAGCATGGGTTTTAGAGTCAGACGGATTTAAGTGTGAATTTCTGTCTCTTCCCTCTTAGACTCCGTAATCTCGGCACATTAACTTTATAGCTATGGGATTGTGTTTTGTCCTATGTAAGTTGGAGCTAGTGGTAGCTACTGGGCTTGTGGATTGCTGTGAAGATCACAAGTGAACTGTCCCAAATGGGCTAGCGAACAGCAAGTGCTCAACAAATGATATGTATAATTATCATTATTGATAATTCTGTAATGCATTGTAGAGAGTTTTACCAAACAAAATAAATTATCGTTGCTTGTCTACCAACTTTGTCATTTCTATTTTTTTTTTTTTTTTTTTTTTTTTTGAGATGGAGTCTCACTCTGTCGCCCAGGCTGGAGTGCAGTGGCGAGATCTCAGCTCATTGCAACTTCCACCCCACCCCCTGGGTTCAAGCGATTCTCCTGCCTCAGCCTCCCTCGTAGCTGGGATTACAGGTGTGCAACACCATGCCCAGCTAACTTTTGTATTTTTAGTAGAGACAGGGTTTCACCATGTTGGCTAGGCTGGTCTTGAACTCATGGCCTCAAGTGATCCACCTGCCTCGGCCTCCCAATGTGCTGGGATTACAGGCGTGAGCCACTGTGCCTAGCCATCATTTCTATTTTAAGAAACCATTCATTTCAGAAAATTAGTTCTTATCAAAGATGTGTTAACTGAAATACATTTTTTTCTTGCTTTCATTCCTTTGTCACTTCTATTTTTAATGTTTCTTTTATTCTGATTTTTAAAAATTGGCATGTGGGGTCATTTTTAAGCTTTGTTCTTGTCAGAAACATTACATAAACAGGTCTGTGTTTCCCAGGGTGACCACCTTTCAAAAATACCCAGCTGGCCCATTTCCACGCTTCAGCCATGTGCCCAGTTAGTCCTCTGAGTATTATCAACAAGTTGAGAAATTTGACCTCTGATATATCAAGGGGCACATGCTTGATGATTTCTTTTCTTGATTCCCTGCACTTTACATAACGTTCAAAAGAGGGAAGCTTCTCTTATCCTTTATTCTTGGCTTCTACCTTGGGACTAATGAGCTTAGAAAAGACTTTGGAAGACTTATCTGGTTATTCCTCCTGCTCCATGCTGAGGAGACAGCATGGCATGGAGCACCGGAGCCAGACAGAGCTGGGTTTGAATTCTCTCTCCGCCAGTTGCTAGCAATGTGACCTTCATGAACTTGAGCCAGGTGCTAGCAATTTGACCTTTATGAACTTGTGCCTGTCTGGGAGAAATTAAGGACTTGCTGCATAACAATACTAGCTGCGTGCTTTGTCTACCTGCTCTATGCTAAGAACCTACCATGCAGGATGCTTTCCTGTCTGTTATCCCATAGCTTCCCCACAACTGAACAATGTGGGTATTACTAAGCCCATTTTTCAGATGAGAACACTGAGACTTAGAGAACTGGTAACTTGAATTACATTCACTTCATAAAAATTCTTTACTAATTTTGTTTTAAAGAAACTGTGAGTGAGATAAGATTGGGAGAATAAGAATTGAGTAAGAAATACCACTTTATATTTGCTTTGACATTAAAGTTTTTTTTAAGTGATTTAATTCTTACTGAGACTGAATAATATGTTTTTGCTAATGAATGGGCTGTCAGCTTTAATAATACAACAGTGCAAATCAGCAGTATAATGGAGAAATAGATGATTTGGCTACTAACAAAATGGCATTTATAGGCTGGGCGTGGTGGCTTACGCCTGTAATTGCAGCATTTTGCATTTTGGGAGGCCGAGGCAGGTGGATTGCTTAAGGTTAGGAGTTTGAGACCAGCCTGGCCAAAATGGAGAAACCTTGTCTCTACTAAAAATACAAAAATTAGCTGGGTGTGGTAGTGCGTGCCTGTAATCCCAGCTACTCGGGAGGCTGAGACAGGAAAATCCCTTGAACCTGGGAGGCGGAGGTTGCCATGAGCTGAGTTTGTGCCACTGCACTCCAGCCTGGGTGACAGAGTGAGACTCCATCTCAAAACAAAAACAAATACAAAACCACAACAAAAGGTGTTTATGTAGCTTAGCGAGTAGTTTTTATCTGTAGCTCCTTATTATATAGTTGCCTTTCAAAGACCATTGTAAACAAAAATGATTCTATGACTGTAACAAAAATAGGAAGCTCTCAGCTGGTCATTACTTCTATTTGGTATAAGAGTGCCGTCACATGTACTTAACTGGCTTTTCCTGATTAACTGTTGGTTTTTATAGAACTGGAAGCAGAGCCAGGAAGACAGAAAGCAGGCTCTGAGGTCTTCAGCAAGGCTGGAATGTGGTAGTGACAGTGCGACTTGCATTGCTTTTGGCTTTTCTTCCTTTTTGGCTTTGGCTGAAGCTAGTGAGCTGTGGAGACTCTGAAAGTTAAAACAAATGGAGAGTGTAGGGAAAGTGATCTTCACTTTTTCTAAGACTTTTCTTGGCAATGGGACTTTTCTTCTGATATTTAAAAGAGGAAATAATTCTTTTTTACTAGTGGCTTGCGAAAGTGATCCAAATTGGTAATAGTTCATAAGTAAGTCCCAAATCTCCAGAAAGGAGATGTCATGATGCTGAACAGCCCTTTAAGAAGTGAGTGATGTTTTACTTTGGTCTTTAGCTGTCTGTGTTTATCCAAATAACTGAGTTTTGAGATAATGAAAAAAGCAAATGTAGAAAGTTACCTTAGACCACATGTATATGTAATTTCTTCTTAGAATTGGTTTGTCTCAACTGATTATGGTTAATTTTATTTGTGATTATCTATTAGCGGTAACACTGGTATTTATGCTGAAGTTTTAGTCATTTGATGACCTTTCTAAACAAATGTATGTGCTGCTTCCAACTTAATTTTGGAATGCCATCACTTTATATTTATTGTTTAGTTGTTTGAAACTCAGAATGTATTTCACTGTAGAAAGCAATATTAGAATAATGCTTAGTGTTCCAGATCCATTCAAATCCATACGTCTATTTCACCCGTAATGTGCCTAAAACAGTACTATTAGCACTGTAATATTAGCAATTTTGATACTGTAAGCTAATAATCTGTATGGGTTGCATCACTTAGCTGTGTGACCTTGCCAACTTGCTTACATCTTTAAATCTCAGTTTTATCATTTGTAAAAGGGGGATAATAATAGCAGCTATTTCATTGACTAGTAGTCAAGTTTAAATAATTCATATGAAGTACGTATTATATTAAATTTTATTATTATTCCTATAATTTGGCCACATTTTCAGCAAATTGAACTTTGTGAGTTGGCCTTGGAACCTAACCAACAAAGGCAACATGCTTCCTTGAGAAAAATAGGTATCCTGTGTTTGCAAGAAGGGAATATGCTGTCACTGGGAACATACTTCTTTTTCTTTTCCCTTGTATCCCATCAATGTCTAGTTATACCAGGAACTGTATTAGTTTTTGGGGAGTTTTTATTCTTCTAGGATCACAGGGAAGCTCACTCTTCTGCAGAGACACCACAAGAGTCTCAAAGTATTCAAGTGAAAGGAAGAGTAGCACGTCTCTCACTTTAAGTCAAAAGCTAGAAATGATTAAGCTCAGTGAAGAAGGCATCTCAAAAGCCAAGATAGGTCAAGAGTTAGGCCTCTTGCTCCAATCATTAGCTAAGTTGTGAATGCAAAGGAAAAGTGCTTGAAGAAAATTAGAAGTACTACTCCAGTGAATACACCAATGATAAGAAAGTGAAAACAGCCCTCAAGATTTATGATAAATCTACTCTGCCTGTGCTCTGAAGATGGAACAACATAGCCTAGATGACAGCACATCTGTTTATAGCATGATTTACTGAGTATTTTAAGCTCACCTTTGAGACCTACTTTCAAAATTTTGCCACTTATTGACAGTGTTACCCAAAAGCTCTGACAAAGAGGTATAAGGAGATGAATGTGGTTTTCATGTGTGCTAAAATAACTTCCACTCTGCAGCCCATGGATCAAGGAGTAATTTTGACTTTCAAGTCCTATTATTTAAAACTACATTTTGTAAGGCTGTAGCTGTCATAAATAGGGATTTCTCTGATGGATCTGGGCAAAGTAAATTGAAAACCTTCTGGAAAGGATTCACCATTCTAGATGCCATTAAAAACATTTATGATTCATGGGAGGATGCCAAAATATCAACAGAAACAGAAGCTTAAGAGGAAGTTGATTCTAATCCTCAAGGATGATTTTCAGGGGTTCAAGGCTTCCGTGGAGAAAGTAACTGCAGAGGTGATGGACATAGCAAGAGAACTAGAATTAGAAGTGGAGCCTGGAGATGTGACTAAATTGTTACAGCCTCATGACAAATTTGAATGGATGGGGAGGCACTTCTCATGGATGAGCAAAGAAAGTAATTTCTTGAGATAGAATCTGCTCCTGATGAAGATGCTGTGACCATTGTTGACATGACAACAAAGGATTAGGATTTAGAATATTACATAAACTTAAAGTAGCAGCAGGGTTTGAGAGGATTGACTCCAATTTTGGAGAAAGTTCTACTGTGGGTAAAATGCTCTTCAACAGCAATGCATGCAACAGAGCAACATTTTGTGAAAGGAAGAATCAATTGATGAGGCTAACTTCATTGCTATCCATCAGAATTGAGGCAAGACCTTCCATCAGCAACAAGATGACAACTTGGTGAAGGCTCAGGTGATTGTTGGCATTTTTTAGCAATACAGAATTTTAAAATTGAGATATGTGCATTTTTTTAGACATAATGCTATTGCACACAATAGACAGCAGTGTAGTATAAACATAATTTTTATGTGCATTGGGAAACAAAAATTTCATGTGACTCACTGTATTGTGGTATTTGTTTTACTGTGGTGCTCTGGACCCAAACCTGCAACATCTCTGACATATGCCTGTAAAGACATTAAAAATACATATAACCTCACCACCATGATCATACCTAATAAAATTAATAATAATTCCTTAGTACTGTCTAATATCCAATTAACATCCAAGCTTCCTTGATTGCCTCAAAATAGTTTTTTAAACGGTTGATTTGTCTGAATCAGTATCTCAACCCACGTGTCACATTTGATTGTTATATCTTATGTGTGTCCTTTTTCTATCAGAGTTAAGGAAAGTTTTTATTTTTTCATTTTTTAAACTTTTAGGTTTGGGGGTACATGTGCAGGTTTGTTACATAGGTAAATGTGTGTCATGGGAGTTTGTTGCACTTATTATTTCATCACCCAGGTATTAAGCTCAGTACTCAATAGTTATCTTTTCTGTTTCTCTTCCTCCTCTCACCATCCCCCCTTAAAGGAGACGCAAGTGTCTGTTGTTTCCTTCTTTGTGTTTATAAGTTCTTATCATTAACTCCCACTTATAAGTGAGAATATGCAGTATTTGGTTTTCTGTTTCTGTGTTAGTTTCCTGAGGATAATAGCCTCCAGTTACATCCATGTTCCCACAAAAGACATGATCTTATTCTTATTAATGGCTGTATAACATTCTATGGTGTATATGTGCCACAGTTTCTTTATCCAGTCTGTCATTAATGGGCATTTAGGTTGATTCCATGTCTTTGCTATTGTGAATAGGGCTGCAGTGCACATTCATGTGCATGTGTCTTTATGGTAGAATGACTTATATTCTTCTTGGTATATACCCAGTAATGGGATTGCTGGGTTGAATGGTAGATAGTTCTGCTTTTAACTCTTTGAGGATCACCGTACTGCTTTCCACTATGAATGAGAGTGTTTTTAAATTGGGATGTAACATCCTTTCACAATGTGGACCACTCCTCTGTACAAACAAGCGGCTAGAACCAAACAAGGGATGTCATTCTTATGCAAGGGATGACAAGCTCAGGGGATTTCCCTCTCAAGTGCAGGAGGTGTAACCATGGAATCAGAAAACTCATAGTTTAAAACAACGTTAAATGTAGTTCTTTATTATTTAAAGTATCAATTTAAATCATGGGTGTTAAAAAAAACCACCAACAAATCAGCTCTATGCTATTCTCATGATATCCACATATTAATCATCTGCTTTGGCATCTTCTCACACTACGTGTTGCCATCCCTGGGGCATAGGTAGGCGAGGATTCAAGTGGTAACAACTTGAGTCATGAACTTTGGAGCTAGTTTGGCAGAAGCTGATAAAGATTATATTAACAAGTTAATGCAGATTGGCCTTTGTTATGAGCACTGAAACATTGCTTAGCACCTTCACAAGGCAGAAGTCAATGTCAAGGCTCTGAACACTCGGAATGAAGTCTCCTAAGGTGTGTCAATGCACTTTTGGATCTGGAGAGGATTGGGTCAAGTTCTGACATGGTGCTGTAGGATTCTGACCCAGCAGATCCTGCCTGTAACCTCTGTGCTATACTAGCTGTGGCCCCAGAAACACCTTCTAAGTAGGTTTCAGGAACCACCTTAATGTAAATGTTTAAATAATGACAAAGACTTGAGTAAAGACTGTAAGCTTGAGGAAGTATCACTCTAATGCTTAGACCCTCCAGTGGCATTCTAGTTGTTCAGAGTAAACACCAAAGACCTCCCAGATCCAAAGCAGCCTGCCTCGCCTTTACCTTCACCTCTCTGATTTTATCTCTGGTTCTCCTGGCTCACTCTGCACCAGCCACTGGTCTCTTTCATATTCCAGTAATCTTCCAGGCTATTTCCTGCCTCAGGGCCTTTGCATTTGCTGTTTTCTCACATAACCACAAGTGTCATTTCCTTACCCTTTTCAATCTTTGCTCAACTATCACTCATTGAGTCCTTTTTTAACTACCTATTTAAAACTGCACCACTTCCCAGTTTCACCAGCATTCTCTAAATCTCTTCCTTGCTTACATTTTTCCATTGCAGTATCAACTTTAACACATTATGCAATTGATTTTTAAATTTTGTGTATTGTCTATTTCCCACCATGGATTTCTCCTTAGTGCCTAAAATAATGCCTAGTCATAGCAGACACTCAATAAACTGAATAAATGAATGAGTAAATGAGTTAAACTTTGGAAAATTAGATCACAAGTAAACACTGAGAGATTTCTTGGGAAAAATGAAGGATAAACTTTGAACAGCATTGCGGAAAGAGACATTTTAATGAGGGAACACGGACTAGAGAAGTGTCTTCAATGTTCTTGTAATAGTGAACTATGCTCATAAAGTTTATGAGATAAAAGTTGTTTTTCTGCTTAGTAGTACAACCAACGTGGTGAGTGATGCGCTCTTCTGGCTTTCCATACAGTAGTTCCTTGGCATGTGTGAATCTAACAATTGTGACTGCAACTATTTGCTGGCAGCCCTACAGGGTCCTACCATGTAGTGGGTTTGTGCTTTGGTGGAGAACCATGTGGCAGTGGTGAGCTCAGGCTGAGCCTGGCAGATGGATGCTGCATGATACTTGTGAATTGGGAAATTTGCAAAATGGGCCTGGGGGAGGGGATGTTCATGAATGCCCAGCAGTCAGCGAGTCTGCTTTTTCACTGAAGGTCTGCTTAACATTTGTGACCCCAGGTTCCTAGAGTTTTTATTTTTGTTTTTGTTTTGCACTGACATTCTTTTATTTGAGATGCAGAGATCTGTGCTTAATCAGGGTTGAGTGGAATGGGATTTAAAGAACTTACTGAGTATATAACTGAGTTCAAACTATTTTCAACTTTACGTCTGAATCCCAAGAATGAAGCAGAAAATGAAGATGCTTGCCTGTGGGCCTCCTAGATTGAGTATCTGACACAAGAAAAGCCTGCCCAAAGCCAAGTAGGCAGCCCTTTCCCTTTCCTTTGTAGGGCGAACTCACATCCATGGTCCCTTAGATCCAACGCTTTTAGGAGCTCAGGTCTTCACAGCAGCGTTGAGACTCAGGAATGCAGAGTCTCAAAGCCCGGATTTCATTTCCGCAGAAGCACGTCTTCACTGCCCGCTTCTGTTCCCTTCCAAACTCAGGTTTTCTCAGTCTGCTTCTGCCCCTCAGGAACCTGAGTCTTGGCAGCCCGTTTCTGAATCCTTAGGAGCCCGGGTCTTCACTGTCCCGCTTCTCCCACGTAGGATCCCAGGTCCGCACTGCTCCCATTTTACCTCTCCGGAGCCCGTGTCTGTCTTCACGCCCCGTTCCTTTCCACCTTCTCCTCTTAGGAGTGCGGCTTCTCACACCTCTGTTCCTCCCAGACCGCCTTCCCTCAGAAGCTGGAGAACTCACATCCGTCCCGTTCCCTAAGTCCCGTCTGGAGCCCGGGGCCCCACAGCCGCTTCTTCTCTGAGCCTGATCCTCTCAGTCCCTTCCCCAGAGCCTGAATCATCACAGCCCCATCTCATCCACAGCCTGGTTCTTCCAATACTGACCCACCCCCGGGTCTCGGCCCTGACTTCCTCCTCCCGCTCTTGTTCCTCAACTGCCAGGGCTCCTTAAAGAGTTTTAATGGATCAATCAAACTGGCTAGAAAGAGGCAGCTTGACACTGAGTGGGTAAGAGCAGATTTTGGAGCCAGTCCTCCTGGGTTTGAATCCTGACATGCACAGTTAGAGCTGTCTGATTTTTTTTGGGCATGTGACTTAATTTCCCTGTGTTTCAGAGATGATGATAATAAAAACAGTACAAATCTCATTGGATTGTTGTGAGTATTAAATGAGTTAACAATATTTGTAAAGCAATTACAATAGTAACTAGGATATAGTAATCACTGCCTAAGTGTTTGCTAAATAAAAATGAATACATTAATTTACAGGGTGGGGTGGGGGTGGATTGTTAGATGCTCCAATCTTTGGCCAGTAGGCACACCAAAGTGGGGAAAGAGGTAGGTGATGTAATTTGAAATTATAAGAAGGCATATATGTAAGTTCAGCACCATGAAAAAATATTCTTGAAGATAACCCTTGGTGGGCATTGATTAGTTAATTACAAAAGAGTAGAGTGGTTAAAATTGTGGACTGCTAAATGGGTCTACATGCCTGGTCTTCTCATCACATGTACTGTGTGATTTTGGTCAAATTATTTAACTTCAAAATTAGAACTCTAAAGTGGGTGTAGGAAAAGTCCTACCTATGGTATTGTCATGAAGATTGAATTAAGTAATCATCATAAAGTATTTAGCATAGTAACTGGCAGGCATTGTTTAAAATGTGACTTAAAAAATTAATAGATAGTGGGCCGGGTTCGATGGCTTACACCTGTAATCCCAGCACTTTGGGAGGCTGAGGTGGGCAGATCACCTGAGGTCAGGAGTTTGAGACCAGCCTGGCCAACATGGTGAAACCCCATCTCTACTGAAAATATAAAAGTTAGTGGGGCGTGGTGACACGTGCCTGTAATCCCAGCTACTTGGGAGGCTGAGGCAGGAGAATTGCTTAAACCTGGGAGCTGGAGGTTGTAGTGAGCTGAGATCACACCACTGCACTCCAGCCTGGGTGACAGAGCAAGACTCCATCTCAAAAAAAAAAAAAAAAAAAAAAAGAGAAGATAATGAAAGTCCCTAATCTCAGTTCCTACATTGTTATAGGTATTGACATCCTTTAGCTAGAATATTCAGTTCTGCCCTGTTACTGAGTCAGATAAAATAAGATGGCATCTAGAAGGAAATAATACATGTATGCTGCTTAGCACACTGACTGACATGTGGCAAGAACTTAACAGAATTTCAGGAAGCTCATCCCTGCCAGCCGTGGGTGGTTCAGGATGGGAGATGTGAACACTGTGGTTGCCATATTGGGTAGAGGTAGGAAGGTTTGCCTAAACCCATTTCAGAAGGCATCTTCCCCAATGTCAGTTCTGTGTGTCAGAGGTGGGTAGGTCAAGAGGCAGTACTTGATCAGGTGCCATGGAACTGATTCCCAGCCCTGTGTCCTGGAACAAACTTCTGCTCTTGAGTCCCTATCTGTCTGCCAATCTGCATCTGATCTGAGATCCCTGTAAAATCCACAGTAAATGTGCAAAAATCACAGAGTACAAAGAATATGAATTAACTGAGGATTTTAGTTATCCATGCTATTGCCGTACTAATTACTACAAATAATTTATCATTGACTATGTATAAACATAAAATTAAGCTAAAATTTCTAGAGCTTAATGTTTATATTAACATTTTGAATCCCAATTTTATTTGCAGGTAGCTGCCATCCAGCTTCTTTATAGGTTTACCTAAACACATTACAGAGTTTTATTTGTCCAGTTGCAGGCCTGATGAGCAAGATTGAACTTTCTTATAACTTTCATGCTGCTTCTGGGTATTTATCATTTTTTTTTAGAGATGGATCTCACTATGTTGCCCAGGCTGGAGTGCAGTGGCTCTTCACAGGCATGACTGTAATGCACTACAGCCTCAAAGGTCCTGGGCTCAAGCAGTCTTCGCATCTCAGCCTTTCTAGTAGCTGGGACTGTAGGCATACGCCACTGTGCCAGGCTTTGTTCCAGGTATTTAAAGTAGTTTATAGTGCGATTTATTTTTAAGTTCACTCATTCTTCTGTTTGTGGAACAAATTTTTATTTAGAACCTAATATGTGGCAGGCCCAGGTACCTCTTAATTTTTTTCTTTAGCAGACAAGGGGAAATTCTCATTTGAATTTAATTTGGCCACTACATATGACAGTATAGTTATAGTCTGTGTGAAGCGTTAAGTTCTAATGTTAGCCTATAAAGAGAAAATTATATAGTTAAAAATATTATTGAAAAATGCCTTAATTCAACCATAAACGTAATACTCTTCAGGGAGTACAGCATAGCCATTTCCCCCCTCTTTCTTTGGAACAAATCATTGTTTCTTCAGCTGAATAACAGGGTAAGGAATTGGAAATTTGCTTGTTTATGGGGTTTATGTTGTTTGAAATACACATTCAGGGCCTTTAGACTTAGAGATCCACTTAATACCAAATGTGTGTGTGCCCTCACTCTGCCCATTTCTAACTGGTTGGTTGGTTGATCGATTCATCGATTGATTCATAGTCAATGGCACATAGTTTGACACTAGCTGTAGAAAAAACTTTAGAAAGACAATGTCTGCTCTTGAAGAGCTCATAACATGGTGGGGGACAAGAGCCATGACATGCACAAGTACAGTTGAGTAACAATAAGTTATAAAGACAATGCATTGTAACGTGCTGTGTGAGAAGCAGGCACACTCAGAATGCCAGTGGAGAACAGAGGAAGGGGCATCTGCTCAGGGAAGGTTATGTCTGAGAATTTAGAAAAGCTTCTGGAGAGGTTGGATCTTGAGTTGGGTTTCAAAGAATGGGTTAACTAAGATGATATGTTAATTAGAAGAACTAGCATGTACACGAAGGTGTGCTTGATGGTTCAGGGTGTATGGTATGGGGATGGTAGGACCTGAGCTTACCTTTCATGTTGAGCAAGTTGGATTCAATTTTTCATGTAATGAAGAACCACGGAAGGTACTTTAAAAGGAGAGGGATACCAAAGTGTGTTTTATAAATGGATGGATTAGAGGGGGAATAAGTTCAGATCCACGGAAGCCAGTGAGAAACCACTAGTGAGAGGGCGGATGGGAATCCAGGCATCCTACACTCACATTAAACCTGAGCATGTTGGAGCTTCCCTTGACTAACAACTGCCTTGCAGGATGGGTTTCCAGCTATAGATATTCCTTTTCCCATGATTGCCCTGTGGGGCATCCTCCTTTCCTCCCTTTGCTCTTACTTTGCTGCTGGTTTGGGTCTGGCTCTTGTTTGAAGAGCTGGTAGTGGGAGGGAGGAGGGGGACAGCGGGATGAACATGTCCACTGCCGTCCTCTGTGCTGGTGTCTCATATGGAGGACCCAGCCATTTCATCTTGCCTGATTCCTGTCTCAGGACCTTTCTGATTTTCACACAAGAAACCTTGAAGAAGGGCGATTAAAAGCTAAAAGAGTTTAGAAGGGAGTTTCTTTTTCCTGTCCCTAACAGTAAAAACTCTGAGAAAATGTTTGAAGGACAAAGTACTTGGTTTCTGACATAGGAAGGAGACTGCTCTATTCTACAGTGGAACTCTGGTCAGAAGCAGCACATGGTCTTTGTGGAAGCACATGAGATGGCCCATTAAAAATATGAAGTAGTGTGTGAGTGGTAGTGTAGGCTAAGTCAGGGACTGTCCTGAGGAGTCATGAACACAGTCCTCCTTTCAACACCGAATACCCTCCCAGCACTTTCTCCCTTCATCTGTCACCTCCCCTGGCCTCTGAGCCTTTTCTCACACTGCAGTCTCTGTCTCCATCCTTCTGCTAATTATTTTCTTGTCCTTTGTTGCTGAGCCTGCTCCAG
Organism: Ateles fusciceps; assembly: GCA_036589455.1. Classification (NCBI taxonomy): domain Eukaryota; kingdom Metazoa; phylum Chordata; class Mammalia; order Primates; family Atelidae; genus Ateles; species Ateles fusciceps. The sequence goes on from JAZHEH010001615.1 coordinate 423,146, forward strand.
CCTTTCGGAAGTCAATCAACAGTCTGAAGACAGAGTTTAGGAGACCTGGCCTCAGCATGGAGAAGGTGGAAAGGGAGAGTTTGATCCTAATCATTTGAGGGACAGTTTATCTGTGGTCTCCACATTCAAAAATCCCATGCGTTTGCTCATGAAACAGAGTCATGACCTTTGGGTCTGTAAGGAGTGTTAATACTCTATTCTCTGGGCCCTATGAACTTTATATTTAGATTTAACTAAAACTGATTGGATTTATTTACTCTAAGAAATTGTTTAATTCCCTAAGCCAACTTCTGAAGTGTTATAAGCTCATTTTAAAAGACACTGAAGTGAGAGGTTAGTTAACTTTCTAAGCGTACACACTTACCAAAGTGTGCGTCTGGGATTTTGTATTCAGTTTTGCCTGATTCTGCATCTGTGTTAGTGGACCACTGATGGTACCTGACCACCATGCTGAATAATGTTTCTAGGGGAAATTAAAAAAGCAAAGTTACAAAGGAGCTTTTTTAAATTGAAAATTTTATTGAGATAATTGTAGATTCAAATGCATATTTGAGAAATTATATGGAGAGCTTACTGGTGCAGAAAAGCTCCACTTTGTCAGTTTTTCCCAAGGTTAACATTTTACAAAACGGAAGTGCAATATCATAACCAGGATATTGGCACTGATACAATTCACCAAACTTATTCACATTTCCTATTTTACTTGTATTAATTTATCTCTCTGTCTTCTCTGTCTGTATTAAGTTCTATTCAGTTTTATCACCTGTGTAGATCCATGTATCCGTAGATAAGATACTGAATAGAGCCAACACCACAGGGGTCTCTTGTGTTGTCCTTGTTAACTGCAAATACCTCCATCTTTAACCCTTGGCAAACATGAATCTGTCCTTCATTTCTAAAATTGTGTCAGTCCATGTAAATGGAATAACATAGTATGTGACATTTTGGGATGAGCTTTTCTCACTCAGCATAACCCCCTGAGGTTCATTCAATTTATTGTGTGTATCAATAGTTAGTTCACTTTTCTTGCTAAGCCGTATTCCATGGTGTGGATGTACCATAGTTTAACCACTCTCCTGTTGAAAGACGTGGATTAATTCTGGAGTTTCCTACTATATTTAAAGCTGCTGTGAACATTCATGGACATGTTTTTGAGTGAACGTAAGTTTTTATTTCTCTGGGATAAGTGCCCAAGAGTACAAATGAACTTTTAATACAGTTCATAAATCCAGAATTAGATTTGGCGTGATCCTGCTCTGAGTCGCATTTTCACCTTTTATCCAGTTCTCAGTCTGATTTTGTGTGGACTCTTACCTATTTCCCTCTGGCCCTGGGCCTGTGTAAATTTCCAGGCTGATTAGGGTGCTCCTGAGCTCTGGAAGGAGACTTGCTTCACTTCGTTGCCGGCTGATCTCCGGGAGTCATCTCTGCCATCAGTCATGCTAGTCAGTTTTGCTGCAACGATGTCCCTTTCCCCCAGCATGGATGCCCAGAGCTCCAGCGGTCTGCATAGTTAAGTTAGCAACTGTGTTCTGCCTTACTTCCTGTAGGAATGAAAGGCCTTCTTAGAGCCCCTGTGAAGTTTAAAGGGAATGGTTGCAGCCTTTTCCTGCCCTTCGGTTCCCTGTAGTGAACACATGTTGCCAAAAGATGGCAGTGCGCTTTGCAGCCACTGAGATCGCTCTTCCCTGTTGCCTGTGGTTTAGAGAATTGTCTTGTTCTTTATGTGTATGTTGAAAATGTGCACAGCAGATTTGACCAACCAACAAAAGCACCAATAAAGTGCTGTGAAGTTTAGAAGCATGAATGAAAACATCACGTTTGCAAATGTTTTATAATGGAAATAGTCCCCCACTTCTTAGACATGATTTGAATAGGGAATAAAACTCAGAAATGTATGTATGAGTGTATAATTTAGGATGTCAGTACCGATTGTTATATTCTGTATAGCTCCCGAAAAAGACCTGTGAAATGCTGATTTTTGTCTTTCATCTGATCCAAGATTAGCCAAGTAAAAGGGACATCCTGATTTTGAACTCTGAGACTTCAGTTCTCAAGTAAGTCCTTATATACACTTAAGTTTTCATGGCAAAAATGGCTGATAATGAAACTCTTCACTTGCTGGTATTTGTCCACTCCCCTGTGTGCGTCACTTTGGCGTGTGTGTGTGGGCATGTGTGTAAAGAACTTTTTAAACATTGGCTATGCACGGGAAAGCTGTGTGAAGTGAGAGATTATGGGGTTCACTGGATGTCATAAACAGACCAAGCTAGTGAGGATAAAGTGGGATGAGCTGAAATACAAGATTAGCTAATAAACTTTAAGCTGTATGCACAGAGAGAACCAGTGATGTCAAACTCTGGTATGAACATGCTAAACACTGGTGCCCTACTGCTCTCTAGGGTCCTATCCCCGGTGCCTTTTGGGATGCAATCAAAAGCCCTGCTATGAACTTGATCCATGTGCAGCATAGTTAGGTGCAGAGCAGGCTGAGGAAGAGAGTGGGCAGGCTCTGGGACTGGGTATTCAAGCCCTGGAGTGGATCCTCTGTATACCTGCCAGTGCGCCGAGGTTGGAGGCTTCCCCTGGGCTCAGTGCTGTGGTTGCTTACATCCTACAGCTTACAGAGTAGCTGCAATCCTGGGGTGGCAGGGAAACAGGCGGCTCGCACAGCAGCAGCCTTTTTGCTACTACATCCTTTGGCAAAAGCTTGGGCTAGGAGGAGACATGTGCTGTGTAAAGTTTTAACCCTGAATCCAGATGCTGTTACTATAGAGAGAAGTGAAGTGCTACAGTGGGAGGAGTATCAGGGGAGGGGTGGGAGAAGGGGAGGTGAGAGGGCAAGTGAGGCGAATTGAAAGGCTAGCACACTCGAAGACCTTCAACCTTTAGCAGCACTGTGACGGGGGCAGGCTTGCATTCTGAAACTTGTGTGCTGGCGGCCTGCCACGTGCTGACTGGCTGAGTGGCAGCTGCTTGCGCTGTGTGGACTAGCTGGTGAGCACGTTGGCAGTTGGCAAGGGCTCTGGGGGTGGGAACTGAGAGGGGTGGAATGTAGATGGGTGCTCAAGACCCAGTGGCTGACAGTTTTGCACAAATGTTTCTCATGCTGGGCTTAAGTCACCCTTAGGAGCCTGCTCAGTGATTAGGACCGGCTGCTGAAAGCCGGTCCATTTGGCAGTAGATTTGACATGTGTTACAGTTAAATCATTTTGGTGTCCCACGATAATGGAGAATAAGAAAAACCTTGCTTTGGGTGTGGACTTCTGTAGAAAGGGTATAACTTGTATGGTCACAGGCCTAGTTGAGGGAAGGCATTATTGGCCCTGAGTGGATTTTATACTGACTGGTGTGACCCTTATCCCCGTAATGCTGGTGAGAAGCTTCCAAATCTATTCTGAACTTTGCCTCATGCTGGTGATGTGAGCAATCCAGGGAGCTTTTTAGAAGCATGCTCTTCCCTTCTTTGTGTTCAGTGAATGCAGAGTGTGTGAAAGGAACTTTTAAGTTGGGGGTCTGATTAAGGACTGGATGAGTTAATTTCTTCCTATTGATAGAAGGAGGAACTAGCTGGGTCAGATGGTTATTTTAAAAGATATCTCTGTCTTACTAATAATAGCAAGCAACTGCTGAGAGGATTTGCGGTGGGGAGGGACACAAACCCAAATAATTGACATTTGTGGCATGAAGATGAAGAAAAGGTGCTGAATTCCTGTATTTTGTGCAGAAGCCTATGTGCACCAGCCTGGGTTTACTTCTAAGGAGGAGTGAGGGCTGCTCTGGGGAAAGGCCGCTGTGGCTGCACAGGTTTTATACTTTCAGTTTGCCTCACTCACCCCTTTTTGCTTCCTACGGGGAAGAGACTGCTTTGAGATGCTCTGCATTGTCTGTCAGAAAGAACGAAGTTTCTAATTACTTGCTATGTATAGTCTTGGAGGGAATGTGAAATATGCGTCAAAGAGCTAAGGAATGCACCCATCGTTATTCTCACTCTCTATCTCAGATGGAGCAAGTGACAGTGCCTCAGTTAGGCTGGATGGTCTTCTCAGCCTAGGAAGACGGTTTTTCTGAACTTTTCTACCATCCCCTCCAGTTGTTGCTGGTTTTCATGTTCTCTTCCTTTCTGTTTTTTTCTTTCTTCTTTTAGAGATGGGAATTCACTGTGTCACTGAGGCTGGAATGCAGTGGACTAGTCATAGCTCACTGCAGCCTTGAACTTCTGAGCTCAAGTAGTCCTTGCACCTCAGCCTCCCAAGTAGCTGGGACTATAGGTGCACACCACTGCACCTAGCTAATTTGAAAAAAAAATTTCAGAGATGGGTCTTGCTATGTTGTCCATGCTAATCTAGAACTCTGGGCCTCAAACAATCCTCCCACTCGGCCTCCCATAGCACTGGTATTGCAGGCTAAGCCACTGTGTTGGCTTTTCTTCTTTTACTTCTCCTTTGGTGGTTGCATGCAATTTTGGGAATGGCTTAGGCACAAAGGCTAAACCTTTTATTTGGGAAATTTGAAAAAGACTTTCAAACCAGTTTGATTAATGGTGGGGTGCAGAAATGATGTTCCAGATGAATTTGTGTTGGATCCTGTAGGCTGGAAAGAGTTAGTCCTGATAGGACTGGAAAGGGTTAGTTCTGAGCAGCCATGTGAGCTAAACCACTCTTTGTTTCCTAAAGGGGAGCTGGCACTATTAATGTACATGCAGTAGTACAGGGCTTCAGGATTTTGTTGTGCTTCTGAGGTCTTTTAAGAAAATTTCCCCATTAAACTGTCATCCTTATCTATCTCTACAAATGTATAATGGATGGGTTCTTGCCTTTTGAATTTATTTGCCTGGATTGCTAGGGATAATCTTTAAGAAGGTGGATGTGATTGCATTAGGTGCCTTGTCTGTCTTGCTCACTGTAACTCCAGTGCCTTGGATTGTGCCTGGAACATAGTAGGTATCCAGTAAATATTTACTGAATGAATGAATGAATGAATGAATGGAAGAAGGCAGGAAACAGAAAGAGAACTATTGAATGCCTCCTCTGTGTCTGCTACTGTGTGTGGTATGTAAAAATTATATTTGGCAATTGGAAGACATTGGTATCATGACAAAAATTTTTTTTCATCTCTCTCTCCATCTTTCTCAGCTACTCAGTAGCAGTATCTTCCTCCTTTTGTGACTTCCTTGACATCACTCTTGCCTGGATATCCTCTTACCTCATTGACTGTTTTTGTTCCTCTGCTCTACTTGTAAATGTTGGCATGCCTCAGCACTTGGTCTTGGGTCCACTTCTTGATTTTTACATTTTCTTCCTGGATGATCTCATCTAGTAATAGCTTCAGGTACCAGCTTTATTCATTGATTTCCCAATTTTTATCTCTAATCCTGAGTCTCTGAGCTCCAGACTCAGATATCTACTTGTGTACCCGATGGCTCCTTTTTCATGTGTAATAAGCATCTTACTCTTCAAGTGGCTAAATAGAACTCTTGATTTGTTTCCCAAAAACTTGTTTCTCCATGGCACCTTCCCTTGGCTCCTGCGATAATTTCTTAATTTCTCTTGTCCCCTTACTGTCCATTTTTCACATGGCAGCCAGGGTGATCTTTTAAAGATGAAAAACAGTTCATGTCACTCTCCATTTTAAAACTCTTCAGTGACTCCCACAACACCTAAAATTCTGACTTCTTACCCTGGTTTAATGGTCCCATCCTGTATCATCTGCTAAAGCTGACCTTCTGGCCCTGTCCAGCTGTGCTGACTTTGTTTCTGCTCCTGGAACATCCTAAACTTGTCTTCACCTTAGAGCATTTGCTTTTGCTGTTCCCTTTGCTTGGAACACATTACCTGCAGATGTTCATGGTGCTGATTCCTTCCTGTCATTTTGGTCTCTGCTCATTTGTCCTCCAGAAGCCTCATGTGATCCACCCTATGCCAAGCAGTCCCTGCCTCATTTTATTCTCCACAAAGCACTTAATGCTATCTGAGATTACCTTGTTCATCTATTCATTATTAATTTCTTAGGAACTTTGTCTCTCTGATTCACAGATATATTTCCCTCTCTCTGAAGAGTATGAGGAACATAGCAGGCACTAAATAAATATTTGCTAAATCAGTGAATATACTGTATTATTTAATCTTCATGGGAAACATAGGCTTAGAGAAGTTAGTAAACGTCTTGACTTCTTAGAACTTCTTTTTTTTTTTTTTTTTTTTTTAGACAGAGTCTCACTCTGTCACCCAGGCTGGAGTGCAGTGGCACGATCTTGGCTCACTGCAACCTCTGCCTCTTGGGTTTAATTTATTCTCCTGCCTCAGCCCCCGAGTAGCTGGGATTACAGGCATGCACCACCGTGCCTGGCTAATTTTTGTATTTTTAGTAGAGACAGCATTTCACCATACTAGCCAGGCTGGTCTCTAACTCCTGACCTCAAGTGATCCGCCTGCCTTGGCCTCTTGAAGGATTATAGGTGCCAGGATTACAGGTGTGAGTCCCCACGCCTGGCCTCAAATCTTCAAGGAATTTTCTTTTCCACTAAAATCTTGATGGCTGACCCATATCCTGCTTGCATTCAGTTTTCTATTTTTAATTTGGGTATAGAGAAGGAAAAAGATGTGTATCACGATGGGCTATAAGATACAATGCCAAGATTCTTGAAACAAAAAAAATCTTGCAAGTGTCCAGAGGTAATGAGTTTCTTAGTGGTACTGTCCACCATTGATTGGTCAGGGTAAAAAGGAAGGAAACAGAAAGGAAGGAAACTTACAGTAATTAAACATATAGTATGTGCTGAGTCTTGCACTGTGTGCTTTTAGGTATGTTACCTACTTCGAATCTCAAAGCCATCAATGCCAAGTTGATATTCTTGTGTTAGATTAATGCATGGTTGATGTTATTACCCCAGTTTTATAGATGGAAAAACTGAGGCTCAAAAAAGCTAAAAACTTTTCTCCAGGTGGCACGTCTATGAAGTGGTAGAGCTAGCTTTCTTAAACTGAGGGCTTTCTGACACCAAATTTCTGACTGTTTATGTTACGATGGTTGCTCTGTGAGATGGATGTGCTTCTAAAATAGTAAGGACAAAAATATGAATTCAATGCACATCCACATAGATTACAACAAATATCTAAAGCACAAGAGTAAGTTATACAGATAATACGGAAAACAGACCTACACTATTCAATGCCTGAGCTTATAATTGGATGAATAGAATACAGAGTGAACATTTGGTTCTCTGGCAGGGCTCATGTACGGTATGACATAGAGCAGCTGTCCCCAGAGAAAGTTCTTTGTTTCCAGACTGGTACTACACAAGCAGCATTTGAGCAATTCAGGATTTCTTTCTGCTTTCACTATAAATAGAGCTCATGGAGTTCTGTATATCAAAGTTAATGCAATGAAAAGGAGCTGCAGAGTGTGGAAATAAACCTTAACTCGTTCTATAAACTAGAAGCATGTTTGGCATCAGGAGGCCCTAAAAATGCTGTCATTCCTTGGATGGATTCTGAGGTCTTATTTAGCATATGAAATCGCAGAGTAGATCCTATTATGTAAGGAGACAGGAGGACAGCATAATGTGGTTACAAAATGAAGAACTTTGTGCCCTTCAGGGAAGAGTTAACAGGGAAGATATGTACAGAGAAAGACGTGTGATAAGAATGTGGAAAATGAATGAATGGGTGGCATGTATCTGTGTGTATTGCCGAAGCCGGGTTGCTGGATAATCCTCAGATGTCAGATTTCCGTAAGGCCAACATGTGACTCAAAGCTTGCCACTCAACAGAGAATACTGGGCTGTGCTGGTATTAAGAGGCTGGCTGGAAGCTAGGTTCCCACTGTGCACTAGCCTAACTCCCCGTCGCTCTCTGCGTGTGGGTGGGTGTGCATATGTGTGTGTGTGTGAGGGTATACATTTTATGCAGTGGGTGTTTAAAGAGCAGCTAAGCACTGAAGCTGGATTTCCACAAACGATCATCACGAGCACTCCAGACACACCAAACTTCCTCTCTTGGTATTTTTTTTTTTTTTTTTTTTTTTTGCTTTCATCCTTTTTAAAAAAAATTTTAACAGCCCAAAGGAGAGAGCCCCCAACATCCTGCCTACAGGATTGGGATTATTTTCTCTTACCTGTCTATGTGGGTGCCCTCTCAAGGTTAGAACTGAAGCTATGTGGGACCGGCATATTCTCCAGCACCAGATGAGAGGAGCTGCGTGAAGCAGTAGCAGACACCAAAGGAAGAGTGACTCTGCCCTGCTAACATGAACAACAGCTTGCAGGTTAACCTGCCCAGAAGCTGGGCTGCTCCAAGTGGCTCGCTCCAGGAGAAGTCTGAGCATTCTTTTTTTCTTTTTATTACTATAGGATGGAGGATGAAGCTGTCCTGGACAGAGGGGCTTCCTTCCTCAAGCATGTATGTGATGAAGAAGAAGTAGAAGGTGAGCTTTATGGGTCTGGGAAAGTGTCTATTGACATACATATGTCTCTATAGATAATAACATTCATGCATTTCATGTATCTTACATTTTTAAAGTTAAACACCAAACCTTTTCTATAGGGTTTCATCAATCTCTACATTTTGCTGCAGCACAGAAAGTAATTTTAAGAACTTCATTGGACCATTAGAATCTGATTCAATATGAGTCCTGCCTGGTTTAAAAAAGTCTTATTTTAAGTAGGTACCTATGTTAGCTGTGCCTCTTCATCAAAAATAAACATTTTACAAAAAATACTAACCACCTTCCAATGACTAATTCAAGAAAGCTGCTAGATTTATATAAATACATTCAGCAGCATCTTTAATATTCTTTCTTGTAGCTTGTAGTGTAAAGATATAGATATTACAGAAGTATAATGATACCATTGTTGCAGGAAAAATGGGTTTAAGCTGAAGATATTAAGAGTGGTAATCATGGATGAATGAATGTCAGTTAGGAGAAGATGGACAAGCATTTTTTATTTAAAAAAACTTCAAGGATCTCTTTTGCTAATGTTTCCTAGTGCCTGTTAAAAACTTAAAGAAGAGTTATGTTTTATCTGATATTATAATACTTTCAGAGGGTATTTCCTTGTACTGTCTCCTGACTTATCAATAATGTGGGAAAAATGCTATTTATCTGAGAATGAGAAGGCAAAGCTGAATTAATATTTATTAAAATAATTACATGAAGGCATCACAGATATGTATTATTATTAATATTTATAATGAGATTTTTAAAAACCAGGGTTATAGGCAATACTCAAATGAAACTTGCAGGTAAATTATGTGATCAATTCCACATTTTAAAGTCACCTGAGAGACAATTCATATGTGTTTTGGAGACTCTGGCCTGACTGGTGTCATATGGTAAACATTAAGTGCCAGCCCCAGACTTGAACCAGACGGTGGTGGGCTTGGGGGAAAAGTGAGTCAGTATTGTATGTTCTGGAGTGATTCTTCAAGCAGACTTAACACCAGGTAATGGGCAAGTGATGCTTCTGTGCCACTTGGAACAGTTTGAATAGCGTGGCTATCATGTTGTTTCTCATGTTTCTTTAGTAAGTTTCTTCTGCCCATGTGGTGTTAGAGGACTGGCGCCTCCACCCCCACCTCAACTTCCCGCATTTATGCTCTTGGGACTGACTAATAAGAGTTTGATGCCTAAGTTTCTTAGGAAAACGGAAACTACAGTATTTTCTTTCATATTGTTTTATGGGTTCCTTGCATTTTTACAACATGCTGTGGGAAAAGGTCAAGCTGGTAAAAGCAAAATAGTAAAACTTTTGTCTTAAGATTCTTGGAACCCATGATGTTAAATCATCATTTTAGTGACTCGGTCACTGTCCCAGTGTCAAAGAGGAGATAGAATTATTAAAGTTGTAGCAGATGGATATAAGAAATAATGTAGCTTTGCATAAATAGCCTATAGTTTTAAGTCAATTAAAGTAGAAAAAAGCTTGGGAGTGACATGCACTGTGTGCATATGTTTTCCTTTGAGAGTAATATTCCAGTTAAGTTCACAAGAGATGTAAATCGCTTTTCAAGTTTGTAAGGTCCATAGGATTGACAGTACTCTACTGCAGTAAGATATTGTATATTGTTTCTTAAGGCTTTGACTAAGAAGTGTATTTCCTGAAGTATTTCCTTTGATTTTCAAGCACAAAATTAAGATGGCAACATAAATGAATAGCACACAAATCTGTAGCCAGGTTTCTTTAAGAAGAAACAGAAAGATAACCAAAGGTGGTAGAAACATCTGTAAAATTCAAGAAATGTGTTGGTTTTGTGATGATTAAACTTGCCAAATGGATGCATGTATTTTTCTCTTCTTACAAGATCTCCATTTTAGTGACTGTCTTTCATGTCGATTGGTGCCCGAGCTGACTACCTGTCTTCCAAGACATGCTTAGATAGTTGCCTGTTGCTGAATCTTGAGCCCCCAGGAGGATTGCTTATGGGTTATTTCCTGGGTAACTTTCAACAGTGCTGACTGTCTTACAGTACTAGTCTTGAAATTATAGTTATTGTTCATTAGAAATAAACAAAATTGTTCATTTTTAATTCAGTGTTCTCCCAATTGACCCTCCCGCCTTTTCACCTTGCTTTATTGATGGGGGTGGGAGGACTTTGATTTTATAGTAGCTCTAGGTGATAGTATAAAGTAGTTGAAATGGACAGGGGTTTTGTGGCACATTCATGATTCGAGTGGTGGCCTATGTGAGGACCTCTAAGAAGTATTCACATTTTGAGGGGAATGTTTCTTCCCAAGGGCATGAGTCCATCTCATATTTCTAATTGCATAGAGAAGAGAGTACTTGAAGAAAAGCAAACTATTATCTCTATTCTAAAGTATCTTCCTGGCACATTTATGGCAGAAGTGAATGCCTCAGTTTTAAGGGTCAGAATTCAAAAGGCAAGGAGCTGGAACACTTTGCCTTTATGCTGTTATTTACATTTCCTTTTATGCAAGTAGTTACTTCTCTTGCCTCTAGGATAAACACAGAAGTTTACAATGTTTGTAAACATTCCTTGGCAAAGTAAACTTAAAACTTTGTTTTTTTACAGTTATCTGCATAAATAAGATGTACTCTTAATAAATGATTATTAAAGTAACTGAGGTCTGATAGTTCTTGTTACTTTGAAATATTCATGCTTTAAAAATTCTTAGGGTCCTCTGATTTGGGGTGATTGGATTCAGCTCAACCTGATGGCAAGAAGAATCAGATACTCTCTCACAGTTCCTTTGAATGCTATGGTTCTGAGGAGAGAGACTTCAAACCACGCCCTCAGTTCACCTTGTTCAACTTTACTCTCAGTGGGTGGCATGACACTTAATCCACGTTCTAAAAACTTAATAGAAAACCATCAACTGCAAAACTCACTAAGAATAGAGTGAGTCAGAAGAGGAGTCATCTGTTTAAATGAATTTATCTATGTGGCATATATTTAAAGACCTAAACCTCATTGTCACATAATTTTCTTCATGTGTTAATGGCTTAAAGAGATACTCTTTCAAAATGAAACCAAGTACCAGTTTTAATCTTTAAAATAAATAGAAGCCTTTAAATCTGCTCTTCCACTGGTTGCCTTGTACTATGTGGGGTTTTGTAAAGTTAACATTTTTGGTGGAGAGTGTTTACTGTGGATACTTATTTTAAAATGTCAGCATTTCAGATATTCATATTTATTTCTTTATCAAAATGTTCCAGCTCCCACCCAGGCCCTTTCATGCTGCCACAGAATTGGTCTGTAGATGACAAATTAACGTTACCAGAATGATCCAGAAGTGTTGACCATGAGGAGCAACCACTTGCTTTTCATTTCAAACATAGACGAGGGAAATTGCTAATTACATAGGGGTGAATGAAGGTTGAGATAGGAAGAATTCCAGGTAGCTTTTTCCAAACAGAAGAAAATCCTATGGATGTTTTATTCTTAAAAAAGCTGGCCAGGATTTTGGATCTGTATGATATAAACAGATTACTTAATAGTCTCATATTTCGCAATAGGGGAAAAGAGCAAACTCCACCTTATCCTTTGAGATAAGGCCTTGGCTCTGCAAGGCTAGGTAACTCCCAGCAGGCCTTGGCAACTCCGACTTCATGAGGAGGGGCCTCTTTTTAATATCATGTTCAACCAACAGCTCAGAAAATAAAAAATGAAGGAACACAGTATTGGTTGAAATGTGTCTCCATTTGTGAGGCTTGGTTGGTACTCTCCTAAAGCGATTATGCTATATTGTGCTGATTTTCCTCTTCCATTCAAAACTTAATGCAGTCGGAAGTATGCACCCATCTGTCCCAGTGGAAGAATAATTCTACAAATTCCCATGTCTACTGGTGGACATTAAAAGGGAGTATTGTTGAAAATGCATGGAATTTACGGGAGGATTGTTTTCAGGAAAAGTAAAAAAAGTATGTCAGGGTCTGGGACAGGTAGATATCCACTAATTATTTGTTGAAAGAAAGAATGAATAAACAAATATATAACATAAACTAAATAAAACATATGTAGAATCACTTTGTATAATCCTGTTACCTATTTAAAAATATTTTTTGTTAAAATTTGGTTCTCAAGGCCTGATATGGTGGTTCAAACCTATAATCCTAGCACTTTGGGAGGCCAAGGTGGGAGGATCACTTGAGGCCTGGAGTTCAAGAATGGCCCTGAAAACATGGTGAAACCCCATGGCAAAACCCCATGTCTACAGAATAATACAAACAAAAAATAGCTGAATATGGTGGTGTGTGCCTGTAGTCCCAGCTACTTGGGAGGCTGAGGTGGGAGAATTGCTTGAGCCCAGGAGATCAAGGCTACAATGAATTGTGATTGTGCCACTGCACTCCAGCTCGGGTGACAGTTTAGGCCTTGCCTCAAAAACAGAAAGAGAAGAGAAAAAAAAAGAAGTTTGGTTATGTTAGTGCTCTTATTCTAATGAAATGATACAGCCTCTCATCTTATCCTTGGTATTACTCCTATTCGATTTTGCAAAGATCATTGACATATCATTTATATATTTATGCTGATAAGAAAAAGAAGGTCCTAAACATCTCCGCTTTATCAGACTCTTTCATTCTCCTACTATGTTTTTTGAAGAGAGAGACTAAACTGATGAAATGGTGGTTTTTGTCTTTTTGGAAGTCAAGACCTTAACATTTTATAGATATGAAATAATGACTTAAACCTATTTCTCACTAGAGGATATTAGGATGATCTACTCATGTGTATTGCAGAAGGTAGTATTTTTCTTAAAAAAAAGTGGGGCCTGGTAGACATTTTAAAATAATTACAATGGTATAAAACGTAATTACCAAGAAGGAGTGAATGAAAACCTATCGGATGGGAAGGGAGGGGCCGAGTCGGCACTGGGGCTATTCTGAGCACTGGATATAAGTGTCCGGTTGCATTTTGCTGGCCTCTTCCCTGCTGTTCACTCTAATTGCTCAGAAAACAGTGTGTACAGAGGAAACTCTTGGGCAAATACTGCAAAGGAAAAGCCTTCTTAAAAGAAACAATGTATCCACACATTGGACCACTTCAAAGAACTATAGTGAGGTGTTTAAAAGTTGGTACTTGAATAGCAACCTAGGTTTCCCAGAACAGATTGAGCCCATACAGACCTTTCCCAACTCTTGCTTCTTTCTCCTCATGGCCTCAGCTGAACGCTGGCCAGAGGTCCTAAAGTATGCAGCACTTAGCTCTGTAGCTGCCTGACACCTCCTGCTGTGTCAGGGGAAGTTAAATATTTATATATAGATTTCTTTCACTTCAAGGAAGGCTGATGATAGTTCTCTGTGTTGTTGAAACTAGAATCAGACATTCCTTCTGAGAGTTTTCCAACTGTAGAGAATTCCCTGGTAGTATAGTATGGGCTAAAGCCTTCTCGAAGCCATTTCCTATCCTAGGTGTTGATGTTCTTTGATGGCAGTAAACCATAGCAAATTGAACTTGGTACTTGCATTGTGTTTTGCAAGGATCCAGACATTCTGAAATAATACACTTACAGCAGTTTTGACTATAGATTGAGCTTCTTTTTAGAAGCTTTTTATCTGGTTATATTTGTGAGACATGTTGTTTGATATTTATCTTTGGGAGTCTCTATTGTTTGTTTTAGTCGTGTTGTCAAAGCAGAGTGGCTAAGTATCAGTTTGAGAATAAAAGTTTAAAACTTGCTCTATCACCAAATCATCGCATAGGTGGAGGAAGCAACTTCCAAACTATGGATTTTGGGATTTTCCCTTTGTAAAATGGGAACAGTGGAGCATGTCATTCACCTTAGAACTCTTAAGAACTACCAACAGCAATGTTGCTGCTGTACCTGGCATTAGGAACAGGAGTGTTTTATACCCCAACACTTGCTGTTGTTTTTATTTCTGATCGAAGCCTCACCAATAATTTTCTTTGGTTGTCATCTTTTCTAAACAGCGTAACTGGCATAAATATTGTTTACTTGCTTAAATCATTTCTCCCTACATCTATTCTTTGCCTTCCTAACCATGCTTACCTACTGCTTCTTCTACTGGAAAACTCAAACCAGAATGGTCCAGTGGAATTTCCCAAGACCTCTCTATTTCCTTTGGACTCATTATCATCCTTTAAGCTCCGGGTATGAAATCTAATTCTCATTGTTAGACTGCTCTGACACACATTATCTTTAATTTGTTAAATTGTCTTCTTTTCCAAGAAGAGGCATATTACCCATAATTGTATACTGGGTAAAATATAAATGCTTGTCCATTGTGTAATAAAGCCTGCAACATTGCTTCATTTGGGAAACAGATTCAAGAATGCAGTGTTTTTCTGCCAGTGAGAAGGATTCAAGAGTCTAGTATATGTATATGTATATAAACATGCATATATAAATGCATTTCCCCCTGTCTGCCACATGGACTAGAATAATTCTGCTTCCTCCTGGCCATTATGTAATTTAGGTGCCAATTAAATAAGATTATGCAACAATATAGAAATAATACTATATATTCTAACCTGACCTAAATATTTTCCCCTTTTTATCACCACAAGATTAGAAATCATTGGGAGAATTGAGAATTGGGCCTGATGAGACTGAGTAAAATAAGAATATAATAAAGATCAGTTGAGGCTCTCTTGTTGATGTCGTGAGCTTGCTGATGAGATTTTTATTTTATTTTATTTTATTTTACTCTTTCGGCTGATTGCGTTCAGGGAACTGAGGTGAGAGCCTGCCATGGCATAGGTTCACGGGAGGTTCCAACATTCATCCCTGGAGCTGCTGATTGCCAGGTGGGATGAAAGGTGAAGGTAGTGAGGGTGGTGAGTGACATCCACTGAATCAGAAGTATAGATGACTTAAATAATTCATTTCTCTGAATACCTAAAAAGTTTTCAATTCTGGGAAATTGTTTCTACCTTTCCATAGAGTTAGAATTAGAAGGCAGCTATCCAAAGGGCTACATACAATGTGTATACCTTTCTTCATACTCTGTTGATTTTTGAAAGAACAGACTCTACTTAGACCTCATGAAATATTATTTTGTTGACTATTTTCATGGTGGAATGCTCAGTAACTTTTACCAGGCCAAAAACTTCTGGGCATAAAAAGAGGTTTTAAATTTTAGTAATATTGGTCAATATACCAGCTTTAGAGGGATAGAATTACGTTGTTATAGATGGGTTAAATCACTCCCCAACTCCCAATAGATTACTAAATTTTCAACAGGAAATTCGATTCCTACTGAAAAATAAAGAAAATGTCTTCCAGGTAGAATGAAAGCTCATAATTGAATCTAATGGATACATGTGTTTGGCAAATTAAATTAGTATCTGATTGTTCAAGTTTTTCCTTGCTTTGATTCCATCTATGCTATGCTTTAGAGAACATCATGGTGGTCTCAGGACCTTTTTCTGTTCCTGGTGGGCCACTGTCTTTCTGGGTAATACAAGGCAAATCAGCCTCATGTGGTTATGGTTCCTTCATGCAAAGTGCAGTGAGTAACCTGTCTCCTTAGCAACCTGCTAGAGATGCTCTAAGAATTTCAGGATAATACTGGAAAAATACCTTAATACTTCCAGTAAGCCATTAAGAAGTTACTTAATTTCTGAATCTCAGTTTTTTGTACAAGGAGATAGAATTTGTACTTCTCATCTCCTAGTTTTTCTGGAATATAAGTAAAACAATTTGAAATCCCCCAGGGTGAACCCCATAAATTTAGGATATTATCTTCCTTGCATGTGATCGTTGCATGTAATTTATCTTTATGTGCAACTCTTTCTCACCAGTGATTGCTGTGATTGCAGAACACTGTCAGACTAAAGCTAATACTGATATCTGGGAATCAACAGATTAGTTGATTAGTACTTATGTTAACTCTTCTTATTAAATTTAATGTAACTGATGGACCATGCTTTTTAAAAATTTAAGCCCATCAAAATTGTAAGAACAGTTGCAGGTGTGAGCTCTAATATGTTGCTTTTCCTGGCTTACATGTATCGTTGAATGTGAGAACATATTGTAACTAACACCGCGATTATTGTTCAGTCAAATAAACCAGCCATTATTTGAGGACACAAGGCTAGTTGATATGGTAATTTTAGAGATGTATCACATGCCTAGGCGAGTTTACATGGAAGGCCAGGGAATATATCTCCTACAGAATAACATTAAATTAAGACCTAAAAGAGAAAAAGGAATTTGCTAGGTGAAGAATCAGGGAAGCATTCCAGGCAGGTGTGTGTGAAGGTCCAGAAGTGAGAAAGAGGTAGGCCCATTTGAGAAACAGAAGTAAGGCTATGGTAGCTGGACTGTGTGAATAGGGAGAGAGTAGTCTGAGGTGGATGGGGCCTAGATGATTCATGGTCTTTATGCTATGTTAAATATTTCAGATTTTACTGAGTGCTCATTAAGGAAACATTGCAGAAGGGTTTTAAGCAGGGAAGTGATAAGACCAAATTTGTATTTTAGAAAGATTCCTTTGGCTGCTGGATGGAGACAATGTCCCAAGAGGGCAAAGATAAAAGTGGGGAGGCTGTTGCCGAAATTCAACTGAGAGATGATTTTGGTTTGGACAAGAGTGGGGACAAAAAAGATGGAGACAAATGTGTTGAATTGATGGGTGGATGTATGGATGGGGGTGGCTTCTTCTGAATTTCTGCCATGAGCAATTTGGGGGGATCATGTACTATTTTGTAAGATGGGGAACTGGAAGAAGAGTGGTGGGAGATGACAGGAGTTCAGCCTTTTGTATATATTAAATTTGAAGCACCTGTGAGATATCCCAGCAGAACTCCGAAGCTAGTAGTTGACTATACAAGCAGGAGCTAAGAAGAAAGGACAGGGATGAAAATACAAATCTGGGAGTCCTAGGCATATAGCTAGCATTTAAAGGCATAGGAATGGATGACATTGCCCAGGGTGAAACAATGGAGTGAGAAGAGGACTGGATTGGACTCTGCAAGTGCCGACATTTGGTGATTAACAGAGTACAGTCGTAGATGTAGGAGGAAAACTAGGAAGAGAGTGAAGCCTCTGAGGCTAAGAGGGCTTTTAATAAGGAGCTGGTGATCGACAGTGCTGAATGCTGCCTTGAAGTCAGGTAGGATGAGAATTAAATAGTAGCTACTGGATTTGGCAAAAAGAAGGTGATTGGTAGCTTTTGTTAGTAATGTGGGTGTCATGGTTAGTTGGGAATCAAATTGGGGTAGATTGAAGAGTGCCCAAGAGAAAACTATCATTATGAGAAGTTAGGAAGAGACTTTGAGGTGATGCTAGAAAACTTTTAGCCTTTCTCTCTATGTGCTCCATTGCACTTAACTACTTAAAATATTTGGAATTATTATAGATGTTTTAGCACTAGAAAGGATCATAGAGAAAATTTAGTTCCATATTCTCAGCTTACAGATGGCTAGAGGAACCTTGAAAAAGTTAAGGTGATTTGCTCGAGGTAACATTGGTAGGAGTTGGAATAACTAGGAAGGATCCAGGTGTTCTGACTTACCCAAGGCTGTGTTCGTTCCAAAAGAGTGGGCTCTGAGGTTGATTCCCTCTGCAGAGGGAAAGGAATTTAGGTAGGAAGATGGATGAGAACTAGGAGAAGCACCTGGAAGAACAGGAAGTGGAAAGAACTGAAAGGAATAAAAGGTGTTGAAAGAGCTCACGGAGAGGTGAGAGGGAAAGAAGATGCAAGACTGGCCTCGGTATTTGAATGACCCCTGGTGGTAAGTGGGAAGACAGATGTCCCAGCTAGAAGATTGTCATATTTTGGAGCATCTTATGGAGATAAGGGTGTGGATTTCAATTTGTCATTCTGTGACTCTAAGATAGAAACATTTCCAGAGAATCCTGAGCCCATTTTTCCCTTCTTGATAATTACTAACTTGAAAGGACTACTCGTTATTATTCTTTTGGCTATGATTTCCAGATAGTGGATGATGGCAGGGTTGGGTGGAGGAGGGTACCATGATAGTAGAAAATGGGAAGGGAAGACTTGTATATCCAAGGGCACTAGGAGTCCTAGTCTCTATACATCATTAACTGGCTATTTGGCTTTAGTTAGATCACTGGTAAATGAAGAGGCTGAACCAGTTAAAGTGATTTTAGGCCACTTTAAAAGTATAATTGTGTGCTGCTGTGTCCACGAATGTCATCATTCTTTTTCTTGGGTGCATGTGGAAAACCACAGTCGTGAAGATGCTGGGATTTTAGGCTAACAGAAGTCTCTGATAGCACTTTTCCTAGTACTGGGTGATTGTTATAGCCCTAGAGTATTATCTACATCTCATTTACCTACATATTGTATGTGAGGGAAGGGAATAATGTGAACTTTAACATTTATATTTTATAACAAATATAAATTAATATTTAATATATTATTTACATAATTTTAAATATATTAAAAAATAGAATGTTCATCTATTGATACAATATAACATATATAACCATATATAATAATTTGTATATGTGATATGTAATTATAATAGATCAATGTATATTAAAATTATATTGAATATTTATATATTATATGAAATAGTTGATACCTGATTAGCCATGAGTGTATTAACTATATTGTAGATTACCTACCTATAGCAACCAAGGACTCTTCATCCTATTGCCCAGCCAGGGCTTAGGCCACTGCAAAAAGAAAGCCATAATAGAGTCAGAGATGGACAATGTGGTTGGAATGAGAGTGTGAACATGTGTATTTGTGTGTCTCTTAAGCTGCCTCTCTGGCTGCAATTGCAAATCCAGTTATCAGTGACCATTGAATTAGCTATTGTTTTGTATCTTCCAACCCTATTTCCCATTCAGTTGTGCAAATGGTGACCACAGAGAAATGATGGAAACTGTCAGTTCTCTGTGTTTGGCTCACAGGTGGCTTTTGTCTGACGGCATGTGTGCTGCACATTACAATGCAGCAGCCCTTGTGGGTGGTTCTGGCTGTCGGGAGAAGTGGAGGGTTCATGTCTTCCCGTTGGGTGGCTCCTGTTCATGCTGAGCACTGTTCTGCCTAGTACTGGCCTTCCTAGGCCTTTTGGCTCTACTGTTTCCTCAGGGCAAGTGAAAGGACTTACAGACCTGTTTCCTGTGGATTGACAGCGAGCCAGTAAAAGCCACCAAAAGCTCGGGGGAAAACTTTGCCCAAATCAGGATGGATATTGCCAAGCCCTTGCTTCTGGACAGAGTCAGGGAAGATTGAGGTTATGGAAGGTGCTGGCTTTGTTGAAGAGCTCAATTCTGTAGGATGGCTAAAACTGCCAGTGAAGGGACAAGTTAAGAATAGGTCTGAGGTTGACTCTTATGCCCTCCTCTAGGTGAATGTTCTGGAGAACAAAGAGTGTTCACAAGTTAGTTATTATCAGGGCTGGAGGTGGGTGGGAATGAGAAAAAACTGTGCTCTGTTTTTTCCCCTTTGAAAAGGGAAGGGAGAAATAGGATCAACATTTATGGAGCATCTTTGTGTACCAGAGGCAGTGGGAGGCCATGTTTAATTCAGATTGTACATTAAAATATTTATTTATATATTTCTATATAATCTCTCTATAAAGATTGTGTAGAGATAGATATGTATTTGTACAGAGAAACTTATTTCTATATAAGCAATTATATGGATGTAGGTATGTTTTATATCTATAGATATGGATATAAAAGATTTTGCTAGAGCAAAGTTAACATTATTTTGGAGAATCAACTTTGAAGATTGAAAAGCACTTCAGGAGCTGCAGTTTACATAGGGTAACCTGGTTTTTCATTCTGTTAATTCCTTAAGGTAGGTTCCTAAAGTAACTTTAAGGGGAAATTCTTGCTTTTCTAGCTAAGATCTTTTCAAATAACTGATGATTACTGAACATAATTAAGTTGTATTTCTAGAAACATATTCACGAATTCAGACTTTATATAGTGCCAGTCAGTTTTTGCCTTTATTATCAGCCATTAATAATGGAAACTGCAAAGGAAGCTTAACTTCAGTGTGTGGTCTTAGGCTCCTCTCCTTCATCTAAGACTATAAATTAAATAGAACTCTTTTGCTAAAAATGAGCTCTTGGAAGACAGATGCATGTTTGCTGAGCTAAAGGACAGGAGTCTAGCTAACAGTCATAAGCTTGCCTCTCCTTTGAGACCTTTTATTCTGTAGCTCTTAGTTCTTGCCTAGAGATTGTTATCACTATTATTATCATCAAATATTAAATATTAATAGTACTGTGCTCAGTAAATATCAAGTAACAAGCTAAGATTTCTTATCAGTCTTGCTTGGGGAACCTCAGGTTGCCTTGAGGATTTCTAGGAGGCTTTCAGTTTATAAAGTTCCCACACAGTTCAGTGGGAAGAAAAGTATTTCCCTGTTTTTCATCACATTTGCCATTTGCTTGCATGCCTGGTCCTATGTAATTGGTAGCATTAAAATTAAAATAAATTACTCATCAGTATTCAAACTTATCTGTACATAAATTACATATGTAATATGTAATTATCTATTAATAAACATATACTTTTTAATGTAAAAAATTACCCTATCTGAAATGTAAAAATAGAAATCATCCCTTTTTCTGAGTCTGGACCCTCATGCAAACATTTCATAAAGGCCTGGTTTACCCCCTGGTAACTACAAAAATCTGTGCTTTTTAAAGGGGATTTTCTTTTCATGAGCTGGTATTTATACCCCAGTAAATTAGCAATGTTACTTTGCTTGTATCTTATTAGAGCTGCTTATGGATACTCTTATGGGTTTGAGAATAATAAGCTAACAAATTAGTTTTATTTTGGCTGGGTGTGGTGGTTCATGCCTGTAATCCTAGCACTTTGGGAGACCAGGATGGATGGATCACTTGAGGTTAGGAGTTTGAGACCAGCCTGGCCAACATGGTGAAACCTCACCTCTACTAAAAATACAAAAATATTAGCTGGGTGTGGTGGCACATGCCTGTAATCCCAGCTACTTGGGAGGCTGAGGCAGGAGAATCACTTGAACCCGGGAAGGTGGAGGTTGCAGTGAGCCAAGGTAATGCCACTGCACTCCACCCTGGGTGGCAGAGCAAGACTTCGTCTCAAAAAAAAAAAATTACTTGTATTTCATTAAGGTGTTTAGGATTATGCATATGGGTCTATTTCTTATTAAATAAAAGTGCCAACCACATGGTGTCCATTGTGTCTGGACTTGATACTGTGGTTTGGTTTGAGTTTTCTTATGCATATACTTTTAACTGAGTTTTTTTTTTTTTAATCTAACAAGTAAAGTTGTTGCAGCATCTTTTTATAATCTGTCACTCATCCAGGGTCTCCGCCTCTTCTATATTTAAAAAAATAATAAATCTCTTAATTTTGCTCTCCCTCATTCTTCTCAGCAATAGCAACAACATGTTTCGGGCATCTTGGCAGAAGACTGGGTTATGTTAGATAAGCCAGAGAAGACAGTATTTAACTCATATTTGGGGAATATTGCCGATTAGTTCTGAAAGAAATATATAAAATACTGCATGTTGTAGAATCTTTGCTTTGAACTGGAGAGAACAGGCATTCAGCTGAAAGAGTAAGAGTGTAGCTATAAATCAAATCTGGAACATTCCTCAGTGTTTAATTAGAGATGTATTTAAAAGGCTGGAGGTAGGGATGGATGGTGGGGAGGTACGGAAAGGTAGACTTCTGGATAGAGATTTTTACCTGTCTTTTAGTGATCCTTTAGGTAGAGTACAGTACTGACATATCAGGTTAAAAAATTATATACTACTTATTCCAAAAATGTTGATGGTGAAGGGAAAATAACAGTTGAAAAGTTGGACAAATGAGGTTAGTGTACAGAATGCATGTCATGAAACTCTACGTACTCACTACAGGTTTGCCTAAAATTTGTCTATTCTCTTTTTAGCATCCAATGAGGAAAGAGACATAATAAGTTATTAAATTTATGATTTAAATATAGTATGTTTTAAAGAACACAACATCAAAGCATTGATGAAACACTCAACTGTTCTTGATATTGAGAAGAGAGACATATTTCTCCTGTGGGATTTTATGAAGAGAACACTTCATAAAAGCCTAGCTGGTTATAATGTCCTTGGCTTCCTCAAACTGTGGTTTTTGCATCCGTACAATGGGGATAGGAGCAGGATTGCATGAGGTGGTAGATATAAAACACCTCACATGCTTGTAAGCATTCACTAAATGGTTGCTATCATCTGTATGTACAGTAAACACAGCAACTTGTTTCCCAGGAAGGAGCTAATAGATCTATCCTATATGTAGATGCATATGTTGTTAACCATGCACTCAGCTATAGAAGTTGTAGTTTGGCTGATCTAAAACCCTTTCTGGCTTGAAGGTTTTCATACTTCAAAGTGTTAAATCATCCTTGGTTAGCAAAATGTGTATTTGTGAAAGCCACCTTCATTTGAATGGCTCCAGAGTTACTAAGTGTAAGTTTTCTGTTTGCCAGAAAACATTATAGCAACTATGAGAAGTATGAAGTTAGGTTAGTAATATTTCAGGAATTGGGATAATTGAATGAGTGAGCTTCATGGTACTTCCTGCTTGCAACTGGGGTGGAGCAGGTAAGGATGGAAAGAAACAAGAATTGCATAGTGATCATTTCTGACATTCACAGGTACCCAGGAAAGCCATGTTTTCTTTCCAGTAGTACTGGCTGTGGTATGGATTGGGAGATATTCCCAAGATATTTGGAGTTTGTTGGGAACTTGTACCATCTGTCAGAGAGAGGCATGCAGGGTATTTATTTGAACACATGAGACTGAAGCCGCTGCCAAATCAAGGACTGAATGCTCTTTGACTGCACACCTAAATGAACACTGTCAAGTGTAGATTCCAGTAGTTTTACTTCGTGAAGTTTCAGTAGTAAGAATGTAACATTTATTTTGATAACATTGAAAACAATCACTTCTTCCTCAGACATGATAGCTCTTAGATTTTTTTCGCTCCTCCTTTTTACATTATCTTTGGAAGCAGTATATCCTGGGTTTTCTAGCAGAGAAATTTTTTAGCCTAAAAATTCTTGTATAAGAAGCGGGTAACTATCCCTGATTCTTTAATGGTCTTACTGTTTTGTAGTTCCCTTGCTGTGTTGGAAAGCTTGTCTGTCAAGTTTCTCCTTTTCGTGTTACATGTGAAACAATACTATACCCTCAACTTTGTGACTTCTCTAAGAGCTTACAGTCGTTTTATGAGTTATAATTTTAAAAATAGCCATCAGTCTTCATGACATATCCCTGAAACAAGTAAAGAGATTTTAATGAAAATAAATACTGAGATCCACATATGATATTCTCATCAACCACAGCACATTTTCAACAGTAATGAAGCTTCTATTGATCATCGTGACAGGTATTCTGTGGGGGCAGTGAGAAGGCTTCCATTGCAGCTCATTTTACTTTTGGTATTTTGGTTACTTGGCACATAAAGCTTATTAAGTATTTGATTGTCGCTTTGAGACAGCATGCCTGTATTACCCCATCCACCAGAGCAAGGCTGTCTTGCTCTCTTTACAGGCCAGGAAGCTGAAGTGAGAGGTTGAGAAGTAACTGATGAAGCAGCAGGCACTGTTGCTGAGCTCCTCAAGGTTTGCTTAACCATGGAACCACATTCCTCCTCTACCTGAACACAAGACAGAAAAGGAAAATTTAGTTATCAAAAATGTGTGAGAGGAGGAGGAGGATGCTTTAAGTTTTGAATTGCTCAGCTCAGTGCCATGATTTCCTCTGGCAGTTCTTGGAAGGCAATATCTTCCTCACCCAGGGAATATCGTATTTTATTGTGCTGTAAGAATCTCTACAAAACGTACATTGCCACGTGAGTACCAGAGAATGGCAGCTTCCCAGAGGCCATCACTAAGAGTATTTAAAAAATGCCCAAGAGTGGTTGCATTAGATAGGAGTGGGAACAGAGAGTCACTGCAAATGGGTGTGAGGGATCTTTTTGGATTGTTGGAAATGTTCTGAAATTGGATTATGATGATCATCGCACAACTCTGTAAATATACTAAAATCATTGACCTGTATTGTTAAAATGAGTGGATTTTATGGTTTATAAGTTATACCTCCATAAAGCCAATTTTATTTTTATTTATTTATTTTTTTTGAGACAGAGTCTCACTCTGTTGCCTAGGCTGGAGTGCAGTGGCACTATCTCAGTTCACTGCAACCTCCGCCTCCCGGGTTCAAGCAATTCTCGTGTCTCAGCCTCCAGAGTAGCTGGGACTACAGGTGTGCACCACCACACCTGGCTAAGTTTTGTATTTTTTAGGAGAAATGGGGTTTCACCATCTTGGACAGGCTGGTCTCGAACTCCTGACTTCATGATCCGCCAGGCTTGGCCTCCCAAAGTGCTGGGATTGCAAGCCTGAGCCACCGCGCCCAGTCAATAAACCTAATTTTAAAATGCCTGAAATTTGGCATGTCTTGAGAGGAACCACATTTCTGCTTGGCATGCGGGCACCATAGCACTCCATAGTGCAGTGTCAGTTCTGAAAGCTCCCACACCTGTGTGGAAGTGCACAGGGAAGACCAAGAAGGAGGAATTGGAGGAAATGGGGATACAGTGAGTCTGCTGCGGGAGGATGCCTATCATGACAATGTGAACAAAGTGACACCACTTTTGTGATGACGACAACTCAAGTAGGCTCCAAAAAGTCAAGTGTATTCCTCTCCAGGGTTTGATGGCTCACTCACTGAACTGCCCTAACTCTTTCATTAGATTGACGATGATGACACTTTCCAGCCAGAAATCTTACCTTAGCATCTTATCCACCCATATAGACTGTCTATTAAATAATTTGATCAAATGTGCTATGCAGATTTTGGTAAATAACAATTTAAAAAATCTTTCTATATAACATCAATATGACAATGTGGCTTAATTACCATTTTTTTTTGCTTAGTTGCCGTATTTAATGAGGTTAATAGAAAATGTTTGATGTGACAGTTTTAAAAAAAATTTCCGACCTCTTAATTTGTGTGTGTTTTCTTGAAAACAACCAAGCATTTTGTGTTTGATTTATTGAAGCAATTGGTTGGCTCTGCTAACTTATATTGTTGAGACTTGAGATAAAACTTCAGGACTCCCTCAGTAACTGGAGCACAGGAAACAATTGACACTGTTTCTTAATTCACATTGTTTCTGAGACATTTCCTACTTCCTAGTATAATATAGCTTTCCCATGAGAACGATTTGCTTGCAAATGGTTACACATGATACATTTCTCACTGGCACACATTCTGTGGGGGGAATTTCACTGTGTTTTATAGTAGCTGAGTTGCTGCGTGTGTGTTGGGAAGGAGGTCTTGCTTTATGTAGATGCCTCCAGCTTCATTCATGCATCTAATGTCTTCTTTTGAATACTAACCCATTCACTTAGGTTCTGCATTGCTTAGCTGGAATCTCTTTCCTGAAGGAGCATATAATTCTTTTAAGCCTGCCAATTTAAGAAAGCACCCCTGTGAATTACTGTGTTTTTAGATATACCCCATAGGTTACTGTGGAAAGTAGTTCATGACAGTTTGTATCATACATACTGTATGTACTTGTATTTGCATGTAGGTATGTGATATTGGCTGTGGCATTGCTAAGTTGTCATCGAGTAGCAATTCCAGAAATGGGAAACAAAACCCATAAATAAGAAAATCTATCTAATTTGCAGTGCAGAAAAAAAGTATTCACATTATTTCTGAAATGGTAGTTCCTAAGTTCAGAAGTTATGCTGTGTTTAAAGTGAAAGTAAAAGTTTTCCAATTAAAAAAAAATGATGTGGAACTTTGAGTTTCTTTTTTTTGTCTTATTAGATTTTGTAAAAATAATACCACTTGTCAGTTTTGCAGCTCCTTCCATCTAGAGAGCTGAAAGCATTTCACAATCTTTTTTCCTCCTGCCCTTCTCTTCAAGGCAATTTTTGCTGGGCTTGGTTTATTTTTATCGTTGCAACAACCAGTTTTTAGAAACTTTTGGAAACGAAAAAGAAAAATGAGAATGGCACTGTAGCTGACATTCATTTTAGCTCTTTCCTAGTGTGAACGTTTGAGTATTTCTAAAATCTTTTCTCCAAGTATGTCTTATTTTTCTCAGTTTGTCCCAGTTCTAAGTCTCTATTTTGCTGATGAGGTTTAAAAAAACTTTTAATGTAAAGCCTTACCCCCCAGCAAAATGACTTTTTGAACTTTGAGTTAAATCTTTATTTTTGCAGCTCCAACAGCTCTTTTCCAGCAGGCACTAACCCTATCCAGTATAATCACAGACTCATATAAGGTTGGAACTGGAAGGGCCTCTAGAGATTACCCAATTTAAGTCTTCCCCTGCTAGAAAGGATGAAGTTGATGCCCAGAGTGGTTAAGAGAGACATGCTTAAGGTCAGATAGCTAATTGATGGCAGAGGTATGACCAACATGATTCCTGATTTCCAGTTTGATATTCTTTGTTTTTCTAAAACAAAAGTACTGGACAGAAATAGAGCACACCTCACAGAACCCTAGTGTCAATCACCAGCTTGAATTATACTGAAGCTAACTGAAAATTGGGAGGAAATTTTATTTTGCTAGTTAGAGTTTGTCAAATATAGAATGGCAATGTTGAATTTATAGGCATTGTCTTCTGATTTGTGCATCTTGTGCAATTTATCTGCAGTAGAGAATGTGGTTTGAACTGACTGGTGATTTATGTACCTTCCTTAGGCCACCATACCATTTACATCGGAGTCCATGTGCCGAAGAGTTACAGGAGAAGGAGACGTCACAAGAGAAAGACAGGGCACAAAGAAAAGAAGGAAAAGGAGAGAGTCTCTGAGAACTACTCTGACAAATCAGATATTGAAAACGCTGATGAATCCAGCAGCAGCATCCTAAAGCCTCTCAGTGAGTACTTTCTGGGCGTTGGTGCCTCTCTCTGCCTCACTCTCACGTCTTTGAGAAGGATACCTTTTTGAATCTTGTGGCTAAAAGGGAGGGACACTATAATACTGAGGTGGTCTGCTCTAAAGGATAATGTCTATGGAGATGCTTTGCTTGTACCAGCAGGTTGACCTAGGAGATCATGTAGTTGATCAGAAAGGGTCTGACCAAGTTTAGGCATCGCTGTGTATTCTACATGTTTATGTGTAATAGGGCAGTGTTGCAGATGG
Organism: Ateles fusciceps; assembly: GCA_036589455.1. Lineage (NCBI taxonomy): Eukaryota > Metazoa > Chordata > Mammalia > Primates > Atelidae > Ateles > Ateles fusciceps. The sequence goes on from JAZHEH010001615.1 coordinate 450,696, forward strand.
TATTTACAGCAATGAACAGTAACTGGAAGACTCTTAAAGAATTTTTGCATTGTTTATGCTTAGAAATAGGTTCTATTGAGACAGTAGGTCAAGATGAGAGTATGTGTCTATATATTTACATATCTTTCCAAATGTCAGCATTATAGGTGACATTTTACCAGGTTGTGAGCCAGGTCAGTGATATAAATAGGAATTGTTGAAAATCATCCTGTAAGACAGAGGGGATTGTAGAGTGACACAGTTATTAAGATGTTGAATGTATTAGATGTCATACCTTGGATAAAAGTGTTACTAAGAGCAGAATAGCAGCAGGTCAAAGAACACCCTTGGATTCCAGTGATAGGGTGGGCTGTGTGTTTAGGTGTATGTTTATTTTGCTTTTTGTTTCTTTAATGTGGAGAATATTTGGCTACATGGGCCAAATATTGTGGCTGAACTGAGAATGAATATGTGCAGTAGAAACACATGCCAATTTTGGGAGATTCCCAACAGGAGTTACGCAGTGACAGCTTTTCATGTTGGCAGAGCTCTGTACATTCTTCATGTCTTTGCTACAGTTGCAGAAATATGGACCCTGCAATAAAATGCATTATGGGTGGCACAGATAAAGATCGAGTTCAGTCATTGCAGGTGATGACAGGCCAAATTAGAATGAACGGCTTAAGGGTGTTGAAAAGTGAATTTACAGAGTTAACTTAAAGAGGGTGTGAGACATAGTGATGTGAATTTTTATAGTCTCACCATTGGAACTGAGAAGGGGCTTAGGAAGTTAGCAAAGTGCAGTGCTGAGAGGAGCAATACAGGTGGACCATCGAATTAAAGACAAATGCTTGGAGGAGAGCTTGAGATGGATCATGAAATCTAAACTAAAAGGCATTGAAATAAATTTAAGACTTAGAAGGACCAGAAGGCAGGAACCTCATGTTATATACTTTTCACTGAAATACTGGGGGAAAAGTCTGTCTGAAAGGAATTCTTCATATATTGATTAAGGTAGTGGAGTCTGTTTCAACAAAAGGCCTTAAAATGCATGTAAACAGGCACAGTTAATAGGCTGGAGGAACAAAAGGTAACATTCTTTTCCAAATAAACGACTAGCACTTACCTGGATTTACTATGTATCCCTTTTGGCAAGGCCTGAGCCAGTGTCAAGTGTTCTCTCTATTGTGCGTGTGATTGTGTGCTCTCTTTTTCTCTCTCTCTCTTTTCTCTCTGTGTCTTTTATAACTTGTCTTTCATTCTTCAGTTTAAGAACAAGAGTGCATCATCACTATCCATGTTAAAAAGTGAAGAGGTGCTCACTTACACAAATGGGCCAGGAATTTTGAGATTAAAATTATATATCTGCTTTTGAGGAAGGGCAATGGAAACAGTGCCAGTAGCACTCAGATAGGTTATAAGGAATGAACAGATCAAGAAGATGCTGAGACTGATGTGTATCAACTACAGAATACTGTTGTATTCTATGGCATTCACCAGTTTGAATGCAGCATGTGAAACAAGGCAATCCATTCTCTTTCCCCTCAGAGTTTTCTACCTGGGGGAATACCGTATTATGTTGTATACTGGCTTTCTGAAGGGATCCTATGGAAAGACAGTTGTTAAGGACAAAATTGTTCAGTGGTCATAAGCAAATTATTTATAAATTTGCCTTTTATAGTTTTATTCCTGCTGATCAGTAAGTTAGACACTAATTTGTCTTTGGCATATTTGATATGAGTTATCCAATTTGACATGAAGGTCCTCTTAGAAATTACCGTGTATCCCTGGCTGCTTTGATGGATTGGTAGTTAATTATCTGGTACAGTTCTGTTTATAAGTCAGAGTTTTTGCACCTAGATATGGAAAAACATTTAACCTCATGATTTGGGGCGAAGCCACAGGGCTCTGGCACCAACATAACAGAATTCTTGTGGGAAACTGACTTGATGACATACTTGCCTAGTATTCCATTATTGTCTCTCAAGAACAGCCACTTACAGTTTCTGTTGTACTGTGACCTGTGGTGTTTGAGTTGCTTATGTCCATAGACATATCATGTCCCTAGACAAGATTCCCACATGTGCCTGGCAGTGTATCATGTGATACTCACACTTCTGAGAAAAACAAAAACCAAATAACCCTCATAGAAATAGTAACTTGATGGGAGTCATCTTTGATTTTTCCTTGCTCTCACTCACATATACAATCCTTCAGTGATTTCTGTTGGTTCAACATTTAACATACATCTGAATCTGTCTGTTCCCTTTCAGTTTTGCTGTTACATTTTTGTCCAGGGAATCATCACCTCTTGCATAGACACTGCAGCAGTCTCTGCTTTTCAAGTCTTTCTTCATAGAGAGGCAGTATAGATCATCACAAAGTATAAATTGGATCATGTTCTTCCTCTGCTGAAAACTTCCTGTTGTCCTCAGAGTAAAACCTCAATTGAGCATCATGGTCCATTGTCTTTCCAGTCCTGTGATGTGCCGTTCTCTCCTTGCTCACTTTACTCCAGGTACATTATGTAGTTCCTTGGTGCTAAAACATTTTCTGCCTCAGGGCCTTTGCTCATGCAAGCTTGTCTTCCTGAAATGGTTAGCCCATTCTTGTCCTGGTTAGTTTTTCTGTTCCTTTATGTTCTGGCTTTTAAATTTTACATCTTCGGAGAGTCCTTTCCTTACTACTCTCTCTAACGCAGATTCCCCTTCATTATTCTTTCTCAACACCTTGTTTCCTTCATAATGTATGTTTTCACTTGTGATTTTTGAGAGCCTACAGTTTTGTCTTGAGCTGATGTTCGATTGTAAGCTCCATGAGAGCAAAGATCAGGTTGTCTTGTTCACTTTGTTTTCTTTGGTGCCTAGCACAATGCCTGGCACATAGTATGTGCTTGATATATGTTCATTGAGGAGTAACTTAATGAATGAATCACTACAGAGAAAGACGTAAGCATTCCTTGTCTTGGCCTAAATATTTCTTACATCCTAGATAGAGATCCAGCTGATTTTCTTGTTTTTAAGCCTTGCACATAGTATTTATATTTTCCTGCCCTGTCTTTCTCCCTTGACACATAAAATCTGGTCCTCACTTTTAATTATCCCACTTTGGAAAGTGCCTCATTATTTTGTCTATTGCCAAAGTGGGATTTTGTCTGGGTAGGTAACTCCCAAGTGTGTGGAGCTGCTTATTAACCACAGGTGATGGATGAAACTGAACCGCAAAGCACATGAATTTTTCATGTACACTTAAAAATGCTCACCATTTCCCAGAGAACTCAGGCAGCCCCCCCCTTCAGAAACCACATTAAGGTGGCATGAGCTGGCACCGTGGCACATGCCTATAGTCCCAGCTACTTCAGAGACTGAAGTGGGAGGATCTTTAGGAGTTTGAAGCTATAGTGCTCTATGATTGACCCTGTGAATAGCTGCTGTGCTTCATCCGTGGCAATGTAGAGAGACCCTGTTTCTGCAAAAACATGAAAGGGCATTTATAAGAAGTAAATGAAATATCTTCCAGTATTTAGGCATATTAAGAAGATGGTATAATTAACAGGTTCATTTAGTTTATAACCTAATGCTTTCTATTTTCTTCATGGCTTTGGTGTCAGGACGGGGTTTCTAAAAAATAAATGAGTGTTTGGTTTTTACACATTTGGAGCTCTGAGGAGGAAGCCAGCTTCGTATCCCCCTCTGAGCTCAGCAGCAGCTCCAAGTCCTTTCACAGCTGCTATTCCCAGTGTGGTGTCAGAGCTGGTGTCCCAGCTGGGGACACAAAGAAGGAAACGTGTGTGAGAGTGTGGAGCACTGAGCCATGGGGGAGAGAGAGGCTGGGGAAGGAAAATGAAATGGAAGAACAGGCAGGAGAGACAAGGGAATGAGGAGGTGGTGTGGAGTGGGTGGTTGAGAGAAAAGTTAGATTGTGCTCTTTCTTAAAAATAATCCTTTTGCCTCCTCCACTGTGCATTTTTTTTTCTGAGTTAGCAGCTGCCATCCTCTGAGGGTTGCCCAAAAAGTGGGTGGAAAGGTGGTCCTGGCTGAGATAGGCTTTGGAAACACAGTATTCCTTCTCAGCCTAGATGGTTTTGGCCTTCGTGCCTCCCATTTTGTCAGTGTCCAGGGATGCTTATGGGGGCATCACAGGCTGCTTTGTGACTGCAGAGATTCTGAAGATGTGTAAGATATTAGGAGACACAGCCACAAACAGAACATCCTGTTCAGCATTTGGATCTGATGTGTAAGATATTTCTTGACAAGCGTGAACATGCATTCATGCTTGGAGGTGCTAACTGCCTCTCACACATAGGTCTTGCCCGTTGTGGAATCATAGTGATAGGTATGTCCATACAGACACTCATTCAGTCTTGGGGTATTCTTTTTTAGCCTTTTGGCTGTGTACCAGAACTGACGGATTTATGCTAGCAAACATTGTTCTGTGAGCCTGGGACAATGGATGCTGGTTGGTGATCCAGTTATATTCAGGAAACTGAAACAGAGAAATGGGCCACAGCTTTTGTTTGGTGCTTCCGGGTAAATGAACAGAGTAGCTTTTCATAAGAGCCAAGAATATTTGGTGTTGTGTCATTTGACTTCCCCTTTTCCCAGTGCACACCCCTGTCCCCTCCCCCAAACTGACCTCACACTTCTGGGTACATTTGTACTTTTTCTTGATTTTTAAAATGTTTTCAGGCAAGACCCTTAATTTCGATACCACAAAGTAAGATTTCTTTAATTTTCTGCATGCCATTGGCATATCTCAAAAACCGGTCTGTCTATGTGCAGGAGAAAAGGCTTTGGAAATGTATGAAAATGAGATAGACCTGTCCCAGTGTACAAAACAAAACACAGACACACCAAAAAACTATACTATCTCTTTCGTCCTCTTCTCTGTTTTTCACCTTATATAAGTAGGAGGAAGTACTTTGGCTTTAGGTCTGAGTACAAAAACTTTTTATATTAAAAAATAATTTAAAACTTAAAGTTTGTCTAGTCAGAAGGGACACTTGTGTCGTAGTTTTACTGGAAAGGTAGCCTATCAGAGTGGATAAGAGTGCACATTTAAACCAGATTACTTGAGTTTGAATCCCAGTTCATAGCAGCAGGGTAACCTTGATTATTTGCTTCTTTGTGCTCTAGCTTCCTCATATGTAAAAAGGGGATGATCGATTTTAATCATAGTGTTCTGAACATCAAGTGAGCACTGCATATAGTCAGCAACAATGGTTAGCTGTTATTATTGTGAGTTACTATGATTGCCTTCTTCAAGCTCAACTTTTCCTGTCCATCGTACATAGGTAATGCCAGAAACTTCAGGCTAAAACTTTGTAGAGTTTAATTCCTTGTGAACAATAACCACTATTCTTTAAGCTCTTCTGGTCTTTTCTGCCACAAATTCTCACTAGGTATTCTTTTGCTTTAGCTGTCAGCTTGGCTCTTGGCTCCCAATGGCGTATTTGGGAGAAGCAACCTAGACTCAGTCTCTTATCTTGCTGGTGAGTATCAGTCTGGATGTTGGCTGGCAGGTGAGAGGACCAAGGGGACAAGGACTTTAAGGGCAGAGGTGCTGTCTCTTGTGCTGCTCTTTTGTGTGGAATACTGCCACCAGCAAGTGGCTTGGTGTACCAAAGGTGTCCCTGAATTTGGTCGACAGTTGTAATCCCCCGTTCTGGATGCCTGAAATCAAATAGGCTGTTCTCTCTTTCATAAGAAGGATCTCTTTCTGGCTCTTTCTTTGTGTTTCTTTGTGAAATTAATCTGGTTAAGAAGGGCTGTTGGGTGGGACACGTCAGCAATTTGGAGGCAGTGTTGCGCAGAAAGGAAAAATATTTGGCATACTTGTGTTTTTGGTGGCAATGGGTTGGTTCAACAATGTTGTGTTTTGCGTGGTACAAATAATTGTTGTTTATTCCTCTGTGATGCTGATGAATACAAGAGGACTGTGTCATGGTGCTTCTGCTTCTTTAGCCAGTTAACTGCATATGTCTCTTAGAGAGCCACAAGTTTCTGAAATGCAGCTCTCTTGAAGTCACTTTGAAGTGCCCTTCAAATGGCAGATTTTACACTGTTCACTTCTTGTTGCCACTGGCTATTCCAATAGTTATTCCATTTTATCATGCCATGAGATGTTATGAATAGCGTGTTTACATGTGTCATGGGAGAGTTGATGTTGTTGCTATTTATAGTGACTTATGAGTTCAGGAGGCCTCAAAAGGTTCTAGTATACTCCAGGTGCTGGGGTACTCAGGGCTAAAAAGAGATTGTGACTTAGGGTGGAAAATGGGGGAAAACCAGAATAGTGTGTGGACTTTAAGGTGTGAAATATACTTTAGTGAAGTAAATGGGGGAAGAAATGACTGTCTGCCACAGGCATTACCACCTAAGTGGAAGGCAGGTCACATCCTGTGGTTTGGGGTTCAAATTTACAAGGAAGCTTGAATGTGTATTTATGAGTTTGTGTAAGTGTGTGTGTGATTTGAATGTGCTGAGAAAATGAAAGATGTTGGCAAGGATCTTCTTGAAATAGTATTCTGTTTAGGACATTTTTCATATAGAAAGAAATAATTCTTAAAGGACAAGGGTTCTTAATATCAGGGATTTACACTCAGGGCTTTATGAGTGTGAACTTATAAATGCAGAAGTAGTTGGGGTGAGGGACCACGGGCCTACTCTATAAATAAATTCTCCGGAATTCTTCCATGACCACAATCTGGAGGCAGGAATGTTAGGCTCTTTTAATAACTTTCCCATGGATAAGAGTCTTACTTGACTTTTCATCACTTTTATGGAGGTGTTATGAGCAAGGAGTCTCCATTTTTCTGGTTACACATAGAATCAAGATCCCAGATATCCTTTATTCCTCTCTGTTCTTTTTCTTCCATAGCCAGCCACACGCTGAGCCCTGTTGGTTTTTCCTTCAAAGTTTCTCTTGTGTCTGCCACTTCCTTTGAATTCCTAAGGCAATACTTCTTATTTGGAATTTCAGCCTTAAGTTTGTCCTTGAAATAGAAGGGAGTTATTTCAGACAAGGCTGCCAGACATCTAAAATATTAGGTCTATAGTCTCTCCTTAATTAAACGACAAACAAACAAACAATCTTTCTATCGCTCATCATTACTTAAAGTAATGAGTAAACCGACAATGGAACAAAGTTTCCTCTGCTGCTTTCGATATTTTACATAGTTTAATGAAAATTATAGGTTGACTCTGTCTCAGCAAGGCCACTTTAAGTTCATTTTTTATGAACTCATGATGACTTCCCCAGTTTTTGAACCCTTGCAGCAAGTATTATCTACATCACACAGTCTGATACTTCGATCTGTGATGCTTCAAGTGGTGACTTACCTCTATCATTCAGATGTGTGTCATCTCTTCAGTATCATCATTAGAGACTTAAAGGCAGAGGCACTATCACGTACTTCCTTTGAACTGTGCTCTGCAATAGCATATTTGTCGAATGGGTAGGTAAATAAAATGCCCAGAAATTACCTATTAGGTTAAAATAATCTGGTCTGTCCAAGAAAATTTGCAACTGTCTTGGTTAACAAAATGCTGTTCCTCCAACGTAAATACTTACTGAAATGTGATTAAAATAGAAATAACCAAAGAACTGTTCAATAGGGTGAGTTGAATCATGGTGAAGTAAAAAGAGAGAATACCAGGAGAAGTCATTTTTTTAATGCTGTAGTTCTGCAACTTAGTTTTTGCAATAACTAACTTACACATAATTAAAATAGAAATTGTCCATGTTTTTAAGACAGAGATGAAAGTGCTACTTGTGTGTACTTTTTTTCTCATGGGAAATATATTAAAATATTAAAATGCATGAAAACATGCAGGTAAGTGTTGGAATGCAAAATATTATAAGATGGCATTTCTCTAAAGAACTACGTAGCCTGCTGAGTTGGAATAAGCCTACCTCTTCTTATGATTATTTATTGAGGGTTCATATTCTACTGTGTTGAGTGAGGATAGAAGATAAAAGAGGTTACTTATGGCAGTGAGATTTGTTAATAACTGAATGTGTCACCAAGGCTGTTTATGGAGTTTTCTACACAGAGAACTTTGAGCATTGATACTACATATGTATCTGGGATAGACATACAGATTAAGATCCATGTTGCTTTCAGAGATGAAATTAGATGACTTAGTATCCTTGTCAGGATTATGATTTACTGAATCTCAAACAGCATCACTGGAATGTTTTTTTCTTTGCAATTTGCCAATTAAGCAGAATTCTATTATTAAAAAAACCATGTTGCACATGATGTCCTTATTTAGAAACTACTTCTGATGGTGATGGTATTGTGATTCAACAATTTGTATGAAAATATTCTCTTGACAGTTACCAAAATTTTACCACAAAGGCCACAAGATAAAGCAATTATAATTAATTTAATTATGATTCTACTTCATTTATGAGGCTTTGGGTAGAATAATTTTCGTGTAATGGAAAATATGACTTCTGGATGCAAATTTACAATAAACATGTGAGCTGTCTAGCTAGCTGTGTTCGTTCAAAGCTGAAGTTGTTTTCTTCAGAAAATAGGGCAATTTCTGTTACCAAGGTGTGGAAATAGCAGTTTCTATAACTAGAAACTTACTGCAGATTCACCCAGTATCCAGAACACATGCATGAGCAACTATAAAATCCTAAGTCAATTATTTGTCTAATTGTACTTGGTTACTTCTTGTGACACTGATGAATGCCACAAACCAACCAAGCAAATGGGCAAAAAACTTCAAAAAGATTTTGGATTATTTTTTACTGATGTCCACACACAGACAGAGCTAATACTCTCCCTTGGTCCTCTAATTCCTAAATATAGATTTTGAGCAAAAGATACTCTGGTTAAGAAAGACTGAAGATAGGAAGTTGGCATTCCAGTGGCCACTTCAGTTAAATGCTAACCAAAGTTTTTGAAAAGTATGGATGTGTGGCTTTAGGAAACTTTTCTGAGCTATTGTTTGCATGCTCCAACCAAACTTGGAAGGTTTATAGATTTTTTTTTTGCCCTTCATGAAACTGACTTTGGAAATCTGTCTATGCTATACTTTCCTTAAGCTTCTTTTATCCTATTATTTTGTGATTCTTTCTGACATTAGTAAAAACATCTAAGCAATGAACACAAAGGATGAATTTGAAGAAATTCTTTGTACATTTCTGTGTACAGGAAGAAGTGGCAGAGATGCTTTCCTCTTCTGGCAGATGGAGAGAATGTGCCATCCTTAGTGATTGAGTAGGAGTGGGGAACCTTTAATTTAATAAAAGGCTCATACAAGTTCAGATGAAAAAGAAATCAACCAGGGCAATGTATAAGAAGAAAAAACAACCTGGAGAATATATTTATTTTTAAATAACAATTGAGTTTCACTGATTTCTGTATTATGGGCGGTCATAGGTAATAGAGGGGGGATGTGCAGGCATAACACTGAAAGTAAAAGGAGAAAGAAGCAGAGGAAGTAGAGGAACTCTATCAAGAAAGACAATGAGATTAAAGAAAAACAGAAAAATCACTGGGTGAATGGCAAGGGCTAATATCTTATCCCCTCAAAATAGGGCTCTATATAACTTAGTAGGACCAACTCTCTACATTCTGTCCTCAAACCCATTTCAGGTGGCCTCTACCTGCTTTATCTTTAGTTTCCTGATAGTTTTTTCACCATGATTTTCAAATGGTTATAGTGATTCTCTATCTTCCCTTTATTCTTATATTAACATTATCTCTTTGTGTTGGTTTTAGACTCATCCTTACAAGCTATTCCTCCTGTAAGAAACTTAGGCCTTGTCTTACAGTTATGCTAGTCCTTTTACTAATACCTGATTGTTAAAAACTACCAGCATACCATATAATAAATAGCTTCATAAAACTTCCCTTTAAACATACCCTAGTCTTCTACCACATTATTTTATATAACTTTGCAATTCAGTTTATACTTTTCATAGGAGGTTACCTGGAGTCTTTGTTTAGCCACAAGATAAAGGGTGGATTTTTTTTTTTTTTTTTTTTTTTACAGCGACAAGATAAAGAGTAGCATCTTTGTAAAAGATTTGGTGTTCACACCAAATCCAAGGCTGGCCTCTTGGTAATCTGCTTGATGACAGAGGAAATTTAGAGTCAGGCAGTGGGACTTTTTTGGAAGACAACTGGGTCTGGGGGAGTTTTTGTAAGCAGTGAACCATTCTTTAATTGTGAAACCACTGGATGTGGTTAGTAGTTTATTTTAAAAATACCATATGTTAGTTCATTCCTGTATACTGTGACAATGATAGTTTAATCAAAAGCTGCTTGTGACATTTCTGTTAGTGTTCATGAAAGTGCAGCTTGCTTCCTTGAAATCCTGAGCTCTGTGCCAAATGCCAGCACATTGACAATTACAGTTTGGCTTTTAGGCAATTGTGGAACTTTTTGAGTATGTGGTAGGATTTTATTTATTTTTGTCACTTTCACTAATTTCTCATTTTCTTAAATGGAAAAATATTTTCTCAGCATTTTGTTTGGTAAATAGTGCCTTTTACTCTTTTCTCTATGGTTCCCCTGAGAGGAAATAAGCTAATGTAACTGCTTTTTGACTGTCTTTTCTGGCCAGAAAGCCAAGCAAATGCATGATCTCATTGAGACATGATCCATTTGTATGAACTATAAGCTTGTAAGCTTGTCATCATGCTTCATGGCACTGGGGCAGGCACCCGGCTAGCCATCGTAACAGGATGAGGAAAGAGAGGCAGCGAGATCCCTCAAACTTCAATTCAGTGCGGTGCAGGTCAGTTTATTTCAATTCAATGAACTTTGATCCAATATAAAAGTATTTGTAAAGTACTTTTTAGGCATAGCCCTGGGCATTGAGGCTACAGAAATGAGAATTTCATAAAAACTGACATTTTAGTGGGGAAAATAACACAAATCAGATAAATCTAAGAGAATGTGATAATTACTAAACACATCAGTATCAGGATCAGGAAGGATGAGATGTCTCATTCATCCATCCATTTCTTCATCAAAAATAATGATTGAAGGTCTACACCGTGTACCAAGTACGGTGGTAGATGTTGGGGTGATGATAATGAACAAAATTAAAGACACTTTCTACCCTTGGGGAGCTTGTAGTCAGTCTGGAGAAACGCTTACTAATCAAATACCCATATGAATAAATGTTAATTTCTATCTTTGGTATGTACTGTTGGAGTGTGGCCTATGGTGCTGTGAGATTTGATAATAGGTAGGTTCTGATCAAGTTAGGGGGTCAGGAAAGGCTTCTCTGAGAAAATTATACTTGAGATCTGAAGGATAAGAAAAAAATTTTGATAAGGGCTGTAAGTGAAAGATGCTGGAGGTCACAAGAAGAGCACAAAACAAGGTTCTGGGCCAGGAGAAAGCATGATGAGTGTGAGTGTGGCTATCTAAGGCAGGCCATCAACACTGACCAAGTATGTGAGGCCTCACTAAGGAGAGTTCCATCTAGAAATTAATTTCATTATTTTTGACTAATATTTGAGAAAATGGCCAAGGCAGGCGGATCACCTGAAGTCAAAGTTCAAGACCAGCCTGGCCAACATGGTGAAACCCAATCTCTACTAAAAATACAAAAATTAGCCATGTGTGGCAGAGCATGCCTGTAATCCCAGCTACTCAGAAGGCTGAGGTATGAGAATTGCTTGAACCGGGAGGTGGAGGTTACAATGAGCTGAGTTTGTGTCACTGTACTCCAGCCTGGGTGACAGAGTAAGAGCCTGTCAAAAAAAAAAAAAAAAAAAAAAAAAAAAAAGAAAAGAAAAGAAAATGAAATGTTCCAATTTTGGGTAAATAATTATGCATTTTAAATGCCATGATAAAAGCATATCTATATATGAGGCATACAGTAAGTTAAAGCACTGATTTTTAACCTGAGTTTAAATGGAGCTTTATGATTATGATTTTGTATTTTTTTTTCTCAACATTGTTTATCTGCAGAACCATTCCCAACTTCTGCTTACATCTTCTTTTCTGCAAATATTTCTTGCTATGATATCAATGTGCCAAATAAAGTAGTTTTTTTTGTAGTCACTAGCCAATCTCAGCAAAAGCTTTGGCATTGACACGAGAGGTGCATTCTTACCATCTCCAGTGGCTCCATGATTTTGTCTATTTTCATGTAATATTCCGCTGACAGTCAAGATAATCCCTTAAGGATACCAGTTCTACAATTTAAGAAGTATAGAAGGTTGGAGGGGCAATTCATTAGCACTGGCTGAAAATCATACCCAGGCCTTTTCTATCTGTGACTCACATGATGTAAGGAAGCGATCAGATGACAGGGTCAACAGGACACAAAACCTCAGCCCTGCTTCTGCTCCCTCAATGACTTCCGTCCAAAATGACTTTATGGTATAAACTCCATCCAGTAAGTCACCAGAGCATGGAAGGGTTTATACCATGGCGATTTATACCTTGGTTTTGGTTTGTTAGCTTATTCTGTCATGGCTAGGACAAGAAGAAACATTTTTGATGCAAAGGGAGATTTTGTTTAGCCAGAGGAATTTTGAAACCTTTATGTACTAAGTACACCAGAGTATTTTTGTTCATTGTATTTTTGAAGTCTGTGATCAGGAAATGTATTTTCTTTAAAAAGAAATCAGAAAAGGTCTCAGGAGAGCCTCACTGACTGTAACAAAATATGTTTTTCAGAGGACTTTTTATGTTTTCACACTTTGCTTTTTCCCCTTTGCTGCAAGTTGCAGTTTTCCATCAAAGTTATTTTGGATGGTGTTGAAAGTTTTCTCTGGGTCTTTTGTGCACAGTTCAGAGGGCATTCAGGGAATTGACTAAGCTGAGTTGACTATATGTTGCAAAATGTTTTATTTTTGTGTAGTGCTATATAACATAGAGGCTTTCATACACAGAACCCTAACCGTTCCATAGCCCTTGATGCAATCAGGGCAAGCATTATTCCTATTTTAGAAATACAAATCAGAGGTTCCCACAGGCTAAGCAATTTGCCTGGGATCACACATGCTGTGCTGGGAGTCAGAATTAGGACAAGGTCTTTGGACTTCTGGTCTGACCCTCCTTATACCAACTATATGATGAAGCCAACATACTTGGAGTTGTTGGGTTAAAAACGAGGAGCCCTTGAGAGGGTGCAGTCAAATCTTGGCGTATTCCATTATTCATTTCTCCAAAGCTGGGTGTATTCAAAATTAGAAAATTACAGCTATGAATAGTTGTTTTCCACTTGATTGGTCTAAAGTCAATTGAATTCTAGAGAAAACTCCTTTGAAAGTGTGTTGCCTTGGAAATGGATGAGCATAGCAGTATAATAGCTTTTACCGTATTTGAGATTCCAGCAGTTTAGGTGACAGTTGTGTCTTTCTGAAGGGCGTGGGCAGATTCTGAACGGGCTTTTCCCGTTGCTCATCAGCTTGGCCATGGCTGCTTTTATTACTGCAGTCACTCATTTGCACAGATGTGTTTTAAAAGTATTTTTTTTCTTTTCTGAGTTCAGAACATTTAGAAGTAACTTCTTTTTGGCATATTACACTGCGTGTCTTTGCGTAGCAAGTAGTTGGTGTTAGGAAATGTACATGGATTTGAGTGGGAACACATAACATTTGTCATGTACTATAGACTTAATAAAGGCTGACACCTCCATGATTATGTTTGCTCCTTGTAAGAACCTTGTGAGAAGTATAATGCCAGTGTTACTGTTTCCATATTTTACAAATGAAGAAAGCAAAATTTATTTAAAAACTATCATACAGTGGTTAAGACCACAGGCTTGGAATCATAGTTTTTATTCAGATCCCAGTGTTCTTTACTTATGAGCTTTTTGCTGGTGGGCAAGTCATTTGACTGGTCTAAGTCTCCATTCTTGTGATCTGTGAAATAAGATGATAAAGATATGTACCTCATCAGGTGGCTGTGAAGGTTACATGAATATAAAGCTTTCAACAGGCACTGGCAAATAATATAGCTTAGTGTTTATTAGTTATTATCATTAAGTAACTTGATAACAGTCATACCTTAGCAAGGAGAAGAGCTAGGACTTGAACCTGTGACTTTTAACTCCAGCTTATACCTTGTTTTTTTCCCAGCATACCAGGAATTTCCTTCTTTCTCTTCTCCATGGGCAAGCAGCTGCTACACTAAGTTGTTTAGTGAAGGGGATGGAATTTGGAATAAAAGACTTGGAGATTCTGTGAGAACATTTGACCTCCCAGAATAAATCAGCAAATTATTTAAAAATGTAGAAACACACTCCTTATTATTAAGAGCAGCTTGGTTCTAACCCAAGTTGAACTTGGTTAGAATTTCCCCCACTGAATCACACTATCAGTATATGTATACTTTTGGATGTACCAGTTGATGTAATGTATCCACTGTTCTTAGTAGGGGTTAAGGATAGATGTTGGATTCCCACATAATAAGCCCTCTTGCTACCCTCAACATTTCCTGGCATGGGCCTGGTGAAAGTGAGCGGTGAAGCTCACAGGCTCATTGGGAACAAACCATGGTCTCATTTGCACTGTCTTCTAAGCAAATCAGTTAGAGTCAGAGCAAAAGAACAAATTAGCTTGAGAGACTTACTGAATTGGGATTGCCCCTTGATGTGTTTACATTTATTTCCATCATGCCCCTTCTCTTCCAGGGAGCCTTGCTAGAGCTTTCTAGACAGCCTAGGTAGGCATGGTGGCTGCTGCGGCGCCCACCACTACACAACTTTCATGCTTGCCTGCAGGGGTCCTCAGTGCTGCACCATAGCATATGTGTATGTGTGCACCTTCACTTGTTTGAACATTCACTTCTCTGATTATAAAAATAATAATACCTGACCTTTACATAGTGCTTAACAGGTTCCGAAGCACACTTGTATATATAAATGATTCTGAGGGACCTTTAGAGATTATTGTTTTTGCTTTACATGAGAAAATACAGATCTGAAAGGTGAGTGAATTACCTCCAGAGATGGGACAGATGAACATTCCAAATTGGTGTTCCTTTTACAGTACCTACAGTGATATCTTCTCCTGGAAAGGAACTAATTTGTTGGCTAGTTAATAGCTACTCACATTCTACAAAAGATTTGAAGTGTCTTATAATAATAAAATATGAGTGGAAATAGAAACCAAATCTGGGGAGAACATACAATATCCAGAACTACTAGGCTTAATATTGTTTCTAGAGTTGAATTTAATTTGTCTTTGAGCTTCCTGGCAGCCAAGATAAAAAGAGAGACACAGTCAGTTACATATTTCTTGTTAGAAAAGGAAAAGCATGCTACAGAGAAGTAGAGATTTTACTAGGATTGTATTCAAAATAATTGTTTAGCTTGAGGCTGTAGCTAAGAGGCAATAAGAATAATCGAAGATAATGCTCTCAACAAAAATTTATAGCTACACAGTAACATAAAAATGCACTGCAAGGGGGCTAACATTAGCTGGGTGCCTATTATGTGTCTGACACTCTACTGGGGACTCTGCATGTTTTATTTAATCCTCATGAACATTTAATGATCACAGCTATCTTTTAAAGATATCATTATGACCATTTAATGATAAGGAAACTCATCCTCAAATAATTTATACTACTTCTTCAAGGTCACATAGCTAGTAAGGAGTAAGCCAGCAATTGAGATCCAGACCTTGCCTGATTCTGCAGCCCATGTCCTCCACTCTATTCATGCTGCCTATAATGTGTGTTAGAGACGTAAATTAACTAAATGCAAGCATATCATCTTCTAGTGGTTCTACTTTATTCAAAGACATGTTTTACAGGACCCAGATTATAGGTTGATCTTCGGCAAACACCATTTCTCTCATCCAGGCTTCAGACGAGGTGAGTGTAGAAAAGCTCATGTTACGGTACTGCTTGACGTGTTCCCCAGAGTGGTGATTGTGGCCATGTGTTGTTGTTGTTATTGAATGTTAAGCACTTTATATACAGTACCTTCTTTAGTCCTCCCAGTAGCCCAATAAGGAAGGTACTTATTCTGGTCTTGCAGATAAGGAAAGTGAGGCTCATGGGGGTTAAATGACTCAAAGCCATACAGGTGCTCAGTGGCAGGATTCAGATACAGACCTTCCTGGCTCTAATTGACATGTGCTTCACCATAATATTAGAGGGCCTCATGTTAAGCAAGTGGTAAAGTTGTTGATCTCTTGAAAAAATGGATCTGGACTCTCGTTTGGAAGAAAGACTATCTTGCCTCAGCACTGACATGACTGCAGGAAGACCTAGAGACAAGTTGGAATTTTCCTAAAAAGGCGGTTGGGTCAGCCTCAGCGTGTGGTCGAGCTCCATGTGTACAGTTCCAGTCATAGTGCATGAAGGATATGACTTTGACATGAAAATTGTTCAAAGATGGTGTTCTGATGATTTTTCACAAGTACAGGAAAACCTTAAAAATATTTCAGTGGATTTTATTTCATGGGTCTCTGAAGAACCTACTAAGGTGAATTAAGCAGTAGATATAGTAAAGTCAGAAATTGATTTGAATAAGTTTAATTTTGGGAAATGCAGCCAAAGCAATAATTTTAGTTTAGAATAGTTAATTTAGAGTGGTTCTTTTTGACAGTTGTTAAATACCAGGATCAATTATGTAAAAGGTGTCACTCCAATTTTGTGATTGTTCTCGTAATAACTGCCACATCTACCATCACTACAATGAGAATAGGTAATGCTCACTGAGTCTTGTTCTGAATACTTGATAAGAAATAGCTCAACTAATCCTCATAACAACCCTATGAGGTGAATATAATTATTAACTCCATTTTATGGATGAAATGTAGAGAAGTGAGTAACTCACCCAAGGGCATTCAGCTGGTAAATGGCTGACTGCACTAGTCTGTTTCTACATATGTGGCAGATCAGATAAAGATATATGTGCCCCTCTTCATTGCAGGGGTAAATGCAACCAGTTCATATGCAAGTGCTTTTAAATCATTAAAAGCAGAAATTAAAATAATTGGGGCAGGAATTCAGAAAAAGCATAACATTGCTTACTTAGTTATGAGGAGACTATTCCTGACCACCCTAATTCTTGCAGTGGGACGAGTGTAAAAAGACTAGATGTCTCTGTTGAGCTCCTGTAGTTTGCTTCATATTTGGTTTCAGTCCACAGAGCCAAAAGCTGGTTGAAGTCTGGAAAGGCTCAAGTCTCATGACATTGTTCTTCATATGTTTCCCCACAAGGTAATGCATAATGTCTGTATTACTGATAGTAGGGTGTGTTTGTGTAAAACCCACTTGCTCCTTAAGCTGAATATTAGACTGAGGATTCCAGAATTCTTTTCTTTTTTACAAAACAAAAAATTGGCATAAAGTTTTGAAAGCATGGACAAGTAGTTGAGAAGTCTGTAGCTCTGAGAAGCGTATTTGTCAAGTGTTGCATGCTGGAATCAGATTGACCTAGTTTAGATGCGTGGCCTTGAACCAGTTAAAAAGTTGTTTAAGTCTCAGTTCTTTATCTGAAAAATGGTGGTAATGCTATCTGACTCATGGAACTGTTGTAATGATTAGATGAGATAATCAATATAAGGTGCTTAGCCTAATGATTAACATATAAACTTTCAGTAAATACAGTTGAAACTTGAACAACGTGGGAGTTAAGGGCACTGACCTAGCACAGTCAAATCTATGTGAAACTGTTGACTCCTCAAAACTTAACTACTAATAGCCTACTGTTGACCAATAACATAAACAATTAATGAACACATTTTATATGTTATATGTATTGTATAGTCTATTCATATAATAAAGTTAGAGAAAAGAAAATGTTATTAAAATGTCATTGAGAGAATAATAATGAAGAAAGAATATATTTACTACTTATTAAGTGGAAGTGGATCATCACAAAGGTTTTCATTCTTGTCCTCTTCACATTGAGTGGGCTGAGGAGGAGGAAGAAGAAGAGGGTTGGTCTGGCTGTCTCAGGGGTGACAGAGTCAGAAGAAAATCTGCCTGGTGGAGCCATGCAGTTCAAACCTGTGATGTTCAGTAGCCAACTGTATGTGCCATATTAGATTGTCCATTAAAAATAGTATAAACTGTGTACTGAGTCCATTCAAATAGAATTAGACATGAAGAATTAAAGCAAACAGTTTGACAAGGAGTGGGGGTCACCAAACAGAACATTTGTAAGTAATTCAAATGTCACAAGTTCAGTTTCCAAATGCAGTTAGTATCTTTAGAGGAGTTAGGGGTTCTAATTATCAGGCTCTGTAGATTTTTTGTTCACCTGAGAGAGATGAAGGTGATCCCGTGGTAGAGCAGAGAGAACACTCAAGAGGTGGAGTTTTAGTCTAGCTGTGCCTTTTACTAGCTCTTTGACTTTTGGACACTTTGTTTAATGTTTCGGGGCTTCAATTTACTGAGCAGTGGAATGAAGAGGTAGTATAGATAATCTCTAAATTTCCTACCAGCTCTCGTATTCTTTTATTCTAAGTTAGTTTAGGTCATACAAAACTAGATAAATTAGTCAGTAAAGAAAAGTTGCCAGACTTTCTTCAAATAGTCTCAAACAAAACAGAGAGGAAATAAATGCAAAGTAATACAAAAACTCAAAAGTAGGTTGCTGAAGATTCTGTTTTTATTCCAAAATGTTCATTTGAGGCCAAATGACCCTTTCTTGTCTTTCATTGATTCTTTTGGAGAAATGTCCTCAGCTCATTCACAGGCCTAGGATATTTTGCTTCCTTCCTTGATTGAAAAAATTTCTTTAAAAAATTCTTTCACTGCAGCAGCAGGAGTGAACCCAAAGGATTCAGGCACAGGAAATGTCTTTGCTTTAATTGTTGCTGGTGCCAGCACAGCCCTTTCCAAGTTGCCCTGAGCTGTCAGCAGAGTGAACTATGAATGAATCAAATGAATAGGGAAGATAAGTCTAAATAGCAGAACACATTTTTTTTTCCCCTCCAAAAGAACAACTTTGTCTATTGCAAAGGACCATTTAAACTGAAGATGCAGTTGGCATGGTGCCTTGGAAAGGTTTGTCACTTTCTTTCGATGATACTTCCTGAAAAGTTTCCCTTTCATTTGAGACTTGTTCAAACTGGTTATCATAATTTACCTTAAAATATGGGTAACAGGGAGTGATGGTTAAACATAGGATAGATTCTAAAACTGGTTCTTTGCCTTTCAAGGTTTCAAAGTAATAAGATTTTCCTCAGAAAAGTAGCTCTTCTTTCTCTGATAGTGCTTTGAGAATAGTAGTGAATTTTAGCAGGCAGACACATCACAAATTACCTATTTAAACCTCCACATTTAACAGGCAACTGAGGACAAGTGATTTGGCCAGGGCGGCACAAACAGTTCACTTAGGCCTTTAGCCCTCAAGCAAGTGTTTTCAGTACACACCACATTTCCTTCCTGTATTGGGCTGCGGCTTCCTAGTTCTTACATAATAACTCAAACTTACCACAGCAGTAACCATTTCCCACCAACGTGAGAACTTTAGAAGAGTAGAACGATTTTTCCATCTTCCCGAAAGCGTGCTTCTAAATGAAGTTGAAGCTGGTGCTTTACTTCTGTTAAATACACGAGATGTGGCTGCCAGAGTCTCCTGAAACAAATGAACACTAGCATAACAAAGTGAAAACATACATGACTGAACTGCAGTTTCCAAGACAATTAGCAAGCCAGCTCCAAGTGCAGATGGAGGACCCACTGAAGGGGAGACAATATGGCACTCATTCTGGAGTAATCCTGCAGCATTGCAAAGTGGCACCATACAGCTCTTGTATTTTTGAAAAACTTTTTATTTTAAAAAGATTACAGATTTGTAGGAAGTTGTGAGAGATAGTATAGAGAGGTCTCATGTATCCTTCAATCCATTTCCCCGACGGTTATATCTTACATAATTAGAGTATAATATCAAAACCAGGAAACTGACATTGGTACAATGTGTGTGCATAGTTACATATAATTTTGTCACGTATAGATTCATGTAACTACTATCACAATCAAGACACAGAGTAGTCCATCACTACAGAGATCTTCCTTGGGCTGTCTCTTTATAGTTACACCCCCCTCCTTTCACACCATCCCTATCCCTGGCAACTACCAATCTGTTTTCCATCTTTGTAATTTTGTCATTTCATGAATGCTGTATAAATGAAATCATATGGTATGTGAATCTGCTTTTTTTTTTTTAGATCTTTTTTTTTTTTCACTAGTATAGTGCCCATAGATCCATCTAAGTTGTTGCAAATAGTTCATTATTTTTATTGCTGAGTAGTGTTCCGTGGTATGGATGCACTACAGTTTGTTTAACTGTTTACAAATTAAGAGGCATATTGGTTGTTTCTGGTTCCAGGCTATTGCATATAAAGCTGCTGGCCAGGTGTGGTGGCTCATACTTGTAGTTCCCGCACTTTAAAAGGCAGAGGTGGGCAGATTTCTTGAGCCCAGGAATTTGAGACCAGCCTGGGCAATATGGCAAAACTTCCTCTCTACAAAAAACACAAGAATTAGCCATGTGTGGTGGTGCACACCTATAGTCCCAGCTACTCGGGAGGCTGAGGTGGGAGGATCACTTGAGCCCAGGAGGTCGAGTCTGTAGTGAGCCAAGATTGTGCCACTAAACTCCAGCTTGGGCAACAGAATGAGACCCTGTCTTCAAAACAAAAAAACAAACAACAATGACAACAAAATAACCCCAAAACAAATAAAGTTGCTATGAATAAGTGTGCACACACTTTTGAATAGACATTAGTTTTCATTTCTCTGGGATAAGTGCCCAGTAGTGCAATTGCTTGGTCGTGTGGGAATGGGTGTTTTATTTTTAAAGAAACTACCAAACTGTTTTTCAGAGTGCTTCTATCATTTTACTTTCTACTGACAATGTATGAGTGATCTGATTTCTCTCTACTCTCACCAGCATTTAGAATTATTATTTTTTATTTTAGTTCTGATAGTTGAATTGTGATAATTTTATAGTCCTAACTTGCATTTATTTCCCTAATGGCTAATGGTATTGAATATCTTTTTCTGCCATCTGTGTATCCTCTTTGGTGAAATGTCTTTGTATCTTTTGCCCATTTCCTAGTGGGATTCTTTCTTTCTTTCTTCCTTTCTTTCCTTTTCTCTCCTCCTCCTCTTCCTCTCCTCTTCCTCCTCCTCCTCCTCTCCCGCCCCTCTTCTCTCCTCTCTTCTTCTCTCTTCTTTTCTTTCTCTTTTTCTTTCTGTTGAGTTTGCAGAGTGCTGTATATATTCTAAATATGAATTCTTTGTTAAATGTGTGATTTGCAAATATTTTCTGCCAGCCTGTAGCTTGTCTTTTTTTCCTGCTTTATCGAAGTATTGTTGACAAAGAAAATTATATAAATTTAAGGTGTACAGTGTAATAATTTTATATACATGTATGTTATAAAAGGATTACTGAAATTAATTTTGTTAACACAGCTACCACCTCACCTAATTACTGTTGTTTTGTTCAATGAGAATGTTTAAGACCTACTCTCTTAGCAAATTTTGGCTTACGATATGATATTGTTAATTATAGTCACCATACTGTGCATTACATCCTAGAATTTATTCATCTTATAACTGAAAGTTTGTATCCTTAGACGAACATCTCGCCGTTACTCTAACCTCCCAGCCCCTGGTAACTGCCCTTCTACTCCCTGTTTCTATGGGTTTGACTTTTTAAAAAATTCCACATATAAGTGGATTATACAGTCTTTGTCTTTCTCTGTCTTATTTCACTAGCATAATGTCCTCAAAGTTTATTCATGTTCTAACTAGCAGTAGGATTTCCTTCTTTTTTATGGCTGATCCATTGTATATGTCACAGTTTATCCATTCATCTCTTGAAGGACGCTTTTGTCATTTCATGTGTTGGATACTGTGTATAATGCTGTGGTGAATATGGTGGTGCCCATATCCCTTTGAGAAATGGGCTTAGTTACTTTTGGATGTATCCCAGAATCCCAGAAGTGGGGATTACCGGATCTTATGATCGTTTTGTTTTAAATTTTTTGAAGATGTTCCATACTGTTTTCCATAATGGCTGTACCAGTTTACGTTCCTGCCACCAGTGTCCAAGGGTTTCCTTTGCTCCATATCAACATCCATCTCTTGTCTTTTTCGCAATAGTTATCCTAGCAGGTATAAGGTGACAGATATATTACTGTGGTTTCAATTTGCATTTCTCTGATGATTAGTGATGCTGAAGTCTTTTCTTATACCTATTGGTAATTTATTGGTATGTCTTCTTGGAAAAAGACATACAATTAAGTCATTTGTCCATTTTTAAAATGGGATTGTCCTTATTATTATTTTTTTGCAATTGAGTTTTATGAATTTCTAATATGTTTTGGACATTAACCTCTTATCAGATATATGGCTTGAAAATACTTTTTCCCCCATTCCATAGGTTGCTTTTCATTTTTTCCAGCTTTATTGAGGTATAATTGACATATAAAAGCTGCATATATTTATGGTATACAGTGTGATGTTTTGATCTATGTATATACTGTGAAATAATTACCATAATTGAGCTAATTTACATATTCATCACTTCACATAGTTATCTTTTATGTGTGTGTGATGAGAACACTTAGGATCTATTCTTTTAGGAATTCTCAAGTATACAGTAAATTATTATTACCTCTAGTTGCCTTGCTCTATGGTAGATCTCAAGAACTTACTCATCCTGCCTAACTGAAATTTTATTTCCTTTGAGCAACACCTCCCCATTCTTCCCACCCACCCCACCAGCCCTTGGCAGCCGCCGTTCTGCTCTCTGCTTCTGTTGAGTATGACATTTTTTTTTCTTTAAGATTCCACATATAAGTCAGATCAAGCAATATTTGTCTTTGTGCCTGGCTTATTTCACTAAAGATAATATCTTCCAGGTTCGTCTGTGTTGCCACAAATGGCAGGATTTCCTGCTTTTAAAATGCTGAATAACTATTCCATTGTATATTATGTAGGTATGTGTGTATATATACATATATCTGTTTATATATATTATATATTTTATCCATTTATACTTGTGTTGATTCCGTATCTTGGCTATTGGTGAATAGTGTTGCAATGAACATGTGAGTGCGGATATTAGTATTTCCTTAAGATAGTAATTTTGTTTCCTTTGGATGTATTCCCAGAAATGGAATTGCTGGATCACATGGTAGTTCTTCATCTACTTTTCTGAGGAACTTCCATTCTGTGTTCTATAATGGCTGTCTAATTTATATTCCTACCAACAGTGTACCAGGATTCTCTTTCTCCACATCCTTGCCAGTGCTTGTTATCTTTTTTTTTTTTTGAGATGGAGTTTCATTCTGTTGCCTAGGCTGGATTGCAGTGGCATGATCTTGGCTCACTGCAACCTCTGCCTCCCACGTTCAAGAGGTTCTCCCACCTCAGCCTCCCCGAGTAGCTGGGATTACAGTCACCTACCATCATGCCTGACTAATTTTTGTATTTTTGTAGAGATGGGGTTTCGCCATGTTGGCCAGGCTGGTCTTGAACTCCTGACCTCAGGTGATATGCCCACCTCAGCCTCCCAAAGTGCTGGGATTACAAGCATGGGCCACCACATCCGGCCAATCTTTTACTTTTTGATAATAGCCATTCTAACAGGTGTGAGGTGATGACTTATATTGCATTTCCTTGATGATTAGTGATGTGGAACATTTTTAGATATCTGTTGGTTATTTGTATGTTTTCTTTTGAGAAATATCTATTCAAGTTCTTTGCCCATTTTTTTGGGGGGGGGGTATTGAGTTGCATGAATTCCTTATATATTTTAGTTCTTAACCCTGTATTAGATACATGATTTGTAAATATTTTCTTTCATTTCATATGTTGCTTATTTTGCTAATTGTTTCCTTTGCTGTTCAAAAACGTTTTAGTTTGCTGTAGTCCCATGTACTTATTTTTGCTTTTGTTGCTTGTGCTTTTGGTGTTATAGCCAAAAAGTTATTGCCAAGATTAATATCAAGGAATTTTTCTTCTTGTTTTCTTCTAGAAGTTTTATGGTTTCAGGGCTTACATTTGTCTTTAAACCATTTCAAGTTAATCTTGTGAATGGTATAAAATAGAGGTCCAATTTCATTCTTCTTCCCAGCCGGTAGCTTATCTGTACATTCTCTTAATAGGGTCTTTCACAGAGCCAAAGTTTTAAGTTTCGGTGAAGTCCAGTTTATTGATTTTTTTCTTTATGAATCATACTTTTTGTGTCATATCTCAAAACCCTTTACTAAGCCCTAGTCCTGAAGACTTTTTTATCTTTTAAAAGATTTTTTAGTTTTACATTTGACTTTATAATCTCTTTCAAGTTAATTTTTGCATTAAGTATGAGATTTAGGTCAAGGTTTATTTTTAACATTTTTCACTCTAAATATGGAAATATCTATATGAAAGTGCACAAGTAATAAGTTCTCATAGAGTTATTATGTTGCCCACTTTTTATATTAGATAATGTTTGCTATAGGAAATGGTCACTGCAAAGAAATAAGAAGAAGGAGAAAATTAATATAAATTTGATACATTTTTTTGAGCAGCTGAATCTTTACATAAGTGAGAATTAGGAGATTTCAGGCAGAGCAGGTGTCTAAGAGGTAGACAGATTTTGTCTCCTGACTTCCATTTGCATGCTCTGTACTTAACTTTGAGTTAGACAATGGATGCTAACCACAAAGCAGATGCCAGACCTCATGTTTAGCACTGACTATCCTGCGGTGGGCCTGGAGTCACATTCAATGCTCTGCTTAAGGGCTGCAGAGTGGGGTCTGAGTCCAACTTTGTATTTAATACAGTGCTGAAGAATGATTAGGAAAGAAGAGTGAGTCTGGTTTTGAAGGAAAGTGTAATAATGCAAAAGAACACTAGGATGCATGTTGGAAGGCCTGGGATCTAATGCCAGACCTGCATCAAGTGGGTTTATGACTTTCTGCAACTTGGAAAACTAGTATGAGACCCAGTTTTCTCCTGTGTAAAAACAAAGGGCTTTGACCCTAGGTAATCTCTGAAGTCTCTTCTAGGTTTAAATTACATGTTTCTAAGAAATTTTTAAAATAAAATGGACTGTGGTGTGATTTTCATTTTCTCTTGCTGATTAGATTATAAAACCTTGATAAGAGAAGTGATATTTGATGTTTAATATTTCATTTAAGTGTAACATGTTATAGAAATTCTCCCTTTGGAATGCATATACAATATGTATTATATTAGATGTTTACATGCATATAATGCTACAGTGGATTATTGGCAGAGTCTTCCTCCTTCAAAATAATTTCAGGGATTATAATGCCACAGCAAATATAGTCATACATTAGAATTGCCAATGAAATGTGAACTACGGATTTGTCTTGAACAATACATAACATTGGTGATGAGGCAAGGGTCATTTGACTTCTTTTCTCTTTTTTTTCCCTTTAATTTCTGAATGAGATGACTATATTATAGAAGTTATTTCTTTCTTGTTTAGGTGGTCTCAGTTTCTGCTCATGGATACAAATTCTGAAAAAGAGCCTTTGCTTCTTTTTAGTAAACCCTGTTAAAAAATCTTGAGAAGTTTGGCTTGAGATTTGAAAAGAAAACAAATGAAAAAATGATTGGAGTTCTTAGGAAAGAAAAAGTAGCCGTGGCTTTGGTAAAATTGTAAGTAGGTCCTGTGGAAAGCCAGAAAATAATTCATTTGGCCAGTGTAGTATAGTTTGTGGCAAGTGGACAGGCAACTAACTGAATTAGGAAAAAAGGCAGCTCTAGAGATGATTTTTGTTTTTTAAGACAAGGTCTCATTCTACTGTCCAGGCTGGAGTACAGTGGCATGATCAGGGCTTACTGTAGCCTCAACCTCCTGGGCTCAAGAGATCCTTCCATCTCAGCCCCTCATTGTGTTGCCCAGGCTTTCTCAAACTTTTGGGCTCACGCAGTCCTCCTCCCTTGGCCTCCCGAAGTACTGAGATTACAGGCTTGAGCTCCCATGCTTGCCCAGATTTTTTAACTAAATCAAAAACTCTGGGAATCTGTACTAATGAGTGGGACATCTGTGACTGGTGACTGAATTTTTCAAATATGCAATGAAAAGGGACTATTACATTGAAAGCTGAGGTCTGAAAGTGCTGAATAGACTTGGTTAGTCAATTTGATGAGTGAAATTTTATTATGAAAATACCTACCAAGTGTTCTGTCATGAATTTCCAAAAAGGTATGCCACTCTTTGTCTTTTATGACCAACCAAAATTGTGTATCTGCCTCAGTGTAGCAACAATGACCAGAATTCTGTTGATTTGTTTTATATTCTGTAACATCATAAAACCTCATTCCCCTAACTCCCTCCTCCCATGATCCTCATTTCTGTTTCATTGCCTTTTGAAACATTTGAATGAAAAACCCAATTCCATCTTTGTGTGCTCTTTTATGGTGATGTTTTTAGGAATAGGAGGACAGTCTAGGTACAGAGTGCCTGCAATAGCTGAAATATGTGCAGGCCTGACATTTGGCCCACGGAGAGCTTCTCTTTCTTGTCATCAGAGTCATACAGGGTTGCACTAGGTTTGCCTCAGTTGCTTTGAATATTTTGATTTTTGTGGGTGGGAAGCCAACAGAATCTTCGCAGGATCAAGTGTGAAGGCCACTTTTCTCTAAAATGTGCAAGTCCATAACCTCATTACCACAGTTTCCAGAGAAGAAAATGTTAGGCTGGCTGGGGAGTGATTTCTGAGTCAACATTATTTCTGTATTCTCACTTTCTTTCCTTAAGAGTCATGGTGCTAGATCACCAAATTGTATCCATTAAGAATGTATTGCTATTTACAGAAATGGGAGACCACATCAGATAGCGTATGAAACTTTGATTGCTTTTCCTCTACAACATTTCCACTGGTTTTGCATGTGTTCCAGGGCCTAGGGAACTTCCCTGCAGAGTTCAATGTAAGTTGATCCCAGGCTGGTCCACGGTGTTGTCCTTTCAGACCCAAGTGCTTGATGAGCTTTTTTTAGTCCTCTTGCTGCAGATGCCTCCTCCTTTTGCTTCCTTATGCTAAATGAGGAGAGTGAACAATCATCTTACAATTTTCTCAGCAGTCAGCTTTCAGGAATAAAGTCATTTTTCCCCCCCTTTGTCTTGACTTCTAAAGTCTAAACTTCTGTGGGAAACAACCCACAGTGATAAGGGTAGTAGAGTAATGCTAGGAGTAGAATGATGTCATAGGTAAAAATTAGCCTCTATCAGTTATATTTCCCAGAATGGAAATAAATGGCTTCTACTTGTAATTTAGACGGGGATCATTTTAGATGTTATACTCTTTGCCAGATTCTGGTTTCTGCTTAAAATGTTTTTCATAGAATTTGAGTATAAAAGGAGTTTAAAGGCCAGCTGATTTATCTCTCGCCGAAACAGAAATCCTTGCTGTGATTTTTCTGACTGATCATAATTCACACTCCCAGGGCCAAAGAGCCAGTTGCTTTGCATGGTGGTCCATTCCATTTGTGGATGGTTTTATTTGCTAAAATGTCTTTCATTACATTGAATCAGAGTTAGCCTTCCTGAGATTTTGACCCTTTAGTCTTAATTTTGCTTTTGATAATACAGTTCATCTTTTTTCCACGTAACATCCCTTGAAAGATAGAATAAATGGTAACATCTCTTAGCTTTGGGTGATGTGATTTTTTTTTCATAAGCTATTTCTATTTATTTGTCTTCCTTTAAGTCATTGCTAACAATGTTAGACAAAACAGTATATTGCTTCTTCCAGCTGATCTTGGCTTACCAGTCAACTCTGTGTTTATATCTTTTTGGCTCTTTGCATTTAAACAAGGATGATGAACTCACTTGTGCACCTTGGTCTTGGCAGCTCTTTGCTCCCCATTCTTTTCTTTTATATATCTGTCTTCTTATACTTTGGGTTCTGCTGATTGTTTTGAGCTTTATATTGTCCCCTAGTTACCTCTGCTTTCCTGTAGTTCCCTGATTTAGACACTTCGGGTAACTATGTGCCCACCTACTTCTCTAACAGCTATCAGACTGGTGCCCTCAATGGGGAACCTGATTAGGCCATTATTTAGTCATGGAGTAATATTCCTTAGTGTGAGCTTTCCAACTGGTGTCCTGTAGCAGTAGATTACAGATGTGCTGAGAAATTGATCTCTGCAACTCTTGAATAGCTGGGCACAGTCTCAGTAGTCTCAGGTGTCAAGTGGCTCAGTGTGACATTCAGATACCATTATGTGCTCCATGGTGAGCAAAGCCTTAAGCACTGCATCAAGGTATCAACATAGAGCACTGCTAAGTTAGTAGGGCATAGGGTTAGATATTTGCTTAACTTAAGATAAACGATGCAGTTATTTAGTCAAAAAAGGAAGTAAGGCTTTCTTGGCATAACATGTTCTTTGTGAACCTACCCCCTACTCCTGGTAACCTCTTAGGTTGAAAGAATTGCTGTGAGTGAGGTGGATGCTGTCAGTGTTTCTCTGGGTGGGGATTACCCCACTGGCTCGCCAGGGGTGGCTGAGGGCAGATTGCCTATATTGATCACAGTCCTCTCGTTTGGTGTCTGTAGTCTCAAAAAGATGGGTGGTAGTATTTCAGGCAAGTTCACTGAGGGCTGGGGCTTGATGAAACATCAGAACCTGGAAGTATGCTGTTGTTTACCCCCTGCTTATCTTACAGGCACAGGCAAGTGGGCAAGTGTTAAGAGAAGTGAAGTCAACATCTGGAGCACTAGAGAAACCTGACTGTACAATAATAACCAGTTGTAAAACAATTTTCATATTACTCTATGAGATGTCATTGAAGATGCATTTAAAGGAAAAGTTAAATATTGATTTATTTGAACTTCGGCTACTGTGTTTCAAAGTCTATATACTTAGATTAAAATAGAATCTAATCTGTTTGGTATTCCTTTGTTTCTGGTGAACAGTTTTTCCACAGTGACAGGTGTTAGTCGTGCTTATTATGACTTTTCCTAACAAAACTTTGTAGCAGGAATTCTCAAATTTAAATTAGTGTTGGAATCACTAGGAGGTCTTGTTAAAAGTTCAGATTTCTGGGTTTCACTCTCACAGATTTTGCATAAGTAAAATTGGGGTGGGGCCTGGAGTTAATTTACAAAAGCACTCTAAGTGATTCACTTGGAAGTCAACAGAAGACCAAACACGTAAAAGCACTAGATGTAAAGGACCCTGCTTTCATACTGATGAGCTGGTGGATACTTAGCTTTATATTGTCAAAGGATCATTTGCTTCGGAGACTTAGGATTTTTCCCTAGCATGTGTCTCTTCTTGGACTGTATTGAAATACAGACACAACCAACCAAATGGAATTATCACAAGCAGTTTTCTATAACTTTGTGCAAAGTTAGACAAAACATTACATGTTGTCATGGATTATGAAATTCAGAAAACACTGACTCATATTTGCATATAGCTATACCATTAAACAATATTTTCACTGACTTTGTTGATCTTTATAACAATCTTATGTGGTTAGTATTGTTATTTCCAATTTATGAATGAGAAACTTTAAGGTTACAAGTAAATGGTAGAAGTGTTACCCTAACTTTTATTATTAATACTTCAAAATTAGGCAGGATTTATTATGTGCCAGGGACTGTTGTACATTCTGAAATTCATTCTCTCTTTGAATCTTTATGAAAACACTATGAGGTAAATGTTGTTATTATTTTTAGAATTATTATGAGTCTTTTTTTTAAGTTGGCTCATGATGAGGTTAAGTAACAGTAACTTCTTGAGGTCATGACTTTAGTCAGTGGCAGAGCCAAGACTTGAGCCAGGTTTGTCTGACACCGGAGTTCATGCTTTCACTCTGGGTATTGTTAAGGCAGATTGCCTGGCCTGATTACAGTCTTCTAATTAGATGTCTGTGTCCTAAGAAGGATGAGTGGTAGTATTTCTAGGCAAGTTACCAGCACACATTATATATTATAGCAGGCTGCCAGTATATATTATATAAAGCCATGCTATACAACTCATTCTAGAAAGAACAGAAAGCAATAAGAAGAAAGATCTAATAGGAAAGAAAGCAGACATTCAAAGGATAAAAATTAACATGAAATGAAATACAGTTGTGCATTTTTAGAAAATTTGATAAAAAGCATTTCACACTCTTCAGAAGTACAAAGACTGGGAAAGGCGCAAGTTGTGATCTGCATACATTCTAATAATGTTAGCCATTCTTGAAGAATCAGTAGGATTGGCCTGTGTTTTATAGGCTTTTGAGTGTTGTTTGGTGTTTTATTTATGGGCTCATTTTTCCATTACTAATACCAACTGGCATTTGACCTTTCATGCTCATGCCTTTGGCAGTATGGTCTATCTTCAATGTACAGTATGGCCTTTGTGTTTTAAATCAGAAGTTTATTTTCATCCAATACGTCTTGTAGTATTATGCTCGTGCTTTTCCCTCATTGATAGAAAAGTCTCATTGATGCTGTATTTACTCTGGGTTTCTTTATGCAAGTTCAAAATTAAAAATTTTGATTCTGGTGGTTCTGGTTGTAGTCCAATGATTACTTTCAACATAGAAAAAAAACCACAATGTTTAATTCATTTTCCCCTGAAGCTGACTCTGGACTATAAGCCAAACAAAATATTTTCTATTAACTAATTTCATAAGGATTCAGTATGAATAAATGACTTGGCAGCATCTTTTTTTATCCCAAGTTAAGCTTTTTTCTTTATAGTAGTAGATGACTTTATATCATCTACTACTGATGGTGATGAAAATTCCCAGGGGTTAATATGTTACCGTATCCTGATATCTTTCAATTGACGTCATGAATAGTCAGGATGATCTTTCAATCATTTTTACATATCTATCCATCAAGATGCATTTATCAGCTGTCCATATTCATTTGACTTCTAATACTTGCCAATTGCATTTTAATATCACTTGTTTCTGGTAGTCTAGGGGAGACTGTGCTGGAAAGGGGTAGAATGCAGAATGGCCTTTCCTACGAATGGCTTCTATCTTGCATGGTGACTTACTTGAAAGCCATGAGTGGCAGATCTGGGATATATAAGTTTAGTCCTATGTTTCTCTAAGTGATTTTCTTTCAGAGAAATTCCCTGAAAAATGTCAGCACACTTGCTTTTTGATAAAGACAGTCTATGCAGCACTTGATAATCTGGCCTGAAATCTAAGAGTCAGAGAAAAAATGTAGGGTAGGGTTTTATTTATTTATTTATTTTTGAATCAGAATTTTACTCTAGCCCAGGCTGGAGTGCAGTGGCACAATCTCAGCTCACTGCCACCTCTGCCTCCTGGGTTCAAGCAATTCTCCTGCCTCAGCCTCCCGAGTAGCTGGAATTACAGGTGCGTGCTACCACGTCTAGCTAAGTTTTGTATTTTTAGCAGAGACGGGGTTGCACCATGTTGGCCAGGCTGGTCTTGTACTCCTGACCTCAGGTGATCTGACCGCTTCGGCCTCCCAAAGTGCTGAGGTTACAGATGTGAGCCACCACGCCTGGCCTAGGATAGGGTCTTTAGAAGGGCTTTGAAGGGTGTTGTGAGCCATCAGGCCAGTATCCTCATTTGAGACATTTTGTGTAGTTCAACTATTTATTCAGTTAAAAAAAATCTCTATGGAAATGATATGTAGAAGTCTATGGTATTTGTCTCATTCCATCATATGAGTTAAAAAAAATCCTAATTCTCATTTTTTCTTTTTTTGTATGATTGGCATCAAAATATACATAATTTTTGTATCTTTCAGTGAAATGCAGGCTGGTTCTTAACTTTCAGGCAAGCCGGTGGAATTACAATCTAGGTTCTCAGACTTTAGGGACTTAAGCTAAGGCCTGGGTTGACCTTGGCAATGTGCTTTGTTATACCTCTGGGAGTAGCACTGAGCATAGCAGGTGCAGGAGCCAGGATTCCAGTACAGGCAGGACGGAGTAAATAATTAGGTTAGATAAGAAATTATTTGCCTTCCTTTCAGCAGGTGGACAAGCTAACAAGGAAAACACAAGAAAGGAAATGTAGCTAATTTAAAGAGGGAAAAACCAATAAAGAATCATTTAAAAGTTTTTATTGAAGAAAATGGGATTCCCTTGCACTCTTATTTGAAATGTGTTTTGGATATGCATTGTTTCATATTGGATTTGGATATAGAATTATGACATTGTCCAGCCATAATAACTACTTTGTTAATTACAACTAGTTAGTGGCTACCTGCTGATACTGCACTGTAAGTAGTACCAACATATTCTAAATGTTCTTATACAAGTACTAAAATGTTATTATGTAAGAGAAATTCCCTGCTTCTAAGGAGTTCTATAATCTAGCAGAGAGAGAACATGTACATCCAAAACAAGTTGAGAACACTTGCGAAGTAACATATCAATAAGTGGAAAAACAAACAGAGTACAAATGGAAGTATTGAGTGATTAAGAGAGTGATGCCAAAGAGATGAGGTTGGCTGAGGAAGGATCTGAATTTTGAATTGGATAATGAAGGGAGAGAGAAGCAAATTGGCAGGCAGAAATGAGAAAGAAAGGTATATGTGAGGATATAGGTTTGGAAGTGAAGCAAGTCACATTTGACATGTTAGACAGTAAGCACACAGGTTAAGACAAGGTGGAACTTCCATGGCCGTGGATAATTGGGAATGAATTTGATTATCGATTTGATTCAAGGGACAGTAGGAAAGTGCCATCCTTTAGGATAGGTCGAAGTAGTGAAGCTAAGGGTGGAGAGAGTATTAGGGAGCTGTTTTGTAACCTAGATTTAAAATAATGAGGATTTCTAGGACGGCTTTGGGAAAGTGTGCTGGACTAGGAATAAAAATGAGCTCAGTTTTTGAGATAAAACTTTTCAGATGTCAGTGATCATATCCTGAGATGACTGGTCAGTTACTAGACAGAATTACAGTTTGAGAACTAAAGCCTTGGTTGTTGACTTTGGAGGCACTTATGCAAGATGATAGTTCAGTAATGCATATGGAATATGTATCATGGTGGTGACTATTGAGGGAGAAATTCAGAAAGCTGAGTTTGGAACCTTAGGAGCAGCTGCCAGCCAAGGGGGTGGAGGCAGGCAAAAAGAATAGTCAGCAAATGAGACAAAGAGGTAGTAGAAGAACACAGAGAACACCCAGGGAAACCATGCGAGGAGAGAATTCAACAGTGCTAACTGAAGCATAGAGGTCAAGGGTATTGAAGACTTGAGAAAGACCTATTTGACTTGTAAAGGGAAAGGTCTTTGGAGACTTAGAAAAATTTGTTTCCAGTAAAGTTTCAGTGCAAAAGTGCATCAGGGATTTTCTAGGTACTCTGCATGACAAGGGGATTAATGTTTAATAAATAAATCCCTTTTGTAATTGCTTTAGCACATATGACTGGGTATCTGGGTCTTCAGTATTCCAAGAAAAATTGTGAGGTCACCCCAGAAAGGAATTGAGGTTAGATTTCTTATATTATTCAAACCCATCGGATGATTTTGTATATTATGTGGGAGAGAAACTCTCAGGGCTGAACTATTGGGCTTATTTGGATTCACAAGATCTTGGTGACTCTGGGAAAAGTCTTTGGGAAAATGTAAAACCTAAGCAGTGTTTTAAAACCTCTTCTTTGGTCCTGCTATGTGGTTTATGTTAATGAATTAGCTTGGAGTATTTGTCAGAGATGTTGAGTTGTGGAAAATGATAAAAATCAGATGAAAATAATTAACCAAAATAATTAATATTAATTTACATGGAAGTGGAGGCACTAAAGAAATTTTGGTAAAGACAGAATCAAAGCTCCAAATTTAGTGACTTACAATTAATTTCATGCCAAAGGAACAGAGCCATTTTGTAAGAAACGACAGTCTAGTTGAATAAACGGAGGTGATAGGTTAGATATGGTGAAGAACTCAAGTTTTAAAAGACAAGAGACACTTTCTCATGATTTAAGAAGAGAAATTTGTAGAAAGAAACAAACTTCTAAATTTATCTTCTGTTCAACTAATTAGCAGTAGTCTCAGTTATAAAACCTGAATCTGTAATATGATCTAACTTAGGTGTAATTAGATGAAAATGTAGTTCTTTTCTGGTGTGTTAAATATGTGATTTTTGATTTATAATCACATCGCAACAAGCTAGTTGACAAAGAATGAAAGTAAAGAAGAGATTAAATTTTATTTTGGCCTTTAGCTCAGTTTGATGTTCAGATGGTAGTTTCCTAGAACTAAGGAGGGGGGTAAGTACAGTTTTGATATAATTGAGGGTGTGACTTTAATGTTTCTACAGATTTTTATATCTCTGCAGTAAAACATGAATTGCTTATGCTGTTTCTCTCATATGAAATATACAGTTTTCCAATGCTCTATAAAATGTAATTTAGATAGGTGAACACGAACCTATACTTAAACTTGGATTGCCTGGGATTCTAAAATTTTTCTGGTTATTTGTTCAAATTGAAACTTGACTATGGTATTCACAATACTGTGCTTCTTTATTTTCCCAACAGCTGCTGTACAATACAGAATGTATATTGAATTGAAATAATAATAAATAGGTAGGAAAAAATGAAAAGAAAAAGAGGGAAAAATGAAGAGGAAAGAACAAATGTAAATCATTGAATAGTTACGGTCACAGTGAGTTTATGTCTCACTATTGTTTTTAAGATTTCTACCTGCCAAGGCAAAATGTGAAACTTGACTACGCCCTACTCGATTAATAGAGACCACAATTTCAAAACAAATCATTTGCTTAGGAGAAACACAAGTATTACCAATGTAAAATCCAGAAAGAGGCTGGGTGCGGTGGCTCATCCCTGTAATCCTAGCACTTTGGGAGGCCAAGCTGAGTGGATCACCTGAGGTGAGGAGTTCGAGACCAACCTGGCCAACATGGTGAAACCCAGTCTCTACTAAAAATACAAAAATTAGCTGGGTGTGGTGGTGTGCACCTCTAGTCCCAGGTACTCGGGAGGCTGAGGTACGAGAATCACTTGAACCTGGGAGGTGGAGGTTGCAGTGAGCTGAGATCGTGCCACTGCACTCTAGCCTGAGCGACAGAGCGAGATTTCATCTTAAAAAAAAAAATCCAGAAAGAAATAAAGAAGACTCTGTATAATGCAATGAATGACACCTTTAACAACGTCTTGATTAGAGACTAGTCAAGTTTCCCAAATTCCACTGAGCTTGTTTCATGAGTTGGTAGACTGATGGTATCACATAAAAAGTCCTTCTGCAAGGTCAATTCAGTGGTGAGTCTTCAGGTCCAGTTAGATAATTCTTTTAGAACTTATGTTTGGGGTAACTATTTTTCCTTCTACCTCATGGGTTTTGAACTTTCAGGGCATATATTACAACTTATAACTTACCCTGTCACTCTTAGTCTGAGCGCTCATATTGAAAGCACGCACTGTGTGAGCTGTCATCTCACTGTGAATGAATCAGCAGGAAGGTTGAGCTTTCATAACATCAGTGAAGGGTGAGGTAATTATTATGCAATCGGCTTTTGGAGTACATGATAAAGAAATTCTGAGAAAAAAGTGAAGGTCTTCAGTTCCCTAGTGGATATAAAGGAGAACTTAACCTGACAAAAATGTCCAGGAAGAGTTTGTGTGTTCCCCTAAAAACGGAAGCATGTTAGTAACTACCTTCAATTCTTTCTGGAATGAGGTGGACAATTCCAAAAATAAACTAAATAAAATAAGCATTACGATTTCTTCGAATTTAAGGGAGAAGCACATTCTTCCAGTTAAGACAGGTTTCTTCTGTGAAGCTGCCTAGGGCTACAGTCAAACAGATTCCCACTGACAGGTGTGAAACTTGTCTTCACTCTACAGAATGGCCTGTTCATTATATTTCCTTTGGCATGTAATTCAGGTTGTTGGAGACCTTGGTAAACTCATCACATGAGATCATGGGTTGATGTAAGTTCATGTTTGGATGTTTTAAAATTGGTTAGAAACTGGCTAGGAGAAGAATGTATGTCTACAACTGGCCCTCAAAGTTTGAAATGTTTTTTTTAGTGGCAGTGGAGTGGGTAGTAATATTTCTTTTGCTGTGTCCTAGCAAGGGTGCCTGTTAGGAGAGCATTCCCAAACACATGATGAATCAAAGACTGATTAGCTGTACTTTAAGTACTGCATCTGGAAATTGCTTGTGAGGGAGATTTTTGCCATTAATTACAGAAGACACATATGCCACTGGATTTAGGGCTAAAGACAGGGATTACCCTTTACCAAACTTATTTCTACTTTATTGTGGGCCCTCTTTTAATTTAAACTTTAAGACTTGCTGCTTCAAAAGTAGTTGGCTTTCTTCTGTCAGTGATATGTGAAGAATGAATGGTGCCCATAATTGTTATAAATATAATATGCAAAGTTATATTTAATTTATAACATAAGTCAGCAGTCAAAAAAGACAGTTTAGTTTATTCTTATGACAAAAATCCAGTCTTAGTGAAACAAATGATTTACAACTCATTGCTTTTCTTAGGCTGTTTACTTTGCTGTAATTTCAGGCATTTAAGTTTGCTAAAGGCATAAGGTATGCTTTTTTAGATCTTAAATTTTTAGATATGGTTGATTGGTGGAAATTAATGATTTCAATGTTAAAAGTGGTAAACAGAGCTCATTTCTGTAGGGAGTGATAATTGGGAATGTAGATCATTGGAGATAGACCAAATTTAGGGACATCATGGTTGTAGATGTGAGTTTATGAGTTATCTACTTAGATTTTGAGTCATTTCCTATGATACTCTAACACACAGGAACTGGGAACTGTTGCTGTCTCTCTATATTTACAAATGGTGAGGGATTGTCTCTTGAGCCAAGGGGACAGATTAGACCCTGGAGCTGCAGACCCTAGGTGTAGATCCAGCAACCCCTGGACTGGTACTTTTGCTTTGGGATGTATAGATCTATTTAAATACCAACATAAGAAATTTTCAGAGGTTTTACCTTGGTTTTCCTAAAGAGGAAGCAATCATAGAACTAAATTCCTTTTCATAATTCTTCAAAATTGACTGGAGAAGAAAATTGCCTTTCTCTCCTGCCTTTTCATTTTGAGGAACCCCTAATGATGTCACTTATTTTAAATCAAAGATGCTTATTTATAACAGCATCTGCTCAGTCCTCCATTTCCCTCCTTCCCTCCTTCCTTTCCCTTCCCATCCCCTCCCCTTCCCTCCCTGCCTCTTTTGTTTTCATTTCTTTTCTTTTTTCTTTTCTTTCAAATCTCGCTCTGTCACCCAGGCTGGAGTGCAGTGGTGTGATCTCAGTTCACTGCAACCTCCACCTTCGAGGATCAAGCGATTCTCCTGCCTCAGCCTCCAGAGTAGCTGGGACTACAGGCATGCACCACCACACCTAGCTAATTTTTGTATTTTTAGTAGAGACAGGTTTCACTGTATTGGCCAGGCTGCTCTCAAACTCCTATCCTCATGTGATCTGCCAGCCTCAGCCTCCTAAAGCACTGGGATTACAGGTGTGAGCCACTGTGCCAGCCTTAGTCCTCCATTTCTAAGGCATTGTATCATTCCATGGTTGTTTAACTACCTTGGACAAAATCTAAGGTCTAACAACCACTGAATGATACAACGGTCTGAGAATACAATGATACAATTGTCCAAGAATTGATTTTTAACCTTTTTTTTTAAAAAAATTTTCTTTCTTTTTATATCTTCTACAAATAAAATATGACTGTTTTTATTTTCATAATTTAAACAATATGGAATAAAAAGCTCTATGATACAGAGCATAAATAATGGAGCAGAGAGTGAAAGTCTCTCTTCAACAATTTGCCCTGAGCCTGCTGAAGAGTTATTTGTCTACTCTCTTCTCTTTAGATTTACATACATTTAAATACACATGTAGGAAGATACTAACTTGAGTTTCGCTCTAGATGTAAGTTGACTTATGTATAATGATCAATAAACTGTTAACCTAACAATTCACTTCATACCTCTTAATGGCATGCAGCCTTTCTATGTTAAAAGAACCATCTAGAAAAATGGCAAAACTCTACATTCCTGAAGTTTATTTTTATTCAGTGTTGGGTGTATTTTTTCCTTTGGGACCATTAGTACACTTTTATACTAGAGTAGACTAAACCATAATGTTTTAAAACTCAAAAGGTATTTGGGGAGGTGGAAATATGATTTGATGATTTCTGCTGATTATATGTGCTGTCCCCTTAATATTTTCATTTAAAACAGTGGTTAACTTATGTATGTTTGGCATATTTTTGAGTTGATAACCTCAAATAATTCTTCACTTATTACACATACTTGAAAATCTGCTCTTTGAGATTTTCAAGTTAAAAGTATTCTGTCAGGTTAAAAGTACTCTGTCCTTGTGGATCTGTCATTTCACAGACATATCAGTTTACCTTGTTGGCTAGGTGATAGAAAAAAGGGCAGAGTATAAGAAATTATCCTCCATTGGATATTAGTTCGTTCTCTCATCTGGATTTTAAAGTATTATTGGGAAAAAAATCCTCTAATCTATTAAAGATAAGACAAGTTCTTACAAAGTATACGTTGTTTGTAGGACTGAGAAGTATTGGAAATATGTCTTGGCTCGACTAGCTGGCCACCCTTGAGAGCCAGTAATACCAAGTGGCTAAGCTTAGTTGCACCCAGTGGCAAGAGTTGTTCTGAGGTTTCCCATGTATTGGGAGGAGGCCCAAGACAAAGAGGTCCTTGTAAAACTCAGCTAGAGACTTGGCTGTGGGACAGAGTCCTAGAAGA
Source organism: Ateles fusciceps (assembly GCA_036589455.1). NCBI lineage: Eukaryota > Metazoa > Chordata > Mammalia > Primates > Atelidae > Ateles > Ateles fusciceps. Next base: position 489,300 of record JAZHEH010001615.1, read on the forward strand.
ATCTGCATTAACTGTGCCCTGCCCAGCGGCATGCTGCTATAGCCTTTGTGCTGGGAACCACCAGCGTCATGGAATGAGTTTGCTTCTCCAGGTAGACACTCTGAGCTCTTTTGCTTACCAATGCTGTTATTAACCCTGAGTGCTGGAGCTGCCGTGTAGCATCATATGCCTTCTCTGCAATCTGCAAAGTCATATTACACTTAGATTATTAGAAACTGTCTGTTTTTGTTTTTGTGTGTGTGGTTGTTGCTGTAGAAGATTCCTTACATCTACCTTTCTGGCTTGATACACACACACACACACGCTCTTTGGCAAAAGGAATGAATATACTGGTGAATCTTTTTTTTTTTTTTTTTTTTTTTTCGGAGACAGAATCTAGCTCTGTCGCCCAGGCTGGAGTGCAGTGGCATGAGATCAGGTTGTTGCAACCTCCGCCTCCCAGGTTCAAGTGATTCTCTCAGCCTCCTGAGTAGCTGGGATTACAGGCATGTGCCACCACACCTGTCTAATTTTTGTATTTTTAGTAGAGACGGGGTCTTACCATATTGGCTAGGCTGGTCTTGAACTCCTGACTGCAAGTTATCTGCCTGTCTCAGCCTCCCGCAGTGCTAGGATTATAGGTGTGAGCCACCACGCCTAACCAGCATTGGTGAATCTTATGTATAATCTTAAAATTCACCAATACATTAATTTCTTTTGGTATAGTATAAAGAGCATAGGATTTGAATTTAGAAGACCTTGGTTCAAGTTTTGCTTCTGCCACTTAATAGTACTATGACCTCTCTGAGACTCTGTTTTCATTTCATTCCCCATCTTGATTGAGGCTTGTGAGCTTCAAATGAGGTCATGTATTTAAAAGCATTTTGTGAACCATAAACTGCCACACAAATGTTGATTGTTGTTATTATTTTAAATTTATTTTTGCTGTTATAATAAAACATTAGTAATAAATGTCCCGTGAATTGTCTTAATCCCAGAGAAGACATATGAACTAATATACCCACCTTGGGTCATCAAAAGGCATATTTATATAAGGGCTACTGCTAAGCAGTGACAATCATGAGTGTGCTAATTTCATACTGGGAACTGCAAGCAGCCTTAGGTGGAGAAAGGACGAGGCACAGAACAGAAATAAATAAAGGCTTAGCTTCTACACAGCCTTGTGAAAGGGTTTTAGGGCTGAGTTCAACCTTTAAGGTTGATAGTGCTTTATAATTTATATTGATGATTAAAGAGTAACATTTATCAATTTTTAAAAGAATAGTTTTATGAGTTACCAAATACATAAATATGGTCAAATGTGTATTCCACACTTTTCAGTGAAATTATCTAGCTCTTCTGGTAAAAGTGTGAGTCCTTTGCTTACACAGTCAACAGCATAGGGAAAGAGATGCAGTTTTCCTATGGCAAGTTTCACATCCTGGAAAATGTTTTCTCAGTTGGACGCTGGGGCCGTCTCTGGGTTAGAAAGTGTGAGAGGAAGTGGCTCAGGCTCAGGGACGGGCAGGTTCTGTGCTTCCCAGTTTCAAGAAGCGTTTCTGGTGATGAGTTGGGACTTGGTTTTCATTCTTCTGGCCTCGTAGATGAGTGGCCAGTTTCATTTCATTGCTTGGCTCCATCTTCAATTTACGTGCTTGTTCTTTCCATTGGAAACTCCTTTAACTCTTCTGCTGAAAATGGTCTCTAGGGTTCAACTTTAGAGAAATCTTAGCAAATTTTATTTATTAGTCTAGCTGTTAGGTTTATTTTCATGAGATCTTTTCTGAAGCAGGACGTCTAACATATCTAGGTGTTCATAATGTGAACATCATTTGTATTTTCAGAGAAAAGTTTTATCTTGAGTTTGAATGAACTGTTGAATTAGATGAGTTAAGAGACTCTCATTTTTGCTATCCATGAGGCAGAAAGTGGTGTGAAAGATGTATGACTTCAGCCAACTAGCTTCTGACCAGTCTTTCTATTGTTTATGGCATAGGAAATAGGGCATTTGGAGACAGATGCTAAGGAAATGAATAGCACTTTCTTTTTTGTGTGTGATTGTGGGGGACCACTGTACACCCTGGAACACTTTATTAAGACCTTATTGCTTATGTAGTTGAAGAGACGTTGATTGAGCTACAGGTATCTGGTCAGATATTGATTGAGAAACATGTACCTGGTCTCAGGTTGCTCTGTGTAGAGCTTGTCCAGGCTATTGGGAGCTGGGAGACTGCTTGGCCTGGACAGGACCCAGAGTAAGAAGCATGGTACCTCCTACAAGCCTTAGAGTGGGCTGTGGGATTCAAGATAGATTTCAGGTGATCAGGAGAGGTCAGGAGGGTAGGTTTAAGTCAGGGCCCAGGACCAACATTCCCTGAGATAAGTCAGGGCCCAGGACCAACATTACCTGAGATAAGTCAGGGCCCAGGACCAACATTCCCTGAGATGAGTCAAGCCCCAGCCCTCTCTGGGGTTTGCACAACAAAGGCTAGGTGTGGGGAGCCAGCAGTCTTGGGAGGGCAGGCGGCATGTGTCTAGGCATTGCTGGAACTGGGGAAGATTGTGGGAGTGGCTGGTGTAATGGTTGTATAATCTGCAGCAGTTGGGTCTTCCTGCATGACAGTGGGAGGTTGAGTATCCCTTACGGGAGAGTCCCGCACCTGTCTGGGCTGGAGCAGCCAGCACCAGGCTTGGGGGTAGTGGCTCTGCTGGGGTGACCAAAGTAGGCCAGGAAAGCCACTTGTTGCCCACACATCATTTTGATCAACTGCTTTCATGCAGGATGAGGCAGATTTGGAACATTTCTCAGGCCCAGGTATTGGTGGATACCTTAATTCTTTAGTCTGGAGGAACTTGATGAGAGGGCAGGAGGATGATAAGAATGTCTTTAATCAAACCCATTCTTCATGTCTCCTAGGACTACCCCTTCATCCGTCGATCTCCAGAGAATAACCTGACTTCTCTCACTTCTCCAGCTTTTCTCACAAGGCAGTTGTTACTGGGCTGCTGAGGGAACTGGAAGGGAGGCTTGGGAGGGGGACTCAGATGGTGGCACCCAATCTACAGGGTCTGGAGCCAGGGTAGAGGAGGTCAGGGACTAGTGGCTGCCATAGTATGGGCACACAGCCAGGCTGATGATGAGCAGTGTGGCCAGGAAGAAGGTGGCTGTGAGCTGCAGCTGCAACAGGACTGCTGAGAGCATGGCATTGACCACCAGTGAGCAGACACAACCAAGAGGTGTGTGATGCTGCTGCCGTGCTTCATGACAGCAGACATGAGCAGTCCATTTAGCCGTGGCTCAGCACCACAAGTTCTGCCCATGCTGAGAAGCCTTCCAGGAGGCCTGGGCCGGGGCCACCAGTGGCATGCAGCTCTAGATTCAGGAGCACACCAAAGGTGTAGAGGAAGACATTCTAAAGTGTCAGGGGCAGCTGCTGTCTTCTCATGAGCAGCTCTGTATGCAGTGACGATAGGCCTGAGATGAGGAAGTCCAAGATAAGGAGGAGCAGGCCCAGCTGAGTGATATGTAGGGGAATGGGGCTGGCAGCAGCTGCTGGAGGGAGCCCGGGAAGGGTGTACCCAAGGTCTTAAAGGCCACCTGATGGGTAACAGGCCCCACGGCCATCAGCAGCAGCAGTGCTAACCTCTGAGGTGCAGAGAAGCAGTGCTGGAGGCAGACAGTGGAACAGGGCCCTGCTTCTAATTGCTCAGCACCTGGTAGGTGCTGGGGTTCATGTAATGCTGAAGATAGATCGCTAGGTTGTTGTTAGCGCCATAGAGCAGGGCTGATAGTGTGAAGGGAGCAGCTTGGTGTCAGAGTGGAGCCCCCTAGGGCCATGCTTGCTGGCCAACTAGAAGGGAGAAGGTACCTAACAGTATCTTGGTCAGCTGAGGAGGGCTGGACAGGCTCCTGGCTGTCCACATGGCACACTGCCAGCATGGGGCATGGGCATACATGGCAGTGGATAGGAGTAGCATCAAGGTCCACTACCTTCATACCCATGCCAGACTTTGGGTGGGCTGTGGAGTTAGCAAGGGGCAGTGGGGGATTGTAACATATTTGGGGGAAATCAAGTTATGGAGCCAGCTCTCAGTAGGTAGGAGCCATGGAACATTGCCAGAAAGGATACTGAGGATCAGAATCACTTGCCAACTGCGTAGTCAGGGCTTGAAGAGTAAGGGGCTGGTGACCCTTGAAGCCACAGTCTTGGGGCCAGTCTGATGGAGTTGGGAGGGGGGAAGAAGGAATCCAGGGTGCAGGCTGACAAGCCACTGTGCACAGTCTGCAGGATTGGAGGCAAGGATAATGTTGGCATGAAAGTTGGAGGAAAAATGGATGACAGCCAGAGAAGCCAGATAGTATCTCTACCTGTAGGCCCCAGATCAGTATTCTGTCTCCCTCATAGCATCTAGAGCTAGTCGGGCCCCTTGCATAGTGACTGCAAATAGTCTTTCAATGCCATCTCCACATTGGGCACAGCATAGCCTGAGCTGCATAGATGCCAACACAGGTGCCCATGGCAAAGACCAATACTGCTGATGCCCTCAGTGTGGCCACCACAGCTAGCCAGGAATCCCTTGAGGAATGGGGAGGACAACAGCGAGCCATCCCGGCCCACCCTGCTGTTGACTTCATCTTCCATGTGCCGCTGCAGATGCTCCAGCTGGTTCTTGAGAAATGCCAGGTCCTTAATCTTAGGCAGGGAATCTTTGTCACCTATCATCTTCCCCGCCAAACTTCTGAAGACTTTCTAAAAGTCAAAAGTAAGACAATCTTAGTTTTGTTCTCTATATTTGATGTCTGGTGCATTGCAAAAGATGGCATAGCTTAGTAGGATGTTATTTTATTTCAGTTGCAAGGTAGGAAGGACATTGATAATTGTAGAAATAGGGAGGAGGTACATGTATGAGTTTGAGGCTGCATATTTAGTCTTCTGAGCTTTGGAAATAGAGATGATTTTCTTTTCAGTCTTAGCAAAGGAAGTATTTTAAAATTTCTGAAACAATCAGGCTATTGATAACGTATGTTTAAGTGGTAGAAAGAGCAATGCACTGAGAATAATGATTTTTAAAAAATCTTGATTGTACTAGTAACTTGCTGAACCTGGACATGTCCCTTAATGTCTCAGAACCTCTGTATTCTTGCTTCTAAAATGATACTTCCATATGATTTAAAAGATCCCTTCCAGACATAAAATTCTGTGCCTCTGATTTTTCTCTTGGGTCACAACAATTCTTTGCTTACTTCCACAGAGTGTGAAGGTAACAGATATCCCTTATCAATGAAAATTACCTTTAAAAGTATAAGGCACCAAACTGTGTTGCGAAGGGAATGCGTGGAAATGGGCTGTGAATCTTGAACCTAATGGGGTTGCCTGTAGCTCATTCTGTTTGCTGTGCACCATCTGCAGTGTTGACTCGTGGTGTGCTGTGATTCTGAAAGAGAAGCACTTGGTCTTGAATGTGTAGTTTTTGGTGGCCTGTTTCTGAATGGGACACATATATTTCAATGCTGACCTTCAAAGGCAATGATGCCCCAGCCTTCAGTGTGTAACTCTTAGGTAACACTAGAATTGGCACTTGGCAACCATATGGGAAAAGAGGATAACGTCATGTTAGGCCTACATAGGGTATTTTGGGGATGGAAAACATCAAAATCTATACTCTACCCAAGTATAGATTTTGGTAAATAGATTTTAGACAGGTTGTTTTTCAAGCTCCATTATGTTTCCTTAGACTTTTTCACTTTTTGTAGTAATCACGTTTTTTCTGATGTTTACAATACATTCTGTTATAAATGGGGTTTTACCATCTGCCATTAAGGAAAGTATAAAAATCAGGCTGTGCCATTCTTTTTCTCTCCTTAAAGCAATTTCCATCAGACCTCATTTTCTTCTGCTTTAATCTCTTCTTTAATTTCCTTCTGCTTTAATGTGGTAGTGTTCTTAAGTCATTCAGCTTGTAAGGTGAGGCACAGTACAGTTTCAAATCTGAGGATTTAGCAGGGCAAGGGAGGGAGAGAGAAATGGTAAGAAGGAGGGGGGAGAGTTTATTGACTACTCATACAGTACTTCATTGTGAGTAAAGAAAAGCAGATTGGTCATCTATAATAAAATGTAGCCCAAGTGTCATTTGCACAGTGGTAAGGTTTATTTCACAGTAAATCAGTATGCCTATTAGCATTTCACACATCTCTCTGTCTCTCTGTCAAGGGTGTTTGCAGATTCTTTGTTGTTTCATGCTTAAAGGCACTTTTTATCTTCTGATGTCTTCCTAATGTACCGTCTCTTGAAAAACAACTCTCCAAGGCTACATAGATGAAACTATCTCTCCGTGACCAAACTTTTTCAGTGTTCGATTAGCTCATTGAAAATCATAATTTCTGTTACGATTAGAGAAATAATAAGATGGGGTCATAATTTAACACTGTAATTTGGGATCAAAATCATAGGCTTTTGTGTGACTTTGAAGTCTTCCTGCTCCTTTTAAACAGAATTGCGGCTATAGCATCCCAGATAGGTGTTTTTCAAATCTGTTTTTCTTCCCTGCCTCCTCTTATACTTCCCATTCTTCTTCCCCCTCTCCTTTTTTCTTTTTTCCCTTTCCTTCCTCCCTCCCTCTGTCCTTCCTTCCTTCTCTGTATTTAAGTACTTCCAATAAAAGCACTGACACTTGGCTGCATCTTGAAAACTCCAGATAGTTTCAGCAACATCTATTGAATGCCTATTATATTCTTGATTCTATGCTAGGCCTATTCGTATGCATTATCTTATTTAATCCCTATAACAATTCTTTGAAAAAGCTATTTTGTTCCCATTCCATCGATGAAGAAACTTTGGCCTGTTTCACAGAGCTAATATGTGACAGAGGCTGAATGTGAAATTACATCTTTTAAATTCTTCCTTTACTGGGTAGAAACTCTGTTTCACATGGGAAGTTGTATTAGGGTTCTCCAGAGGAACAGAACCAAGAGGATATATGGAGATATACATGTGGGTATGTATATTTATTATAGGAATTGGCTGTTGTGATTATGGAGGCTGAGAAATCCCACAGTATGTGGTCTGTGAGCTTGAGACTGGGGTACGCCAGTGGTGTTATTCATTCTGAGTCCAAAAGCCTGAGAATTGGGGGGGCCAATGATATAAGTCCCCATCTGAGTCTGAAAGCCCAAGAACCAGGAGCACTGGTGTTTGAGAGCAGGAGAAGATGAATGCCCCAGCTTGAACACAAAGCTGAATTCACCTTTCCTCCATCTTTTTGTTTGATTTTGTCCCACAACAAATTCAAATGTTGATCTCTTTTGGAAAGAACCTCACAGACAAACCCAGAAATAATGTTTTGCCAGCTATCTGGGCATTCCTTAGCCCAGTCAAGTTAACACATAAAATTAATAATCACAGAATTGCCATTATAAAAGGAACCATGCCTTAGTGTGGAAGCAAACCAGTTATGATTACATGAGAACATGAGACCAAATTCTAGGTTCAGATTCTCAATGACCGATTAAGCCTTGGGCAAGGTTTTGACCTTTGTATTTTAGAGTCTCTACTGATTAAAAAGAGACAGTAAAAGTTGTCTTAGAAGAGTCTTCATCTATAGTTGTCTGTATTTACTGTGAAATCTTAGTTTTACAAAATTTTAATTTTGTGGGTAACTTGGAACTCTTTAGTTGGGAAATAAATTCCAGCATAGTTGTTTTTATAGCACAGCAATTAATACAAGTTATATTATCTCAATAAATTGTTAACACGTGTTCAATTACTGGGCAGAATCTTATTTGATGGGACTATCAATATATATTTGTCGAATACCTACTATGTGACCAACACTTTACATTTATGAGCTCATTTAACCCTTATATCATTTCTGGGAGTTCTCATTTACTTACCTCAAAGATGATAAAAATGAGGCTCAGAGGAGTTAAATAATTTTTCCAAAGTCACATAACTCGTAGGTGGTGACGTTGCGATTTGGATCTTTGAGAGCACAAAAATAGTCCAGTTATTACTAGTGTGGGATTTTGAGTTAGATTTAAGTTCCAGTTCTGTCTCTTACTAGCATTGTAACCTTGAGCAAGTGACTTAATCTACCTAAACTTTCATTTTTAGGTTTAGCAACTTAAGAGGTCTGTTTCTTTCTAAAGATTCAATTGCAGGTATCCCTTTAGCATGGCCTGATACAGTAAGTGAGGTATGCAGTGGCCCCTGCTTATAAGGGTTTAGCATCTTAAATAAGAGATGAGGCATAAAGATGAGATGTGAGCATTTTTTTCATAATGTATGCTAAAATGTTAAATCATGCAGTTTTAGCAAAAGATACTAGTGTGATACATGTGATATATTAGACAGAACTTTGGAGTAGAGCTGGGATATGCAAAATCTTTCCCCATCTTTACCACAAGCACACTGTGAATCTCAGAGCGTGTTATTTCACTTCCATGTCCTCTATCTGTGTTTCTTCTGTTCATGCATTCATAAAACATCTACAGAGAGACAGCAGTGTGTCCAGGCACACTTACAGGGAATCTAGGCACTGAAAAAGTAGCTAAGACATGGCATCTGTTCCCATGATGGGCCATGGAACTTACAGCCTAAGGGAGAAGAGACAGACACATGAAGACTTTATAATGCAGTGTGAAGAGTGGCATAATAGTGCTCAGAGTCAGGGGAGGCTTAATGGAAGAGTTGACAATTGAAGAAGCAGTGAAGATGAGGAGGGGCTCTGTCTTACTCATCTTTATGGTAATATTTCCCAAAGCACTGAGTGTAGTGCCCAACACATAGTCGGCACTTAGTAGTGAATTGGATACTGACTTACAAGCCTGACTTGTTTTCAGCATCCATTCCTTCCTATATTTCTTGTCATAGCTCCTTTGTCTCCATAGGGACTCAGTTCAAGTCCCTAATTCTCTAGTGACAGCACAGCAGGGTGGTTAAGAGCATAGGTTCTGAGGTCAGATTTCCTGGTTTCAGTTTCTGTCTCTGCTACTTATTAGCCATCTGACCTTGAGCAGTTACTTAGCTCTCTGTACCTGTTTCCTTATCTACAAAATGGGATAACAATAATACCTAGCATTATTAATGGAAAAAATTAAATGCAAAGAACTTAGAATGGGGACTAAGCACCAAGAATAGTAATTGCTTTATGAATATTAGCAATTTTTATTTTTTATCTTGATACATTTTGAGCTGAGTTCGTTTATTAGAGTGCCACTTTACAAACACTCATGTACCTGCAAAAACAAAAAAAGAATTTTTCTGATTGTCAGTCGACAAAAAGAGGTGCCTTATTTTAGGAAGCATGTTGCTTTTTCTTCACCTGCTCTTGGTTTAAAGCATGGATCATAGGGTCCTGGTTAATGCTACAAGGAGCTCACGTATATTTCGCTAATTATAAGTCATACTTCTCAGTGGCCCTTTTAACTGTTAAAATGACCTCCAGATTCTGATTTTTCTTCCCCTCTTTATTAATAGTTAACAAACTGTTTAATGCGCAGCAGGAAAGCCAAGTAAGCCTGAAGCATTTAGAAAATGGCATGTGAATTAGTTGTAAACTGTTTCAGTAAACATTAAATGGGCGGCAATTACTTAAAGTGATTGCCTAAGTTTCATTAAAGTATTTAAAAGAAATATATGTGCTTAATGTTGCTTTAATTATAAGGAACTTATTAGAGTAGCTTCCATTTAGGGTTTACCAAATTAGCCTAACTCATAACCTCACCCAGGGCATTGTATACATATGCATTTATACAGATGTCTGATTTCACCCCTCACCCCCTGCCTTACTGAGACTCAAACCTGGTAAAATCTGTGTTTTTAGTTATTTCAGGTCAATCTGCTGATAAGACCTGGTTAGACAACACTGCTCAGGTGTTGTCTGGTTAAAAGCTTGCTTTAGATTTTGCTTTCACCAATAGGGAAAAGCTCTTAAAGATACTTCAGTATAACTGGTTACCAAGGGTTAACAGTGATGAATATAGGATGAGAGTAGCCGAGGAAATGGAAGTCTGTGATTTTGATTGCCTTGTTAAATCGTCAGCAGCAGCAGCACCACCACCATCATTGTTTGGGTTATGGCAGGAAATGCTATAGTTAGATTTGCTACAAATTAGTTTAGATAGAGTATGAGTGAAAATAAGATAATCATATCAGATGTTGTCTGATAAATGGAAGCAGTGCATTTATGAGCAGAGTTGCAAAAGAAATGTTGAGTACACCTTGGAAGCGAGGTTGCCTTCCATGGATTATAGGAAACAAACAAGTATTCTCAAGGTATGTGGAACAAATAAAAACCAAAGGTGTCAAGATGCAAAGAAGATTCAGCTTGTATAGGTGTCCACAACTACCAATCATAACTTTATAGGTGTGGAAAGAACTGCTGAATACCCTCCCTCCTGCACGGCCCCAACTATGGCACTGCCCTAGATAGCCTTCAAAAGCACACACCTGATTCTGCCACTCCTTGCTTGCAGTCCTAAATACTCTTCTATGTATGTGATAGGATAAAGTCTAAATGCCATATCAAAGTATATAGGGCCATTCATAATTTGTCTACTATATATTTTATATCTTCTAGGATAAAGTCTAAATTCCTTATCAAAGTATAGAGGGCCATTCACGATTTGTCTACTGTATATTTTATATCTTCTTTTGCTTCTTTTGCCACATTTTTATCCTATATGCTCAAGCCAACTGGAGTCTATACATGTAGTCTTCCAAAGTGCTTTCAGAAAAAAAATCACATGCCACATTATTCTGTTATAGACCCTAACACAGTGCCCAGTAGGGGCTCAATACATAGTAGTTGTTAAATAAATTCTTATTGACAAATGAATAAATCAAAACACAATTACTGTAATGATCTCTTTACATGTGGATTTTTCCCTTTTGGGGTATAAGCCCATCCAGAGCACTATAATGTGCACAGTTACTGGCACATAATCAATAGTCATTAAGAGTTTGTGGGGATCTGGCAAAATGGCCGAACAGGAACAGCTCCATTCTGCAGCTCCCAATAAGACCAACACAGAAGGAAGGTGATTTCTACATTCCCAACTGAGGTACCCAGTTCATCTCACTGGGACTGGTTAGACAGTGGATGAAGCCCATGGAGGACGAGCAGAAGCAGGGTGGGGCGTCACCTCACCTTGGAAGTGCAAGGCATTAGGGAATTCCCTTCCCTAGCCAAGGGAAGCCCTGAGGGACTGTGCCATGAGGAATCGTGCATTCTGACCCAGATACTATACTTCTCCCATGGTTTTTGCAATTCACAGACCAGGAGATTCCCTCATGTGCCTATACCGCCAGGGCCCTGGGTTTCAAGCACCAAAGTGCGTGGCCATTTGGGCAGACCCCGAGCTAGCTGCAGGAGTTTTTTTTTTTCCCCTGGTACTCCAGTCGTGCCTGGAAGTCCAGTGAGACAGAACCATTCACTCCCCTGGAAAGGGGGCTGAAGCCAGGGAGCCAAGTGGTCTTGCTCAGCAGTCCCACTCCCACAGAGCCAAGCAAGCTAAGAGACACTGGCTTGAAATTCTTGCTGCCAGCACAGCAGTCTGAAGTTGACCTGGGACACTTGAGCTTGCTAGGGGCAGGGGTGTCCACCATTGCTGATGCTTGACTAGGCAGCTTTCCCCTGACTATGCTAAGGACTGGACATAACTCAACACAGTATGGTAAAGTGGCTGTGGCCACACTGCCTCTCTAGATTCCTCTTCAGTGGGCAGGGCATCTCTGAAAGAAAGGCAGCAGCCCCAGTCAGGGGCTTATAAACAAAACTCCCATCTCCCTGGGACAGAGCACCTGGGGGAATGGGTGGCTGTGGGCACAGCTTCAGCAGACTTAAATGTTCCTGCCTGCTGGGTCTGAAGAGAGCAGTGGATCCTGACAAAGAGGGTTCTCCCAGCGCAGTGCTTGAGCTCTGCTAAGTGACAGACTGCCTCCTCAAGTGGGTCCCTGATTCCCATGCCTCCTGACTGGGAGAGACCTCCCAACAGGGGTTGACAGACACCTTATACAGGAGCGCTCCAGTTGGCACCAGGCCAGAGCCCCTCTAGGATGAAGCTTCCAGAAGAAGGAGCAGGCAGCAATCTTTGCTGTTCTATAGCCTCAGCTGGTGATACCCAAGCAAATAGGGTCTGGAGTGAACCTCCAGCAAACTCCAGCAGACCTACGGAAGAGGGGCCTAATTGTTAGAATAAAAACTAACAAATAGAAAGCAATAACAACATCAACAAAAAGGACCCTTACACACAGAAACTCCATCTAAAAGTCATCAGTCTGAAAGATCAAAGGTATATAAATCCATGAAGATGAGGAAAAACCAGTGCAAAAATGCTGAAAATTCCAAAAATCAGAATGCCTCTTCTCCTGCAGATGATCACAACAAAACTGGACAGAATGAGTTTGACAGATGGACAGAAGTAGGCTTCAGAAGGCTTTAAACCAACAAAGATCAAAAAAGACAAAGAAGGGCATTACATAATGGTAAAAGGATCAATGCAACAAGAAGAGCTAATTATCCTAAATATAAGCACCTAATACAGGAGCACTCAGATTCATAAAACAAGTTCTTAGAGACCCCTACAAAGAGACTTTAACACCACACTGTCAGTATTAGATCAACGAGACAGAAAATTAAGGATATTCAGGACTTGAACTCAGTTCTGGACCAAGCAAACCTAATAGATATCTATAGAACTATCTACCCCAAATGCACAGAGTATATATTCTTCTGAGTACTACAAAGCATTACTTCAAAATTGACCACATAATTGGAAGTAGAACATTCCTCAGAAAATGCAAAAGAATGGAAATCATAACAAACAGCCTCTCAGACCACAGTGCAATCAAATTAGAACTCAGGATTAAGAAACTCACTCAAAACCACACAACTACGTGGAAACTGAACAACCTGCTCCTGAATAACTACTGGGTAAATAACAAAATTAAGGCAGAAATAAATAAATTCTTTGAAACCAATGAGAATAAAGACACAGTGTACCAGAATCTCTGGGACACAGCTAAAGCAGTGTTTAGAGGGAAATTTATAGCACTAAATGCACACAGGAGAAAGTGGGAAAACCTAAAATTAACACCCTACCATGACAATTAAAAGAACTAGAGAAGCAAGAGCAAACAAATTCAAAAGCTAGCAGAAGACAAGAAATAACTAAGATCAGAGCAGAACTGAAGGAGATAGAGACATGAAAAACCCTTCAAAAAAATCAATGAATCCAGAAGGTGGTTTGTCAAAACGATTAACAAAATAGGTAAACCACTAGCCAGACTAATAAAGAAGGAAAGAGAGAAGAATCAAATAGACACAGTAAGAAAATAATAAAGGGATATGACCACTAACCCCACAGAAACACAAATTACCATCAGAGAATACAGTAAACACCTCTACGCAAATAAACTAGAAAATCTAGAAGAAATGGATAAATTCCTGGACACATACGTCCTCCCAAGACTAAACCAGGGAGAAGTCGAATCCCTGAATAGACCAATAACAAGTTTTGAAATGGAGGCAGTAATTAATAGACTATCAACCAAAAAAAGCCCAGGACCAGATGGATTCACAGCTGAATTCTACCAGAGGTACAAATAGGAGCTGCTACCATTCCTTCTGAAACGATTCCAAACAATATAAAAGAGGACTTCTCCCTAACTCATTTTATGAGGACAGCATCATCCTGATACCAAAATGTGGCAGAGAAACAACAACAAAGAGAATTTCAGGTCAGTATCTCTGATGAACATTGATCCAAAAATCCTCAATAAAATACTGGCAAACTGAATCCAGCAGTACATTGAAAAGTTTATCCACCACAATTAAGTCAACTTCATCCTTGGGATGCAAGGCTGGTTCAACACATGCATATCAATAAATGTAATCTATCACATAATAAACAGAACCAATAACAAAAACCACATGATTATCTCAATAGATGCAGAAAAGGCCTTTGATAAATTCAACACCTCTTCATCTAAAAACTCTCAATAAATTAGGTATTGATAGAACATATCTCAAAATTATAAGAGCTATTTATGACAAATCCATAGCCAATATCATACTGAATGAGGAAAGGCTGGAAGCATTCCCTTTGGAAACTGGCACAAGACAAGGATACCCTCTCTTACCACTTTTATTCAACATAGTATTAGAAGTTCTGGCCAAAGCAATCAGGCAAGAGAAAGAAATAAAGCATATTCCAATAGGAAGAGAAGAATTCAAATTGCCTTTATTTGTACACGACATGATTGTGTATTTAGAAAACCCCATTGTCTCAGCCCAAAAACCCCTTAAACTGATAAACAACTTCAGGAAAGTCTCAGGATACAAAATCAATGTGTAAAAATCACAAGTATTCTTATACACCGATAACAGACAAGCAGAGAACCAAATCATGAGTGAAATTCAATTCACAACTGCTCCAAAGAGAATAAAATACCTAGGAATACAACTTAAAGGGATGTGAAGGACCTCTTCAAGGAGAGCAACCATTGCTCAAGGAAATAAGAGAGGACACAAACAAATGGAAAAACATTCTATGCTCATGGATAGGAAGAATCAGTATTGTGAAAGTGACCATACTGCTCAAAGTAATTTATAGATTCAGTGCTATTCATATCAAGTTGCCATTGACTTTCTTCACAGAATTAGAAAAAAACTACTTTAAATTTCATATGGAAGCAAAAAAGAACCCATATAGCCAGCACAATCCTAAGTGAAAAGAACAAAGCTGGAGACATCATGCTACCTGACTTCAAACTACACTACAAGCCTACAGTAACAAAAACAGCATGGTACTGGTACCAAAACGGATATATAGACCAATGAAACATAATAGAGGCCTCAGAAATAACACCACACATCTACAACCATCTGATCTTTGACAAACCTGACAAAAACAAGCAATAAGGAAAGGATTCTTTACTTAAGAAATCATGCTGGGAAAACTGGCTAGCCATATGCAGAAAACAGAAACTGCCACCCTTTCTTTACAACTTATACAGATATTAACTTAAGATGGATTAAAGACTTAAAGGTAAAACCTAAAACAATAAAAACCCTAGAGGAAAACCTAGGCAATACCATTCAGGACATAGGTATGGGCAAAGACTTCATGACTAAAACACCAAAGGAAATTGAAACAAAATCGAAAATTGACAAATGAGATCTAATTAAACTAGAGCTTCTGCTCAGCAAAAGAAACTAACACTAGAATGAACAGGCAGCCTACAGATTGCTAGAAAATTTTTGCAACCTATTTATCTGACAAAGGGTTAATATCCAGATTCTACAAAGAAGTTAAACAAATTTACAAGAAAAAAACAACCCCATCAAAAAGTGCGTGTAGAATATGAACAGCTATTTCTCAAAAGAAGACGTTTATGTGGCCAACAAACTTGAAAAGAAGCTCATCATCACTGGTCATTAGAAAAATGCAAATCAAAACCACAATAAGGTACCATCTCATGCCAGTTAGAATGGTGATCATTAAAAAGTCTGGAAACAACTGATGCTGATGAGGGTGTGGAGAAATGGGAATGCTTTTACACTGTTGGTGGGAGTGTTAATTAGTTCAATGATTGTGGAAGACAGTGTGGCGATTCCTCAAGCATCTGGAGCAGAAATACCACTTGACCTAGCAGTCTCATTACTGGGATATACCCAGAGGATTATAAATCATTCTACTATAAAGACACATGGGCCTGTATGTTTATTGCAGCACTATTTACAATAGCAAAGATTTGGAATCAACCCAAATGGCCATCAGTGATTGACTGGATAAAGAAAATGTAGCACATTATACCATGGAACACTATACAGCCATAAGAAAGAATGAGTTCATGTCCTTTGTAGGGACATAGGTGAAGCTGGAAACCACCATCCTCAGCAAACTTACACAGGAACAGAAAACCAAACACTGCATGTTCTCACTCATAAGTAGAAGTTGAACAATGAGAACATGTGAACGCAGGGAGGGGAATGACACACACTGAGGCCTGTTGGGGGTGTGACAAAAGGAGAGGGAGAGCATTAGGACAAATACCTAATGCATGTGGGACTTAAAACCTAGATAGGTGCAGCAAACCACCATGGCACATGTATGCCAATGTAACAGACCTGCACGTTCACATGTATCCCAGAACTGAAAGTAAAATAAAAATAAGAGTTTGTGAATGAATCAGTAACCAGATAGAATTAGAGACTGCAGTGCATATTCATAGGAAACTCTTATTTATTCATGCTGTTGAAGGGAGATTGGATAAGCTAGACATATTAAATAATAGTATGTTTGAATTTCTTGGAGTTTATAAAATTATCAAGCCAAACAATGACTGTCTGAATCTTGAGAGACTGGCTGACCTTTTTAGGTTCCTTCCTTTCCCACAGAATTCTTTGTTTTTCCCTCTGTTCTATGCCCATTAGTATCAAACCTAAAACTGATGGAGACACTGCAGATTGAAGCAGAGCTGACCTGTTCAAAGTTACTTTCCTAATAGTTAACACCTTACCTAGGTTTAGAAGACAGTTGTGAACTATACAAGGACTTTGGCCTATTTCACCCCCACAAAAAAAATGACAAAGGATACTGAACAGTGATTACATTTTTTAATCATAGCTTTTTTGTGATAAGAAACTGATGCAAATCAAAACTACATTGAGATACCATCTCACGCCAGTTAGAATGGCAATCATTAAAAAATCTGGAGACAACAGATGCTAGAGAGGATGTGGAGAAATAGGAACACTTTTACACTGTTGGTGGGAGTGTAAATTAGTTCAACCATTGTGGAAGACAGCGTGGCGATTCCTCAAGGACCTAGAAATAGAAATTCCATTTGACCCAGCAATCCCGTTACTGGGTATATATCCAAAGGATTATAAATCGTCCTACTATAAGGACACATGCAAATGAATGTTCATTGCAGCACTGTTTACAATAGCAAAGACCTGGAACCAACCCAAATGCCCATCGATGATCGACTGGACAGGGAAAATGTGACACATATACACCATGGAACACTATGCAGCCATAAAATACAATGAGTTCATGTCCTTTGTAGGGACATGGATGAACCTGGAAATCATCATTCTCAGCCAATTGACACAAGAACAGAAAATCAAACACCGCATGTTCTCACTCATAGGTGGGTGTTGAACAATGAGAATACATGGACACAGGGAGGGGGAGCATCACACACTGGGGTCTGTCGGGGGGAAAAAGGGGAGGGACAGCAGGGGGTGGGGAGTTGGGGAGGGACAACATGGGGAGAAATGCCAGATATAGGTGATGGGGGAGGAAGGCAGCAAATCACACTGCCATGTGTGTACCTATGCAACAATCTTGCATGTTCTTCACATGTACCCCAAAACCTAAAATGCAATTTAAAAAAAAAAGAAAAAAAGAAAAACAGGTATTAAAAAAAAAAAAGAAACGGAAAGAATGCATAAGAGTTGGTCATACTTACCTGGATTCTGGTCAAGCCATTGCGAAGCTATGGTACGAGCACTGATAGGGATATGGACCTTTTTCAATAGAGGCAGAGAAGACTTTATCCTCAGACTGGGCTTTAAGTGCTCTTGCGGTTGAGTACAGGGTAAATACATTTACCTGAAACATCCCTTTTATTTAGATATTTGGAAAAAGATATTTTTATAATAAGTAAACCTAGAACTATTAATTTTAAATATGAAATGTGAAACTCTTTAAAGACAAACATGGAGATTTACAGAGATATTTTGAGGATGGTGGATGCCTTAGTTATTCTGTCTGATTAAAGTGTTGAAAAACACACACATTATACTAAAGGATTGGTTTATAACATGGAAGATTTAATGACCATAGCATAGACATTAAGTCTTTTCTTTTGGGTTAATCACTGAGGGAAACCGAAGTTCCATTTCACCACTTCCTAGGTGTAGTGACTACGGTACAATCTTTAGCTTCACTTGGTTGCATAAGAAACCAGTTAAGACCTAAAGCTGCAAAGAAAGATGCATTTTGGCCTTTAAGAACCAGTTTAAATCGTGAACTGCTTTATTTAGAGCCAGTTGGAGGTAGCATACTGCTGGCAATTCCAAACCACTTAAAAAACAGAAGTTACGGTTATTAATTTTTGAAGCCACAGAAGCATGAATCAACATTATAGCAGTGTCAATATCTCAGTAGGAACTAGTTTCAGCTGAACTGTGGCAACAAAATAAACGTTTGCAGATTGTTTTGACAAAATGTCATCCTCTGGGCTCAATTTATTTGCCAACAGCCTTACTTTTGAAAAAGCCTTGCTGCACGTGAAGTTTAGGAGAAAATCCTCCCTCTGAACATTCTGGACCTTAACAAATAACTCTATCTGTAAGAATTTGTAATGTAGATCTGCAAATGTTTTAATAGGAATGGAATATGTTGCTAAGAGAATGTGTCTATAAACATCTGTTTGACATATTTCACCACAGTGGAGATTAGGGAAATGGGTTTTTAAGTCAAAGCGGTCAGCTGGTACACCTGGTGGTATAGGCCATATTTTTAAAAACAGAATTCACATGTAGTTTTTGAAAATTATTTATTTATTTATTTTGATTTTTAAAAATTTAATTTTAAGTTCTAGATACATGTGCAGAATGTGCAGGTTTGTTACATAGGTAAATATGTGCCATGGCAGTTTGTTGCACCTTGTACCCATCACCTAGGTATTAAGCCCTGCTTGTATTAGCTATTTATCCTAATGCTCTCCCTCCCTACAGCTCCCACAGACCTCAGTGTGTGTTGTTCCCCTGCCTGTGTTTCATGTGTTCTCATTCTTCAGCTCCTTCTTATAAGTGAGAACATGTGATGTTTGGTTTTCTGTTCCTGTGTTAGTTTGCTGAGGATAATGGCTTTGAGCTCCCTCCGTGTCCCTGCAAAGGGACATGGATGATCTCATTCTGTGTTTTTTCTTTTTTTTTTTTTTTTTTTTTAAATGGAGTCTTGTTCTTGTTGCCCAGGCTGGAGTGAAATGGCACAATCTCAGCTCACTGCAACTTCCGCCTCCCAGGTTCAAGCGATTCTTTGCCTCAGCCTCCCGAGTAGCTAGGATTACAAGTGCTTGCCACCACACCAGGCTAATTTTTGTATTTTTAGTAGAGATGGGGTTTCACCATGTTGTCTAGGGTGGTCTTGAACTCTTGACCTTGTGATCCGCCTGCCTTGACCTCCCAAATTGCTGGGATTACAGGCATGAACCACCTTGCCCAGTCTGATTTTTTAAAAGACATAGAATCTTGCTGTATTGCCCAGGCTGGACTTGAACTCCTGGGCTCAAGCAATCCTTCAGCCTCAGCCACTCAAGTAAGTGAGACTACAGTTTTGCACCACTGTGTCTGGCTCATGTGTGTTTATAAAGTTCTCTAGACAGGGCTGTCACAAGGTGGTGTGTGTGTGTGTGTGTGCTGTCAGATGATTTTATTCCTCTTTTCCTAGTGTACACCCATCATTTGAAGCTTAGGCATATGCAACTCTAGGAGGTGAGTTTATTCCCTGGAATGAGTATCTTTTTTGAAAGTTGCTTGACAAGTGTGAAGAAAATCATTTTCCAAAGCAATAACATCCATTTTATACAAAATTCTGCCTGTGTGTGTTTATATGCATTTCATCTGACTCT
This sequence comes from Ateles fusciceps, assembly GCA_036589455.1. NCBI lineage: Eukaryota > Metazoa > Chordata > Mammalia > Primates > Atelidae > Ateles > Ateles fusciceps. Next base: position 508,928 of record JAZHEH010001615.1, read on the forward strand.
TAAACAGATCTAAAAGTCCCAAAGTTAGAACTGACAAGTTTATAGGGTAAGTTGTTTGAGCTCTGGAATGAATTTAGATGGTTCTTAAAGCCATTTAAAATCAGAGGAAAATAAATTAAAAGGAATAGAAAAGGACGGCTTGTTAAAAAGTAAAGGAATAATGGCTCAATTCCAAGCTTAGTCTAGGAAAAGTTTAACATTCATTGCAAAGTATTTGGTAATATATAGTCCTTGGATACTTTAAAGAGAAAAACAAACACTATTATTATCAAGATTTTAACATGCCTCATTTTTAAAGCGTTCAAGCCAATGGCCAGATATGTTTTTGAAATCTCCTGTTTGATAGTGGGATTTAAAAGGGTGCCATATGTTCACAAATACAGTAGAAATAGAAATGAAGAGGGAAGCTCTCTATAGCAGGAAGACTATGGACTTTATGGTCAGACAAAGCTACATAACTGCTAAGTCTAGAGCTCCCCATTACTAGATGTTATCTGGGTAATGTATGCAATAATCTCATTGAATACATATCATATATGAATATAGAAATAATACTTAGGTTATGGGAATGTTCTGAGGATTAAAGGAGATATATTCATAATAATGGCTATTTGCCAATAGATGTTCTTATTAAGTAATATTTCTAATCTAGATTCTACTTAATAAACCTCATGACTGTCTTTTCGAGAGGCTTGCAAGTGGTGATGAATTAAAAGAAGAAAAATAAAACTTGTGATAATGGAAAATAGAAGTGTAAGTTTTGGAAGAAAAGACTGCAGTGGATGTGTAGCTCAGTTTGTACATACCCCAAATAATATTGTAAAGCCAACTTATTGTTCTGAAAGTCTTTGATCATTTTAAATAGTAATTGATTCAAGATACAGGAGAAACTCATTTCTGAAGTGAGCTTGATTTCAGCATGTGAAAGGATACATTCTTTTGACTCAGCTCAAAGCATGCTAATTTCATAGGCAAATTAACCAATTGTCATTCATGGCAGGACATACCATGCAGACATTTCAGAACAATTTTAATTGCAGTTGACATTTTTGAAATGAATTGTTGGACATAAACATCTATATGATAACCTTGTAATATTTAGGCATATTTTACATTAGCAACCAAAAAAAGAAAAACCCAATTAGAAACTGACTTTCAGAATTCTGTTTAGGGAATTCATTTAGCTGACATCACAAGTAACTCTTAAATAGCACCTTTGGTGTCTTTTAAAGTAGAATTAGATGAATATAACATTATAAAAACTAGGCATTGGCCAGTTTTTCTTTGAATATACAAGACAGAAATTTAGTATTTACTTAATTAACTATAATTTATTTTTGTGTTAACCAATAATGAAATCTGTAAAAATATTTAGGTTCTTGTTCTGAAAAATTAAGATTATTTTTAAGGAACATGGTTAATGGCTGATTTACATGTGTTATTTTAATATGAGTTTTGTTCTATTGTAGTAGAGAATTACACTTCCTAATATCTCCACTATGCAAGAATAGAGAGTGGCTGGACATATCTTATGCTATAACAATCTTAATATGTATGTGTTTTGGGTGCAGCTCAGAGATAATCAATGTTGTTTAATATTCATTGCTATCTCTTGGATTGCTGATTCTGTATTTGTTTTTAAGTCAAATTACTACTTAAAGAGGAAACCTTAAATGATTGTCAGTGGGACCTGTGAATCAAAACTTGTTCTGTACATAAAATATCCAGATTCATTTCAGTAAGTCACCCTTGTGTATAGCTTAGTTCCTTTCACCACATATTCTTTTTATCTGTGAACCGTCATGCAGACTTTTCCCCTTCCTTCTGTCTTTGGAAATCCTCATCCTATTCACGTGCTTTATTTTTCCATTGGATTTTCAGGTTTACTTGAGTGTCTGGAGTTGGTTATATGCCTTTACCTCTTTAGGTCACTTTCAGTGAAGTTTATTTATCTTGGTCACAATTGATGGGACATTCACTGAAAAATTCATTAATTTTACAACTCCTTTATGTAGTTGGTATTTAAATACTGTTAGTGCTCACTGCACATCTTTGACTAAATAATAGGGCAAATAAAGAGTGAGAATATTGCTGAGCATTATTTTTTCCCTCTAAGACTGTCAGATTCAGTTTTTTCAATCTTTGTATTGAAAATTTGTTAGTATTACTTCTCAAAAGAAAGATGAGATCAAAAGTGCCAGAATGAATAAGAATACATCGGTAGACTGCTTAATATAATAGCATTATCTTGTCTTTCTGAATAGAATTTTGTAAGCCAGAAGAGCAAAATTTGCTTCATCCAGCCATGGATGTACCTTTTGTAATCTCTTCACTCTTCCCGTTGTTATTATATGTCAAAAAGTTGGGGAAGGTGAGTTAGAGGAAGAAGCAGCGATTTGCTCAGTCAGAGTTGAAACTGAGCACCAGATTCTGGTCTTGTAATTCTGATCCCATCACTTCACTTCTGATTACTGTTGACTCAGGGCTGTATTATCTCATGAAGTGAATCTCCTGTGCTGTCACTAGATAGGAGTGCATTTGCAGAACCCCATCTTTTGAAATGAATGCTCCCTAAGTGATAAAGATCCATTTTCTCTCAGGATGTAGGAATCAGCTGCTGCAAACACTTCATTGATCACTTGGGGGGAAATTTTCCCAACATAGTGGCAAAAATTGGAGGGTCTTTAGTGTCTTATGTGAATTCTCCTAAAACTTACTGGGAACAGTCCCTCCCCCTTCCACACCATTTCCAAGCAACAGCACTTCTTTAATTCATTTTCATATTACTAGACAACTTAGGTATTCATATTTAACATCTGCCTTGAGCTTTAGGTTCTACTGACTCCTACATATCAACACTGGGTTGCTTTTATCTCAGTTTACCGTAGCTTTTCAGTCTTAAATTGGCAACTTGACCTTGAGTCTTCCTTCTAGTCCCTTCAGATTTGCTGTTTATATTTGCTGCTCTTGCATTTGCACTGTGGCCTCCTCTTGTGGATTTTGACTTACCTTATTCATCAGGCCCAGAACACCTTCCATTGCCTTCCTAGGAGTTCCCTGACTCACTCTTTATACATTTCTATACCTGAATCTCAGACACCCCACTTTACTGAAGCTTTTTCCTGCCCTTCTCACAAAGGAGGAGTGGCAGAGGGATTTTGACAATTTTCAGGTGAATGCCTAATCTCTACAAGGTTGCTAAAGCATCTTACCAGTGTAATTCTAAGAAAGATTTGAGCTTATGGAGGTCTTAAAGAGTGCCATGAATAGTCAAATGTATTTCCAAACAAGCTTCTGCTGGTACTTGATGGATCTAAAGAAGGGGTTGTCTGAGAAGGCAGAGGAACCGTAAGTTTTATGATCGATAGTTAATTAATTGGAAATTCGTCACCCAGTTAAGGAATAGCCAAGCCTTACACGTTACTACAAGTCTTAGAAGTGACTAAATGCTTCTCTAACTGTTCTTTCTGAACAGGTTGCTGTTAATAATCAATCTCTTTTGAAATGGCACTTACTTACCTCACCCCAGATGAACTGAGGTTATCTCTAGATACCTTGAAGTGTTATATATAGGCTTCTAATATAAGGGATTAAGAAATGTTGTATAGAGGGATTATAGTGAAAACAGATTGTGTCAAAGGGGGTGAATCATTTACTTTTGTCAATAGTACTCTGTAGAATGCATGAGTTTTATTCGTAGCACACTTTAATAGAAAATTAAGACTCTTAACCAGCCCACATACCCACTGTAATCTAGGTTTTTCCATTAGCTTTGTGTAGTTTAGCGATATGAATGATTTAGATGGAAGTTTATTTCTTTAACATATTATGAACCTCTTCCCTAAAAGATGGTTCTAAAAACTTAACTGATCCCATTTTATTATTTACTGAGCATGGATTTTAGCATATCTCTGTTAGTCATTTGGGAAGGTGCTTAATGAAACGGCATCAACATTTACTTGTGTTTATATTTAGACTCTTGTCATTCATATGCCATTTCTCAAGTAGTTGAACTCAGTTTTTACAAGTGGTCTTTCAGTTTCTGGCCTGGTTTTTATGTCTTTGCTCATCAGTAGACATAGTTGCTGGTGTGCTCTTGTTTGCTGCTACCACAGAATACCATAGACTTGGTAATTTGTAAAGATCAGGCATTTATTGGCTCTTAGTTCTGGAGGGTGAGAAGTCCTCCATCAAGGTTCTGGCATCTGGGGAGGGCCTTCTTCGTGTGTTATAACATGGCAGAATGCATCACAAAGCAGAGGGGCAAAGAAGGCAAAGAGAGCAAGCGGGGGTGAATCCATTCCCAAGATAATGGTATTAGTCTATTCCTGGGGGCAGAACCCTCGTGACATAAACACTTCTTCAAGGTTTGACCTCCCAATGCTGCCACAATGGCAATAAATTTCCACATGAGCTTTGGATGGAAAAAACTTCTAAACCATAGCACAAGGCAAATGAAGCATTATGTTGTCTGAGAACAGTGAAACTTATAGATGTCAAGTAGGAAGTGTTGGAGGATCTGTTATATTTATTTTTTCTTTGCTGAGAATATAATTAAACTTCACAAAAGTTGAGGATCACTGCCACTAATTTTGGACCCTCAACTCAGAACAAATCTAAATAAGACAGAAAAGAAGAAAACCTTACTGTAGAATCTTGTTGACATTTCTATATTACATTCAGAGTTCCAGCAAAATCTTTAGAGTGTTAATACATCTGTAGGGAATGTCACCTTTTTTCAAATAAGAAAGAACAGGCATCCATGTAATATTTCCTTGAGGCCTCCATTCCTCTCCCTATTTTAAAAGAAATGATATTTTTAAACCGCATTTCTCAGTATTGCTATCCAGGTAATATGGGTAAGAATTTTTTGGCAATGTGGGGGATAAAGTCAGAAATCCTAAAGATTCTTTAAGGTTCAGTGCCTCTATATTCTTGGGCATTTTGACAGAGAGTCTACAGGAAGGAGAGAGAAGTCTTCTTTTGTATGTGAAAGCATCTAATGGCATCATTAGTTTGGTGCTTGTGACACTAATATTGGAGCTATATATTTAGCTACTCTGTATAGAAAATAGCTGCACTCGAGCAAATCTGTAGAGTTTATTTTGGGAATCTTGAAGATTTCCTAATGTTGATGAGAATTGAGTCTGACTTTAGAAACCTCAGGGTATAAATTGTGCTGATAATGGGTCTGAGTTGAACCTGGAGAAAATGCTGATGTGTTCACTCTTAAGCAGAGTGATTCATCATGTAAACCTTATCATGGGCAGCTCTGGCAGAGGAGAAAGAAGTGATGTAGGGAGTGAGAAATTAAAAGTAAATGGAAATGGTGTTTACAACATGCACAAGAAACGTTTAAGTCCTTCAGGAAAAGGTTGCTGGGCAGCCATATTCTTTACCATTTCAATTAATAACTGTTTTCTTTTCTGTTTACAGAAAGTGTCCTTTCTTTCCATGCAACTTGCATGAAATTCCCCTCACCCTCATCCCCATTGTTATGTGACTATGGGATTTTTTAGGCTTTTGTGGCTTCTCAGTTAAGTAGCTTTCAGAACCATGGCCAGTCTTGGTTAAGAATAGGCTGTTCCAGTCCCTACACAGCAGTAAAGGCAAGTGCTATAAGATTATGTTTGTGTTGGACATTTTTTTGAGAAAGATAATTGAGATTCTGCATTTTCAAATATTGTAAGGAAGTGTGTGGCACTAATTTGACATGACTATTCTCAATTTAGCAACTGAAAAAACCTTAATTGGCTTGTTTTCCTTATAAATATGATATTAATACTAATTTTAGAAAATTTAGAACTTGCACAGAAGGAAAACAAGGAAAATAAGAATCCTCAGTAGTTCTACTACTTAAGGATAATAATTGTTAACATTTAGTGTATGTCCTTCTGGTGTTTTTTTTCCTATACATATTATATAAATTAATCAGCCTATTGTTACAAGTGCAAGAAACTCGTTTATAACTGGAATAAACAAACAATGAAAATGATTTTTTTTTTTAAATTCACTAATGGAAGGATCTGAGTGTAGCGGGGTCTTTGGGGAAAGTAATTTGATCTCAACAAAAGACTACAAGAATCTAAACACAAGTAGAAGTAATAATTATTTAGATACTTAAGGCATTGGGTACCTTGTAATTTTAACAAGGCAGATATGCCCTGGTGGTTAAATGTGGGTGAATGGATGTGGTTGTATGAATTTCTCCTTTTTACTTGAGTCCTCACTTAACTTTTCTTCTGGAAATTCTCTGGCATGTGATATGTGTCAAAAGACATAATTTAGATCTCAATCAGGGGCAGAATGATGTTCTGAACTCTGTACTTACCTCCAAAATTCCTGTTATCCACTCTGTCCATTTAGACTTCTTTGTCTCCTGTTTTTGTTTTCACTACTGCGTTGTTTTGGCATCTCAAGTATACCTCCTTGGTAATGTTGGGAGTTGACATCTTGGCAGCGTATTGAGAGTGCCATGCTTGACTCTGATGATGGTGTCTGTAATGCGGTACCCCTTCCAGGTGTTGTTTTGCAGATGGAGGGCATCAGCAGAGGGCTGGAGCCAAAAGAATCAATATTTGTGAAACACTTCTTAAGGACCCAGCACATTCTTGGGATGTTAATTTATTAGGGAGAATGCAGTCTTACAATTATGAAGATGGAGCAATTGAGTGATTATTGTTTCTGTGAACCCATTTCTTCTCAAAGCCTCATGAATACCATGCAAACTTGTAGTTTGGATTAAGTAAGGAAAATTATATCATGGAAAGTGAAATTTAGAAAAAAAATGTCAAAATGTTTAGTTTTATCATTAGTTTAGTTACTTAGTTTAGGTCATCGTTGCTAAAATCCATTGCATCAATCATTGCTGAAAACCAAATGATTGGTTTGAATTTTACTTTTCTCTCTGATAAAGATTATTGAAATATTGAAATAATATTAATGATATACTTAATATAATGACAATTAATATAATTGGGGTAATTAATACAAGAAGCAGCAGACAAAAAGGCTGTGGGCCAATAATTTTTTAAACATGGAATTTCATGGACCAAACTTACTTCACTGCTGTGCCATCATTGAGACTATCCCTTTGAGAATGGCTTAGCAGCAGTTTGAAGTGAAAAATACATATTTACATCACTGACAGAGATCCTGGTTTTAATTTTTAACCCACTGCTTTGACAGAAGTTGGGAAGGAACTACACAGAATAAGTTATAGAATACAAGGAGTACCACCCTTATATTCTAAAGAATTCTGAGTATCTTATAGACATGAGCTGAATTCATGTAACATTTGTGTAACGTAAACCCCAGGTAAATTATTTTTCTACATTTTTAAGATAAAAAGCGACAGTGCAGATATTTCTTAAAAATGTCTGAGTAAACTCTCGTTTTTTATCAACACTTACTAGCTGAAATTGAACTTACTGTGCTCCTAACTAATGTAGTTTGATAATATTATGAAACTCAGGCTCTTAGTGCTGTTGACTCTTTACAGCTGAATGATAATGTCATGGCATATTAAGGATAATTTGTGATAATTGACAGCTTTTCTTGAGTGGGAGCTTATTAATACATGGATACCTAAATATGTTTAAAATTATCTATTTTAATGAATACTATTTGACTGTTCCAGTTTCTTAGCTAATTTGAAACAGAAAAAGTAACTGTCTAATTGTCTGTGGCTTGCTAGCATGTAAATTGATGGTGATTTTCTGGATTGGTTGGGATAAAGGTATGTTAAGGCATGAAGAAAATCTAGGTGACTTGTACATATCTCTCCAAAACTTGGATTTTATTAAAAAAGGTTCAATGCAATTAATTTGATGATACGCTTAACACATGGAAATTAGCTGTACTTTAACCTGTTACAATAATAGGAGGGTATATCAGGACTTTTGGTTTCAAATGACAAAAATTCAGCTCAGATTGCCTTAAAACAATTTTTGCTTTTAATTTAAATTGTAATTGTTAAGTATGATTGAAAAATAACTGACTTCAGGCATGGGTGGATCTAGGCATTAGAAACCTACCTCTGCCTTGCTTCTGAGTTATTACATGTTTATTATTAGGTAGACTTTTCCCTTAGGGTTGCAAGATGGCCATCTGTACATCATAGCTTTTATTGCCATTTTGGCCTCTCAGCATAATGATTTATTTCCTAGTAGTTCTAGCAAAAGCCTGAAATTTATTTACTCTGTTTCGCCTGTGTTAGGTAAAGTGTTCATTCAAAAATAAATTGCTGTGGCAAGGAGTTGTGATAATCTCATTGCTCAGACCTAGGTCATAGGGTGTGGATTGAACCAAATGGTTATACAAGTATAAAGATGGTTCTCTAGAAGAAAATGGGATGCCATCATTAGAAAAAGAGCTTAAAGGTGGTTTCTGACAGATGGCCACTACAGTGTGTGTTTGTGTGTGTGTGTGTGTGTGTGTGTGTGTGTGTTGTGTATGTGTGTGGTTTAAACATTTATATGTTTATAAAACTTTATTCATTTAGTCATTCTCATTTGTTTTGTTTTTAAAGGTGAAAATGAAGTTTGAGGATTTTATATATATATTTGTGTTTTTAGAGTGCTACAGTGGTCTGGTAATTATTATTAATAAGAATTCAGTACCTTATATCTACTTAACCTCCCTTCATGCCCCATGCCCCTTCTTCCCTTACTCGTAATGTCCTGGAATTGCCCTCCCAAGAAAGCATTAGCACATAAGCTTTGCCTGAGTTTCTACTTTTCTGGGGAATATGAATGGAAAATGATATGTATCAGATTCACTTAGGGGGCTATTTCAAATGATAAATATACCACCGTGATAGTTCTTTGACACATGGTATGCTTCAAGTTTATAAGGATGAGAAAAGGTGTAACACCACAACATTAGACTTAGAAATAGTTGACCTACGTTTGATCCTAACTCTGCTACTTGCTGTATTACACTGAGTAATTTGCTGAACCTCTCTGAGCCTCATTCCCCAATCTGGTCAACAAAGGCTCAGCATGATAACAAGGGTTCTCAGGGAAGACTGCTTGGGGTGCCTGTGAATCATTAGGCAATTTACATGCATCTCCAAGCCTCAGTTTCCTTATGTGTAAAATGGAGATAGTATATAATCTACCTTACAGGTTTGTTGTGAGGATTAGATGAGATCATCATTCATGCGAAGCGTTTATAAAGTGCCTTATCTATAATCATCTCTAAAAAGGAGTAAAAAGCTGCCCCTTTGAAAGGTTGTGAAGATTAGCTGCCTTCTCCAGGCAGCCGTTGGAGCCATTTGGGCTCCTGAGCTATTGTAAAGCATGACATAACTATAAAATGGTGGCTTTTTCTAGGGGAAATAAGCTACTGTGATATACTTAATACATAAATTGTGGAAGTTTTAACAACTGTGATATATACCTACAAACATTTGTCCAGAATGAAGGCTAAAAATGAATACCTAAAATGATAACCATGTAAACCAGTTGATAATAGCACATTAATAACTTAAAAATAGTTGTTTCTTTTTATACTTTGGGTTGAAAGCTGGGATTGTACCAAATTGTGGACTCCGTTAAGAAGAAAATGCAGAATCCAGAAGTACTCATTTAACTTGTTTAGAGGAATTTATATGTAGACTTGTCATGCTCAGCAGGAATTCTTCATTGTGATCACAATTTCTATTAAAACAATTTTTCTGGTAGCCTGCAGGGTGGCCACAGCAGGATGCTTGCTAGACCAAAACAAAAGGGTGCATTCGCAAAGTGCCTTTTGGTGAATAATGAACCAAATGTTCAATTTACTTTCTGATTATTTCATATACAATTGTGATTTCTGTGTCTTCTGAAATCCAATATGTTTACTGCCTATGTTGTTCATATAGCAGTATGATTGTGTTTTTCTTTTAATTCTTTTTAAATATGAGATTAACTATTAGAATGTGGTAGCTAAGAAGTGGGCTTGGAAATAACACAAATAGATTTGAAGTCATATCACTCAGTAGTTGTGTGATCTTGAGGAAGTCCCTTACTCTCTTAGGATGCATTTTCCCTATCTATAAGAGTAAGGCAGGAGAATAATAGAAGTAGCTATTTCATAGACTTGTGTAAAATTAATGATATACCAAATGGAAAACATTTAACATACTGCTTGGGATAGTGTAACCATTCAAAAATATTAGTTACTGCTTATTCTAGTTTTATCCATAGCATTTCCCCTTCTATGTATTATCTTTTCTTCTTTTTTTAAATTTTTGTGGGTACATAATTGGTATATATATTTATAGGGTACATGAGATATTTTGATATAGGCATACAGTGCATAATAATCACATCAAGATAAATGGGATATCTGTCACTTCAAGCATTTATTATTTCTTTGCGTTGTAAATTCCAATTAAACTTTTAGTTATATTAAAATGTACAATAAATTATTATTGTACTTACCCTGTTGTGCTATCAAATACTAGATCTTATTTATTCTAACTATATTTTTGTACCCATTAAGCATCCCCCACCGCACCTGCTCCCACCAACTACCCTTTTCAGCCTCTGGTAACCATCCTTGTAATCTGTATCTCCATGAGTTCAATTGTTTGAATTTTTAGTTCCCACAAATAAGTGAGGATATGCAAAATTTGTCTTTTTGTGCCTGGCATGTTTCACTTAAAATGTCCTCCAGTTTTATCCATCTTATTGCAAATGACTGGATCTCATTCTTCTTGTTTATGGCTGAATAGTCCTCCATTGTATATACATACCACCTTTTAAAAATCCATTCATATGGCTGAAAAGTACTCCATTGTGTATACATACCACCTTTTAAAAATCCATTCATTTGTTGATGCACACTTAGGTTGTTTCAGAATCTTGGCTAATATGAAAAATGCTTCAGTAAACATGGGAGTACACATATCTCTTCAATAGACTGATTTCTTTTCTTTTGAGCATATACCTAGCAGTGGGGTTGCTGGATCTTATGGTAGTTTTGTTTTTAGTTTCTTGAGAAAACTCCATGCTGTTCTCCATAGTGGCTATACATCCCATCAACAGCGTACGAGGGTTCCTTTTTCCCCCACATCTTTGCCAGCATTCATTATTGCCTGTTTTTTGGATAAAAGCCATTTTAACTGAATGATATGATGTCTCATTGTAGTTTTGATTTGCATTTCTCTGATGATCAGTGATGGTGAGCACCTTTTCATGCACCCATTTCTTATTTCTATGTCTTATTTTAAGAAATATCTATTCAGATCTTTTACCCATTTTAAACTGGTTTATTAAATTTTTTCTATTGAGCTTTTTTTTAAACTGCCTATATATTCTGGTTATTAATTCCTTGTCAGATGGATAGTTTGCCGATGCTTTCTTCCATTCTTTGGGTTGCTTCGGTATTACTCAAGAAATCTTTGCCCAGTTGAATGCCCTGGAGTTTCCCCTATGTTTTCTTGTAGTAGTTTCATAGTTTGAGATCTTTAAGTCGTTAATCCATTTTGATTTGCTTTTTGTATATGGTGAGAGATAACGGTCTAGTTTCATTTTTCTGCATATTATTACCAGTTTTCCCCACAGCATTTATTGAAGAAACTGTTCTTTCCCCCTTGTATATGTTCTTGGCACCTGTATGGAAAATGAGCTCGCTGTAGATGTATGAGTTTCTTTCTTCTGGGTTCTCTATTTATTCTGTTCCATTGGTCTGTGTGTCATTTTTATGGCAATACTGTGTTGTTTTAGTTATCATAGGTCTGTAGTATAATTTGAAGTCACATAATGTGATTCCTCCAGTTTTGTTCTTTGAGCTAAGGATGGTTTTGGGTATTCTGGGTCTTTTGTAGTTCTACATAAATTTTAGGGTTTTTTTTTTTTTTACTATTTCTGTGAAGAATGTCATTGGTATTTTGATAGGGATTGCATTAAATTTGTAGATTGGTTTGGGTATTAAGGACATTTTAACAATATTGATTCTTCTAATTCATGAATGTGGAATATCTTTCCATTCTGTTATGTCTTCAGTTTCGTGCATCAGTGTTTTATGGTTTTCACTGCAGAGATCTTTCACTTTCTTGGCTAAGTCTGTTCTTAAGTATCTTATTTTATTTGTGACAATTATAAATGTGGTTACTTTCTTGATTTCTTTTTCAGATTGTTCACTGTTGGGATACAGAAATGCTACTGATTTTTGTACAGTTGATATTGTATCATGCAACTTTACTGAATTTATTAGCTCTAATAGTTTTTTGGTTGAATCTTTAGGTTTTTCCAAATATAAGATTATATTATTTGCAAACGAGGTCAATTTGAGTTCATCCTTTCCAATGAAAGGATGAACTTTTTTTTTCTCTCTCTTGTTTGATTGCTGTTGCTAGGACTTCTAGTACTATGTTGAATAACTGGTGAAAGTGGGCATCCTTGTCTTGTTTTAGATCTTAGAGGAAAGGCTTTCGATTTTTTTACCATTCAGCATGATACCAACTGTAGGTCTGCTCTACTATTAATATTATATTGAGGTATGTTCCTTCTGTAACCAGTTTTTAGAGGGTTTTTCAGGAAAGAGTGTTGATTTTTATCAAATGCTTTTTCAGCATCAACTGAAAGATTATGGTTTTTGTCCTGCATTCTGTTGATATGATGTATCATGTTAATTGATTTGCATATATTGAATTATTCTTGCATCCCTGGGATAAATTTCACTTGGTCATGATGAATGGTCTTTTTAATGTGTGTTGAATTTGGTTTGCTAGTATTTTGTTGGGAATTTTTGCACTGATGTTCATCAGGGATATTGGCCTGTAGTTTTTTTTTTTTTTTTTTTTTTTTTTTTTACCTTTGTCTGGTTTTGGTATCAGGGTAATATTAGCCTCATAGAATGAGTTTGGAAGTAGTCCCTCTATTTTTAAAAATGGTTTGGGTAGGATTGGCATTAGTTCTTCTTTAAATTCAGCAGTGAAACCACTGGTCCCAGACTTTTCTTTGCTAGGTGACCTATTATTATGGCTTTAATCTCATTACTTGTTATTGGTCTATTTGGGTTTAGAGTCTTTTCTTGGTTCAATCTTGGTAAGTTAAGTGTGTCTAAGATTTGTCCATTTCTTCTAAGTTTCTCAATTTAGGCATATAGTTGCTCATAGTAGTCTGTAATGATCCTTTGAATTTCTTTTTTTTGTTGTTTTTTTGTTTTTTTGAGATGGAGTCTCACCCTTGCCACTCAGGCTGAAGTGCAGTGGTGAGATCTTGGCTCACTGCAGCCTCCACCTCCTGGGTTCAAGTGATTCTCCTATCTCAGCCTCCTGAGTAGATGGGATTACAGGTGCTCATCACCACTCCTAGCTAATTATTGTATTTTTAGTAGAGATGGGGCTTCACTATGTTGGTCAGGCTGGTCTAGTACTCCTGACATTGTGATCTGCCTGCCTCACCCTCCCAAAGTGCTAGGATTACAGGCGTGAGCAACCATGCCCCGCCTGATCCTTTGAATTTCTGTGGTATCAGTTGTAATGTCTGCCTATTCATCTCTGATTTCATTAATTTGGGTTTTCTCTCTTTTTCTCTTAGGCTAAAAGTTTGTCATTTTGTTTATCTTTTCAAACAACCAGCTTTTTGTTTCATTGATCTTTTGTATTGCTTTGTTTGTTTTAATTTCATTTATTTGTGCTTTGAGCTTTATTATTTTTCTTCCTCTACTAATTTTGGGTTTGGTTTGTTTTTCTATAATAGTTCTTTAAGATGCATTGTTAGGTTTTTTATTTGAATTTTTTCTATTTTTTGAAGATAGAGTGTAGCTCTGTTGCCCAGGCTGGAGTGCAGTGGCATGATCTCTGCTCACTGCAACATCTGCCTCCCGGGTTCAAGTGATTCTCCTGCCTCAGCCTCCTGAGTAGCTGGGATTACAGGTGTGCACCATTACATCCAGATGATTTTTGTATTTTTAGTAGAGACGGGGTTTTACCATTTTGGTCAGGCTGGTCTGGAACTCCTGACCTCGTGATCTGCCTGCCTGGGCCTCCAAAAGTCCTGGGATTACAGGCATGAGCCCCCGTGCCCAGCCAAAAATTTTCTACTTTTAAAATTATCCCTTTGAATAAACTTTCTACTCCAACCAATCTTTCTCTCCCTTGTCTTTATGCCAGTAACCCTTAGATTTGCCCTGTTGTGGCTGTTTTCTAGATTTCATGAGTGTGCTTCATTCTTTTTTCTTTTGTCTCTTCTGACTGTGTATTTTCAAATAGCCTGTCTGCAGGCTCACTGATTCTTCTGCCTGATTAAATCTGCTGTTGAGAGACTCTGTTGCATCCTTCTATATGTCAGTTGAATTTTTCAGCTCCAAAATTTTCACTTGATTTAAAAAAAAATTATTTCAATCTCTTTGTTAAAGTTATCTGATAAGATTCTGAATTCCTTCTCTGTGTTATCTTGAATTTCATTAAGCTTCTGCAAAATAGCTGTTTGGAATGCTCTCTCTGAAAGGTCATATGTCTCTGTCACTTGGGATTGGTCATTGGTACCTGATTTAGTTTGTTTGGTGAGGTCATGTTTTCCTGGATAGTCTTGATGCTTGTAGATATTTGTCAATGTCTGAGCATTGAAGAGTTAGGTATTTATTATAGTGTTTATAGTCAGGGCTTGTTTGTGCCTGTCTTGGGAAGGCTTTCGGAGCATTCAGAGGGAATTGATTGTTGTGATCTATGACTGGTCACTGCAGCCATATGTGCATTGGGCAGCACCATAAGCCCAGTAATGCTGTGACTTACGGACTTGTAGGTGTACCACCTTTGTGGTTGTGATAAAATCTGAAAGAATTCCCGGGATTACCAGGCAGAGACTCTTGTTCTCTTCTTTTACTTTCCTCCAAACGGAAGGCATCTCTCTCTCCATTTGAACTACCTGGAGCTGGGGGAGATGTGGCACAAGTACCCCTGTGGTCACTACTACTGGGATCGCACTGGGTCAGACCCAAAGTCAGCACAGCATTGGGTCTCACCCAAGGCCCACAGTGCCCACTGCCTGGCCACCACCAATGTTCACACAAGGTCCAAGCGTTCTTCAGTCAGCATGTGGTGAATCCAGCCAGGTTTGTGTCCTTCCCTTCAGGGCAGTGAGCTGAGGGCAGGTACAGAAATGCCATGCAGGAACCAGGGCCTGGAACTGGGAACTTTAGGAATCTGTTTGGTGTTCTGTTCTACTGCTGCTGAGCTGGCACGGAGCTGCAAAGCAAAGTCCTTTCTACTTTCTTTCCCTTTTCCTGATGCAGAAGGAGTCTCTCTGCATGGCCGCCACTGCCTCAGGACTGGCTACTGCTGATGTTCAGTCAAGGCCCAAGCTGGCTATTCAGTCAGCTTATGGTGAATGCTGCCAGGCCTGGGTTTCTACCTTCAGGGAAGTGGGCTCCTCTTTGACCCAGGGCAGGTCCAGAAGTGCTGTCCAAGAGAGAAGGTCTGGAACTGAAGACTCTAGGAGACTGCTTGGTGCTCTGCTCCACTGTGGCTGAGCTGGTGCCCAAACTGCAAGACAAAGTCAGCTTCATTCTTCCCTCTCCTTTCATCCAGCAGGCATTTCTCCCCATAGCCACCACAGCTGGGAATGTACTGGGTCATACCTGAAGCCAGCATAGCTCTGGATCTTACTCAAGGTCCATGGCAAGTACTGCCTGGGTACCCCTGATGATTATTCAAGGCCCAAGGGCTCTTTAGTCAGCAGGTGGTGAATCTTGCCAAGACTGGGTCCTTCCGTGGAAAACAGGAGGTTCCCTCTGGCCCAGGGTATGTCTAAAAATTTCATCTGGGAGCTAGGGCCTGGAACTGGGGCCTTAAGGCTCTACTGTGTCTAAGCTGGTATCCAAGTTGCAAGACAAAGTCCTCTTTACTCTTGCCTCTCCTCTCCTCAAGCAGAAGGAAGGAGTTTGTCCCAGAGCTGTACTGCTTGGGGTTGGGGGAGGGATGGTGCAAGCACTTTCTTGGCTGCTCCAGCTGGTGTCTCACTAAGTCATATGCACCCCAAGTCTGCTGGCTCTGAGCCCAGTACAGCACCAGTAGAAACTTCCTGGAGTTGCGAACTAGTTTATGACACATAATTTTGTAATTTTAATCCCGAAAGAATTGATATACTGGTTGCTCAGGTGCCTACATGTAATAAATAAGACAACCTGTGAAAGGGGGTTAGGCATGATGCCTAGAGGAAGACCTGGAGGTAGTGTGACATCCTTCTTCCATTCAATTTTGCAGAAGTCACCACTGAGTTGCTGTCTAATGAGCAGCGATTCGTGTTTTGCTAAATTGAGAATGCCGGACCACAGAGTAATGCTCTGTCGAGTAGAGCTGAGCAGGGTTATGTACTGTCTATGCAGAAAAGCCTGTGTTTTAGGCATTAGACGAATTTATCTTTTTCTGTTAGAGGTGGGGACAAACTTACATCACATCTTTAGGAATGGACAAAAGGTTGATTATCTAACTTGAGACTTCTCCCTTCTAAAATCTAGTTCTATGTAGTACGTATGAACACAAAAAGGGAACAGACACAGGGACCTACTTGAAGGTGGAGGGAGGGGAGGAAGGTGAGAATCGAAAAACTACATATTGGGTACTGTTCTTACTACCTAGGTGACAGATAATCTGTACACCAAACTCCTGTGACACACAATTTACCTATATAGCAGACCTGCACATGTACCCCTCAATATAAAAGTTAAAAAAATTAAAGCTAGTTCTGATTTAGAGATCTTTGATGTTGAATGTTGATGGAAAGTGATTCTTATTTGTGATTGCTAGTTTCAGAAACACTATGATAAAAAAGTGATGAAACTTTTGGTAGTGTGAACACTACTCCTTAGAAGTATTGTCCAGACTCCAAATTCTGCCTATCATTTCTTCATTTTCATGCCCTCCAGATCCGCTAAAATAATTAGACTTCCGATTTCATGATTGAAAAGGCATTGCAAATATTTTTACAATAAAGTCCTGGAACTTTAGATTATTATCTACCAGAGATATTAGGAAATTTCAAAGCCATCTTTTCTAATCACAAAAGTAAAACATATTCACTGTACCCTGTATCAATATGTACTCAGTTATCTTATTTTAATGTTCTATATACACTTATATTTAGCAGATTTTTTTCTGGTATTGGTTTATGTACTAATTTACTTATTTATTTAAAGAATGGATTACTTAGTTAATATTTGTTTTCCCTACATGCGTGTAAACTATAAGGTCAGAGATCTTTTTGTCAGAGGCTGAAGATAAAGCCTGTTAAGCTAATTAAGAGCATAGACAGTACTCAACAAATATTTGCTGAATGGAATACTTGAGTGAATTATAAATACTTTGGAATGTATAGAAAAGTGAACACAAGAAAACAGAAGCCCTAGAAATAAACCATATAACATTGAAAATGTACCTGTATATTTAAATATCCCTGGATATACAGAAGTCCATGCTTTGTACAGTAGTGCAAGACTATAAAAATGACTTTGTAAACTGAAATTATGCAAAGCAATCCTAATAATCAATGAGAAAAATTATTATTGCTCTTTGACCTTAAAAACATTGTTAAATCACTAAAATCTGTCTTGTTAGCTATAAAGGTATAGGGAAATGAAAAAAGGTAAAACCAATACTCAGTACACAGTAATTTTAAACACTGAAACATTGATATTAGAGTCATTTCATTGTACAGTCTCATCAGGAGTAGTTTGAATAGTGCTTGCCTTCTTCCTACTATACAACTTATGATATGGAGCGTGCATTTTTTTTTCAATGCCTAGACAAACTGTTATGCTCTCTAAATGTGGATCAGCTTACATTTTATCTCTGTTTTCCATGTCAAGAAATGTCTCCTAAAATTCCTTCAATGTGAAGTTTTTAGCCAGTATCATTTCTCTAGGGCATCATCATCCTTTCATCACAACCACTTTTCTTGTTTATGTTGATAAATTCACCTTCACTAAGTTCCTCTGACTGCATATACAGAGTCTCTCAATGGTGAATGGCGGCATCATTTACATTCCATGGTTAGCTTCGTCTTCTCCATTTATGTTTGATACAAATTTTACTTGCAATGGTATTAATTTTTGTTTCCCTGCTGCGCTTTCATTCCTATTGGCCAATTCCCTCTTTGTCACATGCATTTATGTTTGGGAGACAAGAAGGCAACACATCTACACACTTTGCTGTCTGTGTGTGAACTGAATAACAAACATGCTGTGATCCATCACCGACATATTTTAAAGAAAAACCCTATGATTGGTCAATGATCATTATGTACATACGTTAGTTATGTAGCATTTGTGGACTGAAGAGCTAGCAGTAAAGTTTGTACTTTATGAAATTACTATTAGTATACCATGTTAACTGAAGTTTGAACTGTATTGTTAGGGACTAGTGTTGTTTAACTAAATTGTGGTAACTAAAATGCACATATATCAGACTGAGCACAGTGAGGGCTGCCTCAATTCCTAGCTTTACTTTATAGAAATACATATTGTTTCTTTACTAAAATGGAATCATTTCATGCTTTTTTTTTTTTTTTTTTTTTTTTTGAGATGGAGTCTTGCTCTGTCACCCAGGCTGGAGTGCAGTGGCACAATCTTGGCTCACTGAAACCTCTGCCTACCAGGTTCAAGCAATTCTCCTGCCTCAGCCTTCTGAGTAGCTGGGATTATAGGCATTCACCTCCACGTCCAGCTTTTTTCATATTTTTAGTAGAGACAAGGTTAAACCATATTAGCCAAGCTGGTCTCGAACTCCTGACCTTGTGGTCCACCCACCTCGGCCTCCCAAAGTGCTGGGACCACAGGCGTGAGCCACCGCACCCGGCCGATTTTTATTTTTTTAATTTAATTTTATATAGTATACATGTCAAAAAAGCCCAGCTATTTTGACTTCACGTTTTATGATTGCATGATATTGTATAGTTGTACCATACATTATTTAACCAATCTTACTTTATGGATGTTTAGGATTTTTCTGTTTTTTCTGTTATAAAAAATGCTAGAACGATCACCTCTGTCACTAAACCTTTGAGATAACTTATTTATTTATAATGAATGTATTTTCAGTGGAAGAATTGTTGGTTCACAGGATATATACACTATTTAAAAATTTTCATGTCCTTCCAGAAATTTTCATGTCCTTCGAATATCTCCCTTTAGAGAGATGTTTCCATTAAGGCTCCTACCAGTAATATAAATCAAGAAGTGCTGGGTGCATGATTCCCAAACCCTTGCCCACATTGGGATTATCATTGTTTTTTTCATTTTTTGACATTTTATTTTATTTATTTATTTTGAGACGAACTCTTGCTCTGCCACCCAGGCTGGAGTGCAGTGGCGTGATCTCGGCTCACTGCAACCTCTGTCTCCCAGGTTCAAGCGATTTTCCTGCCTCAGCCTCCTGAGTAGCTGGGATTACAGGTGCTTTCCACCATGCCAGCTAATTTTCTTTTTGTGTGTGTGTTTTGTTTTTGTTTTTGTTTTTTTAGTGGAAATGGGAGTTCATCATATTGGCAAGGCTGGTCTTGAACTCCTGACCTCAGGTGATCCGCCTGCCTCAGCCTTCCAAAGTACTGGGATTATAGGCATGAGTCATGGCACCCAGCCATTTTTTCTGACATTTTAATAGGTAAGACACATTTTATTTTAATGATTAGTTTTGATTTTTGATTAGGCTGAATATTTTTCATGGGTTTATTTGTACTAAATAAATTTTGATCTATGAAATTTTATTCTATCCTGTATTATAAAGTTTTCAGATGTTAGGGATTTTCTGGTTTTATTGGGTTGTGTACATATATTTCTACAAATTTATGTATGCATGTGTGCGTGTGTGTGTGTTTATGTGTGTATCTGTCTATCCATAATAAATATACTTGTGCATACTTGAACTGCATTCACATGTATATACTATTGTTGGTTTTACCCAGGGATTTTGAGGAGTATTTGTGGGCCTTAAATTCTGTAACATGGCCGTCAATTTCCAGCTGCTTTTCTCTCTCTCTCTCTCTTTTCTTCTTCTTCTTTTTATTTTTGAAAGGGAGTAACCCATGACTTGGGGGAAATTCTAGTTAATTTTTCATTACATGATTTTCAGGAGATAGGGTCAAAAGGAGCTAGTAGGGCATTCAATTATGTGCTTGAGTATGTTGGAAAATGTTTTTTTTTTCCTCCCCCTCAAGTGTACAATATTTTACTTGGGCTTGTTTTTCAAGTGCATTGAAGTGTGACTAAAGATTTTTGGGTACTACCATTCTGTAAAGAAGGGGGCTCATCGTGTTAAATATTCCTTCATCAACTTTGCAGTTAGCCAGTTTTTGGCAGGAGATGAGCTTTAGGCATTGGACGGCCTGCGAGGACATGAGCTTTAGGCATTGGACAGAGGGAGGGTGGGTGGGGAGGTGGGGGACTTGGGGAAACTTAGGATTGGGGTACTTTGTTGCCCCTCCCACTGCTGTATGAAAAGTGATTGGCTCAAGCTGGCTTTTGTCTAATAATTTTGGATGGGTCATAAGTGGGGAAGGAGGGGGAGTGAGTGGTTGGACCTCAGCTCATCTGAGGGCTAAAGGTTCTTTGTGACACATCACACAGACTTGGAGTGCTGTCCTTCTGGAGAGTGGCGGAGAACTAAGATATACAGTTCAGAACCAAAGGAATAAGAGAAGGGCTTTGATTTCTTTTTGGCTTTAGATTGGGGGATTTGGGAGGCTCAGCAAGAAAGATGTCCACTGAAAATGTGGAAGGGAAGCCCAGTAACCTTGGGGGAGAGAGGAAGAGCCCGGAGCTCCACTTTCCTCAGGGTTGTCCAGCCAATGTTTAACCACAGTATTTTCACTTCTGCAGTCTCTCCTGCTGCAGAACGCATCCGATTCATCTTGGGAGAGGAGGATGACAGCCCAGCTCCCCCTCAGCTCTTCACGGAACTGGATGAGCTGCTGGCCGTGGATGGGCAGGAGATGGAGTGGAAGGAAACAGCCAGGTGAGGCATGGCTGACTGTATGCAGTACTGACCCAGGGAAGCAAGGGCAGGACAAGATGCTTTGATCCTGGAGTGCTGTTCTTTAGCCTTAGCACTTTGAATGGCCAATGGGCATGATGTTGGCTGGGATGATAAGGAATAAATCATTCTATTTCTTCTTTCTTTCTTTTTTTTTTTTTTTTTTACATGAATGCAGGGAACCTCTTATTTCACTATTGGGCGATTATTTCATTGATCCATGTTGCTATAATTTTGGCTTTTATAAGGAATTAGAAACAAAGCTCAATTTATATACTATTTAATAGTAAAATATTTTAGAGAGTTAATAAACTCATGTACCCAACAATGATAGCCAAGAGATATGTTTCCACAGTGTCCACATGCCAAGATCTCTTGTGAGATTTTGTGTGACTAATTACTCATTCCCTGTCAAGAGGGAGGTTTTGGCTAGGTGCAGTGGCTTGTGCCTGTAATTGCAGAATTTTAGGAGGCTGAGGCAGGTAGATTGCCTGAGCCTAGGGGTTCAAGACCAGCCTGGGCAGCATAATGGGACACTATCTCTACCAAAAAAAAAAAAAAAATCAGCTGGGTGTCGTGGCACATGACTGTGGTTTCAGCTACTCAGGAGGCTGAGGTAGAAGGCTCCTTTGAGCCTGTGAGGTCGAGGCTGCAGTGATCTCTGATCACATTACTGCACTTCAGCCTGGGTGACAGATTGAAACCCTGCCTCAGAAAAATAAAATAAAATAAAATAAAATAAAATAAAATAAGAAAGAGAGTACTAGAACAATGAGGATTAACGCAAAGTTGCTCTTATGGTAGTCCCCCCCAGGTTATCCCCAGTTTAGCTTTTATGGTTTCAGTTACTCACTGTACAGTACAATAGATATTTGGAGAGAGTCATCACACTTATATAACTGTTATTGTAGTATATTATCATATTTATTCTATTTTATTATTAATTATGGTTGTCTCTTACTGTGCCTAATTTATAAATTAAACTCTATTAGGGATTACATATAGGAAAAAAAATATACATAGGGTTTAGTACTATCCATGCCTTCAGGCATTCACTAGGGGTCTTGGAATGTATCCCTTGTGAATAAGGGGAACTACTGTATTTCAAGTATAAACCTGTAATCTTTTAAATATCCAGCTGAAAGTAGAAGGTTCATCTGAGTTTGGAGTTTACAGGCCCGAGTTTACTTTGACTCTGTTGTCTCTTAGCTACAAGACACTCAGTTTCTTAGAACTTTGGTTTCATTATCAATAAAAAGTGGATAATAATGCCTATTACATATATATATATATATATATATATATGTATGGTA
Source organism: Ateles fusciceps (assembly GCA_036589455.1). Lineage (NCBI taxonomy): Eukaryota > Metazoa > Chordata > Mammalia > Primates > Atelidae > Ateles > Ateles fusciceps. The sequence goes on from JAZHEH010001615.1 coordinate 531,200, forward strand.
TATAAATCATATGTAAATATAGTATACAATTTATATGTTACATATATTTATATACATACACATGTATATGTATTTATATGAAAATGCTTTGTAAATTGTTAAGCATTAATTTCATAACAGAGCTTTTCTTTTACATACAGATTCAGAGATATTCTCCAGGCTAATCATCATCTGCAACATAAGGCAATTATGTAATACAAAGACTTTGATTATAATGCAGTTATTGGTCTCTCATTGTCATCATTATGTGCTAATTCCAATGTATTTCACTTTCACAAACAAGATAATGTTAAGATAAACATTTTATAGTCTATAATTTAATTCAAATTGATTCAACTCAACCAATGTTATTTGAATGAATAGTTTATGTCAGGCACTGTTTTAGGTACCATGAATATAGCATTGAGCAAATGAGGCTCTTATGTAGATCCCTGAGGCTCTTATGTAGATCCTTGTATCTTATTAAAAAGTTTGAATGAAGTTTAATATAGTATCTTACAATATGAGAATAAGGAAAATCAAATCATTATCCCAGCTTTGAGTGTAAGAAAAGCAAAGCAAAGATAGATGAATGTCTTCTTCTGTGGTTATAGATGGAAAAAGGACTTATGGCTGCTATTTTTTTTTTAGATAGAGTTAGAAAGAAATTCTAGTCAGAAAGAAAATATGTTTAAAAATCACTTTACTCAATTTGAGCAGATGAGCTATAAAGAAGCAATAAGCCAATAGCCTTTCCCTTTATGGATGAAGATTCTTTGAAGAGTTAAAGGAAGAATTTTTATTTTCTGAGGCATGTTTTAAAATTTCATACCTCATACCACTTGTAATCAAGTCTTTATGAATTTAATTGGATTTTTTGTAGTTTAGTTACTTAGGCTTATGCTTTATAGACTTATGGATTTGTTTTTATTTCCACAATTTTAAGTAATGTTGAATGTCTTTAGCCCTTTGGGACTTTTAATACTGGAGAAGCTTCATAAATTTATTTATTTGATAATGGCAGAGAAATTTTTATTCATTACCAAGAGTTTCTAGGTAGCTTAGCCTTGCAGAAACACCTGCTTTAAAAACTTTTAGAACTGATGGAGAATTTCTTGTCTTTCATAACTTAAGCAATAGTCAGAAAAAAAGTAATTCTGTTTTACTGCTGGCTCCAACAGTAGTATTAAGGAAAGAGACCTAACTTTTAAATACTTTATTTTCCATTTACTGGGTAATTCTCTTTCTAATAGATAGCTACAGTGGTTGTGATTGTTTAACTCTTCTGTTTGGTAGCTACTTAATATTTTCTTCTTCTAATTAAAAACGCTTTCATGGCACATTTCTACTCCTCACCTCTAATACTTTCTCTTGAAGCTCTTCATTCTTTGCTCTGTTGGGGCTTCTTCCAAGGATACAGCAACTGTTTCTTGTTCCCCTCTCTGAGAACCAATAACCTGTATAGAAAAAATCCTCTGTAAAGTATAATTTTAGTTCCTAAAACATCCTCCAAAAGAAGGCTTCCAATGCAAAACTTTTACCAGTGAATCTGTTTCATTCTTTCTTTTCCTTCTTTCTGATAGAAAAATACAGTGTGAGAATTGTCCTGGTGCAGCCTGAATTAAGTGTTGGGAGATTTTGGTCTCGTCTTGGCTTTGCTGCTCACTAGTTGTTGAACTTTGAGCAAGTCTTGTAGTCTTTCTGAGCTTGAATTTCTGTTCTATCGGATGAAGGTCATATTGGGTTGCATCTTCCCTAACATTATACATATTTCATAGCTCTAAAATTTCTTTCCTGTGTGTATACTGGTATACTCAGCTGTGACTCTAAGAGCTACTTTGACTTTCTTATTTTCATCTTGAAGTTCTTTGTGAGTTGTTATCATAGAGTAGAATTCAGGTAGAGTTTTCTGTTTTTTATTTCAGTCAAATGCAGACCATACCTTATTTTATGTAATCCCTGGTCCCAGAAAGGTAGACAGATTATAGTTCATTGTATAGGTAACTCAACATTGAATGATATGAGTGTAGTATTTTTACTTAAGATTTTTAAAGACTAAGGTGGTTTTGAATATTTTACCATCCTTAGAGGCGTTATTTCCTTGGGAGCACATGTGCCATTTCGCTGACATAGTCTGTCTTCAAGACATCCTACTGCTGGAGAGGAAGAGTGTTAGGAGTGTACCATGTGTCAAGTTCACGCTGTATAGCTTCTCTTTATAGGGTTTACCACAATTGCTGTCGATTAATTCATTATATATGGTTTTCATACGGTCTCCCCTCATTACATTAATTTATCTGAAGACAGAGACTACCATGTCTGTCTGTTCACTGTTATGTTTCTAGTGCCTGGAAGTGTCTGATTCATAATAGGTTCTCAATAAACATTTGTTTAATGTGTGATTGGTTGAGAACTAATTGCTTTTGATACAACTGTTCTGAATATAATACTTTCTTAGAAATATTGACCGAATTAGGGTTCTGTATAATTCTTCTCTTTCTGACCGATAAACAGCCTTGGAATGACAAACCCAATGTACTCAGCAAGCCATTGATAAAGCTTGGAAGAGGACCTATGTTTAAAGTTTCAAACTATTTCATTAATATACTGATGACGTCTGCATTTATAAAAGCATAGATATAATTCCTTATTTAGTTGGAATCAAATAATCGGAGAGCTAATAGGAGTCTCAAAATTGACATGTCTAAAACTGAACTTCGGATCTGCTCTTCCTACTGGTTTCCTCATCTCAATAAACAATTCCATTCTTTTAGTTTCTGAGCCAGAAACATTGGAGTCTTCCTAGATTCCTGTCTTTCTCTACGCTCAATATCTGACCAATTGGCAAATTCTATTTTCCCCTAAAGATATTCACATATTCAGAGATCTTACTATATCTGACATTCAGTACTGCTACGACTCTAGTTCATCCCACCATTTCTCACTGAGATTACTGCAGATGCCTCCTAATTAGTTGATCTCTTTGCACCTGCTTTTACTTCTCTTATGAACTGTCTGCCATGATCTCTTGATTTTTGTCTTCATTTTCATTTCCTCTGCTTCACTTTGTGTGAGCCTCACTGGCCAGTCACACTAATCTGTCAGGAACTTTTCACTTGTTCCCTCTGTCTGAAATGTTCTCTTTTCCCTAAATCCCCCACAGTTACCTGCATGGCTCATTGCCTCATCTCCTTCAGGTATTTATTCAAATATTACCTACTTAGTGGTTGTCCTATCTATCATTGAAAGCTTCCCCCAATACTTCCTATCCCTCATCTTTCATTATTTTTGTCCTGTCATCATTTAGCATATCATATATCTTGTTATTATCTCTTCCCAACAGAATCAAAGCTCTGTGAGGGCAGAAATTTTCAGTTGTTTTGGCACTCTATACCTAGTGCCTAAAACTACCAGGCACACAGTTCATCCTCAATAAAGACTGGCTAATAGAATCAATGAATAGAGAAATATAACCTTGATTCTTTTTTTTTTTAACTTATACTGTAAGTTCTGGGGTACATGTGCAAATCTTGCAGGATTGTTACATAGGTAGACACATGCTATGGTGGTTTGCCGCCTCCATCCCCCCTGTCACCTACATTAGGTATTTATCCTAATGTTATCCCTCCCCAATCTCTTCACCCCCTGCTATCCCTCCCCTACCCTCCTACCCTGCAACAGACACCAGTGTGTGATGTTCTCCTCCCTGTGTCCATGTGTAACCTTGATTCTTAGTTTGCTACTCCACTTAAATTCTCTGGAGAGGCTTGGAGGTAAATATGCCTCTGGAAATATTCAGCTTTTCAGTAACCTTTACTACCTGGGACATACCCTGCTTTCAGAATGTTTTTGCAGTAACTTCTGACTTCCACGTGTGATGTCCAATTTCCAGACATGGTAGTTTTTTTTTTTCCCCCATTAAAATCTCTCAAACCTACCAGACTAATGAAAGTTTAATGTTTAGAAGGAATCCATTTTGTATATGAAGATGTGACATGAATCTTTTTCTGGCCAACTTACAAATTGATAATATTTTGATTTTTTGTGAAAACTGCAATTGATAGCCTATTTTATTCCATAGAGAGCTAACTATCCAAACTTCTCCAGCTTTATGTAGTTTCTATAATAAGTCAACACCCCACAAAATCGGCCTTCTTTCTCTTTTTTGACTGTCTGTTTTTCAGTTGGCTAATGATTTGATTTGACCAAGAATATCCTACATTGAGCATCAGCATTACTGTGGCTTCAGACATTTCAGGCTGGCCCTGTGCCTGAAAAAATGAGGATTGTTTCAATAATAGGGGGAGTTGTCCCCTTTTAAGTCATGGAAAGTACAGTAGTTATACTATGAACAAGATTAAGTATTTACAAGAAGTTTAAAGTAACAATCAACTCTATCACCATCCTTTTTACATTTTTACCTGTTCTTTTTCATAAAAGTTAGAACTTTGAATTTTCAGTGGTTCTTCCAAAAAAGAGTACAAGTTAAATACTGTGCAAAGGGTAGACTTATCAGACCTGAAAAATCATTTGGAATTAGTGAAGAAGCCTGTGCTCCCATTAAGAATGTCTAGGTGACTAGGTGTCAGCTAATGGGTTAATGAAACAAACTGATAAAAGAATAACTCATGATCCAACTTTGATGATGACCCAAAGTCAGGAGAAAGGGACCTTTTTTTCCCTGCCCAAATTCTTTGTTCATTTGAGTAGGGATATCTCTGCAAAAATGATTATTAGCTGTCCATTTCTCTTCAGTGAATTTTCAAATGGACAGTGCTGGACTTAACCACTGTTACATGAATGTTTTAAGATATAATACCCCCATACCGGGCATGGTGGCTCACACTTGTAATCTCAGCACTTTGGGAGGCTGAGGTGGGTGGATCACGAGATCAAGAGTTGGAGACCAGCCTGGCTAACATGGTGAAACCCCGTCTCTACTAAAAATACAAAAATTAGCCGGGTGTGGTGGGCGGTGCCTCAGGAGACTGAGGCTGGAGAATAGCTTGAACTCAGGAGGTGGAGGTTGCAGTGAGCCAAGATTGCACCATTGCACTCCAGCCTGGAATAGAGCAAGACTCCGTCTCAAAGAAAAAAAAAAAAAAAAAGATAAAAAGATAACTTCCTCAGCATAATTCGAACTGTGCTGCCAAACCTCCTGAGTATAAAGGAAAGCCATCACAAGTTTCAACAAACACAAGCCAACAAAGGGAAAGGGTATTGATGTTTTACTTCCAAATGGACACCACAAATGTACACCCATGTGTGTTTCTGCTTGGCAGATTGATCTGAACTACCTCTGAAGAACCTGATTTAAGGGCATGGCCATTAAATACGAACATGTGCGCTTATACTGTGGGTTTGGGCAAAGACTGCTGTCTCCCAGTGTATGCTGATTTTTCTGTCTTTCTCTACTGAATTACTTTGGGGAAATTCTATTTCAGACCAAGTTTATTTTTCTGTAAGAAAAAGACTCAAGAAATTTAATAATCTCTGTAATCATATATAGTTGTCTATGTAGTTATATACAATAACTTTAATAGTTAATCTAGAATTTTAAGAATTCTCCTTAAATACGTCATTTCTTCCAGGTACACACTAGCATTGGCTTCTTTTATGGGTGATAAGGCACTTGTTAGTTAGCAAGAAATTTATTAACATTTCAATAGTTGTACTCAGTTGAATTTTATTTAGTGTAAAGGTCATGTCTGGTTTCCACTGTACAGCTGGTATGTTTTTAAGTTAGAGGTCTTGTTTTTTTCTTAATTATATTTAATCATATGATTGGAAAGTTGCAAAATTCAGTGATTCCCAGTGGGTCTTTTTTTCTTCAACAAACGAGTGAAATGCTGTTTGTTTGGCAGTCACTGAAAATGTCTTAAACTGCAAAGTATTTTATCATTATTCTTCTAAGACCTTGGAATAAATAAACTTCACCTAATAAACCTGTCCTGTACAGTTAAAACAGTTTTGTAATTGCAAGCATTTACAAAGCCTACTTTTGAAACACATTTTTCTGTAACAAGTCAAGTACTGAAACAAAAGAAAGTAGGAAACTTATTACAAATATGTAATTATTCATAGTTATTATAAAGGAGAGATAGTGGCTTTTAGTATACCCTACGGTAAAAATGTCTGTTTTTTTAAAAAAATTGTAATTATATGTTTCTAAAGCACCTTTGCAGATTCACTGGCACTTGGATAGGGTGAACTTTGGTACTTTTGCCTTAGCCTTTTCTTTAATGGGCTCTGATTTGATTTCCGTAGTTTTCAGGTTTTTTTTTTTTTTTTCAAAATCCAAATTTGTCCTTGATATGCAAGCAGGCTAGACAGAGCATGTGTAGTTTCTGGAATGAAACGATCTGCAAATGATCTATTTAATTAGGAAAGCCAGTATTTTAGGTCCAAATGCATTTGTTGGAAGTATAATCAACTCCTTCAACAATTAGAGCAATACATTTTAAAGGAATTTAATAGGCATTTTTCCAGAGTTCCCCATGTGCTGTAAGCTGTGCTGTAATATGACATCATCACGATAGTCAATATTTACTGAACTTAAGGGAAAATAGATGCTAAACTGAGCTATGAGATAATATTTATCCCTTATAAATATAAATTTTAAAGAACTGGCTAGTTTTGAGAATTTATATTTCCATTCCTTAATGGTTAAATCTTGACCTAAAGAGCTGGTGTAATCCAGAAGGGTGAGTGATACTATTTCATAAATCCACCCTTGTTTGGATTTATGTTTTCCAAATGCATTTTTTGAATGTATTCAAAGTCATATTTAAGTCTAACCAGTTTGCCTACAATATAAACTATGGAGAGGAATAAATAAAAAGATGGACTACAAAGAACTGCAGTGGTTTTGCTTGTTTTTCTTTTTAAATTAAATTTTATTAAACTGATACTGTTTGGATAGTTGAGAATTATCTTAGCCTATTTAGGCTGCTATAACAAAATACCATAGACTGGGTAGATTACAGACAACATAAATTTAGTTCTTACAGTTCTGGGGGCTGGGAAGTCCAAGATCAAGACACTATCAGATTCAGTGTCTGATGAGAGCCTGCTTTCTCAGAGATGGCACCATATTATTGTGTTTTCACATGGTGGAAGGGGCTAGAGAGCTGTCTGGGGTCTCTTTTATAAAGACATTAGTCCATCTAATCACCTCTCAAAGGGCTCATTTCTTTACACCATTACCTTGGGGGATAGGATTTCAATATATGAATTTTGTGGGGGACATAGACATTCAGACCATAGAGGGTATGATGGCAGAAAGAGCTACTGTATATAAGTGAAGCTTAGTTTTTTTTTAAGGAATAGATTTGGCAGTACAGGCTCTTGGCAACTGATAGAAGTGGGGCTCATTTAGGAAAGATAAGAGGGAAGTAAAGTCCTTGTAAAACATTCCCCTTTACAGGACTTCTAGCTGCTCCATGTTATTCATCTTGGGCTAAATTCTATGACCAAACATTCTATCCCTGAGAAAATAAGCATACTCTTAGGAATTCAAGAGTTATAAAGAATTACAGATGACATAATTCTAGGTAACTCTGACTTGATTTCATATGTGATGGTATCTTCCTTTTTCTAGAGTCTTATCTTGAGCAATAAATTATAGCATCATATGTAAATATTATTTATATGCCAATTACCTACAAACATGCTTAGAAATTCTGTGAGCAAGCATGAAAAGATGATGTACCTGAAGTTAACCAGTGTGACATTCTCCATCAGAAATGGATTATTCTCGAAATAACTCCAGTCACCCTATTACCTTTTATAGTTTTGGTTAAACCCATAGAATTCTTTGAGTGTAATATAAAATTGTGTCATTTTTCTCCCAGTTCCTTCTATTTCTCTGGCTCTGACTTGAACCGAAGTGAAGAAATAATAGTTTAATCACACACACACACACACACACACACACACACACACACACACACCACGATGTCTTTCATTCTGTTTCGGAATGTGTCACAACTACTTTTGTAGAAATAAACCAAGTCCAGTTCTGAAGTTTTAGAACTTCTTTGGTGGTATTGTGGACTTTTTAATTCATGAGGTAAACATGTAAAATCTCCACTTCCTGCATTTTTGGGGAGGATACAGGGAAAAGGAGGAGGGTCTTAGAATTGTGGGTAAGGTTGAGATAAGGTTACCATTGACATTGGAGTTGCCTAGCTGTGAGAGGCTTCCTGAGAGGAGCATCGGGGGAGAGTCTTCAGATATGGCTAAAATACTTCTGAAACATATGGGTGTTGGGTTTGATTAAAATTCTAAATTTTCTTTGACATTGTGGGCTGATCTCTTGATCTGTTTTCACTCCTGGTTCTACTAATGTGTTTTTCTTTCCCTCTTCTGGGGGTGGTAAGAGGTCTATAAATAATAGCCTATGTAGAGCTTCCTCTGATCTCTGCCCTTTGTTCTCATCTTTAGTGAGTTAGGTGAGCGTTTAGCTTTCTCTAGGAAAACATTTTTCAATCATTAAACCTTTGGGTGAAGAATGTAGAAAACAATTTTAATTCCTTCTTTATCTCTTTCAATATCTCTCAGAAGGTTTAAAGTGAAAGAAGAAGTCTATTTGTTTGTGTCATGATGAATAGCAAAACGATGATCCTTTCCCATTTTCCTTTAGCAGTGTAGAAAGTGTCTCTTTGTGTAATATGTGGGATATAAAGTCTGTCAAATGTATTTTGCTCTCATTTCCATTAAGGTTTTTTATTGCTATATATTGCTAAGTTATCAAAATGTCTAGGAGTCTTAGAAAGCAGAAACTAGAAAAGAGGGTTGTTACATCCCTAAGGTTAATAGGAGATCTCCTATTATCAGAATAATCTGTTGTGCACTGAGCTTGTGTATATTTAGACACATATAGAACGAGACATGAAGGGTAAAGTTTTAAAAATCATAATAAAAGGGGAACATGCATCTGCTGAGATATGTATACTAAAGGAAGACACGACAAAACATGCTGGTCTTCCTTAAGCATCAATAAAATGAATTTTTACGTTCATCTTGCCACTTCACACATCATGCTTTTTATGTCTGGATAAATATTGGTTCATCACTGATATTTCACCTTACTTAAACTTGCCTCGTGAAGTCACAACAGAATCCTCACAGTGGTGGTTATTTTTATACACTGTAGGCTGTACCCACGTGGAGAATTTTGAAATGCATGTTTTTCTACCTTATTAAAAATTTAGTGAAATAATTGTTCTTAAGGATCTCATGGTTACATATAGGCAGATATAAAACCAAGGATGCTTTGGCTTCTCTTGATTTGCTTTTATCCTCTGTAACTTCAGGGGAGCAGTCTAGTGCTTCTCTTTGAGTATATTTATGAAGATTATGTAATTAATGATATAATAAGCTATTAATACTCCACAAAAAGAGACATTTTGGAAGTGCTGGAAGAGGTGGTGATGGTGGGGTTGAGACTGCTATTTCTAGAGGACGTTGGAACACTTTTAATTGCTCTTTACTAATCTCATTTTCCTAGATGGATCAAGTTTGAAGAAAAAGTGGAACAGGGTGGGGAAAGATGGAGCAAGCCCCATGTGGCCACATTGTCCCTTCATAGTTTATTTGAGCTGAGGACGTGTATGGAGAAAGGATCCATCATGCTTGACCATGAGGCTTCTTCTCTCCCACAGTTGGTGGGTAAGTATGCTATTTGAATCTTTTATTATTTTTGTTGGCTTTACCTATCCACAGTTCACCAAGGCAGATGACTTGTAGTGTAAGCAGAGTTAAATATTTTATAACATTTACTCTCTCTTTTTGTAATATAATATTAGTACGATTTATTGCAAGAAAATTTGAAAAATACACAAATATTAAGAAAATAGTACACTATCTTCCATAACATCTTCCTCTGGTCATTGTTGGCATTTTGGAATATTTCCTTCTAGCTTTGCTTCTGAATACTTTCCCTTATGCTGTTCATTTTTTTTTTTTTTTTGAGACAGAGTGTCACTCTGTTGCCCAGACTGGAGTGCAGTGGTACAATCTCAGTTCACTGCAGCCTCTGCCTCCTGGGTTCAAGAGATTCTCCTGCTTCAGCCTCCCAAGTAGCTGGGATTACAGGTGCCTGCCACCATGCCTGGCTAATTTTTGTATTTTTAATTGAGGCAGCAAGGTTTAACCATGTTGGCCAGGGTGGTCTCGAACTCCTGACCTCAAATGATCCACCCACCTCGGCCTCTCAAAGTACTAGGATTACAGGTGTGAGCCACCATGCCCTGCCATGCTTTTCATTTTTAGTTATTTTTCATTTTATATGCACAGTTTTACATTCACTTCCTTCACTTATTAGCATAAGATTAATATTATAAATACAGTCTCTTTATTCACCCATCCTTGGTTATATTGGACTGGAAGTCCAGACACTAGATTTCTAGAACTCTTTGATCTTAGACTTGCGCTTAATTTCTCTGGACCTCAATTTCATCATCTGTAAAACAGGACTTCAATCATCTGTAAGAAGGGAAATAATCTAGCTCCTGGGTTAGGGTTGATTGTAGGCAGAAGTCAAGGCCGTTTAGCTGCATGTGGTTAAAGGCTGTGTGGGACAGGGATCCAGCAGGACGTTACAGGTGACTGCGTAAGGTCACACTGGTGGCAAGTGTCATTTGTATCACCACCATCAAAGTCATTGAAACTCATGGTGCAGGGCAGCTTTGGCATCCTTTGTTGTTAGTATTTTGTGCATCGAATGTTAACTCATCATGCTGAACACCTTGAGTACACATCACTGCATTCCAAACTGGGGCCATTGTTTTCATTTTTTATCAGTGGCTTGGCCCTAAAACTGCCATATTACCCTTCAGATCTAGGTGTGCCAGAGATCGCGTTTTTTTAAACTTTTTTTTTTTTTTTTTTTTTAAAGAAGTACAGGGACTCCACTTCTTATTCCTGGGAAAATTCCATAACCAGGTGAGCACTGGATCTGTAGGGATGTGACTGGATTTTTCCAAGGGGTCTGCAGTGTGCCTGCCCTGGGATTGTGGGAAAGAAGATGTGTATCAAAGACCTGAAGAAGGTGATCAGTGTAACATTCTTATATGATTTCAGACTTACTGCAAAGTTTCTTTGCTTATTTGTAGACAAAAGGCTTGTCTATGACATCTGTGTCTTTATATTATAGATAATACGAATGCTGCAGCATTTGTGTTGGAATAAAAGATTAGATGTCAAATGAGGCATATGTCTGGCTGATTTATATATACTTAGTTCTTTTTCAGAGAGCTTGTTAGTTAGATTTGCAAAGAAGACCCATGCTTTTCATGCATGTGAAATACGTAAGGTACAAGTATGGAAGGGAGAGGACTTATGTGAAGATGTTGGATGGACAGAAATAATGATTTAATACATTTATTCTGCAGTGGTACATGAGCTTCTATAATGTGCCAAACACTGTTTTAGGCTTTGGTAAAATTAGGGTTTGCAAATCTACCACTAGGTAAATGAGACAAGGTATAAGCCAACATAGGCACAAATCTGCATACGTAGTTAGAAGATAATGGAGGAAACACAGTTTTACATAGCGTTTTTCATATTGAACAAGGCAGGTGAGGCTGAAAATGGAAATCTGATATATGAGAAGAGATCTTGGATTATGGTACCTAGGGAGAGTGGAACGCATCTACATAGACAGAAGCAAAGAGAAAGAATGATTTCCTGGGCCATCTCTTCCATTGTTTTTTTTCATTTATTAAAAGCTACAAGAGAGATTGTTATCCAGAAAAGTATAATGATTGGCAAAAATCAATCCAGTTTTTGAGTGAAAATTGTAATTCTCAGACTTTAAGAACTAACCTGGAGCAAAGATGTCAAAAATTACACAAGTTGAAAATAAGTCAAATGTGCATAAATATACGGCAAACTGGAGAAGAAACTCGTGTCTTGGCCGTGTATAGGCAGTCTAGGAGGAGAATAAGGGTCACCAGGAAGATTCCCATATTAAAAAAAAAAAAACAGTTTTTACCATAGATGATCATTACTGCCTCAAATTTCCCCACTTAGGGATTCATGCCACTGTGCTCAGCGTTTGTCCTCTGTTAAAATATACATACTATATGGGAAGATGTGATTTATTAATTCCCATGAGATACAGAGCGATGTAGAAGAAGGAATGCTGGATTTAATGTTGGGGGCTTTTAATTAAAGTCTAGCCCTACTAGCGTGTATGACCATGGGCAAGGCCAGTTACTTAACTCTTTTGGAGTCTTGATTCCCTCATCTATAAAAGGAAGATGAAGGTGGACCTTTCAGGGTTGTTATGAGCATGAAATACGATCATCAACATGTATTTGCTGTCTACTTACATGTCTATCCCAGTGTAAACAGTTTATTCAGATCTTTCTGCATGTCACCTAGCGAATTGTAGATGGATTGAGTCAATAGAGAGACACTCAGTGACTTCATGAACAGGAGACGAGATTCCAAACAGTGTGGTAGATAGAGCTGGAAACAGTGGAACAGCATCTCTGCTGTACTTGGAGCTGATCCGCAAGGGCGATGAAAGTTAAAAGTTGAATTACACACTTGGATGTTTCTGTAAAACTGTCTTTGGGACCTTCATCACCAGGAAGAGCCATTTTAAGGAGTTTCTGTTCTTCAGCAACTAACTGATCCTTTTCATGTTGTAGAAGAGAAAGTACCACATTATACTGGAATGTTTTTAGCCAATGGCTGAAGAGAGAAGGTTTTGGTATTTAGTAAGAGAGGTTAATCAAGCATTTTATGGTCTCCTTTCAGTTTTTCATTATTTTTTATTGTCATTTATGAACTTTTTCTCTAACCTCCATGAATTTACTTTAAAAATTGTCATTACATGTTAAAATTAGACACTGCTAGGTCACTTTGAGGTATCATCACTCACGAATATGTTTGCTCTGCAGTCCCTGGGGCAAGCAGACAGAGAGCCAGTGCTGTCATTCTGGAGCTGATAATACAGAAAAATGGTTCAGGGGCAAATAACACATCACAAGTAAAATAAAGGGGAAGAAAAGGGCCAGATTTCCAGAAGTGGGGGAGAAGAGCATGTCTGAAAGAGTGTCACTAGCTAAAAAATTCTTAATCCTCTGAAAGAGTCAAAACCCAACACAGGGTAAAACATGAAGGCAACAGAGCCCTTTTTCATCTGAATGACAGAAGATGGCACAGTAACCTGAGGAGTTATAGTCATTATCTGGTTATTTAAAAAATTCTTTTGTAGCAGAGGGTGAGGTGGAGTTGTTTTGTCCAAAATCATGCTGATACTTCTGAGTTGAGAATTATGCACAGCTAATTCTTAAGATGCATCTCCCTCTACACCCCAATTTTAGATCAACAAATGAGAAGAAAAAGAAATAATAGCAAGCATGATTATATCAAACAAACAGTAGCTGCTTTTCATTTTCCTTTGCAGTCCACCTGCTACCCCCTCACTAGCCTGCCTCTGAGAGGCATCTCACTCTGCAGGCTCAAAGACAGCACCACACCACGTGAGGGCCCTGCACCACGGTGGGCAACTGTGTAAGCAGGTGTTACTTCTCACACTTAGATGAAAAATTCAGCCTATTTTTGATTCGTCTCAGGACCTCCACTTGATTTTTTCATGAAGAACCTCTTCTGAATCTTAATAGAAAAATTTATCTTTAAAGTATTATAAAGGATAAAACATCATTTTTGCAGATTATTTAATAGCTTTATTATTAGTATCCTCATTGTAATTCTACATTTAAAGAGTATCATTCACGTATGAAGCCGAGTCTATGGGAATTTTCCTCCCCCTCTTAAGTTAAAAAAAATTATAAGCCATTTCAGATATTTTATCATGATGGGAAATGGATTGGGAAAATGTAGCTCTATTTTTGGAGTCTCACTTTTATATTTAAAGGCATTGCTGAGCTGTGCATGTTGGCAGATATGTTGGTCCTATTGTTTCTTAGTTTTTATACCTTTTATATCTTTAAAATGGCATTAACATTTTTTTGTAGTCACAAAATTAATGCATGCTCATTTTAAAATAATCTGGAAAACTATAACATGTAAAATTAAAAAAACTCACTAATCTAATGTCTCAGAGCTGTCCTCTCAGCACTTTTTTTCTGTAAAATTCTTGTTTACACATATATAATTGATTTTACAAAATGGAATCATACTACATCATTTTAGTATGTTTTTTTAAAACATAACATAAGAACTTTTTTATGTCATTAAATAGAAATATGGACATTACTATAGTAGCTGCAAAATATTCAATAAACTATGCTTGGGCATTTAGATTGCCTTTAAGTTTTAATTATAAGAAAATAAGTGAACATCTTTATTATATTGTTGTGAAATGATTTCTTTAGGATATATTTCTAATGGTAGACTATTCAAGAGGTGTAAACATATTGCAGAGCTTTTGTACTTCCTAGTCAATACTGCACCGTTGTCATCAGAAATGGAATTGCCCATTGAATACCTTTCACATCATGGGGGTTGATTCAACTTTTTAATTTTTATTTCTTTGACAAATTAAAAAAATTCTCATAATTGGTCATATTTGTCCATTTATTTAAATTATCATAGTTAATCTTGAAGTTGAATATGTATTTCTGTATTTTTGGCCCTTTGTATTTCTTTTAAGAATGTTTGTGACCTTTGTCCATTCTTCTATCACATAGCCATCATTCTTTTGGTCTGCAGAAGCTCTGCACGTATCAATTTTATTTTCTCTAGAGCTTAGTTTTTAAATAAAGAAAAATATTGTGTGACATGGAGAAAGATCTAAAATTTGGGTCAGAAAACCTGGTTTTATATGGGAGTTTTGCCTCTAATAGTCTACATCTGCGGGCAAGTCACTCTGTGGCCCTGTGTTCTCATCTGTATAATAAGAGATTGAACTTGATGCTCTAGGAGGTTCCTTTCAGCTCTGCTATCATCTAGAGTTGGCACATTCTCTCCCAATTGGTAGTGTCTGTGGGATTTTGAACACTGAAGGCTTAATTCCAGTGTAGCTGTGAAATGTTACTGCCCCCACTTTCCTTGGAATGATTTTGTAGTTTATGCTTAAAGAGATCCCTATAATGTTGGCCATTTTAATGGAAACTTAATGAAGGGCATAAAGCCACACAGATGTTTTAACCTGTTCTAACTGGTGATTTCCAGGCATTGGTAACAGAGGACCGGCTGTGCATACATAAAGATTGGTATGAGATTTCAAGGGAGGGCAAGAATAGAGGGAGGCTCTGCCAGGAAGAGTAGATAAGAAACACTTTAATCTACAGCCATGATAGCACTCATAGCAGATATGGTGGGTCTGTTTGTTTGTTTTTCTGGTTATTCTGTAAAATGGACTTTCCACTTTAAAAGGACTTAAAGGGAAAGTAGAGGGGTTGTGTTTTGTAGGCACCTAATTATTTACTGTAGAACAGAAGTTTAATTGTAATTACAGGATCAATTCTGATAGTTTTACTGAGTAGGGTTTGTGTAGTTAAAAATACTCAGAGCTGAAAGCCACTCTCAAACCAAAACATTCCTATGGGAGAAACTTTTCCTGCCTTGCCCAGCCTCTCTACCAAGTGGTCCCATGTTATATGACATTTATGGCATCTCTGTAAGGCATGTGATGAAAATCCTGGATTCAGCCTCTGCTTGGCTTCCAAATAGTTGACTGTACACTGTGTAAATTGCCAGTTTCTAGCTATAGGCTGTCAGGCCAATTCTGTGAGCACTTAGAAGATGGACTTTTGAGAAGTTCAGTCATGCCCAAGCAAAACCTGTTGAACATCTGTAACTTCTCTTTACAAAGAAGTGGGAATCCTTCGGAGATGCTGTTATCCTACCAGTACTCATTGATTTTCTTGACAGCCTTTTGGAAAAGAATAGCTATTGTTCATTTCTATACATTTGTATACTAAAGTTTGCCTAAGAGGAAAATATGAATGTGTGCTAGATGCATCCATATACCAGAAAGGGAGGCATGGGATCCATTACTCTTGTTCTGTGCAGAGGACTAAAGTTCTACTTGCATACATTGAGATAGACTCCTACCAATACATATCTTCACAGATTCTGTAATGTTTTGTCTTCAGCCCCATCCTGGCTGGAGATAAATGTTGGCCTGTCATGTAGATGTAGAGTAGAATGCACCAGGCTTCATTTATGTCATATTGCTTACATGTTGACTTGTGAGAAAGAGGGTTTCTTATTTTCTATTGGAATAAGAACTTACCTTCCAGCAGAATGACCTATGAGCAATTTCTATGAAACAGTATCATCTTTCTGGTTAAAATCACACTAAAAAAAGAGTAATAGAAACTTACATTTTTTTGTTAGTAAGACTAAGGTATTACAATTTCATAAAAAATTCTAGTCACTTTATACTTTAAAATGTCCAATGGAAATACATTGGAAAATCTTTAGTTGGATCTGAACAAGGAGAATAAGCCTCCTTTCTTAGAAAAGACTGCAGCATAATTTTGTAGTTTAATCTTTCTTTCATTGGATTAATTCAGGTGCCCTGATATTGGGTATTGTTTTCCTTTACTATATTCTATTATTAAGTGTATGTAACATTACAGAAGAATTTGGGAAAATAGATTTTAAAAGTCAGCAATCTCATTAAATTTTCTATACTCTTTAAGTTTTTGTATATCATTTACATTTCTGATGTACATTTGCTATGAGTACATGAACTTTTTGAATTTTACTTTTGTTAATTGAAAAATATAAATTACTGACTTACTGTGTTACAGAAGCATCTAACTTATGTGAATACACCATAACTGGGATTGAAAAAACGTAAAATGAATATTCTAATGTGTGTAACTCTCATTAATGCCAGTGTCCGTGTACACATTATCTTTATCTTTTACATAAAGTGGGAAATTGGAAATATGGAAAATAATATATTGATATTGAATTTGAGGGTGATATCTATAAAGTTAGAGTAAAAAAATAACTTTGTGGTTTTGTGACTGAGTTTTGATTTTTGCTTTTGTTTTGCTTTGTTTTTGTATTAGAAATGATTGTTGACCATCAGATTGAGACAGGCCTGTTGAAACCTGAACTTAAGGATAAGGTGACCTATACTTTGCTCCGGAAGCACCGGCATCAAACCAAGAAATCCAACCTTCGGTCCCTGGCTGACATTGGGAAGACAGTCTCCAGTGCAAGTAGGATGTTTACCAACCCTGATAATGGTAATGCAGAGGCCAGCTGGCCGCTGCTTTCTCTTACTTGTCTCACTCACCTTTACACCATCTCCTGTCATCTTTGTTTTAACCCTTCTCCATATTTCTTCTTTTCTTGAGTTCATATGCCATAGTCATTTCATAATGACATTTTCAATTCAGTTGGGCAGGTTTGCAGTCTTGCTGGAAAGATTTCTGCAGTTGTCGTAGGCTGCTACTGCCATGTGCCTTGCTTACTCTGGAGGTGGTTCTGTAGTAACTCTATGATGAAACAATGGAATATTATATGAGTCAGCAAATTCTTAGATTATTGAGTACCTCTGTGAATATGTTTTCAACATGGTGGTTTGCCAGAGTTAGGGAGAATAGTAAGATATGGTAAATACCTTGAAATCTCCTATCACTGTTTGCTTAGTATGTGAAATGGTGTTCAGCTTATATAAATGATTACTTCATCAAAGTTAGGCTCAATATTATTTTTTACCTCTAATAAAGCCAGTCGGCTTTTTTGATATGTGATAATGATAGATCCAAGAATAATTATTTGAGATGGGATATTAACCCCATTATTTAATGATAAGGAAGACACTATATCCTATCTGTAGTTTATTGATTTACCAGAGTTTCCTGTAGAATGTCTATCTTTTGTATCATTGCCTTTGTTTCAAATAAATTTCATGATTGGGAGCAATCTGAGAAGAGAGAAGTTGGTTTCCGTGAGGTATGGAAAATGAAGGTATGGTGGAAAGAATTACTAAGCATTGGGCTGATAGGGTTAGGTCTATCCTCCCATCCCACCCCCCAGTCTTTTTTAGTATTAAGAGAGATGAGGCCAGGCACAGTGGCCCACGCCTGAAATCCCAGCACTCTTGGAGGCTGAGGCAGGCGGAGCATGAGGTCAGGAGATTGAGACCATCCTGGCTAATGAAAATGGTGAAACCTCATCTTTACTAAAAAAATACAAAATATTAGCTAGGCGTGGTGGCACATGCCTGTAGTCCCAGCCACTTGGGAGGCTGAGGCAGGAGAATCGCTTGAACCTGGGAGATGGAGGTTACAGTGAGCTGAGATTATGCCACTGCATTCCAGCCTGGGTGACAGAGCGAGACTGTCTCAAAAAAAAAAAAAAAAAAAAAGAAAGAAAAGAAAAGAAAAGAGAGAGAGAGAGAGAGAGATGAGTAGATAAGGAAGATTCTAATTCATTGCCCTCAGCTGCATTATCAGAATACCATAAAACTGGTTTTCATGGAAAAAAGTGGAGTAATTGAATTGTATCAACTGAACTGCTGCAACTCAGCTATGCCATTTCTGGAAATGGGTTTTCTCCTCTTAGTGTAAAGGTAACAGTTGGCTGGAAGAAAGCTACTAGCAGATTTTCTGTGCTATATTTTTTTAGGCCCAATTGGTTATGGGAAATAATTAAAATAAAATGCTTTTAATAAAAAAAATTCACAAAAGAGAATGGAATCTGCAGTATTTCTACTACAGTTTGATGGTTCTACTGTTACTTACAATATATCTGCAGATGGGAAATATTTTGGTTTTTGTGTCTCCCCTGGCTTTTTTGTTTTGTTTTGTTTTAATTGTGGTTTGGGGGAGAGAGGTTACTTAACGGTTAGAAAGTTATAGGATGAGTAGTTTATTATATCTGATGTCACAAATATTTTATTTCACAATTTATATTTTTGAAATTATGGCAATTAAAATTGAAGTTACTATTTTCTTATTTAATAAGAAATAAATTTTCATTTTACTTTCTCATGTAAAGTGAAATCCCAATATCTGATGATTGAATTAGTTTAGCATGGAGTTGGGGGAAGTATAAAGAAGTGAATGAGTGCATTGTTTTCAAATATCGCTGTGTTTTCAAAGAAGAGGAATGAATGTGGCATGCAGGAGGCTTTCTACCAGTATGGTGAACTTCATTTCCATGAAACTGCAGGCAGAGTAGAAATTAGGAACAGATGGATCTTGGCGGCCAGAATCTTGTGCTTTAGGAGAAAGTATTTGGATGTGGAATACAATTAAGGAGTTGATATCGCTCGCCATTCAATCTCTCATCCTATCTGTAGATCTCTGTAGTTCAGAGAAAAGTTGAAATTGCCTTTGTCATCCACCTTTTCACTTGTGAAATGTTATCTATGCTGTGCAGAAAGCAAATAGGAAGGGCAGGCAGTTCTTTTCCAGCTCTTCAGCTGATCAGCTTACACTCTGAGGCGTGGAATGTGATTAGACCTTTTAAAACATGTTGTTATTGGCCTTAATGCTACCTAACTTCTTTTAAATATCCAGAGGCAAGATTTGGCTTTGAGAGATCCTTTAGCAATGAATTTTGTACGCCTTCAAGGTACATTGTTATAAATTATCAAATGGCAAATTTTTGCTTGAATCTTTAAATCTATTATAGTTGGAGCTAGATTCCAGTATCTCCATGTAAAACCTAGATAAATTTGTATACCTTTGTCTTCTACATAGGCTACAAAATAGATTCAGTGACATTGATGGCTTTAGTTATAGCTAGCAACAATGTAATAAATAACTGAAATTTATAGATAACTTCAGAGTAGTGAATTTTTTCATTTCCCGATGGTGTACTGGAGCCAGGTCTAATCTACTCAGGAAAGCCAGTTGTTATCAGGGATTTGCAAGCTGGTTGTTAAATACAGTTATCAGGGATTTGCAAGCTGGTTGTTTAATTTTCACTATTAAAAATTAAATTATATAAACTTACAATTAATTATATTAAAGCAAAGATAATGAATACTGAAAATTTATTGCTTTCTGCCTGTTCACTGCATTTTACTGTAGTCTGTGCTCTTAAGGTTTTTACTGTTATTATTATTTTTTGAGATGGAGTCTTGCTCTGTCACCAGGCTGGAGTGCAGTGGCAAGATCTTGGCTCACTGCAACCTCGAATCCCTGGTTCAAGCAATTCTCCTGCCTCAGCCTCCCAAGTAGCTGGGATTATAGGCATGTGCCACCACACCCAGCTAATTTTTTGTATTTTTAGTAGAGACAGGGTTTCACATGTTGGCTAGGATGGTCTCGATCTCCTGACCTAGTGATCTGCCTGCCTTGGCCTCCCAAAGTGCTGGGATTGCAGGTGTGAGCCACCACACCCGGCTGGTTATTTTTATGTCTTGTGTCTGTACGGTGGTAGAAATGCTATAAATAGTGTGCCATTGTGCATCTCTTTTCAGCTCTGCATTCAGTGACTATATTGGTAGCTTGAAATGGACTGTTATGGTTGTATTTACCCCATAGAAACCAGCAAATGCTACAAATCAGGGCTTGAGGTTTTTTTTTTTTTTTTTTTTTTTTTTTTTTTTTTTTTTTGGTCATTTGTCTCTAGGCTTAAAGAAGTGATGGGGAAAAATGCTAATAATGTAGATTAAATTTAAAAGTGTAAAGTGTCTATAGCAGCCAAAATGAATAACAGAAATAAATTGAAGAACATTTTTTTCAGTAATCAAAAACTATTATCTGATTTAGGAATAGAGTCCCCCACATCATTGACAAATGGATAAAGTCTGACATATTCCTTCATTGTTTCACTTTTGTCTTACTGGTTAACATACATAATGATATTAATCAACAAATGTCACAAGTATTTGTTGGATATTTGATGGATATTGGAAGTATACTACTTACTCATTTGCCAGTTGCAACCATGTTAGCTGCTGATGCAAGAATTTGGCCAAGATCAACTAAAGTATTGTATGATAATCAACTATTTGCAAGTTACAATAGAGTATTGTATATTTTATTATTATTTATATAATGTGTGCTACATATTGTCATTGGACTTTTCCTTAGTTCAGCCAAAGATGAGGTCCTTGTCACACGATCATGAAAAATTTGGCTTGCAGACAATTTGAAGAGTGAGAAAAATGGAATTTATTGGGCAAAAAGGAAAAATAGGGAAACAAGGACTTTCAGGAGAGCAAGAGTCTTGGTAGTACAGGCTTCCTGCCTCACAGATTGAATGCCAGGTACCACCCAGGAAGAGGAGGGGCCAGGCTTCTCCTACCTGCAAATAGCGCAAACTTCCCAAGACTCCACTCTGGTGTACGCTCCTCCCAGTACACAGGCCAGTTGGAGTTTCTTCAGGAGCCCCTTTATACTTGGTTGTCACAATATCCTTTTTATCAGTAAAATTCACCACATACACATACACACACGTATTCATATACAAGTAAGTTTTTTCCCCTGGAAACTGGTTTTCAAACATTTACTGGAACATTCATTACCACCACACTACTGTCTTTATTACCAGCTAAAGACTAACTCTCATCTTTTAGCATCCTGGTGTGGCTTAGGGTTCAAGACAATTTTATGGTTTTAAAAAGGAGCAAAAAACATTTTTTATCTGTAATAAATCAGGGAATAATGAGGTGAGCTTTCAAAATGCTAATTATTGTGAAATTCCTACTTGTCTCAGACATGTGTAAAGTCTATGGGCATATCTGCCAGATGCTAAATTTCAGACAAGTGCTATAATTTTGCAATATATTAATTGAGGCATTTCTATAGTATTACATGAAGAAATTAATGAGGTTTTAGGTTACTCTGGTGTTGGATTTTTCTTTACCTACTCTTTTATTTCTCACTAATGTTTTAGGTTGAATTATATGAAACTGCCATTTTTGTGGGTAAAATTAAGGTGTCAGCAGTTTCATATGATTCTACCTAATAATTTGGTTTGAGATACTTAGATAATAGTTCTGTATTATTTTAGTGTGTTATGAAAAAATAATGTTTAAGCCTGGAAATATTGCTTGATAGTATTTTAAAAATAAAGATGCATTTAGTTTGCTTTTTATTAGAAAGTAAAAGTAAAGTTTATTCTTAATTGATATTCATTCAATAAATATTTAGTAAGATATTTATGACAAGGTTAACAACTGCATTTTAAAAAGTCATAGTTTATAAGAGGATCTGATTTTTTAAAAATGTATCATTTAAATGGATAATTTTTGTATCTATTGTCTTATCCCAAAGCTTGCAAAAGATGATTGAGACCTGACTTTAAGGACCAAAACCAATGAGGAGCCTAAATTTGAGTATTCACCTTTTCCTACCTTTGTAGAAATTTGGATAAAGCCATCATCGACCTGTCCCTGATTTTTTCCTGACTTCTTCATTTTTTCCCCTTAGATTACCGTAAAGATCAGTTCCTTGCCTTCCAAGGTCTGGGAGTATAGATGCCCTTTATTGAGAATTGGCTTTAGTAATCTAATTGGATCTAGACTATGGATTTCATTTTTCCTTAATCTAATTTTATGACCTCGCTTTGTATTAGTGAAAAGTTTTTCTTTTTTCAATAAAAAATTGAAAAGGTAATTTAGTACTTGGTTTTTATGTCTGTAAAGAGAGATAATGAAAATTAAATAAAAATATATAAAATGTTTAGAGTGGTAACTGGCACATAGTCATCGCTCCACAAATGTTAGTAAATTATATACAATATGTTTAAGCACAATTAGGGAAGAAAAAAATCTTATATTGAGTAGGAGTGGTTTCTGAAATGATGCTTGCTCTGTAGCTTACTATTTGAAAAGAAACTTGCAGATACAGTGCTGATTTATCTCCCTCTGCCCTTTGGTAAGTGGTACCAAGTCTTTCATTAGCAATGGGAGGTGACTAAGACCTTTCTCATCATAGCCTTCTTACAGAATGGTTTGTTCCCTTCATTGGTTTTATCTTTTGCTAAATGGGTGTCAGGGGAACCCTAAATCACACTGGAAATCCGAGACTTGTTAACATTGTAGCATCAGGCAGATAAGGAGTTGGAGACAGTGGCAGCTCCAAGGAGAATGCTGGCTCCTATGCTTCCTACGCCTGTGGCCTCCTCCATATTTGTAGGCACCCTGGACCTGCTCCTGATAGAACCTCTGGGTCTTATCTTCAATTTACCACCATTTTCTTCAAATATGAGAAATGCAATCCACTTGCTCCCATTATGGGTTGCCACTACTTTCCTGAACCTGGACTCCTCTGTTTAACATCATCTACCAGGTGGGATGCCACTCCCTAGCTGTCTACCACTTTGCTGGTTTGATATAAGCATACATACCTTTAGGTATTTTTAAAAGTATAGTCTATTGCTGTTACCTACAGTAACAGATAGTGGTTCCAAATGCAGAACAAACAATGGAAAGAAATCAATTTTTATGTTAATAATAATTTTAGGCTCCAGTGAAATAAAAGTGATATAAGTTGGGCTCTTGTTGCATTGGATCTGATTTGAGATTAGGCCCATTCAAACTATTTCATTTGTTATTAGATTCAGCTGCCTTGACACTGGCATGTATTGATCTGGCTGGGACCACCACCAGATCTGGGAGCTTTCTCATTCCCTTTAGAAATTCTTCGCTTTTTGCCTGCACTGGGAATTCCAGCTTGCCCATTTGTCTCAGGCTGGGTTGTTCTTCTTTCCAGGCCATCTCCCCCAACTGCCCCAAACCCTTGAATTCAGACATGGTCCCTGAATCAATATGTAAGGCAGATATTTGCCTAACCTGTATCTGAAGCTGGCCATCATGCTTCTCTAGTTTTCAGATAGGTCAGTTGACATCTTGCAATTCTCAGGCCCACATCTCCTTAAGATTAGAATCCTCTTCCCATGTTCTGCATACAATTAACCCTTTCTCAAAAGCAACAGCATACATTCACCTGTTTTGTTCAGGACTCTTATTTTTCCATTCATTTTCATAGCACATATGAATATCCTGACCAGCCCCTAAACAACCATGGAGCTCTTTCCCACCTGAGAATAAATGAACCAGTCTATGGAAAGTTGCTAGCAAAGTGCCTCAGTGAAATCCTGTTCCTAAATAACAGTAGCTATTATGGCTATTGTTATTATTGCATTTCTAATTCATCCATCAGACACCATTCTTATTTTCTTATTTTCCTTTTCTTTCTCTAGGCAGACGACTGATTTTCCAAATGTATAATGTTCAGATCTTTAAAAAACACATTTTTCTCCAAGGGTCATTCCCTCTCAGTATTTGCTAACCTATTCCACTCTTTATAGCAATGAGGAGTCGGGCTTAAGAGATATAACATAAGTGGATATTTAGTTGTTTGACATTAAAGGCCAACTTTATAATCTTTTTGAAGACATGCACCATCATTTCCAGAGGTTTCATTCAATTCTTGGGCTAATGTTTAGTAGCAGTGCGATTATGAGCAATTTACATAATCTACTTGAGCCTCAGTTTTTATATCTGTAAAATAAGGGCAGTAATGTCTTATTCTGTTCATATAACCAGGAATAAATGAGACATCTTTGTGAAAATTATTAAATAAGCAAAATGTGAGATACCATTGTGCCTTAGTGCATTCATACTGCTATAACAAAATACCTTAGATTGGGTAATTTATAAACAGTAGAAATTTACTGCTCACATTTCTGGAGGCTGGCAAGTCCAAGATCAAGGTGCCAGCAGATTTGGTGCCTGGGGAGGGCCCTTTCCCCATAGATGGTACCTTCTATGTGTCCTCACAACGTGAAAGGGCAAACAGATTCCTTCAAGCCTTTCATGAGAGCACGAATCCCATTCCTGAGGGTGGAGGTCTCCTGACCTAATCAGTTCACAAAGGCTTCACCTTTTAACACTATTGCATTGGAGATTAGCTTCAACCTAAGAATTTTGGGGAGACAAAAACATTCAGATCATAGCACACCGTAAGGAACAGCTACTATTCAGAAATATTTTAAGGGGAAAATTTAATGACTTTCAGCTTTAAAACTGAGGACGGATTTCAATTCACTACCATTATTTTGCACTTTATTATTTTCTATGTCTCTCCATTTTTTGCCTACTACTTCATTTGTATGAAAATATTCTTGGAGTTTTATTTTATTTTATTGCATGTGGACTTTAAATATTTTATTTTATTTATTTATTTTTATCGCATTTTAGGTTTTGGGGTACATGTGAAGAACATGCAAAATTGTTGCATAGGTACACACATGGCAGTGTGATTTGCTGCCTTCCTCCCCCATCGCCTATATCTGGCATTTCTCCCCATGCTATCTCTCCCCAACTCCCCACCCCTCGTGTGATGCTCCCCTCCCTGTGTCCATGTGTTCTCATTGTTCAACACTCGCCTATGAGTGAGAACATGCGGTGTTTGATTTTCTGTTCTTGTGTCAGTTTGCTGAGAATGATGGTTTCCAGGTTCATCCATGTCCCTACAAAGGGACACGAACTCATTGTTTTTGATGGCTGTGTAATATTCCATGGTGTATATGTGCCACATTTTCCCTGTCCAGTCCATCATTGATGGGCATTTGGATTGGTTCCAGGTTTTTGCTATTGTAAACTGTGCTGCAATTGGAGTTTTATTTTTAAAATAGTGCTACTTTCATTATGGACTTTGCAGATGCCAAATAATACATAATGAGTTGTCACTCATGGGCTTTCTAGTATTTTTAAATTTAGAGTATAAAGATTGATCATTATGTCTAAGTAATGACAGTTTTAGCTATCAAGAAATAATATGTGTACAGCAAGATGTTACCATGTAATAAATATATTTTTAAATTTTACTAGTTGTCAGTCTGTTTTATACAGCTAGGATCTGTGAGAGAGTAAAGGAACTGAAATGATTCTCTTTGCCTTTATCCTACCACATGTGAGTACTCTCTTCTTCATTTTCCTTTCCTGGAGAAGTCATGTATTTCAAGGACACTGAACTGATTTGCTGCTGTCAGCCCTGAGTAAATCTTCCAAGGCTTGGTTTCCTTAGTAGAGCCGCCCTTGCAAAGCTTTTTGTATTCCCAAATCCCTTGTTGCTTTGGGAGCAATAGAAGTGTAGATGCGTATCTGGGACCACATCCTGTTCCCTGTGAAAGAGAAATAGGAGAGGGAAAACCAGGGAAAAGTAAGGAGAGAAGGGTAAGCAAGATAGAGGCATAAAATGTGAGCACTGTGGACTCACTTAAAGGAGGGGGATAAATTAAAGTCTTCCAAGAATGACTAAGCATGCCTCATTCTACTCAACTCCTGTATCCATAGGAATACAGAGGACAAATCTTTCTAGGTTTGTGAACCTAATTTCTTAAAAATCACACTTTGAAATTAAAGTAGGCCAGTATTTCTGTCTTTAATGTTTTCCTACACTCTTCAAGATGTTGAACAAAGGAAAGGTCATTCCATGAATGATACGAGTAGTAGCCTCACATTATTTCAGCACTTGTTATACGTCAGGCATTGTTCTTCATGGTGGCTCTAGTGTATATATCATTTCAGATGAAAAACCTGAAAGTCAGAAATATAAATAACTTGTCTAAGCATAGTACATGGAGGAACCCATTGTGCTTAATAACCATATACGGATTGAACTACAAGAGGATGAGCTTCTCAAGCATAATTTATTTCCCACACATCACTGAGTCCAGGTCTCACATGTAATAATGTGGTGGTAAAGGGCTCTAGAGGCCATTCTGCATCTTTGCAGGAAAACACACCAAACATGGCAGACAGTTGAATGTCTTTATTGGCTTTCCAAATGGAGATTCCTGGGTAACACGTTTCTTGTGTTTAACTGAAATGCTGGTATACTCTTGAGTTAAATTTCTTGACTAAATAGCAGTGCAGAATGCATAGGAAGTGTTCAAAGACTATTTGAACATATTACATTGCAGTCCCAAAAGAGTCTTACAACTTTACCATGAATAAAATTTATTTTCTTCTTAATAGGATTGTTCAAAAAAAGCATTTTTCTGGAGATTTTTTTTTTTTTTTTTTTTTTTTGTTGGAGGGTATCTATTTGCTTGATTCAAGTAGAGACACCCTCCTCACATGAACAGATTTAGGATTGATGGTTTTGGACAAGTTGATTCTCAAGGGGAACATACGTCATGTAAAAAAATATTCCTCCCAACATCTTTTTCTATAGTCTAAATATTGGATACCATCACTCAAAAGCCTTTGGAGCTATATCTTTCCTCATTAGGTTGTGGTAATATAATCAATTTCTACCTTGTTTATACCTGAAATCAGGCAAAAGTGATTTAAAAGAGAATATGTAAGATAATAGCAAGTCTAAGCTGTTTATTTTGTAGCTCAAGTGTAAAAGAGGTACAATGAAAGCATTATGTAGACAAGGCATACATAATATATCATTACCATAGTATAATTACAAAAGTTCTACTCTAGCTTGGGGAACAACTTCTCAAAATTTGATATTTGGAGTTAATTTGTGAAGAGAAAAAAAGCAACATGAAAGGGTTATAGAGTTTGTATCTCCTCCTGCACAGAAGTACACAGAGGGTCCAACAATTCAAAATGTAGACATTTGCCAATATAAGTAATGGATGCTGTGCGAGTCCTAGCTTTCATGAGGGTAAGCTGCCAGATGGCTCCAGTCAGGCTTTGCTAAAACACAGGTGCTGAGTCTCTCTGGGCAGTTCCATTTTCATGCCTGTCTTTGGAGCCAGGTTCTTTGCTGGTAAGTGCCAGGCTCCATTCCGCTGTCCCCTTGATGGTGAGGCTCAGCCTCAGTGGAGGCTGTATATGCAAAAAGAAATTTCCAGCTTTAGTTCCCAACAGGACACTGACAGGAGTAGAGGAGAGAAGCTGCTGGGGAACATTAGTTATCAGCATTGGAGTTTAGAAGAAGCTGCTGACTTTCTGTACTCATGTTAGAAGCAAGCCATGGTATCAGTGATAAAATTTGGGTACCTACATACTCATGCGAAGCCAAAGGAATGTGAATTCTCATTCTAAAAAGTTAGAAGCTAAAGGGCATGTCTTCTTTTGCAGAAGTTTCCTTTACATTATCAGCCTCTGTCAGTTTTCACTGATCTGGCATTTCAGTGGGTCCTTGCTTGAGCCTAGATAAATGTTTGCCAGTTGTTTAGCCTAATTCATTTCATTTAGCTATTGCAGGAATATTGGGTCTTTGAGCAGATCACTTAGTTGTCAAAAGAAATAGGAGGCGAAACTTGGTTGGTATGATAATATACATTTCTAAATGTCTCCTTCTTAACAAAAGCAATTTTGGAATAATCTCAACCCGTTCATTTCCCTTTTTCATTTTTCTTAGTGCAATAAAAACTTGCAAAGAACTTCAATTATGGGAAACAATTAAAAATTCAGATTGCAAAGAGAAGACATCAGATTTGCCTCAAACAGGTGCTGGCACAGATGGCCCGCTCACAAGTCCTGGCTTTATTTACAGCTTTTAAACACAGACAGATAAATTGACAAAAATGTTTCTGGATTTTATAATGTGCTGAATTCCCAAATTTGGCTATAAACTTATATTAATTTGTAAATGGTTCACTTTAAACCTTGACCTCCCAAGGCATCAGTAGCCTTGAAAAGACCATTTGTCTCCCCCTGTTGTTTGCATACTTATGTGAATAGATTATCTAAATTTGCCATTGATTGGATATGCTTTCTTTACTGCCTTGATCATTTAACGATTATTAAGGGAAAAAGGCATTCTTAAGTCAAATTGCATGTAGTCTGATGGCTAGATATTTCCAACCTCATTGTGGTTCCTTAAAGGATGATTATGCTGCCTGTACCTTACTAGCCTTGGAGCATGACATTTAATAGGAATAGTAAAATGAATGACATGGGGCCCCATTGAAACTATTTTCAGGAGGAGGTTGATGGTGTTGTTTCATCCAGGTGATGAAATGTATCTGGAGGAACCATACTGTATATTTAGCCTGCAACATTATTTAATCTTTGCTGTGGTTTAAGATTTGGCATAGGTGCACCAAAGGTTAAAATGTTAAAATTAAGGTATTAAAGGTCATCAGAAAATGAAGGACTAACATGCATTCCTAAATTGGCTTATATTAAGGTATTAATTTATCCGTACCCCAGTCTCATGTTTCTGAAGGGCTGAAAAACAGAGGAAATTGAGATCCAGCTCTGTATTCATCAAGGAAAACATTTCAGAAGTGAAAGTATGAAATGTTGCTTTCTGCATTTGTGTACAAAATCCACAGATGGGTCTGTTGAATAGATAATAAGAAAGCCGCTTACTAATACGACACCCTGCCCCCTGTGCTTTAGAAAACTGTGTGTAACTTCCCTCTGTGTGTGCTTATGTGGTGCATAATTATTAACAATCTTGATCTTACATCTTGAGATTAGTGTTTATTATGTAACTCTTCTTCTGAATATGATTTACGTTTTATGTATTAGAACTGCAGGGTGGATCATCCATTGGTATTTGGGGAACTACAATGATTGAATGTAACTTTTTAGACTTTTTCATTCTTTATTGGGATTTGTTTCATCTAAGGGTGCAGGGTCATGGGAGGGGGTGTGTGTCATTGTAATATGTCATTGTTCTCCTTTAACACGCTTGTGTGATTTGCTTTAGTATTTTTTCTTCTTAATTAATGCTTCCATCCTCATCCTTGCTGTGGCTGCTCATGTGTCCTCCTCCTCCTCCTCCTGTCTTCTGCTTCTGACACTAAAGCCCGCAGCCCGCTTGAGAACTCAGTGCCCTGCCTAGCAACCCGCACCTTGGATGATGACCCCCGAGTGCGGCGCACTCCCAGCGTGGGATGGCTAAGTAAGTCAATGACTGGGGGAAAGGGCAAGGAAGGTGGCGGTGGCGGGGGGGAGAGGGGAGGGCAGGAAGATCGGGCTCATGGTTACTGAGTGGAGGGCAACCTCAAGAATGCCTGGAAGTGTAAGATGTAAAGATTCCTAAAGTCATAATTGCTGGTTTATTTCTTCTACTATCAAAGAGTACAGTCATAAAGAACTTCCTGGGTGATCTGCTGTCCTGAATCCAACTTGAAGACCTTGTAAGGCAGTGGGAAGATTGTGAGACTAAGTGGGGGAGGCTGGCACTGGCAGCCCTCCCTCCATGGGACACTTCTCTGAACCTCAGTTTCCTCATGGTGATGTGATGCTCAACCTTCTTACTTCAGAGGACTGGGAGGAAAGTCACTGGGGGATGAGGCCTCTGAAGGTGGTTAGAAAGCATTCAAGTCCTAAGTAAGAGGAAGAGCTTAATAAGTTAACAATTTTAAATACCTCAAATACCTGTTACATGCCAGAAAGACAGAATGTGCTATGGACAACAAGAAAGGAGGGTAAGACAGAATCTTTACTTTTTAAAAAGTTAGAGCTTGGTAAAGAGACAAGGTTTATGTACCTAAAACCGAAAGAGAACACACACACGAAGCTACATGCACTTTCCCGAGGATTTCTAAATTAATAATATGTGAAAGTAGAGTACTAAGAGGTGAATAAGGTGAGTCTCTACCCTCGGGGGGTTTTATTTTAATGAAGGAGACAGGACATAAATAGATAATAGTTGTATAAAATGATAAGTGAAATGAGTGAAAATACACACAAACACACACACAAAATTGTGGGAACATACACTTGGCCTGGGAGTGGCAATAATAGAAAAGACTTTTAGAGAAGGTATTTTTGGGGCTAAATCTTAAAGGAAAAGTATGAGCTTGATACACCCATAAAGTAGCAACTTAATCATTTCCCTTGAATAATAAAAGTTGCAAATGTTAATTTACTACTTTTCAAGTATAATCACTGAGCTAAATACTTCATGTGATGCTATCTAATTTTCTGAAGACTCTTGTGAAGTGGCTATTGTTTTTACCCACATTTGACAGATGAAGAAATTGGACTTAGAAAGATTAAGTAACTTCCCCAAATCATACAGGTCATAAGTGTGTAGGGCAGGACTTGAGCTTCATCATATGGTATTTTCAGTGATAATATTATGCGTGATGCCTTATTGAAGTTAAAGTGTAGAAAATTTACGTGGTCAGATTGCCCAACAGATCTGCTGATCCCACAATGACGCTCTAACACTCACATGATTTTCTCTGCAAGAATGAAGCATTTCTTCTAATAAATTCTTTTATTACTTAATGATGCCTCTTGGGGGAAAAAAAATTTCAGTTAAGAAGTTTGGGCCTTGGAGTTTGAAGTCAGGGGAATGAGTCTGAATCCTGAATTTGCCACTCCTGGCTTCCTGATTTTGGGCAAATTACTCTTTTACTGTAAACCTGGGTGTTTCAACTGTAAAACTGAATTAATCTTACCAACATAGGATTGTTGTGAGAATTAAATTAGAAATATGTAAAGTATCTAGCATAGTGCTCAACACTTAGTTAATCCAGTATTACTGCTCTTAGCAAAGTGCTTATTTATAGGAATTGCTCAAGAAATTGTAGCTGTTTTTATTTTTTTTAAGTTTTATTTATTCCTTGTCAGACATCCAGACACTGAAGTATTTTTGTGGATTAAGTATCAAGGAAATTGACCAAAGTGTTCAGTTTGCAGATGGTATGGAAATATGGCAACTATTTGGAAATCAACCTGAGACCACATCCTGGAACAATCCTTCTAAGAAACACATTTTAGTAATGAGAGAGGATTCTTCTCATTGTCTCTTTATGTAATATATTCTCTCCCTAAATGATCAGGTTTGGTGTATAATCACCTTCCCCCAGGGCTTATATTACTTACTGTATCCATTCAGTAAATAAAATAGACACCTATTGAATAATTAAGGTGTGCAAGGTAGTGTTAAATACTGCTGGTTCTACGTACCTATTCAACCTCACTTTTGTCTCTTCTCAATATAAACTCTGATCAGCTTGTCTCTTTTCTTTTGTCCTATATCGTGGAAAATCCTTCCTCCTGTCCTTTCAGGAATGCTCTCTCTCTCTTTTTTTTTTTTTTTTTTTACAGAGTCTTGGTCTGTCGCCCAGGCTGGAGTGCAGTGGTGCGATCTCTGCTAACTACAACCTCCGCCTTCCAGGTTCAAGCACTTCTCCTGCCTCAGCCTTCTGAGTAGCTGGGATTACAGGCACCCACCACCATGCCCAGCTAATTTTTATATTTTTAGAACAGACAGGGTTTTGCCATGTTGGCCAGGCTGGTTTCAAACTCCTGACCTCCGGTGATCCACCCACCTTGGCTTCCTAAAATGCTGGGATTACAGGCGTGAGCCACCACAACTGGTCCAGGAATGCCTTTTCAAGTATGCCTATCCAAAACTATTCAGTAGGAACTGAAGGAAGTTCCATCTCCTTTGTAAAATAGTTCTTTAAACACAGAAGATTTCAAGTTTTAAAAATTCCATAACTCCTCTTTTCTGTGCCTCACAATGGAAGAAGATTTTCCATCTATTGTTTTATGTTGTTCTCTGATGTTTCATTGTCTTTATTTTTTCATTTCAACTATCTACATAAAAAAAACCTTCTTTAGGGGCTGTATCTCATGCTTTCGTGTCTCCTCTGGTGCAGGTACTTGAAACAAGGGTGTTGTACAATACACGTTTGTTGACCCTTGATACTCTTTCATTTCATTAAAAGCAACCAACAGTTGTTGGGTAGAGACTTCTAGTTCTGCATATGTGTTAGACCTAGTTAGTTTGTAATCTCTTAAGTCCTCTATTTCTTTCTTGATAATTTGTCTAGATGTTCTGTCCATTATTGAAGTGGAGTGTTAAAGTCTTCAAAACCCTATTGGAAGAAAAAGAGGAATTACAAACCAAAAATACAATAATATTAGCTTTATTTATCTATGTATTTATATTTATCAGATCTTTATTTCTTTATGACATGAGTTTCTCTAGTGACCTTTCATTTCAACCTGTGGGACTACTTCTAGCTTTTCTTATAGAGCAGGCCTACTAGCAATAAACACCTTTAGTTTTGTTTACCTGTCTTAATTTCTCCTTTTTAAAAAATTTCTAAAATGGACAAGAATTACATATATTTTTATGTAATTTTATTTACATGATGTTTCAAAAAGTGTATACCTGTGTAATACCTAAATAAAACTAATTAATATATGCAAAAAAAAAATAAAAGCAACCAACAGCCCAGTTTTCACTAGGGCCCATCTTGGTCACCAGAAACCATTAACCAGAAATGAATATTGTTTACTTGTAAAAACTGTTTTCCCGTATTTCTGCATGTCCTGGTCTGATAAATTTTATGATTAATTTTTTTCTAAAGTTAATATGGACTTAAAAAACTGCTGGAATATGAGCTAAAAACAAATTTGTAACAAGGTTTTTAAATATTTATCTTTAAATATTCTAGCAAGATATTTTCAGATCTAATGTAACTAAAAGTAACTACCTTTAAAAAAATTCCTTTAAAGTTGCTTTTCGGGAGTAAGCTCTCATTGTTTTACATTGTGTGCTTTTTATCTTCCTTGTCACCTGAGGCAGATGTGAGCTTAGAGCTCTTATCCATTTCAAATGCTGCCAAGGTATTGAATTAGAATTTGGAACAAAACCAAAAATGATTTCCTCCTACAGATCTCACCGGCAGGTCTGAAACTAGCCTGGGCCAGGGAAATCAAAAGAGAAGCTACTTTTCAGGACAAGTTAATACCCAGCTAAATGCTCTGCCATTATTAGAGCAGAAGAACATACCCTATCTTGTTAGATCCAGAATGGCTTTTCACTCTGCCCCGCTTATCTGTGAATTTAGTTTGACACCTAGCAGCGAGCATCATCTGAGCCCTTAGAAAACACCTGTGTCCCTTTGCATTTACTGGGAGTCGAAATCAGCTGCTTCAGACTGTCAGCTCTAAACTTCAAAGAAGAAAAGGAGGTTCAGAGTTTTTTCCATCATCTTATGCACATTCCTGGCATCTGTCTTCACCTTGCTTTGTGTTGTATCCGTCTAGTTGGTCAATCTACTGGGCAAGGACCTGGTCCAGTTCAGTGTTTTGCTTTGCAGGTACTTACCCAGTGTTTAATGTTGTTATTATTCCTAAGTATTGTTAGTAGTAATACTGTTTGCTTTATTTATTTATTTATTTAATGAAACCACAGTGGTATAACTATAGATTTTTTTTCATTCTACCATCAGGCTACACAGTTAACATTAGAATTTAAGAAACTGAATTGTAATTGGGACTTTTTTTGCTTTTAGAAAAAACTTTAAAAAATTTTCTTTGAGCATTTCTGGAATTAAGCAATTCAAAATCTTTTAACTTTTGGAGAGTTTACTGACTAAATAAAAATTATGTAATTTTTCTCTGGCTCTAGGGTCTTCATAATGTTTTACTTCTTTAGGAAAGTGGTGAACCCAGAGAGTTCACTTTAAGTTCAATTCAGCAGCTGAATTTCTGAAAGACATATCATGAATTATTTCCTTGATATCTAATATTACATTTACAGTGGTCTAAAATATATGCTGACTTTACACAACTATAAATAGAAAAAATCAAGATGAGACAACAAAAATGTAGAAATTCTGTTATATTTCAGAGTACTGGGGACTTGGAGGAGATTTTGAGGCACAGATTTGAAAAAACGTTGGCAGTCTGCTAAAATTATAAAACAGGTATTTTTTTCTAATAAGATTTTGGGATTTGTGAGGATTCAGACTTGT
The DNA here is from genome assembly GCA_036589455.1 of Ateles fusciceps. Classification (NCBI taxonomy): domain Eukaryota; kingdom Metazoa; phylum Chordata; class Mammalia; order Primates; family Atelidae; genus Ateles; species Ateles fusciceps. The sequence goes on from JAZHEH010001615.1 coordinate 565,742, forward strand.
GCTTGACAAAATGGTGATATGTGTGATATATTTATAATCAAACTCTCCTGCTCATTACCAAAGCTGTCTCTGTTCCGAACCTTCCTGATCCTTACCATTTTCTCTATTCTTTTGGACTTGGAACCTTAGCATTGACTTTGATTATGCAGTCTTCCTTCCCTTCTACCTCCAGTGAACCACTAAGCCTGTTAAATGTTACCTTTGTATTGTTACTTGCCTCAGTGTCCTTTCTAGTCTGACCGTCATTGCTTTTGTTCATGTCCTTACTTATTTATTTATTTTTGCTTAATTTGATCCAGTATCTTGTTATCTGGGGTCAGTGGTTACAGTTGGGCGCACGCAAACTCATTTTACACTTTGTGTTCCAGTTGATCATATCATATCTGGCTGATAAGTTCCCTCCTCATGTGGAAGTGTTCAGTGGCACCTGAGTGCGTCTGAGGCAGCATCCAAACCCTTGGGTCTGGCATTCAAGGCCCATCCCACAGTGAACTAAAGTTGATTAAGTAGCATTTAACACATCTGAGTTTCTCTTTACCTAGACTACATTTCAGCAGTGACCTCCCATTACTTGAATTTGCTGGGCATTTAGTGCCTTTATCCAGAATGATTTTTCCACTTTGAATATTCTCCTTCCTCTTGAAACTTTCTGTTAAAATCTTGATCATCCTTCAAGGCTCACATTCTCCTTAAAGACTTCTTAACTTGAGGTACTCTCTACTGACCTTGAACTCTGAACCTCTTCTGAGACTCCTCACATGACATTTATCTCATTCTACTTTGCACTATAATGTGAGTACATTTCTCATTGCCTTTACTAGCTATCAATTTCTTAAGGGTAGGAACATGTCTGATTCACTTAGGTATCCTCTATTGCAGGGATTGACAAACTGTGGGCTGTGTACATTGCCACCTTGTTTTGTAAGTAAAGTTTTGTTGGAATAAAGCCATGCTCATTAGTTTATATTGTCTGTAGCTGCTTTCATGCTACAATGGCAGAGTCACGTAGTTGCGGCAGACTACATGACCCTTATGCTGTAGTCCTGGTTCTCAAAGTGGGAACTAAAGAGCCCTAAGTATGCCTGAGACCCTTTCAAAGAGATGAAAAGTCCTAGGATTTTCTTCATGTAATTCAACCAAAACAATATATTTTAACAGGTTGAACACAGAAGCAGACAGGCAAATCCAATTGTATTTCATTTAGTCATATATATATATATATAGATATATGTATTAAAAATATGTATATGTTAATATATATGTATATTTAAATTTATTTATTTATTTTTGAGATGACGTCCCACTCACTCTGTTGCCCAGGCTGGGCTGCAGTGGTGCAATATTGGCTCACTGCAACCTCAACCTCCCAGGTTCAAGCAATTCTCCTGCTTCAAGGTCTCCTGAGTAGCTGGGACTACAGATGCATGCCACCATGCCTGGCAATTTTTGTGTTTTTAATAGAGACAGGGTTTTGCCATGTTGCCAAGGCTGGTCTCAAACTCCTGGCCTCAAATTATCCACGTGCCTCAGCCTCCCAAATTGCTGGGATTACAGGTATAAACTACCTCCCCTAGCCTCATTTAGTCGTATATTTAAAAATGTGAAACAGTGACTTTCTTTTTATTAAATTTTTTGTTTCTGAAGGTATAGTTGTTTTTCATAAGATGCATGACTTATGTTAACACACAGTGGTTTGTTGTTAAAGTGAATTAATAAATATTAAAAACTTTTTAGTTTTAATTCCTCATGTAATGCAAATTGATAGATATGACCTGAATAAACAGACCCTCTTAATATTTAAGTGTGTAAAGGTGATCTGAGACCAAAAAGTTTGATAACTGCTACTTTTTTTGTGTCTGGTAGAATGCCTTATATATAGCAGTAAATCAATATATGCTGAATGAATGAATGAACAATTGAACTAGATGGTTCAAATGAGAAATTAAAGTATAGTAGTAATAATTGAAAGTATTGAAAGGGAAGGTTAAGAGTCATTAAGAAATGATATCTACTATGTGTTTGTGATTGCGATTCCCTCAGTGTTCCCAGAGAACGTTGATGAGGGATAGTGGAGTAGGAATGGTTTTTTGAGGGTGAAAGAAAGAGCAGGGCTTCCTGACTTTCTGTCTTTGCTGCTTTCATGAGAGCTAGTAGTCATGAAGAATGGGCTAGATTTTGCCATAGTGTCAGCTAGCCCCAAACATCTGTGTTGCCTAACAACACAGAAGTTTCTTTCTTACTCATGCTACTATATGTGTAATGTGGATCTTCAGGGGTCTCTGCTCATCATCGTTAGTTAGGATCAGGCTAATAGAAGCATTCTCTCATCAGTGCTTCCAAAGTCATCGTAGCAGTAAGCAAGGGTCATGGTGACTCACAAGCTGCCTCGTTAAGTTCTGCCCAGAAATAATACATCATGTTCGTGTATATTTCATTTGACATAGTGAGTCATGTGTTGTATTAGCCAATTTTCATGCTGCTGGTAATGACATACTGAGACTGGGAAGAAGAGGAGGTTTAATAGACTTACAGTTTCACGTGGCTGGGGAGGCTTCAGAATCATGGCGGGGAGGTGAAAGGCACTTCTTACATGGTGGTGGCAAGAGATAATGAGGAAGAAACAAATTGGAAACCACTGATAAACCCATCAGATCTTGTGAGATTTGTTCACTATCACAAGCATAGTACAGGAAAGACTGGCCCTAATGATTCAATTACCTCTCCCTGTGTACCTCCCACAACACATGGGAATTCTGGGAGATACAATTCAAGCTGAGATTTGGGTGGGGACACAGCCAAATCATATCATGTGTCCATATCTAACTTGAAAGAATGATTATGCTACCATGTGCCCAGAAGGTGATTCAGAAATATTTTGTGTACAGCACTAATGACTATCACCCAGTCACAACAGGAATTATAACTTGACTTTGGAGTGTGCTCTTGTTGGCAAGGCTGAGAGCAGTGTGAAGTTATGGAAGGCTACTGTGCAGAAAATCTCTTCCTGCATATTCTTACAATGGAGGTTGAGGGCTTTTCTTATAATGAGGGGAGGGTTACCATTTCAAGCTCTACTGAAGAACTGGTGAGAGTGTGGTTTTACAGGAGACTTCTGAAGTAGACTATATTAATTTGAAACTGATGGACAGTCTTTCATGCAAATATACAGTAAAGCACTCTTATTAGACCAAATAATGTCTGGATTTAATGATTGGAGACAACGCAAACTCTAAATACTTGAATTAGTCTGTCTGTGCACAAAAGAGTGAGAGAGACAGAAGGAAAAGCAAATGCAATATTCTAGCTACAGATATCAATTTCAAAGTTAATAATCAAATTTCTTTTTGGCAGCAAACAGTAGAATTTTACTTTGAGGAAAATTGCTGGCAAAATCTTCAGAAACAAAGCTTTTATTTCCGTGGTAAGCTGAATGTTTATTATGTTTAGACTTGTCCTGGTAATTCGGATCTGAGTTCTACTCCTCTTAATGTATCCTCCACCTCAATCGATCCTCATTTATCCCTTTGCCAGGCCAAAAAGTCCCTATCATCTTAGACTCCTTCTTCTCCTTCCCCTTCTATACACTTCAGTAACCATACTCTTCTATCATTTTACTTCTGATTTATTCCCACCCTTCCCTGACTATTACAACTGCTCTAATTCAGGTCTTCATCATCATCTCTTGTGGGACCATTTGAATATCATCTTGTTTTCCAAGCCTTCACTCTGACTTCTTAAAATCCATCTTTCACAACTGCCAGAAGAACCTAAGCTACAAATGTAATACATCACTCCCTCTGCTCAAAAACCTGTAGTGATGGCTCCCTGTCGTTTTTAAATTCAAGCTCATGTTCCCTAGCCTGGCTAATACTTATAAGATCTCAAGCCTGAGTTCTGTAGCCTGTGGAATGATTTTTGACTTGGTCTCTGTCTAACCCCCTAATCATCTCTTGCCATTCCCACTCTTGTACTGTAAGCTCTTGTAATTTAGATTTTTATATACTTAGATTCCATGCCTTTTGATCTCTCTATCACTTGTTCATGCTGTTCCAATTGTCCCCCACTTGATATGACTAAATTTAACCTATCCTTAAAGTTCTTGTGTCCTCCAGGAGACTTTTTTCATATTGCTCATTATCTCTTCCTCCTCCCATTCCACTGTAGTGCCTCTCTCTTATTTATGCTTTCATAACCCCAACCCCCTTCCTTCATTGACTTATTATACAATAGTACAAATCTGTTTCCTTCTTCGTTGGCAAAGTTTCTAAAGAGCTTCAGCACAACCCATTCATTTTTGTATTCCCAGTGCCAAGCATAATGCCACATATTCAGTAGATGTTCAGTGAATGTTGGACTTGACAGATTCATCCACCTGTTTCTTGCCATGGCTAAATTATTTGCTAACCATACAGTGTCAGTCACACTTGTATCTCTTTTGTTCCCACGAAGTTGGTATGGAGAGAATGTGTTCTGATCATCTTTAAGAGCTAGTAAATTGGAAAACAAATAGGAGATAGAATATGTAATATCTACTTAACCAGAATGTGTAATATCCATTAGCCTGAGACAAACATTCTGAACAATAAGGTAGTTCCAGTTTTGTTTTTGACTATTGGACAAAGCAGAGTTTGGAGGGAATGATGATGAATTTCTCAAATTCATCTAGATAGCTTTATTTGTGTGCATTAGTTTTATTTTTTCTGGTGATGGTGATGGTAGTATGGGGAGCTGTTATTGAGTCACAAATTGTGATTCCTCTTGCATAGATTGGGGCTTTCTTGGAAGAAACTGATTTATTCCTCATCCAGGGTCTAACATAGGGCCTGACACACAGACACTTCATAAATATTTGTTGATTAAATGGACACTTAACCTGAAAGGGAGAGAAGAGATGAGGTAACATGTAAATCTAGAGCAGGAGTGATTTTTCTAAATTGACCAGATTGTAGTCTTCACATCATCCAAAAAACTGACTGGACTCAGTGGCCTGAGGGAAGTTCTGCAGCTTTTCTGTGGCTGCTGTTAGTACTAGAACTTGAGAATTAGATTCTTTGGTCAGGGCCTCCATTTCTTGCTGACTAGATCATTCTATCCATGACTGAGATATCACAACTAGGGCAACTATGACTACCCCAGCTATCATTGATTAAACTAGTCCCCCCCCCAAAACATTTCTCTGAAGTAAGCATCACTCACTCCTTATTACAGATAAAGGAACTGAGGCTCAGTGAAGTTAAGTACTGATAGTAGTCATTAGGGATATTCACCAATATTCCAGGTCTGTCTCTTTCTGGGCACGTATGAGGACCCTACTTCTTCAACCCACTTGAAGTTATGTGTGAGCTCATGACTTGCTTTGGTCAAGGGATTGTGAGCAGGAGTGATGGAGGCCATTTAATGGCTGCTCCGTGCATCTGGGTCCTGGCCCGAGGACAAAAATACCGAACCAACCCCAGCCAATCCACAATGGTTATTGTCATGAGTAAGAAATAAATCAGTGGTGTTTTCAGCCTTGAGAATCAAATATTGTTCTACTGTAATCTTGCCTATCTGATAGGGATTATTTGAGGTCACTCAAATAGTTGCGGGGACCAGGATTTGAACTTGGGTGTGTAGACTCCAGATGGCACATTTCCTTGCCATTCCTCTCTCTGCTTCTTCTTCGCTCTACTCTCAGGTTTCCGTACTTCCAGACACAGATGCTGCTCTTGTCTGCTAATAAGAAGTGTGGACACTGATGACTCTGTTTTTTACTGTTTCAAGTCAGAAAATGAAATGCTTGATGTTTCTCAATGAAGGGCAACAAGTCGGAATTCTGAAGTGTAATTTTCTGCAATGGTTCTGTTTTCTGAGACCCATTCTTATCAACCCCAGGAAACAGCTGGAGCACACAAACTATTATGGGCTGTGATCAGCTCTTGCCTCAGAAAGAGCTATTCACTGTGATGCAAGCAGTAACCATGGTTACAAATTGAAGTGCAGTCTTATTAGGTGAATGTAGCAGAGATACTAATATCAGCATCCTTTTTGAGGACGAAGAACAGGATAAATTCAATTACAATGACAAGCTTTTCCCCTCCGTAAATGTCTTACTTTAAAAATCGATTCTTCTAGCACACATTTAAGCTGGGGTCTTGATTTCGGGGAATTGCTGTAGGTTTCAAGGTTGAATTATTCTCCATTTTCCAGAGAGCATCTTTAGATAATTTTTGTCTGGGTTTCTAGGGAAGTGTCTAGAGCCTGTAAGAAAGTGGCACTTCCTCTTACTTAGCTAGTGGCTCAGGTTGTATAGCTTGTTATTATTAGAATAATGACTGAGATAGTTGTGACTTGTCTTCAGTAGCAGTGATTATCATAACCTCAGACTGGGAAGGTTCCTTCTCCCTTTAGTAGCAATAATTTTATCATATCCAGTTATAGGGGTAGAGTTTTGGGATGTATACTAATTCATTCAGACCCTCCATTCATTCATTCATTTAAATATTTTTGAGTGCTATTCTTTTTTGCTCACTACTCAGCCAGGTGCTGGGAATATACAATGATTAAAGCAGACACAGTCCCTGTCTTAGAGAGCTACAAGTTAGACCTCTTTGTTTGTTTGTTTTTTGAGACACCATCTTGCTGTGTCACCCAGGCTGGAATGCAGTGGTGTGATCTTGGCTCAATAGACTTTTTTTTCTTTTAACCAAGGAACAAGTGATATTTTTGATAACTGGACTAGTTGACTGGATGAAGCTGAGCTTATCCTGAACAGAGTGAGAAGTGCTTGTAGAGAGAGTGGTTTACATCTGAAGGAGGAGAATGAGAACGTGGAGACCGTGGAGGAAGTGGTTAGGTAGTGAGAGATCTAGATATGGCCATAGGAGTGTTGATTAAAGGAACTGGAGAAAAGGCAGCTAAGTTAGTTCATGAGAGCTCACTCAATACAAGTATATAGAAGAAAGTAGACTTTGCTGTTTCAGAGAATAGGCTAGGCTCTATAGGTGATCATTTTAGTGAAGAAGATATTTTATTGAGACTCTTGATGTTTTTGGATAAGGAGTAAATGTAATTTTTTATAGTCCATTGATTTTCCAAAAAAAAAAAAGATCAATGACCTGATGGAAATTTTAGTTTTCCTAGATTCAGGCTGACAAAGGCCTGTTGGTGTGGATATAGTCCTCTTATATAAGGAAGCTGTTTTTTTTTCTTCAAGGGACCTTTGTACACTGTTTTTTTTTTGAGAGGGATGAGGACTGCAGGGACCAACTTTCCTAGAGAATTGTAAAAGATAAAGCAAGGGCTTCTGTTTATGAACATCTGAGTTAAGCCTGGGAACATATGAAGACATCATTATTTCTAAGGCATCTAGCAGGAGCTGTACATATTTAAGTGACAACCAGCTTTTTCTGAGCATCTGTGTACTTGGGTTGGCACTCTGAACACAGTTCTCACACTTTTTCTTGGTCTGTGCAAATGCTACTGCTTACCTGGGATATTGAAGCAGTTTGTCACTGTAAGAATGAGCTCTGTTATAGTGAAATGGATCACTTCATTAAGCGTCAGGCTCCCTGTCACTGAGAGTATGTAAATGGATGTTATGAGACTGGCTATGTATAACACAGGAGAGAAATTGCTTGGATAAGAAGTTGCCCAGATGAGCTCCAGTTGCCCTTTAACTCTGTGATTCTATGAGCCACATCTATAGTAACATACCCAGCCTCCAGAGGACCCACCCTCGGGGGGCATCTAAACTCACTGTTCCCACTGTATTGTATTCCTGGTCCAGAGATAATATACAACTCTGAGAAGTTCTAGTAGTGCTGTGCTGGAGGAATTTCTGAAGCCAAAGTTTTGATACTGATTCTGATAGGAATTTCTTTCTCATTCTCTGATTTTCTCTTTACATTGGTTCAGCAGAAAATGGATTTTTAAAAATGCACCCTTGTCCACTGACTTAAGCAATCTTTAACCAGTATAACTAGGCCCAGTGAAGCATTGCCAGAGCTGTTTTTTGTATGATGATGCATATATTTCACCACTTGCTCTCTTTCCTACCCACTTCATTCTCCACACTGCTTTAGTAGTAAATATAGGAAAGTATATATTGCCTTCAAATCAGAATGACAGATATTAGAATGAGCTAAGACCATACTTTCCTCAAGAGAACATTAGAAATTACCATTAAAGAACTTTCTGTACCTGTGACGTATACACATAAATAAGTGAGGTACTTATTGCATAGGTTTCTCAAGTAAAAAATTACTGATGAGCTACTCAGTAAGACAGCTAACATTTTTCCTAGGAGCTCTCTTGTATTGGTTTGCCTAAAGTCATCACATACTCTTTGTATGACGAGTAACAGCCACATTTAGGTCTCAGTCCTCATTTCTTGTCAGCTCATGATTTTAAACCCCATCTCAGGATATGAGTTAGAACTGCAACCTCTCAATTCTCTGAACTCATTTTCTTAGACTAGAAAATTACAAATGGTGAGTATGTGGTATCCCACTATGGCAAATATAGTTTACTGTTTCCTAAGGATCTGAGTTCAGTGGGGATTTATGCACATGATTGCAGGGCAAAGGGAAAGAGACAACTAACATCTATTGAAGAGCTGAGCAAGACACTTCCTGATGTGTTTCCCTGCTTAATCCTTACAATGTCCTGATAAGAGATTCTTATTCCCATTTTACTACCTTTTCTTACTTTGTCTTTTTTCTATGATAGTAATAACATATTGGCAATAATTCTTTTTATATATGTCTTTATGGATTCATTAGGCCCATCCAGAAAGCAGAAGTGTGAACCGCCACATTTTCTTCTCCTCTGCTGCCCCCACTCTGCCACCTTCCAGTCAGAAACATAATGCCTGCTGCAGCAGATAATGTTAGGCAGGTCTGTGTTGCAGAGCCAAATATCCTCACCAGTGGGACTTCTTAGAACTAGATAACTTGATGTTTTTAGGGTTAGACAATATCTACCAAGAACTGCAAGCATCTCAGTTCAGCTTGGGCTTTTCAATAGAAGGAAATCCTGTGCCTGTCATAGCTCTGAACAGAATTTTCCAGGGTAACTCTAGGATCACCTGGGGTCCTGAAGCTATCACATCATTTGAACCCTAGACGCCACTTTGGCTGAATTGCATAATTTATCTCTCTGAGGGGGGAGAAAATGAGTGTATGAGCAAGTGCACAACAGGACAGATTGTATCCTACCTTTCTTCTCTCTCAGACTTACAGCACTTTGGTCTACAGTGTCTTCAGGGCCACTTGGGTGAAAGAGGCATTATGTGTCCAGAGGTGTTTGTGTCCTTCTTTCCTGGAGGCTACTCCTATGTGGGTGTCCTATAGTCATCGATTGCTAAGAGTGTATCAGTTAAATGAACGTGCAGTCATCAAGATCTGAGGAGTTTATTGCATGAGGAAGCCAATTGAATGGACTTTTCCCAAGTCATGTTTTGTGAGCTAGAAATCTAGTACGGTGATGAGGGGGGCTTGAACCTGGGAGGTTGCAGTGAGCCCGGATCATGCCATTGCACTCAAGCCTGGGTGACAGAAATGAGATTATGTTCTTTCCCCACAAAAAGAAAAAAAAATACCTCATTCGTACACCTTTTTCTTTCAAATACGTTTGTATTATTATTTCTAGTCTATTATTAATTACACTTGTAATTTTAAGTAGTAAACCTATGCTTTTATTTCTTTTTGTAGCAGATATTGACAGGGCCTTTTGACTTCTTACCTTGTAAAAAACAGATGTTAGCATCTCTGCCCTTTGCTGCCCCTCTTTTGGCTGCTTACCTTCTAGACTTCTGTCATTGGTGCTTCTACTTTTTATTGCTCTCTCTCTCTCTCTATATATAAAATTTTATATTATTTTATTTTATTTTGAGTCAGAGTTTCACTCTGGTTGCCCAGTCTTGAGTGCAATAGTGCGATCTTGGCTCACTGCAACCTCTGCCTCCCAGGTTCAAGCAATTCAGCCTCCTGCCTCAGCCTCCTGCCTCAGCCTCCCGAGTAGCTGTGATTACGGACATGTGCCACTGCACCCGGCTAATTTTATATTTTTAGTAGAGACAGGGTTTCTCCATGTTGGTCAGGTTGATCTCGAACTTCTGACCTCAAGTGGTCTGCCTGCCTTGGCCTCCCAAAGTGCTGCAATTACAGGCGTGAGCTGCCATGCCCAGTCTTTAGATTTATATTCTTGTCTTTATCTATAAATTCTATGCTTTCTCTATCAGTTTGTGCTAATGTTAGAAATTATATCATTATGACTATGAATATGGTTTACTCTAAACCTGTGTAATGAACTATAAGTACATTTTCTTTTGTGTAGTTTTTCTTAAATGTGGAGTTTTAGATTGCATTTAAAAAACTGCCTATTGTCACTACATTCCTAAGCTCTTCCAATATCTCAAAGATACTAATACACCTTTAGAATCCTTTGATATCTCCTTGCAGATCTGCCCCTCCTGTTAGTTCCTCTCTTCCCTACACTGCCCTCCTGCTTTACGAGATGGGTTGCTTTCCAGACCACTGCACAATGGACAGTCTAGCATTGACTTTCATTGTCATCCTGAGTTGGAGACCATGTATTTCTATTTCTTAGTTGATTCCCTCATTTTTCTTGTTACACTGTCAATAACTTTGTATAAAAGGACAAGTTAAGGTTAACATTTTTTAGAGTTTTTTTTTGACCCCAGCTTTTCTATATTATTTTTATCACACTCAGCTGATGATTTGGAAGCATATGGAATTCTTGATTGAAGATAATTTTTTTCCGGTACTTTGAAATCATGGTCCCATTATCTTCTACCATTCTGTGTTGCTTAAGAGAATTCCAAAATCTAATTCTTATACCTATTCCTTTCTAGATACAACATTTTTGGATTTTTTTCATTCTTAGTGTTATAAAGTTTCACAATGATTCATTTACATACAGGACTTTTAAAAATTAATTTTTTGGGTTTATTTTATTTTTCCCTAGACATCCTTGCGATCTGAAGAAATATGTCCTTTATCTGTGGGTTCTTGAATTCTCTTTGATAATGTTCTCGGGATATTATATTCTCTTTGATGATGTTCTGTCCACAATTTTCCTTGTTCTTGCTTGGCAGGATTCCTAATAATCAAGTATTGGCGTTCCTGGATTGATCCTCTTACCTCTTATCTGTTCTCTTGTTTTCTGGCTCTTTGTCCCCCCTCTTCCATTGCTCTTTGGAAGATTCTTGTTATAATATTTTCTAAGGGCTGTATTGAGGGTTTTTTTTTGTATGTGTATAATTTCATACATATAGGTTTTAAGGTAATTAATGGTCCATTCTAAAACATTTTCCTTGTTCTGTTTTTCATATCAATCTGTCTATGTTTTGTGGATACAGTATCTTCTCAAATCTCTAAAAGCTAATTAGAATTTTTATTTCAACTTTCTAAATGATATTTCTCTTTTGGACTTATTTTGGCTGTTTTTTTCTTTAAGGTATGGGTTTTAGTCTTTGGCTTCCTCATTTAAACCTCTGATGGTGCTCTGTTGTTCATTTGTATTTAAGAAAGAGTATCTGCTTTAGTGTGAGCAGGTGGCATAATCCTGAGGGGTGCTCTGAGCTCAAGAATTCAGAAGACTTTGCTGTGAGATACAAACACCTGTGCTAATTGCCCTGGTCTTTTCTGAATATGTCTTCAGTGGAGCCCTGCCATGTAAATGCTTTGGCTTCTGGATATTCTGCCCAATGGGGTGGTGGTATACTTCCTTGAACCCATCCCTTTCCTTGAATCCATCATTTTTAGACTTTCCCTTACTTCTGCCTCCATTGTACTTGGCAGTTCCAAGGTGCAGCTTCTTCAGAGTTTTGCCGGGAAGATATTCTCTTTTTAACTCCATGTCCCCCTGCATGGAATTTTACACTGAAATTTCTTTTTTTTTTCTACATTATGATGAGTTGTATTTCATTATATACTACACACACTGAAATTTCTAAATAGCATATATGGTGTCATATTCTACTATTTTGTCTGCTCTTCTTCTTCCAGAAAGTTTTCAGAGTCTCTTGTCTATGTTGGTCTTCTATCTGTTCTTTTCATTGGTGTGGCTTTATACTTCTGTAAAAAAGTATTTTTTTAATGAATCTATCATTTTTAAAGTATCTAGGAAGGTTGAGGAGATAAATCCAGTTACTAAGTCATGTACTAAGCTTACCATTTTGAGTTGGTAGCCTACTTAAAGTATTTTTAATTTGGATGCTTCATTAAATCAGAGAATTCTTCCACTCTTCTAAATCAGTGAAATTTTACTTTGTCTTGGATCTGATGTCTACATATATATACAAGAGAATAGACCAAACATATCTGAATCAGACACTGTATGTGTCCTTAATGATGTGGCTGCAGGAACTTACTTTTATTCCAAACAGGCACTGACCCAGAGTGATTTTCACTAAAATCGCTCTGGGTGAGTGCCTGTTTGGAATAAAGGCAGTGAGATATTCATTTACTTCTGTTATATTCCATCATTGATAGGTTTTCCCGCTTAGCCTTTAGCTAGCATAGACTTGCTGAATGTACTGTTCTTTTCTCTTTCTGCTTTTGTGAGATAAGAAGGTCACAAGTTATTTTATGTTTTCATCACATTATGGGGGAGGGAATAATATTTTCTTTATAATTTTATGTTGTGTGTGTACATGCATGAGTGTACATCTATGTATATGTATGTACTCATGTATGTGTCTGTGAATATGGAGAAGGATAACTATCCAATCACAAATACTATAATCACAGGGACCACAGATTCCTTGAAGTACGCTATAGGGACTTTTTTATTTAGTTAAATTTTCCAGTCTGTATTTGTCTTTTGAATGCTTTCTCAGCTAAGTGGAGATTTTGTATTCCTTATTAATGTATGTGTATTTAAAAAGAGAGTGAAATTTTTTTTAAGAAATTAAGCATTCTATTCTTTCCTGTTCTGTTCTATTCTATTCTATTTATTTATTTATTTATTTTTTTTAAATATATTTTTTTATTGCATTTTAGGTTTGGGGGTACATGTGAAGAACATGGAAGATTGTTGCATAGGTACACACATGGCAGTGTGATTTGCTGCCTTCCTCCCCATCACCTATATCTGGCATTTCTCCCCATGCTATCCCTCCCCAACTCCCCACCCCCCCACTGTCCCTCCCCTTTCCCCCCCGACAGACCCCAGGTGTGATACTCCCCCTCCCTGTGTCCATGTGTTCGCATTGTTCAACACCCGCCTATGAGTGAGAACATGCGGTGTTTGATTTTCTGTTCGTGTGTCAGTTTGCTGAGAATGATGGTTTCCAGGTTCATCCATGTCCCTACAAAGGACACGAACTCATCGTTTTTGATGGCTGCATAATATTCCATGGTGTATATGTGCCACATTTTGCCTGTCCAGTCTATCATCGATGGGCATTTGGGTTGGTTCCAGGTCTTTGCTATTGTAAACTGTGCTGCAATGAACATTCGTGTGCATGTGTCCTTATAGTAGAACGATTTATAGTCTTTTGGATATATACCCAGTAATGAGATTGCTGGATCAAATGGAATTTCTATTTCTAGGTCCTTGAGGAATCGCCACACCGTCTTCCACAATGGTTGAACTAATTTACACTCCCACCAACAGTGTAAAAGTGTTCCTATTTCTCCACATCCTCTCCAGCATCTGTTGTCTTCAGATTTTTTAATGATCGCCATTCTAACTGGCGTGAGATGGTATCTCAATGTAGTTTTGATTTGCATTTCTCTAATGACCAGTGATGATGAGCATTTTTTCATATGTTTGTTGGCTTCATGTATATCTTCTTTTGCAAAGTGTCTGTTCATATCCTTTGCCCACTTTTGAATGGGCTTGTTTGTTTTTTTCTTGTAAATGTGTTTCAGTTCTTTGTAGATTCTGGTTATCAGCCCTTTGTCAGATGGGTAGACTGCAACAATTTTTTCCCATTCTGTTGGTTGCCGATTCACTCTAATGACTGTTTCTTTTGCTGTGCAGAAGCTGTGGAGTTTGATTAGGTCCCATTTGTCTATTTTGGCTTTTGTTGCCACTGCTTTTGGTGTTTTGGTCATGAAGTCCTTGCCTACGCCTATGTCCTGAATGGTTTTGCCTAGATTTTCTTCTAGGGTTTTTATGGTGTTAGGTCTTATGTTTAAGTCTTTAATCCATCTGGAGTTAATTTTAGTGTAAGGTGTCAGGAAGGGGTCCAGCTTCTGCTTTCTGCACATGGCTAGCCAGTTTTCCCAACACCATTTATTAAACAGGGACTCGCTTCCACATTGTTTGTTTTTGTCAGGTTTGTCAAAGATCGGGTGGTTGTAGATGTCTATTCTATTTATTTAAGTTGGGATCTTGCTGTGTTGCCCAGGCTGGAGTGCAGTGATGTGACCATAGCCAACTGCAGCCTTTAACTCCTGGGCTCAAGCAGTCCTCTCCCCACCTCTGCCTGCCTCTCTAGTAGCTGGAACTACCAGTGTGTACCACCATCCCCAGCTAACTTTAAAAATTTTTTTAAAGAGGTGAGCTCTCACTGTGTTGCTCAGGGTGGTCTTGAACTCCTGGATTCAAGTGATTCTCCTGTGTCGGCCTCCCAAACTATTGGGATTACGGGAATGAGCCACCATGCCTGGCCTAAGCTACCTATTTTAGATTACAATAAAAATTAAATTTCCAGTGCAATATTATTGGAATAAGACTCATAGTGAATTAGAGCATTTTGCTTTTGCTGGCTGAAATTTGAAAGAATTAGAAGAGATGAAACTTTTGTACTTGATATTGAGATGTATGAGACCTAACACTGAACTATGCGAAAGGCCCACAGGGTAGTAAGAAAATTAAAAAAACAGGAGTGAACAGCATCAAGAAAGTTGAGGTTAAATGATTATCAAGGGGACTATAGATAGCAAAGGTCCCAAAGGGCAGGGAATAGCTATTAAAATAAGAGAGTAGTATTTATGAAGCCTCATTGATGCAGGTATCTGTGATTTGACCTCTGCACACTTCTACCTCTTCATATAAGGACGTCCTCTCTATTATCTTTGTACCATATGTTAGGAATGACATCAGCTTTTGGCTTCAACTTTACTCACATATTTTGATAGTTATCTGGGTCTTCTGATGTCTTCTTTTCTCCACAGTTGCTCCACTTTCCAAGACAATTATATGCTTCGAGTTATTTTAGTTTCCCCGAGCTTTTCTCTACCCAGGCTCTCCTTTCGTTTAGCTGAGATCCTGATACTCTGCCTTATTTCTCCTCTATCCTCATATCCTCATTCCTCCTTTGCAGGGAATTTCTCTTTTCCCTCTTTATTGCTGCTTCTTTTCCCCTGCTCAACAACAGGCTTTGGGCCAGTTTGGCAGAGTCTTTCAGTTCTGTTAGTTCTGGGCCAGCTACAAACTTCTTACTTATTTACTCTAAGGGTGTCCAAGTCTGAAGGCTCTAGGAGTGTGCACACAGCATCTCCCTCCATAGGAAATGGACTTTGTACAGTAGTGTTTATAGTAGTAACTCCAAATGGAGGTAAAATGATACCCCATCACTATTATTCATTCACAAAGTATTAAGTGCCACTGATGCCAAGGTCTGAGGCTAAAGCTGCGAACAAGACAAACCAAGGGCCTTGGCTCTGGCTCTTGGAGTTTACATTACATAAAATAAAAACAAACATTAAAAATATTTTAAACAAAACAATCATAAAGGAAACAAGCAAAAATGCTCAAACTGATTTTTTCTTGTTATGAAATTCCTTCAAAGGGCACCTTCTAACTGATCATGTTTATAATAACTTTTGTTAGTCTAATATTTAAAATATTTTAATGTTTTATTTAGGGTATGGGGGATGGAAGTGGGTTGGGGACCGTAATGACATGCTTATTATTTTTAGGGGGGGGACAGCTCTTAATAACCTGTTGCCATCTAAAACTAGGAAACTGGTCTGATAGAAATAGAAACCCTTTTAGCCTTCCTTCTAGATTTTGTCAGTCAAACTCATTGTAAGTATTCTAAGTGATTTGTTCTCTTTGTCCCATTTTATTCCTGTTTTTAGTGAGTAAAATGAGAAGAAATTAGAACCAAAGTAACTTGAAATATGTAAAACAAACATAGAAATGATGGAGAATAGGCTGTATGTATATTGTGGAATTTTATAAACACTTAGTTATGGCTATAAATTAAGGCATTGGGAAGCATGTGGTGTAATTGTTTTATAATTATATTGCTACTGCCCTTAGCATCCTTCTTTGTCACAGAGCTGTGGTTTGGGACAACTATTTAATTAGAATGGTAAACAGAGTGGCTGAATTTAATATTTCCCCTTCTTTTCTTTATGAAAGTAAGAAAGTAGAGTAATACCATCTCCATCTTTGGAACTGCTAAGTTGGAAACCAAGAGCATAACTGCCTTAAACCTCTGTAGTGATGTTATCCTGCACGTAATTGGCATGAAAATAGAACATATTCTTTGTGGTTGCACATTACATTTTCTCTTTATTAGCCCTGATGAAGTTTATGTGTTTATGTAAATAATACAGAGAGAAAAAGTTTTCTTCTCAGAGGCAGCGGGATTGGTATTAAGAGATCCAGGTTTACATTATGGTTTTACCACTTGCTGTGTGACTATGAACTTAACCTCCTTGAGGATAATTTGTTTATTATCAAATGGTAATAATAATACCAACCTTACAGTGTTGATAAGAGGATTAAGTAAGATAATGTGAGTTCAAGTACCTAGTACTCAAAAAGATTAGTTGACCATTACTCTTGATTATAGGCATCTTCTACCAGATTTGTTATGCCAACAAAGGGAGAAGAAAGAACATCAATGAGTCAATGTGGGTACAGAACACATTAACATCCATTATTCTGAAACAACATTAATTGCTAGTTTTGGGTCCTAAGCCGTGAAAACCAGACCCATACCTCCAAATATTCTGACAGGAACACGCAGATTCTCTTGTATGTCTATTACATGTGAGTTATCTTAGTTATTTTTTGTGCTACAAATATTACTTGTTAATTATTGAGAATAAAAAAGATTCAATTTATTTCATAGGTCATAGGATCTTTGTTTTAGCTTGTCCCTGGGTTCTCTACTGGCTCATTATGGAGGTATGAGGTGAGGGGGGGAGTTTATGTGTCATTGTATTACATTAATAGGTACACATTCGAATATCTTCTTCTGTGCTGTAGCTTCTCTTCACCCCTTTTTATTGTATCTAACAGTTATAATTGCAAAGGACTTTATGAATTGCTACATGTGTGCTAAAGAATAACAATGATTTTCAAACTTAGTGCAGAATGTAATTAATTTTTATAGCAACAGTATGTACCTGCCAAGTGGGTACTTTGGAAATGAAATTGTTTTTGATTGTGTGAAACTGCTTGAAAATGTGATTGTCAAAGTTTTCTTTTTCTTATGGCCAGAAAACAGTGATATGGAAATTAATTATGATTATGCACTTGAGACTGGTTCTTCTTCTACTTTTGTTTTTTTAAGTGAATCTTAAAAAACACAAAGTTTCTTTGGACCAAGAACAAGCATAAGACATTTTTACGCCCTGGATTTTAGGTGGGAAGGGCCTACTGGTTGTAGCTTTGAGTGAATGAATCACCGCTTGCCTGAGAAGCAGCATACTTTAGGGTACACTTGCATTTTTCCTTTTTGGTGCAAGGTGACATTTTTCTCTAGCATCCCACTTGGTCAGGATTGCAGTATAATGTATTTACGTTATAGTCCAAAAATCTAAATAGAAAATATTTATTCTGACAATATGTCTTATGAAATGTCAGTGTAAAATATTCACAAGAATGTTGTTAGGGACTTGTTTTTTAACACCTTCCCAGGTTAACAAAAATGCCACACACAAATTTTTTATTCCCTTGTGTAATCTGGTTGATAATTTCTTTTGGCCCTCATCTTTTTCTTACTGGATTTGGGTGATATGTTTCTGGAAAAGGTTGATTAAACAGTGAGTTTCCAAAACAAACTTATTTATTTATTTGGTTATATAGGCGAGGATTCAGAGGAAACCTCAGGTAACCTCTTTGTGTGTTTACATGGCACATCTGATAAGCTAATGATTTGCTTGAGATATGATAGTTTAGAGCAGTAGCTTGGAGGAGGGCAAGGTTATCAGAATTACCCATCTGGCGATACTCTTCCAATGTATATGCTTCTTTCAACTCAGATTCTGACTAGTATAGATACTGTTAAGATAACTGGTTTATTTAGAGCACTGGTTCTCAATCTTCAGCGTGATTCAGAATTACTTTGAGGACTTGTTAAAATGCACATTGGTGTCCACCCTCCTGCCTCATACCCAGAGTGTTGATAGAATTGGTCAGGTGTTTTCAAAGAAGAATTGATACCAATCCTTTTGACACTATTCCACAAGGTAGAGAAAGAAGGAACCTTCCCCAATTCATTCTATGAAGCCAGCATCACCCTAATACCAAAACCAGGAAAGGACATAACCAAAAAAGAAAACTGCAGACCGATATCCTTGATGAACATAGATACTAAAATCCTTAACAAAATACTAGCTAACCAATATGGATTTGGTTAGCTAGTATTTTGTTAAGGATTTTGGCATCTATGTTAAAATGAAAAGATATGATTTTTGATTTTAACATATCAAAAAGATAATCCACCAAGATCAAGTGGGTTTCATACCCGGGGATGCAGGGGATGATTTAACATACACAAGTCAATAAATGTGATACATCACATAAACAGAATTACAAACAAATATCACATGATTATCTCGATAAATGCAGAAAAAGCATTCAACAAAATCCAGCATCCCTCTCAGCAAATTAGTATACAAGGGACATACCTCAATGTAATAAAAGCCATCTATGACAGACCCACATCCAACATAATACTGAATGGGGAAAAGTTGAAAGCATTCCCTCTGAGACCTGGAACTAGACAAGGATGCCCACTCTCATCACTCCTCTTCATCATAGTACTGGAAGTCCTAGCCAGAGCAATCAGACAAGAAAAAGATATAAAGGGCATCCAAATTGGTAAAGAGGAAGTCAAAGTGTCACTGTTTGCTGATGATATGATTGTTTACCTTGCAAACTCTAAAGACTCCTCCAGAAAGCTCCTAGAACTGACAAAATAATTCAGCAAAGTTTCCAGGTACAAAATTAATGTACACAAATCAGTAGCTCTTCTATAAACCAACAGTGACCCAGCAGAGAATTACATCAAGAACACAACCCCTTTTACAATAGCTGCAAAATAAATAAAATACTTAGGAATATATCCAACCAAGGAGGTAACAGACATCTACAAGGAAAACTCTAAAACACTGCTGAAAGAAATCATGGATGACACAAACAAATGGAAACATATCCCATACTCATGGATGGGTAGAACCAATATTGTGAAAATGACCATACTGCCAGAAGCTATCTATAAATTTAACACACTCTCTATCAAAATACCACCATTCTTCACAGAATTAGAAAAAGCAATTCTAAAATTCATATGGGACCAAAAAGAGCCTGCATAGCCAAAGCAAGTCTAAGCAAAAAGAACAAATCTGGAAGTACCACACTACCTGATTTCAAACTATACTATAAGATCATAGTCACCAAAACAGCATGGTACTGGTACTAAAATAGGCACATACACCAATGGAACAGAATAGAGAACCCAGAAATAAACCCAAATACTTACAGCCAGCTGATATTTAACAAAGTAAACAAAATCATAAAGTGGGGGAAAGGATACACTTTTCAACAAACGGTGCTGGGATAATTGGCTAGCCACATGTAGGAGAATGAAACTGGATTCTCATCTCTCATCTTATACAAAAATCAACTCAAGATGGATTAAGAACTTAAATCTAAGACCTGAAACTATAAAAATTCTAGAAGATAGCATTGGAAAAATCCTTATAAATGTTGACTTAAGCAAGAATTTCATGACCCAAAACCCAAAAGCAAATACAATAAAAAACAAAGATAAATAGTTAGGACTCAATTAAACTAAAGAGCTTTGACACAGCAAAAGGAACAGTCAGCAGAGTAAACAGACAACCCACAGAGTGGGAGAAAATCTTCACAATCTATACATCTGACAGAGGAGTAATATCCAGAATCTACAACAAACTCAACTCAGTAAGAAAAGAAATCCCATCAAAAAGTGGGCTAAGGACATGAATAGACAATTCTGAAAAGAAGAGAAACAAATGGCCAACAAACATGAAAAAATGCTCAACATTACCAATGATCAGGGAAATGCAAATCAAAACCACAGTGTAATATGACCTTACTCCTGCAAGAATGGCCATCAAAAAAACAGTAGATGTTAGTATGGATGTGGTGATCAGGGAACCCTTCTATACTGCAGAGGGGAATGCAAACAGGTACAGCAGCTATGGAAAACAGTGTAGAGATTCCTTAAAGAACTAAAAGTAGAACTACTATAGCTGCACAATTCACAATTGCAGAATTGTGGAACCAACTCAAATGCCCATCAATCGATAAGTGGATAAAGAAACTGAGGTATATTTATATTATGGAATACTACTTGGCCATAAAAAGGAATGAATTAATGGCATTTTCAGTGATCTGGATGAGATTAGAGGCTGTTTTCCTAAGTGAACTAACTCACAAATGGAAAAACCAAACATCATATGTTCTCACTGATATGTGGGAGCTAAGCTATGTGGACGCAAAGGCATAAGAATGAGACAATGGATTTTTGGGGACTTGAGGGGAAAGGTAGGAGGGGGTGATGTATAAAAAGACAACAAATAGGGTCCAGTATGTACTGCTTGGGTGATGGATGCACCAAAATCTCACAGATCACCACTAAAGAACTTACTCATGTAACTGAATACCACCTGTATCCCATCTGTTTAGTGGACACTAGAAATCTAACTTATGGAAAAAAAAAAAAAAAGAATTGGTATGGCGTGAGTGTCAATAATCTGTTTTTCTAACAAGTTTTCAGGAAGATGTGGATATTGCTGGTCTAGGGATCACACTTTAGAAACCACTGATTTAGAGCATTGGGGAGGATTCGTCTCTGCTTCAAGGTCTTAGGAAGTCCGGATGGGGGAGTTTGGTAGAGAGGGGGATGGAAGAAGATTGAAGAATGCTGATCATCTTGCTTAGTTACTGAAGTGTTGACTAGCAAACTCTTGCAGTGTTAAACATTAGTAAAGCTGTTAATATTAGTTACTTCTATTAATGAGAATCAGAGAAAGTTAGGAGAGGAAACAGATTTGATTATTTCTTAGTACTAGTCTTCTCTTCCTCATCTGGTTCCTGCATTTGTCTTGGACCTGTACCTTTCTCTTGCTCCACATATAGCATAAATATAGATAGCCATACTATCACTGTCTTTCAGAAATGTGAAGAATGATGAGATGGTATCTAAGTGTTCATGAAAAAGCTGTCACAGCAATGAAGATTACCATTACAAAGAAAACCTTATTAATTTGTCTTCTACCTATTCAGATTTTGCAGCAGTTAGGACAATGCTTGGGGTGAAATGTGCCTTTGCAGTATTTATAAAGTGTGTCTAAAGCAAATCAATGACTTTAGGCTATTGCCTTGGAAATTTAAATTACTTAATGGAAACCTGATTTAAATTTATTTCAGTACTGCCACATATATATAAATGATTTGTTGAGTAGAAATTTGTCTTACCTATTTATTTACATAAGTGATTTTTAACTCATGATTAGAATTGCTAAGGCTTTATTGTTTTAGGATTGTATAATTCAGATTTCTTCACTTATTCGGGCAGAACTTTTACCCAGTTAGTCCAAATAGCTGGTTTTGTTTTTAAATGTAAAGTGCAAAATTGTCTGTACTCATCATTTTCTATTAGCTTCAATCACAGCATTATTCGGGGGGGCATTCAAGATTGTACCAGGTATCTTTTGTATTGAGTGGACACTAGAAATCTAATACGTGGCTCAAAGAAGAAAATGTATTCTTCAAAGAGTTTCTTTTAATTTTTCACATAAAGCACATTTTCAAATGTTATTTTCCTTTGAATAATGCCCTGAGCTCAAATTTTCCTAGAATGAAACACCCAACCAGGTAAAAGATTTTTAAGAGATCTAGGCCATGCTTACTCAATGAAATGCAGCAGAGTGGAAAATATTCTGTCTTGCCAGTTCAAGGATATTATAATTTTTCTGATCCAGTAGTTAAAAGGAATGATATTATTTAAAGAGCTGCTGTTATATAGGCATTAGCTTATCAGGAGTAGATTTTAATCTTTTGTGAAATTGAAGGAATTAAAGTCTGTAATCTAAAGAATTATTGGGAAGCAAATGTGAAGCTATGTTAGAACTTTCAGTGCTTCTTTTAACCCTTGGCCTCTTGCTGTGAAGACTAGCCCGAGTCAGATCATCGAGGATTAAGGATGAATGCATTACTCAGCACCCTGCAGCAGATGGGTCAAACATCTTGGCTTTGAAAAGTTAGTTTTTTTGCTTAGTAAGCCTAGAAATTTCAGGTCCAACTACAGAATGAAGTTCAGTATTCTGTTGATTAACATGGTCTACTTGAAAACAGTCTGTGGCTCTTCAACATGTCTTTCCTCTCTCTTCGTGTATGATAGTGTCTTAAATCATTGGATGGGTTACCAGTGAACCATATTGACAGCTGCTATATGGTCAGGGAGATTGGTTCCCATGTAGTGTTCTGATGACATCCATCCTTTCACTTGAAGAAGAGTTTAACATGTTAAGGGGGAAAGAGGATAAGCTTATTTTATTCTGGCAGTTCGGAGTGCAGAGAAGTAAGGGAGCCTGTGATAACTCTATTGAGGCATAGAGTGAGGATTCTAGATCAGATGCCCACTAAGGAGAAATATTCTTGATTCAAGTGTTAGAGAAGGGAACACTCTGACCAAGGCTTTTCAGGTTGATCTGAGTGAGTGGCGTTCTAGGAAGGGCTGCCAAGGCCTGGGGGTGAGGAGGCCTGGGCCGGGCATTGGGGTTGGCTCTGCTGAAAGTGAGGAAACAGCTGGTCTCTGCAGGCAACAGGAAAAGGAAAGAAAACTGGGTAGATGCGCAAGTACGTAAAGGGCAATGACAAAGAGTGAGCCAAACCTGGAGCAAAGTTATTTTTATGCTGATTGTCTTAGAAGTTTCTTTTTTCTTTTTTGAAAGAAAGAAAAAAAAGTAAGAGAGAAAGAAGAAAAAAAGAGAATGAAAGGGAAAAAGAAGAAGAAAAGAGGGAGAGAGAATGGGAATCTTGCTCTATTGCCCAGGCTAGAATGCAGTCTAAAAATGGGTATTGAAAAGCTCTTTTATACTAGTAATTGTGTTATACAATGGGAGACAGGAAGGAATAAGGGAGGAAAATAACAAACAAACAGCCAACCAATATTTCATTTAAACCTATGAAATGCTATGCAATTACTGGGGAGTAATTTACTTCCAACCATGTGGTCACTTTTAGAATAGATGTGATGCATTACTGAAGAAAATGTATGTTTTGTGGATTTGGAGTAGAGAGTTCTGTAAATGTTTATTAAGTTTACTTGTTCAAGGTCTAAGTTCAAGTCCCAGGTATCCTTGTTATCCTTCTATCTCATTAATCTGTCCAATATTGACAATGTAGTGTAAAGTCTCCCACTATTATTGTGTGGGAGTCCAAGTCTCTTTGTAAGTCACCAAGAAGTTGCCCTATGTATCTGGGTGCTCCTGTATTGGGTACACATAGACTTAGGATCGTTAGCTCTTCCCATTACATTGATCCCTCTACCATTATACAATGTCCTTCTTATCTCTTTTGGTTTCTGTTACTTTAAAGTCTATTTTATCAGAGATGAAAATTGCAACTCCTGCTTTTTTTTTTTTTTTTTGCTCTCCATTTGGTTGGCAAATCTCGCCATCCCTTTGTTTTGAGTCTCTGTATATCCTTGCATGTGAGATGGGTCTGGATGAGCTTACTGATGGGTTTTTTGGAATGGCTGATACTGGTTGTTCCTTTCCATATATAGCGCTTCTTTCAGAAGCTCTTGTAAAGCAGGCCTGGTGGTAATGAAATCTCTGAGTACTTGCTTGTTCATAAAAAATTGTATTTTTCCTTCACTTATGAAACTTAGTTTGGCTGGATATGAAATTCTGGGTTGAAAGTTCTTTTCTTTAAGAATGTCGATATTGGCCCCCACTCTCTTCTGGCTTGTAGGGTTTCTGCTGAGAGATCTGCTGTGAGTCTGATAGGCTTCCCCTTGTGGGGTAACCTGACCTTTCTCTCTGGCTGCCCTTAGTATTTTCTCCTTCATTTCAACCCTGGTGAATCTAATGATTATGTGCCTTGGAGTTGCTCTTTTTAAGGAATATCTTTGTGGTGTTCTCTGCATTACCTGTAGTTGAGTATTGTCCTGCCTTGCTAGGTTGGGAAAGTTTTCCTGGATAATATCCTGAAAAATATTTTCCAGCTTGGATTCACTCTCTTCATCACATTCAGGTACACCTATCAAATGTAAATTAGGTCTTTTCACATAGTCCCATATTTCTTAGAGACTTTGCTTGTTCCTTTTTACCCTTTTTTCTCTAATCTTGTCTTCTCGTTTTATTTCGTTAAGTTGGTCTTCAACCTCTGAAATCCTTTCTTCTGCTTGATCAATTCCACTGTTAAAACTTGTGCATACTTCGTGAAGTTCTCGTATTGTGTTTCTCAGCTCCATTAATTCACTTATGTTCCTCTTTAAATTGTCTATTCTCGTTAGCATTTCGTCAAACCTTTTTTCAAGGTTTTTAGTTTCTTTGCATTGGGTTAAAACATGTTCTTTTAGCTCACAGAAGTTTCTTATTATCCACCTTCTGAAGCCTGATTCCATCAATTCCTCACATTCATTCTCCATCAGGCCGTGTTCCCTTGGTGACGAGGCACTGCAATCCTCTGTAGGAGGAAAGGCATTCTAATTTGGGGTGTTTTCAGCCTTTTTTGCACTGGTTTCTTCCCATCTTTGTGGATTTATCCACCTGTCGTCTATGTAATTGCTGACTTTCAGATTAGGTCTCTGAGTGGACGTCCAGCTTGTTGGTGGTAAAGTTTTTTCTGTTGCTTAGTTTTCCTTCGGCAGACGCCCCCTCCCCCACAAAGCTGGACCTTCCCGGATTCAGCTGTACTTGCTGTGAAACTCTCAATCCTCAGCAATTCCAATTGCTGTTTTTTTTTGGTCGGGGGCAGGGACCAGCCTTCCCCTGCAGCGACACACTATGCCGGCTCAAACAGCGGCGTTAAGATTCGTGATGCTTTTCTGCCCGAGAATCTCCCTGTCTGTTCCCCGCTTCAGTCCACTTTTCAATCAGCTGATTGGGAGACTCCGTCTTCCCAGAGCTCCAAAGGCCAACCAAAGGGCACTCAGTCCCGTATACTCCGGACTGAGAACTGCTGCACCGGGGAGCCTGCAAAAACAGCCGCGCCGGTCAAAGAGTCGTCCTGGCGACTTGTGGGGCTCCTCTGCTGGGAATCTCCTGGTCCGTGGGCAATAAAAATTCGTCTGAAAATGTGGCGTCCACTCACTCTCTGTGCTTTCAGTGGGAGCTACAATCCTGAGCTGCTGCTAATCGGCCATCTTGCATCTCTCTCCTCTGTCTTAGAAGTTTCTTTCAAAGTTTAGCTTATCTTCAAATTGAACCAGGCAATAAGTCCTAAACCAGGTATTTGGGATTTTACATACTTTGCATTTAACTATGTTTGTACTCCAACCTGGCCTCTGGAAAACTCTTCAGAAAAATCCTAGAGTGGTTAAAAGTATCATTTCCATTTCCATCATCATCTACTAGTGTTTATTTAATTAGCCAAAGTCTTTGTGCTCTTGAAAACAAGTCTTTAATTAGCATTTACTTGTGTTTTTCCAGGTAGCCCAGCCATGACCCATAGGAATCTGACTTCCTCCAGTCTGAATGACATTTCTGATAAACCAGAGAAGGACCAGGTAAGCAAAATATTCTTGCTTCTTTGAAATGTAAGACAACATATGTCTAAAAGATGCTGAGAAAGGATTAGGGGTGATGGTTGCCTCACTTAAAATGGACCTTTATGTACAGACAACAGTTCATACTTTTCCTGGGAGAAGGAGAAGCAGTGTGTGAAGGGAGCTGGAATCAGAAGGAAAGAATTTGAGTCGACTTCAGCTGTTGCAGATGCATTCACTTGAGCAATTTAAATCTTAGAATAACGGTTGTCTTAGCTTTAAAATAGTAATAATCTCTGCCTTCTGCTTATTCTAGGGATTAAGTGAGATAATTTATGAAAATATATTTTGGTAAATTATGAAGAAATACTGGCCAGGCACAGTGGCTCAAGCCTGTAATCCCAGCACTTTGGGAGGCTGAGGTGAGCGGATCGGTTGAGGCTAGGAGCTGGAGACCAGTCTGGCCAACATGGCGAAACCCTGTCTCTACTAAAAACACAAAGAGTAGCTGGGTTCGGTGGCACAGGTCTGTAGTCCCAGGTACTCAGGAGGCTGAAGCATGAGAATTGCTTGAACCTGGGACGCAGAGGTTGCAGTGAGCTGAGATGACACCACGGAGCTCCAGCCTGGGTGACAGAGGGAGACTTTGTCTCCAGTGGGGGAAGAAAAAAAAGAAATGCTAAGAAATGCTGACATTGTTGTTAACTTTTGGGGGATACTGTAGGGAAAGATGACAGTTGTCTCACTAGCTATATATTTGTCTTTTAAAATGTATAATTGAATGAAGAGCAATCAGGTTTTGAATATCTGTTTGCTTTCCTTTGAAGAGAATATGGTATAAACTGGGCCATATTTTTCCAGCTGGGTAAATATCTGTGCAAGAAAATAATATTTTAAGAATATATAATTTTTAAAATTATATTTTAAGAATATATTGAAAAATGATTCCTAAATAAAAAAATTTCAAAGTTTTGAAGAAATGAAAGCAGCATATTTAAAAAATCATAGAAATCCTAGACTGTTTCACCAGGGTTGGAGGGGGAAGTAGCATATATTGGAAAGAAGAAGGAACATGAAGCAAGAAAATTTGGTCTTGCTACTTATTCCAAAACTGGCTAGTTGTGTGATGATGGACACCAGTTTTTGTTCTATGCTAAATGGAAACTATAATACATAACTCACCTCAGAGAATCAAATATCTGATTCTTGTTCTTTTAACTTATATTTTGTCTTTTGATGTAGTAGAAGAGTGTGATTCTAGTTGGCTTCATGCTTGATATGCTGATTGTACAGTTAGCCCTCCATATCCATGGTTCTACGTCCATGGATTCAACCAACCATGGACGGAATGAAAATAAAATTTTGTCTGTGCTGAACATGTACAGACTTATTTTTCTTGCCATTAGTCTCTAAATAATATAACAACTGTTTACAAGGCATTTATATTGTATTAGGTATTATAAGTAATCTAGAGCAATTTAAAGTGTATATGAGGATGTGTGTAGGTTATGTGCAAATAGTATGCCATTTTATATCAGGGACTTCAGCATTCTTCTCCAATTTTGTTATCTGATGGAGTTCATAGAATCAATCCCCCACAGGTACTGAAGGATGACTTGTTCTATCCCTTTCTGTCTTTTAAGTAGGTGAGTTTGAAGATTCATCTTTTCACACTTCACTGTTTCTAGTTTTTTTGTATTTTTTTCCCAAAAACACATATTCATGATGGTGTTCCTCTTTAACTGACAGCACTTGTAGTAGTGATAGAGGTTTATAGGCCTTGGTGAATTCTAAAAAGTACAGGAAGGATGTACATTCCATTCCCTCCCTGCTCCCTCCCTTCCTCCTTCCCTCCCTCCTTTCCTTTTCCCCTCCCCTCCCCTCCCCTCCAGTATCTTCATCTCAGATCTGAATTGCTAGAAAAGCTGTTGGAATTCATCCCTTGTCCTCATTTTCTCTCAATTCAATGTGGTTTTTACATGTTGCCCTCATTTTTCTACTCTAGGTTAAAAACAAATAGTGGCTTCCTATCGTTTTAAGTTCAGGCTTCTTGATGACCTTCATGATGCTCTGAAATCTCATGTTATCTTTCTTATCTTCGTTTATTCATTTGTGTTCCCCAGAAGAGGGACTCTGTTTAGGTCAGGACTAATTACTTTCCTCCCTCTTTACATTGAGATACATTCTTGACTCCTTGAGCTGCTCCTCCTTCAGATGCTAATGTGAATTGTCACCTCCCTTACATCTGTCCACCTCTTGGAATGATCAGGAAGAAGAGCATTTAAATATGGGTACATTGGTAGATACCTACCTGTAGTGGCAAATGGAGAACCCAGACCACTAGAAGTTTCCTTAAGTCAATTTCACACACTTTGTCTCCATTCATTGTTTACCAACCCATGCTGATTATTTGTAAGGTTTGCCATGGGTCTTAATACTGGATAAGGCAGTGTACTAATTAGGCTTAGGAATAGCTTGTTGATGGAGCTTTTGAGGAAGGCTTCTTTTATTAAGGGCAGCTCTCCTCTAGCCAGGAATTTGACAAGAAGCAGCTGGTAAATGCTGACAGAGAAATTTGCTAACTTACTGGGTCTTTTCATATCTGGGCATATGTGGAAGAAATTTGATGGCTTAAGATGCATATTACATAAAATTTTGATTCCAGTAGTAGAAAAATATGTAGAACATTTTTTGTGGGAGTTGATTTTGTTATAAAGCCCATAAGAATGGAGTCTTTAAAACCAGAATCATCAGTGTCTATCACTAACATCTCATAGTCATCAAGGTTCATGTTAAGATGAAGCCAGGAGAATTTAATTTAGGAATGTTGTTCCTTTTGTTTTCAAAGCCAGCAAAGGAAGGTTGATGAATATATAATTATAAGAGCAACTATTAATCTAACTTGTATCTTATGACAGTAGCTATAGTTAATCCACTGAGTTCTTCAAAAGACGAAGAAACTCCATTCTTCTTCCTACCAGAGTTTGAAGAGAAGCTTTGTAACTAATTCATAATCTCTTCTACAACCAAAGGTTCAGGCACAGAAATCAAACTAACATTTTCAGTTTTTACACCTACTATTTTGGTAACTTCAAATACAAAAACTCCTGGATCATTTTAGGGTAATGAAAAGGAAAGTAGATTTGCAAGTAAGATGAAGCTGTGGTAAACCCTGGCTTTTATTTTTTTTAACCTGTTTTTTCTCTATTTGGACAGGAAAAAAAAGGTTTCCAGGCTTATATTTGTTTTGAGAAAGTTTGTATAATTAATTAGCCAGTGTCCTGGAAGTGATCCTGGCAGTAAACTCAAATTTGTCTTGTGTGTTTGTCCAAGTTGGCCCCAAAAACTTCCATCCAAAAAAATTTCAGTTTTCCCCAAAAACTGAAATTTCTGATTGACTGATTATTCTGCCTGGATAGAATTTGAATAGTTGTGATGGTGCCTTGCAACATACTGGAGCTATCTGACTTCTTAGTAGCACAAGGAATTCGCTTAATGTTCAGAGTTATGAAGAGGAACAGAACTGCTCTTTCTGACAGCTACATAGTGACAGAATTTTAGGGCATATTTTTGTATGAGATTCTGTTTTGGGAAAACAGAAGAAACAAATCTGTGGGCTGCACTTTTTCTTTCTGGCTTTGCCAAGCCTATGTACTTATGATTTCAGTAGCGGCTGCTTTATTGAAAAATAGCTTAAAATAGTTAACAGCAGAAGAGCATTGCCAGAATTTAGGTGATTCAATGCTTCAACCATATTCCAACTTGGATGCTATATTTATTAAGCAGAAAAACACCTGTGGAGAAGTAGATTTAAAAAATACATCTAATACATCTGGAGTTCATCTAGTTGTAAATCTACATAAATAATCTCTTCTATTTTGTTGCTATGGAGTGTTTTTTTTACGTTATCTAATTATCTTTCTTGATTATCTTTTGATTTGTTTTTCCATTTCTTCTTATTCTTTTTCTGTTCTTTTAAAAATTTACATACATATGAGGTGAGTGCTTATCAAATACAGTGATTTTAGTTATCGTTTTCATATGAACATGGGTTCAGCTATGAGGATAAGAAAGAGCTTTTTCATCATTTTACCTTTTAGCTTTAACTCTTATGGAAATCCATTGCTTAGTGTGCAATGGCTTTAAAAAGGTTGACTTTTTCCAAGTTTATTAATAATACAATAACATCTCACAATTACATGTCTAACCTCAAGTGAAATTGTAGTCTGTAGACTGCAGTGCATACATTATGTAGAAATATCCTGCAGATTCTCTAGCGGGACCCTTGAGATCCATATAACCTTGTAACTGCTTATCTGGTTATTATTTCTGTGATATTCATTATTTA
Source organism: Ateles fusciceps (assembly GCA_036589455.1). Lineage (NCBI taxonomy): Eukaryota > Metazoa > Chordata > Mammalia > Primates > Atelidae > Ateles > Ateles fusciceps. The sequence goes on from JAZHEH010001615.1 coordinate 595,993, forward strand.
GCTAGCTAATCTGAGAATCTATTCCATAGATCTCATGGTGGAGTTTTACCTCAGGTTAATTTCTGAAGTGTATTATAATTTTTAGTACTGTCTATTGCCTATTATGTTTAAATATATTTGGCTGCCTTGATTCCTATGTTTGAAGTCTTGGTCTTTTAAGAAATAGATCTGAATTTAAATATTTTGTCAGAAAGTAAGAGGATGAAACCATTAAACCATGTATAAGTTTAAAGTTGCTAGCCATAACTATCTTAAAATGAAATCTAGAAGGAAACATCCTATGATTGAACAACCCCTAATCCTTTTCTTGCAAATACGTGATAGTCAACCCAGTTCACTGAGATGACTTCGTCTCATGATTTTGAACATATAGTTCCATCACAGGGCTCACATAAAGCTTCTCTTAGCATTAATAGTTATTTCATGCTTATAGTGAAGGAAAAGTACAAAACCACCTCCTTTTCCTTTCCATGGCTCAGTCAAAAAAAACCTACAGTTCACACTGAATATGAGTGGTCTTACTTCACCTCTCAGAGGAGGTACAGTGGCTAAGAAAGGTTCATGTTTTCTGAGGTTATAATAATTGTGTTAAGCATGTTTTCAGGGACCAGTGAGACATTGCTATGTCAGAGGAGCTCCAAATGGAATCACATCTGTGAAAACCTAACAAAGGAGTGTTGTGAGAAGGTAGTTATGGTCTTTTGAGATCCTTAGTCACTACAGTTTTGGTGACTTTGGTGAGCATCTCTCTGGCTCAGCAGCTACAGCTTTCCTTCAGCAAGGTGTCCCTGAGGGGGAACTTGTATGGCTATGCAATGATTATCTTTAGGCCCCTTTCACAGGGGAACAGCTTGTGCTTAGATAATTAGCAAAACATGTTTGTCATTATCTTCTCCCTCTCTACGAGAAATTTGGGTAAATATAGCTTCCTTTTCCATTCTATGCCTCTCCCATGATCTTTTTTTTTTAATTGCATTTTAGGTTTGGGGTACATGTGAAGAACATGCAAGATTGTTGCATAGGTACACACATGGCAGTGTGATTTGCTGCCTTCCTCCCCATCACCTATATCTGGCATTTCTCCCCATGCTATCTCTCCCCAACTCCCCACCACCCTCTGTCCCTCCCCTTTTTCCCCGACAGACCCCAGTGTGTGATGCTCCCCTCCCTGTGTCCATATGTTCTCATTGTTCGACACCCGCCTATGAGTAAGAACATGTGGTGTTTGATTTTCTGTTCTTGTGTCAGTTTGCTGAGAATGATGGTTTCCAGGTTCATCCATGTTCCTACAAAGGACACGAACTCATCGTTTTTGATGGCTGCATAATATTCCATGGTGTATATGTGCCACATTTTCCCTGTCCAGTCTATCATCGATGGGCATTTGAGTTGGTTCCAGGTCTTTGCTATTGTAAACTGTGCTGCAATAAACATTCGTGTGCATGTGTCCTTATAGTAGAATGATTTATAATCCTTTGGATATATATACCCAGTAATGGGATTGCTGGGTCAAATGGAATTTCTATTTCTAGGTCCTTGAGGAATTGCCACACTGTCTTCCACAATGGTTGAACTAATTTACACTCCCACCAACAGTGTAAAAGGGTATTCACATAGGAAAGGAGGAAGTCAAATTATCTCTATTTGCAGACGACATGATTGTATATCTAGAAGACCCCATCGTCTCAGTCCAAAATTTCCTGAAACTGATAAGCAACTCCAGCAAAGTCTCAGGATACAAAATCAGTGTGCAAAAATCACAAGCATTCCTATACACCAATGACAGACTTAAAGACAGCCAAATCAAGAACCAACTGCCGTTCACAATTGCTACAAAGAGAATAAAATACCTAGGAATACAATTCCCATAATCTTAAAGCTTAAACAGTTGACAGTTACTGGTAGGGTTTGAGAAGCATTGGTATCAATACTGATTTAAAGAAGGTATGTGTTTTAAAATGGGGACAGTTGCATCTCTGCATTTGTTAATGCTATACTTTCTTGAACAGTATTTGTCTGGAACAGAAAACTAGCACTCGTTTAAGGTCAGGTTTTGTGTCAGCTTTAAAATGAAGCAGATGAGCCTATATGAAGTAAACTGAGCTCTAGCTTGTGTATTCATTTAGGAAAAAAGGAGCCTTTTGTGGAATTTAGAGCTTTGGTTTTAAGTGACTGAAGCTACAATAAATTTGAATTCCTAAATCACCCCATCACTGCATGTAGCTGTGATTTGAGTTCATTCATTCATTTAAAATGTATATTCTGTGCTAGAAAATGTTCTTAGTTGTGGGTTCCATAAGTGAATGAAACAGATACATCTTTTGACTCATGGAACTTCCATACTTTTGGGAAGAGACAGACAGTAAACAAGAAGAACAAGTAAATATGTAGGATAATTTTACATAATGAAAAATGCTAAATTGAAAATAAAGCAGGGTAATGTGGAGGAGGTACAGGAAAACTATTTTAGGTAAGAGGGTTAGCTAGTGAGGAGAGGATCTGGAGAGAGAGCTTTCAAGGCTGAGCAAAAAGCAAGAGTAGAGGCCTGAGGCAGAAGTGAAGATGGTGTATTCAAAAAACAGGAAAAAAATGTCATAAGTGGCTGGAGCAAATGTAGCAGGTGTGCAGCGGTAGATAAGGTCCGGAAAATATGCAGGAGGACCTTTTTATTTTATTCTAAGTACAGTGAGATACTACTTTAGGATTTTTACCTGGAGAGTTGTATGCTCTGATTTGCATTTTAAAAAGCTCACTGGAGATGCAATGTGATAGGATGGAGGAATTTGCCAATGTTCTGGATCATCTGGTGTTATTCCTATATTAAGTACTGTGTGATTACCCCGGTGCATTAAAATGAGAGCTCACAGACCCGTAAGAGCTCATTTCTCAATGTGTTAGCCATAGCCATTAAGACCTTATTACTATCAGCAAAGGAAGTTGTTTTGTGCCATAGAAATATTGTAAGAAAGAAAAAGAGTTTCATAGTTAAAAGGTCATCCATGTACTGTTAATTATATTACATTATTAATTAGTAAATATTATTGAAATATTTAATGCACTAGAAGTGGGTGTAGGCCACCGAGAGGAGTGAGATTGAATTTTTGAGTAATTATATCTGCACCTGTGGTCCTTTTGATGTTACTGTTGGCTAACATCAGGCATGCCACCTGGTTAATGACACATGACTCATGAAACCTTCACTGGAGGCCTTGCTAGAGGAATGGTGACAAGAAACCTTCTTAGTTTTTATGGTTCAGAAAGGAGCATCAGGATGTGTAGGAACAGGACAGAACAGCCAAAAAAGGAGTTCTATGCCACATTCTTACCTGCCCCTATGAAAGAATTGAACTCCAGTAGCACTGCATCCCTGTATTCGATATTTAACAAAGAAATTGTAGCTATTACATATCTTAAGAAACTGGCAATTTTACATTTGATATCACTTCTTTTCTCTTTTCAATATGTATCATTCTGCCAGTATGCCAATACCAGGAATACACCAATAATATATGTCAGAGAACAGATAGCATACCGTCAACAATAATCTGTGATGGTGGTATACTCTCACATCACAAGTTACATACGTCTGACAAAGTCTTCATGAAAGAAATGAGTATTTTTTTTGGAAGTGGCAAATTGTTACAAAACCAGAAAACAGCAATACCTTGTGATGAACACTCTTGAGAGTACAGTTTTAAAAACTTTATAGTAATTGTAAATATATACATGAATCATTCTTTATTTTTTTTCTTTTTGAGACAGAGTCTCACTCTATTGCCCAGGCTGGAGTACAGTGGCATAATCTTGGCTCACTGCAGCCTCTACATCCTGGGCTTAAATATCTTCCCATCTCAGCCTCCCAAGTAGTGGGGACTACAGGTGTGCACCACCTGCCCAGCTAATTGTGTGTGTGTGTGTGTGTGTGTGTGTGTGTGTGTGTGTGTATTTATATGTATATATATATATAGAAATTTTTTTTTTTGGAAGGATGCACTTTTGCCAGGTTGCCCAGGGTGGTCTTGAATTCCTGGGCTCAAGCAATCCACCTGCCTCGGCCTCCCAAAGTGCTGGGATTACAAGCGTGAGCCACTATGCCCAGCCCATGGAATCATTCTTTACTTACTATAGTAACATGTTATTATCCACAATATTTTTTAAGACTTTAGAATTTTCTGATTCAAAATACACAACAATGCTGTCAAATTTAAACAAAGCAAAAATGAACAACATAAAATGTGAAAATTCTTAAATTTGAATCCTTCAAAGTAGCTGCCATTAGCAGTTTGTTGTTGAGTCTAATGGACTTTTCTGATACATGAATACTTATATATTTATATATAAATAATAATAAATGGGATTGTATTGTTCCAAAATTTGATTTTTTTTAACCTAACAATATCATGGATACGTACCTTATTCTTAAAGGCCATATAGTATATATGAATCATATTTTATTAAAAGTCTTCTATGACTAGATATGAGTTATTTTCAATTCTCTGCTGTACAAATAAGCCTTTGAGAAGTACCCTTGTTGTAATTTTTCTCCATTCTTTCAGGAGTATTTCTGGAGGAGAAATTTTTATAAGTGGAATTGCTGGATTACTGTGTATTGCAAATTTAATTACCTTCCCAAAAGATTATAGGAGTTGTGTCCTAGATCTCTTAAACACTTCATTAAATCCCCCCCCTCCACTGCTAAGATACTATTTGTCAGTCAGATTTGAGTTTATTCTTTATATTTCACTCCACTAAAAGCTTAGCAACTCAAAATGAAAAGAATCTCAGTATCTAGCATTTGCCTCCCAACTCACTTTGGGGGCTTATGTCAGAAGCTTAAAGTATAGAAATAAAAACTGGGTTTATTTTCCTGGTCTAATTCGATGTCTGAGCTGGCTAATCACTCATATTCTGAAGTAAGGAGGTGAAAAGTGCAGTGGCCATAGACTTGGCCACCTGTCTGTTTCTTCTTGCTTTGACTGAAGATGTTGCTGTTTCCATCTTTGAGAGGGCTTTTCAGGCTCTGTGGGAATTTCCTTGGCAACCAAAAAATGGCTTCATCTCAAGAGCCCTTCTTGGTGGTCAGCATTTGGAACAAAAGAAAAATTGCAAAAGGAGTTGGACAAGTGTTCCCTTTGAACATTATTCAACACATTTGCAGCTTGGAGCTACATTTCCTTCCTTTCCTTTCCCCAACCCCCCAAGAGAATTTTAAGTGAACATACATCTAGACTGTACAGTTAGTTAAATAAAAAGTTTATATCTTATCTGGAGTGCTGTATTAGGAGCTTTGAAGGAGTGTTGTTAACTGAAATGGCTAATAAGAAGATGAGCCAACACTTTTTTTTTTTTTTTTTTACATGTTGGGTCATATTTGTAGATTCTACTGCTCCCCAATTTCCCTCTCAGTTGGGAATCTCTGCAGAGTAAATTTATGAGGAGGACACACCATGGGAGGAAGCTTTTCCTGTTCTTTAGAAAGAGAAGAACTTCTCACTGTTCCCAGCTCACTTGTCTGATTGATCCAGTGGCTAGTTGATTTTGTATGCATCAGCAGAATCTCATGACTTTATCAGTCACCAGCAGAGCTTCCTGATTTCTCCATGCTATGTTGTTACCCACCAATGGGTTGGTTTCACTCCCTAGAACTGAACTGAAATAAAAACAGCAATTCTTTTTTTTTTTTGCCACCATGTTAAAAGGGCAGCAGTAATGTTTTCTATAGTCTGAAAGCCAGTGGTTAATCATGTCAAGATGACATTCCTACCTAATCAATGTTCCATGCATACACATATAAGAGGGTAGGAAGTAACTGAGTCATTGCATAGGGAGTGATTATAAGCTTTGGACCTCAAAATTATCTGTACTGTTGATCACTCGGTAGCTCTATCTGATAGTATTGAGTCTATTTCTATGTAAGCAATAATTAACAACTGGCATAGATTGGACACCTACTTACAACTAATGCTTTGGGGTTGGTAATGTCAACTCTATTTTACATATTGGCAAACTTGAGGCATGACGAGATTAAGTAACTTCCCTAAAGTTAAATAGCATTTAAGTGGTAGAGCTGCATTCTGATCCTAGCGTCTCTGCTCTTAGTGAGTATAATGAGTTCTGCCTAGTTGGATTAGGGTCTTTTTAGGTCCCTGAAAGCCACAGTGGAACAGACAGATGTTCAATCAATGTTTCTGGCCTTTGGTTTGTCTTTGAGGGACACATCATGCTGAATAAGCTAATTACCAGAATTACTATTAAAAATGAATAATTAAAAAAATTTTAAGGGTCTTATGGTGACTGCATGGATGTTTCTGTTGCCACAGTGATTAAAATACTCAATGTTATGTGCTGATACTGTAGATGTGATTGGTGGAGGTCAGTGAAAAAGACTGATGTAATAAAAAAAGTATAATATATGATCTCAGATTGTGAGCTTTTATCTTAGCTGATTATTCACACCAAATAAACTGTGGTGCTGACAGTAAAGTGTGGCTAGACTTCAGTGAAAGACACAACTCTGTGCTGAAGCCATCAATCAAAGAGAAACCAGGGACTTTAGAAGCATCTTTCCATTCTAGAGAATAAAAATAACAGAAGAAAAGAGTTTTAACCAAATAAAACATTCTTCCTTGGATAAAAGGTTAGATAAGAGATGAGAGAAATAAATTGGAATGCAACTATCTAGAGTTTAACAATACAAGTAAAAGGCTTAGTTCATCTAATAAATGGGAAATATTAAAGCTTTTAGAATTATTTGAAATAATGGCCTAAAACTTTCCAAATTTGAGGAAATACAGCATTTCAATGTTAATTTTTTTTGTAGTTAGTGTCATGTGTAGAATTAGGAAAAGTAGATTAGCTAGTTGACTTGCCCACAGACCACAGTGAATAGAAAGTTACAACACACTTGACTTACAGATCTTCACTTGTGCTTTGCTAAATCCTAAGGTTCTTTGACTTCAAGGCTGTTAAGTATTCATTTTCACTATATATAGAGTCAACTCTAGTTCATTTAGTCTGATAAATACACATCATTATAACCTTAAAATTTTTTTCCGGTAAGATGAAAAAGTGGTTATTATTGAACTTTTTTATTAGTCTGATCGTAGGAGCAGCTTTGAAGACTTAACCATGGTAAACCTTAACTCTTCTGAACTTCAGTTTTCTGATTTATAATACAGATATTATACTTCAGTCTGAACTGCTTTTTCTACTGAGTTGTTTTGTGAAAAGGAAAATACTTAATACACTTCAAAATGTTATACAAATCTTTGTCGTCATTGCCATTTTCATTATTTAAATGGGCTACTGCTTTTTTAGTTTTGATTTTGTTTTGCAGTAAGATTTGGTGGGATGAAAGTCCATTTCGTTTAGATATCATTCCTTATTTTTAAAATTTGCATTGTTAATTTGGCTCTTTGGAGTTCATGCTCTTAACTTCTGCACTATACTGCTCTATCCACACTCTAATGAAATGTATGCCTGATTGTTATTCCGCGAATGTTATTGCATTCACATTACTGTTGGACCCAAATTTCTCTTTTTCTCTCTACTTTTCCAAGTCTTACCTTTACTACAAAACTTGTCAAGTGGTGCTTTTCCTTATATCCATCCTTGACTATTCCAGCTGATATTAATTACTCTTGTCTTGAATTTCTAATACTATCTAGTACTTATTATTTTCATCGCTGATATGGTTTGGCTGTGTCCTCACTCAAATCTCAATTTGCATTGTATCTCTCAGAATTCCCACATGTTATGAGAGAGACCCTGCTGGAGGTAATTGAATCATGGGGCCAGTCTTTCCCTTGCTATTCTCATGATAATGAATAAGTCTCACAAGAGCTGATGGGTTTGTCAGGGGTGTCTGCTTTTGCTTCTTCCTCATTTTCTTTTGCTGCCACCATGTAAGAAGTGTGTTTTGCCTCCAGCCATGATTCTGAGGCCTCCCAGCTATGTGGAACTGAAAGTCCAATTAAATCTCTTTTTCTTCCCAGTCTTGGGTGTGTCTTTACAGCAGCGTGAAAATGGACTAATATAATATAATAAACTGGTACCAGAAGTGGGGTGTTGCTGATAGTAACAGGCAGAGGTTGGAACAGTTTGGAGGGCTCAGGAGGAGACAGGAAAATGTGGGAATGTTTGGAACCTTATAGGGACTTGTTGAATGGCATTGACAAAAATGCTGATAGTGATATGAACAATAAGGTCCAGGCTGAGGTGGTCTCAGTTGAAGATGTGTAACTTGTTAGGAACTGGCGCAAAGGTTACTCTTGTTACATTTTAGCAAAAAGACTGGAGGCATTTTGCCCCTGCCCTAGAAGTTTGTGGAACTTTGAACTTGAGAGAGGTGATTTAGGGTATCTGGCAGAAAAACTTTCTAAGCAGCAAAGCATTCAAAAGCTGACTTGGGTGCTGTTAAAAGCATTCCATTTTTAAAGGGAAACAGAGCATAAACGTTCAGAAAATTTGCAGCCTGATGATGAAGTAGAATAGAAAAACACAGTTTCTGAGGAGAAATTCAAGCCAGCTGCAGAAATTTGTATGAGTAGCAAGGAGCCTAATGTTAATCCTGAAGACCATGGGAAAATGTCTCCAGACCATGTCAGAAACCTTCACAGTAGCCCTTCCCATCACAGGCCCAGAGGCCCAGTAGGAAAAAGTGGTTTTATGGGCCAGGCCCAGGGTCCCCGTGCTGTGTGTGCCTAGGGACTTGGTACCTTGTGTCCCAGATGCTCCAGCTGTGGCTGAAAGGGGCCCAGGTAGAGCTCAGGCTGGCTTCAGAGGGTGGAAGCCCAAGCCTTGGCAGCTTCCACATGGTGTTGAGCCTGCGGGGTGCACAGAAGTAAGAATTGAAGTTTGGGAACCTCTGCTTAGATGTCAGATGTATGGAAATGCTTGCATGCCCAGGCAAAGGTTTGCTGCAGGGGTGGGGCCCTCATGGAGAACCTCTGCTAGGGCAGTGCAGAAGGGAAATGTGGGGTGGAGACCCAGAATGGTAAATCCACTGGCAGCTTACACTGTGTGCTGGAAAAGCTGCAGACACTCAACAGCAGCCCATGATAGCAGCCAGGAGGGAGGCTGTACCCTGCAAAGCCACAGGTGGAGCTGCCGAAGACCATGGGAACCCACCTTTGCATCAGTGTGACCTGTATGTGAAAACTGAAGTCAAGAGGAGATGATTTTTGAGCTTTAAAATTTGCCCCACTGGATTTTGGACTTGCATGGGCACTGTAACCCCTTTGTTTGGCCAGTTTCTCATATTTAGGAAGTAACTAGCTTGCTTTTGATTTTACAGGCTCATAGGTAGAAGGGACTTGCCTTGTCTCAGATGAAACTTTGGACTGTGGACTTTTGGGTTAATGCTGAAATGAATTAAAATTTTGGAGGACTGTTGGGAATACATTTTTCAGTTTTGGAGAAGTTCAAGAGAAAGGCATTTGGAAAATAGAACATTGGTGTGGTTTTTTTCTTTTTGTTTTTATTTTGGAATAGGTATGAATTTAGAATGATTCCCCATTAATTAGTTTCATAATTTACAGGCAAATTTTATATTGGTGGTATTCTCTTCCTCTCTCCTTTCTTGAAAATAACAAGCCACTAGCCAGCCTGTGGTAGTGCACTAATAATTATTTTTACATTGATATAAACCATTGTGATTTTTTTAAGCTGAGACTGTAGAAAGCTGACAAAGCACTGTGGGCACATACAGCAAATGTAAGACAGGCTTTTGTGCTGAAGGAGTGTATGGGAAGTGGCACTCATGGCTTATAACCATTTGATGACTACCTGTTGCCCTTATGATAAAGCCCAGAATCCTTGGCATGACCTTCCAAGACCTGCATTATCCTGCCTAGTATCCAAAGCTGATGTGCCAGGTTTTCTCCCTTCTTGACTTTACTCCAGCCAGTTTCACTAACATACCAGTCTCCTTCCTGCCTTTGGGTCTTTGGACATGCTGCTTTTGTTCACTGAAATGCTCTTCTTTTGTTCAGGCAACTGGTGTTCGCCCATTATTTCTCTGTAAATGTCAACTTTTCAGGGAAGTTTTCTATGACACGCCCCCACCCCCAGTCTTGGCTAGGGTCTGCTGTTATAAGTTCTTACTGCACATTACACTTTTCTACCATAACACCTACCACAACTGTCATCAAATAGTTGCTTATTTTAATTTTTGGCTAAGTATTTTGTCTTCACAAATAGGCCATTTACTTCACAATTGGAGAAATGATGTTGAGCAATCTATAGTTCATGGACGATAGCCTGCCAGTAATTTGGTTTTGTATGGCTGGCAAACTCAGCATGGTTACAGCTTTAAAGAGCTCTTAAAAAAAAAAAAATGACAGATACTATATGTTTCCCATAAAGTCTAAAATATTTACTGTTTGGTCTTTCACAGAAAAAGTTTGCCAATCTGTGGTCTAAGTTGTTGCGATAATATGTTAGAGTAGAAGAATGTAAGTGTATTTATTTACTATGTTTTCTTTTCTGAGCAGAGCACTTCTTTGTAGTGTGGCATCTATAGGGCCTAGTGATGTTGCTGTGAGTACTTTGACAGACTGAGGGCTGCATGAACACAGAGGGTTCTTAGCTTGGATAAACAACTGTACTCGAAGTGTGTTGATCAATAGCCAGTGTAAAAGTGAAAGAGGTTTCTAATGCCATGGCACTTTTTAGCTTGTATCGCTCTGCTAAACAAATTTATTAGCAATTTAGATTAAGATGCAATACATTATTATGAGATTTTCAAATGACACAAAACTGACAAAGTTAGCCATCTAAAAATTAAGTAATATAATTAAGATGGAGAATGATCTTCGACAGGCTTAAACCACAGGAATTTCACAAGAATAAGATAAACCATATAAGTTTTAAATCTGAAGTGAATGAGAACATGAAAAATTGCTACTATATTTGGAAGACAGTTTATGACTTTCAGCAAACTCTTCAAAGGTGTCCAATATTCAGAAATAGTTGAGGGAGACGTAGTTACAGTAACAGTATAGTGAGATACCTGGACACTAACCTAAGCAGATTAATAGAAGTAACTCATTCAAAACTTTTAGAGATGAGAAGGCTTAAAGGGTATAAGGCTCATGAAAGTTGCCTTCCAGTGAGAGAGAATAGATTTATTGTTTTTTCTTCAGATATAAAATTGCAATAACAGATTTGTAGAAGTAGATTTTATTTCAATATAAGGATGAATTATATAGGAAATTGAGTTTTGTCACTAATGTATATATGTGCTTTTAAAGTCCTTTTTTGCACTTAAATGCTACAGTAGGTATCAGGACTACAAAAATGAACAGCGCACAATCCCTGCTCTCTAGGAGATCTCATTACAGACTGTGAGATGAATCGGTAAGTAATGTAGGATGTTAGATGTCCTAGCACAGAGAAGGAAGTATGAATTTTGTCAGGAACTGTGGAGTGGGCAGAGGTGACTTTGGACTAACTCTTGAGTTGATGCTCCTTCTTTCACAGTAATGTTCCAGAAGAAACAAATGACCATATGTTAGGAATGTATTCATTGAGTGGGGTATCATAAACTAGTCAGTCTTTAAATAATTTGAAGACTTTGTGATTTATTGAATGTCAAATGGCCCACAGCACCTAGGAATTCAAAAATAAGAAACTGACTTTGGGCTGGACCTTAGAACAAAGGAGTGAGGGGATCTCAGGTCAATATGTCAGTTAAGTAACCGTAACCTACTGGTGGCTTAGTCAGAAACCCCAATATACAGATGAAGAACCTCTTGGCCAAACTTCCGTATAGTTGTTGCCTGCTTTTGTGTCAGAGTCTTACTTTCCTCTTGATTCCTTTTTTCTGTTTCTTCCGCATTTTTATTGTTCTAATTTGGTGCATGTTCTGAGACCTCCGTGAAGGGTATGTTAAAAAAATCTGCTAAATAAATAATAGCGTGACTACTACTGATTTAATTATAGCTATACAGCTGCCTGTTTGAAGTGTTCTGCTGGGGTGTATGTTCTCTTGTGTATCTCAGCCCTGGAAGGACCTGGTTTAAATGTTTCCCAGCTCATCTTATTGAATTCTCAAAGAACTACTAGCAGTCATTTGGAAGTCAATAGATTGCGTGTTTTACCTCAACTGTCTTTCTGCAAATGGATGTTTTATTGAAAATTTCTTTTTAGATCCCAAGTAATCAGATATTAAAGCACTCATCCAGACAGGTCTTAAGAGCAATGTCTACTTGTCAGTTTTACAGGCTGATTTTTGTCATTGTATTTGATGTGCTAAGTGAAAAGTACTACTGCATTTAAGCAAGAACCCTCCCTCAATGGCTTTTTTGAAAAAAAAAAAAACAAAAAACAAAGAAAAGTTTTTTAGTGGATGATTCTTTTAATTGTTTTCTGTCCCAGTGGTATGGTGGTAGCAGAAATGGAGGAGGACTTGGGAAAGGGCGCCTGCTACTGTCCTCAGAGTATAACCTTGAACATGTATTTAGCTTCTCTGGTCCTCAGGAGGGCCAAGACTGAACCCTTTGAGGTCTCTTCCAGTTCCAAAATTCAGTGATTCAGAATTAGCTGGGGGACATGCTCTTGCCAGTGAAATGCATCTGGAGGAGACGGGTGGTTGTTCCTTTTCCCACTGTGGTAGTCTATGTAACTCTTCCCTCTTGCGCTTAGCCCAAATTTCCCATTTCTTGAGCCACAAAAATCTTTCAATATGAACTCTGTTTAGAGGTCAAAGCCTCATAGAGTAACAGAGCTGTAGCCATTCTTATGTACTTTTTCAGTGCACGGACTGTCTAATGCAGTGGTTCTTAAACTTTTCTCATGTCAAGGATCCACTTGAGCTTATGATGAAACCGTGGATGCTTTCACCAGAAAAATACACAATAAATATGGAGGGCAAAAGGTTGCGTGTAATTTTCAGGTGCCCATGCACTTCCTGGATCCCCATCCGCCAGCCTTAAGAACCATTGCTCTGTGCTTCTGTAGGAGCCCTGGCTTCTCTTTTTGTTCTGAGTGAAGGGAACTTCAGGTGAGGTTGAGAACAGTGAAGTAGAGGGCCTAAGGCCCGAAGCACCAGCCTGAGCTTTAAATGGTGCCAAGAGCAGAGCTTTGTTGGGTTCATAAAGTACACCGGGGGTGAAGCAAGGGTGGGAGAAGCAATGGAAAGTGTTTTTTTCAGTTTCTGCACAGGATAGGCATTCTGTATAAGTGTTTGTCAATCCATTAACCTTTATTTATTATTTTCAAACTATTAACTTGTATCTCTTAGTTACCTACATTACCTCTGATTATTCTACCCTTTACCATGCATGCCTTGAACTTTTTAAGAGAGAAGTCGATGTTTTTTATTAGTTACCCCAATTGGGGTATATGCAGAAGACAATGCACATGAAATGATTCACTTTAAACTATATTTTTATTTTTCTTGAAGACACTAGCCCCACATGTTTTTTTAAATTTGTTTATTTATTTTGACTTCATATGGTTGTTCCTTCCATAAGCTTTCTTTCCTAATGGCAGCTGGAGTTTGTGGGGCAGGAAGAATAAAAGAAACCCTATGTTTAGGATCTTTCTTTTGGGGTAGGAGAGGGAAGACTATTAACAGATATTGCTTTTTAGATAACAATAGGTAGGGCAAAAGTTAGAAATAAAGCATTTCATTTTAAAACGAAGTGTTCCTGCTGAAAACAGTCATTCAAGGACAAGGGTGTCATTCTGAGGGAACGTAGATAATTAAAATCGGTACAATTATCCTGAGGAATTATATTTGTTTTACAGTGTAGTTGCACTGAACCACCCACGCTCACCTCAGCCTTCAGGTCATTTTGCAGCTTTAGCATGGGAGGTTCTCTGCAACCTTCCCAAGCTAAAATGCATGCATCTTATACACTTGGTAGAATGAACTTTCTTAGGGAGGTACTTTATGGATGATATGTTTTTAAGTCTATGATACAAACTGATAAAAGAAATTTCTTCTTAAAGTTCAAATGATTGTATATCTGAATTAAATGTGGTGGCAATCTAGCTGTATTTCACTTTATTCCCTTGCGAGAGAAAAATTTCATTTTTGCCAATCACTTCTTCCCATCTTTCTAAGATTATATTAGAACTCTAATGTGATTATAGTTATTGGTACCATTTATTGACTATTTCAGGTACTGTGCTAGGAGCACTTACCTATATCATGTTGTGTATTATCCTCAACCCTACTTTACAGATGAGTATGCTAAATGTAGAAGATAACTTTGTGGTCTTCTCAGCAACTGTGGCATAGGTTAAACGTTAAAAAATTTAGGGCACAGATACTTTTAATGCACAGCTGAATTTTCAGTGATATACCTGTGAATCACCAGTATTGGTGAAATGTTTGCTTTTAATGCCGGAGAGCACTAAGCATTTGAAGAAATCAAGTTTTGTGTTGTATGTCATGCTGGATTCTCCTACTCTGTCACTCCCTTTATCCGGGCATTCAACGAGTCCCAAATATTTTGTCTTTTAATTTTTCTCAAATCTGTCTTCAACATTCAGGTCCCACCGGTGCTTTCTTGATTCAGGGCCCCATAATGTTCCTCCATTTAATATATTTATTGAGGGACCTATTACCTGCTCAGCATTGGGCATAAACACTTTCAAACGTCACCTCATTTACTCTTCTTAATGCCACAAAGTAATCATTTATTATTCTCATTATACAGATAAGGAAACTCACTTTAAAGAAATGAAGTCATTTGTCCAACGTTCTTCTGCTAATAAATGGAAGAACTGAGATTTGCTTCCAGCTCTGTCTAATTCCAAAGCTCATTCTTCTTTTCTCTACTTGAATTTAGAATTCTGGATAACAATTAGCAAGCTTAGCATGGTGAAGCCTGGACTCTGGAGACAGCCAGCCTTTGGTTTGAATCTTTGTTCTGCCTTTTCTAGTTTTGTGATGTTAGTTTTACATAGCAGTTCCCTATTATTTGAGTGAGGCATGTTCCAAAACCCCCAGTGGATGTCTAAAACTGGACAGTACCAAACCTTACATATATTGTGATTTTTCTTATTGATGCATACCTATGATAAAGTTGAATTAACAAATGAGGAACAGTGTGAGAGTCACAACAATCATTACTAATAAAACAAATACAACAACATTCTGTAATAAAAGTTATGTGAATGTGCGCTCACTCTTGCTGTCTCAAAAAACATCTTATTATACTGTATGTATTTACCTATCTTCAGACCCTGGTTGACCATAAGTAACTGAAACTGTAAAAGTGAAACCTTAGATAAGGGGGAGTTTCTAAATGTTACTTTCTTCTTGGGCATATGGAGACCACAGTAATAACTTACTTATAGAAATGTGGTGAGAATTTAGTAAGATGATGCATACAAAGTTTTTGATCAAGTGGCTGGCCAGAGATGATTGACTTAAAACATTTGGAATCATTATTATTTTACTACTAGTAATTTTAGAATTATTATTGAAGTTCTTTCTGCATCTTGGTAATAACGGTGCCTTTAGAATTAAGATTTACCAATATGAGTTTCAAAATCTTAAATTTGGAAGGAATTCACTGTACAGCTATTCTCCCAAAGAAAGACTCTTTTTCAAAATCTCACTGAGAAATCCTGGACAAGGGTAGGATTTTCAGCCACTTCAGCAGGGAATTTTTTAAAACAATGAATGGTAGGGACCTATGGTCATAGTTTTGGAACCTGTTAAAGCTCTTTGCTTCTTTCCAGAGACCTTTCTGAAGTTGACAACCACCAGATGGAGCACCTTTTTTTTTTTTTTTGAGACCAAGTCTCTCTCTGTCACCCAGTCTGGAGTGCAGTGGGACAATCTCGGCTCATTGCAGCCTCCACTTCCAGGGTTCAAGCGTTTCTCCTGCTTCAGCCTCCCGGGTAGCTGGGATTATAGGTGCACACCACCACACCTGCCTAATTTTTTATATCTGTAGATGAGATGGGGTTTCACCATGTTGGCCAGACTGGTCCCAACCTTGTGAGCTGCCCACTTCGTCCTCCCAAAGTGTGGGGATTACAGGTGTAAGCCACTGCATCCAGCCAAGATGCAGCACCTTTAGTGGAGGTATCAGTGTCCCTGCTTGTTTCTGTGCATGATTTAAAGATGCCAAAACACAGGTGTGAGCACGTGGATTTCATGTGTTTAACAAACATTTATGGAACGCTTACTGTAAGGCCATCGCTTTGTAAGGCAATGAGGAAACAAAGTTGAATAATACATGGTTTCTTTTCATAGGGTACTTTAGACCTGTCTTTAAAGTATTTGTCTAGTAAGAGTCACAGCCAAGTCAGTCAATGAATGCCTGGTGATAAGCACAATTTCAGAGGTAAGGCTAGGGAACGTTAGGGAAGGTGGGAGTAGTCAGGGAAGTTAGCCTTTTTTGAAGGCCTGGCTAAAGATCAGAGGCGTACGTGGAATTTGGCATCTAAAAGGGCCAGGTAGGAAGGGAGGGGGAATGCAGGTAGAGGGACTTTCCACCTCAGGTAGATGAATGAGTATTTCAAGTCTACTTCAGGCATGGAACAAGTGACCATGGAACGAGTGACAGTGGAGTTCATGACACAGCAATGAAAGAGGAAAAGAACTTATTATAAAAGAAAAATTACATAGCTAGCATCTAGAATCTGCAGTTCTTGTTTTTCTTTAAATCATTTTTAAAGTGCTATTGTCTTTATTTGGTCTTATCCTTTCCCTGTCTCTGTCCCATTTTATTTTATGCAGTTAAATATTATTAAATACTTTAAAATGTGCTTATTAAAAATTTTCAAGGTGATCTTTACAGAAACTTAATATTAACACTATTTTTCTGTATAAAAGTCTCGGATATTTCAGGACAATAGCTTCTAAATTTTAGGTAGTAAAATCTATTCCTCAGATATGTAAGGGATTCACAGTAGTGAACATTCAAGTCATGGCCTGGCCGTTTAGTTGTATGAGTTTGGTGAAGACCCTTAAGCTTTTTGAGATTTAATTTTCCTCATTTGTAAGTTGGTGTTGTGATACATTTCTTACAAGCTTGCTGTAAGAATTCCAGTAATATAGTACATATGAAAGTGTTTTAAAAACTATAAGTAGCTATATGCATATTGACCATTTTTTAAAAAAATAATGTGAGACATTAAGAAAATATGACTTGGAGATTTTAACAAGTTGATTTTTAAACTAGAGCAGTACTTGAAATTTCATCCTGTTTAGGAAATTAGAACTAATGGGTTGTACTTAATGTTATATTTAGTTTAATAGCCATTTGTAAATGTGTTACTTTGCAGAATCATTTGCATTAATGGTGGTGAGATGTCTATATTTGGAAGGAAAAATTAGAAAATCAAATTTTGACGCTCAGGATTATTTTCATTTTGAAGTAGTGTTTTTAAGAAATGAAATAAACACAAGTAGAAGAGTATTCAGAAAGTAAAATAATGTAGCCAGAGCCTTTTGGCATCTTGTCTTAATTAATGATTTTATCTGCACTCTTTCATATTTTATACACACTGGAAATCTCAGACTGCATCATAAACATTAAGTTCTAAAAACATTAAAAGTGATTGTCTAAATTTTGGATTCTATGGGCTATCAAGCAATGGTTCTTTTTAGGCCTTTTAGACATTAGGCCAATGGTATGTAAATTTAGCCAATGGAAATATTCTTCTAAATTATACCTTTAAGATAGCCTGATGGGCAGTCAGCATTTCCATTAACAACAAAACAAAAATATGTTTCTAATAATTATTCCAGTGGTTTTCTTTTATCACACCATAATTATCCTATTCCATAAATTAGCCTAATGAACATGTAAATAATATCCTTATTTAACAGAAAAAATTTTAAGATAATTTTTCCTGTGCAGACTTAGAATAAAAGGCAGTGCCTGACTAAGTTCAGAGAACACTGGTTCTTACCCTTTTTCGTCTTCTGCTATTTCCTAGTTGGGCAACCATGCAAATAAGCGAGATTTAGAAATGGAATGTTGAGGTGTGTTTAAGATGATATTTGTCCAGGCTATTCAGGAACACCCAAGCCCTGTCCTCAGCCCAGCAGTCTCTCCAGAAGATCATCAGGGAAATGTGTACACAGAGAAACAAAGGCCAAGGAACCCTTTATTGTTGGCTGAGGCTTTGTCTTCAAACCCAGAAACAAGACACTGATGAACTGTGCAGAGCCTTCTGCTTCATCTTCCTAGCTGTGAAGAGCCTCACAGCAAAGCAGACTGGTTATACTAGGCCTGCTCTTTGTACTTGGAACCCAGATCTGAATCATGGGTCTTCCTTCTCTTCTACGATGAAAAGCCAGAATATAGCTTTCAGTGAGAAAAACTGCTGTCTCTTGTAAACCAAAAAGTATCTAATTCAAGTCTCATTCAATTTAGAAGTTTATTTTGCCAAGATTGAGGACATGCCCATGACAGCCTGAGGAGGTCCTGATGACATATGCCCAAGGTGGTTGGCTATAGCTTGGTTTTATACATTTTAGGGAGACATAAGACATCAATCAATAAATGTAAGATGTACATTGGTTCAGTCCAGAAAGGCGGGACAACTCAAAGTGGGGGTTGGGGAGTGGGGCGGGGAGACAGGTTTTCAGGTCCTAGATGGATTCCAAGATTTTCAGATTGGCAGTTGGTTGAAAGAGTTTATCTAAAGACCTAGAATCTGTAGAAGGGAGTATCTGGATTAAAATAAAGGGTTGTGGAGACCAGGTTTCTTCTTACGCAGATAAAGCCTCCAGGTAGCAGGCTTCCAAGAAAATAGATTATAAATGTTTCTTATTGGACTTAAAAGGGTGCCAGAGGATAAGGGAAAAGACCTGGAAAGGGAAAAGGATTCTCTATAGAATGTTGATTTTCCCCGTAAGAGATAGCTTTGTAGGCCATTTCAAAATATGTCAAAGAAATATATTTTAGGGTAAAATACTTCAATTTCTTTCAGGGCCTGCTTTGTACCATGTGATGCTATGCTAGAGTAAGGCTGGAATTTTTTTATTGCTAGAATAAAACTTTTATATTACTGCAGAAAGTCTTAAGATCTCTGTTTCAATGTTAATGCTGGTCACTTGTATCTGAATTCCAAGAGGAGGAGGGTATAAAGAGGATATCTTACCCCAGGCTTCCCATCCTGGCCTGAACTAGTTTTTCAGGTTAACTTTGGAATGCCCTTGGCTGAGAGGGAGGGGGCCCATTTAGATGGCTGTGGGGCTTAGAATTTTTAGCTTACACTTGATACTTGAAGCCAAACTGGTGTAGGATAATTGTCTTAGAATTCGAGAAGTTCAGATAAGCCCTCTATTTCCCCATGTATGGAATAAGAGGGCTTTGAAGGTGTGGGGAGGGTGAAGATAGAAGCAGCCTTCAATTAACCAAAGAAGCCAATTGTAGGCAATGTACTGGTCTCTAGCCAGCATGCTTTCAGATTCCCAGAGTTTGAGACTGTGTGCTCCACATAGATACATATAGTTCTTGGTAGGTGAAACCTATTTCAGAACTGCCCCAGTGATAAATTTTCACATGGATGTTTTTGATGGCCTATTTTTTCATCCCAGCCCTTGTTAAAGTCTAATTTTAACCTAAGAAAAATATAATTGCTAAGGTTATCTTTTATTTATCTAGAGTAGTGGAATATTAGGATTTGATTACCATTGGAGGTTAAAGGCAGGAATATATCTCCTCGGACATAGCTTGGGTATGGTGTGCACATTCATATAACTTCTAATCTTTATAAAAATCTTTAATATATAAGTTATGGCTGTGAAATATGGTTTTAGTTTTTCACTGTCTTTTATATCATTTAAGGATTTTTTGCCAAGGGAATACTACATATATGCCATATTTGCAGTGAAATAACAGTTTGTTAAGAAATTTATTGTAGTATGTTTTATTAAAGTAAAACACACATATGGGTGTGCTTAGATAGATGCACACATCATGTCTACTTGATGATTTCTCACAATGTGAATATACCTATATAATTGTCACTCAAATTATGAAACATGAGCAGTGTTATATATTTTTTAAATTCATTAATTTCTTCTCTATTATTTTCTTCCTTCTGCTTTCTTTGAATTTAATTTGCTGTTTTCTTATTTTTTGAGGTAATATATTTAGATCATTAGACTTTAGCTTTTCTTTTTGTAACATTGACAGTTAAGGGCATGAATTTTACTGAATGCACATTTTCAGCTGTATTCCTCAAGTTTTGATATGTCATGTGTTCATATTATGACTAATACTGACTTTAACAAGTCAGTGATACATGTTTTAATCTCTAGGACAACTATTTTGTTTATAAATAGATTCCATTGAAATTCCCATCTTGAAATCAATATTTAAAAAATAGGAAGTTATTTCAAAGCCTGTGTCTTGTAACTGCAGTATATAACTCTCCTTTCTTATTTCTAATTTCTACTTTTCCTCACCTTGGGATTCCAGTCAATTGATCTTGTCTTCTATTATGTCTAACAACTTCTGATTAAATGTCAGATATAAAGTATCCATAGTAGAGATAATTTTTTTACTCTAGATGATATTATCTTCTTTCAGAGATGATATCTTTTGCTTTTGGCTGGCATTTGGGTTAGGGGCATGTCACCTTAATATCAACCTGGAATTAAGCTGATTGGAAGCTGAATTTCTGTCTTAATAGAGTTCACCAAGTACATAGGCTCACAACCATCCACACAGAATCTAAATCTTGAGATTCACAGTCTCAGAGACACCCACCATGATAGAGAAATATAGTTGGGCCTATGAAGCAGACTCCGAGTCAACTTATATAACCAGCCACATAGATGATGTCAAGTCTCTTTTTTTTTCTATTTAGTTGTCTTACTATAAGAGAAAGAAGTCAACTTGCCTCCTGTCTTCAAGGCACCCTAATCTTCCCATTAGAATGAAAGTCCCATTGAATTTGTGAAACTCTAATTCATCAGATTGGCCACTTTCCCTGAGGTACAGAGAAGAGGAGTAAATAGGCAGAGGCAGGAACCTGGTAAGATGAGATAACACTTTTCCCCTACCTTAACAGTTAATATTGTTGTTTGCATATGGTAAATGAATAAATTCATACTCAGCATAAATAACCTACTAAGATTCTGTTAGACCTGGGCTCTCCCTTACACTTTTGAGTTTCTTGAATCTTAAGGTTCTACAGTATGTAATTATTTTCTAACACTATTATTTTCAGCACTGCCTAAAAGCCAGTCTCAGTGAGATTAAAATGTAGGGTGACCATAATAATTTTTCTTTAGACCAAGACATTTTTGAGAATGAAAGGAGGTACTATTAGTCATTACACCAGGAGAGTAGGGTAAACTGGGACTGTTAAGAGACAACCAGTAGATATGGTGATCTTACTTTACTATTGATAGAGATGTCTTTTGCAATGGAAGGACACGGAATTGGGTGACCTAAAATGATTTAGAGCTTACCATGTGAGTTTGTTTGAGAAAGAATAAGAGCTGAAAATACCCAAAGACGATGGAAGGGTGAGGGGCAGGGAAAAATTGGTGGAAAGAAGAGAAAATAAGCTAAGAAGAAGAAATGAAAAGAGGAAAGAACGATAAGAATGCCAGAAAGAAGACCTTTGCCTGGGAAAACAGATGAATGTTAGCACGTGGACATGAGGCAGGGTGAATAGAAAACAGGTACAGATTTGAAGATTATAATCATTCTCATGGAGGGGAAAAGGTAAGGTATAGAATGGGGTAACAGCGGGTGCAAGCTTTGTAAAAAGAATGAGAAAATACTCTCAAGTTTAGATGATGTTAAAATATCATTTATAGCAAGGACATTGAAGAGCCTACACGATAACTTTCTAGTAAATTATATTTAAAGGACAAATCGTGAGTATTCCTGGTTATAAATAACACTTTATTATTGGTGCTCTTATTTTAACACATGCAGAAAAATGGCAGAGAAAAAGGAGGTAGAGTTTAAATGTCCATCTAGTGACTGAGTAATACTATAATATCCTGGACCTACAGGTGATGCTGCAGGACTGAGAGTGATGATGAGGAAGCTAGGAGTACATAATATTTTTTAAAAAATTTATTTATTTATGTTTCTTTATCATTCAACTTGAAGGAGTATATAATATTAATCATATGATTATCCCACCCATATAGGAAACCTAAATTATGCTAACTGCTTTCATAGAAGACAGAAGAATCTAAGACCTGAGTTGAGTGTGAAAGACTAAACTTTAAAAATAGCTATATATGATGCATATTACTTGTGTATGAGTAACTTTTCCATCATCACATACAACTGTCATCCCAAGTTAAGCGACCTCTTATGCTAATACTGTGATAACTGGGTTGTTGTTAGAAAACCACTCAGAAAGTTGGAAAGGTTAAAAAAATTATAAGATAAAACATTTATAGCAGAAGGTAAAATGTATACTTCTGAATAACTATAGCATGACTTTACTCTGGAAGGAAGTATACAGGCTAATGTAAAAGGAACCTAGAATGTAACATCTGGATTCACAGAGCTGGTGTTAATAGCCTGGTAAAGACAAAAAGGTCACAAAATCAGTGAACTAGTCAAAGTATTTTTTAATGATTATAGTTCCACAGGCAACTATTTGATATTTACTCGTCTGAAGCCTAGCTTGGCTAAAGAAATTTTTGTTTTTTACTCTGTGTGTTCTTGTAGTTGGCCCTGCATAAAATCCAGGCTGGTTATTTTAAGAAGCAGCTTATGATCTATAAGAAAGAAGTGTTCAACTTTATCTTTGGAATTCAATCCGGATGCATTTGTTTGAGTGATTTCAACCTGATATGAAAGCTATATATTCTATTTTTGTTTTATCTTTTATTATTCTTTATGTTTCCTGGTGTTGTTTACCTTTTGGTTAATCTTTACATTTTTTTTCTTGTATTTTATTATGGTTTACAGTTTATTGTATAAGCCTAGAATTGGTTTTCATACTTTAGCCATTACTTTTTCCTGTATCAGATGTTGTTGGGTTACTTGGAAAAGATAGCATATGTGAATCAGTGTTTGATGAGCCAGAATTATGGGAGAGTTTTAAACTTGACTTAGGGAAGAACCTTCTTTGAACTCTGTTACTAGGTGTGATTGGTGTGTTTTGTGACCTCCCATTGCACAGTATACTTTTCATATAATACTTATGTTTCTTTTTTTAATTGTAGCATTACAGGGTGTATGTTCTCTAGTGTCTTCCTATTACCAGGCTTTGAACATTGTAAGCACCCATATAGTCTGAAGACAATTAAGTACAGTTGAGAGAAGGATTAGATGGAAGATGAGAAAATTTCTGTCCAAAGCAGAATTTGCTAATCTGATTTCATATCATAAGGTGCCTTATCTATTTGCCATTGGGAGATAAAGCATTCCTAGGTATACTAAAGTTTCCAAAAAAAATCTGTCATATAGAAAGTTGTTTAATTTTATTTAACCTGCTGTTTCTCACATTTATCTGACAAACACACTCTTGTATCTGGGCTCTGCAGTAGACAGAAATGTACCTCAAATTAATTGAAGCCCAAAAGGAGATTTAGTGGCTTATGTAACGGGGAAGAATTCTTGGTAGGTTCACAGAACAGACAAGCTGCAGTGTGTCACTGACTGAGACTGGGAACTCAAGAGCCTTTATCTTCATCCATTTTCCTCTTTTGATTCTGATGGTTTCATTTTGGGTGCTGACCTCACTCTTTCCTGGTGTGGACAGTCCTGTTCCCTTTCAACATGATGGGGAACAACCTCAGCTGAAAGGGAACGTGTTGATTTCTACACTTCTAAGTATTGATTTTTCCCAAAGGTTTGGTTCCCTGTAATTGACTCCATCCTGTAGACCAATCACTCTTGTCAGGAGAGGAGTTTACTAAGATTGGCTATATCTAGGTCTTTTGTCCATGTATGTGGCCTCGTTGGGATGTGTAGAACCTACTTCTTTAAGAGAAGATATAGAAAGGATTGTTGGGAAGAGCAGAAATAATAACCAACACTCATCATTCAACAAATATTCATGAACCTTTCTCTCAGCTCCTCAGGCACTCTTCAAGCACTAGGGATATAACACTGAACAAAACAAATGAATATTTCTGCCTTCAGGGAGCTTACATTGCAGTGTAATAAAAGAAAACATTCCAAAAAAATGAATATAGATGATAAGGAAAACAGTATGTGTGATTGCAGTAAGTACAAGGTAGATAAAATAAAGCAGAAGAGTAAGAAGTATCTGTGGGGGAGAAGGGAGTTAAAATTTTAGTGTGTCCAGGGAAAGCCTCTCTGATGAGAAGGTAAGTTAATTAAATATTGGAAGGAAGTGAAGGAGGGAGCCCTGCATACATCCCATTCGGAGGACACAGCAGATATGAAGGACCTGGGGTAAGTGTGCTTGGTGTATCTGAAGGAGGACATAGAGGATATAGAGTGTGGGTATGGAGAAGACCATGGAAGACATGGAGGGTAGAGTGTGAGCAGTAGATTCCAGATTTATCCTTTCAAATCCTAACTTTTGAGTGCATTTTATAGTCTTCTGGTCTGATTTTTAGTGCTGCAGAATCCATTCCTTGATAATATTTATTACAGCTGAATTATGTGCAAAGCATCTGTTCAGTAGGAAAGTAGTATGAAGCAAGGTCAGGGAGCTGATGGGCAACAAGTTAATGCTGGGGTTTGTGGATGTCATGAAGACCTTAGCTTCATTCTTACTGGAATGGAAGCCCAGAGAGAGTTTTGGGCACAGGAGTGGCATGATCGAATTCCTAATTTGCCTGCTCTGCCAGCTTTGGTGAATAGACTTGGGGCAAGGGCAGCAACAGATAATCCAGCCAAGAGGCCAAGGCCATCGTCCAGGAGAGAGATGAGTATAATATGGATAAGGGTGTTTAACAATGAAAGTGGTGAAAAATAGTAGATTCTGGATATATTTTGAATGTAAATCTAACAGGATTTGCTGATGGAATGGATATGGGAGTCTGAGAGAAAGAGAAGAGGTGAATACGATAGCAAAGTTTGTGGCTTGAGCAGTGTGAGAATGGATTTGCCGTTAATTAGACAGGGAAGACTACAGGAGGAGCTGGTTGGGGGTGGGGTGGGCTAGCCAAAGGGCTCAGTTTGACCATGTGAACTTTGAAATGCATATTAGAAATCCAAGTGGAGATGTTATAGGTCTAGGAGTTCAGAAAAGAGGTCCTGGCTGAAGATATAAATGTGTGACATCAGCATATAGATGGTATCTAAGGCATGAAACTTGATGAGATCACCCAGGTAAAGTGTGTTAGATAGAAAAGAGCCAGCCAAAGACTGAGTTCTAGGGGTACTTCAGGCACCACACATTTTTCAGAATAGCTGTTGATTTCTGTTAGCTATTGCCTTAAAATGTATATTTCTCAATTTTGAGTATGGGTATAGGGATTGCAGAACTGGTAAAATGATTTATGGAAGAATATAATCAACTGTGGGATAATCTGCATGTGTTGTGAGTTAGGTAGTTGCTGTGACAAATCCAGTCAGTAGGTTCCGGGTTGAACCTTAAAATCCTCTATTTTTTGGGCATTTTATGGTCTTCTGGTCTGATTTTTAGTGCTACAGAGTCCATTCCTTTATAATATTTATTATAGCTAAATTATGTGCAAAGCAATTGTTTGGTACAATGGAGAATAAACTCTTACCCTTATAAAACTTGGGGAAAAGATACTTTGGCAAAAATGTGATTCAGAAATGAGCACTTATGAAGTTACCAAGGAATTGGGCTGAGATGATCTCTAAATGCTGTTTAGAAAAGGCAGACGTGAGGAAAAGGCAATCTTTGATAAGAAGTGTAGGAGTGTAAGTATATAAAACAGAAGAGGATTATGGTCAGATCGCCTGCCTAACTGGAGCAAGGAGTCTGCTGGAGAAAATGGGAAGTAAAATCAGATTATTAGAGAGTTTTGTATTCTGTGTTAACGAGAACTCTCTCTAGAGAGAGTTTGAGGAATATTATTCTAGAAATGTTATTTTGTATGGGTTTGGGCCACTTGGTCATATTCCACACTCTGCTCTGTGTTATAGGGGATAATTTATAATTGTAACTTCCTTAGGTAATAATAACAATTTTGGCAACTTGACTTTTTTTAGACCCTTCCTATGTCTATTCTTTTCATATCTGTAAGATGTAAAAAGAAATTTTTTAAATATTAGCATTTCTTGAAGGATTAATGGGAGAAACTTTGGAAAATTCCCTACTGCTTAGAAGTGGTTTTGTTTGTAGCATGTAAGATATATACCTTGTCTTTGCTCTTTTTTTTTCTTTTTTCTTTTTCTTGGTTTGCACTAAATTCTTGGCCCTAAGTTCCTTGCCTTTTTGCCTCACAGCTTTCTTCTTATATGAAGTACCAAATTAAAAAAAAAATCTATAAAAATCCTACAGAGAGTGATGGAGCTTAGGGATTAGTTCTCATGCCACTTATTTTCCCTGATTAAGAACTCTGAAATGGAAGCTGAAAATGTTGGTATAACCTTTTTATTAATGGGGAAATGGGGTCATGCCTGCCACCTCCATCTTCACAGCAATCCATTGTAGAAAATGTTAAGTTTTCTGGTTCTTTTGATTTGAGGGGGAGGGACATTTATATTGGATAAGTATGTATCAGAAGTCTGTGTCTTTTGAATGGTCTTCCAAAATTCTTATCTCCATTTTTCCACAATTGTTGAAAAATTTTCCTTAAGCCGTACTGCAGAATAACACCTATAAGCTTTCGAAGTGACTGTGTTAAGCAGCCTTCATTCTCCAAGAAAACCACTTTGTGCCTTCTTTTCTCAAAACCCCACACAAATTCTTCCTCCTCAGCATTAGTGCACTAGTGTTTCACTGCAAAAAGAAATCCTAAGAAGCCTGCATTGTCATCCCACCAAATCTCCCAGTCTTCCAATGGGTACTCCCATTAGTACCCATCTAGTTTGCTTTCCCTGGTTAGGACTGATAAACTCTCTGTGTTCCTATCTAAAGCTAACTTTTCTACCTGTGATGTGCATTGTCCCTTTTCAATAATTTAAAGATGCTTAAACTGCTTCTGCATTTATCCCCTATCTCTCTTGCAGCATTAATCTGTTTCTGCTAGACCATTCTCACTTACATTCCAAAAGTGCTGTAATATCTCCCATTAAAAAAAAGAAATCTGTAAATTTAAGTTCCTTGTAGATTCTGGGTATTAGTCCTTTGTCAGAAGGATAGATCGCAAAAATTTTCTCCCATCATGTATGTTGCCTGTTCACGCTGATGATAGTTTCTTTTGCTGTGCAGAAGCTGTTTAGTTTAATTAGATCTAATTAGTCAATTTTGGCTTTTGTTGCCATTGCTTTTGGTGTTTTAGTCATGAAGTCTTTAGCTGGGAGCCAGGAGGAACTTCTCTAAGACTCAGGGATTATACTTTTAGGTATAAATATTAAATAAGCTCAAATATTGAGATCATAAGGAAAAAATTATGTGTATTGCAACACTGCAGAAATATTTATAACTGCCTAATAGTAGGATGTATAAATTGTGATATATTTATACAATGAAGTAGTATGCAACCCTTCAAATGAATGTAGTAGAGCTACTTTTATCAATGTGGATTTCTCTCAAAAGCATGATGTTGAGTTAAAAAACACAAGGTAAGGAATGATACATTGAGTATGATACTATTTATAAAAAGCTTAAATGCCTGAGAAACAATACTATATCATGTGTATGCCCATACACATGTATAATAAATTTTACACGAAAAGAATAAACACTGGTTTCAGAACTCTCAGAGAAAAGTGAAGGAAGTGGAGTTGGGATGTACTCAACTGCAGTTGTGGGATTTTTCATTAAAAATAAAGATTGAAACAAACATGACATAAGGGTAGAATCTGATAAAGTTGAGTGGTTGATAAACAGGAATTTGTTATTATGTACTCTATTTTGCAGCTACTTTTGAAATTTTTCTCAGGGAAAAGTATAAAACTAAAATAATACAACAGTTTTGAAAATAAAATGATTGTTACCAAAAAACAGTAACAAAAAATCCTCAGACTGGTAGCTTTAAACAACTTTAAAGCTTGAGCTCCTTTTAAATTTCCCAAGTCTTTCAGCACTCTTTTTCAACTTTGTCTTCATAAGATCTGTAATGCCAAGCTGTCCCAGGATACAAGGAATGCTGAGGAATAGTTCTTCATTTATTGCATAAAAGCCCTTAATTATGGTGGAAACTGGATGCACTCTCTTATGATTCTTCAAAATACTTTCTGTTAAATCAGCTACAGATAGGCCAATGGCCCAATTAGTGTAACCTTTCATTTTACCTGTCTCATAGCCACAGGTAATCACTTCTTTGTGGACTTTTCCCCACTGTTCAGGGTCTTTATGAGTTCCTCTATCTGAGTTCAGATCCTCAAAAGGGACGCCAGCATTATTCAGTCCACTCCACACAGGAGCACTTGAGTCCCCATGCTCTTCAAGAATCCACCTATGACAGCTTTCAGAGTGGATATCAAGCCTTTGCCCAATGCAGAAACGGAAACAGGCAATGTCCGGATTACAGCCACTCCCAATAACGTGGTTTTTGGAAAATGCACTCAATTTTCAGGATACTTAAGTTAAAATAGCCACTGGATTAGAAACTACTATCAGTTTGTGGTGGGGGTTGTATTGGGTAGTACAATCATTAATTTAAAAATGAACACATTTCACTGGACTGTATCAAGGTGTGTTTCTCCTTTGCCGGATGTTCACCTGCTGTAATAATGACTAAGCTGGACTTTGCATTGACACTGTTATCTTTGCTGGAAACCATGTTTGGCATTTTTATGAAAGGGCTGACATGTTGAAGATCCGTTGTCTCACCCTTCAATTTGCCTTCGTCAACATCCACAAAGGCAAGTTCATCACCCAAACCTTTTAATAAGGTGCTGAGAGCACAGGTCATGCCAACTGATCCAGTTCCTATAATGGAGATCTTATTGGGATAAGCGGCCTCCTCCAAAGTGAAATTCTTGGCAAGTTCACACTTGACAGTCACCATCTTGGAAATGGGAATGAAGAGCCAACCGCCCCTGAGTGGGATGCATGTGGCCTGGTGGGGACATGGAGCCAGCCCCCTGTGAAGGAAATGAGCTTTGCAGCACCTATTCTCTCGCTGGTGGGCAGGACTCCCACAGCCCAGCTCATGGTCAGTAGCTCATGCAAGAGGCAGATGGAGGAAAGCAGCGCCAGAAATCGCCCTGAGGTACAGAAGAATCCTTGACGGTTTGAAGGCCCCTCGCCCTGTGCTACTGCAGCTGCGCAA
The DNA here is from genome assembly GCA_036589455.1 of Ateles fusciceps. Lineage (NCBI taxonomy): Eukaryota > Metazoa > Chordata > Mammalia > Primates > Atelidae > Ateles > Ateles fusciceps. The sequence goes on from JAZHEH010001615.1 coordinate 625,232, forward strand.
GGCCACTCCCATCTCATGCGGAGCTCACACAGACCTGGCCCCTTAATATGCTATTTTGATTTTACAAATATGTGATAGTTTTTATATCATTAAGACAGTTCTGAAAAAATGGACTGTGATCATGAAGGCTAAAAGTAATTTTAGCTTTGCTTTTCAAAGTGCCATATTTTGTTGCTTAGAGAAGTGCTGTACCTTTGCAATTATTTTTGTCATGGTGCTCAACATACTGGAACTAAATATGATAGATGCAAAGAGAAAGAGATGAGAGATTAATCTCCACTCTGCACTTGGACTTTGTGAGCTTCTTTAAAAAGTTATTATTACAATGTGATAATAAGACTTGTCCTGACTACAAGGTTGCTGTGAGAAAGTCATGGTGAAAAGTCTAGGGAGCTTTAAAAAGAGTATTGTATAGCAAAGACCTGGAAACAGGCCAAATGTCCATCAATGATAGATATATACATCGTGGAATACTATGCAGCCATAAAAATGGTGAGTTCGTGTCCTTTATAGGGACATGAATGAATCTGGAAACCATCATTCTCAGCAAACTGACACAAGAACAGAAAATCAAACACCACATGTTCTCACTCATAGGCAGGTATTGAACAATGAGAACACATGGACACAGAGAGGGGAGCATCACACACTAGGGTCTGTTGTCGGGGGGTGGCTAGGGGAGGGACAGCAGGGGGTGGGAGGTTGGGGAGGGATAACGTGGGGGAGAAACGGGCACATATAGGTGACAGGGAGATGGAGGCAGCAAACCACCTTGCCATGTAAGTACCTGTGCAACAACCCTGCATGATCTGCACATGTACCCCAGAACCTAAAGTACAATAAAAAAAAAAAAGTATTGTAAGTATTTGACAAACTATGCCATTGAGTCAGTGGCAAAATCAAGTCTGATTTTTCCTTCTTCATGAAAATGATGCATTAAAAATTAAAGAAAGAAAATCATAGAAGTCCTCAATTATCTGCTTTTTTTGAAGAAAAGGTAGTCATAGATAAATGAAATAAATTGTTAATTAGTAATGTTTAGATAATCTCAAGTCCTTCTACTCGAACTTTAATAACATTTATTCAAAATCAAATATTGGCCTCTTTCCCCCTATCGCCGTCTCCTTTGTAATTAAAAAGTGGGGACAACCGCGGGTGGGGAGGGTGAGGAGGGATAACATGGGGAGAAATGCTGGATATAGTGTACACCTAAAGCAAAATAAAAAAAAAAGGTGAGGACTATGAAAACAAAAAGGCTTAACCTGTGAATTAAAATGATATTTCTCTTAATATACCGAAATTTTGCCTTATGACTGGTTTAACTACATTTTTTTAAGTTGGTAGGTCTTAATATGTGTTTATTTCTTTATATTAACCAAATAAGAAATTTGATGGAATCTTTTCACTTCTCAACCAGTTCTTTATTATTTGCTATCAAGATGCAGTTTGTTAATACAATAGTTCTATTTCAAAAAAGAAAAGAAATCTATTTTATTCCCTCCTCCCCTAGCTTTCCCGTTTCTCAGTTTTTTTTTTTTTTGGTAGCAACATTTCTCAAAATAATTATCTTTACTCCCTGGTGTCCACTGTAACAGCTCTTGTCAAGATCCCCAGCACCTCCATCTTGCCAAATTCATTGGTCCATTCTTAGCTGCCATCTTACCTGAACCTTCAGCAGCCTGTGATTCAACTGATTTGCTCTCCTTAGTGAGCTGTTTTTTTCACCCGGCTGCTGGTGATGTCCTGGTTTTCCTCTTCTTTTTCAGTGTTCTCTGCCTATCTCTCCTCTTATTCCTATAAAAGTTAGAGTGGCCCAGGACTTAACTCTTACCCCTTTGCTCCATCTACACTCACACCCAGAATTGTGCCATCCTGTCTTATGGTACCAAATACTGTTAACGTGGTGATGTCTCCCAAATTTACGTCTTCCTGCTCTGCTCCATCTTTCTGCTTGGTCTTTCGGTAAGTAATTCCTGCCTAAACCTTCTAAAACTCCTTATTGTGGCCTGTTGTGCCCTGCAATCTGGTTCACCCCTTACCTATGAAACTTCCTTGGCTACTGTTTTCTCTCCTTTGGTCCTTTAGTTTCTACCACGCTTGGCTTCTTACTTTTCCTTTAACTGCCAAACAACTTCTTGTCACAGAGTCTTTGCATTTACCATTCTTTTGGCCTAGAATATTCTTTGCTCTGATTTTTGCATAGCTTGTATCTTTACTCCAGTGTCAAATGTATTTCTTCAGAGGCCTTTCCTGATCACCCTCTATAAAATAGTATCTTTTTTTAACCTGTTTTAACTTAGTGCTTATCAGCACTTTATATTTTATTTTTCCCCTGTGGGAATATGAGTCTAAGAGGGACATGTAATTAGTCTATCCATCCCTGCATCCTTAAGGCTTATAGTATTGCCTGACTTATAGTAGATTTTCAACAAGTTTTTGTTGCGTGAATGAATATATAAATGAATGGAGTTGTATGATACATTGTTTTTTATGTAAACCATGTGATTATTCTGCAATACTTTTGAATCCAAGTAAATGTTTACTATAATAGAATGTTTAAACATAATATAGAAGTGGCCAGCTAGAACATGTTGTATGTAGATTTGTAAAAAGGAATTTCCTGTGAGTGATACCTGGGATGCCTCTTTTGTTCCCCCTCTCTGGAACTAAATTGTGTTTTCTTGGTTCTTCTCATGCAGCTGAAGAATAAGTTCATGAAAAAATTGCCACGTGATGCAGAAGCTTCCAACGTGCTTGTTGGGGGAGGTTGACTTTTTGGATACTCCTTTCATTGCCTTTGTTAGGCTACAGCAGGCTGTCATGCTGGGTGCCCTGACTGAAGTTCCTGTGCCCACGAGGTAAGCTGCTCTCCTACCTGCTGGGGTCTACAATGTGCTAATAGAGTTATCTCCTCCCTCTCAGGCTAGAGAATCAATAGAATGTGGAAATATTTAGTGCAGACACATTGGAGAGGTTTAAGTTGAAATAATGACTGTTTGACTTTTATATTATCAAATTTTTTGGCACTTATATAGTAATAACAATAGCAATTATAATGGTTTATTGGTCAATGCACTAGTTTCTTCTTATGGATTATTCTACTTAATCCTTACAATAATATTTTAAGGGACAAACTATAGTTATCTGGTTTTTACAGATGAAAAACAGTCTAAGAATTTAAGTAATTTGTCCAAGGTCATATAGTTAGTAAATGGTTCAGAGGTCATAGTTGCTTTCATTTACTCTGTGTTTTATCAGAAAATTGGTAGGTTTATACACACATATTATATATGTCAAAATCATCAAGCTGTATACTTAAATTTGCATACTTTGCTGTTATATGTTATGTCGCAAATTTTTATTTTAAAATGAAGTATATTAATGTTATTATAATCACGTACTCATTTCATTGCATAGTACCTGAGAAATCATCTTCATCTGCCTCTGAAACTGAGCTCCGTAAAGTTGGGAAGCTTGACTTGGGAGTGCAATTAGTTGACTGAAGTTCATTTTTCACTTAAATCTGTGCTGCAGAAGAGTTTAAAGAAAACTTGTAGTTTTTAGGTTGACAGAAAATTATCATATGAATAGGACTTTTTTGCAAGGTGGGAGGGGGGGAGTTGTTTCTTTGGGTTGCAGGGCAAAGACAGGTGAATTTCCTTTAGGTTTCCTCCTGTGAGCAGGAAGGGCCGTGAATCCTCCTCAGTGACAGATGTATACTCCTCAGCTCAGATGGTCTGAGCATGATTAACCAACAGTGTAAAGAGGCTCAAGATTTCTTTAGAGCCATTTAGGCGGAAAATTAAGAGCAAATTTCCTCTAGGTCTTTCAGTTCACACATTGCAGGACATTCTTCCTCATCCTACAGGTATTTTTTTTAAACCCATTTTGATATTTCTTAGACACTTAAAATAGGAATGATACATAGAGCTGTTATTGGACAAATAGCAGTGGAAAGGAGATGACCATAGCTTATTTGTTTAACAGGATTATGATGATTTGTGTTTTCTGTAACATAGCATTTTGCTTGAAAATATTCCAGCCGAGCCTTGTGGTTCTATCTGTACAGTCACCTGGCGAACAGCTGACTCAGATAATGGCTGAAGTCCAGCTCTGTGCCCCTATGGCTTTATTTATGTCTCTCTGGCCTAACTTTACTGGGGCTTGAAAGAAAAATAACATGCTGAGAAGTGTTAAGGAAGATTGCTCTTGGCTTTTCATTTTTATTACCATTTTTCTTTAGAAGGTACAAATAAAAAATACTTTAAAAGGCTTTTTATTTAACAATAATATGCATGCATTGAGTAGCAAATCGTGTCCTGCTTATCATTTGCTCCTATCTGGCCCACTGAATTTTTTCTTTTATTCTGGCAGGTAAGACTAGTGTAAAGGTAAAATACAGCATCACTTAAATTAGCAAAAGGAGCCAAGCAATTCAAGACAATGTAATTCAATAATATTTTAAACTATTTCAGGGCAATAATCTGAACAATATATCCTTGCATGTTATCATTTTTCCTGGAAATAGTTTCAACCATTTGCTGTTCTCTGAACCAGTACAAGCTATAATCACTGAGTAGGGAGTGTCATTAGGTTTTTTTGCATAGGTAATGTAGGGCCATTTTATAATGGCTGCATCCTGTGAAATCCAATAAAAGAAATCCCACAAGGAATGTGGTAGCCATTGTGAGGGACAGCATTTACATTTCACGATGTGCTTTAATGTGCATGCTGCTCTGTTGTACTGAGAGAAAACCTGACAAATCTGTGTTTGCATACATCTTTTTATGGTCATTTTTCCTTTTAAAGGTGGAGGAAGGTTATGCTGCTGCTATTATGATTATTACTGTTTCTAATAAACAATATTACTACCATCCGCCTTTTAGGAAGTATGGCTCTAGCAGCTCCCCCTTTCTTGTGTAGAGTTCACAAATTTCACTAATTATTGTTACTTGCTTGGTCTGTTTTAGGCCTCCACTTGTAGCTGATCACTATCAACTGGGCGGATGTCTATCTATGTAGGGGCCCCTCTTGACATTCATGTGAAAGCAAACAAACTGTGTTCTTTGATCTTTGGTGACGTGATAGGATATATTTATGATTTTCCTACTATCTTGCAGGCACTTTGCTTGCTGTCATCTTATGTCTGTCCACAGAGGCCACCACTTACTCATATATACATATATATATCTGTATATATATGTATATATGAGTAAGATGGAGTCTTGTTCTGTCACCTAGACTGGAGTGCAGTGGCATGATTTTGGCTCACTGCAACCTCCGCCTTCCAGGTTCAAGCAATTCTCCTGCCTCAACCTCGTGAGCAGCTGGGATTACAGGTGCACACCACCACACCCAGCTAATTTTTGTATTTTTATGAGAATGGGGTTTCACCAGGCTGGTCTCAAACTCCTGACCTTAAATAATCCACCTGTCTTAGCCTCCTAAAGTGCTGGGATTACAGGCGTGAGTCACTGCACCCAGCCTCATTCATATTTTTTTGTTATGTAGGGGATGAATGTTCTTCTTATACCATTTTACAGTTGAGAGATGAAGGCAAAGGGAAGATTCAGCATCAGTCCTGGGAATAGAACTTTAGATAGATTTCTGAATCTGAGGCAAGAGTTTTAGGGAGAGCCTAGGGAGATTCTAGAATGGATTGGAATAAAATGTTTTAGGGTTCTCTCATAAAGAAGAATAAAACCCTAGTTTGTACTTTTGTGATCTTTGATTTGCACATGTAAGGCAATTGTAAGGTCTAGAGTATTAAAAATTTAGAATGTTTACCCTCTTAGTAGCACTGTAAGATAATATATATGTTACAAATAATTATTTATGTGAAAGTAGAAGTTTGTGGTTAATTGTCAAAACCATTAAGAAAACTATTAGAGGGGTTGGGATGGAGGTCCTGCTAGTTAAATTTTGTCACATCCACCAGTTTAATTGCTAGCTGCTATTAATATTTACTGTGTGTAATACAGTTGGTTATGGTGGGTTTGTGGTCCTCATGAATCCATTATGGAAGCCACAGTTTAGCCACATTTTCCAAAGCTGATAAAGATGAATAATGGGTTATTGAATACGCTGTTGTTTTGAGAGAAGGATATAAAGGATTGGTACATGCTGAGTTTATGCTGGAAATAACTGTGATGTATCAGGAAAGAGGGGGGGTGCACATCTTTCTGAAAACATCAAATGATTTAGGAAGGCTTGTTCCTTTTCTCATATTATGCTGTGTTTCTGCCTGTAATTATTTTGTGAATGTGAGTATAGGCCATTGGTTCTGGACACAGATTGGTTAATACTTCCTTTTGTTGTGGAGAATGCTGGAGGCATCCTCCCCCAGGCATAATTAACTATATGAAAAACTACAAAAAAGGAGAAAAAGGCTTCATGAAGAGCCTTCAGATAACTAGATGCTATTAAAAATTGTAACTCTGACTTATTTCTGAGTGAATAAAAAGAACTTAGTAACATAAATATTTTTTTTTCCTGAGCTGTCAACATAAACTGTGCCCTTGCAGCCACACAAATGTGATGTTTACTCTAATTTGTTAACAAAGAAAAAAGCTTCTGGATAAAAATAACATCTGTCCATTGAGAAAAATCAGCTTGGGTCATGAAAGGAATTTTCAGTACATTATAAAAGCTGAGTTTGGCAGATGTACTTCAATCATAAAAGTTGTAACAGCTTTCGCTTCTTTGAAGTTTAAAGGAGAGAAAACATATTTCAGGCAGAGGGAACTTCAACTTGTTAGATTGTTTTGTGTTCCGTTTTCTCAGATTTCTCATCCTGTTTCAGTAATGCCGTCCAGTTTAGAAGCTTCTTAAGGGTCTCCATTCCTCCAGATGACATTTTTGGCTTGAAGTTATGTTTCTTGCTGCTTACAAATGCTTGGATTCTCTCTATGTGTCATTTTAAGGAGGTAGATTTACTGAATTATTCCTGACTGGAGTAATGTGAAAATTTTAACTGGTATGTCCACCATGATGGTTTGGCACTAGATGTTATTCCTTTAATGAAGAAATATGTTCTTTAAAAAATAAAAATTGCATTACCCAGGAAAGAGAAATAACTACTTTTATATCTGGGTTACTGAACCAATATAATTCTCATATACTGGGTTTATTGCTATCGTTGTAGACAGCATTGATCTCCTGCTTCCTTTCATTCTTTGACTGGTACTATTTAGCAGTGAAAAAAGTAATTATTTTATAGAAAATGTCTGTCCTTATCTTTTAGGATATAACTTGGAGGCTCAATTACTCTGTCAGCTATTGGAATACCCATCGCCTGCCCAAGTTTATGTTTGAGGGCTACTAATGACCGAGAATGTTTTCTCACTAAGAAGATAGTATTTTGGCTTTGTTGCCATATAGTCAACCTGATAATTAACTCATGTCAGTTGATAAATACGCTTCCGTAATATGTGTTTGTAAGCTATAGTCATGATGGAAGTGCTAGAGAGAGGTAGGAAGAGATCCAGAGTGGTTTTGGAAAAGTTTTGGATATGTATTACTGAAAAGTTAATATTTAGATACATGAAGATAATGAAAAAATGGAAGCAAAATAAATCCATTATTTAAAAATGTACTAAGTGAAGGATCCAGGTGTTAGATATTTTCCCTTGTGGCACACCATCTGCCCCTTTTTGCCTAAACCTACACCCTTATTGTCTTGAAAAATGGCCATTTGTAGTCAGGCAAAAGGAATTAAGAAATGTGACTAGTACTTGTGTTTCTTAATAGGATTAAAGCATTATTTTGCTTTCATCATTAAATATTTTTTGTGTATGTTGCACTCAAATCAGTGATCAGTTCCTTTAGAAAAATACATTTTATGGTCCTAAAGAAGCACTTTACAATACTATACATAGTGGCATATAATTAGGAGCCAGCTTCAAAGAACAAAAGTTGTAGTGTCAATTGAACTTCAGTGTTAGAAGAGCTAAAATTTAATTCAAATAATGACTTCCTTCATACTTGAACAGCCTTTGGTGTCTGCTGATTGCTGTCTACTATGGTAACACTTGAAAGTGAGTGTGCTGCTTTACTCCAGAACTGGTTTCTAAGCAAATAAGTGCTAAGTGGTTTTATGATTATTCTGGTATAAAACTTGGGTATTCAAACTTTCAGACACCTTTTTACATTCTTTATTTCTGGGGTTTTACAGTCCCTTTTCAGTTGAATTTTATAATTAACAAAAGTAATTATACATTCAAGAGCATTTTGGAACAGATCCAAACATATTTTAAAGTATTTACTGTCAATTCTTTTTCATTTAAAATGAGGTATATAGATAAGTAAGTTAAAAATAAATTTCAGCTAAGCAAAGTGGCAAGCCATTTCTGGTACCATAAAAATCTTACCTAAGATTTCTTGTCCCTGGCTAAGCATCCAGAAGTTCTTTCCCCAGGGTGACCTATGGAAGTCATTGTTGGACTTCTGTTAAATCACAAGCTTGGTATATCAGTTGGGCAGGTAATATTAGGCAGAAATATGTGGTGAAAGAACAGGAGATAAGAATACCTATCTATCTGCCCTTTGTCATTTACTAGGCACAGATCTTGGACTCTTCCCTTAACCTAATTCAGCCTCACTTTCCTCACCATTAAATGGGAATAGGATACCTTCTTTATTGCAGGGGGTCATATGGAAATGTAAATAAAGTGATGAATGTGAAATGCTTTGCAGGCTTTAAAAGCTGGGCAAGCATATGTTGTTATCATTTTTATTGTCCTCATTATCTCCCTGTTAGGTGATACATGATTAATATCAAGGTGGAATTTATCTGATGCCACCTTTGGTATATTTTTTTGTATGTTTTTTCTTACTTATTTACTTATCAGATTCCCTCATCCCCCAGTGCTGACATGCTACAAAGGCAAAGGCCCTCTGTGATCAGTGAAGGAATTTTTTCCAACACGATTAGAGGTGAACCTAGATGGGTTTAAGTTTGTTATTGCATGTTTCAGGACCTGTTTGCTATGGAGCAATGTTTTGTGCATTATGAAGAAAAAGTGTTGGTAAATGACAAGAGGACACCCACAAAAGAATTTGACTGTCTGTGACTGATGCTTTATTTTGAATTTCTCTCATTTTTATCTTTCCTTACTTTGGCTGTCAGCATGTGGCTTACTTGTAGAGGACTTGGTTTTTGCTGAATCCCAGTCACTTCTGAGTAGAAATATTTCTTAAAAGTGTGGAGCCCATCATCTGTCATTGCCCATATTGGATAAGGAAAAGTCAGAGAAACGTAAAGATGTACTAAGTCTTTCCAGTTATTGTGCTTAAGGGGTTTGCTCCAAAGATTCTGAAAGTCAGTAGAAATGGAGAGAGAAAAAGGTTTAAAAAGGAAAGATTGAATGACTCCTCTAAAGTGCTTGAAATGCACCTTTCCTGCTCAGTGAAGAAGCTTCTCAGATTTCTATGCTAGATTCTCATTTGCCGCCAAGTAAACAATAAATAAACAACTGTGTTTTGCAATAGTGCGAAAGAGTATCCTTCATATTACCAAGAATATTACCTTTGTTTTAAAGGTGAATTCTAAACCTAACCTTTTTATGAACTAAGTTAAACATTTCTCAGTTTTATGTATGTTGAGTTTGATGAAATTTTTTCCTTTTCTGTTAGGTTCTTGTTCATTCTCTTAGGTCCTAAGGGGAAAGCCAAGTCCTACCATGAGATTGGCAGAGCCATTGCCACCTTGATGTCCGATGAGGTAGGAAATCAGGAAGATGGAGTTCTGTGAATGACCTACTTGTGTTGTTTTCATACTGTGAATTGGCTGTCACAATTTATTCAATTAGAATTATGTGATTACTAGGCTTCCTTATAAGGTACAGTCATTTGAGACAAATGAGCTGACTGCTATATGGTTGTCAAAAAGTAAGCCATGCTTTTTGGTTTTGTAAGGGATTCTAAACTCTGTTGGAATAAAACATATTTTTCTTTCCTTTGCAAAACTTATTTTCATTTTTGAAAACTGATATATGTTAAATATTCTTTAAAAAGTTCAAGGTCAGCCGGGCACAGTGGCTCACGCCTGTAATCCCAGCACTTTGGGAGGCTGAAGTGGGTGGATCACCTGAGGTCGGGAGTTCGAGACCAGCCCAGCCAACATGGTGAAACCTCGAGTCCACTGAAAATACAAAAATTAGCCAGGCATGGTGGCACATGCCTGTAATCCCAGCTATTCGGGAGGCTGAGGCAGGAGAATTGCTAGAACCTGGGATACTGAGATTTCAGTGAGCTGAGATCGCGGCACTGCATTCCAGCCTGGGCAACAGAGCAAGACTCATTCTCAAAATAAAAAAGTTCAAGGCCATTGTATTGAGTTAAACTTTATCTCTTGAAGTTTTTAATATACTAATTCTGTGAATTCAAATGCTTATATACTATGTTTCAGAAATGTTGGGTTCTATTAAATAATGTTTAATAAAATGGATAGTGTATTTTTTCTTAGGAATCAGAAAGCACATGTTTTTATTGTTTTCTTGTTTTTGTGGAAGGAAGGATACACATCTAAAAATGCATTAGCAACCATTATGGCAGAGTATCTATACAGATACTCTAGAATTATGACCCTTTTACTTTCATAACAGCCTGGATGTTGTTACATGTATTTTAGATATGATAAAACTCTGAACTATTCCCAATAGCAGGAGAAATACTGTTAGAATGGAGGATCATTAGTTGCTGCTCCTGGGTCTTTCTGGCTTACTATTTCCCCAAATGTGTTGCTTTTGCTTCATTGCTTGATTTGTCATTTTTTCTGTGTGTTAAGTGGAGAATGGGGTACCTTTCCCCTTAGTTATAGAGGTTCCCTGTGGAAATTGCTCAGGTAGCTACTTTATTCTGGGACTGAAAGCTTTATGGCTATGCTGCTTTTCCCCTCAAGGGGAACATCTATTTCACTCATCTCAGTGGATTCATTTTATTTTTTGCATTTTTGTAATTTGTCTGTTTTTAAAAATACTTTCTCCTAAGATATTTCAATTAAGAATGCTTTAACAAGTGAGATTTAGAGTGGGTTAAACAATTTGGGATTTTATTTGGAAGTTTGGAGGTAGGTAGTTGCTGGGGTTATTTTAACATAACAGCTTAATGATAAATCAAGAGCTAAAGCTCTTGCTAAATTTATGGTCTTAAAAATGGCATTTTTTTTCCTGTCAGTATGGTAAAATGACATTGCCTACCATCAGCTCCAGTCATCTTATCTATATTCATCTTATCTGTATTAAAGGTAGGAAGGATGGTGTGGTAATGCTAGCTATATCTCATCTTTTATCAGGTGTTCTAAAGCTTTCCCAGACAGCCTTTTTCTTATATCTTGTTGGTTGGAACTGTTCATCTTTATCTGCACAGTTGGCTGGGGAAGTGAATCTGTGACTTTCTAGCCTCTATCATGGAAAATAGCAAGAGAAAATAGGTTGAGGATGGCTGTATCTGCCACAGATTATGTGCTGGCATTTTGTGTTACCCTCCCCCTCAACCCCACAACCCCCAGACTATTAAATGTTACTTAATTGATAGCTTAAAAAAATTCTTTTCCAAGAGAAGTGATTTAGTCACGATTTTTAAGAATAGGTAAGGGTATTGAACAGGGACCATCTTCTTTTCTGAAGACTGAAGAATTTGACGTACGAAGTATGAAAGACTTGGGTTATGTGTAAAGAGATTTCAGATAGTCAGCTCTGTTAGAAAAATGGAACAATTGACAGGAAGGATTGTGTATATTTTGGAACCTCTTTCTTTGGAGATCTGTATAAAAGATATGAAGCACTTGGTGCATTGGATGGTTTTGTTGTTGCCTTGCTGAAAGATAGATAGATGATCGACTATTCAAGGTCCTTTGACTAATGTGCTGCCAATATAACCCAGTTTTTTCTTTGTAAATATCTCACATTTTTTTATATGTTTGAGAACTCAGTGTTTGGGTCTTAACCCAATCTTAACACTCAGCTTGAACTTTTCCTTCTTGAATTATGAGCAATTTTTATCCCAGCAGTTTTTATTTCAGGGAATGATTCTTAAGTATGTTTCTCCACACCATTTTAATCTGGCTTCCATAGCAACTGTATCAGTAGTGGTACATACCAGTGGGAGTGGAAAGGCAATGTTGTTTTACATTATTGGTAGGAAAAAAAACACATAAAAACAAAGGTTGTTCTTCATGCCTCTACCTCTATTCTTTGAAATCATAATCTGAATGCCTGTATTTTGTGGGGGACAGGCTGAATAATAGGGACTATGAGAGCATGGCTGGATTAATATTAATAGCACAGTTGTTATGGGTTGCATTCTTCACGCTTGACATGGTATGAAGCATGTGCAGAGTTCTCTTTTTGAATGAGCACATCTTTTATCATTCTTTAGGTGTTCCATGACATTGCTTATAAAGCAAAAGACAGGCACGACCTGATTGCTGGTATTGATGAATTCCTAGATGAAGTCATTGTCCTGCCACCTGGGGAATGGGATCCAGCGATTAGGATAGAGCCTCCTAAGAGTCTTCCATCCTCTGACAAAAGGTAAATTACAACCAGTTGATAGTTTTCAGTTGCTGGGATGACTCTAAGAAGGAGATTGTGTTTAAAAAAAAAAGTGAGGTCAGCCTATTGCTCTAATATTTTCAGGTTCCTGTTTAATTTGATATATTTTCCCAAATGGATCACTTATGTGCCTTGGCTTCACGTTTCCTTGACACTGTAAAATAAATGTTATGGGTAAGATGTTCTTCAGTTATTATAAATTGGAGATCTCAGATTACTACATAGGAATGCATCACAGACATTCTTTGGGGGATGTTCTGGGGACTCCCTGTATATCTGGAAACATGAGTTTGCTGAAGATGAGTCCTTGTAGATGCACACGGTTAAAAAATTGGGTAAAATAGTTGAAGAGAAACAATTTTCTAGAAATCTGTTTTTTCCCAGTTGAAACAGTTTCCCTCTTATAAGATATACAGTTCATTCAACTTTCCCATTTATCCAGTCATTTGTACTGGCTCTAAATGCAACACTTACAGAATTGCCTGTTAGGTAACAGAAAGAAATAATGATCTTTCACCTTAAGGATTTTCACTCCATCTTTCTGTTAGCCAGTGCATGATACAGCTAAGAAGCAAATGAATAAAATAAACTAATATACTCTTGGTATCTGTTGTCTTGCTTAGAAAGAATATGTACTCAGGTGGAGAGAATGTTCAGATGAATGGGGATACGCCCATGATGGAGGACATGGAGGAGGAGGACATGGGGATTGTGAAGAATTGCAGCGAACTTGGACGGTAACTGACAGTTCCTTTGCCATTCATGACGACGTTCTCCTTAGGTGTAAATTTCCCTTCATCTTTCTGTCAGCATTTTATTCATCAGTTTGTTCATCTGTTCAGCCAACAAATATTTACAGTATAACGATTTGTCACAGGCATTGGGAATATAGCAGTGAATTAAATGATACTGTCTTCTCATAGGGTCTTATATTGTAGTGACAAGACGTAAATAATAAGCAAATAAGTACATTTGGTGATGGTTTTATGAGGAAAATTATGGCAGAAGTAGGGACTTTGGGGGATGGGAGTATTGTATTCCAGTTTTAGATAGAGTGTCCAGAGAAGGCCTTACAGAGAATGGCAACATTTGAGGAAAGTACTACAGGAGGTGGGAGACACACCATGTCAGTGTGGTGGATGTGTGGGGGGTGGGGCTGCAACAGAGTGCATGGTGTGTGGCAGGGCTGGCACCAAAGCCAGCAACACTGGAGGGGGAATGACTGAGGGCATGTTAGGGTCAGAGAGATGACAGAGAACTGACTGATGTACTAGCCTTCACCTCTTGGCTTTCATAATTACATTTCTCGCCTGTAGGTGTATTCGAAAGTGAGGAACATGATACAGGAATGAGTTCTCACTTTTCTGCCTCCTTAGCCTGAAGTTGAGAATTCAGGTTTCGTAAATTGCTTCAGCTAATTTCTTTCCATGATAACTCTTCCTTCCCTACCATTAGATTCTTCCTTTTATTGGGGGTTAAGTAAGATTTTAAGTGGGATACTTATTTTATAAAGATACGGTTTTTAAAAAACACTGCAGGGTTTTCAAAAATGAAAAGGTATGTCATTATAATATGCAACTGAATCTGAATGAAATGAAGTTATTTCCTTCTCCTGATGACCCACTTGGATTTCTCTCCCAAACTGACAGGATATTATCCCCCTCCTCTTTATTTTCAAAAGATAGAGAACATAAAATCTCTCTCCTCTCCTGCCCCACCTTTTTTTTGAATAATTTTTTTGTAAACTATTTCCATTAGGAATATCATCTTCTTTTCTACAGATATGAGTTCTGGAATTTAATTTTTAATTTAATCAGAATCAATTTCATTCTTTTATATTTCACCTTTGCTGAATCCATTGATTGTCTGCAGTATGCCTGGTACCATGCACAGCCCTGTGAATACTAAGAAGACTGAAGCAGGGCAGTGAGTCAGCTAAAATCCAGTAGGAGCACAGACAGATAGGTGGATAATCCTTATAAAGTATGATAGCCCAGAGTGGAAATATGAACCTTAAGTTCAAGGTCAAGACTTTGGAGAGCTGTTGAGCTTCGTAATAGGGCATTCTAGGCAGAAGCCCTGGGGAAGACTGAGATTTGAAGTTCGGTTGGGGAGGGGTGAGTAGACTGATGTGGAAGTCACTCAGCTGACCTGCTGACACTTGTCATGGGGTTCAGCTGCATTTCCTCCCATCACACACTTGCATGGCTTCCTCCCTTAGTTCCTTCAGGTCCTTACCTAAAGACACCTTCTTGGAGGCCTCTTCTGGGCACTCTATCTAAAATCTCAACCACCTTTTCTCCAGTACTACATAATGTTCTTCCCCATTTAATTTTTCTCTTGATTTTTATCATTATGTGTTGCATTTATTTATTATACATTTATTCAATGTAAAATAATTCATATATTCATTTATTATGCATTTATGCATTTATCAATTATTATTATTGTCGGCCTCCTTTTGGTTCCCAGAGTAAACTCCACGAAAGCAGAGCTTTTTGACCCATGTTGCTCACTGCTGTGTCCTCAGCACTCAGAAAGGGCCGGAGTGTGGGCATATTGCAGGTGCTCAATAGCGTTTATGGGATGAAAGAATGAATGATGAATAAACGAGTGAGTGAGTGAATGAATGAGGGTGGAAGGATATGGTGGCAAGATAATGAAGGGCCTTATGTGATCTGCTCACATATTTGGATGTTTTTTCTAGGCAATGAAAAATTTTAATATATTTACACAGTTCACTTATATCTAAAGACCAGCTGGCTGGTCTTTAGGAAATGTGACACTTAATTCGGTGACCCAAAAAGAAAGAGATAGAAGAAAATTTATTCCTTTATAGTTTTCTGGTTTCATCATAAGTGGTTAAGTAGTATCTTATCACTGATTCAAGCATTTTAAATATGTTATGTTTGATTTCATGAGTTACCTCTTGATTCATTTGATAGTCATTTACTTTACATTTAGTAGATGTTTGCATTCTCTTTGCCCAGGTTCTGTGGTGGACTCATTAAAGACATAAAGAGGAAAGCACCATTTTTTGCCAGTGATTTTTATGATGCTTTAAATATTCAAGCTCTTTCGGCAATTCTCTTCATTTATCTGGCAACTGTAACTAATGCTATCACTTTTGGAGGACTGCTTGGGGGATGCCACTGACAACATGCAGGTGGGTATGGTTTTGGGGGAGGACACAAATAGTACAGCCCAGATTGCCTTCCTCACCCCTACAGCTCAGTTAGAAGCAGATGGCCTTTCAGTTACTCAGCGTGATTTTCTTTCTTTTGCTGGATGCTGCATTTTACTTTGCTTCTGGCCTGCTGCTGTATTTCCAGCATTTTAGTAATTATAAAAATAGCTCGATGAAATCTGGCTTGAGTCACAAGTGGGGAAAGGAAGGGAAGGAAATGAGGATATACAATTCTATTTGGGCAAAAGCATATCAGCTGCTTTAATTTCATACAGTGCACAAGGTTTAGATCTTCTACTACTTTGGCTATGTGGAACATATTCTGTTAAGCTTGATGATTACACTTTCTTTAGGAATATGTGATTAGCCTAATTTTACACATGAGCAAATAGCATGAAACCGTTGGTGATTTGCTCAAAGTTGGGTTTGCATGTTTACTGGTATAATTTGGTTTTAATGAATTCAAGCTAACAGTGTATCTCCTGTAGGTGGACCTGATTCTCATTAAGCTGTAAAGACTCTGGCTTGACTTATTTTATATGATTAATTGTAACCACAATTAATTGGTTACTTCGCAGATAGCATTTGCCTTCTCTTTGCAACAATAATAGCTAAGTTTTGATGATAGAAAAGATGTTTTTGATTCCCTCCATCAACAGAAAATTATGTCCAGAGCTGCTTTCGTTGATCCAGTCATTTGTAAAAAAGGCATTGTGCTAGGTGATGAATACAGAGTAATGAATGAAGTTATATCCCTATGAAAAGGACCAGATTCAAGCCCTTTTCACACATTGTCCTTCCACTTTACTATTATTGTATAACCTATGGGGCATTCATAAGTGGTGCCAGCCAGCTTATTATGATTATTTTTAATGCAGCTGATTCCAGAGGATTGCTTTTTTTTCTACTTTGGTTTTCTTTCCTGGGCACATGTATGTTTTAGATTTTTGTCTAAATACAGAAATACTGTGGAGATTATAACATCTATGTTGACCTAAGTAAGAAGGGGAGAAATTACACAATTGTATTTTATTTTGTTAAGTGCACTTTTATGTTTTAGTTCTTATCTATCACTGCGTAGCATGTTACCCCAAAACTCAGAGGCTTGAAACAACCATCTTATTAGTCTCTTTCACGGTTTTGGTGGTGAGTTGGCTCAGCTGAGTGGTTCTCTCTTTGGTCCCTCATACACTTGCAGTTAGATGGCAGCAGAGGTTGAGGTCACTCAACAGCTTCTTTACTAAGGCATTGGTACCTAAGCTTAGAATGTCTGGAATATTTGGGGTCTGGAAACACTCTACGTGACTTCTCCACATAGCTAACTTGGGCTTTCTTACAGCAGGGGGACTGCGATGCCTTCTAAGAGCTCCCGCTCTATCAGAGTCGGCTGCCACTCAGCTTTGTTTTTTCCCACATGAATAGGTACCCAGTATTGCTTCATTTTCTGATTTTTCAAAGAGAGGCTGAAAATTCTAATTTTTAGTGAAACCAGTGATTTTAAATTATTGGCAACTGATTAACATTTTAGAAAGTAACATCGTGCTGGTCAAAGAACACTTATCTCTGTGTTACCAGTGAGATACCTGCAGCATGGTGTGTAAAAACCAACTCTAATAGGACATAGAGATGAAATATACAGAGAGTGTTTTTTTCCTTTCCCTCATTTGTAAGACAAGAATGAATAAATTAAACTATAGTAGTGATGTCAGTAATAGAATTTTTATAAAATTTGATCTATATCCAAGTTGGGCAGCTGTTCTTCATCTAAATGACAGCATAAGGATAACTAAAACAGATAGTTCGAGAAACAAACGGAGAAGGTGGCACTGGGGAAACACCCTATGGCCAGCTTGAAGAAGATAACACAGGCAGCCACATGTTAAGAAAATAGAAGAAAGCTGTGATTTTGAGAGGGCGGTAAGAGCAAAACTATCTTCCGTCTGTCAGAATGCATAGAGACTTTCTTGTGTTGTGCAGATAATTTTTAGACTTTTTTTTGATGGACATTCTCATTGAGATGGGACATTGCAATACTGCCTATGTGTATTAGTTTATTGTCTTTTTTGAATTGAATTGTAATTCTTTGCAATCTTATAAGACTTGGCTTTACAATGTTGCATCTGACTCTAGAGAAGAAGTCTGTTCAGGTCCATTTTGATCCCTCCTAGGTGTATGAACTTCTATATGAATAAGTTTTGGGAAAGTAGAGGACTCTATTATGTAACATACATAGTTAATCGGCATTTTTCTCCCCTGTGATATATGACCTGAAAAAGGCCTTGCTGGTGGAATTAGCTATTTTCTGGGTTGTAAAAATTTCAGGAGAAACGTAAATGCTTTTAGTGCTTTAGAATGTTAAGTAGTCCACTAAAATAACCATTTGTTGGATGTGACTCCTAGGAGTTGACTTTCAAATTTATGGGTAAATTTTCCAGGTGTAATTTGATTATTTTATTAATAGATTTTTTAACCTCCATTGATAATTTCACTGAAACTGTAGATGGATTCTTTTAAAGGTTTCTGCGAATGAAAATACTGAAGAACATATTTTTCACTCCCTTCTGAAGCTTTTTTCCTTTAAGAAACATTGGCAATGTCTTTCTTCTAGACTACAATTTGATACATCTAAAAGTCACAGTAGATGGCAGAAACACTGAAAAATGTGGACAGAAAATTAATGACTGTTAATATAAATTAGTCGAATGGAAACTCAACAAATATTAATAGTTTTATCTATTTTAAGGACTAGGGAGTAAGATGACTTAAAATGTGGAAGATAATCTCTTCATTGAAAGTGTGTGGACTTTGCCACTCAAAATTTTTGATTTTCTGGCAGGAGAAGTCTTCTTGACCTGGGACCAGGGTAAGAAAATATTTTATAGATTTGGTGGTAAGGCCCAGGTCATTTTACAGGTCTACGGCAGAAGTTGACTTGTTTCTTTGCAAATATTTATGGAGTGTCTACTATGTGTTTGACACTGTTTTAAGTGCTGGAGATAAAGATAGATGAGCAAAATAGACAAGAATTCCAATTTTGAATCCCAGTTATAGTGTAGAGTGTTGATGAAAACAGTCTTTTTCAGTTACCCCCAAGAGATATTAGTAGTGGTATGTAGTGGGCTTATTTGGGGTATGAGATCCTCTGGCTTCACTTGCTTTTTTAAACACTAGACCAAGACTAAGCAGAAACGCATTGGCAGAGCCTGAAATAATCTGCAGTTGTGTCACATGCCTTCATAAATGTGGCAGTGGGTTATTCTCAAAAGCACAGGCAGCTCAAATGAGTCAACTGAGAAGTGTCCTTGCTTTTAAAGGCAGACAGCTCAGAGATGGTTCATATAGGGCCTTTATTGTCAGGCTACAAATAGACATGGGTGCTGGGTAGAAACGTGTTGTGAAAACACAGATGAATCACTGCATGGCTGTTGTCTAAGCAAACTCTTCTGCCAGCTTCTGTTCAGGTCTTGTCTGCTTGAAGCATTTATCTTAGAGCATATATATACATATATATAATTAGCAGCAGACTATTTTGGGAGCTATGTAGATTATCTCTCATGAAATTATGTTCAAAATAGAACTGTTTAGGCTACAGTGGCTCTAAGTACAGTCATAGAATTATCATGCTAACATAGATGATTGTATGAATTTCCCAGCTTGGGGTACACATTTTGCCCATTAGGCTGCTCTGAGAGAACTCTGGGACTTACAGAATGGGTGTTCACAAATTTCTTGTTAAATGTAGCATAAAGTTTAGCTGGGGATTCTTTGAGTAACTGAACCACTCAGCCAAGAGTTGACCTTATATTTATCTTGGATGCAACCCTGGCTTGTGACTGTTTCCTTTATAGTTGAGCAATGGAGGACTAGAACATAAGCTTTCTGAAGTCCAAGAATTGTAAGACGCTCTTACTATCCTTTTCTTATAGTAAGTCCCACAGTAATGCTCTGGTCTCCTTGTCATATTTTTAGGCAAACAAATGCTTTTCAGCCTTACTGTCCTAAACAACATGTCCCCTTCATAACTAAACTCTCTGTAATCATGCGTGCCAACTCACTGCATTATTACAGTCATTCCTCGATATCAGCAGAGGATTGGTTCCAGGAACCCCTTTCCTCCTGTGGATACTAAAGTTCATGGACGGGCAAATGGCTTTTACAAAACAGGGTACTATTTGTGTATTATCTTTGCACATCCATATATTTTAAATTATCTCTAGATTACTTATAATGCCTAATACAATGCAAACACTATGAAACGTTATACAATATTTCAAATTTTGTGTTGATTTTTTTGTTATATTGTTATTTTTTATTTTTATTTTTTCCTGACTATTTTTGATCTGCAGTTGGTAGAATCCACTGATGTGGAACCACACATATGGATGGGCCGATTGATTTATATTCTTCGTTGCCAAACAAGTATACTGCTTGATTCATTTAGCTACTTCTAATTAAATTGTTAAATGTCAGTGTATAAATGTATTTAGATAGAAGTTATTACTACGAGTTTCTCATTCTAAGTACTATCTGAATGAAACCTTAATGTGAACTAAATCAACAAATATTTATGGATTACTTTATGGGCAAGATACTTATATAAGGAATACTTTTTGATACCTTGTGACAAGTCATATTATTTAAAAAATTGTTCCTTTTACTGTTATGAAATACAGAAAAGTATTTTAATTAAAATCTACATTGTTGATTGTGAATGAATAAGCATAGTCTAGAGTGAAGACTGAGTGAAGAATGTAATTTTAATTTTTTTCCAGGAGTAAATATAATCCTATTTTCATAAACCTTTTAGCAAAAGAATACAGTAAGATTTTTAGATTCTGTGAGTTTCGTGATATTTATGGAGCTTAACGGAGCACATTTTTAAGGGAACTTGTCTCATAATAAGGAACATTTATAGCTGGCATCTCCAAATTTGAAACTTTATTTTAACATAAAGCTGTGCTGAGAATATTTAATCAATCTGCTTAAGTTGGAACTATATCATTTCTTATTCACATGTGATGTTCCTTGATAAGATAGACACATCTTTACAAAGCCTATTATGTGTAATTTATAACAGCAAGATTAAAGCAAATTGGTAATTGCTTTACTATATTGAGAATTGTACAAGAATTTCAATTTAGCTGAGTGTTGTACTTTGGCACCAAAATGCATTTCCTCCTTGAAGTGAAAATATAAGGTGACGTTATTCCATACTATCAACATATTCCAGTTTCAAAGTTAGATAGAGATAGTTTGTTGGAATGACACAGTTTTGATAGGTAAAAATAAATAGACCTATTTAGTGACAAAATAAGGATTTTGTATTACTTGATTGCCTCTAAAATTTATTAGCTATTTCTTCTTCCTGAAAGGAACTTTGAATAATGTACTCTGCTTCATGTGCAAGTTGTGAATTAAATCCTGTTTGATTGAGGTTAAGTAATGTGTATTTGGTGACTTGTTTGATTTGAAAGACCTTTGTCACCCTATTTTCTTGGTGATCAGAAAATGATAGTGATTTAGTCAGGGCCATGGGAAGTCTTAACTGATGCTAAATTCTAATTCTTATTTTGTGTTTGGCTTGCAACTGTTTTGAGAATAAGATATAATTATGTATTGTAGAAAAATTCCAAAAATCTAGAAAAATAATGTAGGAGGGAATTTCACCCTTAAACTCATCATCCAGAATTTATCATCATTAACATTTTCATGAACATTTTCCCATACATCTTAAAATTTATGTGTATACAGATATATAGGCTTTTATATAAATAAGATCCCATATATGCTGTTACATTACTTTAGTATTTCATGAATGTCTTTCCACTTTAGTATGAATATTTAACATCATTTTAATGACTATATGTATTTATACACATGATGCATGTGCCATAATTTACTATAATAGAGCCCCTTTTAGTAGACTTTTAGTTTTTCCCAGTTTTTTTATAAACAAAAAAGTATAGGTGATTAACTACATTTTTATTCTTTGTGATTACCTTCTTAGGGCAAATTTCTAGCAGAATGATTGCAGGATATGCTCATTTTATTTTTTGATATTTGTTTCAAATACACTACGCAAGGTTATACCAGTTTATACTTCTACCAATAATGGACACTTGCTCATACCCTTGTGAAAACAGAATTTTGTCCCATATTGTCATTTTTGTCATTCTGTGGGTTGAAAACTGATGGTTCACTTTAATTTAATTTAAATTTCTTTGATTACTTAGTGAGGGTGAATCTGTCACATTTTTATTGATTATCTCTACTTCTTTATACTTGTATCATTTGTATATTTTCCTTTTGGGGCAGTTTGGGGTTTTTTCATTGACTTAGAAGAACTCTTTGTGTATAATAAGGATATTTTCTCTTTGCTTGTGAGAAATATAACAAAATACATATTTTTTAGAGCTACCATATGTCTTTTAACCTTATTTATGATTTCTTTTGCCGTATAGATTTTAATTTTTATGTAGCCATAATCATTAAATTTTTAGTAGTTTCTTATTTTTATGATATATTTAGAGAGGCTTTCCCTACCCCAAGATTAAAAAAATATTTACATACATAGTTTAGTTCTTTTCTGTTTTTGTTTAAATTTTTTATCCATCTGGAATTGGTTTTTGTGTAAGGTTATACTGGCCTAATGTTTCCGATGATCTAGGTACATATTCGCAGCTCTTCAAGCAAACAAAAAAGACTTAGAAAGCCCTCCATGTCTTGCTCATCCAGTCTATTAGACTTGGAGTTGAAACTCTTGGTAAGATTTTTGGCTTGTACTTTTCTTCAAGCAGCGAGATAATTTGTCTTTCAAGTCTTGCCTTTTTTTCACTTCCTGCTGGGCATTGTAAACAGAAATCCTGCTTATGACGGCAAAGTACTTTAGGCAAAGTGGATGGCTATAAGGATCTGGCAGCTGTGATCTGTCAGGACAGAAGTCACTGATTTATAGGCTGTACCTACACAAGGGAAATAAAAAATGAGGGTTGTATATCCAGTCTCCTTCCCCAGTGTAGATGAATGGTCTGTGTGACCAATCGTTACTGCTATTCTGAAGGAGAAGGAGGTACATCTCACATTTGGGTCACATGGGAATCACTTGGGAAACTTAAGAAAATACTGATTCCCTAGACATTATTTTCATTAGTCCTGACTTGTTTAGGGTGGAAATAAAGAATCAGTATTCTTTTTCTTATTAAAAAAGCTTCTGAGATAACTCTCATATGACCCAAATTTGCTTTAGATACTTGAATCATTTATCCACTTATTTTTGATCATGTGGCTTGGCTTGTGCTGGTGATCTGATATCAAAACTCATAGAGGTAATTCAGCTCTGGCTGCTTATTTCCAGTGGCATTGGGCTACCTCATAATTCTTGACTAAACTTTAGCTTCAAAGGCTTATCTAGAGAAATTTAATTTTATTATTTATTATTTAGTATGCTGCAGATTTCCTTATGAACACCACTAAAGGGGCTAGCATTTCTTTGTATTCTTGTAAACAAAAAAATTTATAAAGTCTGAAACATGACAGTAATGCTGGTAAATACTTTACCGTTTGATGCCACCCAAATATTTTATTTTCCATACTTTAGTGTGTTGAAAATTGTCAAAAGAAATAGAAAATTTTTTGTTTTCCTAGGCTGTTGTGCAACTTTTCTCCTTAGCCTTTTTTCCCCTTCTGTTATTGTCATTCATCTTCCATAATTAGCGTTATAATTATTAATCCAAATAATAAAGTCCTTAATAAAAAGAACATAAAACAACAAAAATCACTTTTGAGTGTTATATGAAGAAACCAAATTGCAGTAAAGTCAAAGTTGACAGCATAGATTTTAAATATTTAATGTTTTATCATCTTGAATGTGCTTGCTTTGCATTAGCCATGACAGGTAATGGTGGCCTCAGCAGGCCTTGTCCCAAGTTACTCAAAGACATAAAAGTCTGATATTACAAATTGTGATTGGCTTTTAATTTAGAATCTTGCTCCTATGGTCTGATTTCTTTTAGTAAAATGTATGTTTTACTAAAACATACTAAATTGGGACTTGTCCTAATTTCTTGACTTAAAAAACAAGGGCCATCCTTGGTTTAATTTTATACCCTAATACAAGCTGGAAAAGATGCACAATTTTTTTTGGATATGGATTTTGACTTCACTGCTGAAAAGTAAAACAAGCTATTTTGTTTATTATCATTGACTTGCGTGTGATGCAAAGGAATGGAAAGAAGTGGCCTTCAATGGCCATAGTGTTGCGTCTAAGACTTCTGTGGATTGAAAATTTGTTCTGGAAAATACTGTAGACCTAAAGAGGCTTCTTTTCACCTGTTTCTTCTGAAGACTAATTTTTATCTTTTCACATCATTTCTTTTGACTTTCTTTTTACCTCCTTTGTTTCTTAAAGGAAAGAGAGATAATAGAGGCTGAAAGAGAAATATGAAAAGCAGCCAAGGAAAAGAAATCAACATTAGATTTTATATGAGCCTCTGTTCTTAGCTCTTTACATATTATTCTTTCATTTTATCCAAATAACTATCCTTAAAGTAGCTATCGACTTTACGGAAGAGAAGTAGGATTTAGAAATGTTACCCAGTTGGTCACTGGTAGAACTGAAATTTAAATGCAGATGTCCCTGACTCCAAGACATGCTCTTTGTGCTGAACCCCCTGGAAGAGACCTTGGAGATTATCCAGTCCAACCTCCTCATCTTTTTTTTTTTTTTTTTTTTTTTTTTGAGATTGTCACCTGGGGTTGAGTGTAGTGGTGTGATCCCAGCTCACTGCAACCTCTACCTCCTGGGTTCAAGCAATTCTCCTGCCTCAGCCTCCTGAGTAGCTGGGACTACAGGCATGCACCACCATGCCCAGCTAATTTTTGTGGTTTTAGTAGAGATGGAGTTTCTCCAAGTTGGCCAGGCTGGTTTCAAACTCCTGATCTCAGGTGATCTGTCCACCTCAGCCTCTTGAAGTGCTGGGATTACAGGCATAAGCCACCACACCTGGCTGTCATCTAATATTTAAGTAAGTACAGTACACATATGGTTGTCATGTATCAAGATTTTTATCAGTCAGAGACTATGCTAAGCACTTTACCTACATTATCTGATCTAATGTGCATAGTAACCCCAGGAAGCATAGGTAGGTTAAATAACTTGTTTAAAATCATTGATCTAGGAAATAATATGGTATAGATGTCAATCTGGGATTGTCTGACTCCAGAGTCCAGTGCTCTACTATTGTGTTTCAATTTTTTCTTCATAAAAATGCTGCAATTGACTGAGGTGAAGTGACATTCCTAAGACCATCAGCTCCCTTTGGCAGAACAGAGCCTAGACACCAGATTTCTGATTGCCAGTTGTTTGCTCTTTCTACTGTTCCACAGTGGTGTCACATGATCAGAAGTGGAATAAAATGAAAGCCCAACCGGAATGGTCTAGAGCACTTTGTGGGATCTGATTGCTGCACACCTCAGAGCTCAGCTGTCTGCAGCCTCATAAATTGCTAGGGAATTTGTTCCTCTGAGAAATTAGGTGTAGAAATGTCTTTATGAGTTATGGCTTTTAAAACTACACATATCCACACATTGTTTTCCTTTTTATATCAGTGAACACTGAATATAATAAATCAGAAAAGAGGTTTCTGATAGTTCACCTTATAAATTGCTTTAAACTTGAGTTATAGTTAAACTAGAGTTATTCATTACATATTATTTTTAAAATTTCTGTATTATAAAGAGGAAAATGTCAAATAGTTCTTTTCTCAGAAATGCTGGAAGCATCTCTAAGTTTAAGCAAGTTTCCAGTGCAGTGTGTATCATAAATCACCTGTCTCTGTTTCAGAATTGTCAGCAACAGAATGGAAACTGTAGCACTTACCAAAGGATCAAGTACTGAAATAAAAATAATCTGCCTTTTAACAGTCACATGGCTTCCATAAATCACAGTGGTTTTCTGGAAGAAATTGGTTGTTATCTTTACTGAATGAGCAACAATGCCTGTTGACCTTTGATAAGTGGAACCTGGAGTATCATTTGGGCCTTGCTTCTTGGTTCCCTTAGCATTTGCTGAATGCCTACAGAGCACATGTAGAAATGGTGGATAGCACGATGAGAGAAGGAGAAACATGGATGATGCCAGAAGACCTTATTCTTGTCCTCTCAGAGATTAATCGCTATATCAAATCAAGTAGAGAAAGCGAAACCTCTCCTTCTGTATTGTTCCTTTCCCTTTTATATTCCCCCTTACACCCAGTCAGTGCTATATTTGACCCTGTGGTAGTGATGAGAAATATTACCCCTTGCTTCATGAAGAATGATGCAGTATATCTGCCTATCACATGCATCCAGAGTGTGGCTTGTCCTGCCACAGGAGACATTCAGGTTTCTACCTTTCATCTTATGCATACACTGGTATAAGTTGTAAAAAAAAAAAAAAGAAAAATAAATTATAAAGACATAGAAAGCCTACTTTCTATGCACAAGGATTGAAATCCCAGCGTATAGTACACCTTTCATTCTAGCCAGGGGTGAAGTGTGTCTGGGCAAGTACATACACCAAAGACCCAAAGACTTGTGTCACATTGAATGTGAATTTGTTCATAACACTTAACTACCCTGAATCTGTGTCTACATGTTTAAGAAATCAAGGCAAATGCTATTTGTTGGCATAGGAGAACACTTTTCTGTCTTCTCTGCATAACTACATCTTGGTTCTGCTGCCTTTCCTTATTATTCTTGTTTCTGTCCCTGTGAGGAAGAATAAGCAAGATACTGTCTCTACAGAACAGCTATAAATAATGAGATGGCATCATTCAGCCATGCACTGGACCTACATCCATGTAAATGGAAGTCCCTATGGGACCGTCCTACCAGACTTCAAACCTAGTTTCTGTATGAACTGGAATTGTTCTGGATTGTTTCAGAGTGTGTTTATTTGCCATAGAGAAACCAGTCTTACTACTTAATTGCCAACTGTTGTTTTTTTATCCATCACCGTCCCAACTCCATTATTATCTAGTGCAAATCTAAAGGATTTTCATTTGTTTTCTGAATTGAATTCTACCCTAAAAAGAGGAGGATGTGCTACTGCTACTGTCAGTCTATGGAGAATCTTACTGTCTCGGAAGTAGTGTAAGAAATATTTTGAATAATCATTGTGATAATGGTCTCCTAAGCTTTTGATGGAACTTACTGTGTTTAAGTTTTGTAAGTTGATTAAAAAATTTCTTCATAATCATTTTATGTGTATTGTATTTTCTTTAAAAATGATAAGTGAATGAGAAGTTGCTGGAGAACTTTTGGGGCAGTGGTAAGAGGTGGTCTAGTGAGGCTGACAGATGGAGAGGTCAACTTGGGGGTTGAGGGTCACAGGTAATGACTGAGGGGTGCTGCAGACTCCCCTGAAATCCACGCTGCTCCAGTCAGGGGGTGGTTTCAATTAAAAGGCTTATTTTATGTGACATAAATCATACATCTAAGAACAGGAAATTTGTTTAATTGAAGAGAGAACTCTTCCTATACCAACAGAGATCACATGATTTTGCTTCACTATTTAATCTACCACTGAATATATTATTGTGTCCTTTAAAGCTACAGAATTTCTTTACTTGTTTGAAAATGTTTTATTTTGCAAGTTTTAATGTTCAGATTTATAGCTTCATGTGTTAATAAAGGGTCTCTGTCATCTTTTGATGTTTAAAAATCATGTCTTTATAAAATATTATTTTAAGTCTACAAAAGAACCTTCCTACAAATATACATGTGCTTGTCTATAGGTTGGTGCAAAAGTAATTGCATTTTTTTGGCTGCGATTACTAATAACTGATAACTAAAGTTTGAAATAATGAAAAATATAGGAAACAGGCTAGTTTGTCATCCTTGAAAGCATTGGTTCTGAGTGATGTGGTTAGGAAAGTTAGGATAGTTTTGAAAGTCAGTGGTCCTGGTTGACATGCCATCTTTGTTTTTATTAAGCTGAAGGAAAATAATGGGTAGATTTCCACAGATGTAACTAAAAGGAAATGTGGCCATAAAAGACTACCTATTTATGTTCCAGCACATATATTTTCTTTAGAAATAGTTAATTGAAGCTCTTATATAAGTTTACATTGGACAATGAAAATGTAATGAGAATGTCACTTTTTTGGTCCTCTTTGTTCCCCTCTCTTCTTCAAAGACGTTTCTCTAGGAAAAGAAAATAGCTTTTGTGCATAAAAGATAGCTACTTGTAAGTGCCTACTATGTGCAAGGTGAAATCAGGCTAAAACACTCTGGTTTTCATTCCCTAAAATCAGGGAACCACAAAGAGAAAACTGCCAGCAAAAATACCAAGTCACTTCTAACCATTTGAATTTTGTGTCTAGAAGCTTCAGTTAGTATTTTAATAAGGATCAAAGCCACCTTTTGCCTTCTACTCACCAGTCCCTATAGTAATTATAGTGCTTTAGAGAAGGTTGACCCTTGAAGTAGGGAACAATGGCTAAATGGCATGCAAGTGAAATAAATGGTGTCAATATGCATATTGTTAAGAGTCTTTGTTCTTCATTCTTGATACATTTCCTAAGACCCTCCTAATAGTATATCCATGTGGCTTTATTTGCCTAGTGACATCACAAATAAGAACAAAAAAAAAAAGACGTGTGTCATTTAACATCTATATTTTCTTTCTTTTAGGGCGTGTTGGAGAGTTTCCTGGGCACCGCTGTCTCTGGAGCCATCTTTTGCCTTTTTGCTGGTCAACCACTCACTATTCTGAGCAGCACCGGACCTGTCCTAGTTTTTGAAAGGCTCCTATTTAATTTCAGCAAGTATGTATATACATATTTAATTACAAATTAGAATTGCTTACTTGTAGAACCTTTATAGCCTAGATAGAGCATAGAAGAGTGATTAGGCAGACCCAGGAATCAATTAGAATACTGGCATGTTCAGATGGGAGAGGTGAAAAGGCCTTAGCAATCAGGTAGCCATCACTTGTTTCATATGTGAATGGACTGAGGCTCTTACGTGGTGTGCGTCCTTGCTCCCTCCCACTTACTCTCTTTCCCTTTGTTCTGCCTTGTGCTCTAGGGGCTGATGCCTGTGGACGGCAACACTCACGCCACTTTGCCTTCTGGCTTCCTCTTGGGTTTGGTTAATGGGGAGTACCAGCAGGGCAGGAAGAGAGAGAGACAGGTCTGAGTATGTCTGCCTTTCCCCAGCTCACCGTCTTTGCTTTAGCACAGCAGTCTGGCAGTGCTTATCCCAGGGGGACTGTAGCCCCTGTCAAGTGGCTTATCTACCTTGACTCAAGCCCTCTCCAGGCTCTGGTAGCTCTGTTCCTTCATTGGCCTTTTCAAGCCTGAAGTTACTAGTGGCTTCCTGCTGTTGATGGTCCCCGAGTGCCTTGCCATTCGTTGTTACTTGAGAATGCCTTCTATTTCCTGCCGTGATCCTGACTGATATACTAGAGAAATTAAATTGATTAAGTTGACATCATTCAATAATGAAAGAGACTGGATGCTGTTTACTTGGTTCACTGCTCCTTACCCCAGTTTCGTGTTCTTAACTAAAGATAGCTTCCAAAACTCAGCTGAATAAATACCTAACATTTATTGAGAGCTCATCATGTACCAAATATTGTCCTAAGCACTTTACGTGTACTCACTCATTTAATTCTTACAGCAATCCTGTGAGGTAGGGACCACATCCTGATTTATAGATGAAAAAGCAAATACAGGAAAAATAAGGAAATTGCTTAATATTACATCACGAATCATTGGTAGGGCTGGGATATGAATTCCTACTTTCTGAATCCAGAGTCCACGTCTCTTCAGGAATCACTAGACATTTCAAACAGACATCGCAATTATGATATCAGCATTTTCTTTTAGAAATTCATGGATCGTTTTAAGAAGGGAAATGAGTTAAGTGAATTATCCAAGTGACCACATTAATACACAAATAGATTCAAAATCAAATTGGGTATTCTGGCTTCTTTCTAATGTAGTTGATACCTCTAAGAGAGAATTGCTTTTACTGGCAGATCTCAATCTTTAAGTAGATTGCAGAATGTCACATGGCTTGCTGGCACTCCTTGTCGTATTCCCATAGTCTTATATTGTTATACATTTTTAGGATTTTAATTTTAGAATTGTCATTACCTTCATAGTACATCATGGACTTAGGGACCCATATGTAGCCTTTGAAAGTGTGTGTGCTATCAAAAATGGTCATAAGGTGGAGGAGGCAATAAGATTTCAAACCAGTTTTTTGAAAACAGGGTTGAGGATGTCAGCGAGAGTCTTTTGAGAATGTAAAGTTCCAAATTTTAAGTAATGTTATGAGTTTTCTGTAGGTAATTATTATTATAAATCCCTCCTCTATCATAATTCTCAGAAGAACATTGGAAAGAATTTTATTCATGTCAGTTTATAGAAAGAGTCAAACAGTTTTTATATGTTTAAGGAAACATTGTGTGAGACAAGAAGGCCTTTGTGGAAAGATTAAACAAGGATGTACTATAAACAGGAACAAACATGAACAAACTTAGAAGAAAGATTTATTGGATGAAATGTGATCAGAGCCTTAATCTGCAGAAAATGTTTGCATCCCAGTTTGTTTCAAGTTATTATGAGATACAGATTATTTCCTTTCACTAAGGAAGTTCTTTCTCATTCTGCCTTTTTTTTCATCATAATTGGTAACATAACATAGTTCCAGGTGATTAATTTGAAAACAGCTTTAAATAAACAAGAAACATTTGAGAAGCCATGCTTTAAATCCATCATTGAGCAATATGTGACAAGCATTATTTTAATCACAATGCTGTATCATTTTTTTATGTTACTGCAGCAGCAGTGATAATATATAAGCTATGTATTAGCTATATAAAAACTTCTAAGCTGTATCAGAACTTCACAATTAAAAGTTGGATTTTAAGTTGTTATTATCATTTGGTCATTCAGTACTTTTTTTTCCTATATTCTTCAAAGTATTTTTTTCCTATATTCTTTAAAGCCTTCAAATTATTATTTCTTCCATATATTACTGGATGTATTTCTTTAGGGACTTTGTCAGTGGCCACACACTAATTTCTGTAGCATATTTCAGATGTGACTTCTTCAGTTTATCTGTATCCTTGGTTTTATGTTACTGAGAAACTATGATTCCAAATATCTAGGAACACTGAGTGGTACCATAATGATATGAATCTATTTTCTCCTAATTCACCATAATTTCTTCTTTGGTCTCTAATATCATTTCCTGTTGCTTTTTAGAACTTAATTACTATTTAAACTTGGCACCAAGGGAACTTATTGGATGTAATAATACCATTTTACTGTAGTCATTACTGATGATCAACTTACTTAAAATTTTCTCATCTCTTATTCTTCCTTCTGATCACTCTACACATATGACCTCCATAATGAAGTGCCATTGGTTTTATTGACTTTATTTGGGTCATTCTTGTTGAACTACTCTAGGATTGCATAAGTCTTCTAAAGCAGCTAGTTTAGTATATTGTTTAGGTTCTAAGGTTTAAGTTTATACGTGCATCTTTTCCTTTGTACCCAATCTGATGTTGTTCCTAACCACTGACTAGTTAATAGATTTGTTTCTCATCCTATCCTGTAAACATCAAATCTATAAACAACTACTAGCATTCTTAGAACAAATCAAGATTGCTCTTTCATCTTCTTGCTAGGGTAGCAAAACTAGGTAATTGTTTAAAATTTTTATTTTAAGGAAAAAGTATGTTGGCTCAGAACTAACAAAACTATGTTTATTAGTTGTTATTCTGACGTTGACGCATTGTATGATTGTGTAAATTATCTCAAATTTCTAGAACTCAGTTTTTTTTTCTATAGTTTACTTATCTCACATAGGCATGCATAGGATTTAAACAGTGGGGTTCTGGACGTAAATTGAACTGCAAAGGAATGCAAAAGCTATCTTCAAAAGGATCCCATAAAGTGTATAGAAGATAACTATTTACTCCAGTGTTAATCTCCTTCTTTGGTAATGTATTTCAATTTGCGTGATTTGATGAGAAGAGAGAAACAAAGGACAGTGACTTTAATATTCACCCTACCTGGAGCTAAATACAAATCAGATGAGGAACAGTGCTATAAATTTTGAAGGGAACATCTAAGAATCAAGAGATTTGGTTTCTGGTCAAGCTCTGTCATTAAAACCTTGACGTTGGATAAATGATTTAACTTCCATTGGTCTTGATGTCCTTATCTATAAAATGAGACATAATTTGACAGATTGGTGTCTGTATTAGCCAGTGTTCTCCAGAGAAACAGAACTCATAAAATGTGAGTGTGTGTACAGATTTATTATAAAGAGTTGGCCCATGCAATTATAGAGGCTGACAAGGCTGGCAGGCTGGCGACCCAGGGGGAGCCAATGCTCCAGTTTGAGTCTGAAGGCTGTCTGCTGTAGGACCAGGAAGAGCTGATGTTGCAGAAGTTCAAAGGCAGTTTGCTGGAGAATTCTCTGTTGACCTGGGGAAGGTCAGTCTTTTTTGTTTTATTCAGGCCTGCGACTGATTGGATGAGTCCCCCACATACTATGGAGGGTGATCTGCTTTACTCAAAGCTCACCAATTTATATGTTTATTTCTCCAAAAACGCCCTAACAGAAACACCCAGATTAACGTTTGACCCAATGTCTGAGTACTTTGGTCAGCACATAAAATTAATCATCACAGTACCTAAAGAACTTTTAATTCTAATATTCCATAATTTTTAGCTATCACAGGAACAGTCACGTCTTGGTTACATGTGATATAGCTCATAGGCCAGTGTCAGCAACTCTCTCAGTCAAGTCTTAAGTTACAGGCATGCATGTATTCATCCTGCAAGTCTTTGTAGGGTAATTTCTATGTGCCAGGCACTGTCCTAGGTAAAAAATTAGAATTTTATTCTAAGGGCAATGGGAAACTATTGAAAGATTTTAAGCTGGGGTGTCTGACTTACATTAAAAATGATAATTTTTGGCTGTGATGTGGAAAATGGCTTTGAGTAAGGCAAGTATAGATATCAGTAAGGATATCAATGAGGAGGTTTGTATCAGGGAAAGACTTACCTATGACCCATATTGGGTTGGTGCTAGTAAACATGGAGAGTTGATTGCCTATGGGAAAGTTTTAAGATGTATCATTAGCAATTATCAGAAAGTCATTGTCTAAAAGCAAGGCTATAGAGTGTCAAGCATGCGCAGTCCTTGACTTATTTCTTATTCTCTTGCAAGTAATACTGTTACCTGCTTTATCATCACAAATAAATTGAGTATAAAAAAATCATTGTAAAGCACTCTCCACATAATTTTAAAAGAATCAGTATAAAATGGTAACACGTTAACACTTGACCCATCCTTCAGGGTTGTGAATCTTGAACTATTAATAATTCAGTTGTAAGAAATGGGAAAGTCCTCAAAAGACAGTGACCTCCTTAGATAGAAGTAGCCTATTCTAAATCTGCTGCTGGACAAACACAAAAAGATGTTAGTCACCAGATGCTTCACACCCAGCTTCAGCAGAAGATATCAGATCTGTGGACAAACTTCATAAGAAGTGGCAGGGTCTGGCAGTACCATGGCAAGATAGCCTTTCTTGATCTGATGCCAGCGGATATGTCTAATTCCATCTCATGTTGGTGGCGCTGTGTCCACACACAGTCGGCATTATAGGACATGTTTTGCCACATACCTTTTTAACTACTTTTTTCTCTTCCTGGCCTTGCTCTCCCTGGCCTGTCCAGAAAGCTTCTACTACTTATCCTTGAATACCTTGAGTTTTTTCCTGCAATTTTGTCTTTCCTTCCAGCCAGAATTAGTTCCTCCTTCTTCTGTAACATTATCACTTAGTATTTTAAAGTGTGATTACATTTATTGATTTGTTTCCCTCAGTAGACTGTGATGACATAGGGTCAGAAAATATATTGCTCTTACTGTCTTTATAAACCTATAAAGCTCATACTAACGTTTATTGAACACATACTAGGTACCAGTGTTATGCTTGCAAATTATTTACTCTATAAATTCTATGAAGGTAAGGACCATATTTTTTGAATGAGAAAAATAGTAAGTTTTTCACATATGAATGATAACTACTTTCAATGTGCTTTCCTCAAACTTCTGTTATTCTTTTAAAAAATTGTATCATTAGACTAAATCCCTAAACTTAGTGCTTTCTAGTTAAAGTTGAGTTTTACATTTAGTGGCTAAAAGTGATCTTATATTTTTGTCAATCATTCTATAGACATTTGGTAGTTTTATATTATTCTTTATGTTCCAAGGAGGAGGAATCTAAACACTTTTCTTTCTTTTTTCCAGGGACCATAATTTTGATTATTTGGAGTTTCGCCTTTGGATTGGCCTGTGGTCTGCCTTCCTGTGTCTCATTTTGGTAGCCACTGATGCCAGCTTCTTGGTTCAATACTTCACACGTTTCACAGAAGAGGGCTTTTCTTCTCTGATTAGCTTCATCTTTATCTATGATGCTTTCAAGAAGATGATCAAGCTTGCACATTACTACCCCATCAACTCCAACTTCAAAGTGGGCTACAACACTCTCTTTTCCTGTGCCTGTGTGCCACCTGACCCAGGTGAGGGCGTCACGCTTTGTGTTCATGCTTGCTTTGTATTTGGAGGAAGGTGTAGGCTCCATGCTTGCAAATTTTCGACATGCTGTTACGATCCTCAGGAATTAGTCTTATTTTATTTTCTCTGAAAAACTGTGCTACTGAATTTGAAGTGTCATTGCCTGAGACATTTTAGCTGTATGATTCAACCAGGAAGTGAGACCAGGAGCTCTGGAATGTGAACATAACCAAGTCAATATTTTGAAATTAACTCAAACTGTAGGATTTGCAAGGAATTCATGTGTACATTATTTTTGATTTGATAAGTGGGGGAAACCTGTATACATGTATTAACAGATATAAATACGTGACAAACCTGTCCTCTGATGCTTCTTTATTGGTGTAGGAATCTCTTCCTTGAAGTAAACCTTTAATAGATTATGTTAAATTTATAGAATAAAAAAACACTAATCTACGTCATATAATTTGAAGCATTAAATTAAAAAAGAGAAATTCAGATTGGAATTGCCTAGTGGTAGAATTTTATAGTTTATGAGACAAATAAGAAAAGAAAGGAAGAGGAAAGAAGAAACCAAAGAAGGGACGTGATGTTCTAGGAGTAGATTTATATTCTAGACTCAAGAAGAACATAACAGAAAAAGTAATTTCTGGAAAGGAATGTGAGTCTATATATCTTAGCACTTTAAAATCTGTCATACCAAACATGAATTGACATCAGAACTTTTTCACAAAAAAAGTTTCAGCTTGGTTTTTGGAATTCTTTCTTGGAGTAATTCCATTATAAAATTCCATTTTATACTATGAAAGACATTAGAAAAAATGATTTACTTGGAGGGGAAGTTGTTTTAGATCTTCTCTTGTAGAAAAAGGGATAGTGACTTGGTGCAGTGTCTCATGCCTGTAATTTTGAAATTAA
The DNA here is from genome assembly GCA_036589455.1 of Ateles fusciceps. Classification (NCBI taxonomy): domain Eukaryota; kingdom Metazoa; phylum Chordata; class Mammalia; order Primates; family Atelidae; genus Ateles; species Ateles fusciceps. The sequence continues at coordinate 660,479 of JAZHEH010001615.1, forward strand.
CTCAAACTGCAGTATTTGCAATTAATGTTTGTATTATTATTTGTACAGCACTTTGAGAGGCTGAGGCAGGTGGATTGCTTGAGCCCAGGAGTTTGAGACCAGTCTGGGCAACATTATGAAACCCTGTCTCTACAAAAAAAATACAAAAATTAGCTGGGTGTGGTGGCATGTACCTGTAGCTACTCAAGTGGCTGAGGTGGGGAGCAAGACCCTGTCTCAAAAAAAAAAAAAAAAAAAAAAAAGTAAAGAAGAAGGGACAGGCATTTGTGTCAGACAATTAAATGTTAATAGTACTGGTGATCCTAAGTTATGCAATTAGCTACAGGTCTGTGTCCCTTAAAATAAAAATTGAGATATAGCCTGTACTTTTTACTAAGGTCTTTTAGCACCAGAAGTATAGCAGTGTTCAAAGGGCTGGGACATAAATGTGGGGCACATTCGTGCAATATCCACTATGACTTACAGATTCTGAGGAAAAACCTCTTAATGGTTACAGTAAAACAAGCATGGTTATAGACTAGAATGCAGAATGCTTATGAATAAAGAATAAGCAAGATACTACAAATTATTTTTATGCTGTGGCGTGCCATTTCAGATTACCCCTAGATATTTTGGTATGCAACACATTCTTCTCTGCCATATTGGTGGAGAAATCTTAGTAGACTGATATGTGTCTTGAATTGCAAGAAAAAAGAGAACACGACTTCCCTCACAATGAGGCAGTCGAGTAACACTGATGATAAGTGAGGGCATTATTGGGCCATGCACTTAGGGATTCTTTTTGTGTTAAGATAAATCAATGCACATTAAAATAAAACCCATACTTAAAAGCAATGCAGAAAGATATACAAAGTAGAAATTTAAAGATTCAGACTAACAAGGATGTCATATAGTTATTAAAGTGAACTAGTGTTCAGCTGTATACTGATTTGAAATATTTGATAGTTTAAAAACTTCTTGGAAACAAGTACAATATATATCACTCAACCCATGATATATATTATTAATAGATCAATTAAATGTGCTCCACAGAGAAACACAAGTGTTACTGTTACACAACTATATGGAGCTCTTTCTGGGAGAGAAGGGGGATACAACTCTCAATAACCATACAACCTGGACTTTCAGAGAAGTCCAGATGTTCGAAATAATGGCTTCACAAACATTTAATTGTGGGATTTTCAGCTTTCCTTTACATTTATTAATTTATATATACATAAATGTGTGTGTTTATTTAATAATTTATGCCTTCTTAGGCAAGTTTGAGTAATCATACACCAAGATTTTCTAAAGGAAAAAAAACACTTTGAGGTATTCAAGAAGCCAGATGAGGGCTTTGCCAGCACACCTGTCACACAGGAAAAAAAAAAAAATCTAGTGTCAACCCCATACCTACCTGAGGCAAATGGAAGCTTGTGTTTGTTGTTTTATTATTTGGCTGTTGGTAGAAGAGGTAACATGAAACCAAGGAAGACATATCTAAATGTGTTCAAATTGTAAAAAGTATAACAATGGTTTTACATGTAATCTCCTTTCCAAGAAAGATCTTTGTTTTTTTGAAAAAGTGACATTGAGGATTGAATCTATTTTACACTTGCATGGCAAGTGCTGGTGTAAGTGGTGATAGCTTTTCCTTTGTCTTGTTTTTCCTAGACTGTGTAGAAAGTCAGCGCTGAGTAACTAGGAAGTTGTTCAGAAGGACTCCAACAATTTCTCCTCCCTTTAGTTGGTACCAATAAGGTAGTATAGCAGGGCTTTGAAGTCAGAAGATCCTGTATCCAAGTCCTGGGTTGGCTAAGGCCAAATGTGTGACTTTTAACAAGTTCCTTTTCCCAAGGTAACTTAGCCCCGTCTTCCTAATCTGTAAACTAAGGTTAATAATAGTACCTACCTTATAGATTTGTTTTGAAGAAAAAAAGAACTATTACAGATAAAATACTTAGGATAGTTTCTAATATATAATAAGTAATCAACTGTTAGCTGCCATTATTATTGCTATTACCAATCCTTAATATTTAGAGTTAGTATTTAGCCTTGAAGTGTAAATGATAGAATAAACACTCCTGTCTTCATCATCCTTCCTTCTAGGCATACATTGTTGGGCAGTTGGCCCATTCTGTAATAAGACTGTTGGTTATACCTCTTATTGGTACTCATAAAAGACATATATGTGAACATGAAGAATTATATAAATCTATGGAGATGAAATTTATTTGTGGTTTGTAAAAAGGCAAATGGATAGTTATGTGCATTTTCATGACAATTTCATATTTAACAAAACCCCGTAAGATTAATGATTGTGTATTTCCCACATAACCCTAGTACTTTTTGACAATGTTATTTCTCCATAACCTTAATGCTTTTTGGTAGCAAACTGCATTGATTCATCATAAATTTAGTATTTCTTGATAGCAAACTGAAAGATGATAGTGAGAGAATAATACAGTTACATATACAGCTCAAGTAAGTATTCTAAAAATAACAAAAGACAGGCCTTTCATCACAACATGTACTCTTAGTTAAATAATTCAATGAGTCAATAATATTTAAACTGGCGTATGCCTTGTTTTTCAACACTGGGACAGTATGTAACAATGAACCAGCAATTGCACAGATGGATTCGTGATTCTGCAAACTGAGAACTGATTTTACAGGAATGAAAATAGGGGCCACTAATTACTAAAGAAACCTCTCTTCATGGCCACAATATATTGTGGCTTTTTGTAACGTGTGCTTTGTCAAGGCAACACTTCCTTTTTATCTTCCTTTTTATCTTTCTTGTTCTCACTTGCTTCCAGAAAGCCTAATCACTTCCTATTTTTTTTTTTCCCAATACATCTTTTTCTCCATTCATTTTACTCCCAGCTACTGCTTCGTAACTCAAGTCATATACATAGGTTTACTGAACAACTAAGGAAGCTCAGTTGCAAGTGCTAGTAGGAAAATCAGTCAGAAAGTTTGACATACTTGACAGGATATGTACCATTCATGGGTGACTTTTGTGCTAAGATTTGCTTTTCTTAGAAATGGGATAGTTATTAATTAGTAGAGGAAATGGATGTTAAATTTCCCACTGTACTTTGATGATTACATGGCAGAGTATGTAAGAAAGAAGATAATTTAGTTCAAAAGCCAAAAGTGAAAACTGAAAAATATCCAGTTGAAGAACAATGGACAATATCTCATTTCATCACCAACATCCCAATTTAGAAATGTTAATGTGATGAAGTGTAAACACTATGTGCTTTAGAGTAAACAAAACAGTGTGAATTTCAGCTCTGCTACTAGCTAGCAGTGTGACCCTGAACTAGGCTAATTACTTAATCTCTTTGTTTGATAATCTCTGAACTGGGTTAGTAATTGTGCCTATTCTTAGGGGTTACTATGAAGAGTAAACGAGGTATCATATGCAAAATTGTTTGGTACCTAATGGACACTGAGTAAAAATTTGTTCTTTTTCGTATTTCTCACTATCCTACAAAAGATGCCCAAATGAGTTTAATCTTGTAATAGTTGTATTCTTTAATTTTCCCATAAATTTTCCTAGGGAAAGATACTAACAAGGCTTCTACTGCAAGTCTGCCTTCTCCCCCTAAAATTAACAAACAGTGTGCTGTTATAGATAAATATAAAACATTGAAGCTGTATTTATATAAAAAAAAGTTAAGGCTTCAGTGCATTGTAGTTAGAGTATTTAATAGTATTTCATTAAATCTCAAGACTGAAAATGTGTTGTATACTATACGCAGTCATGGAACAAAAAAGGCTTTAAAGTCCTAGAGGCAAGGTGTTCACTTCTTCTAAGAGGTATCTATTTAATTTATTCAAAAACATAAATGCTAGAATTTTGGAAATAGGGGACAGAACATGGGCATCCCACCTTTCATTTGTTTTCTTTTCTGTCCTCTGCCCTTTTTCACTTCTCATTCATTCATCAAGAAAAATTTTCTGAGAGTGTAGGTCTGTTTCACTGCTTTTTAAGAATTGTGCGGAAATTTTTTGCAATCTATCCATCTGACAAAGGGCTAATATTGAGAATCTACGAGGAACTTAAACAAATTTACAAGAAAAAACAACCCCATCAAAAAAGTGGCAAAGAATATGAACAGACACTTCTCAAAAGACATTTATGTGACCAAAAAACACATGAAAAAAAAAGCTCATCATCGCTGATCGTTAGAGAAATCCAAATAAAAACCACAATGAGATATCATCTCATGCCAGTTAGAATGGCAATCATTAAAATCAGGAAACAGCAGATGCTGGAGAGGATGTGGAGAACGAGGAACACTTTTACACTGTTAGTAGGATTATAAATTAGTTCAACCATCGTGGAAGGCTGTGTGGCGATTCCTCAAGGATCTAGAACCAGAAATACCATTTGACCCAGCAATCCCATTACTGGGTATATACCCAAAGGATTATAAATCATTCTATAAAGACACATGCACACCTATGTTTATTGCAGCACTATTCACAATAGAAAAGACTTGGAAGCAACTCAAATGCCCATCAACGATAGCCTGGATAAAGAAAATGTGGCACATATATACCATGGAATATTATACAGCCATAAAAAAGAATGAGTTCATGTCCTTTGCAGGGACATGGATGAAGCTAGAAAAACCATCATTCTCAGCAAACTAACGCAGGAACAGAAAATCAAACACCGCATGTTCTCACTCATACGTGGGAGTTGAACAATGAGAACATATGGGCAGAAGGAGGAGAACATCATACACCAGGGCCTGTCAGGGGGTGGAGGGCTGGGAGTGGGATAGCATTAGGAGAAATACCTAATGTAGATAACAGATTAATGGGTGCAGCAAACCACCATGGCACATGTATACCTATGAAACAAACCTACATGTTCTGCACATGTATCCCAGAACTTAAAGTATAAAAAAAAAAAAATTGTGCTATTTGCAATGAAGTAGGATACATATGTATACACATAAATTATAAGATGTATTGTTTTTCTAAAATAGTGTTAAATTGCTTTTTGAATGAACAAAAGTAAGAATTTCATTTAATCCAAACTTTAGAAATAAATTTCCACGCTAATATCTGTGTTCATTTGCCTAATGTGTAAACCTTACAGTGACTATATACTCAAGGCACATTAATATTTTGAAAAGGGTCAAAGAAAATTTTCTGACCAGGTGTCAGTTTTACTTCCAGAGGAAAAAGAAACTTTACTAAAAATTATGAATTATAAAAGTAAGGAAAATAGCCGCAAAGGGATAGACACTATGTTGTTAACAAAAGGGATATGTTTTATTGATTTATTGTTGACTGTTCCAGGAGAACATGCTTAATAATGGATGCATGATTAAGGTGAGTAAATTCTTTCTCAGGCACTAAGTGCATCCTGTCTATATTATCTTAAAGTTGGCTTTTTTCCTGGTATGAAACTGTAAGACCAAGCCTAGTGACTGGAAGTAGCCATGGATTCCATTTCCATACCTTTATGTCATTCAGAGGGTAAGGAGGCTTCTAGATGCTCTCAAATAGTTGTCACTAGAATTTTAACATCATTTCTTTCTACATAATTTTTCTAATATATTAATAAGTGCTATGCACTAATACAACCATTCAAAAGACTTTCTGGATTGCATCCCTTATGGTCCCGTATTATAATCAATATGTGTTTCATAATTAGCCTATTAAAAGAAAATTGGAAAACAAAAGGTCATCCTAACTTACCTTCCATGAGCTATGTCATAATATATGCAATTTTATTTTTATTATGTGCCATTCCCTCTTTATGAAGCAGGTTTAAACATAAACTAATGGTAAAACAAGGAAGTACAAGTTCTGCTGTAGCATCCCTCAGGCTTGCATTTGTGAGAATCCTTTTCCAGCACAGTTGACATTTTATCACTTGTGGTAATAGTGTTTTGGGAGAGACCCATCATTTTAGTTTTCTTTTATTGTCTTAACCTATGTTTTAGCAGTTTCTGCATAATGCTTGCAAAAATCAGAAAATGGAATTGTCATCAGACCTGGAAAATTCTGTAGTTTTGGGTTTGTATAAAAACAGATTTGTAAAAGCAGATTTGTAAAAGTTCCCCATTGCAATGTCTATGACATCCAAGATGTAATGATGGGTGGGTATGAAAAAGGAATTTTTGTGAAATTGGTGGCAAAATATACTCATCTTGTTTTTTTTTTTTTTGAGATGAAGATTTGCTCTGTCACCCAAACTGTAGCGCAGTGGCACGATCATAGCTCAGTGCAACTTTGAACTCCTGGGCTCACGTGATCCACCCACCTCAACCTCCTGAGTAGCTAGGACTACAAGCACGTGCCACCACGCCCAGCTTAAATATATTCATCGTAATATCTTCACAGTAGCTCAGCTCTTTAACTTCCGCTCAACATCATAGGCAAACTTGTGAAAGAGCGCCTGTAAATTAAAGAGTATACAATTTGAAGTTTCCTAGTTGTGGTGAAAATCTCAAGCATTAAGGCTTGGTGAAAATACTTACGGAAACTAAAAGGATAATAAGAAAAAATAAAGAAAAACTTACTACTAATTTTTTTTGTTTTAAGATTTAAGGCTGAGATAGTGGCAAACAATTTCCCTAGAAGCTACTTCTCCCAGTTTTCCTGATTTACTTTGTCTTCCCTCAAAAGCCATTTTTACCCTTTGTTGCCTTTATTGACCTAGAAATTAAAAGCATACATATTTGACTTTATCAAGAGGTACTAGTGTGCTCAAGTTATCCAGAACCCTTAAATAAATCTGACATGACCATGTGGCAGAGCTTATTTAATTTTATCCTTTATCTATTTTCTAGTTACTTAATTCCCTTAAGATGTTTCTTAAATGTAATAAAATAAAAACTTTAAAGTTTCATTATCGTGGAAAATTGTCTTAAAGTTTTTCTTGTTCACATGTGATTAATCAGTGCCACATTATTGTAATCCTAAGAAGCTATGTTGAGGGTATAGGTTCAGATTAGGCTAATATTTATTAAGCACCATCCAAATGCCAGACATTTTACTAGGGGACTTTAATAAACTATATTTTAGTAACATAATGTATGTATATTTAATCATCACATAAATCTTGAGAGATAGTTGACATTCATCCTAGGGACAAGGTCTGCTTTTTCCAGGGCACAGAGCTAGGAGTAATCTTAGCTGCCATTTATTTAGATCTATCCTCGTACTGGACACTGTGTTTACAATTTTGCCTACATTGTGTTATTTAATCTGCCCAGTAACCTTATGAGGTAGATGGTTTCAAATCCAGTTTTACAAATGAGGGACATGTGGTCAAGAGGTGTGAAGTAACTCCTCAAGATTATGCAGTGAGGGAGCTTAAGGGCACTGTGTTCAGAAGGTACTGGGTTCAGAATTCAAGCCCAGTTCTCCTAGTACTCCCTTCTCCACATTGTATTAGGTAATATATAAAAGCAGACCGATCTGACCTTAGTGACCAGTTTTTGCTCACATTTGACCTCACAGTCTCAGCTGAGTTTGTTCCTGTTCCTGACGGCACAGTTTCTGCTAATATGTAGAGCACAGGAGCCACAGGGTAGTTCCTGGGGCCAGGTCACTAGAAGATAAAGAGGGACAACCTTTAACAGTGCCACTGATTTTCTCCTCTGCAAGAGGTTTACCAACACTGACACATAGATATCACCTCCTTTTTTCTCTCATACCTCTTACTACTTCAACCATACTTGATCCCCTTGTTCTTTCTCTAAATCTCTCATTAAACATAAGGAAGACAATTCAGCTTAAATGCCTAGTGTTCCATTATTGGAATGCTAAGCTTGTGGGGAGTTACTTATATCCTACTGCTCAAGGTCACCGCCAAGGTCTGATTTTTCACACAAAAAATTTTGCAACCTCTGGCATAAATGGGTTAAGAAGGAAAAGTCACAGGCACATTTAAAAATTTGTATTACTTACAATATTCATTCCCTCATTCCAGAAGATCAGCTAAAATTTGATACATGAGAAGGAAGAACAAGATGTGAAAATCCACTTATGGAAAACGATCAAACTGTGGAAACTCCCTGAAAGCCAGTATGAAACAGAGATTGTCACAGTGATAACTGGCTAAATCTAAATTAGCCAGACTCCTAGGGCAAAGAATTTCTTTGCCTCATGAGCCAGGATGCTGAGTAAATGGGAGAAAAGTGCAGAGTGTTTTGGCTTTTCCATTTGACTTTTCCAGAATCCTAATTAAGTAGATTGCAGATTCCATATAAATGGATCATTTTGCAGTTGGTTGCCAAAATATCTGCACCTGGATCCAAATGGTAACCAATGGTGCCTGTAGACCAAGCTTCCAATTGGGATCGATCATTTTCTGTGAGCCTAAACAAATTTACTTTTAATCTTGTTTATGGACTCTAACATACCCTGCCAATATGCATTTATGGAAGTACTTTTTAAATGTATTTATTTTCAAGTCTTTTGTCTGAAGCAGCTGCTTATTAAAATAAGTAGGGAAAGTGTTATATACTTTTTACTGTCCTTTTGATGCTGATCTTTTGGGATTTTGAGAGCCAATGTGTTTTAATAGCTTGTCTTAGGGGAAGAAAATTGAAATTCTAAAAGGAATTTAAACGAGCAGAGTTGATGCTTATCCAAAACTTGAGAGCAGCTACTAAAAGTTCAGATTGCAATCCTATTTTAATACACCCCTGGCCTTTATTATCCATCATTCATTTCATGAAGAAAGAGCCTTGAATATCTTTCCTCCTCACTCTTTACTCCTTGCTTTATGCAGAAAAGTGGGTTGCAAAAAGACTTTCGATCTCTTGAGAGAGGAAGCTGATAAAATTGCATTAAAGAATCTAGCTCAAGAAGGGCAGCTTTTCAGCACCATCTAAATAGTACCTGTGATTTCACATATGCAGCTTTTCCTCAAAAGCTCAGACAGATTAGACAACTCAGGTCACAGTTGAGAGTCACATCATCTAACACTGGCAAATACTATCTCACCTTTCATTCCATGGCCACATAAATGATCTGATTTTGATCATTAGAAATGCTGTGTAAGAGAAGAAAGAATGCTGTACAAGGTCTTGCTACCAATTCTGCTTCTGATAAACTATAACCCTGGGCAAGTAACTTGGCATATCTTGCTTCAGAGTCCCATTCAATATGAAATGGGTATAAAAGTATACCCATTATATGTTCTAGAATGTTTTAAAATGAGGAAATACAATATTAAAAAAAAAGTTCTTTAAGCTTTTTATAACAACATGCTAATTTAAACCTAGATTTTGTTAATAATTATTTACTAATATTTTCTTCCCTTTGAGAATGTATTCATCTTTATTGTTTAGGTCAAACATCCTTTAGCCTGTTTTGTTTTTTTAACTTTCATTTTCAGTTCAGGGTATATGTGCAGGTTTGTTACATACTATATGTGTGTCATGGGGGTTTGTTTTAAAGATTATTTCATCACCCAGTTATTAAGCCAAGTACCCATTAGTTGTTTTTGCTGATCCTCTTCCTCCTCTCACTCTCCACCCTCTAATAGGCCCCAATGTGTGTTGTTCCCCTGTATGTATCCATGTGATCTCATCATTTAGCTCTCATTCATAAGTGAGAACATGCATTAATTGGTTTTCTGTTCCTGCATTACTTTGCTAAGGATAATGACCTCCAGTTCCATCCATGTCTCTAAAGAGGACATGATCTCATTCCTTTTCTGGCTGCATAGTATTCCATGGTGTATATATGCCACCTTTTCTTTGTCCAGTCTATCACTGATGGGCAGTAAAGTTGGTTCCATGTTTTTGCTATTGTGAATAGTGCTGCAGTGAACATACATGTACATGTATCTTTATAATAGAATATATGCCGTTGGGTATATACCCAGTAATGAGATTGCTGGGCCAACTGGTATTTCTGTCTCTAGGTCTTTGAGGAATCACCACACTGTCTTCCACAATGGTTGAATTAATTTACACTCCCACCAACAGTGTATAAGTGTTCCTATTTCTCTACAACCTCACCAGCATCTGTTACTTTTTGACATTTTATTAATAGCCATTCTGACTGGTGTGAGATAGTATCTCATTGTGATTTTGATTTGCATTTCTCTAATGATCATTGATGTTGAGCTTTTTTTCCCATATGATTATTGGCTACATGTATGTCTTTTTTTGAAAAGTGTCTGTTCATGTCCTGAGTCCACTTTTTAATAGGGCTATTTTTTAAATATAATTGTTAATTTCCTTATAGATACTTGATATTAGACCTTTGTCAGATGCATAGTTTGCAAAAATTTCCTTCTATTCTCGGGTTGTTTACTCTGTTAATAGTCTCTTTTGCTATGCAGAAGCTCTCTAGTTTAATTAGATTTGATTTGTCAATTTTTGCCTTTGTTGCAATTGCTTTTGGTGTCTTTGTCATGAAATCTTTTCCCATGCCTGTGTCCTGAATATGATTGCCTACGTTGTCTTCTAGAGTTTTACAGTCCTGGGTGTTACATTTAAGTATTTAATCCATCTTGAGTTAATTTTTGTATATTGCATAAGGAAGAGGTCCAGTTTCAATTTTCTGCTTATGACCAGCCAATTATCCAGCATTATTTATTGAATAGGGAATCCTTTTCCCATTGCTTCTTTTTGTCAGATTTGTCGAAGATCAGATAGTTGTAGATGTGCAGTCTTATTTCTGGATTCTCTATTCTGATCCATAGGTCTATGTGTCTGATTTTGTACCAGTACTATTCTGTTTTGGTTACGATAGCCAGGTAGTATAGTTTGAAGCTGGGTAATGTGATGCCTCCAGCCTTCTTCTTTTTGCTTAGGATTGCCTTGGCTATTCAGACTCTTTTTTGGTTTCATGTAAATTTTAAAATAGTTTTTTCTACTTCTGTGAACAATCTCAATGGTGGTTCAATAGGAATAACATTGAATATATAAATTACTTTGAGCAGCGTGGCTGTTTTAACAATATTGAGTCTTCTTATCCATGAGCATAGAATGTTTTTCCATTGTTTATGTCATCTGTGTTTTCTTTAGCAGTGGTTTATGGTTCTCCTTATAGAGATCTTTCACCTCCCTGGTTAGCTGTATTCCCTAGCATTTATTCTTTTTTGTGGCAGTTGTGAATGGGAGGTTGTTAGTGTATAGTGATGCTAGTGATTTTTGCACATTGGTTTTGTATCCTGAAACTTTGCTGAAGTTATCAGCTTAAGAAGCTTTTGGGCTGAGACTGTGGGGTTTTCTAGATATAGGATCATGTTGTCTGCAAACAGGGATGGTTTGATTTCCTCTCTTCCTATTTGGATGTGCTTTATTTTTTTCTCTTGCCTGATTGCCCTGGCCAGGACTTCCAATAATATGTTGAATAGGAGTGGTGAGAGAGAGCATACTTGTCTTGTGCAGGTTTTCAAGGGGGAATGCTTCCCTTGAAGCATATGATGTTGGCTGTGGGTTTGTTATATATGGCTCTTGTTATTTTGAGGTATCTTCCTTCAATACCTAGTTTGTTGAGAGTTTTTAACATGCATGGATGTTGAATTTTATCCAAAGCCTTTTCTACATCTATTGAGATAATCTTGTATTTTTGTCTTTAGTTTTGCTTATGTGATGAATCACATTTATTGATTTGCATATGGTGAACCAACCTTGCATCCCAGGGATAAAGTGTACTTGATCATGGTGGATTAGCTTTTTGATATCCATCAGCCTTTTAATTCCCTCTGATCTGTAATGAAACAGAGAGAATAAGAAAACAGATAATATGCACATGTACTTGCTTTACTGCTGAAATAGAGAAATTCTGGCAATAGCTAGTTTTAGGTTAATAGTTTTACAGTCTACAGTCTTGAAAGATCAGAGTGAATTCCAAAATTGGCCAAAGGTAGGGCTCAAGCTAAATATTTTCTCTCTTTTAGTTTGTTTTTCTTATTTCTTTTTTTCCCATTTATCTGCTCTCATTCATTTTTAGTCATGAAATGGCCTCTTTTCTAACTTCCTTTATTGACAGCAAATATTTCTGAGTTCCTGTTAAGAGCTACACTGGGGAGATTTTGGGGAAAAATAGTAGCAACATAAGCTTCTTCTGTTCCTCCCTTATGGATTTCATGTTCTAATGTCAGCTATCAAAACCTGTATGTTTCTTCTTAAACGTTTAGGTAGGCAGGACTTGAAGCATGCAAACTAAAAAGGCAAGCTATTGGCTTAGAGGGATGGGAGTAGGGACCAATAGTAACTAGCAATTCAGATGTTAAATGAACTATGTGATCCTAAACAAACAAACAAATAAAAACCCTGATGTGTTGTTTTATAATATTTTTATAAATTAGGAATATGCTCTAATAGTTTATTTTATAATACATAAAGCTTCACAAAATAGGAAAAAGGCTTATCTGATGAAAATATTTTACTTATAGAATACTTTTTAAATTCTGTGTTTTAATTTTCAGACACACGCAATTTAAAAAAAGGAACAAAACATTTCCAAGAGTAAGTTTGGGTTAATAAGTTAGGTTCTTCTTCAAGTGCCATCTTAAACCTATAAATGATGCCAAATTGTATGAGAATAATTGTAAAAATTAGATTAAATATTCATCTCCATTAGTTTTATATTATTTATTTAGTACTTTCTCTTGTTTTCACACATTTTGCAAAGATAACCTTTCTCATACACTGTCAAAATTTCCATAAGTTACAAATTATTTAATTCTTAACTAGTAAAGCTTCAATTTGGGAGATTTTCCTGTACATTCTGAAGCCAGTGATCAACTTATTCAATTATTAACAGCCCTTGTTCCACAAGGCAAAATATATTGAGTACTTGTAGTATCAGGAAGTATTATATTTTTCTGAAACCTGAAACAAATTTTAATCACATCTCCTTAAATATCTGTCATCATTTCTTATCATGTTAGAGCACAGCAGATGTGTCCAAATCTTTGTTTTATCTAGGTGAAGGGTGAACACAAAATAATAAATAAAAATTTATTGTTCCCTTTTGTTTTTATTAAGGACCTTTTTAAAAAACTGTTTAGCCCTGGTTTTAAAAATACCTAATTATGCATTTAAGGTTTTCTTCTATTTTATTTTTAAAGTATAAAATAATTGTCTTTTGCTTACAGCTAATATCTCAATATCTAATGATACCACACTGGCCTCAGAGCATTTGCCAGCTATTTCTTCTACTGACATGGTAAGTGACTTACTATTTTAAATTACCTTCATACTAACTGTGTATTGTGTACCTGTTTATAATATTCATAATATATGATGTCTTCTGTCATTCAGCAATTCTGGCCTGAACACAAATGTAATAATCATTGACAGTAGAGGGACAGGAAAAAAAAAAGCCACTTTCCTTTGCTCTAGTAGTACTTTTTTTTTGCCTTTAAAAAAAAACTGAAGCCAATATTTACTCCTATAACATGCTTTTTAAAACTTCTTAGGAATTCAACTGCCACATCACATTAATTGTAACCTCGAAATATTTTCACAAGGGAAAATGTGAGAAGTTGGAAATGAGAGCACAGTATCCTCTCTCTGTTTCTCATATGGTTAAGAATTCTTACTAACCAAATGGTGCTGTGTTCTCTTCACTAAGAGTGATTGTAGCAGGACCTTTCCCCTGTCACTTAGAAAGGACTGTGCCTCTGTCACATGATATCCTTTCCCATGGCTTGTAACCAAGGATCTTTAGGAGACTGGAACTAAGCTTTAAAAATGAGCTGTTTTGCATGGAAGGTCACACACTGGAAGGAGCTTTTGTGTTGGAGAAAAAGGGGAAAGTGCTGTTTCAGACTTCCAATTGTGCTCCTTCTATGCTGAATATGGAATTTTACCAAAGAATATCAATCTTTCAGTTATAAAGACAGAAGCCATAATACCTTGTATTGATAGAGTGCCCATCTCTCAGGAGATCCAAACATTTCTACAGATATTATGCAGTGAGTGCCCTAACATCCTTTCAAAGATGATGTTTTCTGTCTTTCCTGGGCAACTTTCATGTGACCTTCCTTTTCTTTTTTTATAATCTTGGGCTCTCTTGACTACTTTTTTTGCTGTTAAAGTTTTCTCTGACTTTCCTAAAACCTTACCTCTATTTATTTCTTTCATGTTTGATACTGTGTGTGTGAAAAAGTATTTGTACATGTTTTACCACATGCATACATAAAGGAGTTCAATTTTCAGTCTTTCAGCTGGTCAGTTTATTGCCTGAAAGGTCTTGCCTAAGTACAGGAAAAACTACTTCCTTCTAGATTTGAAAAAATTTTATTCAAATTCTTATAGTAAAAATATAATTAATAAACTATAATCTAATAGTATATATTTTAATTAAAATATTGTTAATAAAATATAATTAATAAAAAATAAGTTGATTTTCAAAAAAAATCAGTCAATGATTTTTGATTTTTTTTTTCAAAAAAGAGATTGATTTCTAACTTAATTCTTTTTGTAACTAATCAAGGAAAGCATTAAAATTAATGAACTTTTAAGTTCCGCCTTTGGGCAAGTCCTGGAAGAGACTTCAGTAATTGATATGTATTAAAACAAGATGTCACAATAAAGTTCATGGAAAAACAATGGAAGTTCTGATTGACTTCCAGCATGGCTATAATAGAGACACAGAGGCATAATATCTAATTATAGAGCACCTACTAGAGACCACATGTGTTATATATATTTTCATCATTATAGACCTTAATATGTACTATAACTATCAACACAAACTACCAGGGTTAATTATTTGTGTTTTATACATGAGAGAAACTGAAGCTCCAGAGGTTTAATAACCTTCTTGCTTTAGCTATATATTAGTGGAATAAAGATTTGAACTGAAGTGTGTGGGTGGTTCCAAGACTGGTGCCATTCCTAGTATACCATGATGCTTCAGTGTACACAAGTGAAAATGTTTACCCTTTCAGTTCCTATAGATGCCCTATATGCCAGGGCAGCAAACCCCTCATGTGTGCATCAATTGCATACCTTAATTAAAATGTTAAGGTTCTATATTCAACACCTCTAGGGAAATAAGTTAGGGGGAAAAATGTGTATTTTTGGTGTGTGTGTGTGTGTGTGTGTGTGTGTGTGTGGTCATGAAGGACAAATTTTAACCTTAATTTCTCCTTTTTCATTTATGTCAATACCCGTGTGTATACATTGTATATGTGCACACACAAACATACAGTATAGGTAAATGACTCAGAAGTGAGTTTTAAGAGGGAATATGATGTGTTATCATCAATAATAATTATCAATTATTGAGCATCTACTAGGGTCCAGACTCTTCACAGTAATTGTCTATAATTCTCATAACCGCTTTATGAGTTATTGGATGTTACCTCTGTTTTATAGATAAAACAGAGACTTAGAAATGTTAACTGACCTTCCAAAGGCCATGTTACAAGTATATGGTAAAATGAGGATTTGAACTCAGGGTTTTCTGGCTCTAGAGTCTGCATTATTTCTATTCTTTCAGGAAGCAGCATAGTGTTTCATGTAGAAGAACTTAAACAGTGATTTCTTGTGTCAGACTGCCTGGTTTCAAATGCAGGGCTCCACTACTTAGCAGGTTGTGGAAGCTTCTTAACCCATCTGCAACATTGGGATGGTCATAGTCATTATCTAAAAGGTACTATAAGTGTCAACTTAATAGATAGGCAGGACTTAGCATAGTGGATGGCATGTAGTCATATCTCAGTCAGTGTTAGGTATTGTTACTGTTCTTTTTAGATATTAGCATTTGATTAGGTCATGCTGTCTGCATAACTCAGAAGCTTAATGGAGAGAGGACATTGGGCAGCCCATCTTCTGAGAGGCTACTGAGTCCTCTCTCTGCTTGATCATGCAAGCTGGCTCTATTATCCTGAACCTTTCCTAGGACACACGGCCATCAAGACTTAATTTTCCTTTTTTCATTTCAGGCATAATTAGATTGTGAGAGAAGGTACAGGAAAAGTGACATGCAGCCCCGGAACCAGGAAGGCTTGCTCTCACAGGCCTGAGTACATCCTGTCAGATGAAGGAAGGTCTTTTCCCTTCAGCTTCACTAGCATGAAGACAAGCTTTCTTTTTCATGGTGGTAGGGTTGTGTTTTGCGGGAAAGAGCAGGAGAGAGGGGTGTTAAGGCATTTAAACAGAGATTAGAACTCTAGGATAACTATATCTCAAGATAAAAAGGCAGGTTTTAAAATTTACATTTGTCGTTGGAATGGTGTCTTCATTTCTTCTTACTTTCTCTAATTTTTCTATAGGTTTCTTGCTTGGTATATCCCTTCAACTTGTAAACCAAATTCCTTAAAATGTTTCTGTAAACCTTTAAGACTAGCCACAGCTTGCTCACACTGTTTCTGGATAATGAGCATTAATAACTGTTGGCTTCTAGTTTCCAACTCTCAGAGTGTGAGACACCAGATTTCAAAATCAAATGTCAGTTTCTTCTGAGGAAGTAATTGAAAAGATCAGTTAGTATTTTCTTTTTCACATCAGATTCCTTTTTTTTTAATTGAGGCATACTATAAAATACACAGTTCTGAAGTATTCATTGAAATGAGTTTCGATGGTTGTATACCCCAGGTAACCACCATCCAAACAAGATATAGAACATTTCCATTATCCCAGAAGGTCCCATGGAATGCTGTATTTTATTTGATACCCCAGGTTTCTCCTTGGGGGATCTTTCTTTGCCGAAATACTCTGCCCCTTCCCTTCAGAGGGCAGATACCTGAGCCCTTTCCAAAGTGGTTGAATTCTTCCAAAGGGTTTCTCTCAGCTCTGTCCCTCTGCCTCCCATCTTAAGAAAGTGGCTTTCTTACACTTAAGGGAGGCTCCATGTACCTAAGGGGAAACTCTTTTAGCTTTCCTGTCCAACCTTCTGTCTTGTGTGTGTTGCCCATGCACTTGGCAAAGACCATGAGGAAGTTTGGTGAATGGATACAGACTCAGTCTATGCCTAGGACTCCTCTGAATTCTGATCTGTCACCCCATCTGCATGTAGCCATTAAAAATTCATTAAATAGAAAAATTAGTTGGGTGTGATGGTACACACCCATAGGATTACAGTGAACTATGATCATGCCACTGCCTTCCAGACTGGGCAACAGAGTGAGTCTATATATTAATATCTTAAAAATAAATAAATAATAACATAAAAAATAAAAAAATATATTTGACTTCTTTCCTCATCTTAATGGTGAGTTTCTTAAAACTATGATTTTTTATAGGGCACCTAGCTTTCTTTGGTTGTTAGGATGGGAGTGATGCCCTCTTACAACTTTCTATAATCTTAATCACGAGCAGAACAACCAATTCATCTTGATATCTTATAATGGTACAGACAACTATAACTCAAATGCATGCTGTAGATAAGGTAAGGCTTCAGATTACTGCAAATCTGGCTCACCACTGGGGGGTGGGGGAAACTCTAAATAAGTATATCAACAACTTAACCTTGAGGCTTTTATTAGTGGTATCACTCTCGTTTATATTTTTAAAAGCATATATATTTACCAGTTGATACTCAAAGAGGGTAGAGCAGGTCCTCAAATAACACTGTTTCATTATAATGTTGACAAAAAAAGACATTGATTCTCGGGCTGCTGCTTGTGTGGAGTTTGCATGTTCTCCTCGTGTCTGGATGGGTTTTCACTAGGTACTCTGAGTTCCTTCCACCTCCAAAAGACATGCATATTAGCTTCATTGGTGTGTCTTAATTTCCCAGTCAGACTGAGTGGGTATGTGTGTGCGTGCACACTGAGATAAGATGGTGTCTTGTCTAGGGATAGCTCAGGGTTCCTTGTACCCTGAGCTGCTGGGATAGGCTTTGGCCACTCACAACCCTGAACTGGAATGATAATTATTATCTTACTTGTTTTATTAATCTTTCTTAAATGTATGTATAGCTTACATTTATTTTAACATTTAATATTAGAAATTGTTTTGGTCTTTATTTAGAAGTTTCGTGATGTTTTTGTGACCAGGAGTATGCCCTAGGGACTTAATTCTTGTTTATAGTGACTAGCCTATGGTAAAATTGGTGCAGTTATACATCATTTTACTTAAAGTTGCAGTTTCCATTAACCTATTGATGACATTAAGTGAGGATCTACTGTAATACAGAAACATTAATTATTATTTTTATTATTACTTATTATATTATCCAGAGATGCTGTTAATCATGGGACTAAGAACCTTCTTGATGATTCTAGGAATTAACATTCATTTTCATGGGAAATAGAATGTCATGTTAATCTTGTGCAAAGCATCCTTCTGATTTTCTCTCACAGAGATAGTCAAGTGTAAAAACCATTCTGTCCTTAAACCTCCTTGAAGATTACATGTTCTTACTTTTAAAAGTATTACAGAAAATTTTAAATATGCACTAAAGAGAATAGTGCAGTGAAGCCCCATATATACATCACCTAGCCTCAATGGCTTCGACATTTTGTCCATCCCCCCACTTTTTCATTTAGATAGGATACTATGGTCTTTTAAATTTTAAAATAAATCCTGTGGTATGCCTTCTACTTTTAAGAATTGCAAGCAGGTCCACTCAGTATAACCAGGTAATTCTCTTGAAAAAGGTATCTCAAAAATAGATTGAAATCTCTTTTAATGAGATTCACCACAGTAAAGATCCTCAGCAACCTAATCTCATTTTCTTTAAATCTTTTCCCCTAATTCCCGTTTACCTAAACAATCTGCTTCAGCCCATCTGGTCTATTCACTGTTAGATCCTCCACAAAGGTGAGCATTCAGTAAGTCTTTAAAACTGAATGAAGCATTGCATGTCCCCATAGCAGCATCTTTGCTCATGATGTCTCCCCTCTCTAATACTTTACCTCCTTTTTACTGCCAATGCAGAAAGAAATACACACCTAACGTTTGTTACTTTTATTCTTTTTTGTTACTCTCACTGTCATCCCTTTCAGTTTTGCTGTCCTTCTACTGTTACTCCTGCTGCCTTTTGAATATGAGAGTTCTGCAAAAACCAATCCTTTGTTTAGGGCTTAGTTTAAATTTTATTTTCTCTGTACTCAATGAAGATGATTATTCCCTCTTCGGATCATCTGATGTTCATACCACTCATTTAGATACTTTCCTTAACTGCCTTATATTATTAGTTAATATTTAAGTGAACATATCTTATTTCTCTAGGGAAAGTTTTAAAGTTGTTGTTTTATTGTTATTGCACCTGTAAATGTTACAGTAGTTCATTCATGCAGTCAGGTTGCAGTGCATTTTCTATTTTCTTGTGACCTTATTTTTCTACTTTGTAGATGTGACTGTTACTCAAAATATTCTATATCTAATTGAATTAGTGTTGCCAGATTTAGCAAACAAATATAACTTGTGCCCAGTTACAGATGAATTTTAAATAAATATTGAATAATTTTTAGTATAAATATGTCCTAAATGTTACATATGAAACACTTGTACTGAAAATATTATTTATTGTTTAGCTGAAATTCAAATGTAACTGGGCATCCTACATTTTACCCAGAACTCTAAACTGAAAGTTTATTTTAATTTTGTGCTCCAAATAAAGAGTAGATAAATTGGTAGATATCTTCTTTGAATATGTCATGTATTCCAGACCTGATGAGAGATTTTATTTGTTCAACAATGATTTCTTCAGTGCCTAACGTATCCCAAATTGAATTCTGCTACTGTTGTGCTCTGCTTTTTTCTTTTTTTTCCTATTGATGCACAGTCCCTTTGGTCCTCAGGCACTGTAAATTTATCATTTTTAGCTTTTCTCCATCCTCAGTCCAAACAGTTACTAAGTCCTGGTCCATTTCTCTCTCTCTCTCTCATTTCCTTTCTCCATTCTTGCATTTCCCATCACTCTCTTTTCCTCTTCATCCCCATAACCAGATTATTTCTCATCCACTATAAACACCTCAAAAGTTTTTGCCAACCCCAAAGAACTTGCCTTAACCTTGCAATTTGCATATTCTAACCTATTCTTTTGTTACTGTATTTCTTGAAAAAAATAGTCTGTAATTGCTGTTGCAATTTTTTCACTCCCACATGTTTCTCAGCTCATTGTACTTCTTTTACCCATCACTCTGATGACTTTTTCATAGTGTTTTATGGTGTCTTCACTTCCATTGTGGATACCCTAGATGTTTTATACTCTTTTATTCCTGCACATTTTTCCCTTGTAGTTTTATTGTCTAATTACTCCAGTCATCAGCTCTTTGCAGATGACTCCTAAGTAGATGTCGCTACACTTGACATTTTTTCTAGATCCAGGTCTCAGATCCACTAGATAGCCCTCTGAATATTTCCAAACTTACAACACTGAATATTGAGGGAAGCTGTAATAAATTGTAATAAAACATTACAAGCATCATAAGGAAAAGAGATAATGTGCTAAGAGAATTCTAACAGGCAGAGAGGACTTCTGAGATTGTTCCCACTTGTCTTGTTCTTTGTTTTTTTTTGGAGACAGGATCTTACTCTGTTGCCCAGGCTGGTGTATAGTGGCACAATCATAGCTCACTGTAACATCAAACTCCTGGGCTTAAGTGATCCTCCTGCCTCAGTCTCCAGAGTAGCTAGGACCACAGGCATGCACCACTGAGCCTAGATAATTAAAAAAAAAATTAATAGAGATGAAGTTTTGCTATGCTGCCCGGGCTAGTCTCAAATTCCTGGTTTCAAGTGATCCTCCTGCCTTGGCTTCCCTAAGTGCTGGGATTACAGGTGTGAGCCACCATGCCAGGACTGTCTTGTTCTTAAAGTTCTGATTTAACCATTTAAACAGTATGTATACAATTTTGCACAGGAAATAAAGATCAAAACCACAGAGAAGTGAGAATCACTTGTAAGTGCTAGAGGACAGTAGCAGTTAGATAAGTTGAAGGTCTCTTGCAGTAAGCCCGGAGGAGATAATCATGGCTTAAACATGGGTAGTAGCAGTGGTTGTGGGTTAGTTTGTTCATGAAATGGACCCTGCCTGAAGTTTTACGGAATTAACCTTCACTGACATCAGTTTATATGGAATAATAACATTGAAATAATACAGATAATATAGATGTCTTTTCAGTGATATCTAAATAGAATTATTTATTAGCTAGAATTTAAGTTTTATGGCAGTAGGAAACTTTGTATTCTGAAATGCCAATTATGCTGAGATATATGCATGCCATCTTCAGTTTTTATACTGAAGTCCTTAATGATAGGTGTATTTGGAGACTCAAGTTTCTGGATAATGATACAAGAATTATTTGAGGCTTACAAAATACTGATCATTTGGCATTTTTAGTTGATGTAAGCAAGAAAACATGTCTATCATTTCATGGACATCCGTATAGTCTTCACCTCAACCTGAATCTCTGTAAAAAAATCAGTGGAACTTCCTGTCAGGATTACTTTAATACAACTTATCTGTGGGCAACTCTAGTTATAGAGAAGAATTCTGCTGGTATTAAAGTGCTGAAGTGAAATTATGTTAAATTTTTGCTGACTTTAAAACAAAGAAACCTGTTAGCTGTAATGACCTCTAAACTTTAAATGTATGATGCTGTAAACGTCCATATGCAGAAGTCTCAGAAACAAAATGAGACATGGTTAATCACCTTTCAGAAGCAGAGTTTGATAAAAGCGAGTATGCAGTTTAGCTGTTTACAAGTTGAAGCTTCTATAGGACAGTATTTCAGGGAAAGATATAAAGTTTGTTTTACATTGACTTATGTAAGCACTTTACCTTTTGAGCTCTATAAAAAAGTAAACTCTTTCTGGTGAGAGATTCTTCTTTTATGACTGTATTCAATGAGAATTCATTGAATAGTAAAAGACATTGATGATGTGTTTGATGTGAGGTAGAACTCTTGTCTGCAAAGAACAGGAGAAATTTATCTTTCCATGTTTATTTGCAAGGTGTTTTAAAATAACTCTTCTGGTAGCATATGACATACCCATTAGCCCTGGATCTAAGAGAAGTAAGTTATGGGTATTTAGAATGTTTCTAAGCTGAGACATCCAGTCCCTTCCATCCAACCACATTGGCATCCATTTAGATAGGTAAGATTTTGAAAATCCCCAGGAAAGAGCCAGATTGTCACAGTATGCAAGAAAGTGTTACTGTATAGCAAAAGAAACTTAGTTAAAGGGTATTTAAGAAGATTCAAATGTCAGTATAAGGAAGATCTGTGCAGAAGTTTTATTAAGCATGGGAATGAGCAACCGGGAGATGGCTCATCACATAAATTGTTCAAGCAGAGAATGAATGTCCATCTTTCAGGACTATTGAATACTAGAGGTGAGAAATCTGATTAAATTATTTCCTCCAAACTCTGATATTTTAGAAAAACTTTCTTAGGCTTAGAGGTCGTTAACTTTTGCTTGACTAGTAATTTAAGTAAGTCGGCTGTTTAGAAGCAGATTCAGATACAGGGATTTTGGGTGACGTGACTTTATTGAGACAGTAGTCTCAATAAAAACAGATTGAGAGAAGCAGTATAAGACAGGGAAGGAGTTTAATAAGGATGTGGTTTCAGCTGAGTTTTGCTTCAGCCTGATCCCATGGGGAACTCTGGAGCATGAATTGTGCGTAGAGTTTCTCTCACCTGGAGACAAAGCGGGCATAGTTTTAAATTCCTGTTAGTATTGGTCAGTAATCAGCTATAAGAGGGCACTATATTGCAGGTGAGGTGGCTCCTAAATGGCTAATGCCAGTTCTCTAGAGAAGAAGACAACTGTAAACTAAGAGCAG
Source organism: Ateles fusciceps (assembly GCA_036589455.1). Lineage (NCBI taxonomy): Eukaryota > Metazoa > Chordata > Mammalia > Primates > Atelidae > Ateles > Ateles fusciceps. The sequence continues at coordinate 683,159 of JAZHEH010001615.1, forward strand.
CTAATACTCAGAGCAGCTGGGGAATGCGTGTGTGGCCCTATCTACTATGCTAGCAAAAGGATTCTCCTCTGTATTAGAAACAAAAAATAGGAACAGGAGTGAGCTGCTAGAGAGAAGCACAGCACTGACTCCACGACAGCCATACATGAAAACTGACCATATGTTTGAGGCCATGTAACATGGAGATGGATATTCCATACTTAACTACACAGGCTTGAAGGCGTCAGCACATACCAAGAACAGAGGCTTACAAAGCTGACCTAGAGTCAAGAGAAAAAATCTCTACTATATTAGAATGTGCAATTGAAAAAGCAGGGAACATCCACATTTTTATAGTTTAAATGCTTAAATCACCAGTCTCGAGTTACTTAGAAAAAGAAATACGGTACCTGTGAAAGTGCTCAGTGAATAGTTAACCTATTGCAACTTTTAGAGCGTTAACCATAGGGCCATCAGGTAGAAGCACAAGAAGCTGTGCCTTGCAATGGTAAGTACTTTTTGAAAAAGAAAAGTGTTTTAAAGAGTCTTGCATTTGGAGACTTAGAATATTAATTTGTCTCATTTTACTCTCAGGAAGGCTGGCAGGAAGGAAGTACTTTGTGGTGGTTTATTTCTGTTAAACAAGTGGGCATTTTAAGGCTGTTGCTCAAACTAGGTAACAAATTGCATCATTCTCATTGTATTTTCAATAATTGCCACCCTCTTGGCACATCTTATCTGTTATTCCATTAACACCTCATCAAGTTTCACTCCCCAGTGCTTATTTTCAGACTGTTTTACAGAAACTTTTAGTATAATTCCTATATAGCCCATCGGGTATCAAAGGCTCCTTTTTGTATGTCAGTGTTGTCTAGAAAAATTTTAATGTTTTTCTTCTTCAGCACCATAATACTACCGTTGACTGGGCATTTTTGTCGAAGAAGGAGTGTTCAAAATACGGAGGAACGGTGGTGGGGAACAACTGTAATTTTGTTCCTGATATCACACTCATGTCTTTTATCCTCTTCTTGGGAACCTACACCTCTTCGATGGCTCTGAAAAAATTCAAAACTAGTCGCTATTTTCCAACCACAGTAAGTACCTCAGCTTTAAATCATTTTCATTGGATTTACACTGTATCAACAATAATACAACTTTATAAGGTGAAAAAGGCACCTATAATTCAACCTGTCCAATATAATTTTGTGCATTTTAATAATTACACTTCAATCTTTGTTCACGTGCATACTTACTAACATAAGTGTAGTCCAGCTTTAGGAAAACCTTCCAAGGATTTGCTCACATAATTCTGTCATATGTCTCTCATAATTCTGAATGTGCTGAAAGGAAAAAAAATGAGATGAATTCTATCTAAAAATGCATGAGTGAAGAAAAAGACCTTTTAAATTCATAGTGTTTAAGTACATACCAAAAACTCTTGATGTTAATCAGGAATTTCCATGTTGTAGAATTTCTTCAGCAGCTGTACATGTGAGTATTTTAGTATCTTGAATTATGGGCTGTGGGAGTAAACTTAAATTGTGTTGTTACACAAGTATTGGTATAAGATACGACTGTCATATGAGCCAAACTTCCCTTCCCACAATGATGAATGTCATAGTAGAGAAACAGATAATTAAACTGAGTTGTGCAAACATCCTGTCTCCCATTAAAATGCTTGAGTGAGCTTAGTCAAAACTGTGGGTTCATGGAGATGCTACAAGATAAGACCAACATTTAGTTAATGGCATTTTGGTTTTTTGCCTGCAGAATCAAACTAAGATAATCCTTTGCTTTACAGTTCAGTTCTTAGTGTTTAGGATGTCAGTATTTCTTAGGCAATCTTGATTACACCTGATTTATATCAGTGACCTGCTCTATACAGCTGACATCTCATGAAATAGCTCTTCTTGCATTTTGTGTAAAAGGAGTGGAAACATTTTAGAATATGAGATACACTTGATGAAATTCCTTTTTCTAATTCCTAGGAAAGGAAAATATATTTACTTTCACCTAGAAAATTTTTGACTGTCTGATTCTTCTTATAAAATTGTAAATAAATGGGAAGGTTGATAATGAAATGTCTAGAATTTGATAGCCCAAGGAATGAAAAATTTCCACAAAGTGAAATGTAGAAAGGATCATTCAACTTAGTCTGCTTAACATGGGCATTACAAGCTGGTGATCCACAGGCAGAAAGAATTCAACCCACAGCCATTCTTTGTTTAGCCTATGCGCTCGCGTGCACACACACACACACACACACACACACTCTCTCTCTCTCTCTCTTACTTGAGAATTTTGGTAGAATCTGTACTTTGCAGGTAGTTATTATTTTTCCAACTCTGTTGTCTAAGACTTGGCTGTTTCACACATTCAGATTAACTGCCTGTTCTTAAAGACACTGGGAAATGTGCTTTCTTGATATACCTCTTCAACTGTATGAGTTTTGTGTAGAACAGATTCCTGGGTAAAAATCATTGAGGACAATTTTTTATTTTCTATTGAGGTTTTTCCTTCTCAATTATTAATTTATTGGGGATCTTGAGTTTTGTTTGTTTGTTTGTATTTTTGGCTTACACTTTGTAAATCATCACTACCTGACAAAATTTGGTATAATTTAAGTATGGTAAGTGGAAAAGAGGAAAATTTTGTGAAGCACTTAATAAGTCATAATTTGTAAAATAAACGAGTTTCAACCTTGAGATGAATGGGGGATCCTTTTCCTAAGTTTTAAAATCTTAATTGAGAAACAATAATTGTAAACTATATATTTCTGGAGTACAATGTGACATATGTATATGTTGCAGAATGATTAAATCAAGCTAATTAACATATCTGTAACCTCACATACTAATCGTTTTTTGTGATGAGAACATTTAAAACCTACTCTTTTAGCAATTTTAAAATATACAACATGTTATTATTAGCTACAGACATCGTGCTGTGCAATGGATCTCAAAGACTTATTCCTCTTGTCTGATACTTAGGACCATTTGACCAATATCCTCCCATTACCCACCTCCAGTAGGCACCATTCTACTGTCTACTTATAGAAGTATGACTTTTTAGGTTTCACATATAACTGAGATCATGTAGTATTTGTCTTTCTGTGTTTTGCTTATTTCACTTCATATAATGTCCTTTACATCCTTTCTTAGTTGTGTTCCTAGGTATTTTATTCTCTTTGTAGCAATTGTGAATGGGAGTTCGCTCATCATTTGGCTGTCTGTTAGTCTGTTATTGGTGTATAGGAATGCTTGTGATTTCTGCACACTGATTTTGTATTCTGAGACTTTGCTGAAGTTGCTTATCAGTTTCAGGAGATTTTAGGCTGAGATGATAGGGTCTTCTAAATATACAATCATGTCATCTGCAAGTAGAGACAATTTGACTTCCTCCTGTCCTAATTGAATACCCTTTATTTTTTTTTTTCTCATCTAATTGCTCTGGCTAGAACTTCCAATACTATATTGAATAGGAGTGGTGAGAGAGGGCATCCCTGTCTAGTGCCAGATTTCAAAGGGAATGCTTCCAGTTTTTGCCCATTCAGTATGATATTGGCTGTGGGTTTGTTGTAAATAGCTTTTATTATTTTGAGATATCTTCCTTCGATACCTAGTTTATTGAGAGTTTTTAGCATAAAGGGCTGTTGAATTTTGTCGAAGGTCTTCTCTGCATCAATTGAGATAATCATGTGGTTTTTGTCTTTGGTTCTGTTTATGTGGTGGATTACGTTTATAGACTTGCATGTGTTGAACCAGCCTTGCATCCCTGGGATGAAGCCTACTTGATCGTGATGGATAAGCTTTTTGATGTGCTGTTGCAGTCAGTTTGCCAGTATTTTATTGAAGATTTTTGCATCGATGTTCATCATGGATATTGGCCTGAAGTTTTCTTTTTTTGTTGAGTCTCTGCTGGGTTTTGGTATCAGGATGATGTTGGTCTCATAAAATGATCTGGGAAGGATTCCCTCCTTTTGGATTGTTTGGAATAGTTTCAGAAGGAATGGTACCAGCTCCTCTTTGTACATCTGGTAGAATTCAGCTGTGAACCCATCTGGACCTGGGCTTTTTTGGTTGGTAGCCTATTAATTACTGCCTCAACTTCAGCCCTTGTTATTGGTCTGTTCAAAGTTTCAACTTCTTCCTGGTTTAGGCTTGGGAGGGTGCAAGTGTCCAGGAATTTATCCATTTCTTCCAGGCTTACTGGTTTATGTGCATAGAGTTGTTTGTAGTAATCTCTGATGGTAGTTTGTATTTCTGTGGAATTGGTGGTGATATCCCCTTTTTAATTTTTTATTGCATCTATTTGATTCTTATCCCTTTTCTTTTTTGTTAATCTGGCTAGCAGTCTGTCTATTTTGTTGCTCTTTTCAAAAAACCAGCTCCTGGATTTATTGATTTTTTGAAGTGTGTTTTTTGTGTTTCTATCTCCTTCAGTTCTGCTCTGATCTGAGTTATTTCTTGTCTTCTGCTGGCTTTTGAGGTTTTTTTGATATTGCTCCTCTAGCTCTTTCAATTTTGATGATAGGGTGTTGATTTTAGATCTTTCCTTGCTTCTCATGTGGGCATTTGTTGCTATAAATTTCCCTCTAGACACTGCTTTAAATGTGTCCCAGAGATTCTGGTACGTGCGTCTTCATTCTCGCAGGTTTCAAAGAACATCTTTATTTCTGCCTTCATTTCATTGTTCATCCAGTCGACATTCAGGGCAGGTTGTTCAGTTTACATGAAGTTTTGTGGTTCTGAGTTAGTTTCTGAATTCTGAGTTCGAATTTGATTGCCCTGTGGTCTGGGAGACTGTTCATGATTTCCATACTTTTTCATTTGCTGAGGAGTGATTTACTTCCAATTATGTGGTCAGTTTTAGAGTAGGTGCAATGTGGTGCTGAGAAGAATGTATATTCTGTGGATTTGGGCTGGAGATTTCTGTAGATGTCTATTAGGTTCACTTGGTCCAGTTCTGAGTTCAATTCCTGGATATCCTTGTTAATTTTCTGTCTTTTTGAGCTGTCTGATATTGACAATGGAGTGTTAAAGTCTCCCACTATTATTGTGTGGGAGTCTAAGTCTCTTTGTTGGTCATTAAGAATTTGCTTTATGTACCTGGGTGCTCCTGTATTGGGTGTGTATATGTTTAGGGTCATTAGCTCTTCTTGATGCATTGATCCTTTTACCATTATGCAGTGCCCTTCTTTGTCTGTTTTGATCTTTGTTGGTTTAAAGTCCATTTTATCAGAGACTAGGATTGCAATTCCTTTTTTTTTTTTTTTTTTGCTCTTCATTAGCTTGATAAATTTTGCTCCATCCCTTTATTTTTAGCCTATGTGTGTCCTTGCATGTGAGATGGGTTTGCTGAATACAGCACACCGATGAGTCTTGAATTTTTATACAATTTGCCAGTCTGTGTCTTTTGATTGGGACATTTAGCCCATTTACATTTATGGTTAATATTGTTATGTGTGAATTTGATCCTGCCATTTTGATGCTACCTGGATGTTTTGCCCATTAGTTGATGCATTTTCTTCATTATGTAGATGGTCTTTACCATTTGGTATGTTTTTGGAGTGGCTGGTACTAGTTGTTCCTTTCCTTGTTTAGTGCTTCTTTCAGCAGCTCTTGTAAGGCAGGCCTGGTGGTGATGAAATCTCTCAACAATTGCTTGTCCATAAAGGATTTTATTTCTCCTTCACTTATGAAACTTAGTTTGGCTGGATATGAAATTCTAGGTTGAAAGTTCTCTCTTTAAGGATGTTGAATATTGGCCCTCACTCTCTTCTGGCTTGTAGGGTTTCTGCCAAGAGATCCGCTGTGAGTCTGATGGGCTTTCCTTTGTGGGTAACTCACTCTTTCTTTCTGGCTGCCCTTAGCATTTTTTCCTTCATTTTAACCCCTGGTGAATCTGACGATTATGTGCCTTGGGGTTGCTCTTCTTGAGGAATATCTTTGTGGTGTTCTCTATATTTCCTGGACTTGTATGGTGGCCTGCCTTGGTAGGTTGGGGAAGTTCTCCTGGATAAATTCCTGAAGAGTGTTTTCCAGCTTGGATTCATTCTCTCCATCACATTCAGGTACACCTATCAAAGGTAGATTAGGTCTTTTCACATAATCCCATATTTCTTGGAAGCTTTGTTTATTTCTTTTCACTCTTTTTTCTCTATTCTTGTCTTCTTGTTTTATTTAATTGAGTTGATCTTCAATCTCTGATATCCTTTCTTCTGCGTGGTCGATTCGGCTGTTGAAACTTGCATATGCTTTGCTAAGTTCTCGTGGCTGTGTTTTTCAGCTCCATCAAGTCCTTTATATCTTCTCTGAGCTGTTTATTCTGGTTAGCATCTCATCTAACCTTTTTGCAAGGTTCTTAGTTTCTTTGCATTGGGTTATCACACGTTCTTTTAGCTCCGAGAAGTTTGTTGTTACCCACCTTCTGAAGCCTGTTTCTGTCAATTCTTCAAACTCATTCTCCATCCATCTTTGATCCCTAGCTGGGGAGGAGTTGTGATCCCTTGGAGGAGGAGAGCCATTCTGGTTTTTGTTTTCATCCTTTTTGCACTGGTTTATTCCCGTCTTAGTGGCTTTATCTACCTATGGTCTTTATAGTTGGTGACTTTTGGATGGGATCCCTGAGTGGACAACCTTTTTGTTGATGTTGAAGTTGTTCCTTTCTGTTTCTTAGTTTTCCTTCTAACAGTCAGGCCCCTCTGCTGCAGGACTGCTGGAGGTCCACTCCAGACCCTGCATGCCTGGGGGATCACCCGTGGGGGCTGCAGAACGGTAAGGGTTGCTGCTGGTTTTTCTTCTGTTATCTTCATCCCAGAAGGGTACCCGCCAGATGTAGGCCTGAGCTCTCCTTTATGAGGTGTCTCTTTGGGTATACAGCGGTCGGGGGAGCTGCTTGAGGAAACAGTCTGTCCCTTATAGGAGCTCAAGTGCTGTGCTGTGCAGAACTGCTGGGCAGGTACCTTTAAGTCTGCTGCCGTGGAACTCATAACTGCCTCTTTTCCCAGGTGCTCTGACCTGGTAAAGTCGGCTTTATTTGTAAGTTCCTGACATGCTGCTGCCTTTTTCAGAGATGCCCTGCCCCACATGGAGTAGTCTAGTCACAGTCTGCCAGCAGAGGTGTTGCTGAGCTGCCGCAGGCTCTGCCCAGCTGCTGTGTGAACTGCCACGGTATTGGCGGACTGCCTTGGTAGCATCAGATGCCCTTTCCCCCACTGAGCTGGACCGTCCCAGGTCCAGCTGTGCTTGCTGTGAAACTCTCAATCCAGAGTGTTTCAGATTGCTTGTTTTGTGGGGGGTGGTACCCGCCAAGCCAGATCACCTGGCTCTCTGTCTCAGCCCCCTCCCTTTCAGTTGAATGGGCAGCTCTGTCTCCCAGGTATTCCAGGCACCAGTTGAAATGGCCGCCCAGATTTGTTTGGGTTTCTGTGTGCCAACCCGTGGCACTGGCTGAAACCGCTGTGCTGAAAACTTGTGGCACTTTTCAGCCCGGGAATCTTCTGGTCTGTGGGCAGTGAAAACTTATTTGGAAATGCAGTGAGCACTCACCCTCTGCATTGTTCTTGCTGGGAACTACACTCCGGAGCTGTTCCTATTTCTTGGCCATCTTGGATTCTCTCCCCCTAAATTTATTCTTAAGTATTCTTTGTAGATAGTGTAAGTGGGATTTATGATTTCTTTTTCAGTTAGGTTGTTGTTGGTCTATAGAAACACTACCCAATTGTATGTTGATTTTATATTCTGCAACTTTACTGAATTTGTTTATTCTGAAATATGCTTTGGTGGAGTCTTTATGTAAGGTCATGTTGTCTGCCAACAGAGATAATTTAACTTCTTGCTTTCCTTCCTTTCATAGGTTGTATGTGTCTAAAAACTTACCCATTTCTTCTAGGTCATTTAATTTGTTGTTGTATAATTGTTTATAAGTGTCTCTTAGGGTTTTTAAAAATTTCCTTGTTATCAGGTATAGTGTCTCTTTTTAATCATGAAGTTATTTATTTCAGTCTTCTTTCTTTTTTTTTAGTCTAGCAGTTGGATTGTTGATTTTGCTTATCATATTTTATTTTATTTTTGAGATAGAGTCTTGCTCTGTCACGCAGCCTGGAGAGCAGTGGTGTCATCTTGGCTCACTGCAACCTTGGCCTCCTGGGTTTGAGGGATTATGGTGCCTTGGCCTCCTAAGTAACTGGGATTGCAGGTACCCACCATCATGTCCAACTAATTTTTGTATTTTCTGTAGAGACGGGGTTTCGCCATGTTGACCAGACTCGTCTCAAACTCTTGGCCTCAAGTGATCCACTTGCCTTGGCCTCCCAAAGTGCTGGTATTACAGGTGTGAACCACTGCATCCCGGCTGATTTTATCTTTAAAGAAACATCAACTTTTAGTTTGGTTGATTTTTTTTTTTGGACTTGTCTTAGTCTTTATTTCTTCTTTGAGTTTTATTGTTTTCTTCTTTCTAACAGTTTTGAGTTGAGTATGTTTTTGTCTTTCTAGTTCCTTGACATGCTTCCTTAGGCTGTTTATTAGAAATCTTTCTTCTTTTGATATTGTCATATATTGCTATAAATTTCACTCTTAGAACTGCTGTTGTTGTGTCCCATGGGTTTTGGTATGGTATATTTCCATTCTCACTAATCTCAAATTTATTAATTTCTTTTTAATTTGTTCACTTACACGTTGGTTATTTAGTAGCGTACATATTCAGGAGCATAAACTTCCAAGTGTTTGTAAAAGTTTCAAAGTTTTTCTTATTGTTGATATATGATTTTATATCATTGTGCTCAGAAAAGATACTTGATATAATCTCTGTTTTCTTAAATTTTCTAAGACTTGTTTTGTAGCCTAGTATATGATCTGTCCTGGAGAATGTTACATATGCAGTTGAGAAGAGTATGTTTTCTGTAAGTTGTGTGGAATATTCTGTAACAGTCTGTTAGATCCATTTCATGCATGGTGCAGCTGAAGTCCAATGTTTCTTGTTGATTTTCTGTATAGATGATCTGTCCATCGTCAAAAATGGGGTATTGAAATCTATTATTGTATTGTCTTCTGTTTCTCCCTTTAGATCTAATAATAATATTTGCTTTATACATTTGGATACTCTGTGATTAGGTGCATATATATTTATAATTCTTTTATCTTCTTGTTGAATCAATTCCTTTATTATATAATGACCTTCTTTGTCACTTTTTACAGTTTTTGATGTAAAGTATATTTTATATGGATACCTCTGCTCACTTTTGGTTTCCATTTGCATAGAGTATCTTTTTCCATTCTTTCATTTTCAGTCTGTCCTTAATAGTGAGGGAATCTCTAGTAGGCAAACTATAGTTTGGTGTTTTTTTTTTTAAATATGCATTCATTCACTCTGTATCTTTTCATTGGAGAACTTAATTTATTTACCCTCAAGGTTTTTATTGATAGATAAGGACTTACTCCTATCATTTTTTTTATTTTTTTTATTTTTCATTTTATTGCATTTTGTTAATTGTACTTTGGTTTTTTTAATATCCTTTGTTCCTTTATTCCTCTCTTGTTGTTTACCTCTGTGGTTTGGTGCTAAGCTTTGTTTCTTTTCCCTTTCTCATGTGTGTTTCTGTTGTAATTTCTATCTTTGTGGTTGCCATGGGGCTAACATAATGAGTTTTGTAATTATAATACTCTATTTTAATCTGATAACAACTTAACTTTGGTCACGTTAAAATACTCTAGACATTTTTGCTCCTTCCCACAATTTATATGTTTGTTACCTTAATTTACTTTCTTATCTACTGTGTGTTTTCTTAGTCACTAATTATGGCTTTTCTTGTTTTTGACCTTTTTAAGTTTAAACCTTCATACTAGAGATTGAAAGATTTATGTAGCACCATTAAAATTTTGCATTTTATTATGAATTTACCTCTACTGGTGAGTTTTATACTTTCTTGTGTTTTCATGATAATGAGTATCATCCTTTTGTTTGCAGCTATAGCTCTTAAGCATTTTTATAAGGCTTATCTAGCAATAATGAATTCCCTCAGCTTTTGCTTGTTTGGAAAGATCTTTATTATAGCTTGCTGAATGTGGTGTTGGCTAACAGTTGGTTTTTCTTTCCACACTTTGAATATATTATTGCATCCTCTCCTAACTGGCAAGGTTTCTGCTGGGAAATCTGCTGATTGTCTAACGGAGATTCTCTTATATGTGACTTGATGCTTTTCTCTTGCAGCTTATAGAATTCTCTCTTTGTCTTTAGCTTTTGACCGTTTGAGTATAATATGCTTTGGAAAACATCGTTTAGAGCTCAATCCAGTTGGGAACTTTTGAGCTTCTTGGATCAGGACGTCCATATTTCTCCCAAAACGTCGAAGTTTTCAGTTATTATTTTGTTAAATAAGTTTTCTGTATTTTTTCTGTCTCTTCTCCCACTTTCACACTTATCATACAAAGAATTATCCACTTAATTCTTATTTATTTTTCCTCTGACTTGACTGGGTTATTTCAAAAGGTATCTTTAAACTCAGGAACTCTTTGATCTTCTTGAGCTAGTCTGTTCTCAGTGCTGTCAATTGTATGCTTTTCAAAATTTCTTTCACTGAATGCTTCACCTCCAAGATTTGTTTGATTGTTTTTTATGATATCTTTTGCTTTTTAAAATTTTTCATTCAGATTATGAATTGTTTTTCCAATTTCACTGAATTGTTTGTATTCTATAATATCTCTCTGAGTTTCTTTACTATCATTATTTTGAGTTCCTTTTGATCTATTTTATAAATATTCTTGTTTTGGACGACCTACTGAAGACTTACTGTGTTTCATTGGGGGTGTTATTATTTTTCGTTTTTGCTTTCTTTGTATTTCTTTTTTAAAATATCCAACCTTTACTTTAATTCAGAGTACATGTGCAGGATATGCAGTTTGTTACATAGGTAAATTTGTGGCATGGTGGTTTGCTACACAGATCAACCCATCACCCAAGTATTAAGCCCAGCATCCACTAGCTATTCTTCCTGATTCTTTCTCTCCTCCCACCTCTCCCCCCTCCAACAGATCCTCAAGTGTGTTGTTCCCCTAGATGTATCCATATGTTCTCATCATTTAACTCCCACTTATAAGTGAGAACATGTGGTATTTGGTTTTCTGTTTTTGCATTAGTTTGCTAAGGATAAATTACCCCTAGCTCCATCCACGTCCCTGCAAAGGACATGACCTTATTCCTTTTTATGGCTGTATAGTATTTCATGGTGTGTATGTACTACATTTGCTTGATCCAGTCTATCACTGATGGGCTTTTAGGTTGATTCCATGTCTTTGCTATTGTGAATAGTGCTGCAATGAATATATGTATGTATGTGTCTTTATAATTGAACAATTTATATTCGTTTGGGTATATTCCCAGTAATGGGATTGCTGGGTCAAATGGTATTTCAGCCTCTAGGTCTTTGAGGAATTGCCACACTGTCTTCTTCCACAATGGTTGAACTAGTTTACACTCCCAGCAACAGTGTAAAAGCATTCCTTTTTTTCCCACAACATTGCCAGCATCTGTTATTTTTTGACATTTTAATGATAGCCATTCTGACTGGTACGAGAGAGTATCTCATTGAAGTTTTGATTTGCATTTCTGTAATGATTAGTGGTGTTGAGCTTTTTTCATATGTTTGCCGGCCACATGTATGTCTTGTTTTGAGAAGTGTCTTTTCATGTCCTTTGCCCACTTTCTAATGGGATTTTTTTTTTCTTGTAAATGTGTTTGTTCCTTTTAGATGCTGGATATTAGACATTTGCCAGATGCATAGGTTGCAAAAATTTCCTTTCATTCTGTAGGTTGTCTGTTTATAATGATGATTGTTTCTTTTGCTGTGCAGAAATGCTTTAGTTTGATTAGATTGCATTTGTTAGTTTTTGCTTTTGTTGCAATTTCTTTTGGCATCTTCATCATGAAATCTTTGCCCATGCCTATATCCTGAATGGTATTGTCTAGATTTTCATTTAGGGTTTTTATAGTTTTGAGGTTTACCATTAAGTCATGAATCCATCTTGAGTTAAATTTTGTATATGGTGTAAGGAAGTGGTCAAGTTTCAATTTTCTGCATACTATTAGGCAGTTCTCTCAGCACCATTTATCAAATAAGGGATTCTTTCTCCATTGCTTGTTTTTGTCAGGTTTGTCAAAGATCGGATGGTTCTAGATGTGTGGTCTTACTTATTGATTTTCTGTGCAGTTCCACTGGTCTGTGTGTCTGTTTTTGTACCAGTACCATGCTGTTTGGTTTCTGTAGCTTTGTAGTTTGAAGTCAGGTAGTGTGATGCCTCCAGCGTTGTTATTTTTGCTTAGGATTTCCTTCTCTATTTGGGCTCTTTATGGTTTCATGTGAATTTTAAAATAGTTTTTTTCTAATTCTGTGAAGAATATCAATAGTAGTTTACTTGGACTAGCATTGAATCTACAAATTGCTTTGGGCAGTACGGCCATTTTAACATATTGATACTTCCTATTCATGAGCATGAAATGGAAGTATCAATATCAATTTACAAATAAAGTCCCATTTATTTGTGTCATTCTGAGCATATTTCCTCGAGCAGTAGTTTGTAGTTCTCATTGAAGAGGTCCTTAACTTCCATCATTAGCTGTATTCCTAGGTATTTTATTCCTTTTGCGGCAGTTGTGAATGGGAGTTTATTTGTGATTTGGCTTTTGACTTGCCTGTTTTTGGTTTAAGGTAGTGCTAGTGATTTTTGCACACGGATTTTGTATCCTGAGATTTTGCTGAAGTTGCTTAGCAGCTAAAGAAGCTTTGGGGCTGAGATGATGTGGTTCTCTAGATATAGTTTGATGTAACCTGCAAACTAGGTTGTTTGACTCCCAGTTTGGGAAACACATTTCAGGGTGTCATCCAGGAGAACCTCCCCAACCTATCTAGACAGGCCAATATTCAAATTTTGGAAACGCAGAGAACCTCAGCAAGATAGTCCACATAAAATCATCCTCAAGACACATAATCAGATCCCCCCAAGATTGAAATGATAGAAAAAATGTTTAGGGCAGCCAGAGAGAAAGGCTAGATCACCTGCAAAGGGAAGCCCATGGCATCAACAGTGAACCTCTCAGTGGAAATCCTACAAGCCAGAAGAGATTGGGGGTCAATATTAACAGTCTTAAAGAGAAGAAAATTCAACCTAGAATTTCATATCTTATCAAATGAAGCTTCATAAGCAAAGGAGAAATCAAATTCTTTTCAGACAAGCAAATGCTGAGGGAATTAATTATACCACACCTGCTTTGCAAGTGCTCTTGAAAGAAACACTAAATATGGAAAGGAAAAACCGTTACCAGCCACTACAAAAACACACTGAAGTACACAGACCAGTGACAATATGAAGCAATCACATAAACAAGTCTGCAAAATAACCAGCTAGCATCATGATGACAGGATCAAATCCACACTTAACAATACTGACCTTACATGTAAATGAGCTAAATGTCCCAATTAAAAGACACAGAGTGGAAAGCTGGATAAAGACCCAAGACCCATTTATATGCTGTCGTCAAGAGATCAATCTCACATGCAAAGACACACATAGGCTCAAAATAAAAGGAAGTAGGAAAATTTACCAAACAAATGGAAAGCAGAAAAAAGCATGGATTGCAGTCTTAGTTTCTGACAAAACAGACTTTAAACCAACAAAGATGAGAAAAGACAAAGGGCATTACATAATGGTAAAGGGTTCAATTCAACAAGAGCTAAGTATCCTAAATAGAAATGCATCCAATACAGGAACACCAAGATTTATAAAACAAGTTCTTAGAGACCTTCAAAGCAACTTAGACTTCCACACTATAATGATGAGAGACTTTAACACCCCACTGACAATATTAGACAGATCATCAAGAGAGAAAATTAACAAAGATATTTAGGACCTGAACTCAGCTCTGGATCAAGTGGACTTTATAGATATCTCTAGAACTCTCTGCCCCAAAACAACAGAATATATCTTTTTCTCATCACCACACAGCACTTACTATAAAATTGATCACATAATCGGAAGTTGAACACTCCTTGGCAAATGCAAAAGAACTGAAATCATAACAGACAGTCTCTTGGACCACAGCACAATCAAATTAGAACTCAGGATTAAGAAATTCACTCAAAACCCTAAAATTTCATGGAAATTGAACAACCTGTTCCTGAATGACTTTTGGGTAAATAATGAAATTAACGCACAAATCGAGAAGTTCTTTAAAGCTAATCAGAACAAAGAGACAATGTACCAGAATCTCTAGGATGTAGCTAAAACAGTGTTAAGAGGGAACTTTACAGCACTAAAATCCCACATCAAAAAGCTAGAAAGATCTCAAGTTAACAAGCTAACATCACAACTGAAAGAACTGAAGAACCAAGAGCAAACAAATCCAAAAGCTAGCAGAAGACAAGAAATAACCAAGATCAGATCTGAACTGAAGGAGATAGAGACACGAAAAACCCTTCAAAAGATCAGCAAATCCAGGAGCTGGTTTTTTGAAAAAATTAACAAAATAGGCCACTAGCTAGAGTAATAAAGAAGATAAGAGAGAAGACTCAAATAAACACAATCAGAAATGATAAAGAAAGATATCACCACTGACCCCACAAAAACATAACCAACCATTAGAGAATATTATAATGGAGTTCATAATAGGTAAAAACCTCTATGCACATAAACTAGAAAATCTAGAACAAATGGATAAATTCCTAGACACATATGCCCTCCCAAGACTGAACCAGGAAGAATTTGAATCCGTGAATAGACCAATAATGAGTTCTCAAATTGAGGCTGTAATAAATAGCCTAACAACCCCAAAAAGACCAGGACCAGACATATTCACAGCTGAATTCTACCAGCTGTGTAAAGAAGAACTATTCCATAAATTAAAAGGAAAGACTTCTCCCTAATTCATTCTATGAGTCCAGCATCATTCTGATGCCAAAACTTGGTAGAGATTAAAAAAAAAAATGAAAACTGTAGACCAGTATCCTTTATGAACATTGATGTAAAAATCCTCAACAAAATGCTGTCAAACCAAATCCAGCAGCACATCAGGCTTATCCACCACGATCAAGTAGGCTTCAACCTTGGGATGCAAGGTTGGTTCAACATATACAAATCAATAAATATGATTCATCACATAGCCAGAACTAAGGACAAAACCCATGTGATTTTCTCAATAGATGCAGAAAAGGCCTTTAATAAAATTCAATATTCTTTCATATTATAAACTCCCAATAAACTAGTTATTAAAGGAACATACCTCAAAATAATGAAAGCTGTATATGACAAACCCACAGCCAATATTTTACTTAATGGGCAAAGGCTGTAAGCATTCCTCTTGAAAACCAGTACAAGACAAGGATACTCTCTCTCACCACTCCTCTTCAACATAGTATTGGAAGCTCTGGCCAGGGCAATCAGGCAGGAGAAAGAAAGGCTATTAAATCAGAAGAGAAGGAGTCAAACTGACACTTTTATATTTCTTGTGTCTCTATGTTGATATCTACACATCTAGTGAAACAGTCATTTTTTAAAATTCATGGAGTAGCTTTTATAGGGAGGGATTTTTTTTTTCTGTAGATGGGTCTTAGGGTATCATTTGGTATCATATATTGGCTTTGATTCTGGGTAGGCTCAGTAGCATGGTTGCCATACATTTTCTTCAGCTTTCATTTTTGTCAGCAATCTGTGATTGCCTTAGTGGCCTACTTCATGGGAGTTTGTGATGGTCGCAGTGCAATTTTCCTAGGCTCTGTAGAATTCCTGAGCCGGTTTTGCAGGTGAGAACATTTGTGCATGGCAGGCCAGCAAGCTGTGTGGCAAGCAATCTGGGGTTTGGGGACCAGGGGTGCCACCAGGTAGCCTCTTGGATGCATGGCAGACTGGCTAGCTGTTCAATGACTTTTCTGCTTTGCAGGCCCACCTGTTCCTCATGGGTGAGGATGCCCCATGGGTTTGAACACCGGCTTCTTGGTTGTACTGTTGGTTCTATGCTTTGTGCACCTGGGGTTGTGGTGCTGCAGGCACCTGTGTGAACATGGTGAAGTGAGGGTGGGACCTCAGGATGGAGAGAGGCAGTGGCTTCTGGGCTACGAGGACAGGATGCCCTCCAACAGTCTAAAGACGGTGCCATGCTATAGCACCTTAGCTTGCAAGGTAGAGTATATACAACCTGAGTTCCTACTCTGTGGCAATGCAGTTGTGTAAACTCCTAGAAACTCCCTAATCTGGATTTGGGCCCTGTGAGGACTGGGGACTCTTCTGTGGCAAGGACTTCTGGCATCTCTGGTGGCTGTGGGGACTTCTGGCCTCCAGTTCATCTTTTCATCGTAATAAGAAGTCTGCCCTCAGTCTGAGCCAATCCCAGCAGGGAAGATAGTGTGGCAGAAGCATAAGGATGCCTTTTTCTTTCTCTATCCTGGGCTTTCACACTCCACAGGGATTTCACTGCTACTCTGGATCTCTCCCAACATAATTTCTGTCACTCTAGTGTAAATGTAATTATTTATTTGCTATTTTGATCCCTTTTTGTGGAGCGGATGAGTGCCAGGCAACTCTAGTCAGCCATCTTAATGATGTCTGAAATGAAATTTTTTATGTCTTCTTGTGAATTGATCCCTTTATCATTACATAATGACCTTCTTTGTCTTTTTTTTTTTTACTTAAAATTTATTTTATCTGCTACAAGTACAGACATCCCTGTTTTCTTTTGGTTTTCATTTGCATGGAGTATCATCTTGTCTCCTTTCAGTTTTAAACTATGTATGTCCTGAGAGGTGAAATGAGTTTCTTTTAGGCAGCATATAGTTGGATCTTCTTAAAAAAATCTATTCAGACATTCTGTGTCTTTTTAGTGGAGAATTTAACCCATTTATATTCAAGGTAATTTTTGAAGGTACAGACTTATTACTACCATTTTGTTGTTTTCTGGCTAATTTGTAGATTCTTTGTTCTTTCCTTTCTCTTTTGTTGTTTTCCTTTGTGATTACATAATTTTCTCCAATGTGTTTTGATTTCTTACTTTTTGTCTTTTGAATGTGTTCTAAAGGTTTTTGCTTTGTAGTTACCATGAGGCTTACATAAAGCATCTTGCAATTATAACAGGCTATTTTAAGATGGTGTCAACTTTTCATTGCATAAAACAACTTTGTACTTTTACATCTCCCCCAACACTTTTTTTTTAATGTTTTGGATGTCACAATGTATATCTTACAAATTATTATAGTAATTATCATTTTTAATAATTTTGTCTTTATCATTTATATCAAAGATGTAAGTAACTTATCACAATTACAGTATTTTTCTGAAATTAACTATACACTTACTTTTACCAGTGAGTTTTATACTTTCCAATGTTTTTCCAATGTTTTACTTTTACCTTGAAGAATTCTCTTTACCATTTCTTTTAATACAGGTCTGGTGGCAGTGAACTTGCTCAGCATTTATTTGTCTGGTAAACTGCCTCTCCTTCATTTTTGAAGAATAGATGATATTCTTTTTTAGCAGTTTTCCTCCTCTTATGGTTTTTTTTATTTTGGAGATTTGTCTTTTATTTTTCATTTTGTTTTCAAATTTTGAGTTTTAAAGTGAATTTTTTTTATTATTCTTTAAGTTCTGAGGTACATGTGCAGATCATGCAGGATTGTTTTATAGGTATACACATGCCATGGTGGTTTGCTGCATCCATCCCCCCCCATCACCTACATTAGGTATTTCTCCTAATAATATCCCTCCCCAATCCCCCACTGCCTGCTATCTCTCCCCTATCCCCATCCCCCAAACAGGCCCTGGTATGTGATGTTCCCCTCCCTGTGTCCATGTGTTCTCATTGTTCAACACCCACTTATGAGTGAGAACATGTGGTGTTTGGTTTTCTGTTCTTGTGTCAGTTTGCTGAGAATGATGGTTTCTAGCTTCATTCATGTCCCTGAAAAGAACATGAACTCATCCTTTTTTATGGCTGCATAGTATTCCATGGTATGTACGTCCACATTTTTTTACCCAGTCTATCATTGATGGGCATTTAGGTTGATTCCAAGTCTTTGCTATTGTGAACTGTGCCACAGTAAACATACATGCACATGTGTCTTTATAATAGAATGATTTAGAATACTTTGAGTATATATCCAGTAAAGGGATTGCTGGGTCAAATGGTATTTTTAGTTCTAGATCCTTGAAGAATCGCCACACTGTCTTCCACAATGACTGATCTAATTTACACTGCCACCAACAGTGTAAAAGCATTCCTATATCTCCACATCCTTTCCAGCATCTGTTGTCTCCTGACTTTTTAATGATTGCCATTCTAACTGGCGTGAGATGATATCTTGATGTGGTTTGATTTGCATTTCTCTAATGACCAGTGATGATGAGCTTTTTTTCATGTTTGTATAAATGTCTTCTTTTGAGAAGTGTCTGTTCCTATCCATCATCCACTTTTGATTGGGTTGTTTGTTTTTTTCTTGTACATTTGTTTAAGTTCTTTGTAGATTCTCGACATTAGCCCTTTGTTGGATGGAGAGATTGAAAAAATTTCACCCATTCTGTAGGTTGCCTGTTCACTCTGATGATAGTTTCTTTTTATTTTATTTACTTGCACAAATTTATGGGGTATGTGTGAGATTTTATGTATATAACAAAAGGTTATAAGGGTATTAAGGGTATCTATCACCCATTTTCAATACATTTTGTTAAGTATAGTTACTCTAACCTTTTATCAAACATTGAATTTGATCCTTCTGTCTGTTTCATTATACCTATAATCCAATTTATCCTTTGCCCTACCCCCATCGCCCTTCCTGGATTCTGTTAACTGTCTTTCCACTCCCTACCTCAATGTGATCAAATGTTTTAGCTCCCACATATGAATAATAACATGCACTATGTGTCTTTCTGTGCCTGGCTTATTTCACTTAACACAATGAACTTCAGTTTTATCCATTTTCCTGTAAATGACATTATTTAATTCTTTTTATGGCTACATAGTTTTTCATTATATATGTATGTCACATTTTCTTTATCCATTTATCTATTGATAGACACGTAGGTTGATTCCATACCTTTGCTGTTGTGAATGGTGCTGCAGTAAATATGTGAGTACAGGTATCCTATCCCTTTGATATAGTGATTTCCTTTCCTTCGAGTAGATTCCCAGTACTGTGTTTGCTGGATCAAATGGCAATTCTGTGTTGAGGTTTTTGAGAAATCTCAATACTGTTTCCATAGTGATTGTAGTAGTTTACATTTCTACCAACCATATAAAAAATTTCTTCTTTCTCTGCATCCTTGCCAACATCGTATTTTTGGTCTTTTTAGTAGTGACCACTCTGATGGGGGTAAGATGACATCTCATTGTAGTTTTGACTTGTGTTTCTCTGATGATTAGTGATGCTGAGAATTTTTTCATATACCTGTTGGCTATTACTATGTCTTCTTTTGAGAAATGTCTATTCATGTCCTTTGCCCACTTTTAAGTGGAATTATTTGTTTTTCTTTTCTTAAGTTGTTTGAGTACCTTGTTTATTCTAATGTTAGTCCCTTGTTAGATGAATAATTTGCAGATATATTCTCACATTCAATAGATTGTCACTTCATTCTGTAGATTATTTCTTTTGTTGTGCAGAAGCTTTTAGTTGAAGTCCCACTTTTCTATTTTTGTTTTGTTGCTTGTGAATTTCAGATTATTTGTTATGGGAAAAAATTTTTGCAATCTACCCATCTGACAAAGGGCTAATATCCAGAATCTACAAAGAACTAAAACAGATTTACAAGAAAAAAACAAACAAACCCATATCCAAAAGTGGGAGGAGGATATGAACAGACACTTTACAAAAGAAGACATATATGAAGCCAACAAACATATGAAAAAATGCTCATCACTGATTATTAGAGAAATGCAAATCAAAACCACATTGAGATGCCACCTCATGCCAATTAGAATGGCAATCATTAAAAAATCTGGAGACGACAGATGCTGGAGAGGATGTGGAGAAATAGGAACACTTTTACTGTTGGTGGGAATGTAAACTAGTTCAACCATTGTGAAAGACAGTGTGGTGCTTCCTCAAGGACCTAGAAACAGAAATTCCATTTGACCCAGCAATCCCATTACTGGGTATATACCCAAAGGATTATAAATCATTCTACTATAAAGACACATGCACACATATGTTCATAGCAGCACTGTTTACAATATTAAAGACTTGGAACCAACCCAAATGCCCATTGACTATAGACTGGACAGGGAAAATGTGGCATATATACACCATGGAATACTATGCAGTCATAAAAAATGATGAGTTCTGTCCTTTGTAGGGACATGGATGAATCTGGAAACCATAATTCTCAGCAAACTGACACAAGAACAGAAAATCAAACACTGCATATTCTCACTCATAGGAAGATGTTGAACAATGAGAACACATGGACACAGGGAGGGGAGCATCACACACTGGGGTCTGTTGGGGGGGTGCCAAAGGAGGGACAGTGGAGCAGTGGGGGTGGTCGGGGAGGGGATAACATGGGGAGAAATGCCAGATGTAGGGGATGGAGGCAGCAAACCGCATTGCCATGTGTGTACCTATGCAACAATCCTGCATGATCTGCACATGTACCCCAGAACCTAAAGTACAATAAAAAATAAAAAATAAAAGCATCTCAGAGACAAAAATAAATAAATACTTTGTTTACACCAATGTCCAGGAGAGTTTTCCCTAATTTTTTTCCAGTATTTTTGTAGTTTGGGGTCTTTTTAAGTCCTTAATGTTGAGTTGATGTTTGTATATGGTGAGGAACGAGTCCAGCTGAATTTTTCTGGGTATAGGTATCCAATTTTCCCAGCACCATTTATCAGACAGGGTGTACTTTGCCCAGTGTAAGTTCTTGTCAGCTTTGTTGAGCATCAGTTGGCTGTAAGTGTGGCTTTATTTCTGGATTACCTACTCTGTTCCATTGGTCTATGTGTCTGTTTTTATAGCAATAGTATGCTGATGTGGTTACTGAAGAATTGTAATATATCCTGAAGTCATGTAATGTGTTGCCTCCAGCTTTGTTCTTTTTGTTGCTCAGGATTGCTTTGGCTGTTCAGGCTTCTTTTGAGTTCTATATGACTTTTATTACATAGGATTTTTTCTAACTCTGTGAAGCTGGCAGTATTTTGAAACAGATCACATTGAATCTGCAGACTGCTTTGGACAATATGGTCATTTTAATGGTATTAATGCTTCTGATCCATGAGTGTGAGAAGTTCTTCTATTTGTGGCCTCTTTCTTTCATCAGTGTTGTGCAGTTTTTCTTTCTAGGGATGTTTCATCCTTTTGGTTAAACTTATTCCTAGGTATTTTGTTATATTATATTATATCTCTTGTAAATTCAGTTACCTTTTGAATTATTTTCTTGGCTTGATCATGGTGTATAGAAATGCTACTGAGTTTTGCATGTTGATTTTATATCCTGCAACTGTACTATTTTTTTCTGTCAAATATGAGAGATTTTTGGTAGAGTTTTTGGATTTTATTAGACTGTATCATCAGCAAAGAGGCACAATTTAACCCCCATTTTTAATTCAGATATCTTTTATTTCTTTCTCTTACCTGGTTGCTTCAGTTAGGACTTCCAGATTGTGTAGAATAGGAGTTGTGAAAGCGGGCATCCTTGTCTTTTTCCAGTTTTTAGAGGAAGGGCTTTCAACTTGTCCTCATTCAATATGACATTAATGGTGAGTTTGTTTTACAAGGCCTTTATTATTAGGAGGCGTGCTCCTTCTATTTTTAGTTTATTGAGAGTTTTTATCAGGAAAGCATGTTGAATTTTATCAAATCGTTTTCTGCATTGATTGAGATGACTGTATAATTTTTGTTCTTTACACTGTTGATGTGATGTCACATTTACTGATTTGCATTTATTGTGCTGAACTATCCCTGCATCCCTGGGATAAATCCCACTTAATTGTGATGTATTGTCTTGTAGATGTGCTATTGGTTTTAGTTTGCCTGTATTTGGTTGAAAATTTCTGCATCTGTGCTTATCAGAAATATTGACCTATATTTGTCATTTTTGTTGTTGTTTTATTCTTGTCTGTTTTTGGTATCAGGGTGATATTAGCCTCATAGACTGTATTAGGGAGATGATATGGTTTGGATTTATGTCCCCACACAAATCTCGTATCAAATTGTAATCCCCAGAGGAGGAGCTTGATATTGGATTATGGGAGCAGATTTCCCCTTATTGCCCTCATGAGTTCTCACAAGATCTGGTTATTTACAGTTGTGTGGGACCTCCCCCTTTACCCTCTTCCTCCTGCTCCAGCTATGTAGGACATGCCTGCTTCCCCCTTTGCCTTCCGTCATGACTGTAAGTTTCCTAAGGCCTCCCCAGCCATACTTCCTGTACAGCCTGCAGAACTGTGAGCCAATTAAAACTCTATCCTTTATAAGTTACCGAGTCTCAGGTAATACTTTAAAGCAATGTGAGAATGGACTAATATAGAAAAAATTCCCTCTTCCTCAATTGTTTGGAATAGTTTGAGGAGGATTGGTTATTTCTTTATGTGTTTGGTAGAACTCCATAGTGAATCTATCTAGTCCTGGGATTTTCCTTATTGGGAGACATTTTATTACTAATTTAATCTCACTACTAATTATTGGTCTTTTGAGGTTTTCTCTTTCTTCCTGATTCAATTTTAGTTAGTAGCATGTTTCTAGGAATTTATCCATTTCCTCTAGGTTTTTTAGTTTATTATTGTATAGCTGTTCGTAATAGTCTGTAATGATCTTTTGTATTTTTGTTGTATCAGTTGTAATGTCTTCTTTTTCATTTCTGATTTTACTTGAATATCTTCTTTTTTTTCTTGTTTAGTCTAGCTAGCTGGTTGGTTGTTTATATTTTTCGAAGAACCAACTTTTTGTTTCATTTATTCTTTGTATTTTTTTAGTCTGTATTTCACTTAGTTCTACTCTGATATTTATTATTTCTTTTCTTCCTGATAGTTCTGGATTTGATTTGTTCCTGGTTTTCTATTTCCTTGATGTACATTTTTAGATTGTTAACTTGTAATCTTTCTACTTTTCCATGGAGATATTTATTACTATAAATTTTATTCTTCATACTGTTTTTGCTGTATTCCACAGGTTTGGGTATATTAGGTTTTTTCATTTGTATCAAGATTTTTTTTTAAATTTTCATCTTAATTTCTTTGTTGACTCAAAGGTCATTCCAAAGCATGTTTAATTTTTATATAATTTTGTAGTTTCTGAAGTTTATCTTTGTATTTATTTCTAGTTTTATTATATTGTGGTCTGACAAGATACTTGATATGATTTTCATTTTGTGAAAGTTTTTAGGAATTCTTTGGTGGCCTAACATATGGTTAGTCCTGGATAATGTTTCATGTGCTGATGAAAGAAATGTATATTTTGCAGTCATTAGGTAGAATGTTCTGTAAATGTCTGTTAGGTCCATTTGGTCTAAAGTTCAGTTTAAATCAGTGTTTCTTTTTTGATTTTTTTTTTTATCTAGATGATCTATTTAATGCTGACAGTGGGGTGTTAAAGTCTTTTACTGTTACTGTATCACATTCTCTTTCTTCAGATCTAGTAATATTTGCTTTATGAATCTGAGTGCTCCATTGTTGGGTGCATATATTTTTAGAATTGTTATATCGTCTTGCTAGATTGATTGCTTTATTTCATAGGTAATGACATTTTTTAAAATTTTCTTGACTCAAAGTCTGTTTTATCTTATATAATTATAGCTACTCCTGCTCCCTTCTGATTTTCATTTGCATGGAATATCTTTTCCATCCCTTTACTTTCAGTCTGTATATGTCCTTATTGGTAAGGTGAGTTTCTTATAAGTAGCATATAGTTAGATGCTACTTTTGTAAATTCAGTCAGCAGTTCTGTATCTTTTAAGTGTAGAATTTAATCTGTTAATATTCAGAGTTATTATCGATATGTGAGGCTTTGTTTCTGTCATATTACTAATAGTTTTCTGGTTGTCTTGTATATTCTTTCTTCCTTTTTTTCTCTTATTATTTGTGGTTTGGGGGATTACTGTTAGTGGTACCATTTGAGTCCTTTTTCTTACTCCTTTGTGTAATTGCTTTACCAGTGATGACTGTGCTCCCAAAATGGTGCCCTGCCACAGCTGCTCAGGTCTTATGGGGGTGTGAGTGATCCAGTGCAGCTTCCCAGTCTGGTGTAATACCCTCACTGGGTTTCTAAACCACCACCCTTGCTAATATCTGTGTTTGTGTGGGTAGAGGAGCTCTTCTGTAGTTCAGATTGCAGCAGACTATGTAAGGGATGAGGACCACTGAAATTCTATTAATTATCCTTTCCCTGTAATATGGAACCCCTCCAGCCTCCCTGGCCACTTGCTTCCTTCTCTTTCTGTGCCTCATATGTTTTCTGTGAGTTCCCTCTTAGACTCTTGTGTTCTCTCCTGTGTGTTCTATTCGAGGTGTATTTATCTATTCATAACTTTGGTTCTTCTTTCCGGAAAGAGTAGGTGTCTGTAGTCAGCCATCTTGCATCAGAATCCTTCTTTAGCATTTTGAATATATCATGCCAATCGCTCCTGGATTGTAAGGCTTTTGCTATAAAATATGCTGCTAGTATTATTGGAATTCGTATTGGAAGCATACGTGATTTGCTTCTCTTGCTGCTTTCAAGATTTTCTCTTTGCGTTTGTTTCTTTGATAATTTGATTATATCTTGATATAGATTTTTATGTCAAATCTGATTGAAGACCTTTGAACTTCCTATAGCTAGATATTTATATTTCCCTAGGTTTGAAATATTTTCTGCTGTTTTTTCTTTAAATAAACTTTGTACCCTTTGTTCCTCTCTTTTCTTCTTGATCTCCTATAACTTGAATATTTGTTCTTTTGATCCTGTCATATAAATCTTATAAACTTCTTTTATTCTTTTCATTGTTTTTTTCTCTACTGACTATATTTTCAAACACCCTGTCTTTAAGTTCACAGATTCTTCTGCTTGATCAATTCCACTGTTGATGCTCTTTATTGCATTTTTAAATTTTCTTCATTATATTTTTCAGCTCTAGAATTTCTATTTTTTTAAAGATAATTTTATTTAAATATTTGTAAGTAATTTCAATCTTTGTTAAATTTCTAGTTTTGGTCATTTATTGTTTTCCTGATTTTGTAGCATCCTGTCTTTTTAAAAGTTTGCTGGGCTTCCTTATAATAATTATTTTGAATCCTTTGATAGTTCATATATCTGCATTTTTTAGGGATGATTACTGGGGCTTTATTTTTTCTTTTAGTGGTGTCATGTTTCCTTAATTGTTCTTGGTCTTGTGGCTATTGATTTGTTTCTTTGCATTTGAAGAAGTAGAGACTAATTTTAGTCTTTGCAGAATGTCGTTGTCTAGAAAAGTTTTTCACCAACCAGCCCATCTAGAGATTCTGGCAGGTGTTCTCATGTGGTCCATAGGCAGGCTTGCTGCAGGACTTCCCAGGCAGGCTGACCTGGTTCTTGTGTAAACAGGTGAGTGCACCTGGCACCTGGGTCCATGGTTTGGGGACTAGAGCCTCAGTCCTTGAGGGAAGGCCTGGGGCCTGGGTCCATGGGCACTGGCCTAGAACTTCAGTCTGTAGGAATGGTCCAGGAGCCTTGGTTCATAGGAGCCTTCCTGGCTCCAGGGTCTAGTGAGGTGGGCCTGGACCCTGTGTCTACTAGAGCCTGGCTCTATGGGTACCAGCCTAGAGCCTAGGGTTGGCCTGGTGCTGGGGAAGATGTAGAGTCTGGGATCACAGATGCTGGCCTAATACCCAAAGTGAAAGTGGCTGGTCTGATGCCTGTGGCTATGGGGACCAGCCTGAAAACGGCTGTATGGTTGCTTGGCTGGAGACTAGGTCTGTGAGGGCTGCTGTGGGTCAGGCAACCACAGGGCCTGTCCTGAAACATGGGTCTGCTAAAGTGTGCCTGGATCCTCGATCTGCTGGAGTATGGGGCTTAAGGGTCCAGTCTGGAAGATGGAGCCACAGGGACTGACCTGGTACTGGGCAAGCCTGGAGCCTGTATGCATGATACTTACCTAGTGCCTAAGGCCAGGGGTGCTGGCATGGTTCCGCAGCAGGCCTGAAGTCCGGGGCTGTCTGGGCTGACCTGGCTCTGGGCTGGTCTGGAATCTAGGGTGGGCCTGGAGCCTGAGGCCATAGGGGCTGATGTGATGCTGGACAGGCCTGGAGCCTGTATTGGGAGGGACTGGTCTGGAGGCTGAGTCTGCAGGTACTGACCTGATGACTAAGGCCATAGCATCTAACCTGGTGCTGGGGATGCTCAGAGACTATTGTACCTGGGGCTACCCTGGCCCTGAGGCTCGTCTGGAGCCTCGGGCCACTGGGTTTGGTCTGGCAGTGGGGTGGGCCCAGACACCAAGTCCCCAAGGCAGGCCAGGAGCATGGGACTGCTGAACCAGCCTGATGTGGGGGCAGCCCAGATCAGTCTGTGGTTGATTTTAGAGTCTGGGGTTCTCTACCAACCTAGAGTCTGGGTTGTGGGTGCCTACTTCTCATTTGGTTTTACTGGGGCAGGCCTGTTGGTGTCCAAGGCAAAGACTGGTACTCATTTCCCTCTCCTTCTCCTAAACAGACAGTTTTCCTCTTCAGCTCTTGTGAAAGTATTTTAATCAGTGGCTAGTTGTTCAAATTGATGTTTCTACAGGGGAATGACCATTGGAAAGTCTTAGTCTGCTATCTTGCTGATATCACTTACCAGACTAAATAGAATGGTCATTTTACTTTCTATGTGGCAAAATCTTTTCCTTCTGGCAGTAACATCCAAATTGAGTATAACTCCTCAGACTTAAAGAAATTCTCTCCTTATAAGAGCCTAAGCAGGTAATTTCTCAGTCATTGATGAATACTGCAGAGAATGTCATGACGATGTAAAAATAGAATAATGATAGCATTCTAGTAACAATTCTTTTAAAGCAGGTTCTCAGCATCATTTAGAATAGTATATACCAAATTATAAAGTACACAGAGAGGAGAAAGTATGTGTGATTTCTAAAGACCAATGTGTAAGTATGTTGGCTTTCAGTCTGTCATCTCCCCTTATACCCTAACTCACTTCACATTTACAGCTAAGTAATAATATATACCTAAATGCATATGCATACATAAATGAATAATAAGAACATCATTTTTCTTTTTATTTTGACAGAGTTTTGCTTTGTTGCCGAGGCTGGAGTGCAGTTGCACGACCTTGGCTCACTGCAACCTCCACCTCCTGGGTTCAAGCGATTCTCCTGCCTCAGGCTCCTGAGTAGCTGGGATTACAGGTGTACACCACCATGCCCAGCTAATTTTTGTTTATTTTTTAGTGGAGACTGGATTTCACCATGTTCGCCAGGCTGGTCTTGAACTCCTGACTTCAGGTGATCTGTCTGGCTTGGCCTCCCAAAGTGCTGGGATTACAGGTGCGAGCCACTGTGCCTGGTTGAGAACATCATTTTTATGTCTCATTTGCCAAAATATGTTTTAATTTAAGCTGTCTTTTTGAAATATGGTTTCTATAGATAGGTGCAGACAGGTGTATACAGTCTTATATATATTCTTATATAATGTTTTATAATGAAAACATATGCTTAAACACCATACATAAGACAGGCTTTTATAGTTGTGGAAACAATCAAGGCTATTTTTAGTTCCTTCCTTGCACCAACAATTCACATGAAACCTTTAAAAACTCAAAATGCTAATGCTGAAGGACAATGTTCTTGCCTTGAAAAATGTCTCATTCTCCTTTAGCTTACACAATCATTTCTCTTTTTTCCTCTCATTTTTAAACATTTGTATGAGTCATTAGTTAAGACTGTAAACTACTTTAAAACAGTTATACTTCTCTTTTATTAGTCAGATCAACTGTCACAAGGTTGGATACAGACTAAGTACTCAATACTTGTTGAGTAGTAGAAACCAGTCAAGTACAGATTAGTGCTGCATTTTGTGGGAAGAGCACAATGTGTAGGAACCCAGGAGCTGAGATTCTAGTGTCAGCACTACCATTAACTAATAATGTGCTCTTTGACAGCCAACTACAAACTTCAGTTACCTCACCTATAAAGGGAAAGCTTGGCTAGATGACAACTAACAGCCTTTTGATCTCTAGTACTTTTATAAATTTAAAGAGTTTTCTGGCTCCGTTTCCTAAATGAATTACATTTCCTATACTATTCTAGGCTTATAGCAATAATTAAACCTTACAAATTTACAAAATATAATTATCTCCATCATACCACGTCTGCCAGTCTCTCTTTGTGGATGATTCACAATTGTCATGCAGCAAAGACAAATTCAAAACATTGTTGGCTTTCTTGACAAAATTGAATTTACTCATCTCTCTGTATTCCTTTTTTGGGGTTCTAGAGAGTGGGGGAGAGAAAGGATTTCACTATGTTGCCCAGATTGACCTCAAACTCCTGGCCTCAAGTGATCCTCCCAACTCAGCCTCCCAAAGTGGTGGGATTATAGGCATAAGCCACCGCACCTGCTTTGATCAAACCTTTAAAGTCATATTTGGTCTATGAGTCAGAATTCCATCAGGAAGCAAAGGGCATGCTCAAGTTAAGATAATCTGAGGATTTAATAAAGGCATTATTTATAGACCAACATGAGCCACTGCATCTGGTTCCTTATATTCCTTATCTCAGCTAATAACATCACCTATTCTTAGAGCCACCCAAGATCAAAATCTTTTTTATTCTCTCTCTCTTTTTTTTTTTTTTAAATGAGATGAGGTCTAGTTTAGTCACTGAAGCCAGAGTACAGTGGAATAATCATGGCTTACTGCAGCCTCAACCACCTGGACTCAAGCGATCCTCTCTCTTGTCTTCTGAATAGCTGGGACTACGGTGACATTCCACCATGCATGGAAAATTTTTTATTTTTATTTTTGTAGAGATGGGGTGTCACTGTGTTCCCCAGGCTGGTCTTGAACTCCTGGGCTCAAACAGTCCTTCTGTCTCAGCTTCTCAAATCAGTGGGATTACAGATGTTAGCCACCACACCTGGTCTGATCAAAATTTTAAAGTCATATTTGGTGTATGGGTCAAGATCCCAGCAGGAAGCAAATGGTAGGCTCAAATTAAGATAATTTGAAGATTTAATAAAGACGTTATTTATGAAGGTGAAGTTAGGGTATATGGAAACCACAGGAGGAGGTGTGGTGTCCCAGAAAATAAGACTGGGGGAGCCCATAGTAGACCACACAGGTTAACTTCTGAAGGCAGAGAGTGTGGTAGAGGGGGGATAGAGAATGAATCTGGTGTAACAAATAAAGATATCCATTGCATGTGGCACTCCAGGTTTTTCTTTATCAAATTAAACTTGTCACAGTCCTTTTGTGATAAATTTATTCCACTGCAGTCTTTCTCCTTTACACTTACACTTCATTTCCCCTCATTCTGGCTCTCATTACGTTTGCTGAGGCCGTGGTCAATGACCCACTCTTTCCATCCCTCACAGAGCCACTAGCAATACATGAGTATGAGCACTTAAAGTGAAACAGATTACTTTTGCTAGCCTGTCTATCAGGTATTTAATTTGTATATCTGACACTTCTACAGAGCCCTAATGCTGAGTGGAACATGCGTCAAATACCAGTCTTTTTTGTGTTCACCATTCTTTCTAAGGGTTATATCAATCTGTTATCCCACACTGTGACTGGTCTGTTATATCAGCCTTGAGTCTTTAGTCAAAGTCTTTCAGAATCAAAACTTCCATTAGGAATATCACATCATAATCTGTGATTTTCTGTGGCAGATGGCTTCAGGGCATTAACATGAAATGTTCTTCCAGAGTCCCACACCAACAAATGATCATAAACATGGAACAAAGATGTCATCACACACCTTATGTGCATATGTGGTGGCAAAATGAAAACCATAGCTTAAAAATAGAGCAGGATTGGGGTAATAGAAATCAGAAAGCCATAGATTTGTGGTGGCAAAATGAAAACCGTAGCTTAAAAACAGAGCAGTATTAGGATTAGGAGAAATCAGAAAGCCCCAGAACCCCATGAATTAGGCAAAATTATTGGCACTTTGATATAGTCACATTCAATGTGGCTGGCATATGTAATAGACCCAAGAAGGCCATTCTTAAAGAATTGCTTGATTTTCTAATATTCCTCCTTAGAATATGCATTAATTCTAACCCTCAGATGAATTGGTGTAATCATAAGGTATTTTTAATATACTTCCTGGTTCGTTTATTTAAATATAAATAAAATCACTTAATTCCAGGTAACATCAATAGCTATAACGTCTATGCTATATTTAGATAATGCAGAATGTTCTTTGAAGAGTGGGGCTTCAGAAACTAATGAAAACATAAGGAGCATTTTATTTGGGTGATGCATTTAGTTTTTGTTGGCATGAAACACAGGAAAGCCTAGAATTCTACAATTAGCTATATTCTAGAACCATGATTTTTTTGTTGACATTTTGGTCTATGGCCATTGTTAAAATTGGATGTGTTTAGTTTATAAACAGCTCTTAACAAGAATCAGGAGACATCCCCATTCTGATTTCTTTTTCTCTCTGAAATTATCTTGGTGAATGGTAAAAACTATCAAACTAAAACAATATGTTAAAACATGAGTAAGAAATAATGGGCCTCTATTTTATGTCTCACTTAGTTTCGCAGTCTTGGGTGGCATTTGTCTTCTTTAGTGACAGCAAAGCAAACGACTTTGCTGTCACTAAAGAATCAGATTTTCAGATTCTTGAAGTATTTTATATCAAGGAAAGTAATTTTTGAAGTCAAATTTGTTTTTAATCCAAATTTGTTTTTATACTTATTTCATTAAGAATGACAAAGGGATATTTGGTTATAAATACAACTGAATCTGTTAAACATTTAACAAAGACTATACAAATACTTCAGTTCTTGCAGACATATGACCAAAAATATAAATACAATCAACCTGAATTGAGTCCTAAGGAAAATAGGCTGGGAGCAGTGATTGGCCAAAACATTTTGAGAAAAGCTTTTACTGGTTGCAAAGAGGCAGTCTATGGCTGGAAGTAATAATTTTAACCATGGTAACCTCTTGGTCCTCAGCACTTTCAGCTTATTTATCCATCATAGAAAAGTCAACAACATTGAAATCCCTGCACTAACACATAATGGTCTCTTATTCCATTTTGGGGTTGTCTAATTTATACAGATGACTTAACTAATTATACTTTTAAAACTTTTATTGTGTATTAATGTAAATTATAAAACCATCTTTTAGGTCCTGGATCCCTTTATTATACTGATTTATTTGAGTTATATCTAACAAGACTGTATTAGATGGTCAAGCAATTTTAATAATTGGATCTCAATGAATTTTAGTGTTAGGACTTTGAGCACTATCTAGTATATCGCCATCTCTGACATGTGGTCTTCTTCATGCTGCTTAAATGCTTCCTAGAACAGGAGCCTAGTATCTTGCAGGCATTCTTGATAGAAACAAAAATCTACCCTTCCATAGCCTCTGTCCACAGGGTCTGCACTTGCCATCTGCAGCTACACAGAACTAGTTAATTTCTCTTTCCTGACATAGACTTCACATATTTGAAGACAAATTTTCCCTACAACTTATTTAGGCATGCCATCGTTCTTCTTGTGATATGTTATCCATATTCCCAAATCCTGCAGCTACCCTTTTGTATATTAGCTCCAGATTTTAAGTTTCAGTTTACAACAGTAACCAGATTGGGACATAGTATTTTCCATGTGGTTTGATCATTTGCTTCTGGTATACACGCATTGTGTTTCTTGTTCTACTGCCTAGTTTTGAGACATAATGGAAGTAAACATCTTTTAGTGATTGCCAGAGTCTCCTTAGTATCTTTTCTGAACCACTTCACTAGGCTTACTCTCCTTCCAGTAGACTTCCCTCTGTCAAGCTCCAAGCCCTGTGCAGATAAATTCTCCAGTTCATCTCTCTTCTTTGCTCCCCAAATCTCTTTGACTTAGAACTTATGGCACTAAAATCTTAGAGTCAAAATCAGACTTTTCTTTTATTAAATTCTGATTATAGTGGATATTACTGAATCAAAGTACAGTGAACTATGATTATTGCCATGACTACTATTAATGTTCCTTTGTACAGTGCTTTATAGCTTTGGCTACTGGGGGATAAAATTCCAAAATTTGTAGGTTATTTTGATGCCTTTTTGTGATTACTGAAAGACCCATAATTGTCTAGCATAATTTGTTTTTCATCTAGAATAAATGGTTTTTCACACTGTGTTTAGCATTTTCCAAGCACCACGATCACTAGAGGAACTGACATCATGAGTTAAAGTGTATTGAGAGCCCACAGGGTGCCTGCTACTGTCCTTGCCTCTTTATAACAGCCCTATCCATTGAGAACTGCTCTGTAGATGCATGGCCCTTTCCCCTCCAGTTAATTTAAGAGCAGCTGTAGCCCTTGCAAAGTGAAAACCAAATGTCCTCTGGGCTTTCCAAGAAACCCAATTCATTTTTCCCCTGTAAATTAACTAGCTTCTCACTGTTGGTGTCTGTATGATTATGACTCTCTCAATAATTAATATAGTATCATCTTTCATGAATATTATGTTTATAACAGATTTATTAGGTTGTTTTTCCAAAGAAGGAGAGAACAGCATATGTTTATTTGGATTTTCTTTCCCATCCACTTAATTTCTTCTTTGCTTTGGTAGTTTAAATATTTAAGCTGCTGGCTTCTTATTAGATTAATTGAGATACTGTCTAATTAATCCTGCAGAGGACAGAAATATTTTTCTTCTCTTCATTTTTATAATTAAAAATAGTAAACAAAAATTAAAGAGTTCAAAACTAGTCTGATAAAAAAGGAGTACTGTCTTAATTGAGGCATGCTTCTCTTTCTGTCTTTCATAAATTGAGGTAGGAATTATATGTTGTAGCACATCTATATATTATTTAAAAATATTTAATGGCAAGCTCTTGCTATCTATTAATTATCATAGTTTGTGTTCTTTTAGATTGTGATAATTTATATTCCTAAGATATTGAAGTTAGAGCCTGGAGAGACTTAACGTTTGATTTGGAGGGACAACCACAATTTATGATGTTTGTTCAAGCTAGATTTGAGGCCTCTGAATCCACAGGTTTGGGCATGAAATCTTGAGGGAACAGGTGTTCTCAGGAAAACTTTGGCACTTCTACTTTTAACCATTACCAGTAATAGCTGTTAATAGTAGAGAATTAGGAACTATGTCTTTCTAATTTGATATCTTTATTGATAGATTGACCTACATAACAGGATGTTTTTGGAGTTTTGAAAGAGACTAAGTTTGATGAAATGGAAGGGAAAACAAATGATGAAAGAAAATCACATAGGTGTCTCTTTCTAAATGTGTTTAAAACTGTGAGAAGGGCCCAAAGAGAGCGGTTCCTATCTCCTTAAAGTCAGACTGAGAAGTCTCATTTACAGACCCCAGAGTGTATCTGTAGACTGTATGCACTCATTGCTAGACATTTTTAGGGCACTTTCTACTTCTATGTCAGTTTTGCCTAGCTCAAATTAAAGTTTCATTTTAGTATAGAGTAAGACATGAATAATCTGCTAAAATAGCACCCCTACCTGTCTTCTCTAATTAGGGGATTTAGAGTTGAATACAACAGTGGTCTGGGAAAAATCAATATCCTTGACTATGAAGTTTAAACTGGATCCAAGATCTCAGAAATGAATATCTTAATAATAAACACTCTCCAGGAGCGATTTGTGCTGTAACTAAACTAATGTTGTACAATTTAAGGGGAAGGAAGTGGAAACAGAGGATATATTATACAGGATATATCACCCTGGCTGTGATTTTTAATGAACTATTTCCATATACATATCCTGCTATCAGAATTGACTCTGTATCCACTGATAATTCTGCATTTACTCTCTATCCATGTAATATGTGGTTTATGAAGTTTAATGAGATACTTTTGAGAATACATGTTAATGTCATCTTTAGAGGGTGAGATATCCATGTAGGCTGTGTATTAAATATGAGAGTTCAGAATGGAGTAAGAAATTCAGTTGCTTCATTAAGCTACAGAAATGAAATTTTAGGAGATCTGACAATTTTCTATTCTTTTGAATATCCTCAGTGGTGACAAATTCCTCTTGCTTTGAACAGATTTAACTTTACAAAGTATCTGCAGTATTTTGTGTATTGTTGAGTAGAATGAAAATTGGAAAAATCAATGTAATGTTCGAGAACATGATTTGGCATTACATACCAAAAGACTTAAATTTTTATATAGACATTGATACAGTAATTCTTCCGACAGGAATTTATTCTAAGGAAACAGTCTTATCTATGTGCAAAGATTTCTTTATGATATTGTTCATTATAGTGAAAAGTTAAAAGCATTCTAAGTAGAGTATTAGAAAAGTAAATTTTAGGCTAACTGTTTAGCGTAATACTGTAGAGTCAATATTGTATACTATTATAGAAAATATCAAATGAAATAGAATAAAAATAGAAAAAGCAAAATATCAAACAGTATGTGAAAAATTCTATATATACACATATATGTGGACATAAATGTGTAGAAAAGGATATATTTGCAAGTGTTGAAATGTATTCCTACATAGTTCATTAAAAATATTTTCTTACCTATTTTTTTAAATATTCTACAATGAACACATATTAATTTTGAAACAAAAAAGATTACATTTCAAAGAAGATAGGATTGTGGATCCTTCATACATATGATAGTTAATGTGGATAATCTGAGTCTTTGCTCAGTACTAAAACTATAAAAGGAATTTTTAATTTTTGGAACAATTGCAACACCATTAAAATAAATAAATAGCTTCCCAAAGAGAATAATTTGAAAGACAACCCTAATTTGGATTTGGAAGTTCTGGGATTTTTGGGGGTGTTGCAGTATATTTAAAATTGCGCTTTAATTTACATAGTAAAATTCATAGATTATACATTTGTGTAACCAACACCCAATTAAAATACAGCTGGTATATTTGTCTGAAAAAAAATCATTGTTTTTCTTTCAACATTACTATACCTTAAATAATTTCTTAAAGCAATATAGATCTTCCAGGGAACTTTCTCTTCGTTGGTACTTGGAATCATGTGCCTTGATCTCACTATCTCTTGTAGTAGTGCAGCCAAATTAGGAGCCCCATATGTGGGCCCTCAATGATGAGGTTCAGTTTGCCATATAGGTTTTGCAGGGTGTCCAATATATAGAAGGCTGAGAATGTCTCCTGTACCAACTAAAGAAGCAGAATTGCCCAGGTACCTGGTAGTGATCTTGGTCAAGCAGGTCTGTCCTTCACCAGGGCTAGAGGTATAGGTCTGTGGGACTTTCTACCAAAGAATTGCAGATTGAATTTATTTTCTACTATTTCCCTTCTTTCAAAATTTAATTTCTTATTTTATTTTATTTTTTTGAGATGGAGTTTCACTCTTGTTTCCCCAGGCTGGAGTGCAGTGGCACAATCTCGGCTAACAGCAACATCCACCTCCCACATTTAAGTGATTCTCCTGCCTCAGCCTCCTGAGTAGCTAGGATTACAGGCATGCACCACCACGCCTGGCTAATTTTGTATTTTTTAGTAGAGATGGGGTTTCTTCATATTGGTCAGGCTGGTCTCGAACTCCTGACCTCAGGTGATCCGCCTGCCTCAGCCTCCCAAAGTGCTGGGATTACAGGCATGAGCCACTGCACCTGGCCTCCCTTCTCCTGTTTATTAAAAAAAAGGAGGAAAGCTATCTGCCTTTTAAATAACTATTTCTCTTCTTTAAAACAACTTATAGGACATCTGTGTTGCCTACCAGTTGTATTTTCTAGGTGAGGATTGTAAGGGTGATAAATAAGAACTAACTTTGCAATGACGTCTGGTCCTCCAGTGATTTATGACCTACTGGTCTAGAGGGATGGTTGTAACTTCCTGACATACTCTTGAACTGCTTCATGGGACCATCTTTGCCAGACCATCCTGAACTGCCAGTGTCAACACTATTTGCAGAAAACTTAATAAATGAAATTCCTCCAGTATAGAACCCCTGAGAAACATCCTTTTGTGTGTGTGATTCCAGATACTTCAAACCAAAATTAGCTCTGAGTGGCAGACCCATGTTAATGGGCTTTTATTTTTTGCTTCTTGGATTTCAAGTTTCATTTCAAAGACCTCCTGACAGTAGATCATTTAGTTATTCCAGCGGTCTCTGCAGCCAAGAGAGCTCTGGAACTTAAAATAACAATAATTAACTTATATTAGGAGAATTTATTATGTTCCAGACAATATTGTTAAACACTTTCATGACTTGTCTTATTTAATTCTGATAACAAACCAATGAAGTTATAGGGATTATTTTGGCTATGTTTTGCAGATGAAGTAATTGAAGCTGAGAAAGGGTATTTACAAATAGCAAATAATGGTGCAGGAGTTCCAATAGTAATTATGCTCCTAACCACTATACTACATTGTCCACCCAAATTGATTCATGCCATCTATTGTTTCTTAAAATTATTGTGTATAATTGATGTTAACTTGCCCATAAAAGTCTTGCCTTCCGTTACTCAATGTGTACTTTTCAAGAAAGCTAAACCTAGAATAATCTAACCCTCCAAGAAATAAAGGAACTATGGGCCAAAAGGAACAACTTTGATCCTGCAGCCAGTTAGTATCAGGCTGTTGACACCTGGTAAAGGTCAAGCGTTGAACATTAGGGCCTTTACCACGTGCACCCTGCCAAGTAATTTTCATTCCTCATTTTAGTTTCTGTTGACTGCCTGGCTGCAGTGATACTATTCTCTTTCAAGAAATCCTTTGTCTTCAGAACTATGCATCCACTCAGCCCATCACTGATCTCCCTTCATACAGCAGCATGAGAAACTGACTGCTCACCCTGAGATATCTACATAACCTCTCAATCAACCTTGGTTTTATTTAGGAGCAGGCTACCTTGTTTATAACTTGGCATGAGCTTCATGAAGACATGGATTGTATCTGTTTTATTTACTGTGGCATCCTTAGCACCAAGAAAAGTGTTAGGAACTGAGTAAATTTTTGTTGAATGATTAAACTGTGTGCTAACATGTGTATCCACCATATGGGAAGCTCAGATACCTGTGCTCTAGTAATGCACTTAATCCTCATTAGCGCTGCTAGAGACTACAGAGCAATCTCAAGCAACCAAATGGTACTATGCTCCCCTTACCAACTTACAAATGACCAGTATTCACCTACTTCATGGGAATGGTCTTAGTTTAATGCTGTATTCTTTAAAGCTCAGACCTTGTCCTGACCAGAGGGGGGGTACTTAGGAATTTGGAGGGTTATCAGATAATGGCAGTCACATGCAAGGAGTGGTGGAGAAGAGATGTCCCACAGTGACAACTAACCAGGATTGAGAAATATTTTATTTGACAAAGCTAGTGCAGCCATCAGATTTTCATCTTTCATCACTTGGCATTACTCTGAGGTCTTGATATTTACTTCACCCAGGGACAGGAACTTCTAAGCCCTCTCATGCTAGATCCTTGGTGTTTTCAGGCCATCTTGTGAGATTTGTGATACTCTGTACTCACAGTGCTGCCTCCCAAATAATAAACAGAATTTCTATGTTGTGCAGATTTTTATAATATGCACTTAGTTTTCATTCTTATCCAGGTGACCTTCATGTTGCAAGCAGGATGAGTTTATACAGTATTTCAGGGATATGTTCTGTTTGATTGCCCTCCCTGACACACACACACACACACACACACACACACACACACACACACACACTGCACACACACATCCCAACCTGTTCTTTGGGACTAGATTATGTCTAGCCAGGTGATATACTAATACAAAAACAATTTTAAAAATAATCTTTCTGCACTCTGATACCTCCTTCAATTGGTTGATGAAGCTGTTATAAACTATTAGCAAATATAAATTTCCTCGTTTAGTTCAAACATAGACAAAATATATGTATCTGGTACTAAATGCTTCCTGGTTTCTTTTTTATTTTTCCAGGCAAGAAAACTGATCAGTGATTTTGCCATTATCTTGTCCATTCTCATCTTTTGTGTAATAGATGCCCTGGTGGGCGTGGACACTCCAAAACTAATTGTGCCAAGCGAGTTCAAGGTAGGTGAATGTCTATCTTTTGGTCATTCCTGGAACTCTTTTTCTTTCTTTCTCCCTAGTTTATTGTGTGTCTCTTTTAGTTAGTTTTGTACAATTATTTTTTGTTTTCAAAAGCAGTCCCTCTTAGGCTCATATATACATGGAATTTAATTTCTTCACTACCATTAAATGTCAAGACTAGGTTTTCTTATTTAACACAACTTATAATACTATTACAAACTCTGCCTTATAGTTTTAGAATATTTTTTAAATATCTGAAATATTTTTATATACCTTATTACCTTGATCTATATAATAACTTTGAGAAGTACATAATGTAGCTATCATCCCCCTGATTTTTTTTTCTTTTTTGAGACAGGGTCTTTCTCCATTGCCTAGGCTGGAGTGTGATGGTGCAATTTTAGCTCACTGCAGCCTCTGCCTCTCAGGCTCAAAGAATCCTCCCACATTTAACCTCCCAAGTAGCTGGGACTATAGGCACATGCCACCACACCCAGCTAATATTTTAATTTTCTATAGAGATAAGGTTTCACTATATTGCCCAGGCTGGTCATCATCCTGATTTTATAAAGTTAAGATTGAAGCTCAAAAACTTAAGTAAAATGCCCAAAATCATGAAACTAGTAATGTCATAGTATGAAGTTAGAACCCAAGCCTCCAGATGTCTAGTCTTAATACTTTTTTCATATTATGAAACTACCTACTACACACATTTATATATAATGTGAATTTTAATTATTACAAAGTAGATATAATAATAACTTATGAACCTATTCATATATGTAGATAATGGATAAAATTTACATTTCAGTCATTCCTAAATATATTTCTAGCTAATTTTTCATTACAAGTCTTTCATCTATTTTTCTAGAATAATCGTCACTCTCTCCACTACTGAAATCATATATTTGCTAAGAATTATTAACCTAGTTGCAGTTTTAGTTTATTAACTACTTAATGAGGAAGGGATATATATGTTATAAGAAACATTACTTTTTGAATTGTCTCTGCTATCATGTATTCATTAGTAAAGATAAGTTCTCATTCATTCAATCATCAATTCATTTGAGTTAATATTTATTGAATATTGAGTCAGGCTCTAAACTGGAGATTTGAAATGCATTGATGAGTAAAACAAAAATTGTTCGCTGACAAGCTCACATCTGCTAATTGTAGTAAAATGAGGTTAGATTCAGTGATAGAATTATGAGACAGATTATGGGACTATCCTCAGAAGAGAAGTGAAACTGTCCTGATAGCAAATAAGGAGAAAATAATTCACAGACAGTGTTCTATTTTAGTTTTTTTCTTTCCATTGTTGAAAGTAAGGAAAAGCATGGGAAAACCTTTTTTTTTTTTTTTCTGTAGTAGACATATATGATCTACTGATGGAAAACAGACTAAGAACTGCAAAAATGACAATTTTTTCCATTGTTTTGTGATATTTCCTAGAATTTGCCCAATTATTGTAGATCATTATTTCATATGTAAAATAAGAGACAAGAATGTTTACATTAGTTCACTTATAAAAAAAGTTGTAGCTTTTTATACATATTATGAAAGCTGTTAAAATTTGGCAATAGTAGAAACAACTTCAGTATAATTGCTACAACCCATGAACAAAATTCATGGTGGTTTGGTAATTTCTTGCTGCCTTTCTACTGAATATTACATTTGGAATTTTCTTCTGGCTGCTCTTTAAACTTAAATCACTTTCTTACATTTTGAGTCCTTATCCTAAATCATCCCAAATACACAAAATGCCATTTACTTCTTTTCTAACAGCCCATATTCTGTCTCTCCTTTCTTTAAAGAATTGCCTCAAAAATTATATCCTTTGGGAAGGTTTTGGTGAATAATCTTCATTCTCCAGCTCACAGCTGTTTACATTTCTCAATATGTTGGTTTTCCAAATATAAAAGCGTCTTCCCATTGATTTTTCACTGAATAGTATATATTAACTTGATAATTTTCTGAAAAATGTCCTCTCTTTTCAAGCCAACAAGTCCAAATCGAGGTTGGTTTGTTCCACCGTTTGGAGGGGAACCCCTGGTGGGTGTGCCTTGCTGCTGCTATCCCGGCTTTGTTGGTCACTATACTGATTTTCATGGACCAACAAATTACAGCTGTGATTGTAAACAGGAAAGAACATAAACTCAAGGTAAGTGTACATGATAATGTCTATCATTGCCTTCTACTTTCTTTTTAGTACCTGAAAACACTAATTGATTAAAAACTAAGAAAACTTTGTTGGTAGTTATACTATAGCTAATGTTCCTAAGAGTCAGTGGGACCATAGATCACCTTGTATTGGCACATGTCTTCGGTGTAACACTTTAGGGAGAGCTTATTTAAATCTGAAAAACAAAAAGGTTTCAAATCATATGTCTTTCACTAGCAAAGAGTGAATACAAACATAATTTACTATTTAGCCACAGTCATCCTACATCTGATTTTAGTGGGGTAGCTATCTTCAATAAAGACACTGACAGTCAAAGATTTAATTAATCTATACTGAGCATCTGCTTTCTCTTAAATCAACTCAGGTTTATTCTTATTCAGATAGTTCATGGTTGTAAGCTGCTGGTGTGCATTCTTGTCTTCACATACATGTGTCAGTATGTTATTAACCATAAAGTATGGAGAAAAATACTTTATTTTACAAATTTTAAAATAAGTTAATAACTTTGTTATGAGTCTGAAGAAAATGCCTTAGTGGTCTGGGATGTCTTTAAAGAGAGCTGCCTGAAATGCTCTTATTTTATATAATGATTTTCCAGCTCTAGTGACTTTTTTTAGTTGCGATGGATTTTTACACTACCATTTGAGGAAGTGAGATATGTATGATAACAACAATAAGAGCTATAATTTAGTGGATGGCTACTATGAGCCAGGCGATCTTCTAAGCACTTTGTATTATATGTTAGTCATTAACTTTCCAAAACCACCATATGAAGGAAGCATGAAAATACATTAGCATCTGTTACCCAGAAGGAGAAGATATTACTAAGAATAGAGATCAGCACAGTAGGTATATCAGGAAAAATATTCAGGAAATATAAAGAATTGTCTGACTACAGAAACCCATTGAGTAGACGAATGAGATTGATAAGGAAGATTCTGATTAACTATGGGAGAACTTAAAAAGCTGTAGATCATAGTAAGAAAGGAGTAAATCCCATAATAATAAGACCAGGAGAAGAAAATTAAAGGCTTTGGTCAAAGAAGAGATATTTGGATTTTGAGAGTCTGAGAGGAGAGAAAGCTGGGAGTGATGAACTGGTCCAAAGCATGTGGCTAGCTCCTGAAGCACAGGGAAGATGACATCCATCAAAACTTGGAAGTTAGAGTAATGTGAGTCTGGCGTACTGAAAGTATCACCTGCCTCAATATTGATATGATTGGACAGTGTCACAGGGTATGGTAGAGAAGAACATCATGGCAAAGTTGCTAAAACCGTAAGTGAAAGTATATAACTGACCTGGAGGTCAGCATATTTAGTGATGTAGAAGGACAGAATGAAGAATAACTGGACTTTAATAGAAGACAGTTCGTGGAAGCATGAAAATAAGTGAGGTATGCTCTCATCTAATATGGGGAGTAAAAAAAGAAAAAAACTAGACTTTCGCTAGAGAAC
Source organism: Ateles fusciceps (assembly GCA_036589455.1). NCBI lineage: Eukaryota > Metazoa > Chordata > Mammalia > Primates > Atelidae > Ateles > Ateles fusciceps. The sequence goes on from JAZHEH010001615.1 coordinate 724,921, forward strand.
AGGTATCTCCAGGACATCAATGTTTCCAAAGGAAACCAAGTGGTTTTCACTTACGATGAAAGACAAGGTTGCAAATTCAGTTGGAAACTTACATTAAAATGACTTTCCCCCTATGCCCACTCCTGCCATGAGTAGATATTGTACTGTTCTGAGATACTTGTCTTAATTCTGAGATCATTGAGCTTCTCACATTCTGGTAATGTTGGGTTATTTGCACTTGTTACACAGCAGCTGACTTAAGAATTAAGAAGTGGAAGATGCTAGGCCATTTAATGGTTTTTATCTGCAACTGACACAGCCTTACTTCTTTACTTTGCCATAGTCAAAAGGTCAAAATAGTCACAAGGACAGCCTCCATTCAAGGTGGTGACAGCGGGGGATCCTCCTTTTAATGGGGGAAATGGCAAGGTCATATTGTGGAAAACAATATAAGACAGGAGGTATTTTCCAGCTTTTTTTGGAAAATAAAATCTGCTACATTTGTACTGAAAATTTTGCCATAGTCTAGATCTTGGTGATTGCTTCCCTGTGGGGGATACATATATGAAATAAAAACTATATATATAGATATAGATATCTATCTATCTACACATACACATGGAAGGAGAAGCCCAAGACTAATTTATAAAAGGCCAGATGACTTTAAACTTTAAACTACAAGTTTGGCTTAGGATTTTCCAGGCCACAGGGATAATGTGAATTCCAGCTGTAAACCCAATTGTAGATTTGTGGTTAGGAATATCCTGGGAGATTCTTTTTTCTTTTCCTTTCCTTTGGCATGATACCCAATGGCAAGGCTGAGAGAGGCATGTGTTCTCACTGTCTTCTCTGTGGGGTATTTTTTTTTTTTCTGATTGACCAACTGAGTATGCCATGTTTAGAGTGTACTGGTTTTATTTTCGGTGGTATCTCCCATCTGTGCCCTCTCCCACATAGCCCAAAAATTGGTCTCCAGTCCCAAGAGTTCAGAGGGTCATTCTAATTCAGGCCCAAAGCCTCCAAAGATTGGCACAGTCTCTCTCAGGGCAGTCCCAGGCTCCAGGGCTTACTGACTCCATGGATTTGCTTCTTCATCTGGCTATTGTATTTTGTGTCCAATTGTTCCCCTTTCTAGTGGATAAGCCAGTTTCTAAAATATATGTTCTATGTCTTCTTGAGCATTTTTAGATGTTCTGAATTGACAGGGTTTTGGATGTTGGTTTAATTTACCAAAGGCTACAAATGGATGTGGACTAATTTATTTTTATTCTGAAAAATATTTGTAAACAAATTATTAATTATGATCTACAGTTGGCCAGATTTATTATGTATCTTTGGAGATGAATAAATGCCTACTAATTTTTGCTATGTTTTCTTATTGATAAAATTCAGAATTTAGAATTTCACAAGTTTAGGAATGATAAAACATAGACCTTTTTCCCTTTATTTTCAGTAGAAAACATTAGAAAATGAAGGTTTAGTAGGGTTTGCCTCTTAAAATAAGAGTTGACTATATAAAAAATAAATTTTCATCACCTTCAGAATTGCCACTTGAAATCATTCTTTTGAATAATGAGGGTTATGGAATGGGTGTCAGTCTTTTGTCACAAATCTGATGATACCAGTGGAGATTTCATCATGAATCAAAGGCTTTTCACTCTGAAAATTGTTTTGTTCATATTTTGTTAGGAAAGGAGAGCTGTGGAATGTGAACATTGGAGATTCTGTCTAAAATTGTAAAGGGCCTTAACTGTTATGAAATTAATTCAAAAGAGAAACGTGAAACAGTGAGAGAGATGGAAGCATTGTGACATTAAAAACAGCATGTTTTTGGGTGGCATTTGCTTTGGCTTCCGGTCAAGTGGCTCTGGCTCTCTTTTCTGCTTGGGATGGGATCCACCTTTCCACTCTACTGAACAGCTAAGTATTGATGTAGGAACGCCAAGGCACTTGGCTTTCTTTGGCCATTATTTTGGTTGGTTATGCCTTGCATTATCCCTGCAGAGTTCTCAAAAGCAAACCAGGGTCAGCAAGGTCATGACTTCCTTAAGGTTATTCCCTGAGTCATTGGCAGAAGCAGGAAGAGAGTCTGAGCTTCAGGCTGCAAAGCCAGGGATACTTCTCACAATAAAAAGTGATTTCAAGAGTGTTATAGACCGGGTGTGAGGGAGAAATAATTTAGGATAGATGTCTAGAAATAGATATGAGGTGGTTGTGGCAACCAATTTGCTCTGATATCTTTTATGGTAAAACCCTTAATTTGAGGTTGTTCTTTTTGATAACTCCCGAATTCCTGTTTTTGCCCTATTTTCATTTTTTCTTTCTACTCTCATAACCCTAGACTCAGTCCTTTTATTTCATGCCTAGACTCTTCTAAAGGGTTAGCCATGAGTTAATAACCAGTCTTCCTTGCTTCATTCCAAAAGCATTCATTTATTAAAAAGTACTGTTCTTGTATGTCAGTCCTGTGTTTTTAAACTTTCACACTTTGGCCCCTTTAAATCTTTACCTCTCAGAGAACTTCCATTTGCCCTAGCCTGGGCTTTAAGACTCTTTGCTAGAGGACCACAACCTAAATTTAATGTGGCTTTCTTCAAATGCTAGCCAGTGCTCTAGTCAAATGAATAGTTGATTTTTTCTTAAGCCTGACAGTTTCTTCTGTTAGGTATTCCAGCCAGAAAGCTCTTCTCCCTACTTCCTAATGATTGCTATTTTTCAAAATCCTCTCCATCCTTTAAGGTAATTCAAATACAAAAACTTCTCAGTGTAGCTTACACCTTTAATGTAATTTATATTTCTCTTGTTTTTGCTCTTAGTATATTTGTGTTACTCTGTGGCACAGGTCACATATGTCTTTTACATTATCTATTTTGTTTAATTACCTTATCTTTTTTCTGGGCCAAAATATTTTCAAGGTAAGGACCATGTTTTATTCCTCTTTTCAGCTCTCATGTGGCCCACCAGTTCCATATGGTAGACTCAATAAATACCTGCTGGAGAACTTTTTATTCTCTGTGGCCCACATGGCTCTCAGTTGTTACACTGTGTGAGATGCGTGATAACTGAAAAACATGTAAACTCTCCACTTCTCAAAGGGTGTGCTTATATTGTTCAAAGCCCTGTTTAGATGTCATCACGGCAGGGAGTTTTCGTGAGTTAACTCTAGATGTAGTTTAAAACTTCATTATCTGTATTGTTTATTATTGTTTCCAAACCTCTTTGAATCTCTGTTCAGAGTACATTATAATTTGTGTATAAGTCTGTGTCCCCCCTCTTCAATTCTGAGCCCCTTGGTGGGAGTTACCATGTCATGGCTCTTAGTGTCCCCATAAATGAGCATATCGTGTGGATCTTTGTGGGCCTCTAGCATGAAAGTTTGTTCTGTGTCCCTGCATGTCCGAGTGCATACTGTTCCTCACCTCTCCTTAGTTATCATCCGTGTACCACTTGTAAACCTTAGGCTGCTAGGCTAGTCTTCTTTCATAGATTGTGATTTCTGTGGATGTATTCCTAAATGGCTTCTATTCTGTATTAGTAAAGCATATATCACTTCAAAAGGAAATAAAGTTTCACTTTCTCTTCATGCACTTAAAATAATCTCAGTTTTAGAAAATAGAACAACCGTTTGGTTTGTATTCATGGAAACAAGAAGTCTTTTAAACTTTAAAGGGCATATTTAACCTTTTGAGCATCTATTGAGTGGTTGCTATGTATGGAACACTTGTGTTAGATGTTGAAGATAAAAATTGTTCTACATTGCGGTCTGTGCCCTGAAGGAGTCTAGTGGATTTTCCCTATTCACTACCTGTCTATTACAACACCAGGGTTAGAACTGACCATGCCTTTCTTTGTGCCTTGTACCTTGTATGTACATTAAATTACTTGTTTTCATGTCTGCCCTCAATTAATAATCTGTAAATCTTAGATAGGGCAAGTATTCTGTCTTATTTATTGTTTTGTCTAGCACAGAGCCTAGCACACGATAGGTGTTCAATAAATACTTATTAAAGAATCATTTTCCGTGCAAAGACATGAGTAAATGCAAAATCCCCAGGGTGGGAAGGAGCTTGGTGTATTAAGAAACATATAGTAAGCCAGTGTGACTGAAACATGGGGAATTAGTTTGCTGAGATGAGGTCAAAGGTAATGGGGCCAGGCCACATGGAACAAAGTTTCTGAACTTTAGCATTGGCAGTTGGACGTTTTTGTGTTGGTGGTAACTGTCTTATGCATTGTAGGCTGTTTATCAGCGTCTCTAGTCTCTCACCAGTAGATGCATTTCCACCCTCCAGCTGTGACAACCTAAAATGTCTCCAGGCATTGCCAAATGTCCCTTGGGAGTGGAGATGGGAGCAAAATAGTTCTGGGAGGAGGCTCTGATATAGGAACTTAAAGATAATTTTACAGTGTTTAGTTTTTCATTCTAAGTGAAACAGGAATTACTGGAGGGTTTTAAACTGGGAAATGGCATATAATGATTTTGATTTTTAAAAAAGATTAGTTCGTGAGGAGAGTGGGTTGTCAGGGACAAGAGAAAAACAGGGGACATTTGTGGTGAGAGCAGCATTGAGGGCTGCAGGTTGGTTGCTGGATGGTGTGAAGGAAGAAGGGGAATTTGCATGGAGCATTGAAGGTGGAGAATGGCTTTTAACAAATGTCAAGGAGTAGAAGCAGAATACCACTTCAAAGAGTGGCACCTAGAAAGTGCAGGAGCAGGGAATGTGTAAGGCACATTTAGGGATTGGTAGAGTTTCTGGAATCCTTGAGGGCCTCCTCAGAGTTTTAGATGCGGGAGCCTCAGCATGGCTTTGTATTGCTCGGCCTTCTCATCTGCCTGGGGCTTCCCCTTCTCAGTGACATCTAGCTTGGGCTTGATGGGGTCAGAATTGCATTTAAATACTCCGTCTGGCAGCAGTGAGGATGGATGGGAGAGGAGCAAGAGTGGAGGTGGGTGGGGGAGCTGAGTGGAAGGGGAAGGTGGGTGGGAAGAGGCTGCTGTATAATCCAGGAGAGAAAGGATGAGAATCTGAAAAAGGTAATGGCAGTGGGGGAGGAGGAGTACAGAACAAATAAAAAGTTTCATGTGTTATTTTTGAAAAATACTGTTTTCCATATTTCTTGCAGTATTCTTTATATAAAAGGACCAGTATTTGAATATTATTTTTATTCCATTCAAATCTAGTCATTCAGATACTTTTAACTCAAAGGGACATCTTAGAAGTGGCTTGTTTTTGTACATATATAGGTGGTTTTGCAGAAATAACTTCTCTAACATAAGCATTTGGGTTCTTGGGTCTCATGGCAATAGCTTATGGCAACATGAATTTGAAGCACAGCTTCTACCATTCTGTTCAACAAAGGTGTCACCAGAGTTTACTGTGTGTCAGACACTGTACTAGACATGGTAAACTTTGCATGCTGAAATCTGACAAAATTATCACTTTTTCCTCTTCGGCCTTGGTCCCCTTAAACTCTCCCCAGTGTTGTTCCTTCAGCTTAAACTGCTTCGTCTCAAGCCTGTATTATGACAGTGTTCTCATGTCTGTCCTCTGCCTCTGATCCTGACCACTTCCAAGATAACATTTATAGTTCAACAGAGCCGTCCTTCTAAATAGAAATCTGATCATATCACTTGCCTGCCTAAAACCCTCCCGTGACTTCCCATTGCTCCTGTGATAAGAACTTCCAAAGGCTTTAGCAATATAAAAAAGTTCTTAACTTCTCTAGACTAATTTTCTACCTCCCCCATCTCCTGTGCATCAAATCTATTTCATTTTCTCAGAATGGCAACTCTCTTTGTATAGTTTTTCACCTACTTTTTATCTCTGAGCTGGTTATGGCTCATATTTTAGAACTCAGCCTAAATACCACACCCCATGCAAACCATCCCTGACTTTGTGCTGAGTTGGGTACCCCTCCCGGATGCTTTCTTAACGCCTGGAATTCACCCTTACTATAGACCTTTAACACTGTGGTTTTACAAACACCTGTTGTCTTGACCAGCTCTATCATCACAGTAAACTGCTGGAGGGCAAGGGCTGTGTATTACCTTTAGTTTTACTTCTGTGGTCTAGCAGAGTGCCACTGAATGAGCGAGTTAGCATTTATTCATTTATCCATCAAACATTTATCCTAAACTATCCACTCTGTGGCAGGCACTGTGCCAGGTGCTAGTTTCGTGGTGAACAAACACATACATGATTCCTGTCCTCATGGAGCTATGAGGGAGAGAGGCGCAATTCACATAATTATGCAGAATAAGACACTGCAAATGTGGCTGGTGTCATGAAGGAGAAGGAGATGGTATATTGAGAGGGTTTGACCTAGTCCATGAGGTGCAGGGAGTTCCCCAATGTGATGGCACTTACATTGGGACCTAAAATGTTAGCAAGAATTAGCTAAATGAGGCTGGGTGGGAAGACTGTTTCGGGCACCCAAAGGAATCACTGTGTGCATAGGCCTTACAAAAGGAGGTAGCTGGTGAGAACAAGTGATTGAAACAATACTTTGTGGCTGCAGTGAGAGAGGGAGAGTTGAGGATGGAGAGGAGGTAGGGGCAGACCAGGTGGGGGCCTTCAGGTCACATTGGTGATTTTCCCTTCCCCTTAAAGAAGTCCAATGTAGCTGAGGAGAAGGAAGACTTTTTGAAAGGAACAATGTCAAGGGGAACAGAGTACTTATGTATCTATAATTATTTTATCCCAGAACTGCTTTTTATTTTGATGGTTATATATAGTTACCTTTAGAGTCTATCACCTAAAATCTTTATTTCACCGTCTTTCATATGACCCCCTTTCTGCTAGTCTTCAGCATATCTAACTCAAATTTGTTTTAGTTGAAATAGATCCAGAAAGCATCGAGATGACTCAGGGTAACATGGGTGACTTTTTTTTTTACATCACCTATTCTTTTGACCCATTCATCTGGCCAGTGTGCACATCCTTAGGTTACTACAGGTTTTTTGGTAACAAGATTTGGGGATTATGCTCATTAGTTACCCTGCTGGTACTTCTAATATGAACTTGATTGATTTAGTCTAAAGAGGGCTTGAAAATTCTGTGGTGTCTCCAGCTATTTTTCTCCCTTTTTCCCTCTCCACAATGTTTCTCATGTCTACCAATTAACAAATAAAGTTTTACATTTTCTTCAGGGCTAAATAAGAGTTTATAATTACCAGTAAGGGGAGTATATGAATGCTATTTGTCCTTTTCTAAAAATAAACACTAATTGAGAATTGGCTGTACATCATGCACTCTGCTAAGGTATTCAGAATACAGAGAAAAAAAGATACCGTCCGGGTCTTCATCTTACTTATAGTCTGCTGTCAGAGACAGATGAATACATATATAATTTCAGAATTAGTGTGGTGAATGCTGTGATAGAAGAAGGCATAAAATGAGAAACAGGGAAGCATAAAGGAGGAGATCTAACCTAACTTGACTTACCTATCTCAACTAGGTTGAGGCAGGAAACCCTACCAGAAAAGGTGAAGACTAATTTAAGTCTTAAGGATAAGTAGGACTGAGCCAGAGAAAGAACAAAAGAAGAGTAGAGGTTCTTCTGGGTAGAAGAGGCTATGTGGGCAAAGACACAAAAGGCGTTAGTGAAAGAAACACATGTGAGGCATTGCATGTGGCTGAAAGTGGTGGTGGCACAGGATCCAGGTAAAAGATGAGGCTGCAGATGTGAACAGAAGCCAGCTCGTGAATGCCCCAAAGTGAGGTCATAGACATACAAACAGGCAGGAGGGAGAAAATTCTGTAGGCTCCTCCTTAAGGTAGAGCCAGAACCTAACCACTTCTTACCATGTTCACTGCCACCACTCTGGTTGTAGTCATCACAGTTTATTGCATTGGTCATGTAGTCTTACTATCCTTTCCCTATTCAATCTGTTCTTAACACAGCAGCCAGAGTGTTTAGAACATAAGCAAACCATGACTCTCCTCCATTTCAAACCCTCCAGTGGTTTCCCATTATACTCATTATACTAACCTAGGTACCAACAGTTCTTAGTACGTGAGAAGCTGTATATTTTATTTATTTATGTTATTCATTGTTGTCTCCCTCAGTAGAATGGAAACTCCATGAGGGCAGGATTTATTTTGTCTGTTTTATTCACAAATGTGTCACCAGCAGGTCCTAAGTTGGCAGTCAATATTCGTTGAAAGAAAGAATGAAATCTCAGATATATCATGGTATTCATCCCATTAGTCATTATTGAACAAGTTTATTTCAGCTCATCCCACCTCTGCCCTCTTTTCCTCTGCCTTACACCCCTCTCAATTCAAACTTTTATGTCTTCCTAAAAGAACTGGTTTTATGAATGTCTATTAGCTTATATCTATTCATAATCCCAAGTTGATTTTTGTTCTTGGCCATGCCTGGACTAAGTGAATACATGCTTTTCTTTCTTGTACCAGCTCCCCTTGCCTGTGATGAGTTCTTAGAACATGATTAGATCCATGTGTGCGAACCAGGGGGTGAAATCTTGGCATTTCAGTGAGAGGAGAGCAGTGTTGTGACGAACTGTAACAAGAGCTGAATGATAACAGTCACCAGGTTCCTAGTGTAAATCACATCCTCGTTGTTTAAAGCCAACCTCTTTATTCCTTGGACTGGTCATACTCTGGCTCTTGGTACTGCTGCTTCCATGCTGTGAAAATGGACTGCTCTATTTTCTCAGGCTCCATAGGGGTATCAAGTATTTGATTTCTTCATAAATAGAGCAGAGAAATATAACCATAGAATAACATTGCGGACACATTTAACAATATTTATTTAATGAGTAAAAGAGCTAGACCTTTTGTTACATTGTCTGCTCTTCCAGTCAGCAAATGTTATTGTGACCATTGGGCAATGTTTGAAATCGGCCAATTCTGATTAAGGGGATGTTTATTACCTTAATGATGATGTGTAATAGATTGTTAAACATTTACTTTCGTATGTTATGAAAGCTGAGAAATGGCCCACATACCTTCTCAACCTTGTTTTCAGATCCTTACGTAAAGTGAGTACTGTCTAGATGAACAGCATACTACTCAGCACTGTCTAGCAGAGAAGGCAGGATGACTGCTTTCAAGGTGCTTATTATGATTATCTTAACAACAACAACCAGTACCACTACTACCGCTATCACTGTTTATTAAGCACCTGTGACATTAACAACTACTATGGTTTAAATTGCTATAAGATGCTTTGCCTCTGTTATATCATTGAAAGATCTCAATTCCTCTATGGAGTGGGCATATATCTCCATTGTTCTGATTAGAAAATTGTGTGTAGAGAGATTAAGAATAAACAAATAGTAAGTGTAGCCTTAAGTCTCAAACAATGATTCAATGCTATAATAGAGAAGATCTCTACCAAAGCAGCTGTAAGAGGCAGCTGTATGTTTAATTGCTAGGGCGAATAACATGAAGAAGATAAAGTCTCCTCCTTCAGGGAGTTTAAGTTGCCAAGCAAAGCGAGTCAGTTTCCTTTGGTAATCTTAATTCCCCTCTGGAAATGACTAGAGAGCAAATATGAGTCTTTTCTCCACATGGTTTTGTTATCTCTTTCTGCAGAAAGGAGCGGGTTATCACTTGGATCTCTTTGGGTGGCCATCCTCATGGTGATATGCTCCTTCATGGCCCTCCCGTGGTATGTAGCTGCTACAGTCATCTCCATTGCTCACATCGACAGTTTGAAGATGGAAACAGAGACTTCTGCACCTGGAGAACAACCAAAGTTTCTAGGAGTGAGGTGTGTTAACTCAGAGGAAAATGGCTCTTCAAAACATATTGTGCACACATCTATGTGGCAATCATAAGGAAATGGGCAGATTTAGAGGAGATAGGCCTTGTGATGATTAACTTATTCTTACATTTTTTGTTCCAGAAAGGACTAAATTTTCATCCGAGTTTTCAGTGATCTTTTTCAGTTTACTCTTTATGATATATCATTTTCATTGATTTCCAAAAGGCCAAATGTTGCAATGTAAAAACACAACCAGATCATTTTTTTCTTCAACATGCAGGTGATTTTGGTGCTGCAGTGCTTACTCTATCACAGTCACATGTGAAGGCCCCAAAACTCTTGAGTCTGCTTATGACTTTTATGATTCTGTAAAGGGAAAGGTATTCTTATTTTCCAATTCATTTTCTGTCCCCATAAACACTGAGAAACTTTAACCGCCAGCTGTTCGATTTGGGTAGATGTGAGGGGCAGAAGTAGAATGTTTTTATACTCTGTTGAGTACTTTTTACAGCAAACTCTGCTCATAAGTGCTTGGGTAGAGAGCTCACATGACAGAGCCATTGCATCCCTTGCCAAAACAGTGGGTAATTCTTTTTTGGGGGGTGGGGGAGGGGGTGTAGGATGGGAATTATATTTGTTGAAAAGTACTTTTATTGTTGTAGATTTGGAAATTTGATGTGATTTATTGTGCTAATGAAATTTCCTTGAGCTGTTTGTTAATTAGAATATGGGACAATGTAATATCCGTCTCCTATGAAAGAAGGTGTAAGGGTAAATTACACAAGAGGATAAATTGCTTTAAAAAAACAGGTCTTCAAAGAGGCCAATAATTGATGGACCAAGAGCAAGTGATTTTTCTTTTATTCTAAAAGGAGAAAAAGATTTAGTAGGAGTACTTCTTTCTTCATGAATTCAAATCACATATTGGAATCACTTTAAGAGATTTTTTTATAGTTACATTGAGTTTATATACTATCCTTGAGGTATTAATTATGTAATATCAACACCTTTGTTGTTTTACCCAAACATTGATTTTGTCAATGTGTAGTTTTTTTTGTTTTTTGTTTTGTTTTGTTTTGTTTTGTTTTTTGAAGGTGAAAAGAGCATGTTTATGAAGACAAGAGGTAGATTGGTAATCTTCTGATTTGGTTTCAGGGAACAAAGAGTCACTGGAACCCTTGTGTTTATTCTGACTGGTCTGTCAGTCTTTATGGCTCCCATCTTGAAGGTAAATATGTGAAACATTCACCTCTTCCTTCTTCTCAGATCACTGACATATAATTGGACATGTGAAGAGTGGCATTCTTTGTGAAACATTTGCAAGATTCTCATCAGTTCTATAACACACTGAAGCAGGGGTCAAGTAGAGAGAGGGCCTTAAATAATTTGTCTTGATTTCCTTCTCACTCTTTCATCCTTTCCCTTATCCTTAGTTTTGCAGTTATTTGATTGAACCATATTAAATTAACAATATCCAAACTTTCTGATCTGTGAAAACAGTAGTTTCATGCAATTTAATCAGACTGATCTTCTCCCCCTCCTCCACATACATATTTCTATTCTCCTTGTCTCCTATACATTCTTTCTTCTATCACCTTCCATTGCTTGTATCCAAATCTCATTCCTCTTCTCCCAATAGACTACTAGAGAACATGCGTGATGCAGGATGACCATTTTGAAATTTTTCTGCTATTCTTAATTATTGCTTTGTTTCTATTTTCTTTGACTCAGATAGCCCCGTAATTCACAAAGGTAAATTAGAGTAAAATTACTGACTTACAATTAGAAAGCTTTAGAAATGAACTTTTGAGGAAGAAAAATTTTATGGTGTAGGTTGTTTAGAAAATTAGGAGTCAATATATAGGTTTCATTGATGGGATGGATATCTGCCTAGAGAGATACATGGAAACTATATGTGAAACCTATTGAGAAGTAGGAAAAAAACTAAAGAAAGTTAGTGTATACCTCTTCATGAAGTTTCCAGTTTTCTTTTGCAAACATTTTATTCTTTTTTTTCAATCCTATAAACATGCTTGCAAATTATTGATAATTTGTATCTTATGCTTTGTATGACAGTACAAAGCATGAAAGTTACCCATGGACTTAACAACTATAAACAACCACCATTAATGATATCCTTCCAAATTTTCTCTTAAAATTTTTATTTTTAAACAATTTTAATTTTAAAGGCTTTTAAAATGTTCATTTAATTACATAAATAATGGGGCAGCACAATCTTCTGAAGAATTCAAACAATACAGAAGTACAAATAGTGAAAAGCAAAAACCCTCTGTTTCTCTAAAATTAGCACATTTTATGTCAGTTGCCAATAAGATGAAGTTGAGGAGAGTAGAACTGTTATATCTTTGACCTATGAATAAGACTAAGATTGCCTTCAGGGTATTTAGACTGATGTATACATTATGCAGAAAATACTTGTTAAACAGTTAAAATACGTAATTATTCATCTTTTTTCCTTGGTTTCCACAATGTCACTTAACTAATTAATTTCTGACTGGATTCATGAGGAAATATCTCATCTTACACATGAGCTATTAAGATTAAAAATAACCTCAGAGAAGTTGGTTCTGATTATGTACAGAGGACCTTAAAAGAGTTTGGAGCTTATGTTCTGCAGGGACAGAAGGAAACCTATTGTCACCTTTGCCAGTGCAAACCAAGTTATGGGATAGGTGTGAAGGGGTGGTGACTTTCCCAGCATCGAATCTGCTGCCAAATGCTTTATGTTCCTCCATTATCCTATAGGCACCAGCACATCAGCTGGCGGAAAGCCTAATGACAGCGTTACCTTTTAGGCAATGGAACCTCATCTATTGAGATCATTTTTAGAGAGTTCATTGCAGACAATTATGAGCCCATGTTGTGAGAGGCTCTCCTGGAAATGAATTTTCCCTGTGGGTTCCTTGAAGGTGGGCTCACTTCGAGCAGCTGCAGAGTTTCTTTTATGAGCTCTGTGCTCAGTCACTAGTGAGGGATAAATGGGCAGAAATCTTTTCATGAGTTCTAACTTACTCATCACCTCCCCCATTTTTCTTTAGGTTTATATAATTTCTTTTCACTAATACAGTATAAAATCCTAATTCAAAAAAGTCAGATGTGTTTAAAATTTCCTTTTGTGTGTGTATGTTACAGCAAATTGGCTTTATGCCTAGAGAATCTGACAGTTGGGTAATCATGGATGATTCCAAGGGGACACAGAGAACAGATACTGTATAATTACTATTTTTAGGAGAGATGCAAGACTTACATTTTCAACAATGCCTCTTCCTGTTTTCTCACCCTGCACCCAAATATGGCTGCAGAGGAGTTAAAGCTGAAAGCTCTTTTGTTCTTTACAATGATTCTTTTCACCCCTGATAGGCAAAGTACCTTAGAATTTACAGAAACAGATTAGAATGCAGGGAAAGAAGGCAGAGAGCTATAAGAGATCAGTGAACATAAACTTTCTTTTCCTTTGACCTTCCTTAATTGATCCGTACCTGGGCTCACCTTCATTCAGCTGCTAGTGTCCATGATTGTGGCTATTTCCACCTGGCAATTTTGAGTTAACCCAAAGAATCATTGCAAGAATAAATGAAAAATGCAGTCCAGCAAACATTTTTGTTAAGCAAGGTTTTGCCTAAAATGTGGGAAATGAAATTGTTTTGTCAATATAGTTTATAGCATACTGTACAAAACCTGTATTTGAAAACAATAAGAATACAATAGTCAAGCATTCGCAGTTGTGATTCCTTACTTCATTAAGTTGTGCTAGTCCTTACTTCAGGAATCACATCTCCTGATAAAGTCAGCTACTTTCAGATCATGTACCATTTAGGTTTGGTAAGTTAGGTGCGTTTATCACAAATCCCTTCTTATCTCTGAAAAGTCAACACAGGAAGAAGCAGATATTGAGGGTACAGTTTAACCAAAACCTAAGTTATGACTAAGTAAGAGTCAAGATTAACAATTAACCTTAGAATTCACACAAAGTGGTGTCAGGGGTTATATTGGAGTAGGGAACCTTTTTTCCTCTCCTTTGTGACTCTGTGTTTTTTTAAAGAACCAGAGGACAACTTCAGAGAATCATGTTACTTAAGAGTCTGTCTTTGAAAGGGCAGATCAAATAAATGGGAAAAGAGAAATGTGTTACTTTTACTTTTTAAAATGAAATGGCTCAACACCATTTCTGCCAACTCCTTACATCCCTTACAAGTTTAATGGTCTTGGGCGATCCGAGTAATTTTCTTTCATGCATTAAGCAGTGTAGGTAATGTTTCCCCTGCATGTTTATGAAGCTTACTTTAAATATGAAGTTCTTGGCTTTTATTTTGATCTCTTTGCTGAGATCTGTCTTTTATGTAGAAGAATGTAAGGAATTACAGTTTTAAATTTGTGAAGATACCCCCTGACCCTAGTCAGCAACAGTCATACATGCCTCAAACCACTGAATCTAACCACTGATTCGATACTGAACAAGAATAGCTGGCATCCCTGGCTGGCTAAACAGTTTAGTTCTGGGTTTCTGCAGCAGAAATACTGCCTGGTAAGTGAGTGTTCTGTGTGGGGGAAAATAGAGGATGCTAAAGGTCATCAAAACGATGAACGCCACTTCTTTGAGCTTTACTTTTCCCATTTTTTCTAGCAAGTCTGAAGAAGTAAAAATCAAGTGAAGTCCACTGCTACTTTTGTTGCCTTTGCTTGAAATAGTTTAATTCAAGTTAATTAGGAGTAGTCAAATTTATCTTCAAGATTTGTTTTGTGTTCTAAAATCAGGACACCATTTAATGTGTATTTGGAAATATTTGAGCTCTGCGATATGCCATTTTATTCAGTGCTAGAGAAATAAAGTGAAATGATAGAGATGGTAATGGTGATGGTAATGATGATGATAGGAGTAGCTACCATTTGTTGAGCTTGGCATTTGATTAAGGGCTTAGCACATATTTTTAAAATTTAGTCCCTCAATGAATGACACCTACAAAAAATTGTCTCCGTTTTACAGATAAAAATTATTAATAACTTACCAGGTCACAAAGTTCTTAAATAATAGAGTCAAAACGTGAATTTTATCTGACATAAAAGCCAATCTCATAACCTTCATGGTTTATAACATTTAAAACAAACCATAGTACTTGCCCTCAAAGAATTAATTCACTTTCATTTTCCATGAGATGATCTTCTTCAGTTTCTTTCATTTCAAGTCCTCTCATGTGCAGATAAATACAGCATTTTTACAAACTCCTCATCATACCTCATTCCAGTTTCTTCAGTGACTAGGAAGCAGATTGCAAGTCAGCTACTGCTTCCTTACGAGCTTAGATTTTCAAGATTTAAGGGAATTAGGATATTATTTGAATAGCATGTTTCTAAATATAGTTGTTATTGCTGAAAGGGCAATATAGTAGAACTTAAGTCAGACCAGGGCTTTGAGTCTGACCTTCGCAGCCATTCTTCTGGTCTGTACCACTGCCATTTTCCACCCTGACCACTGAGGACCAAAGAGAGTTCTGCTAAGCAATTGTGGGCCTCTCAACTTGCCAGTCAGATCCTCCTCATGATAATTATGACACTAATACCCCATTTGTCGCTTATTATCTATTCAGAACCAGGCCCTGCATTAGATATTTTATGTGATATAGTCTTTATCATAGCCTCTTTTAAATGACAATACTGAGGATAAGTTAACAATTTTCTCAATGTTATAGAACTGGTAAGGCCAGAATTTGAAACCAGGTCTCTCTGACTTTTGTGCCCATGCTCTTAATCAGGATCTCGTTCTGGGTTTTACATGCACATGTGCACGTGCACACACACACACACACACACGCGAACGCACATATGATGTCCATTATTCTGCTAGGAGGTCTCACTGCTGTACTGAATTCTGGGCTGGACATTAAATTTACCCTTTTTCTCATTTACTCTTCTGGGAATATTAAAATACTATTAGCACATCAAAGGGAGGCATAAGTGAAAAAGAGTAGAACTGAATTCACCAGAATTTGAAAAATTTGGTGACATGGTCTGATTATGTGAACTCCTATTTTGATTTTATCCAAATTTGGTGACATGGTCTGAATATGTGAACTTCTATTTTGATTTTATCTCAATTATTCCACCCGGTTGTAGGATCAATACTTGATTTCATGTATGGCAATCTTATTTATAATTATAGTTTTGTGCTTTTTGGGTATGATTGGTTATCTATAAAATTTCCTTTACATAATTTTATCATTTGGCAATTCTTGATATGCCTGTAAATTTGGTATACTTTGTGTTTTTTATGTTTTAATTAGTCCTGTCTTGCTTTGTAAAATTATCTACTAACTATTATGAGGTATATTATATTGGTTTAACTTAAGATGGATTTCCATCTTCTTAAAGCACATCTTCTCTTTCCTCCTTTGAGAAATTTCTGTTGCAAGAAATGATTATTTTGTGATGAATTTTTAAGGGTTGACCTCATGTAACTTGTGAACTAAATCCAATAAAAAATATACTGTAACCCAATAATTCTATTAAGTTTCACCAAGGTTTCCATATTGTAAGATTTTTATTGAGAGGTTGCACTATTTTAAGGAAAATGACAAATTTCAAAGGATATATTTGCATCACATTGAAGTTGCCCAAAAGTCAACTTAGTAGCCTTCTTTATATGTATTATTTCCTTTCCAACAAAGAATAACTGTTTAAAAAACACTTTCATATCTAAAGCTATTTTTCTACCCACACCCCATGCCATTTTGTTAGATACTTTCTGATTTTATTTTGTTGTAGATTTGGTGATATCATAATCATAAATTCACAGAGAATGGACCTAAGCACCAAGGCACAACTGTCCTTCACTTTGACATCAGAACCACGTTAGAAAAAACCTGTAGCTAAGCCTAGCTGAGGGGTGAGGATGAGGCCAGGGATGGTCCCTTTTGTGCTGGCTTTCTTTCAACCTAGAACAATGCTTTACTCAGATGAAAAAGTAACTACTGCAGGAATTCTAACTAGTTTTCCATGATTGAACTATACTTCTCTGTTTCCTTCTTTTCTTTCCTTCCAGCCACCCCACCCCCACTGCTCACCAAATTAAAAATGAAATGACAAGAAAGAAAAATGGAAGATGTTTAAAAAATGAATCAAAGTTATTAAATGATCCTTTTATTTTTTTACTTTTTGGTACATTTATACACAAGAATCACAAGGAATAGAAACATGCACATTGCAAAAGAAATGAAGGCATGTGTCAGAAGTAAAGAGGCTTGAGTGTGATGTGTTCACCTCTTTGTGGTGACTGTTGGGTATTACAGCTTCCCCAGCAGGGACTTCATCCCTCCTATCCCCATCATTTTTTTTTTCTGACATCAAGATCCAAATTAGCTATATTAAAAATGTTGTCTTTTTTCGAAGAAGCGTTTTATGTTTTATATATGTAAATAAGTATATTTCATATAAATTTAAGCATCCCCATGGCTAACCAATAACAATTGGAAATATTTGTTACACATTTTAGAATTTACTCTTTCTCTAATAGTGGCCGAAGAGTCTCAGATGCACAACTACTTTAGACAATCACAAGGAGAGGCTGATAGAAATTGTGCTTCAGTTAATACATGCAGTATTTTAAAAATTACTCTAAAGCCATACTATGTTTTCTGGTTACAGTAGCCTCCTTTATGTGGATTTGGTAAGATTGGCCTTAATTGACTTGTGGTTTTAGTATTTTAGCTTTGAAAAATCCTGAAATTACTTGAACTTCTTTTCAAATTCTAAGGTTGAGAACCTTTTGTTTTTCAAACAGAAGTCTTCCCAGAAACAGAATCATTTTTTATTTGCTTAGTTTCCTTAGTCCTAGGGGACATTTCGAAGGTCTAGCAATAGATACAGTTTATAAACATCACTTCTTCTTGTTAAAATGCTTTGTATTAATATAAAATATTTTGGCTAGTTAATGCATGAAAGGTATTCATTGAGTTTTAAAGATGTGTATTAATCCATGTGTGTAATTAATTTGCTTCCAGATGCTCCTTTCAAGCAGTGTTCTTTTTAGTAAGTTCTCATAATATTCCCGAGAAGAGAGAGGACTGTCTTTTGATGTTTATTTTATTGAAAGAGGCATATATACATCAAGATGATACATAATTTGGCAAAAATTATTAATGATAAAAATCAACAGACTGTATTGAAAGGAACTTGGTCTCAAAGAGTGAGGCAACCATCTATTAATACCTCTATTTCTGTCTACCTCACAGTTCACACAAGTATCTGGTTTACATAGTCATTCCTTTTCAGGGTAAAGGAATACAGAACTTTTCCTTCATTAATTAAAAAAAGTTATTATTAAGGTGCATACTCACTCAAAAAACAAGCATCCAATGAAAATTTAAAGTCCTTTTAACCCTTGATTTATTGCTAGTACAAAGAGTTTAGAAGTTCATCAATTGATTAGTAAAGCATACTAGTTAGAGGCCACTGTGTTATGATAGCCTGTATTTTAGTTTTAGATTTAGCCTTTATTTAAATGATTCCTCTTCATTCCTCTTTTTTCTTATTATTGTTTTTAACTTTTATCCATTTTTTTTCTTTCTAGTTTATACCCATGCCTGTACTCTATGGCGTGTTCCTATATATGGGAGTAGCATCCCTTAATGGTGTGCAGGTAAGTTTTTCCATGGCAATATAAGTACAGCAGTGATTTTTTAATAGTAAGACTAGTCCAGTAACAGATCTTTGAAGAAAAGTGCTAATCATTAACTGCTAAATTTTAAAAATACATTTATTTTCTACTTCATCATTCAGCTGCTTTTCGTTTCTGGTTTAATTGACAAGTTAGCCAGTATTAACAAAAGTTACCATACATACCCATTCTTTAAATAAGCTGTTAAAAGTCATTTGATCAAGAAAGTGAGAGGCTATAATCTTTCTTTTCCTCCTCCTTACCCGTATTTATCTCTGTTTTGCTGTCTCGGGAAGGATACCTAACTCTTTCTGTGTGTTCTCCAAGATAGTATTTATTCATTTGCCTTAACTCTATACTAAGAACAGGCTATTCTTGATTTGCTTTTCACATGGCTATGAGCAATAATCAAAAGTTTTTTTTACCAGTAAAAGAATAAAGTCAATGTGGTTTATGTATTCCTTTTGTTGAAAACTTCAGCTATTCATAACTTTGGGAAAAAAATCATTATCAGCTGGGCACAGTGGTGCACACTTCTAGTTTCAGCTACTTGGGAGGCTGAGGTGAAAGGATCACGTGAAACTTTGAGTCCAGCCTTAACAACATAGTAAGACTCTGTCTCTTTGAAAAAGAATCATTAGGGAAAACTTTGTGAGTGACTTTGTCTTTCAATTGGGTTTTAATTTATTTGGCACCAGGAAACTGGAAGTACTTATGCTGTTTTCTGGCACCTTGTTAACTGTAGCCTTATTTAGCACTTAGTAATATTTTAATGGGAAAAGACTGCATGTCCTGTGAACATCATAAGAATTTCTTTGAACCCCTTCAAAATAGTCCTTGATTTTGCTTATTGAATTCGATTAATTTGGTTTTAAAGTCAGATAGAACTGGGCAAGTGGCCAGATCACTGAAAAGAGAAAAGGCTACTTTACTTTTCTCTGTTTAGGTCTGCTAAGTAGAGTTCATCATCATATGGATATTTGTTACAAAATACAAGGTGGTTCTTCATAGACTGGACTAGATGAATGTGAGTTTATTGCCCATGAGACTTTTGGGAAGTATAAATTTGTAAAATTACTTTATTTTTACCTGCCATGGTAAATATTCCTTATTCCCCAAAATGGAAAAATGTGAAACTAAAATGGCTCCCAGACAAATAGTTCTTATTTTTGCCTATAATGACCTGGTCTAGATCATAAGTTTAATTCTATGTGTTTTAGCGGCTTTATTGGTTGAAACTCAGTACATATTTGTTTAATAAAAAAGAAGAGGCCGGGCGTGGTGGCTCATGCCTGTAATCCAAGCAGTTTGGAGGCCAAGGTGGGCAGATTACCTGAGGTCGGGAGTTCAAGAGCAGCCTGACTAACATAGTGAAATCCTGTCTTTATTTTTTTAAAAAGGAAAAATCAACCATATAATAATGATGCGGAAAAACAACCGGAGACAGCTAGTAGATTTCTTAAATTTTGCAAAGCTACTACCCCTAATGGCTTTTCTCTTTTTCTTTCTTTCTCGATTCTCCCTTGTTTAGACATTTTTGGTGAGATTTGATTTAGCAAGAAATTTTGTAACCCAAACTTTATAAAGAGAAGGTCCCCACCAGTCAAAAATAGTTCTAGAGGGAAAAAGAAAACCCTTTAAGTAGGAAATCACTAGAGAAGATTGTGATAGTCTAGTTTACTTTTACACTTCTTTCCTTCCAGAAAGAAAATAGAGATTATTTCAGAGTTCATATTCCATGATTATACAATTCAGTAGCTATTTACTGAGCATCTTTCACTGAAAGATCCTGTGATAGGTTCTTGAATATCTTCCCATTTGTCATTGGCAATGTCAATTCGGCAGTTATTCTTTGAGGCACAGTACCTGGCACATAGATGCTCAGTGATTATTTCGATACCTGTTTATACATGACCATAAGATAGCCTCTCTTAGATTCAGTTGTCAACACTGAAACTCACTGTAGTATTCATATGGCTTTTCTCTGAAAAGAAATGGTGAGATATTGCTGAGTGTATTAGTCAAGTTATGTCACTCAAATGATATGGAATTTATGAAAACATAATGTATTCCCATTTTTAAGTTGGATACTTCCTTTATATCCCTAAAATATTCCTGAAATGTATTAATATATATGATGCATAGTATCATCTCCTATTTTTTCAGATAAGGCAACTGAGGCAGAGTAAGATTAATGAGTTAGACATCTTCCTTCAGCATATTATTACTATAATAGGCAAAAGATCCTCTCTCCCGAGACTCAGAGAGTAAAAATAGAAACCGGGAGATGAGCTTCTAGAATTTATGTTTTTCTTTGTGACTTTATTCTTTAGTGGACACTTTTTCTTATACCTCTACATAACATTCCTGCAATATAATAACAAAAATTTGAAGACTTGTGCTTTAGTATGCTTGACTAAATTTCTGCTTCCTTGACCATTCCTTTTTCCTCTGAAAAGGACACTGCTTGCCTAAATTATAGAATATAAATCAGTAGTAATTAGTTAGATATACTAGAAATGACTTCGTGTATCAGTTCTTGAAATAATGCAGTTGGACTCCTTTCCTCTTTCCTCCCCCAGTTCATGGATCGTCTGAAGCTGCTTCTGATGCCGCTGAAGCATCAGCCTGACTTTATCTACCTGCGTCATGTTCCCCTGCGCAGAGTCCATCTGTTCACTTTCCTGCAGGTGTTGTGTCTGGCCCTGCTTTGGATCCTCAAGTCAACTGTGGCTGCTATCATTTTTCCAGTAATGGTAGGGATTTATTTAATTGAACCTACCTATGACATCATATGGATATCATGTGGTTATTGTTATATGGAAGACACACTTCTCTTTTATGTATGGTTTCAAATTTTTCCAGCTTTGACCTCATCACTTTGATCAGTTGTAATTTACGTTTCCCATGTCTATGGTTGTTTAGGATGGACCTTAGAATCAGGCTCACCTGAGTTCAAATACTGGCCCTGGTCGATACTCATCAGTAAACTTCTTTGAACTACTTATCAGTAAAACAGGGATTGAATTGTTGTTTTTCTGATCATCAAAATTGAATATCAAGCATGTAGCACAATGCCTGACACACATAGACACCAGTGCATGTTAATTACTTTTTAAATGTTGTTGTACAATAGAATTAATCTAAGTAAGAATGTAGGACATTTCAAGCAATAAAGAAGTGCTTGGCAACTTGTGAGAACGCATCCAATGCATTAGAAGAAATGGAGTGAGAAGTTCAGTTTTTAAATTTCTTGTGGTTTGCATAATGCTAAGTTTAAAGATAAGGTGGGGACACTCTATCCTTGTCATAATATGATGAGAAACAAGGTAAAGCAAACTAACGTTTAACTCTGAGTCACAAGTGAAAGAAGAGGAAAAGGAATTATGTATTTGGCTTCGTTACAGAATTTTATAATTTACTATAACTCTGTATTTTTTGCAAGAAAATGCATATATGCACACTTAAAACAAGACACTAAGGGAGCCTCGAGTCTGTTTTATCTCCCCTGCAGCTTTGAAAACAGAGTTTTCATATACTTACCACATTTTATTTTTATAAAAATCCTCTTACTCTTAGCCAGGATTATTATTTTATTGTTTGTATTTGTTGATTGAATTTTGTCTTCTCCCAAGGATGCAAGAAAAAATGGATATTAAATACTAGTGATATTTGTTAGGTTGGATTTTTTTTTCCTTAATGGTCCCTTATGTCTTTCTTTCCTTTTATTTTTTTAAAATAAAAAACTATATCAATTTACTGAAAAACACACTGAATGTAAGAAGCAACTCGAATTTACCTACTAGTATTATCTACCTGCCTACAAATTTTGCTGAAGGCAGGAAAATTGCAGCTAGACCAGGATACATTTGAATTACATCCAATAAATCACTTTTTGCCTGTGCTAAATAATAATTTTTAAATGCTTTACTTTTCTAAAGTGTTTTTATCTTTTCAAAACTTTTATTTGATCACAGTATAATTCTGTAATAAAAGTTAGGATAGATGTTATTTATTTTTCTAGGTGAGGAAATTGTCATAGAGAGCATGATGCTGATAAAGACAGCTGCTTAGTTTGAAGCAAGTCAGGATGCCTATAACTTGCTGCATATTAAATTTAATGTGGAATAAAGATATCTTTAATGTACCTTCAGAAGTCATTCTTCAAGAGCAATTCATAAAACCAAAAATATGCAGGTCAAGAATATTTGTTTTGGAAGCAGACAACTGGGACCCTTTGTATTATTGTGATCTGTGTTCATCTCCCTCACAGACATTAAGGATCTTGGATAACATACTGAATGTCTCTAACCTTCAATTTCCTCAACTGTATAATGAAAATAATAATACCTACTTTTGAAGTTTGTTAAGAATAAATGAGATAATATTGCCTAAGAGTTTAATAACGTGTCTGGCACATGTTAACTGTTTAGTTAACGGTGGTGATTGAAGTACCCTATGAATATTCAAGTACTACCTTATTGTGAATACTTTGAAGATGTCTTAGTGTTCTATGTGTTGTACAGATTTTCTTGATTGCTAAAAACTTTTGTAATGTTTTAATTTTTAATACTTAGAAATCATATGCCAGCTATTTTTTGACTTTCAACTTTTATTTAAAATCTCACATAGAAGGAAATGGTTTTGAAAAACAATCCTTTCATAATAAAATTCTAATTGAATGTGATCATGCATTTCAGTGAACAAAACAAAGTGAGTTTCAACTAAGACTTTTATAAAACAACATTCCCCATGTAGAAAATTATTAGAGTTCACTTGGTATAAGTTCATATAGTCAAGATCAGGTTTGTCATACTCTAGCCTTACACAAAGTAGATTTCTGTGGAATTTGATGGAATGTTATCTATGCTCACTGCAACTTCATCTAACACGGT
Source organism: Ateles fusciceps (assembly GCA_036589455.1). Classification (NCBI taxonomy): domain Eukaryota; kingdom Metazoa; phylum Chordata; class Mammalia; order Primates; family Atelidae; genus Ateles; species Ateles fusciceps. Next base: position 748,201 of record JAZHEH010001615.1, read on the forward strand.
TTCTTTCATACTTTTAATATTTGCCCTTTTAGATCTTGGCACTTGTAGCTGTCAGAAAAGGCATGGACTACCTCTTCTCCCAGCATGACCTCAGCTTCCTCGATGATGTCATTCCAGAAAAGGACAAGAAAAAGAAGGAGGATGAGAAGAAAAAGAAAAAGAAGAAGGGAAGTCTGGACAGTGACAATGATGATGTAAGGAACTTTCCAAATTCTAAAGGAAAGCTAGTTAAAGAAACAAATGTGAAAATTATCCCTTTTTATACCTGACGTGAAATGGAGGCCAAGTTCTAAGAATGTTTATCTGGACGTGTGGCATATTACTCATTTTACCTCCCTTTGCTCTTTATATTCTCTCTTTGGTTTTTTTTATATTTTCTGAAGTCTTTCTGTAACCATTAATACACTAATAATGACAGAATGACTAATAATGACTTCTAAAAAATTTTAAAACTCACCACATTTAAGAACTCTGATCTCATAGATATAAAGGAAATTTACTTAGTAATACTATAAAATGTATTTGGTTTCTATTAATAATCCAGGGCTTATATTTGAGATAATAACTCAATTTTATGTAATTTTAAGCCTAATGTGGATAGATATCAGTGATCTCACTTCATGTGAGCTATGAATCTATTTGAGTAGGCTCTCCACCAAAGTTCTATGCTGTTATATTAATATTAGCACTATATTTATGCTAATATGATTTAGCATTATTTTTCTGTAGCTCTTCAGTAAAAGGAAAAGGGAATTGGAGTTTGGGATCTTTTTGCATAATTATAGTGGTTAGTGTCATGGTCCAGAGGGTCCTCCTGCAATTAGGGGATTAAGTTGAGAAATAAAATTATTGCCCAGTTTTTTCTTTAGGTGACCAGCTCACAGATTCTCCAGTAGGGATCTGTAATCAGTGCTAGAAGAAAAGCTGGGATTTGTTTTCTTTAACACATGTAATAACACCTTATTACCGTAGCCTTTTGAAAAGATTGCCAAAATAATGTTTTCCATTTGAAAATCTGTTCTGGATTTTACACAGTGCAGTCTCACAAATGGTTTTTTTTTGTGCATCATTACCCATTCTAAAGTAGGAATATTGTTAATTTTTAGTTTCTGCTTAGTACTTGATGACTTTGATCATTGCATACCTTATCCTTAATTGTCTTAATAGCTTGTTATCACACTATTTATTTTTTGCTCCCATTTTACAGATGAGGAAATTTAGACTGAGAAATGTTAAATATTTTAAAAATGTTTTAAAGCTTTAATGAGGTATGATTGACATAAAATTGTATATATGTAAGGTGATGCTTTGACATATATATTTAAGTCATTTTTCTAATTGTACACAGCCGTAGTGGCAAAGCCAAAACTTGAATCCAGGCCTCTCTGGTTAGTTCCAACCGATCAGGCTGTCTGACTGTATTCTTTTTGTAGAACTTGGAAATAGTACAGTGAAAGAAGGCAAGAGACGTAATTGGATTTCACATAAATTGATTCAATAAGCAAAAGTCTTAATGCATGAGGCATATTTAGCTAAAGAGAAAAAGAGGTGAAGAGAGCTTTATGACTGTCATCATCCATCTGCAATGAGAACAGGTATATAGATTTTGTTTCCAATGATGACAGAAAAAGAATGCGTTTTAACTGCAGCAGAGATTAAGATGTAATAGTAGTCAGAAGAATGATGCATTTACACATTTAATACAAACTAAAACCTGAAATGAATTTCTTGACCACTCAAGACCAAAAAAAAAAAAGGTTGCCTGAAATATTAAAATAATTAAAGCAGTATTTTGTCCAAAATAAGTATATCAACTTATGTACATGGACCTCAAATTTAAAGTTCATTATACATTATGAATGTATGAATGTACAAAGAGGGAGATTATGGAATACCCCTCTAATGATTTTTAAGAAAAAATAGTAAAATACCAACTTTGGAGAATGTTTTAAATATACTGCTCTCAAGTGACAAAAGTTGGATCAAATGAACTCCTTAGAAGTTCTTCCAATTCTTAAATATGATTTCCAACAAATCCTATTCCATTTAAACAGTGCTTTTTGTATATGAATATTTACCATTTTCAACTCTGTGTTTCCAACAGATTTCTTGAAGCCAAAGGGTAGTACTTGATTTTTTTTCTCTTCCTTTTCATCCTACCCCTACCAAAACAAACAAACATATACATTTGTTCCTAGGCACTGAATCCAGCCAGGCAATTTAGAGTACATCTGTGCAGTGTGTTCTGTGGGTTGAGCTAATTATTGAGGGCTCCACATTTGGAATGTGGCCCTCCTAAGTTTGCCTCTTAGTCACATGGTTTGGGATCTATGGATATAGGAAGTCACAAGGGGACATGCAGGTAACAGCTATAATGTAATATTTATGAGCACATATAGTGAAAATTATGGCTTGCCAACATTTTGAGCCACTCACAGTCATTTTTAAATCTGCTTGGTAGGCTGTGATTAAGGGTGGCTGCAACCTGTCCATGTATAATTGCTATTATTTTGGAAAATGTTGAAATACTATAATGTCTTACTGTTTTTGACATTCTCATAAAGGTAAGTGCATGTGGCATCTTTATTATTATTATTATTATTATTATTATTATACTTTAAGTTCTGGGATACATGTGCAGAACGTGCAGGGTTGTTACATAGAAATACACTTACCATGGTGGTTTGCTGCACCCATCAAACCGTCATCTACATTAGGTATTTCTCCTGATGCTATCCCTCCCCCTAGCCCCCAACAGGCCCCAGTGAGTGATGTTCCCCGCCTTGTGTTGATGTGTTCTCATTGTTCAACTCCCACCTATGAGTGAGAACATGCAGTGTTTAGTTTTCTGTTCCTTTGTTAGTTTGCTGAGAATAATAGTTTCCAGCTTCATTCATGTCCCAGCAAAGGACATGAACTCATCCTTTTTACGGCTGCATAGTATTCCGTGGTATATATGTGCCACATTTTCTTTATCCAGTCTATCATTGATAGGCATTTGGGTTGGTTCCAAGTCTTTGCTATTGATCCAGTCTATCACTGATGGGCATTTGGACTAGTTCCAAGACTTTGCTATTGTGAATAGTGCTGCAGTAAACATACATGTGCATGTGTCTTTATAATAGAATGATTTATAATCCTTTGGGTATATACACAGTAATGGGGTTGCTGAGTCAAATGGAATTTCTATTTCTAGGTCCTTGAGGAATTGCCACACTGTCTTTCAACAATGGTTGAACTAAATTATACTCCCAGAAACAGTGTAAAAGTGTTCCTGTTTCTCACATCCACTCCACAATCTGTTGTTTCCTGACTTTTTAAAGATCACCATTCTAACTGGCATGAGATGGTATCTCACTGTGGTTTTGATTTGTATTTCCATAATGACCAGTGATGATGAGCTTTTTTTCCATGTTTGTTGTCCGCATAAATGTCTTCTTTTGAGAAGTGTCTGTTCATATCCTTTGCCCACTTTTTGGTGGGTTTTTTTTTCTTGTAAATATATTTAAGTTCCTTGTAGATTTTGGATATTAGCCCTTTGTCTGATGAATAGATTGCAAAAACTTTCTCCCATTCTGTAGGTTGCCTGTTCACTCTGATGATAGTTTCTTTTGCTGTGCAGAAGCTCTTTAGTTTAATTAGATTCCATTTGTCAATTTTGGCTTTTGTTGCCATTGCTTTTGGTGTTTTAGTCATGAAGTCTTTGCCCATGCCTATATCCTGAATGGTATTGCCTAGGTTTTTTTCTAGGTTTTTTATGGTTTTAGGTCTTATGTTTAAATCTTTAATCTGTATTGAGTTAATTTTTATGTAAAGTGTAAGGAAGGGGTCCGGTTTCATTTTTCTGCATATGGCTAGCCAGTTTTCCCAACACCATTTATTAAATAGGGAATCCTTTCCCATTGCTTGTTTTTGCCAGATTTGTCAAATATTAGATGGTTACAGTGTGTGGCATTATTCCCGAGGTCTGCATTCTGTTCTGTTGGTCTATATCTCTGTTTTGGTACCAGTACCATGTTGTTTTGGTTACTGTAACCTAGTAGTATATTTTGAAGTCAGGTAGCATGATGCCTCCAGCTTTGTTCTTTTTGCTTATGATTGTCTTGGTTATATGGGCTTTTTTGTTGGTTCCATATGAAATTTAAAGTAGTTTTTTCTAATTCTGTGAAGAAAGTCAATGGTAGCTTGATGGGGATAGCATTGAATCTATAAATTACTTTGGGCAGTATGGCCATTTTAATGATATTGATTCTTCCTATCTATGGGTGTGGAATGTTTTTCCATTTGTTTGTGTCCTCTCTTATTTCCTTGAGCAGTGCTTTGTAATTCTGCCTGAAGAGGTCCTTCACATCCCTTGGAAGTTGTATTCCTAGGTATTTTATTCTCTTTGTAGCAATTGCGAATGGGAGTTCACTCATGATTTGGCTCTCTGTTTATTATTGGTGTATAGGAATGTTTGTGATTTTTGCACTTTGATTTTGTATCTTGAGAATTTGCTGAAGTTATTATCAGCTTAAGATTTTGGGCTGAGATAATGAGGTTTTCTAAATACACAATCATGTCATGTGCAAACAGAGACAATTTGACTTCCTCCTTTCCTATTTGAATACCCTTTATCTCTTCTCTTGCCTGACTGCTCTGGCCAGAACTTTCAATACTATGTTGAATAGGACTGGTGAGAGAGGGCATCCTTGTCTTGTGATGGTTTTCAAAGGGAATGCTTCCAGCTTTTGCCCATTCAGTATGATATTGGCTGTGGGTTTGTCATAAATAGCTCTTATTACTTTCAGATATGTTCCATCAATACCAGGTTTATTGAGAGTTTTTAGCATGAAGGGGTGTTGAATTTTATCGAATGCCTTTTCTGTATCTATTGAGATAATCATGTGTTTCTTTTGTCATTGTTTCTGTTTATATGACGGATTACATTTATTGATTTGCATATGTTGAACCAGCCTTGCATCCCAGGGATGAAGCTGACTTGATTGTGGTGGATAAGCTTTTTGATGTGCTGCTGAATTCTGTTGCCAGTATTTTATTGAGGATTTTTGCATTGATGTTCATCAGGGATATCGGCCTGAAATTTTGTTTTTTTGTTGTGTCTCTGCCAAGTATTGGTATCAGGATAATGCTGGCCTCATAAAATGAGTTAGGGAGAATTCTCTTTTTTTCTTTTTATTGGAATAGTTTTAGAAGGAATGGTACTAGCTCGTATTTGCACCTCTGGTAGAATTCCTCTGTGAATCCGTCTGGTCCTGGGCTTTTTTTGGTTGGTAGGCTATTAATTACTGCCTCCATTGCGGAGCTTGTTATTGGTCTAGTCAGGGATTTGACTTCTCCCTGGTTTAGTCTTGGGAGGGTGTATGTGTCCAGGAATTTATCCATTTCTTCTAGATTTTCTAGTTTATTTATGTAGAGGTGTTTATAGTATTCTCTGATGGTAGTTTGTATTTCTGTGGGGTCAATGGTGATATCCCCTTTATCATTTTTTATTATATTTGATTCTTCTCTCTTCTTTATTCCTCTGGCTAGTAATTAGTGGTCCATATATTTTGTTAATTTTTTCAAAACACCAACTACTGGGTTCATTGATTTTTTTGAAGGGGTTTTCGTGTCTCTATCTCTTTTCTGCTCTGATCTTAGTTATTTCATGTCTTTTGCCAGCTTTTGAATTTACTTGCTTTTGCTTCTCTAGTTCTTTTGTTTCTTTTAATTGTGATATTAGGGTGTCAATTTTAGATATTTCCTGCTTTTTTTTCATCCCAATGATTCTGAGTACATTGTGTCTTTGTTTTCATTGGTTTCAAAGAATATCTTTATTTCTACCTTCATTTCACTATTTACCAAGTAGTCATTCAGGAGCAGGTTGTTCAGATTCCATGTAGTTGTGGGGTTTTGAATGAGTTTCTTAATCCTGACTTCTAATTTGATTGCACTGTGGTCTGAGAGACTGTTATGATTTCCATTTTTTTTTTTTTTTTTTTTTCATTTGCTGAGGAGTGTTTGTTTTACTCCCAATTATGTGGGCAATTTTAGAATAAGTGCGACGTGGTGCCGAGAAGAGTGTATATTCTGTTGATCTGCGGTGGAAAGTTCTGTAGATGATGTCTATTAAGTCGGCTTGGTCCAGAGCTGAGTTCAAGTCCTGAATGTCCTTGTTAATTTTCTGTCTCATTAATGTGTCTAGTATTGTCAGTGGGGGTGTTAAAGTCTCCCACTATTATTGTGTGAGAGTATGTCTCTTTGTAGGTCTCTAAGAACTTGCTGTAAGAATCTGGATGTTCCTATATTGGTGCATATATATTTAGGATAATTAGCTCTTCTTGTTGCATTGATCCCTTTACCACTACGTAATGCCCTTCTTTGCCTTTTTTGATCTTTGTTGGTTAAAAATCTGTTTTATCAGAGACTAGGATTGCAACTCCCACTTTTTTTGCTTTCCATGTGCTTGGTAAATCTTTCTCCATCCCTTTATTCTGAGCCTATGTGTGTCTTTGCATGTGAGATGGGTCACCCGAATATAGCAGACTGATGGGTCTTGACTCTATTCAGTTTGCCAGGCTGTGTCTTTTAATTGGGGCATTTAGTCCATTTACATTTAAGGTTAATATTATGTGTGGCATCTATTTTATTCTGTTTTGCCAGTTTGAGTGCATTATATTAGTTCTCTTAAAGGATATTGTAGTTCATTAACTTCTTCAGAGTCATGATAAGAAAATTTTCCACGTGGGTAATAAGCTTTATCTTAAGATTTTTTTAAACATTGTCTCATTTTTTTTTTCAACTAAAGATCATCATCTTTTTGTTACTTTCAGTTAAGAGATATATTGGTCTTTGAGTACAAACATAGACTTAGAACCAATATAATGCATTTTAACAAAGCAAAGTGGTAATCTTTGGGAAATCTATTATAGTTTGGGGTAGGTGGCCTGTTCTTTAAGCAGTCCTATGATTACCTGCCTGGTTTTGTCGTTTTATTCTGGTTATGATCTTCTGCTTATCTGACCATCATAGACACCTTTTCAAACATTTTATTTTCTTACGTTTTGCTTACATTTTCAGATATCTTTGGCACAAGCTAATCAAAATGAACCTTTTCCCATAAAATAGTACTTAGAGTAAGTGAGGAAAGTTTATTTTCTAGTGTACATAGAAGGCTCCTTGATAGTGGATATGTAAAGTCTGTCACTTGTTCTAGAGGAAAGGTGGGTCATGATTTTTCTAGAGACAGAATCAGCAGAAACAAAACAAGAGTTTCAAGACCATTTATAATTTAGGAAGTTTCCTAACTTTAATCTGTTTTTGCATTGAGATAATTTGCTTCACACATGCAACTCATAAACATTTGCTGATTGGGAGTCTAACTTATAGAAAGCTTTAAAATTCAGTTGTAGTGATCTCTATTTGGTGTAGTTCTAGTTTTAATTGACTCAATACCATTAACTCAGAAGAGTGGAAAACAAACATGAAGGGGAAAGAAGCCATGCAGTTAAAAGCTAGCAAACTGGAAGTAATTACAGGGCTTTTCTCCTTAGTATTAAGTAAGTGATTATATCAAAGGTTTGATCAATACTGGGAGATTGGAAGGGCTGTATAATAAAAATATTCTAAAACCTGTTGTACATTTTCTTCACAGTCTGACTGCCCATACTCAGAAAAAGTTCCAAGTATTAAAATTCCAATGGACATCATGGAACAGCAACCTTTCCTAAGCGATAGCAAACCTTCCGACAGTGAGTAGAACTAACCTCTTGCTTGCTTGCTTGAATATGATTTGCACTTACAGAGAAAATACTTTAGAATTGCCATCTGCATTAACTTTCCCTCGATTTTGTTTTTCATTTTTTTCTGTGAGAAGATTTACACTTAATAAAATAAAACTTTATTTTTACATACCCTATACCCTAAGCTTCACTCTTAACTTCTTCCTTTTGTCCATAACCTTTAAAATTTTTATTTGGTAGTCTTTTCTCTTCCCCAGATCATCCCCCAGTTTTTCCAACTGCTAAATTAATAACCATGTTTATTTTAATTGATTTTTCTTTTTTTTTTTCCTGCTGGTATTTAGAATTGCAGCTTATAGTACTACATCACTGTCACTGTTTGTCTTCCTTAGGTTTTAGCCAATGATCAAATCAGCTCAAAAGAGAAATCGATCAATAAATAAATTGTTAATATTGATAATTTGGAAAAATTATTTTGATTAAATTAGACATCTAAGTATTAGCACAACTTTCTAGATATAACTTATATACATTTGCTTTCTAATTTCTTCATCCCCTCTTTTGCTATTTCAAAATTATCATTATAACTGCACTGGTCTTTCTAGGGCAATAGCCTGGTGGCTACAGTGCAATGGTTTGTGGCATTTTTCCTCCTGTAATTGAATTAACAGTTCTCTTAGAAATGGGGTAAACCTCTAGAGTAATGTTGGTGACTGTTTCAGACTTTCCAATAGCAGGTAGCTGTTAGCAAGCTATTTTCCACTTTGCCTTCTCATTGAAGAAAATGCATCCTTTTAGATTCAGATGCACTTCAAAGTACACTGATCTGTTACAGAAAAAGACAGTTAAGACACTTTTATTTCTATTTTACCATGCCACCACTAAAATAAGAGATTACTGTTATCAAGAAAAGTTTGGAATGAATGTCTGTTGATTGAAAAAATGGGTATATTAGTTATCAATCATTGAGTAACAAATTGCAATAAAACTTAGCAGTTTGAAACAGCAAACATGTTTTCTTACACAATTCCTGACATTCAGAAATGCAGGGGCAACTGATTTGGTTCTGGCTCAGAGTCTCTAGTGAGATTGCACTCAAAGCTGTCATCAGCTGGGGTTGAGTCTCTGAAGACATTTTTTTTTGTCCAGAAAGAAATGAAGGAATTTCTTGAAAATGATAATATGCTCCACAGTGTGAGAGCGGGCCTGACCATAGGGGCTCAAGGTCCTCATTACAAAATTTTGGCAAGTTTAAATACCCTCTACTTGGGGTGTGCCCTATGTAGATAAAGAGGATGAAGTAAAGTTACAAAGTCATTTACTTGGCCTATGTCCCATGGAGAGGATATTTCCTGTGATAGCTGAAGTATGACTCGACCTTATGTTCCCTGCCTCCAGACCATTTTCTTGCCTCATCTCCTCACTAAGAGATGTGATCTCCCTAAAGATTCATGGGAAGCAGAGGGACCAGTGGTTTTTTTTTTTTTCCTGTAACTGCTTCATGCTGGAGTGGGTCACAGTACCTACCTATTGGGGATCACTGAACTTTCTTCCTGCTTTGTGTAGTGGAGGCAGGGTAGTTCCTTGATGGACAGGGGTGGTATCTTCACCTGGAACTGACTGGCTGGAACCTTTGTTCTATGATCATCTGAAGCTTGATGGTCTCTAGGCAAGAGGAAATCAATTTGGTTAAAAGGGGGGAATTTTTTTAAACAAAATTTTGGGACGCCATTGTTCTAACTAAGCTTATACACTAGGCCCCAACAGATCAAACCAAATGAAACCAAAATAAAGTCATTTGTGCTAAGACTTTAAGGAAACACATGAATTCTAGAACAGACCAGGTTTTGTTTCTTCTTCTGCAAATGTCTATAATAAACATTCTTGACAGCATAGGTATCCACCCTCCGAGGTTCCCATTAAATACTTTAGTCTCTGAAGAGTTGTTTGGAGCTGGAGATCTGTTTCCAAAAGCACACTCCTGAGGGCCATGGCATGACATTTGTTTCTTTACCTGAGGGGTATCTCCATAGGGCTGCCCATGATATGGCTTCTCTCAGAGCCAGTGATAAAAGAGAAAGAAACCAAGACAGAAGCTACAATCTTTTATAACTGAATCTCAGAAGTAACAGACAATTACTTCTGTCATATTCTGAAGGTTATGCAGACCCACACTGTTAACACTGTGGGAAGGAATTACACAAAGTCATAAATACCAGGAGACAGGGATCTCTGATACCCATCTTGGAGGCTGGCTACCAGCCTGGAATTCAAGAACAAAGAACTAAAGCAGTCTTACCTTTGGTGTACAGTTTGTAACCTATAACTTATAACTGAGGCTAATGTCTGTCTGTTAACTCCTATAAATGGGGTTTTGTTACAAATTTCTTTTTGAATTTAAGCTCCTCAAACCATGTTCTGACTTCATTTTTTATCAATGGAACATTAACAGCAAAAGCAGACTGTAACATACATGTGCCTAGCATGTATGTCTTCTGTTGGCATTATAACCTGGAATAGCCCCTTATCAATAAATGTAAAAGCTATTAAAAAAAATCACTAGCCAGAACTTGAGGCTCATGGAAAAAGTTTATGAGCCAGTTGCCCTTTACCCTCTCAAAACCCCTTTTGAAGGGATAAATTGCAAGTTAATATGATATTAGAAATTTACTTAAATGAAATAGACATAAGCATTTTGCCTGAAATGTTTCCTAATGTCATGTTGATCTTTATCATCCATGAAAGAACAAAACTGATAGAAGTAGTGTTGTGGTATAAGTAAATACCTCAAAAAAAAAAAAAAAAAAAAAAAAAAAAACCTCTTTTTTTCCCTGTGAACAACAGCAGGGCCAACTTAGGAATGCTGAAGATGGAAGGAAATCCAAGAGCAAGCCTTAGACATTAAGAGAATGCCATCACCCTCTAAAAATGATTTGCTGCTTATCCTTCTCACTGACAAGACAATAGTGGCCCATCCCAGAAAACCTAAAGTAAAGGAAACTAAGTGATTTTGTCTTCATCCCACTAGAGTCTTAGCTTAATACATTGTTTATTGAAGTGTCTAAACTTGTCTTTTTTACTCTTTCTAGTTATGGAAGATGCATCCTTTTGTGAAGATTTGTATTTTGTACTTTACCAAAGACTTACTATTTATGTTTTAAAAATGTTTTATTTTTTAGGAGAAAGATCACCAACATTCCTTGAACGCCACACATCATGCTGATAAAATTCCTTTCCTTCAGTCACTCGGTTTGCCAAGGTAAAGGAGAGCCCAGTATTTTACGTTGTTCTGTGGGATAATTGCCCCCACAGAAATGTAGTTAATGGTGGGTTATTGACAGAACTTCTTGCTCTCCTTCCTCTCTATGATTTATCTTAAATAAATTACCCAGTGATCAAAACTTGTTCCAGCTTTTACCAGTAGAAAGCATTCTAAGAGACCTACTTACTCTTAAAAATAATAGAATCTTTCATTATCATTAAGTCACAGCCCAGGATCAACATTAGCTCTTATAATTTCAGTGTCATCCCTGCTTTGAAGAGATAACTGGTACAATTTTTTTTTTTTTTTTTTTTTGAGATACTCACTCTTGTTGCCAAGTCTGGAGTGTAATGGTGTGATCTCGGCTCACCACAACCTCCACCTCCCTGGTTCAAACGATTCTCCTGACTCAGCCTCCTGAGTAGCTGGGATTACAGGCATGTGCCACCACGCCCAGCCAATTTTTGTATTTTTAGTAGAGACGGGGTTTCTCCACGTTGGTCACGTTGGTCTCAAACTCTCAACCTCAGGTGATCCACCTGCCTTGGCCTCCCAAAGTGCTGGGATTACAGGCGTGAGCCACCACGCCCGGCTGGTAACTGGCACTTTCTGATAGCTCTTCTTCAGTGGTTTCTTTCCCTCTTAACAAAGTTCTAGAGATTTCAGGTTTTAACTGATTTTCCTGAAATCTCTGTTTTTATTACATCAGTCTTTTTGTCCTTTAATTTCTGACAGCATTACTCACCTGGTAGTGCTTCTTTCCCTTTTGTGTTTGTTTTTATTGTTTCAATCTAGGTATGAGATCTGATGAAATCTTTTATTTGAATTTCTTTACTCTGCTGATACCTTCATCCCATTTAAAATGTTTGTTTTTAATACACTAAGAGGATATAAGTATTAAAAGAGAACAAAGAAGGACACATTTTACTTCTATACAATGCATATACATTTGACAGATGATGAAGGAAATCTGATTTACTTACTACTTTTTTTTTTTTCATTTTCTCTAGTCCTCCTAGAACTCCAGTAAAAGTTGTGCCTCAAATTAGAATAGAACTTGAGCCTGAAGACAATGATTATTTCTGGAGGAGCAAGGGAACAGAAACTACATTGTAACCTATTTGTCTTTCTTAAAACTGACATTTTGTTGTTCATGTCCTTTGTTTTTGTTTGGCTGTTTATTTTTTAACTTTTGTTTTGTCTCAGTTTTTGGTCACTGGCCAAATAATACAGTGCTCTCTCTGCTTCTCTCTTGCATAGATAGGATCAAGGTAATAGTGCACCGTTCCTTAAAAACAGCATCTGAGGAATCCCCCTTTTGTTCTTAAACTTTCAGATGTGTCCTCGGATAACCAAATTCTTCTGTCACTCGAGACACAGACATGCACAGACCCTGTCCTTTGCCTCTATTAAGCAGAGGACAAAAGTATTAAGGATTTTTATAACACCTTTTATTAAAATATTGAAGGAACTTACAACTTTAGCTTTGGAGCTGTGCTTACTGGCTTGTCTTTGTCTGGTAGAACAAACCTTGACCTCCAGACAGAGTCCCTTCTTTCTTATAGAGCTCTCCGGGACTGGAAAAAGTGCTGCTATTCTAACTTGCTCTTGCTTGTAAACCCTAATCTTAGAGTTATCAAAAGAAGAAAAACTGAAGGTACTTTACTCCCTGTACAGAAACCATTGCCATCATTGTAGCAAGTGCTGGAATGTCCCTTTTCTCCTATGCAACTTTTTTTAACCCTTTAATGAACTTATCTGTTGAGTACATTGAAGAATATTTTTCTTCCTAGATTTTGTTGTTTAAATTATGGGGCCTAACCTGCAACTTATTTTTTGTCAATTTTTAAAACTTTTTTTTAATTACTGTAAAGAAAATGAATTTTTTCCTGCAGCAGGAAACATAGTTTTGAGTAGTTCTACCTCTTATTTGTAGCTGCCAGGCTTTCTGTAAAAATTGTATTGTATATAATGTGATTTTTACACATACATACACACACAAATACACAATATCTAGGGTAAGCCAGAAGGCAAGATCAGATTAAAAACACCATGTTTCTAAGCATCAATTTTTCCCTTTCTTTAAAAGAAACTTAACTGTTCTATGAAGGAGACTGAGGGAGAAGAGACAAACTCCTATGTCATGAGAATAACTGATGTTCTGATAATAGTAGCATCTGGGTACAGATGTTGATTGTATTACCACGTCAGTGTCCTATGCAGTATTGTTAGACATTTTCTCATTTTGAAATATTTGTGTGTTTATGTATGTGCTCTGTGTATGGCTGGTGCATATATGTACAATGGAAGAAAGCAAAAGAGTGATGGTAGGCAGAGGCAAAGTCATTGAGTCCCTTGTGCCAGTTTTCATGAAACCTAAACCACATTTGAAAACATTCAACAAGGGTCCAAGAAGTCTATCCTTATGAAAATGAGGGTAAATATAGTATATTTCCCAGGTATCAGTCATTATAATTGATATAATAGCTCATATTTGCAATACAAAAATCATAGGAGTATTAATAGTCCATTTACATGCCTATAAAATGTAGTGGGACTGCAGAGTACACTGTAACAGTACTCTCATGCAATTTTCCCAGGATGCAAAGGCAATTATTCTTTGTAAGTGAGACATTTAGAATATATTTGTGTACATATTATATGTATGTTTCAAAGTACCATACTGAAAATTAGACATTTATTAACCAAATTTAACATGGTATTTAAATGTAATGTTTTTAATATGATACATTACATATGTGAATGTATATTAAGAAACCATTTTAAATGTTGAAATTATAAGTTTGGATTCATATAACCACAACTGTGATATATCCTAACTATAACCAGTTGTTGCAGTTGTTGGGAGTATACTAGAAGCAGAATGAAACCACATTTTTTGGTTTGATAATATGCACTTATCAATTACCATTCATTGTTATGTTAAATTATAATTCTGTCTCCTTATAATTTTTTTTTTCTAACATGGCTGTACACTATGCTTATAATTTTGATGATTACAAAAATTTTATTATCCTGAGTTAGCTGTCAGTTTTACAATATTTGATACTCCTAAAACTTTTAATTTATACAAATTAGACAATGACCACCCCAATTTTTCCATTAAAATAATAGTGGTGAATTATATGTTATTGTGTTAAAATCTCACATGCCAAATTTTGGCACCACATTTGTATTTAGGGCTATCTTAAAATGATTATTCTATATTATCTAGCTTTCTATTACCCTAATATAAACCTATGTATAAGAAGCCTTTCCCTTTTTCTTTACTGATGGAAGCATCAATAAATTTTGTAAAAACCATGTATAGTACATTTAGTTTAACCTGTGATCTTGTTAAGTTAAAGGCACTTTTGTTTACTTTTGTAAAAGCTCTAGATAAAGCTTACTTTTCTGATCAGGAATCAAGTATTTATGGTTTCACTCCCCTCTCCATACCTTTCAAGGAACTCCTGAAGCAACTTAACTCATCTTTCAGCCTCTGAGTAGAGGTAAAACCTATATGTACTTCTGTTTGTGATCCATATTGGTATTTATGACATGAACACAGAATAGTATCTTACATTTGCTAAATAAACAGTTATTATCAAATCCTTTCAATATTCTAGAACCCAGGAAAGTTTTTCAACATGTCATTATTTTCAAAGGAGCAGAAGTAGTTAACCAAATTAACAAGCAAAACCCGAGGTTCAGATAGAGGCACCAAATTATCAGTATTTTAACTGAACTTACCCATTGACTAAGAATGAGCCAGATTTGGCGGTGGTTTTGTTTCTATGCAAACTGGACACAAATTACAACCGTAAATTTTTTTATGAGTGTTTCTCTCTCTTCTCCATGATATGAATTCAGAGATAAAAGATTCAAGCGGTAAAGGCAAAGTACACTCAGAGTTGTTGTTAACCAGAAAGTCCTGGCTGTGGTTGGAGTAACACTATTGGAAGAAAAGAGAGAACTAAGTCAAGCGTCTGCCTTATCAAAGGAGCATAGATGCCCCCTGGTTTTGTGTTTGGGGAGAAAAATCTCTGTTGGACACACTGTTTTCCCTGACAAAAGTCATCTTCTCTACTGTGTTAAATGAATACTTGGAATCCTAATTGTTTTGTGTGCCAGAGGCAGTAATATCCCTGCCTCTTCTCCCAGTCAAGGTTGAGGAGTGGGGCTGGGGGAGGAGATTTACTGACTTAAGAAGTAGGAAAACAAAAACCTCTCTCCTCAGCCCTCCACCTTAAAGAGTGGAGGAAAAACAGTTGTCTGCTGTCTGTAATTCAGTTTGTGTGTATTTTACGCTTATGCACCAACCTACACAGAGTAAATCTTTTATCAACTATATACTGGTGTTTAATAGAGAATGATTGTCTTCCGAGTTTTTTGGTTCCTTTTTTAACTGTGTTAAAGTACTTGAAATGTATTGACTGCTGACTATATTTTAAAAGCAAAATGAAATCATTTGAGTTGTATTACAGAGGTTGACATTGTTCAGGGATGGGACAAAGCCTTCTTCAATCCTTTTCATACTACTTAATGATTTTGGTGCAGGAACCTGAGATTTTCTTATTTATATTTCATGATTCACATCTGCTCTTCACGCATGAGCATGAAGCCCAGTGGCACCAAGTGGCTGGGTACAATTAAGTGATCTTTTATAGCACTTCACTATCTGAAAGGCCACGGAAGTTTTCAGATGATTTCACTAAACTTCATTGCAGCCTGAAATTTTAAAAAAAGTTTTGTAATACGCTAACCAGTCAAGCTGTGTTTTGGTCAGAAATTTAGATATGTCTGATTTCCTGGCTCATTTCATTGTGCTCTGTGGGTACGTATAAAAAGCAAGAATTCTGTTTCCTAGGCAAATATTGCAACTCAGGGCTAAAGTCATCCAGTGAAACTTTTAGAGCCAGAAGTAACTTTGTCCCAGTCCTACAATGTGAAAAGAGTGAATAGTTGCCTCTTTTAGCCATTTTCATGGCTGGTACATATTCGTACACATTACTTTTCAGAATCAATACGCACTTTCAGATATTCTTATTTTTATTCTCTTAAGTCTTTATTAACTTTGGAGAGAGAAATGATGCATCTTTTTATTTTAAATGAAGTAGATCAACATGGTGGAACAAAATGATAAAGAACAGAAAACATTTCAATATATTACTAATAACTTTTTCCAATATAAATCCTAAAATTCCTATAACATTATAGTATTTTACAGTTTTATGAAGCTTTCTATTGTGACTTTTATGGAATTAAGAGATGAAGAAGATGAGATATTTTAGCATTTATATTTTTCAAAATTATATGTATACTTAAAATAAAGTAACTTTATGCATTTATGTGTGTCAAGTGCTTCTGTTCAACTCCTCATATAATTGTTAAATGCCTATTATTTATTTTATTTCTTTGGGTGCTGCAGGGAATACAAAGATGAGCAAGTGAGAATCCTTGTCTGGGATTGCTTTAGTTACTTCAGGCAGGAGGATACAATTAGTGTCCAAATTATATGTTTAAGAAAGATTCTAAGAACTATGTAAGTATTAATGAAATGCTATTATGCAAAGATTCAAAGGAAGGAAAAATAGGTCCAACTAAGAGCAATAGGAATGGTTTTTTGAGAAGATAGTGTTGTCTTCTTTTATATAGTGAAATATAAAATTCTATTTTCTTGAATCCAGGATGAGGTATACAGTAAATTAATTCTCAAACAAAACAAAACTGCTAAGCATAATAAGTACTTACTAAAAAATAATTATTCAAATGAATGAAATGTTAGAATGATTTTTTCACAGAAGATACAGTATATACACTTTTGCTGGGTCTATCTAAGGTTTCATGTAATATTTAAAATTCTCTAGGAAACTTCAGTCCAAAATTATAATCAGAGAGTGGTGGTGTTGGGTGGGTGGGGACCAAATAATAGAAGTAATAAGAGAGAACTGCTGGTTGCAGTAAAAGGTGACAGAAAAACAAAAATAATGAGGCAGTGACATTGGCCTAATCTTTCAATCTGAAAACTTTTAACAGAGAAAATAGCTCTGAGCATGAAGAGACTATGTGATTGATAGTGGTGGTGATGATGAGGGTTAGGGAATGGGATTTAGATTTTATCATTGAGCTGGAAGAAGCAGCAGAAGCCACACACAGAATAGATTCTAATTTGGGAGAATTTGTATCTTCAACATACACACAGAAGAATCATTAAATAATATTGCCATGCATAACAATAAAAGTCAAGAAATTAGATCAAATTATATTTAGTATAATGAAAAAGTATACTTTTGCATATGCTTTTGCATTTTACCAACTCTTCATTATGCTATACAGCCTATCTGACCCCCCCCTTCTGAGAACTAGGAGGTACAACACAAAACCCTCTGAGCTACAAAATCATCTTTCTCAAGGTCTAGGCATGACAGCTTGAGCACCTTAGGTCTCAAATCCTCATTCAGAATAAATTAATGCTCATTTTATTCAAAATGTTAACAAGTTTGGTCATCTATAGATTTATTAAAATGGAGGAAATTAGAAACAACAGAGAAAACTATTGATAAGAGAATTGATGTAGCCAGAATTAAATAGCTTAGTCCTGACAGGAAGAGACAAAGAAGATATTAAAAAACTGTATAAAATATATTCAAATACTTAAGAATTGGATTATCTAGTGCAGAGGCAGGACACCACAACTGATCTTGAAATATGTTGCTTTTATATTGACTGAAATCCACTAATTAAATTATTAACCTGATTAAATATCTTAAAGGTAAAAATACATTGTAATTAATGGTCTCAATAATGATTTAGGGACATCAAGACAACATTAAGCCATATTTGATTTTTGTTCATTCATCCTTGATAAACATTGAATGAGGTAGTTGCTGAAGAACCAAAAATAAGACATGATTCTTAATTTCAAGTGCTTACCTTCAAGTGAGAAAGACGTGTAGTCAAAGTAGTGCAATAAAAATTTACAAGTACCACAATAGAAGTACATACTGGGTACAGTGGGTAAGAATTCATTGTGGGAATAAGAGGCCAAATTGTCAGGAAGTCTCAAAGCAATCTGTCAGGTTTTTGTGAGCAAATGTTTGCCAGACAAATAGTCTGAAGTGGAATTAAGAAAGTGGTTAAAGACATTTCAAACCTGGAAGCTGTAAAACAGAATGGTACAGGCAGAGAACTGGCATGCATTTGTTCAATTTAATAATAATGGGACATACGTGTGCAAGACTCTTTGCTTGGTTAAGGAAATGAACAAACAAAAGATACGGTCCCTGCCCTAATGAATTGTGTGTTTTAGAAGAGGAGATATATAATAAATTTAAAAATGGTAAATATGGTATTATGAATTACAATAAGTGTTGTAAAGAAAAAGGATGGAGAAATGGGAGAGTAAACCTGACCTAATGGATACTGGGTGGTCCTTGGAGGGATAGTTGAGTGAAGAGCAAAGCATGTGTGAAAGAAGGCAAGTAGACAGTGAGCAGATTGGCCTAGGCAGAGGAAACACCATGGCAGTTAAGACTGAAGGGGCCAAAGGAGAAGGAAAATGTGGAATGTTCAATACACAGTATATTTTTGCGGAGTCAGTACCAGCGTATCTGACTGAACACATTGGCTGGTTAGGAGGTTGTGATCCTAGCAGGGAAGGTATGAATGAGGCTTTCCAGAGATGATAGTTTCTGAGAAAACAAGGTCCATGATGTGTCTCCTGGAGATAGTGTACATCTCAGCAGTATTTGACACCATGGGACCCTTTCTGCAGCCCAGAGTTTGGCCTGACATTCAAGGGCAGTGGCAATCTGTTAAGGGTTTTTGGAAGAGAAACAGTACATTAGATTTGCCCAGAATAAGGACTAAATTGGAGAGTTGATGGACGGAGGCAGACTAACCAATGGAAACCATTGCAATAATCCAAATGAGGGATGATAGTGAGATTGATCCAGAGTTAGGCTTTGCCAGGAGGGTGCATCAGATGGGCAGTAGAGCTTCTGGACACTGCTGTCTCCTGGATTTTCTCGTATATTTATGCCTAAATCTTCTTAGAACTTGTCACACCTCTTACTTCTTCCTCAAATAAATTATCACTGTTTAAGTCCTTTGTCTCTTTCTCTTTCTTCCTAGGTTCATTTGTGAGCTCACCTTCCTCTTGTCCTTTTCATACTTGTATTCTACCAGATTTCTCCCCAAGGCCTGACTCTTACTCCTCTTGTTCTGTCATAGCAATTACACCTGTTCCTGTGGCTTCAAATAGCATCCATATGCTGATAACTACAAAATCTTCATTTTCAGTCCAGATCTCTCTCCTGAGCTTCTGACTTAGATATGCACCTGATTCCAGAACATTTGGATTTAAATGACATGTGTTGACTTATCCAAATCAAACTCGCCCATCTATCCCACTGAAGCACATCTTTCAAGTTCCCTATGTCACAAAGAATGCCATCAGCCACGTAGTAGCTCAGTTCACGCACCTGAATGTCATTCTTAATTCCCACCTCTTGTTTCACTCCTTCAATAACCACGAGTACTGTTCTGCCTCCTTAGTAGATTGAAATCATCAACTTTTTATAAATATCTTCAGATCAGTACACTAGTCTAGATATCCATCATCTACCTAGATTATAAATTAGTCTCCCCCACTGGTACCCATGCCGCCAGGTTTTCCTATTGAAAGGAAACATACACTTTCTACCCTGTCTCCAATGTATTTTTTTTTTTTGGAAAATATAAAAATAATTTCTATACAAATTGGTGAACCAAGACCTCTCCTTTCAAAGACTTTATTACAATGATTCTTAATAAAAACATTATGAAAGAGGGCACAGGTAGAGCAGACTCCTACAAAGTTCAGAATGATGAAAGGCAAATGCAACTTTGAATGATGAAGCCAGCTGTGGACCAAAACACATGCAAAGTAAGCCACAGTAAAGGCCATAGATAGATGGCCAAGAGAATCTCACGAAAGTTTGGACTCAGACATTGCAGGTAGTACCGAAAATGGGAATGGAAAGTGGGGCTGGCTGAGAGTGGGTGTCTACAGAATGTGTGTATAGTAATTCCCCCTTCTTCTTAGGGAATACGTTCCAAGACCTTCAGTGGATGCCTGAAACAGTGGATAGTACCGAATCCTATATATACTATGGCTTGTCCTATGGATACAAACCTATGATAAATAAAGTTTAATTTATAAATTAGGCACAGTAAGAGATTAACAACAACAAAAATAAAACAGTTATAATAATTTTCCAATATCATTAGACTTGCTCTTTGGGGCCACTATTATGTAAAGTCAGGGTTGCTTGAACACAAGCACTGCAATACTGCAACAGTCAATCTGATAATCTAGGTGGCTATTAAATGAGCAATAAAATGGTGGCATAGCCAGTGTGGAAACACTGGATAAAGAGAATATTCACATCCCAGGCAGGATGCAACAGGATAACACAGGGTTTCATCACACTACTGAGAATGCCAGGCCATTTAAAACTTATAAATTGCTTATTGCTGGAATTTTAAATATTTTTGCATTGCAGTTGAATGTGGGTAACTGAAACTGTAAAAACCAAACCACAAATTGGGGTCTACTGTACGTAGAACTCCCTCTCCCACCTCTGCTTGTCAATCAACCTAATGCCTGGCTCTTATCTTAGGTAAAAGATCAGAGGGTTCTTCTCTAAGATAATTGAACAATTGCCTTAGGAGAAATTAGGAACCCAAATTCCCATGTTTATGACAAAGCAATATCCCACAAGAGCAGACCTAAAGAGCAACTGGTTTGGATCAGAACAAGAGGATGGTGAGTTCCCAGAGAAATACTTTTAAGGAAAAAAATGGAACTGATAGATCATTTGATAAGAGGTATTATAAAATATTATAAAACCATTAAGAAAAAGAAAAAAGCTCTCCTCATTCTGACATTAACAACTGGTTACCTTTCTGTATAACTAGGCAAGGTATAAGAATACTCTCCTGAAGACGTAGAGCTCCTTGTCAAATATTTCTCTCAAGTTCTAAAATGTAAAATGTATAGATAAGACAATAAGAATTACAAAACACTTGAAGAAATCCTTTAAGCATTACAGAGAAAGACTGAGATTAATAGAAAATATAAACTCTTTGAAAACAAATATCTCAGAGAGTAGAAGATCGCTTTCAAAATCATTCTAGGCTGGGCACGGTGGCTCATGCCTGTAATCCCAGCACTTTGGGAGGCCAAGGCAGGTGGATCACATGAGGTCAGGAGTTCGAGACCAGCCTGGCCAACATGGTGAAACCCCATCTCCACTAAAAAAAAAAAAATACAAAAATTAGCCAGGCATGGTGGCAGGTGCCTGAAATCCTAGCTACTTGAGAGGCTGAGGCAGGAGAATTGCTTGAACCCTGGAGCTGGAGGTTGCAGTGAGCTGAGATCGCACCACTGCACTCCAGCCTAGGGGACAAGAGTAAGATTTCATCTCAAAAAAAAAAAAAAAAAAAAAGATGGCCAAATAGAAACAGCTCCAGTCTGTAGCTCCCAGCGAGGTTGATGCAGATGGTGGGTGATTCCTGCATTTCTAACTGAAGTACCCAGTTCATCTCATGGAGACTGGTTGGACAGTGGGTGCAGCCCACTGAGAATGAGCTGAATCAGGGTGGGGTGTTGCCTCACCCAGGAAGCACAAGGGTCTAGTCAAGGGAAGCCACGAGAGACTGTACCAGGAGAAATGGTACATTCTGGCCCAGATACTGGGCATTTCCCATGGTCTTCACAACCGGCAGACCAGGATATTCTTTTCAGTGCCTGGCTCTGCAGGTCCCACCCTCAAGGAGCCCAGCAAGCTAAAATCCACTGGCTTGAAATTCTTGCTGCTAGCACAGCAGTCTGAGGTTGACCTGACCTGGGATGTGAGCTTGGTGGGGGGAGGGGCATCCACCATTGCTGAGGCTTGAGTAGGTGGTTCCACACTCACAGTGTAAACAAAGCAGCCAGGAAGTTCAAACTGGATGAGCCCACTGCAGCTCCCTGGGTCAGAGGACCTGGGGGAAGGGATAGCTGTGGGTGCAGCTTCAGCAGACTTAAAGGTCCCTGCCTGACAACTCTGAAAAGGACAGCAGTTCTCCCAGTACAGAGTTTGAGCTCTGATAAAGGACAGAATGCCTCCTCAAGTGGGACTCTGGCCCCCCCCATGTATCCAGACTGGGAGACACCTCCCAGTAGTGGCCAACAGACCTCATACAGGAGAACTTTGTCTGGCATCTGGCAGAAGCCTCTCTGGGACAAAGCTTCCAGAGATAGAAACAGGCAGCAATCTTTGTTGTTCTGTAGCCTCCACTGGTGATACCCAGGAAGACAGTCTTGAGTGGACCTCCAGCAAACTCCAGCAGACCTGCAGCAGAGGGGCCTGACTGTTCAAAGGAAAACTAACAAACAGAAAGGAATAGTATCAACATCACTAATATCAAAGACCAAAGGTAGATAAATCCATGAAGACGGGGAGAAACCAGCACAAAAAGGCTGAAAATTACAAAAAAAAACAGAACACCTCTTCTCCTCTAAAGGATCACAACTCCTCGACAGCAAGGGAACAAAATGGGATAGAGAATGACTTTGATGAATTGACAGAAAAAGGCTTCAGAAGGTAGGTAATAACAAACTCCTCTGAGCTAAAGGAGCATATTCTAACTCAATGCAAGGAAGCTAAGAACATGGAAAAAAGATTAGATGAATTGCTAACTAGAATAACCCGCCTAGAGAAGAACATAAATTACCTGATGGAGCTGAAAAACGCAGCATGAGAACTTCGTGAAGCATACACAAGTATCAATAGTTGAATCAATCAAGCAGAATAAAGGATATCTGAGATTAAAGATCAACTCAATAAAATAAAATGAGAAGATATGATTAGACAAAAAAGAGTGAAAATAAATGAACAAAGCCTCCAAGAAATATGAGATGATGTGAAAAGACCAAATCTACATTCAATTGGTGTAACTGAAAGTGATGGGGAGGATGGAACCAAGATGGAAAACACTCTTAAGGATATTATCCAGAAGAACTTTCCAAACCTAGCAAGACAGGCCAACATTCAAATTCAGGAAATATGGAGAGCACCACAAAGATATTCCTCAAGAAGAGCAACCCCAAGACACATAATCATCAGATTCACCAAGGTTGAAATGAAGAAAAAAAAATTTTAAGGGCAGCCAGAAGGAAAGGTCAGGTTACCCACAAAGGGAACCCCATCAGACTAAAAGCAGATCTCTCAGCAGAAACCTACAAGCTAGAAGAGAGTTGGGGCCAATATTCAACATTCTTAAAGAAAATAATTTTCAACCCAGAATTTCATATCCAGCCAAACTAAACTTCATAAGTGAAGGAGAAATAAAATCCTTCACAGACATGCAAATGCTGACATGTTGTCACCACCAGGCCTGCCTTATAGTAGCTCCTGAAAGAATCACTAAACATGGAAAGCAACAACTGGTACCAGCCACTGCAAAAATATACCAAATTGTAAAGATGATGCTTTGAAGAAATTGCATCAACTAATGGGCAAAATAACCAGCTATCTTCATAATGGCAGGATCAAATTCACATATAGCAATATTAACCTTAAATGTAAATGGACTGAATGCCCCAATGGAAAGATAAAGACTGGCAAATTGGATAAAGTCAAGACTCTATGGTGTGCTGTATTCAGGAAACCCATCTCATGTGCAAAGACACACATAGCCTCAAAATGAAAGGATGGAGGAAAATTTACTAAGCAAATGGAAAACAAAAAAGAGTAGGGGTTGGAGTCCTAGTCTCTGATAAAACAAATTCTAAACCAACAAAGATCAAAAGAGACAAAGAAGGGCATTACATAATGATAAAGGAATCAATGCAACAAGAGGAGGTAACTATCCTACATATATATGCACCCAATACAGGAACATCCAGAATCATAAAGCAAGTTTTTAAAGACCTACAAAGAGACTTAGACTTCCATATAATAGTAGTGGGAGATTTTAACACCCCATTGTCAATATTAGACAAATCAATGAGACAGAAAATTAACAAGGCTATCCAGGACTTGAAATCAGCTCTGGACCAAGTGGACCTAATAGATGTCTACAGAACTTTCCACCCCAAATCAACAGAATATACGTTCTTCTCAGCACCACATCACACTTATTCTAAATTGACCACATAATTGGAAGTAAAAGACTCCTCAGCAAATGCAAAAGAATGGAAATCATAAGTCTCTCAGAACACAGCACAATCAAATTAGAGCTCAGGATTAAGAACATTTCTCAGTGACGAAAGGAGATACATATCTTCAGACACAAATCTGAGTGCCCAGAACAACAAATAATTAAAGATACATACTCATAACACTGTAGAATTTTAGATTACCAAAAATAAAAGTTTCAGAATATAGGATTAAGTATCTTAAAATTGCCCAGAAGAAATAGGCTATCTACAGAGAAGTCAGAACCAAGCTGTAACAGTCTTTGCAACAGCAAAATTGTTTACTAGGAAATATTA
Organism: Ateles fusciceps; assembly: GCA_036589455.1. Taxonomy (NCBI): domain Eukaryota; kingdom Metazoa; phylum Chordata; class Mammalia; order Primates; family Atelidae; genus Ateles; species Ateles fusciceps. Next base: position 772,712 of record JAZHEH010001615.1, read on the forward strand.
ATATAATGTCTTCAAAATTCTTAAGAAAATTATTTTAAATCTAAAATTCTAGAACCAACTAACTTATCAGTCAAATGTATATCAGAATAAAGTATGCAGAAATCTTCAAATTCCAAATGTTCATATTCTACTCAATTGTTCTTAGGAAATTACTTATGGATGTACTTCACAATGAAGGATTTGACTCAGACAAAGAGTTAGTCTCAAAAAAAAATAATGATTCAACCTTGTCGAACAATAAAGTCCAGAATAATCACTGTGCCTCAGGCCTAGTGAACAACCAATCAAAACTAAATTTCGGCTGGGTGTGGTGGCTCATGCCTGTAATCTTAGTACTTTGGGAGGTCAAGGCAGGCAGATCATTTGAAGTCAGGGGTTTGAGACCAGCCTGGCCAACATGATGAAACCCCCATCTCTACTAAAAACACAAAAAAATTAACTGGGTGTGATGGCATGCACCTGTAATCCCAGCTACTCAGGAGGCTGAGGCAGGTGAATCGCTTGAATTCAGGAGTTGGAGGTTGGAGTGATCAAAACTGCACCACTGCACTCCAGCCTGGGTGACAGAGCAAGACTCCATCTACACACACACACACACACACACACACACACACACACACACACACACACGCACTCTAAATTAGGAGAACAGAAGTCTTGGGAAAAGCACATTTTTAAAAAGTACCCCACAGAATGGATAAATGGCTGAAAGCTTGAACATATGACAAAGCCCTCACCTTTTTAAAGGCAATTCAAAATTTCTAGAAAAACAAAAAGTTGTACAAGAAAGTTGTGACCCAGATATTATGAAACCAATCCAAATCAGAGTTAGTAGACCAATAGCAGTTAGTAGATTTCAGGGGAAAGAATGTGCTAGATTCCAACAATGAGGTAGAATCTGTAAAATATTGAAGATATGGTGAAGAAGACATACATTTATATACCCAAAAAGAAAACAAAAGCAATCAGAAACTCCAGGAAAAATAAAAATTAAATACCACTTGAGCAATAAATATTCCAAATATATAGTCGACTTAAAGTTTGGGCTATTAGTGGTGCAGATAAGGAAACAGAATTTCTTTGAACTTGACATTCTCCTTTGAGTGTCTCAGATGTTATATTGGATATGTAATTATAGCCCACTGCTTGGTCCTACTAGAACATTAAAATAATCATTAACATAGCTATAATAATGGAAACGCAATTTATTGGTTTTAGCATTCACAGTGAATCCATAAACAAGGCATATAATTTTTTAGATGTCAGAGAACTGAATGCAAATGATATTTTCCTTAAAATGTATCAGGCAGCTGACAGAATGTTGGGAAGTAGAAGTGAGAGAAGACATGAAGAGCAGTGTGAAGACACCAAATCAGTGTTTGGAAAAAAATGACAGCTTTGAACTCTGCCTCAAATAGTCTGGGGTTAAGTCACTTTAAGCTTTTGTTCCATGTGTTGATGCCATAGCTGGCATCACTGTGATTCTCTTGGTTGTTTCATTCATGTTCACAAGATGGGTGTTACATTTTCAATCATCACATCAAAACACAAAGAAGCTAGGAGACAGGTAATGGGCTTTCTCGTAGCCAAGATTTGCCTTTATATTGGGATGGAAGTTCAACCTGTAAGACTTCCCTTTATGTTTCACTGGGCAGATTTGAATTACCTGCCCACACTTGGATCAATCACTATTTAATGGCATTTTGATTAGCATTTTTTAAACTTAGTCTGGAGTTAGAGTCTACTTCCTGAGCCAAGGTATCTCAGTCCACTACCTGAACAAATTGGAGTTGATGTGACAAGATAGGAAATGGATGTTGAAAGATCAAATAGTACTATGATATTTTTTGTTTTGAAAACCAGCATTCTCCAGTATCTGGAATGCTTTTTGTTTTCTTTATCTTATTTCACCTGACCGTCTATGTCAGATTTTCCAGGTGAAAATTTAGCTTAGATGGGAAATTCCAAACATTAGAATTTAGCAATGGAATTGTCAAGGGGTACATCAGTCAAACATTAGCAGTTGTGGAGGTTCAATTATTAAATTACTCAACTGGCAGACAATTGCTGACTTTGGGCAAAACTACAAGAAACCATGAATTAGTGGATTAGTGACTATACATTAGCTGTTTTTAAAGGATCAGGTTTTTGAACGGTGAGACTGAGATTAGATGCTGTGATTAGAAAAGTGCTGAGTACAGTGGCCAGCAAGATGGCTGATTAGAAACAGCTCTGGTCTGCAGCTCCCAGTGAGATCAACACAGAAGGCAGGTGATTTCTGCATTTCCAACTGAGGTGCCTGGCTTATCTCATTGGGACTAGTTAGACAGTGAGTGTAGCCCAAGGAGGGTGAGCCAAAGCAGGGTGGGGTGTCACCTCACCCAGAAAGCACAAGAAGTCTTTCTCCTAGACAAGGGAAGCCATGAGGGACTGTGCCATGAGGAATGGTACATGTGGGCCCAGATACTATGCTTCTCCCATGGTCTTTGCAACCTGCAAACCAGGAGATTCCCTTGGGTGCCTACTCCACCAGGGCCCTGGGTTTCAAGCACAAAACTTGGCAGCTATTTGGGCAGACACAAGGCTAGCTGCAGGACGGTTTTTCTTTTTTTTAAATCATACCCCAGTGGCATCTGGAATGCCAGCATGACAAAACTGTTCACTCCCCCTGGAAAGGGGGCTGAAGCCAGGGAGCCAAGTGGTCTAGCTCAGCAGATCCCATCTTTACAGAGCCCAGCAAGCTAAGATCCACTGGCTTGAAATTGTTGCTGCCAGCACAGCAGTCTGAAGTTGACCTGGGATGCTTGAGCTTGGTGTGGGGAGGGGTGTCCACCATTACTGAGGCTTGAGTAGGCAGCTATCCCATCACAGTGTAAACAGAGCTGCCAGGAAGTTCAAACTGGGCAGAGCCCCCCCCGCAGCTCAGCAAAGCCACTGTAGCCAGACTTCCTCTCTAGATTCCTCCTCTCTTGGTGGGGTATCTCTGAAAGAAAGGCAGCAGCCCCAGTCAGGGGCTTATAGATAAAACTCCCATCTCCCTGGGACAGAGCACCTGGGGGAAGGGGTGGCTATGGGCACAGCTTCAGCAGACTTAAACCTTCCTGCCTGCTGGCTTTGAAGAGAGCAGTGGATCTCCCAGAACAGTGCTCAAGCTCTGCAAGGGGACAAATTACCTCCTCAAGTGGGACCCTGAAACCCATGCCTCCTGACTGGGAGACACCTCCCAGCAGGGATCGACAGACACCTTATAAAGGAGAGCAGCTGGCATCTGGTGGGAGCTCCTCTGGGATGACAAAAAAATAAATAAATAAATAAAAATAAATAAAAAAAAAAACAGGCAGCAATCTTTGCTGTTCTGCAGCCTCTGGTGGTGATACCCAGGCAAACAGGTTCTGGAGTGGACCTCTAGCAAGCTCCAGCAGACCTGCAGCAGAGAGGCCTGACTGTTAGAAGGAAAACTAACAAACAGAAAAAAATAGCATCAACATCAACAACAACAAAAAAGTCCACACAGAAACCCCATCTGAAGGTCACCAACATCAAAGACCGAATGTAGATGAATCCATGAAGATGAGGAAAAACCAGCACAAAACAACCAAAAATTCCAAAAACCAGAAACCTCTTCTTCTCCAAAGGATCACAACTTCTTGCCAACAAGGAAACAAAACTGGCAGAGAATGAGTTTGACAAATTGACAGAAGTAGGCTTCAGAAGGTGAGTAATAACAAACTCCTCTGAGCTAAAAGAGCATGTTCTAACCCAATGCTTGGAAGCTAAGAAATTTGAAAAAAGGTTAGAGTAATTGTTAACTAGAATAACCAGTTTAGAGAAGAATATAAATCACCTGATGAAGCTGAAAAACACAGCACAAGAACTTCATGAAGCATACACAATTATCAATAGCCTAATCAATCAAGCAGAAGAAAGGATATCAGAGATTAAATCAACTTAATGAAATAAAGCACAAAGACAATATCAGAGAAAAAAGAATGACAAAGCATGAACAAAGCCTCCGAGAAATATGGGACTATGTGAAAAGACCAAATCTACGTTCAATTGGTGTAACTGAAAGTGATGGGGAGAATGGAACCAAGGTGGAAAATACTCTTAAGGATACCATCTAGGAGAACTTCCCAAACCTAGCAAAATAGGCCAACATCCAAATTCAGGAACTACAGAGAACACCACAAAGATACTCCTCAAGAAGAGCAACCCCAACACACATAATCATCTGATTCACCAAGGTTGAAATTAAGGAAAAAAATGGTAAAGACAGCAAGAGAGAAAGGTTGGGTTACCCACAAAGGGAAGCCCATCAGACTAACAGCAGAAACTCCACAAGCCAGAAATGAGTTGGTGCCAATATTCAACATTCTTAAAGAAAATAATTTTCAACCCAGAATTTCATATCCAGCCAAACTAAGCTTCATAAGTGAAGGAGAAATAAAATCCTTTACAGACATGCAAACATGGAGGGATTTTGTCACCATCAGGCCTGCCTTACAAGAGCTCCCAAAGGAAGCATAAAATAGGAAAAGGAAAAGCCGGTAACAGCCACTGCAAAGACATATCAAACTGTAAAGACCACTGATACTATGAAGAAACTGCATCAGTGAACGGGCAAAACAACCAGCTAGCGTCATAATGACAACATAAAATTCACACATAACAATATAAAGCTTAAATGTAAATAGGCTAAATGCCCCAATTAAAAGATACAGACTAGCAAATGGATAAAGCATCAAGACCCTATGGTGTGCTGTATACAGGAGACCCATTTCACATGTAAAGACACATATAGGCTCAAAATAAAGGGATGGAGGAAGATTTACCAAGAAAATGGAAAGCAAAAAAAAGCAGGGGCTGTAATCCTAGTCTCTGATAAAACAGACTTTAAACCAACAAAGATCAAAAAAGACAAAGAAGGGCATTACATAATGGTAAAGGGATCAATGCAACAAGAAGAACTAACTATTCTAAATATATATGCACCCAATACAGGAGCACCCAGATTCATAAAGCAAGTTCTTAGAGACCTACAAAGAGACTTATACTCCCACACAATAATATTGGGAGACTTTAACACCCCATTGTCAATATTAGATCAATGAGACAGAAAATTAACAAGGACATTCAGGACTTGAACTCAGCTCTGGACCAAGCCAACTTAATAGACATCTACAGAACTCTCCACCCCAATTCAACATAATATACATTCTTCTCAGCACCACATCACACTTGTTAATAAAGAAGAAAAAAGAGAAGAATCAAATAGACACAATAAAAAATGATGAAGGGAATATCACCACTGATCCCCACAGAAATATAAACTACCATCAGAAAATACTATAAACACCTCTACATGAATACAATAGAAAATCTAGAAGAAATGTTTAAATTCCTGGAAACATACACCCTCCCAAGACTAAATCACAAAGAATTCGAATTGCTGAATACACCAATAACAAGTTCTGAAATGGAGGCAGTAATTAATAGCCTACCAACAACAACAACAACAAACAAAAAAAAAAAAAAAAAAAAAAAAAGCTCAGGACCAGATTTATTCACGGTTGAATTCTGCCAAAGGTACAAAGAAAAGCTGGTACAATTCCTTCTGAAACTATTCCAAAGAACAGAAAAAGACAGACTTCTTTCTAGTTAATTTTATGAAGCCAGCATCATCCTGATACAAAAATCTGGCAGAGACACAACAAAAAAAAAAAAAAAAAATAGAAATTTTTAGGCAAATATCCCTGATGAATATTGATGTGAAAAATTCTCACTAAAATACTGGCAAACCGATTCCAGCAGCACATCAAAAAGTTTACTCACCACGATCAAGTTGGCTTTATCCCTGGGATGCAAGGCTGGTTCAACACACGCAAATCAATAAATGTAATCCATTACATAAACAGAACCAATGACAAAAAACACATGATTATCTCAATGGATGCAGAAAAGGCCTTCGATAAAATTCAAGACCCCTTCATCATAAATACTTTCAATAAACTAGGTATTGATGGACCATATCTCAAAATAATAAGAGCTATTTATGACAGACCCACAGCCAATATCATACTGCATGCGCAAAAGCAGGAAGCATTCCCTTTAAAAACCATTACAAGACAAGGATGCTTTCTCTCACCACTCTTATTCAACATAATATTGGAAGTTCTGGCCAAAGCAATTAGGCAAGAGAAAGAAATAAAAGGTATTCAAATAGGAAGAATGAAAGTTCAAATTGTCTGTTTGCAGATGACATGATTGTGTATTTAGAAAACCCCACAGTTTCAGCCCAAAATTTCTCATGGGACTTGCTCAACCTTAAGCTGATCCTTAAGCAACTTCAGCAAGGTCTCAGGATACAAAATCAATGTGCAAAAATCACAAACATTTCTATACACCAATAATAGACAAATAGCCAAATCATGAGTAAACTTCTATTCACAATTGTGACAAAGAGAATAAAATACAACTTCCAGGGGATGTGAAGGACCTACTCAAGGACAACTACAAACCACTGCTCAATGAAATAAGAGAGGACACAAACAAACGGAAAAACATTCCATGCTCATGGATAGGAAGAATCAATATTGTGAAAATAGCCATACTGGCCAAAGTAATGCTATCCCCATCAAGCTACCACTGACTTTCTTTACAGAATTGAAAAAAAAAAACTACTTTAAATTTCATATGGAACCAAAAAACAGCTAGTATAGCCAAGATAATTCTAAGCAAAAAGAACAAGGCTGGAGGTATCACATTACCTGACTTCAAACTATACTAGAAGTTTACAGTAACAAAAACAGCATGATACTGGTACCAAAACATAGATATAGACCAATGGAAAAGAACAGAGGCCTCAGAAATAACACCTCACATCTACAACCATCTGATCTCTGGTAAACCTGACCAAAACAAGCAATGGGGAAAAGATTCTCAAATGGTGTTGGGAAAACTGGCTAACCATATGCAGAACACTGAAACTGGATCTCTTCCTTACACCTTATACAAAAATTAACTCAAGCTGGATTAAAGATTTAAACATAAGACCTGAAATAATAAAAAACCTAGAAGAAAACCTAGGAAATACCATTCAGGACGTAGGCACGGGCAAAGACTTCATGACTAAAACACCAAAAGCAATGGCAACAAAAGCCAAAATTGACAAATGAGATCTAATTAAACTAAAGAGCTTTTGCACAGAAGAAGAAACTATCATCAGAGTGAACAGGCAACCTACAGAGTGGGAGGAAATTTTTGCAATCTATCCATCTGACAAAGGGCTAATATCCAGAATCTATGGACAACTTAAACAAATTTACAAGAAAAAAAAAAACTACCCCATTAAAAAGTGGGTGAAGGACATTAAACAGACACTTTTGAAAAGAAGACATTTATGCAACCGACAAACATGAAAAAAAGTTCATCATCACTGGTCATTAGAGAAATGCAAATCAAAACCACAATCTCATGCCAGTTAGAATGGTGATCCTTAAAAAGTTGGAAAACAACAGATGCTGGAGAGGATGTGGAGAAATAGGAATACTTTTACACTGTTGGTGGGAACGTAAATTAGTTCAACCATTGTGGAAGATAGTGTGGCGATTCCTCAGGGATCTAGGACCAGAAATACCATTTGATCCATCAATCCCATTACTCAGTATATACCCAAAGGATTATAAATCATTCTACTATAAAGACACATGCACACATATGTTTATTGCAACACTGTTCACAATAGAAAAGACTTGGAACCAACCTAAATGCCCACCAATGATAGTGTGTATAAAGAAAATGTGGCACATACACAACATGGAATACTATGCAGCCATGAAAAAGGATGAGTTCATGTTTTTTGCAGGGACATGGAATAAGCTGGAAATGATCATTCTCAGCAAACTAACACAAGAACAGAAAACCAAACACCATATGTTCTCACTCATAAATGAGAGTTGAACAATGACAACACATGGACACAGGAACGGAACATCACATACTGGGGGCTGTAGGGGTCGGGGGCTAGGGGAGGGATAGGATTAGGAGAAATACCTAATGTAGATGACAGGTTGTTGGGTGCAGCAAACCACCATGGCACATGTATTCCTATGTAACAAGTCTGTATGTTCTGCACATGTATCCTAGAACTTAAAGTATAATAATAATAAAAGTGCTGAGTATATTTTTGATGCTATGATACATATCCTCATAATAAATATGTAATTTGATACAAATGTATCCTTTTATACAATACTTCTAGAATACCATGCAAGCTAACATCTTCTTTATGAATACAAATTAATGTTTTATAACCTTAAGTATCTATTATCTGACATGAATAGCTTAGCTTTTCCAATAAGAAAATGCAATATAATACTGTTGGGTTATTAGTGAATGTTTGTGAAGGACTGGTTTTCTTTGAGTGCAATGCTTAAGAAATCAAACAGATATTTCAAAGGTTTGGAACAGCTGAATGTGTGAGTGGCTTATATGGAAGGAAGTGTAGTGAAGTGGTTAAGCATCAAGGCTTTGGAATCAGCCTTGAATTCTGGACTTGCAAACCTTTCTGAGTCTCAGTTTCCCCTCTGTACAAGAGATAGAATCTATCTCTTAAAGTGGTTGTAATGAGGAATGAGAAAATGCACATAAGGTATTTAGTATAGCACTTGCCAAAAATTATACCCTTTTAATTTGTATTTCAGCAATTCAAAATATGTAATTTGAATAAAGTCTAGGATAATTCTAATACCTACATGATTGTTGAGAAATAACTTCCAAGCAAATTAATACTTTTCTTAAGATTTTCCTGGAGAACTAAGTTTCTTGAGAATTAACTGCTTTCAAAAATTCAAAAGTACTTCAGAGTGAATTATCCCCACGAACCATTCAATAAACTATTACACAATTCCTCTATCTGTTTGTTAAACTATATTCTCTAATAACTTCTACTGGACAATTTTTTATTTAACAAGCACTTTATATAGTCACACTATGTGGTAGGCAGTGTTCCAGATACTTAACAAATATTAATTTATTCTCATAGCAGCCCTAAAAGAGAGGTACTATTATTATTCCCATATTATAGATGAAGAGACTGAAGGACAGAGAAGTTCAATAACTTTCCCAAGGGAACTGTAGTCCTCCTGAAGGAGTGCTATGCACTTCCCAGCACTCCTTCAGATCCAGCTGTATTGGCTACTGACAGTCACAGTTGAGTCCTTCCCCAGGAATTTTGGTGGGACAAAGCTTTACCCACAGTTATTGCCCTCCCTCAGGAGCAATCCATATCCAATCCTTTTGCCTCAATTCAGGACATTCCTAAAAGGCCATTCCAGCTCTAGATTTCCTCATGGAATCAGCTGAGGCCCTGTTGCAACTACATCATGGTTCAATTTTTCCTTTCCACTCAATTCTGTTCTCCTTACTCCCTCACAAGTGTTGAGAGTGCTCTTTGGGAAGCAATGTGACAATATAAATTACCTTTGTAAAGACACATTTTTGGAGCACTCTCCAGTAAGTCTCCTGCATGAAAATCTCTGCCTCGGAGTTGGCTTCCTGAAAACCTGACTTAAGACAGTCACATAGCTAATAAGTAGTAGAACCAACTCAAGCAGTTTGGCCCTAGGATATGTACTTTTAACCACTATGCTATGCTACATATTCATAATAATCTATTTTAATACTATGCTTTGGAACATAACATTTTTCACTAGAAAATATTATATAAAACAGATTTTCCAGGAATCCAGCCCTCCTCTCTATTTGCTCAGACTATCAAGGTTATTGTTGCCATTCTTTTTTCTGGGAAAATGGTCTGAGTTCTTTTATACTACAACCACAAGCCAATGTACTCAACAAATGGTTATTAGACTGTGATGAAAAACACATACTTTTACTGGTAGTTTAGAAGCCAATAAATGAGGGAATTAGTTTTACAGTAGAGGCTTCCTCAAATCTTCTTAGATATTCTAGCCTTTTGAGTTTCCGTGATATCATGAGAGTAACCAGTTTTCCAGTTCAAAACAAGCACAGGTTATACTGCTGATTAAACATCTAATCTCTCCTAATCTCTTAAAGTAGGTTTTTAATCGTCTTTTGTGCAGTTCTCTAAGAACACATTATAATCCCAAGCCAAAGAGGAAACCTGCTAAGCTAGACTTCCACAGGTCTAGTCTCAACACAATGATACCACCCACAGTGATGTCATGAGAAAATGAGAAAGCAAGCCTTACTCCTCTAACACTACATTTTAGCACTTATTTTTGTCGTACGATAAAGTGACTCATATTTCCAACCATTGAAGCATCTGTTTCGCAAAGGTGAGAATATATGAGAAATTTACCCTCCATATAAGTGCGACGGGGCTCAAGGACATCTTTTGGAAGGGATCAGAAAAACACCAAGAAAGAAAGCAAAGACATATTGATCGACTCAGGCAAAATTGTGTTGAACTAACAAAGGCTTCAAAAACTTCCTAAGTTCATAACAACAGAGATCTATTTCTGATGTATGTAGCAAGTCTGTTATAGGTTAGTTAATGGACTGAAACTCTGCTCATGATCTTTGCTACAAGATCCAAGTTGATGGAGTTCCCCTCTGGATATGGCTGAATTCATGGCAGAGGGAAATTAGAGCATGAGAAAACCTTTGATGCCTGTTAAAGCTTTTGCTCATACTGCATTGTTCAAAGCAAGTCACATGACCAAGCTTGAGGTCAACAGGGAGGGATTTATAATCCTCTCTCAGGGTAAGACAGCAAATAATGCATAATACAAATAACCCAGTGTAGTCACCAATTTTATTTGCAAATATTTGCTTCCTTCTGCACACAAAATATATTAATTTCTCTCCCCCAGAGGAGAAAAACTCAAAAGTCAAAGAATGACATCTGGATGAAGAAGCGATTTTGTGATAGTCTTTACTAAATTGGATCTGTTTGTAATTTCTCTTTGTCAAGGGCATATAAACAGAAAATAACTTTCCTGCCACCCACAAGTCCCAAATTCACTGATAGAACAGAGAGAAAATAATTGCAACAAGTATTCTTTTTCAGAAAGGGAAATAATGGGAGGGACAAAGCAATTCTGAAATCACATTGGATAGATGTTTCAAGAAGTCTCCTCCCCAGAAGACAGGTTATACCTTTTGATTAGGTCCCTTTTCTGCCCCCAGAGAATAACGCCCTAGTCTGTTTTTTTCTTTCACTCTTGGCTTGCCCACTGAAAAATGTTCTTTCTCCAATATCCTTGTTGGCCATAATTGAAGAAGACATTGAAGAATATGTCCTCCTTGGAGCTAAGCAGATTTCTCAGTCTACTTCCTGCACATGAACTATTAGAGGTGCCAAGGATCATTTTAATCTAGAACAATCACAAATTGTATTTAGTCCCAACTAGGACAGTATTCTAGCATTAGGCTCTTTTATTTATGAGATTTCAGCCACCTTCATGTGCCTATAGCCTCATCTTCAATTCTTTTTACAATATCTCTTTCTGTAAACTTAATTACCAATGACTTGAGCTAATCGGGTTTCTTGGAGGTGGGGATAGATTCATGCCCTTAGCCTCTTATCCATAGGCTATTTCATCTGACTGAAGGGATGTTATGGGCTCTAACTTAATCTATTAAGAAGTTTTAACATAGGATACTTTGGCTGTATACTGATGCAATCATTGGTATGAGGTGAATTTTATGCCCTCTCAGTTTTACCTTTTATGTTTGCAGAGGAGAAACAGATGTATGTTTCAATTTTGTTTCCTTTCATCTGTGATTGCAGGCTGACTTTAGTTTCATTTTGCTTTAAAAAAAAATTCATTTCTGTCATAATATCTTGTCAGACACAACAAGCAAAGTATGTCATTAACTTTATGTTTGCCAGTCTCTATGCCTAAATCCAAAGCTCACTCAATACATCACTGTCTTCCAAGTTAACACAGGCAGGCAACAGTTTATAAAATGTTTTGCCAATGCATAATATGGATTGTCATCTTTCGAGAGTCCATTTACAGTTTCCTTGCCATCCACTGGGTGGCCCATGAGACAATTTCACCTAGTTTAGTTTTTTTGTTGTTATGGTGATACTTCTAGGTACCAATTTTTATATGTCAGCTTGGCCTAAATTATGCCAACAGGTAACCTCAAAATTGTAGTGGATTTATAAAATGAATGTTAATTTCTTAAGCTATACTAATGTGGTTCTAGGCCAGATCATCTCCATTTCAGAACCTAGGCCAATGGAGCAGCCTCTGTCTAGACATCGCTAGTTTCAGAGCAGAGGAAACAGAACATAACTATCACATAATAGCTCTGCACTCAGTGAGTGGTCCATATCCTATCTACTTAGTTTTCACTGACCAAAAGCAGGTCATTTAGCCAAGCCTGGAGGTGGTGAAGTATAATCCTAACAGCTAGAGGAAGAGCTCTAATAAAATTGCCACAACTGTAACCTCGTCAGTCCTATAGAAACTAAGGAAAGACACATTTTCTTTATTCTGTGAACAGCTATTGCAGGATTCCCCTGCCTTGGTTTGCTAATTATATTAATACAATCTATGGGGTCACAGATGCAATGTGAATTGATAAGGCAGTTCTTATTGGAGATTACTGGCAAAAGCACAGCTTGTTTGTGAAATTTTGCTTATTTGTAACAATATTTCTGCTAAACATAATTTACATTTCATATATAAGGTAAACTATATGTAACTTATTTCTTAATTTTTCTATCTTTTTAGATTTAAAGCAAAAAGTGAACTAAATTTAGGTAGTCAGCCAATGAAATTTTACATTTGTATACATCTGTGTAACCACAATTTAGATCACAGTATAGGATATTTCCAGTAGTGCAAAAAGTCTGCTTGCTTCTTTCTTTGTTGTATTAGTTCATTCTTGCACTGCCGTAAAGAAATACCTGAGAACTACATAATTTATAAAGAAAAGAGGTTTAATTGTTAATGGTTCTGCATGCTGTACAGAAAGCATGGCAACATCTGCTTCTGGGGAGGCCTCAGGAAACTTACAATCATGGTGGAAAGCAAAGTTGGAGCACGTGACTTACATAGCAGGGGACAGGACTGAGAAATGGGGGGAGAGCCACACACTTTTAAACAGCCAGATCGCAGGAGAACTCATGATCACCACGACAACACTATAAAATCTGCCCCCATGATCAAATCATCTCTCCCCCAGACCCCACCTCCAACATTGGGGATTACAACTGAACATGAGATTTGGGTGGGGACACATATCTAATCCATCTCATCTGTCAGTCTCTATCCCTTTCCCCATAAGTAACCACTAATCTGACTTTGATCACCTTAAGTCATCTTAGTTTTTTTCTATTCTTAAATTTCATCTAAACAGAATCATTCTATCTGGTTCTATTTTATTTCAATTTTTTGTTCTATATATTGTCTTTAAAAGCCATCCATGTTGTGTATGTCAGTAATTTGGGTTTATTTTAGTGCTGTGTAGTTTTCCTATATGTTTGTGTATGTTTGTGTGTATACATTCCCTTCTTTGGATAAGCACCTGGGATATTTTCAGTTTGAGGCTATTATGAATAAAGCTACTATGAACATTTTGTACAGGTGTTTTGGTGGTCATGTGTTCAGTAGTGTTTTGAGCATCTTGCCATAGTCGCATCTTGACATTCCTGAGTCCTTGCTGTTGCTGCACCTGGCCTCACAGAGCCTGGGATACTGCCCTGTCCTATCATCCAGGGGTCTACAGTCATTACTGAATGGCACTTCATCTCCTAGAATCCAAGCTGCCACTGTGTCCTGTTGGTTCCAGGTCCTAAATTGTAGCTGTGCCTTGCTTCCTGGACTCAACCCTTCAGAGCAACTCTTCTTTCCCAGAGTTTTGTCAGTGCTGTGCCCTGCCTCTTGTAATAATAAACACAGCTGCATCCCAGTCCTCTGGCCTCAGTTGCTATGGTGTGCTTCAGAGCAACAGACCCCAGCTTAGTAGAACTACATTCACTTGTGCCTTGAAGAGTGAATCTACACCTAATGTCCCAGGTGCTACAGTGGTTTCACAGGACCCTGAGCCCAGGAACTCAGCTCCATAGCTGCTCTGAGCACCTGTGCCTTGGATCCAAGTGCTGCTATGGCTGCTTATGAGCCATGTCTAACTTGGTGCCAAAAAAGACCCCTTTAGTTAAGATTTCTCACTGTGAGAAAAATAAGAACAGAAGAACCCCTAAATCTCATGCCCTGAAAACCTATGCAGCCACACAGTCACTGTGATATATTTCTGCAGTCTAGACAACTGAAACACTTATAGTCATTGCCAGTGTTTATTACAACTGAAAGAGCTGCACAGACATTATACTACTGTGCCCACATTAAACCAGTGTCACCATGTCCTTCCCAAGTGGCACCCTCAGACCTATCTGCATGTGAAATTCTTCCCTTACAACAGCCAATCTCTAAAGTTTGGAAGAGGTGACTGTTCCACCAGATGCACAAATATCAGTGCAGGAACACAAGAAACATAAAAAGGAAAGAAAACATGACACCACCAAAGGAACACAATAATTCTCTAGTAACTGACTGAAAATAAAGGACAATTAGTGAATTTTCTGAAAGGGAATTAAAAATCTTTATCTTAAGGAAACCCAGTGAGATACAAGAGGAAACAAGTAGGTGATTCAATAAAATCCAGAAAATTATTCATTATTTGAATGAGCATTTCAACAAAGAGATAGGTATTATTAAAAAAAAAAAAAAAAAAAAAAAACTAGACCAGAAATCTTGGAACTAAAGAATTCAGTAAATGAAATAAAAATGCAACTGAGAGCTTCAACAGCAGGATAAATTAAGTAGAAAAAAGAATCTGTGAACTTGAAGACAAGTTTTCAGAATGACTCAGAAGACAAAGAAAAAAGAATGAAAAAGAGTGAAGACAGACTATGGGACAGCTTACAGAACTTATGAGACATCATTAAGAGACATATGTTTACATTATGGGAATTTCAAAAGGAGAGGCAGAGAAGGGAGACAGAAACTTATTTAATAAAATAATTGTTATAAACTTTTTAAGTCTTGAGAGAGATGTGGACATCCAGATCCATGAGGCTCAAAAATCTCCAAATAGATTCAACCCAAAGAGGTCTAATCAAACTAGCAAAAAAATCTCCAAATAGATTCAACCCAAAGAGGTCTAATCAAACTAGCAAAAGTCAAAGGCAAGAAGAGAATTTTTTTTACTTAAATTTTTTTTTTTTTGTTATAAGTTATAGGGGATACTGGTGGTATTTGGTTACTTGAGAAGGTACTTTAGCGGTGATCTGTGAGATTTTGGTGCACCCATCACCTGAGCAGTATCCACTGCACCCTATTTATAGTCTTTCATCCCTCACTCTCTCCCATTCTCCCCACCAAGTCCCCACAGTCTATTGTATCATTCTTATGCCTTTGCGTCCTCATAGCATAACTCCCACATTCAGTGAGAACATGATTTTTTTTTCCATTCCTGAGTTACTTACTTAGAATAATAGTCTCCAATCTCATCCAGGTTGCTACAAATGCTGTTAATTCATTCATTTTTATTGCTGGGTAGTATTCCATCATATATATATATATATATCTCACAGTTTCTTTATCCACTTGTTGATTAATGGGCATTTGGGTTGGTTCCACGATTTTGTAATTGTGAATTGTGTTTCTATAATCATGCATGTGCAAAATCAATAAACATCTACTGTTTATTGATTATGCCCATTCTTGCAGGAGTAAGGTGGTATCGCATTGTGGTTTTGATTTGCATTTCCCTAATTATTAGTGATGTTGAACATTTTTTCATATCTCTGTTAGCCATTTGTATATCTTCTTTGAAAATTGTCTATTCATGTCCTTAGCCCACTTTTTCATGGGATTGTTTGTTTTTTCTTACTGATTTGTTTGAGATTATTGTAGATTCTGGATATTAGCCCTTTGTCAGATGTACAGATTGTGAAGATTTTCTGCCACTCTGTGGGTTGTCTGTTAACCCTGCTGATGGATTATGAAATCCTTGCCTAAGCCAATATCTAGAAGGGTTTTTCCAATGCTATCTTCTAGAATTTTTATAATTTCAGGTCTTAGATATCAGTCCTTAATCCATCTTGAGTTGATATTTTTCATGAGGTGAGAGATGAGAATCCAGTTTCATTCTCCTACATGTGGCCTGCCAGATATCCCAGCACCATTTGTTGGAAAGGGTGTCCTTTACCCACTTTATGTTTTTGTTTGCTTTGTTGGAGATAAGTTGGCTGTAAGTATTTAGGTTTATATCTGGGTTCTCTATTCTGTTCCATTGGTCTATGTGCCTATCTTTATACCAGTACCATGCTGTTTTGGTGACTATGACCTTATAGTTTAGTTTGAAATCAAGTAGTGTGATGCTTCCAGATTTTTTCTTTTTGCTTAATCTTGCTTTGGCTATGTGGGCTTTTTTGGTCCCATATAAATATTATAATTGTTTTTTTCTAATTCTGTGATGAACAATTCTGGTATTTTGATGGGGATTGAACTGAATTTGTAGATTGCATTTGGCAGTATGGTCATTTTCACAATATTGATTCTACCCATCCATGAGAATGAGATGTGTTTCCATTTGTTTGTGTTGTCTATGATTCCTTTCAGCAGTGTTTTGTGGTGTTTCTTGTAGGTATTTTTTGCCCCCTTGGTTGAGGTATATTACCAAATATTTATTTTATTTTGCAGCTTTTCTAAAAGGGGTTGAGTTCTTGATTTGATTTTCTGCTTGGTTGCTGTTGGTGTATAGAGTAGCTACTCATTTGTGTACATTAATTTTGTATCTGGAAACTGAATTCTTATCAGTTCTAGGAGATTTCTGGAGGAGTTTTAAGGATTTTCAAGATAAACAATCATTATCAATAAATTATCAACAAACAGTGACGGTTTGACTTCCTCTTTACCAATTTGGATTCCCTTTATTTCTTTTTCTTGTATAATTGCTCTGACTAGGATTTCCACTACTATGTTGAAGAGGAGTCGTGAGAGTGGGCATCCTTGTTTTGTTCCAGGTCTCAGAGGGAATGCTTTAGACTTTTCCCCATTCAGTATTATGTTGGCTGTCGGTTTGTAATAGATGGCTTTTATCACATTGAGGTATGTTCCTTGTATGCTGATTGTGTTGAGAGTTTTAATCATAAAGAGATGCTGGATTTTGTCAAATGCTTTTCCTGCATCTATTGAGATAATCATGTAATTTTTGTGTTTACTTCTGTTTATGTGGTGTATCACATTTATTGACTTGCGTATGTTAAACCATCCCTGCAGTCCTTGTATGAAACCCACTTGATCATGGTGTATTATCTTTTTGATATGTTGTTGAATTTGATTAGCTAGTATATTGTTTAGGATTTTAGAATCTATGTTTATCAAGGATATCAGTCTGTAGTTTCCTTTTTTGGTTATGCTGTTTCCTGGTTTTGGTAATATGGTAATGCTGGCTTCATAGAATGAATTAGGGAGGGTTCCTTCTTTCTCTATTTTACAGAATAGTGTCAAAAGGGTTGTGTCAATTCTTCTTTGAATGTGTGGTAGAATTCTGCTGTGAGTAGGTCTGGTCCTGGACTTTTTTTGTTAGTAATTTTAAAATTACCATTTCAATCTCTCTGCTTGTTATTGGTCTGTTGAGGGTATTCATTTCTTCATGATTTAAGCTAGGAGGGTTGTATTTTTCAGGAATTTATCCATCTCTTCTAGGTTTTCTAGTTTATGTTCATAAAGGTGTTCATAGTAGCCTTGAATGATATTCTGTATTTCAGTGGTGTCAGATGTAATATCTCCTGCTTCATTTCTTAATGAGGTTATTTGGATTTTCTCTTTTTTTTGTTGTTGTTTAATCTTACCAGTGGTTTATAAATTTTATTCACCTTTTTAAAGAACCAGTTTTTTTTTAACTTGTCTTGTGTATTTATTTTTGATTTCAATTTCATTTAGTTGTGCCCTGATCTTGGTTATTTCCTTTATTTCGCTGGGTTTGGGTTTGGTTTGTTCTTGTTTCTCTAGTTCCTTGAGGTGTGACCTTAGAATGTCTTCTTGATGTAGGCATTTAGGGCTATGAACTATCCTCTTAGCACTGCCTTTGCTGTATCCCAGAGCTTTTGATAGATTGTGTCATTACTGTCGTTCAGTTCAAAGAATTTTTAATTTTCTATCTTGATTTTGTTTTTCACTGAATGTTCGTTTAGGAGCAGGTTATTTAATTTCCATGAATTTGCATGGTTTTGAAGGTTCCTTTTGGAGTTGATTTCCAGTTTTATTCTACTGTGATCTGAGAGAGTGCTTGATATAATTTCAGTTTTCTTAAATCTACTGAGGTTCATTTTATGGCCTATCATATGGTCTATTTTGGAGAAAGTTCCATGCATTGTTGAATAGAATGTGTATTCTGTGGTTGTTGGATGAAATATTCTGTATCTATCTGTTAAGTCCATTCGTTCCAAGGTATAGTTTAAATCCATTGTTTCTTTGTTCACTTTCTGTCTTTATGATCTGTCTAGTGCTGTCAGTGGAGTATTGAAGTCCCCCACTGTTATTGTGCTGCTTTGTATCTTATTTCTTATAAGGGTCTATTGATAATTGTTTTATAAATTTGGGACTACCAGTGTTAAGAGTATATATATTTAGGATTGTGATATTTCTCTGTTGGACAAGGTCTTTTACCATTATATGATGTCCCTCTTTGTCTCTTTTAACTGCTGTTGCTTTAAAGTTTGTTTTGTCTGATATAAGAATAGCTACCCTTGATCATTTTTGGTTTCTATTTGAATAAAATGCCTTTTTCCACCTCTTTACTTAAATTTTATGTGAGCTCTTATGTGTTAGGTGAGTCTCCTGAAGGCAGCAGATACTTGGTTGGTGAGTTTTTATCCATTCTGCAGTTTTGTATCTCTTAAGTGGAGCATTTAGGTCATTTACATTTAATGGTAATATAGAGATATGAGGTACCATTGCATTCATCATGCTATTTGTTGCCTGTGTACTTTGATTTTTTTGTTTTTGCTATTTAACTTGTATTTTTGTTTTATAGGTCCTTTGTGATTTATGCTTTAAAGAGCTCTGTTTTGATGTGTTTCCAGGATTTGTTTCAAGATTTAGAGCTCCTTTTAGCAGTCCTTGCAGTGGGGCTCACTAGTGGCGAATTCTCTCAGCATTTGTCTGTCTGAAAAAGACTGTGTCTTTCCTTCATAGATGATGCTTAGTTTCAATGGATACAAAATTCTTGGCTGATAATTGTTTTTCTTAAGGAGGCTGAAGATAGGACTCCAATCCCTTGTATCTTGTAAGGTTTCTACTGAGAAATCTGCTATTAATATAAAAGGTTTTCCTCTATAGATTCCTGGTTCTTATGTCTCACAGCTGTTAAGATTATTTCCTTCATCTTAACTTTGGATAACCTGATGACAATGTGCCTAGATGATGATCTTTTTGCGATAAATTTCTCAAATGTTCTTTATGACTCTTTTATTTGGATATCTAGGTCTCGATTATTCCCCCAATATGTTTTCCAAGCATTTAGAATTCTCTTCTTCCTCAGGAACACTGAATATTCTTAGGTTTGGTCACTTAACATAATCCCAGAATTCTTGGAGGCTTTGTTTATATTTTCTTATCTTTTTTCTTTGTCTTTGTTGGATTGGGTTAATTTGAAGACCTTGTCTTCAAGCTCTGAATTTCTTTTTTCTACTGTTCAGTTTTATTGATGAGACTTTCCAGAGCATTTTGCATTTCTGTAAGTTTGTCCAATATTTCCTGAATTTTTGATTTTTTTCTTTAAGCTATCTATTTCATTGAATATTTCTCCTTTCACTTTTTGTATTGCTTTTTGGATTTCCTTGCATTGGGTTTCACCTTTTTTTGGTGCCTCCCTGATTAGCTTAATAACTAACCTCCTGAATTCTTTTTCAGGTAAATCAGGGATTTCTTCTTGGTTTGGAGCCATTGCTGGTGAACTAGTATGCTTTTTTGAAGGTGTTAAAGAGCCTTGTTTTGTCATATTACCAGAATTGGTTTTATGGTTCATTCTCATTTGGGTAGCCTCTGTCAAGGGGAAGGTCTAGGGCTGAAGGCTGTTGTTCAGATTCTTTTGTCCTATGCATTGTTCTCTTGATGTAGTACTCTCCACTTTTCCCTATGGATGCAGCTTCCTGTGAGCCAAACTGCAGTGATTATTGTCTCTCTTGTGGGTCTAGCCACCCAGCAAATCTACTGGACTCTGGGCTGGTACTGGAAGTTGTCTGCACAGAATTCTGTGGTGATTTAATGCTCTGTTTTTGTGCTGGTTGGCCTCCTGCTTGGAGGTGGTGCTTTCCAGAGAGGATCAGCTGTGGTAGTATGGAAAAGAACCAGCAGTGGGTGGGGTCCTAGAACTCCCAGGATTATGTGCCCTTTGTCTTCAGCTACCAGGATGGGTAGGGAAGGACCATCAGGTGGGAGCAGGGCTAGTCAGGTCTAAGTTCAGACTATCCTGGTCAGGGGGTGTCTTGCTGTGGCTGCAGTGGGGGGATGGGGTTGAGGTTCCCAGGTCAATGAAGTTGTGTGCCTAGGAGGATTATGGTTGTCTCTGCTGAGTCATGCAGGTTGTCAGAGAAGGGAGGGAAAGCTGGCAGTCACAGGCCTCATCCACCTCCCATGCAAACCAAAGGGCCAGTGTCACTCTTTTCGTGCCTCCCCAACAGCCCCAAGTCTGTTTCCAGGCAGTGGACGAGTCAAGCTTGAGAACTTTCCCCAGTCTACCCACCTCCCATCTATGAAAGAAAAGGGTTTGTTTCTTCCCCCTGCCTGTGGTGTCTGCACACCAGATTCACACCCTACCCCAAGTTCTGGCCAGAAGGTTTCTCACCCCATTTAAGTTGTTACAAAGTTCAGCTGGAGATTTCCTTCTCCCTGTGGTATTTTCTGTCCCTGTTCCTCTGGCTGCCCTCCTGATGGATCCCTGTAGTGCTAGGCAGGAGTGGCCTGCTTGGGGATCCAGGGAGCTCTCAGGGCCTTTTGCTTCTTCCTCTACCCCCTGTATTTCACTGGGCTCTCTAAATTGACTCAGGTCCAGGTAAGGTCAGAAACTTCTCCTGCACACAGTCCTTTAGTGTCTCCAGTGGGGATGTGTGTTCAGGAGAGGAGGCTCTCCTTTCCCACTTCTGCAGTTGGGGCACACAGTATTTGGGGTGTCTCCCAGGTCCTGCAGGAGCCACCTGATTCCTTCAGAGTGTCTGTGGGTCTTCTTGGTTTGTTCTTGCAGTAGATCTGGAGCTAAAATTCACAATGCAAGTCTCCACACGCTGCTCTGCCTGTCCAAGTCAGGGCTGCTATCTAGTCCTGCCTCCTGACCACCATGATGATCAAGAACAGAATTTTAATAGCAGCAAGAGAAAATTGTCCAGTCACATATTAGGGGATTCCCCTTAGACTATCAAGACTATTTGCATATTTATCAGCAGACACATTACAGGCCAAGAGAAAACGGAATGAGATATTAAATGTGCCGAAGAAAAAACCTTCCAGCCAAGAAGACACCCTGCAGAACTAAGGTGCACACAAAAACTCTAGTTTTATTTTTCCCTCAAACAATTTGTTTTTGATATCTTGATTTACAGATTTTCATATTGTGCATTACTAACAACTTATTGTAGTTCTGCTTTTTTTTTTTAATCATTTAGACTTTTAATTTTCATTCTAGAGATATATATGATTTACACATCACCATTACAATATTCAAGTATTTTGGGTTTGACTATGAATTTACCTTTACCAGTGAGTTTTACACATTCATGAAGTTGTTTTTTTTTTTGAAAAAATAAACAAAATTGAAAGACCCTTAGTAGTCTAGTTGAAAGAGAAAAGACAAACAAAGTTAAAAATCAAAGTGAAGAAATTGTAATAAATCCCACAGAAATAAAAAAGGATCAATAGAGCTATTATAAAAAAATTATGTGCCAACCAATTAGATAACCAGAGAAAATAGATAAGTTTATAGAGAAATGTAACCCACCAAGACTGAGTCAGGAAGAATAGAAAGCCTGAGTATACTAATAAAAAGTAATGAGATTGAAGAAGTAATTAAAAAGGCTCCCTAACACCACCACCACCACCACCACCTAAGGACCAGATGGCTTCACAGAAAAATTTTACCAAATATTCGAAGAAGAATTAATATTAGTACTTCTTAAACTCTTTCAAAAAATTGAGCTAGCACATTTTATGAAGCTAGCATCACTTTGATACCTAAGCAAGACAAAAACATCACAAGAAAGGGAAACTGTAGGCCAATTACTCTGATGAAGAGTCACACAAATTTCTTAATAAAATATTAGCAAACAAAATATAACAACACATCAAAAAGATTACATGTCATGACCAAGTGGCATTTATACCTAGCACACTAGGTTAGTTGAATATATGTGAATTAATTAATATGATACATCACATTAATAGAATGATAGTAAAAAATCATATGATTATCTCACTGACAGAAAAAAAAAAAAATTTGACAAAGTCCAACATCTTTTCTCGATTAAAAACTCTCTCAACAGTGTGGGTATAGAGTTTTTCAACATAGTAAAAACCATTTATGAAAAAAACTATGGCTTACATTATAATCAATACGAGAAAATACAGTTTTCCACTAAGATTTGGTACAAGGCAAGGATGTTCACTCTTGCCACTTCTATTCTACATAGTGCTGGAAGTACCAGCAAGAGCAATTAGACAAGAAAGAGAAACAAAATGTGTACAAACACAAAAGAAAGAGGTAAATTTTTTTCTATTTTCAGGTGACATGATTCTATGTGTTAAAAAAAACCCCACAGATTCAACAACAAAAGCCTGTTGGAACTAATAAATGAAGTCATTGAAGTTTTGGGATACAGAATCAACATATAAAAATCAGTAGTTATGGATTAGACTAGAAAAATCAGTAGTATTTTTACACACAAACAGTGACCTAACTAATAAGAAAACATTCCCAGCCGGGCATGTTGGCTCACACCTGTAATCCCAGCACTTTGGGAGGCCAAGAGGGGCAGATCACGTCAGGTCAGGAGTTCAAGACCAGTCTAGCCAACATGGTGAAACCCCCATCTCTACTAAAAATACAAAAAAAATTAGCCGGGTGTGGTGATATGCGCCTGTAGTCCCAGCTAATCAGGAGGCTGAGGCAAGAGAATTGCTTGAACCTGGGAGACGGAGGTTGCAGTAAGCTATCATGCCACTGCATTCCAGCCTGGGCTACAGAGGGAGACTCTGTCTAAAAAAAAAAGAAAAGAAAAGGAAAGAAAAGAAAACAAAGATTCCCATTTATAATACCATAAAAAATATGTAGAAATAAATTTAACCAAGGAGCTGAAAGATCTGTATACAAAAGCTTTACTAAAAGCTATAAAACACTGATGAAGTAAATTAAAGAAGGCACAAATAAATGGAAAGCTGTGCTATGTTCACAGATTAGAAGAATCAATATTGCTAAAATGTTCATGCTGGCAAATAAAATCTACAAATTCAATGTAATTTCTACCAAAATTGCAATGACATTTTTCAAAGAAATAAGAAAAAAATCCCAAAATTTGTATGGAACTAAAAAATACCCCAAATAGCCAAAGTAATTCTGAAAAAGAAAAATAAAAGTAGAGGCATCACACTTCCTGATTTATACTGTTATAAAGCTATACTAACCAAAACAGTATGGCTCTGGTATAAAAGCAGATACGTAGGCCAGTGAAACATAGTAGATAGATCAGAAATCAATCCAAACATCAATGGTTAACTACTTTTCAACAAGGGCATGCAAGAGGACATGATGGAGAAAGGAGATCCTTTGATAAATGGTGCCAGGAAAACTAAATTTTAACTTACAAAAGAATTAAGACTTTTATCTTAAACCATACACAAAAATCAACTCAAAGTGGACAGAAGACTCAAATATAAGATCAGAAACTCTAGAACTCCTGAAAGGGAACAAGGAGAAAAGCTCCTGGACATTGGTCTTGG
Source organism: Ateles fusciceps (assembly GCA_036589455.1). Taxonomy (NCBI): domain Eukaryota; kingdom Metazoa; phylum Chordata; class Mammalia; order Primates; family Atelidae; genus Ateles; species Ateles fusciceps. The sequence goes on from JAZHEH010001615.1 coordinate 796,708, forward strand.
CAATAATATTTTGAATATCACACCAAAAGCTTAGGCCACAAAAGCAAAAATGAGTAAATTGGACCACATAAAACTAAAAAGCTTTTGCAGAACAAAGGAAACAATCAACAAAATGAAAAGAAAATCTGTTTACAGCTTGAGACAAATTATTTGCAAACTATATGTCTGATATGGGGTTAATATCTAAAATTTATGAAGGCTTCATACAACTTGAGTGGAAAAAGAAATAACTTTATTTCAAAATGAGCAAAGACCTGAACAGATATTTCCCAAAGGAGACATACTAATGGAACAACAGATATTTGAAAATGTGTTCAACATCTTTACTAATCTGAGAAATGCAAATCAAAACCACCATAAGACATCATCTCACACCTATTAGGATGGCTATTATCAAAAAGTCAGAAGTTAAATGTTGGTGAGGGTGTGGAGGCAGAGAAATCTGTACATTGTTGATGGGAATACATATTGGTACAGGCATTATGAAAAACAGTATGGAAGTTTCTAAATAAATAAAAAGTAGAACTGCCATATGATCCAACAATTTCTCTTCCAAGTTTATGCCAAAAAAAAAAAGATATCTGCAGTCCCTTGTTCGTTTCAGCATCATTCATAATAGCCAAGATATGGAAACAACCAAACTGTCTGTCGACAGATGAACAAATAAAGAAACTGCGATACAAATATATACTGAAATATTATTCAGCCTTAAAAAAGAATGAAATCTTCCCATTTTCTACAACATGGATGAGCTTGGAGGAAATTATGCCAAGTGAATTAAGCCAGGGACAGAAAAAGAATATTGCATAATTTCAGTTATATGTGGAATCTAAAAACAAAAAGTCAAATATACAGAGACAAAGAACAAAACAGTGGTTACCAGAAGCTGGGGAGCAGGAGGAGGAAATGAGACATAGATCAGAAGATACAAAACAGCAAATATGTAGGATAAACAAGTTTAGATATCTAACGTGCAATATGAGAATTATAGGTAATAAAATTGTACTGTATATGAGATTTATGTTAATTGAGTATATTTTAACTGCTCTTGTCACAGAAACAAAAAAAATTGGTAAGTATGTGAGATGAAGGATATGTTAATTTTCATCACTACAGCAACGATTTTACTATCTATATATGTCTGTATATTATGTTATATACCTTAAATGTACACAATAACATTTATTTTTAAAAAAACAAAAGAACAGCAACATAAAGAAATCAACACCAAACATCAGGTCACTAAGATTTTAGAAGTTTTATAATTTTAGTTCTTACAGTTAGTCCCATGCTCTATTTCAAGAAATATATATATGGTACAAGGAAAGAATCAAGGTTCATTATTTTGCATATAGATAATAAATTGTTATAGTACTATATATATAAAAAGACTATTCTTCCACCATGCAACTGGTTTGTACTTTTGCTGGATGACAATATATGTGTGGATATTTTACCGGGTTCTTTATTCTGTTTCACTGATCTATTTGTCTATTTTGACACAAATAGCACACCATCTTGATTATTGTACTTTTAGAATGTCTTAAAATCAGATAGTGCATTTTTTCAATTCTTATTTTTAAAAATGTTTAGGCTGCACTCAAGTCTTTGAATTTCCATATATATTTTAGAATAATCATGTCAATTTCTTAAAAAGTTGCTGAAATTTTTAAATTGCACTTGTGCCAAATCTATATACCAGACAGCAATTCTACTCCTACCTATATATCTTAGAAAAAAGGAGGCATGCTCATTTGTACAGGGACACATGCACAGGAATGTTCATATCAGTATTATCTATAATAATCCCCAATTGTAAACAAAGCAAATTTCCAACAATATTAAAATAAACATATTATATAGAGAAATGGATGTGAACAAACTACAAGTACATGCATTAACATAAATTAATCTCTCAAATAATGTTAAAGAAGCAAGTTACAAGTAATGCATCCAGTACAAATCCATGTATAAAAATTTAAAAATAGTCAAAATAAACTATCATTTTAAGGATGCATATATATCCTATATAATGGTAAGAAAAGCCTACAAATCAGGATTATGGCTATCCTTAGGAGGAATGGCATATGAATCAGTGTTTTCCTTCTCTGGTACTTACAATTAACTACAGAATATTTTTCAATTATTTTTTATATATTATATATACCAAATACACATACATACATGTATACGTGTGTTCATGTGTATTATATATATTGTTTATGTATGATACCTTAAACCAAAAAAATGACAATAATTGTTACTGCAAATTTGTGTGCAAGCACTGGTGTTATCGACCTGTGGACTTCATTGTAAGGTAGATTTGGGTTACTCATTTTGAAACTCCAACTCTAACCACCTGTGAGACTTTCTCTTGATCTGTTCAATTTATCCAGAGAGGAATCCTTAATCTGGTTGACAGTGTTCTCAGAAATAAATGAAAGAAGTGAGCTAAGATGTTTCACTGTTTCATATAGAATATTTCATTTAATTCTGCTCAACTGAGCCTACTATTCCCAATTCCAGAGTCCTTCTGGTTGAACTTCTCTGGAGCATTAAAGCCTCAGTCTTGTGCTTGTGTAGGGAGGAATACTGCCTGGATAATGTATTAGTCTGATTTCATGCTGCTGATAGACATACTTGAGACTGGGAAATTTATAAAAGAAAGACGGTTAATGGATGGTTCCACATGGCTGGGAAGGCCTCACAATTATGGTGGAAGGTGAAAGGCATGTCTCACATGGTGGCAGACAAGAGAAGAGAGCTTGTGTGGGGCAACTCCCATTTTTATACTCGTGAGACATATTCACTATCAGAAGAACAGCACAGGAAAGACCCGTTCCCATGATTCAATAACCTCCCACCACGTTCCTCCCAGGACATGTGGGAATTGTGGGAATTACAATTCAAGATGAAATTTGGGTGGGAACACAGCCAAACTGTATCTGGTATACATGGTGTGAGAAGGAAATACAATATTTCCTTGCATAGACTTTTACCCACTCTCTTTTCAGCCCATCAGTATGCTCATTCTCGGAGTTAAGTTGTTCCCCTCAATTCTAAGACTTTTTGGAGTTCTGTGGAACCAGTTGGCTTACTTCAATATTTTCACCACTGCTGGTTTACCTTTTATTTCTCTCAGTCTGTTGAATCACTTTCTAGTTGGCTCATTGCTTTCCAGCTTTGATTATTTTGTTTGCTGCCATTTCTTCTCTTTTCTCATCCTTGTTTTTTATCTCAGCATGTGAATACACAAAAAACACATACTCAGCAGTCATATCTGGATTTCTAATCCTTTTCTCCAATAAAATGAACCAGGGCTCCTTGGGGGAAATAGCTGGTTCTAGAGCTAGTTATGGATGATGCAAGATGATCCTGGAGTATCTTGCAGTGTCAAAATGCAAAAAAGTATTAAAAGAATAAAAATACAGAGGTTGAAAGAACACAGGCAGTCAACTAAAGAGCTCCCACTGGCCAAATCTGGAAAAATCTGGGCAGCAAAATAAGTAATAAAGTTGTTGTCCAATACAAAAAGTATTAAATATACATAAGTACAAATTGATACAAATATATGACTGAATAAATAGGGAAGAAGGGATAAATCTTCCTTACAAAATAATTCTAAAGAATATATGTAGATACTCCCTGACCTAGGAAGTGAAGCTTAATTCCTCTCTCCTTGAGTGTGGGCTGGACTTACTCACTTCTTTCCAAAGGATAGAATATGGAAAGGAAAAAAATAACTTTACTGTACTTTTCAGACATTACCTTAACCAAGTGATTAACATTAACATTAACAGTGATATGTCATGTTGATATCATGTAGCCCTGTGATATAGTTTGGCTCTGTGTTCTCACCCAAATCTCATCTTGTAGCTCCCACAATTCCCACATGTCGTGGGAGGGACCCAGTGGGAGATGACTGAATCAGGGGGTGGTTCTTTCCAGTGCTGTTCTTGTGATAGTGAATGGGTCTCACGAGATCTGATAGTTTTAAAAATGGGAGTTTCCCTGAACAAATTCTTTCTTTGTCTGCTGCCATCCACATAAGATGTGACTTGCTCCTTCTTGCCTTCCACCATGATTGTGATGCCTCCCCAGCCATGTGAAACTGTAAGTCCAATAAATCTCTTTCTTTTGTAAATTGCCCAGTCTTGGGTATATCTTTATCAGCAGCATGAAAACAGATAAATACACCCTGATTTGATGCCATGAGAAGGATACTTCTGTGATGTTGTTCCCCAAATTTCATAATTTCAATTTAATTATGAGAAAACCTCAGATAAATATAAATTTAAGAATGATTTACAAACTGCCTGCTATGGTCTGAATGTTTGCATACCCCAAAATTCATGTTATTGATACATAATCTCTCTAAACATAATCTCTACCTCTTAATATTAAGGGGTAGGGCCTTTGGGAGGTCACTATGTCTTGAGGGCAGAGCCCTGATGAATAAGATTAGTGTTCATGTAAAAGAAGCTCAAGGGAACTTGTTCACTCCTTCTACCAAGTGAGGTGCCATCTGTCAGAAAGTAGGCTCTCATCAGGCACCAGATCTGCTGGTGCCTTGATCCTGGATTGCCTAGCCTCAAGAACCTTGTTGTTATATATTATGACGTCTAAGGCATTTTGTTACAGCAGCTCAAATTGATTAAGACATTGCCTGACCAGTATTCTTCAAAACTGTCAGGGTCATGAAAAAAAGAAAAAAACTGAGAAATTGTCAAAGATTAGAACAGGAGAACTGACCACTAAATTCAATATAGTATCCTAAATTAAGTAATGCAACATAAAAAGAACATTAGTGAGAAAACTGGGGAAATACAGAGTATCTGTTTTCTTAATAATAAACGTTAATATCTGTTTTGACAAATGCACCAAGGTCATGTAAGATGTTAACTTTAAGGGAAACTGGAATCTCTCTGTACTATTTGTAACTTCTCTTTTTTAAATTTAAAATTAAGAAGTTTATTGAAAAAATCCCTATAGTGAAGTTCCAAGAAGAAACTATGTTCTTCCAGGTTTAACCAGAAGTTCATAATCCTGGAAAAGTCCTACTTCTGCTTCAGGGCTCAGTTGGATGGTGATGTCCTTGGGAAGCTTCCTGTAATTTCTCCAGAAACATGGTTTCCATAGAAACTGGTACTTGCCTTCTGATATGGTTTGGCTGTGTCCCCACCCAAATCTCATCTTGAACTGTAGCTCCCATAATTCCCAAGTGTTGCAGGAGAGACCTGGTGAGAGACAAGTGAATCATGGGGAAGTTTTCTCCCATACTGTTTTTGTGGTAGTGAGTCTCATGGGATCTGATGGTTTCATAAAGGGAAACTCCTTTTACTTGGTTCTCATTCTCTCTCTTGCCTTCTGCCATGTAAGACATGGCTTTCACCTTCCGCCATAATTGTGAGGCCTTTCCAGCCACGTGAAACTGTGAGTCCATTAAATATATTTTTCTTTATAATTTATCCAGTCTTGGTATGTCTTTATCAGCAGTGTGAAGATGAACTAATATACTTCCTTTTAATTGCACTTCTCATAGTGTCTCCCCAGTGGACTGGGCAATCTCAAGGGCAAGAGCCTGAATCTGTTTTTATTTTTTGCCCAGTATCTGGAAAAATGCCTCTCACAAAATGCTTGCCTACATTCAATAAGTATGTGTGTGTTTGAGCCAATTTGGTTATGGAGTAGAGCACAGCTATTTCAATGTAAAAAATAAAGAGAAGAAAAGCCACCAATTACTACTTTAAATAAGTCTAATTTTCATTGGAAATCATTCTTTTCTGATAACTGTTTGCTTCAAAGTACACTGTATTTTTTGGAAGTAAAATATAGTCCAAGACCATTGCTTCAAATCAGAGAAGTATGGCAACTATATACTGTGATGAAAAGCGAAGGTTTAATTAGCATTGTGCTGGTGACGTTTTTCTAAATAGTAAACTAAGCACTCTGAGAACCTTCCCACTCTTAATTATTAGGGAAATTATGCTTTGTAAAAGTAAACCCTACCCAGATGATGTTTAATGGGCCAGACAGGCAGGAAATGTTTGGCATTTGTAGTCTCCTGGTGTCGTGTTTTTCTTTTATCTTTGCTGGTTTCTTTCTCATTAAATGATCGGAAAATTACTGCGACTTTATTCCCATAGGCTGAAAATTAGCCTGCTAAGCTTCAGCCTTAATCAGATTCTGATGACTAAGAATTAATCTATTTTAGCAGAAGCATGTCTAACGGAAATCAGTATAGCTCTTCTCTGCCACAGCAGAGCAGTCATTGCTGTCTCCAGTGACTGATATGCAGTAGCCAAATGTAGAAATCATTCAGGTCTAAATCCCTTTGTTCTCTGGCCAATATTGATTAAATTTTGTTTTCACAGAGTATATCTGTTCACATGCACAGTTTTCACAAAGTTAAAAAAATCCTCCATTTTGAAGGCTAAAAAAGAAATATTTTAAGAGAGTATTTAAACCTCTCTGGCATAACTGCGTGGGGCTTTGTTTTCCCACCTGTGATGTTGTGATTCAGGGTTATTCCAACTATTTCAAGAGATGGCAGAAAAGTTGTTACAATGTTTAAAGTCAAAGTTAAAAAATGTAAACAAATTAGTTTATATTTTAGTATGTCACAAGAGAAGGTTGCAAGGATGAAACAGTGTAATACAGAATTGTAACTCCAAAGAAACTATATCTAGATAATTTATTCAAAATGAATTCAGCATTTATTTATTGAGCACTTACTAGAGCTAGGTAGTATGGCATATGTTTAATAAAAATTGATGAATAAAATAGCTGTTGTTCCTGCCTTCATGGAGTTTTCAGTCTGGAAGGAAAGAAGTTTTAAAAGACGTTCATGTTAGATTTGGAGTTGCTTACTGGGTTTAATGGTGCTTCCCTTACTTCAGTAAGAGACTAACTTAAATACGGTCATGCCCACATAATGGTGTTTCAGTGACCTTGGACCCGTATATGGCAGCGGTACCCATAGGATTATAATGGAGCTGAAAAATTCCTGTTTCCTAGTGATATTGTAGCTGTAGTAAAATCATATAGCCCAACATATTGGTCATGTGTTTGTGGTGATGCTGGTGTACTATGCTACCAGCTGTATAAAAGTAGATCACATATAATTACGTACAACACATAATATTTGATATGGTAATAAATGGCTATGTTATTGGTTTATGTATTTACTATACTATACTTTTATCATTATTTTAGAGTGTATTCTTTTTTAAAAAAATTTAACTGTAAACAGTCTCAGGCGGGTCCTTCAGGAAGTATTCCAGAAGAAGGCATTTTCATAGGAGATGATAGCTCCGTGTATGTTATTGCCCCTGATGATCTTCTAATGGGGCAAGATGTGGAGGTGGAAGACAGTAGCAGTGACGATCCTACCCTGTGTGGGTCAAAGCTGATGTGTGCCTTTGTGTTACTGTTTTTAACCAAAACAGTTTAAAAAGAATTTAAAAATAGAAAAAAGCTTGTAGAAGAAAATTAAAAATGAAAATATTTTTTAACAGCTGTATAATGTGTTTGTGTTTTAAGCTAAATATTAATACAAGAGTTAAAAAGATTTTAAAAAAGTAAAAGTTTATAAGGTAAAAAAGTTATAGTAAGCTAAGGTTAATGTATTATTAAGGATAGAAAAATTTAAAAATAAATTTGGTGTAGCCCAAGTGTATTCGGTTTATAAAGTCTAAGGTAGTGTCCAGTTGTGTGCTGGGCCTTCCAATTCACTCACCACTCACTCACTGACTCACCCAGAGCAACTTCCTGTCCTTTAAGCTCCATTCATTGTAAGTGTTCTGTGTAAGTGTACCATGTTTCTCTATCATATTTTTACTGTACCTTTCCTATATGTAGATATGTTTACATATACAAATACCATTGTGTTAGAATTATAGATAGTATTCAGTATGGTACATGCAGCACAGATTTTTAGCCTAGGGGTAGTCTAGCCATGCAGGCTAGACTGTAGTAGGCTTTATCGTCTAGCTTTGTGTAAGTACAATCTACGATGTTTGCATAACAATGAAATCTCTTAACGCATTTCTCAGAACCTATACCTGTTGTTAAGTGACAGGTGACCGTGTAAGTCAAGGGTAAACAGACATTGTAGAGTTGGTCAAAGTAGAAATTGATCTAGATTGCAGGATTTGAGGGTTCTGCTGTTTAAAATATCTTTTCAATCCAGGTTTGTCATTGTCTAATTTCCTAGGATTAGTAATCATCTTTATAAATACAAATACTCCCAAGAGCTTTATAAACTGCTTCTTTCAATAATTTCTCCCTCTAGTCACCTGCCTCATCTGCAAGCACCTTCTGCTTAGCCAAGCAAGCCTCATAATTCCCCAGTCTGTGCTCTGGAGTCATTTTCTTCTGTCTCCAAATCCTTCCCTTTATCCTACTTTTTAATCAAGGCCCATATCAAATGCCATCTCCTCTGTAAAGCTTGCCCTGGTATCATTCTTGATATCACTCTTATGGTTTGTATCATTTATTTGATAACTATTGTTTTGCCTATATCATGGCAAGTAAGCAATTAATTGTTGTGGGGTGTATGTATGTCTGGAAAACCCTAATATAGTATGTTTCTAGGAATTTCTCCACTTTCCTTTAGGTTGTCTAATCTGGTGGTGGATAATTATTCCTTATAGTCCCTTAAAATCATTTTTATTTATATGGGCTTAATTATAATGTTGCCTTTGTCATTTATTATTTTATTTAATCGAGTCTTCTCTCTTTTTCTTCTTAGTCTAGCTAAGGGTTTGCTGATTTTGCTCTTTTCAAAAAACCAACTCTTAATTTTTTCAATTTTTTTCTCTTTTCAATTTCATTTATTTCTGATCTAATTTTCTTTCTTTCCTTCTGTTAATTTTAGGCTTAGCTTCTTGTTCTTTTTCTAGTTCCCTGAGGTCAAAGTTAGGTCCTTTATTTGACATCTATTTTCTTTTTCAATGTAGGTATTTATCATTATAAATTTCCTTCATAGTACTACTTTGGTTAAATTCTGTAAGTTTTAGTACATTGTGTTATATTCATTTGTCTTGAGTTATTTTATAATTTTCTTCTTAAGTTTTTTGACCCAAGAGTTCTTTAAGAGTGTGTTATTTAATTTCCATGCATTTGTGAATTTTCCCATCTTTTAATTATTGATTTTGGTTTCGCTTCATTGTTACTGCAAATATACTTGGAATAATTTTGATCTTCTTAAAGTTGTTGAGACTTATTTTGTGACCTAGCATGTGACCAATCCCGGAGAACGTGCATTTAAGAAAAGTGAGTGTTCTGTTGCTGTTTAGTGGAATGTACTGTATACGCTTTTTGGGTCCACTTGGTCTATAGCATAGTTTAGTTCTTTTGGTTCTGCTATTTCCTTGTTAATTTTCAGTCTGAATGGTTTATCTACTATAAATAGTTGGATATTGAAGTCTCCTACTATTATTGTATTTCTGTCTATTTCTCCTTTCATATATACCGTTTAATTTATATATTAGGTGTTTTGATGTTGGATGCATACATATTTATAATGGTTTTATCCTTCTTTTGAAATGAATTTTAAGTAAGGCTCTGCTTTGTTCCTTGTGACAGTATTTCATCAACAGTCCATTTTGTCTGATAGAAGTGTAGCCATTCCCGCTTTCTTTTAGCTACCAATTGCTTGGAATATTGAGGAGTTTAGTTTATTTAAAGTAATTATTAATTTGTAAGGCCTGTTTTACAAAATTGTTACTTTTTTCTGCCTGTTTTGTACTTCTCTTGTCCCTCTCTTCTTCTCTTAGTTCCTTTGTGTTTTGATGAATTTTTTAAAATAGTATTATGCTTTGGTTCTTTTCTTTTATCTTTATGTACTATATTTTTTTGTGGTTACCATGGGACTTTTGTCAAACATTTTATAGCTATAACTGTTGATTTTAAGCTGATAATCTCATACAGAAACTCTATATTTCTGGTTCATGCCTATAATCCCAGCACTTTGGGAGGCTGAGGTGGGTGGATCACAAGGTCAGGAGTTCAAGACCAGCCTGGCCAACATGGTGAAACCCCCATCTCTACTAAAAATATAAATATTAGCTGGACGTGGTGGCAGGTGCCTATAATCCCAGATACTCAGGAGGGTGAGGCAAGAGAATCACTTGAACCGGGGAGGTGGAGGTTGCAGTGAGCCAAGACCGAGCCATTGCACTCCAGCCTGGGCAACAGAGTGAGACTCTGTCTCCAAAAAAAAAAGAGACTCTATACTTCTTCCACCCTCTTATGTAATTCATGTTAGATTTTACTTCTTTCTATACAGTGTTCTATTAAAAATTTTCTGTGGTTATAGTTATTACATCTACTTTTGTCTTTGTAATTTAACTACTGGTGTTAAATATGACTTACATGCCACCATTACAGCATTACAATATTCTGTGTTTGTCTTTATATTTACCTGTAGAATGAGATTAATTATACTTTCATATGTTTCTGTGTTGCTGTTTAGCATATTTTTATTCTAACTTGAAATGTTACCTCTAGCACTTGTAAGGCATGCCTAGTCATAATGGACTCCTATAGTTTTTGTTTTAGAATTATCTCTCCCTCATTTCTAAAGGATATATTTGCTGGGTAAAGTATTCTTAATTAGCAGTTTATTCTTTTAGTACTTTGAGTATCAGCTTACCTTCTCCTAGCTTGCAAGGTTTCTGTTGTGAAATTCACTTACAGTTTTAGGAAGCTTCCCTTGTGTGTGATGAATTGATTTTCTCTATTTTCAAAATTATCTCTCTCTCTCTCTCATTTTTTACTTTTGACAATTTAATTATAGTGTGTCTCACTGTAAAATTTTTTGGGTTCCACCTATCTAGGTGTCTTTAGGTTTCATGAATTTGAATGTCCATTTTTTGTTTTTAGATTTGGGCCATTTTAAACCATTATTTATTTAAATATACTTTCTGTCACATTCTTTCTCTCTTCTCCTTTTTGGATTTTCATAATACACATATTAGTGTGGTTGATAGTGTCCCATAAGACTTGTAGGCTTACTTCACTCTTTTTGATTCCTCTAACTGGATAATTTCAAATGGCCTGTCTTTGATTTTACTGATTCTTTCTTCTGCTTGATTAAGTCTGCTATTGAGACTCTCTATTGAGTTTTTCAAATCAGTCATTGCAGTCTTTATCCTCAAGATTTCAGTTTCTTTCTTTTTTGGTTTCTATTTCTTAATGAACATCTCATTTTTTTCATATCTTGCTTTCCTGATTTCATTGAATTGTCTACCTGTGTTATCTTGTGGTTCATTGAGCTTCTTTAAAATGGTTACTTTGAATTTTCTGTCAAATAGTTTATGAATCTACATTTATTTAGGGTTGGTTACTGGAGCTTTATCAGTTTCCCTTGGTGATATTATGGTAGCCTGATTCTTTGTGATCCTTGTAGCGTTGTGGTTTTGTTTGTGTATTTGAAGGAGCAGTCACTTCTTCCAGAATTTATTGACTTCTTCAAACCTTCTCCTGAAGGGTCCCCAGATGGACAGGAGGTGGGGGAAAAAGTTGGGTCATGGGGTTGCTTCTGTATCTGCAGTTGGGTCTACTGTCAGCAGGCCTGTTACTAGGGTCATAGGTGAATGTGGCTCTTGCCGGGCCCCTTCTCAGAAATAGCCTTTCTCTGAGGCCACAAATAAGCAGAACTGAAGTCAATTCCACAGGAGAATGAAGCTGTTTTCAGATCTGTATTAGGGTCTGTAAAGATAAGCCCACTACTGGGGTACAAGCCTGCTTTCTCAAAGCAGCTCTTCTAGTCTTGGGTTCCCTGGGGTGTTACAAGCTCCTACCTGTGTCCACAAACTTCCACATAGGTACTTTTGTCTGTGGATAGTTGCCAAATTGTTATTTGTATAGAGGACAAGGGCTGGGATGTCTTATTCTGCCATGTTGCTAACATCACTGCTCAGGAAATTTCCTCACGTTTTTAAATTATAGCAAGTAAGTTCTAGATGTTATTTACAGTCTACAGTGAATTTTTGTCTGTGTTACATTAACAGAAGTTCACCATTATTTGTAATGGAAATGGCCTCAGAATGTGTTTATTTTAATATTTTAGAAATAATTTGTTTGGGGTCTATAATACTTGCATGCTCAGTGAAAATGATAAGGTAAATCAGCCACTCTTTAATTTTACAAATATTATACCAACATGGTCTGAGAAACCACATCAAACCACAGAGAAAGGCCTCCAAAGACGTGATTCAGATACAGAATATCTAAACTGAGAGAAAATTCCCTTTCCACACTGTTGACCTTCTTCTCTTCATAGCTCTAGAAAACATGGAGAAAAATTATCACAATCTCAGGAGAGAAGAGTCCTGCTTATCTCCCTGTCTCACATCTGCTTTGATCTCTTAGTTGAGTGCATGTTTTTCATCTTTATAATTTACATGTAGAGCAAATTAAGGCAAAATTAAAGAAGTACCCAAATCCATTAATTTTACTAATTGGAACTATTAACATTGTAGGTTGTTAATATTTTTCCCCTTCTGACGCTAGAATCCAGGTTATTCAGGAATGAAGACTACAGGTGTGTGTGTGTGTGTGTGTGTGTGTGTGTGTGTGTGTGTGTGTGTGTGTGCGTGCGCGCGCGCGCGCGCACATGTGCGCATTCAGGAATTAGACAACTTACTGAGAAAGAAAAAGCAAGATGATCAGCAAGGCACTGTTCCTGTTTTCATAGTTAGGAAACTTCTGTGATTAGATTAAGCTTTAAACCTTAATTCAGAAGTTAGTATTTCACTGTCCCCTTCTACTTCTTTCCACAAGAGTAACAGAGAGAAGTCTGCATCCTCTCTTGAACAACTTTCAAGGAGCCCAGGGATGCCTTGCACATGGTAGGTGCTTAATAAATATTTGTTAAATAAGTGAATTGTTAAATGTATATATAGCCAGTTCACTCTTCCCATGTCTCTTCTTACTCATGGGAGGTTTTAAGAATGGGCTGAGTTCCAGAATTACACAATCAGACAAATTACATATATTTATGATTGGATGCTAAGACTATTATAAATTCCAATCTTAGTGCTACCTAGAATAGCCTGTCATAAGATCAGAATGATCATCATGAATCTGTGATTCAGTCCAGACCATATGGAGTTAGAGTCTGGCCCTTACTCAATAATCCATGTGGGCTCTCTGCAAATTCAGGGTAAGGAAGCTGGGATTGGCTAGGGGAGGTGTATTGTTTTAGTAACAGGATCAGAGAAGGCTTCTTTGTTGGGAACCATATGAGCAGAGATCCAAATGAAGTGTGATGTCTGCTGCCTTCTCACACAGAATGCATTATAAGGTCATTAACCTACTACCAGGTTCCATTTTATCTGTTGTGTTTCAACTAGATGGCTTTCTTATCTCCCTCAAGATCCTATTCTGGCAAAAAACTTAGCCTCAGGCATGGGTACTTGAGCTTTAACCTCCTTTCATATTCTCTCCTTATTTATTTGAGTTCCTTGCTCCCTCCCTCAGTCATGGAGGTAGCCATGCTGACCTGTAGCCTAGTCTCACAGCACCCTCCACTGGGATATTAGGAAATAGATAAATGAATTTAAACTATGATCCAAAAGACCCACGTGAGTGTCATGATTCTAAGAATATGCACAAAATGTTTTCTTGATCAGGGCCACTGATAGATGACACAGGAAGAAGGCAAAGTCACATCTCAATGACTTCATGTTTCTGTCCAAGGGCAGCTTGGACCATGCCAATCCCACGTCTTGTGTGGAATGGTGTCCACACTATAGGACACTGACTGCCCATCCGGAGTTAAAGGCAAGATAAATGGAACAGAAACAAACTGGATAGCTAAAATGGGCAACAGTTTCCACAAGGAAAAAGTTATTTAAAAACTAAGATGATCAGATTTTAAACTAGTATGGGTCTAAAAGGGAAGGGAATGTCTGCATAGAGCTCTGTAGATGCATGTCATTTATTTTCTGAAGTGGGCAATTTTAAGATTAGTTAGGACAAGACAATTAAACTAATATATTTCAATAGTTCTATCCAATAAATATTTGTTTAGCAACTGCTGTGTTAGGAGACTTTTTATCAGTGAGGAGCTCACAATCTAGTGAGAGAAGACAAATCTGACTGCAGAATTCAGGAAGAGCTATTACCTTAGCTGTCACCTAGCTTAGCAGTCTGGGAAAGCTTCCCAGCTTTGCTTATTATTCCAAAAAGCAAGCACAAGTTCCAGGTTTCTTAGCCCACAAGTCTGCTAGTATACAAGACATTCAAATGTAGATCTTGAAATTTTCATGGACTATTTCTAAGCCTGTTGCCATTATTAGAGGCTCCCTCTTTGCCCACCTCCTCAAACACTTTCCCAACAACAACCTCCTCCCCCCAACTGAAGCCATACCCTCTCTTTGATTGTAAATTTCTAGTGAGAAATAAGATTTACTGTTAGTTAAGCTTCTTCTCAACTTATGTTCAGTGACTCTGCTGATCAATTACCTTTGTTCTACTAGAAAATTTTCTTTAAGTTTCCCTCTGTAATTTCCAGAATCAGAGGTGCTTAAAAGTGACCAAGTTGTTGGCTCTCAGTGTATCTTCAAACCTGAAGGAGAGTGCTGTATTTGCTTTACCAAGCAAGTTCAGAATTGACATCTTTGTGATGTTGATTCTGCTCAGAGGAAGATGGCATACTTTTCCAAGTATTCATCCCAGCCCATTGTTTCTGACTTGTAGGGTTTCCTTCCAAGCATCAATGATTATATGTGGCAAGATAATAAGGACATCTACATGATTTATTACTCATATTTTCCACCATTGAAGTCAGTTTGGAAAGCAACAACTTGGTAGGACTCAGAAAGTCTCTTTCCCTCCCTTTGATGCAGAGGCTTTAGGTAACACTTATACTTGTCATATCCATTAACTTTGTATCTTTCTTGTTCTGCATGGCAAACCACCCCTCAATCCTGCCTATACTCCAAAGTGGAAGGAGTAGACATTTCTGACTCTGTCTCTAATGACTGTTTAATTTGCATGTGGTTTTCTTATTATGAGCCTATTGCAATAAGGAGTTGGTGCTAGGGCTGGGATAACTAAGGGTTGAGGTTGTTTAGTGTGACTTTGACAGACGCTTAACTCAGCTTGGTCTGTTCTTAATCTAACTATTGTGATTACAGGGTATAAATGATTCTAGATTCTGCCTTGTTTCATTCTTTTATCTCTTTTCCCTAAGTTCTGACTAGTTGGCACAGTGCCACCTGGATTTGTTTATTCAACTCTTTTTATTCATACTGTCTGGTGCTAACTTACAACTTCTATCATATAGATATATCCCCTGACATCTTCCCACAAAATTGCTGGGCATCTGTGATTTATTCTAGTACATACTCTCTATTGTTATGCCCAAATGTAATCAAATTAATAATCTGAACAAATGCCATATTTTGATATAGCCAAAAATAATTACATTAATAATTTAAGGCTATTCCTTTGAAATTTTAAAATAACTAAATTTGTTATACATTCAAATAATTTGGCTCTGTTGACAGGTGCACAGTGTAGTAGAAAAAGCCCTGCTCAAAGAGTCAGTCAGGCTTGGATTTGACTCTCACCTCTGGCAGTTATAATCTGTTGCTTTGGAAATTTAGACATATTTCTCAAGTATTTTGAGCCTTGGTATTATCTTCTGTAATGGAGAAGAATAACAGAGACTTTGTGCATTGGAACTGAATGAGAAATACACATGAGAGCACCTTAGTGCCTGACATTGCAGCCAGTATATACAGGCAGTTGGGTGCATGGATATTGGTGTCACACTAGGCTTTGATTCCTGGAAATGCTATTCAATTTTTGTGACTTGAGAATGCTATTTATCTTCTTTTTCAATGTCCTCATGTATTAAATGGGGATAAGTTTTCCTGCCTTATGGAGCTGTTCTATGGATTAACTTGCTTAATGCAAGTAAAGTGCTTAGCACAATATCTAGCAAGTGAGTAAATGTTCAATAAATGTTTGCTCTATTAATACAAGCTATTTCATAACTATTAATAGTTGTGCAAGAAGTGAAATTACATATAAATTCGACAAGGGAAATCTCTCTGTAAAAGAAAAATTCTTTTAAACAAAAACAGTAGGCACTGTGCATCATATGACTTATTTGAAAAATAGGCTCAATTAGCCTAATCCATGATCATAAGCCATTGTATGAAGAACTTTCAGCAAATTTTATAAAACTCAGCACTGAAAGAGAATGATTGGAGTTTGTTTACTTTCAGTCTTGCATTAAGATGAAACTAGAGATTTGTATGTAGACGATGTTCAAATAATATTTGTAAAAGGAATTCTTTGGTATAGCATGTGGATATTTTAGAGAGTTTTAAAGGAATTTTTCAAAATTTATCTTTATTCACCATGGATTGCATGTATCAGGACTTGATACTTTTCTTGGCAAAAAAAAAAATTCAAAAATATTATCATTCCATAAATGACCCATGGAAAGACTAATAATGACTATACTTCAAGTGAGATACCATGGTATACAGGTAATGTTTTTGTAAAATTATCTGAACACAGATAACTTTTTTCCTTTTTTGAGAACATGTTATTTTCTGGGAACATTATTTTTCTGTGTTTGAACACTAGTGAGATGAATAGATGCTATGTAAAAAACAATTTCAAAACTGCTTTATATAGTCTGAAAACGGGAAAGCTTTAAAAGACTTCATTATCTCAGAATTCTGTTCGTGAAAAATTACTGTAAAGGTTGATAAATCTGCCAGTTTTATAAATATTGCTTGTTAGTTGCACTTATAGAGAATAAATGGGTCTTGTAGTACATAGTGATATCTCTATTCAACACCCTTTTTTCTTCCTGACTGTAGCCCTACAGAGAAACACTCCTATTCAGGAGTTTCTGGTATCGAACAACCTAATCTCAGGAAAATAAATAATCCCTGGTATGTAGCATATGCTTTTTTTTCTGTTGTGTAAATATTTCCACCATCTGGTGTTGGAAAAAGATACATGCAGTCAACTCCAGCAAGCTGGAACTGGCCCACCGCTACTCATATTCCCTACCAAACATGTGACTCTTTTAGGGCTGACATTTGCAATACTTGAGACAAAATGCCGGACACAGGAAAGAGGCATGACCAATCCTGTGCCCAATCCCTTTGCCTCAGGTATTGGTCCAAAGGTGGACATGTGACCCAGTTTGGATTAAGATTTTTATTAAAAATTTAACGTTTGAAAGCTGAGAAAATTTCCTTCTTTGCGCTTGAATGATGAGCTGTGATATCATAGATTCAGAGCTTCTTGGGGCTTTTTATCCATTCATGTTATAGAAGAGAAGGAGGCCCTGCAGAGAGTGGAAGACATGAGAGATGGATGGAGAGAGAGAAAGAGAAGGGCAAGGAGAAAGAGAAAGCAAGGTTGCACATTTTAAATATCTTTTACAGCTACATGAGCCAAAATTTCCATTAGTTGCTTAAGTTAACTTGAATTCAGTTTCTCTAACTTGCTACTTAGTACATATATGACATATTTAAAAAAAAGATTAATATGAGAATGATGACTTAGAAGAATCATGATTTATATTTGAAGATTTTTAATAGCACTTACCATGAATTTAAGATTTTAAAAGTTTTTTTAAATGTGTATAGATTGACTAAGATCACATGTTTTCTATGCCTTTTGAAGCCCCATTGTCCCATTGTCCCTTAAAAGTCAGTGATTTAGTGGGTCAAATGGCTCCCTCTCTCTCTCTATATATATATATAGATGGATTTTTCATCAAAATAAAGACATGTATGTATAAAATCTTTACAAAACATAATCTCAGGCCCCAATCTGAGTCTGAGACATACTGATCTAGAGCAATAATGGATGGCAATAATAACTACATTTTATTTCAAAAGGCAAAAATGAAAACAACCCCCTTTCCCAATACTGTACATAGGATCTTAAGACCCATCTGTTCCCAGGGCGGCTGAGATAGCTATCTGCTTTGCATGGTGCCTACTATGGTTTCAATGTGTCACCCAAAGTTCATGTATTGGAAACTTAATTCCTCAATGCAATAATATTGAGAGGTGGGGACCTGTAAGAGGCTCTGCCCTCATAAATGAGTTAATGTCATTAACAAACCCATTGGAGTGGGTTTGTTATCCTGAGAGTGGGTTTGTTATCAAAGTGAGTTTGACCTCTTCTCGCTCTCTCATACTCTCTTGCTCTTCCACTTTTCACCATGGGATGGTACAGCCCTAAGTCCCTCACCAGATGGGGGCCTCTTGATCTTGGACTCCTCAGCCTCCAGAATAATAATAAATAAGTCTGTTTTTTTATAAATTACCCAGTCTCAGGTATTCTGTTATAGTAACTCAAAATGGACTTAATGCTAGAATCAGTTAGATTTGTTATGCAATCAGTTAGATTTCTAATTCCAAAAATTTTCACGAATGTCTCTTGTACATTTTTGTTCATAAAAGAAGCTGCCACAAGGATCTAGTTATTGAGCCACTGTCACTTCGTGGTTCAGAGCATTGGCTGGGTCTGCATCTGCATTTTGGCTTAGAA
This sequence comes from Ateles fusciceps, assembly GCA_036589455.1. Lineage (NCBI taxonomy): Eukaryota > Metazoa > Chordata > Mammalia > Primates > Atelidae > Ateles > Ateles fusciceps. The sequence goes on from JAZHEH010001615.1 coordinate 815,254, forward strand.
TTTTCTAACTGTGTGATCTTGGGAAAGAAAGTATTCAACTTTATAAAAATTAGTTGTCTCAAGTGACAATATTTGCATTTTAGAGTGTTCCTATTTTTTGTATCTACCATGCAAGCCATGACAGCCATTTTTTCTGGAATTTTCCTTCCTCTACACTGTCATCCACATGGCTACCCTAGAAATTGCAAAAGTGGTTAAAAAAAAGGGTGAGTTTTCCACTCTCCAGCCTACCCAATTACCTGTACTGGGGCTTTCCCTTTTTTTACCACTGCTGTCTTTGGTGGGTCAACTTTCCTATGCTCTGTTTTGGGGCACTTATGAGTGTCCTAGCTGATGATAGTGACAGCACCCATGGAGGTTCTGCAAAATCTTGAGGTATAGACAGATACTAATATGCTGAACGGTGCACCTGAGGTGGAGGCTGCTGATGGTGGCAGCTATTATCTGCTCAACAATGACGACAGCCACTGACATGGTTTTTCTGCCAAAGTGAGGATAGTTTATCATCCGAGCTTCTACTCTGCTCCCTAGAGCTGGCCAGTTAGTGATAATTGGCCACATTTTCATGGTAACTCTTCCCTTTCATCTCTACCTCCCCTGTGATGCTTTAGGTCTGAGGATTCTGCCCTCTTCTGAGGTTTTGGCCCCTTCATGTCCTTTCCTCTCTCTCAGCCTAGGTAACCCTCAACAATTTTCCCTCCAGTTATAGGAGTTGAGGTTGTTGCCTTACCTTTTTCAATTTAAAATTTTTGTCATGTAATCTCTTTGTCCTACTCCCTTCGGGAATTTTCTTTTGAGTCTCAAGCAACTAGTTGGAAAGCACTAGAAACAACAACAACAAAAAACCCAACCAACCAACCAACAGCTAAACCAACCAACCAACCAACCAACAACTAAACTAACCAACCAACCAACCAACCAACTAAACCAACCAACCAAGAACTGAACCAAACAACCAAACAACCAACAACTAACCCAACCAACCAACCAGCAACTAAACCAACCAACCAACAACTAAACCAACCAATCAACCAACAACTAAACCAACCAACAACTAAACCAAACAACCAACCAACAACTAAACCAAACAACCAACTAAACCAAACAACCAGCAACTAAACCAAACAACCAACCAACCAACAACTAAACCAACCAACCAGCAACCAAACCAAACAACCAACTAAACCAAACAATCAACAAGTCAACCAACCAACCAGCAACTAAACCAACCAACCAACCAGCAACTAAACAAACCAACAAACAACTAAACCAAACAACAAACCAAACAACCAACCAACAACTAAACCAAATTAATGTAAATGTATTTTTTTGTTTGCTTTTCTTGTAGAAAAGTAAATGTAAATGTATTTTTTTTACTTTTCTTTTAGAAAAATGGTGATGCTTCTGTGTGCACTGACTTATTGGAAAAAAGGGACGAGTGTGTAAAAAAAAGTAAAATCAGAAAGACTGACACTTCAAGATCTTATTTCCTTGATTCAACAGAATCCACCTATGAACACTGTTGGTCTGGTGTTGGGCATCTGGATCAACTTTGGCCAATTGTGTTTTTTTTTTTCAGGAATCTTAGAATTGCAACCCATAAAGCATAGCATTTTGTTAGGTGTTAATATTTTAAGATATAAAACTTGAGAGTTATTAATGGTCTTGTTTACTGTCATATACACAGAGAACCAGAGGAAATTCACCTACAGACAAAGAAAGAAGAAGGGAGACTTGAAAAGAAGAAGAGGGATGACAGACGCAGTAAGGAACTTGATAGCATTTCTTCTAGAACCTGATCCTAGGGGTTTCTGGATTTTAACTACATTCTTATTATTGGGTTTTGTGAGTTGCATTTCTGTCACTTGTCCTACAACAAATATACCCACTTCACAGGGTTTCTATAAAGTTTAGGTACAATAAGACCTTTTAGTCTCTTAGTATAATGTCTGGCACTTAATAAGCATACAGAATGCTATTGTTATTTTCACAGTTTGCTTTTTGAAATGTGACTTAATCATTACTAAGATTTCCTATCACTATTCATGTTTGTCCAAGATAAAATGATTTACTTACTCACCATCTATTTTGTCCATGTTACAGTTAAGGACTCACGCTTGTTCTTTATCAACATCACATGCTTTTAGGCACCATTACTTACTTAGTGCAGTGTCCCACACATAGTAAGCATTATGATGATTTGTTCAATGAATGCATTTGGGATATAATGTGGTAATAATTGTTTAATTTCAGTGACTTAAGAATAAACAGACAAAAATATCACTCCTAACTGTTGCCATATATATTGAAGTTAAAACTGACAAGTAGCGAAAAAATTTGACTTTTTCTTGAAAATGTTTGATAAAATTTCTATTGAATAAAGGGCTCTTTGGTTTTGTATTAATTCTGAAAACTGAGATACTCCTGCAGGTTTGAGATTTCTTTAATAAAATGCCACATGTAAGGTGATCACGTTCTGAACTTACATGAACTAATGGAGAAAAACAGCTGTACTTGGGATTAGTGTGTTTGGGGCAAAGGTGCAGAATATCACCATTTTACAAATTTGCTACATGTCTTTTACTGTGCATTCTGTCTTTATATTTTTTAATATACAGATTTTAAAAGATATTTCAAAAATGCCTGCTTTGTTGCATGATTTATGGTAGGGAAATGAGCATTTTTCTAGAAAAGCATGTTAATATTAACTTTTACTATTTGAGCGAAATGTTGACTTAACAAAGGTGCTTTCCTAATGACTTACCTGGCTTGACATTCTTTTGTGATTTAGTACTATGAAAGTTACACATTATCAATCAATAAGTTTTGTAGTTTTCTTTGCTACTCCAGTGTGGACACAAAATATCTCTGAAGAGACTTCAAATTTGGCCCTTTTTACTTCCTTTAAAACAATTCCTCTCAACTATTACTCTTTTCAATAGAGCTTTGTCTCTCTTTTGGCAAAAAAGAATATTGGGTTGTTACCTATTAAAAGCCATCAAGAATAAATTGTACAACTGTAAGGAAAAAATCGTGTTGATCTTATCTGAAAATAGATGGAGAAGATCCATAGTTTAAATCATGGAATGGAAGAAAAAGAACTGGCTTTGAAGAAATGAAAGTTTGTTTTGTGCTGTTTTTGTTTGCCATGGATGCTTTAAGAAACCAGTGAAAGCTAGGACTCCTCTCACTAGAGGAATTTATAAATCAATATAATCGAAATTCTTTATGACATTCAGAGAGTTCACAACATGCTGAAAGTCTTCTATGAATTCTGTTATGAACACTTGCTCTCAAGAAAAACATGCAAAGAGTAAAGATTATTTAATACTGAACTAAGTTGCTTTCCATGAAAATCTGTTTAAATAGCCTTTGTTGTTTTACTTCTGAACTGACTTAGTATAAGTTTGCTGAAATACTGAGATACTGAGGGCACTTTCTGCCTTAAGTCTTTAGAAGATGTTTTCTGTGAAATGCATGTGCATTCATATTACAAATACTGAAACTGAGGGAAGCATCTGCTCTGTCTGAAATAGTTCTCACTATAAAAAACATGTTTCATAATTTGGGGTGGGGAGAATCAAATTACAAAGAGTTGGTTATATAGAATTAGATGGAAATTCAGTTTAGTTCATTAATCATAAGTAAATACACTGAAATGCTCTGAGCATTGTTCTCTAATATCATAAATAAAATTGAGATGACTTACTCTTTATGGAAAACAGTAAGTTAAGAACAAAAAAGTTGCCTGTGGAAATGTATTAGTATTTCTGTCTTAAACATTTCAAAAGTCAAAAGTCTTCCGCTGGTGGCAATTAGTTCATACGTAGTTTGCCAGAGTGTTTAATACACAGGATCATATCAGCTCCTCTAATGCTATTTGTTTTTAAAAATATGAATGGATACCATGATAGATAAAGTCTTCTTGATACTTTCCTTCACTAGAGAAAGGTTAGAGAAAAATGCATTTTTTATATATTTCCATAAGATGCCTCTAACACAGATACTGGCAATAAATAGTATCCTCTGGCAATACAACATATCATTTCTGCTGAAGTCACTTCCCTATCTCTATGTATCATCATAGAATTTCAAAGTACTTTGTTTCTGTGATGGACAGTTTATTTAATTAAAACAGTTTTAGGTAATATACTGAAACTTGCCTAAAGGATTTCGTTGAAATATTATTTCTTATTTTCTTAGAAGATACATATTGTGACTTTCTGGAAAATTTAAGACTGGCATCCTGAAAAATGTGACCAATGAGTGCTATGCTGAGGTCAAGTAGCAGTTACTCAGATACTTATGAATGTTTGTATGTCCATCCTAGCCTCCCAACTGTTTTGGATAAAATTTCTACACATGATATTAATGGTGACTGACTCTTCAGTATATTTCAATGATTACTCCATGTTGAAATTTAACTGTGGATTATAGGAAAATAATTACAATATTTTTCCCAGTAGAGATTCTCTTATCACTGAATGGACAACTGGGGTCAGTCTTTCTGGAACCTTCTGAAAAGCCATGTGAACTGCCACTCAGAATTGTCTCTTGGAGGGACCAAGGAGGAGAAGAATTGAAGAATCACCTACTAATTTACATTCCCCATTAATGAAGACTTGTCCCATGGCTGTCAATCTTTTAACATCAAGATTATATATGCATGTGTGAACCATGCCAAGATATCAGGAAGGTACCAGGGAATATGTCACAGCTGAAGTAAGGAGTTACCAGTTTATACCTCTACAAAGTTCATTGCTACATCAGTGACTCAAATAAACAGTAGGCAAAGAGGATATAAAGTAGACAGAAGAAATATTCAATCGCATGACAAACATCACCTCACACCCACCCACTCCCACCAGTATTATTTTAAGATCACCAATATCTTAATATCTAGAAATGGCTTGAGAAATTTTTGCAAATATTTGCAAATATAATTTTCTGTACAGAAACAGTGTATTATAACATTTATTCCTAACTTCTGGAACTCACAACATAATTTATTATCTTAGGTTATACTAGGTGCTTATATAAGACCTACATAATCAGAAATGTTATTTTAACTATAAAATCTGTTCATTCATGTTAGCAAACATTTATTGAGTGCTCACCTAGTGCTAGAACTATGTAAAGTGCATAGAAACATTTTAGAATTTAGAAAGAGTCTTAGAAACAGGAAAATAATTTGGTCCTTGCTCCTAAGGAGCTCAGATAAAACATATGAGATTTATTGATTGTGGCCAATAGAAATCTGCTCTAACTTAAGCAAAATGTAATTTATGGGAATAACATGAAAGAATCATAGGCTTGAGAACTAGCATAGAAAGAGGCAGCAATCAAGGAATCTCCAGACAGTAGAAAAAGAAACACGGCCCAGTCTAATAGCAAGAATTACCTACTGACTTCTATTTCCCATTAATGAAGACTTGTCCCATGGCTGTTAATCTTTTGAAGTCAGCAACTGCTAATGTGATGGATGATTGATCTCCAACTGTTTCTTTTCTCCTTTTATAACTCAATTAAGATTCAAAGTCCCAGAAGAGAGTACACAACTTCCCAAGCTTGGGTTTGTTTCTTGACTGACCATAGGGGAGAGGAGGTTAGCTTCCTTTGATTGCTTATAGAAGATGGTCTCTCCTACCCAAGACCATCCACAGCAAAGAAGCAGCAGTTGTGTATTAGCATTATCTAGGATAGAAATAACAGGATAGAAGAATAAATGAAAAGGAGTTTATATAAAAAGAGTTGACTCACATGATCACAAGGTGGAGTCCCATGATAGGCCATCTGCAAGCTGAGGAGCAAGGAAGCCAATAGTGTCTCAGTGCGAGTCTCAAAATCTCAAAAGTAGGGAGGCTGACGGTGTAGTCTTCAGTCTGTGGCCAAAGCCTTGAGAGACCCTGACAAACCACTGGTGTAATTCCAAGAGTCCAAAGGCTGAAGAATCTGGAATCTGATGTTCAAGGGCAGGAAGTATCCAGCATGGGAGAAAGATGAATCCTAAAAAAATCAGAAAGTCAGCTTATTTTACCTTCTTCCGCTTGCTTTTCTAGCCAGGCTGGCAGCTGATTGAATGGTGCCCACCTAGATTGAGGATGGGTCTGCCTCTCCCAGTCCACTGACTCAAATGTTAATTTCCTCTGGTAATACTCTCACAGATACACCCAGGAACAATACTTTGCATCCTTCAATCCAATCAAGTTGACACTTAATATTAACCATCAAAGTCCATCCCTTGTCAACTTGAACCCATATATACCTTCTGAAATTTTACTTTATCTTCAAATAAAGGCAACAATAAGGTAATTACACCTAACATAAAACAGCTATCCAGATAACCAGAAGCACACTGATCCTGAACCTAAATGCTATTACACCAAGTTAACAACACCTAAATGCTGATATTAAGTCAATAAATCTTATGCAACATGATAAAGGAAAAAAAAAGAAAATAAAATGAAGAATTTTCTCAGTACAACTGTATACATCCACAAACATACTGCTAACAAAATAGGGAGAAAATATTCATGACAATTACAGTCCTCATTTCTGCAACTGGTCACATAGTCATAGCTCCCTTTTTATACTACCCATTCTGCATTCCCTTTGCCTTCAGCAAACACCTCAGCTTGTTGTGGGTTGTTACCAGGTGTAGTGACCCAAATCTTCATTCCTGAAGGGTCTGAGCCATTTGTTGTCCTGCCTGGATTGAGTCATTATAGTTTCCCATTGACCTTAACACAGAGCATGGTAATACTAAGAGAATTCCTCAGGGATCTCGTAGGAGGCATTCTATACATACTCTTCCTTACCTCTCTTGTAAAGTAGTAGACTGATTTTATCATGATAGTCTGGGTCAATCATGCCAGCCAACACTGTAATTCCCTTCTTAGCCTGTTGACTTAGAGGTAGGAGGAGCCCAAAGTGTCCATGTGGCAACCTTAACTTCCACTTTAACAGAATCATTGTTGTGTCTCCTGGTGGCAGCATTCCTCCCTCTGGAACTAAGACCTCCAGGCCAGCAGAAAATCATGTTGTGGGAAGAGGAAGCAAAAATTTTCCTGGTGGGTCACTAGGGGTGATGGTGAGTGGTGCCACTTTCACTTCCACCCCTTGATTCCTGGACCTGTGAATCCTGGCTATGGGAGAAATAGTACCATATATTGGAGGCTGATTCAGAGCACAGCCTTCTGGGGAACTTTGGCCCAGTCCTGCAAAGTATTGTCACCTAGTTGGCATTGTAATTGTGACTTTAAAAGGCCATATCACTGTTTTATCAATCCAGCTGCTTCAGGATGATGGGGAACATGGTAAGACCAGTGAATTCCATGAGCATAAGCCTGCTGCTACACTTCATTAGCTCTGAAGGGTGCCTTGGTCAGAGGCAATACCATAATGGTGGATAAAGCATTCCATGAGTCCACAGATATTAGTATTGGCAGAGGCATTGCATGTAGGTTACGCAAACTCAAACCCAGAGTAAGTGTCTATTTCAGTGAGGAAAAACCACTGCCCTTTCCATGATCGAAGAGGTCCAGAATATCAACCTGCCACCAAGCAGCTGGCCAATCACCCCAAGGAATGGTTCCATATTGAGGGCTCAGTATTTGTCTCTGCTGCTGGCAAATTGGGCACTCAGCAGTGACTGTAGCCAGGTCAGCCTTGGTGAGTGGAAGTCCATGTTGTTGAGACCATGCATAACTTCCATCCCTGCCACCATGGCTACTTTGTAAGTGGCCCCATTGGGCAGTGACAGGGGTGGCTAGGGAAAGAGGTTGAGTGGTATCCACATAATGAGTAGCCATCCTATCTACTTGATTATTAAAATCCTCCTTTCTTGAGGTCACCCTTTGGTGAGCACTCACATGCGATGCAAATATCTTCACAGTTTTTGATCACTCAGGGCCATCCACATACTTCTTCCACATATTTCTTTGTCACCACACATGTGACCACTTCTTCCTCCAGCAAAGTGCACAACCAAGTTCACCGCTCAAAGTTCTGCCTACTGGGGAGATTTCTCTTCACTGCTATCTTTCAGGGATGTCCTAAGGGCCTGTAGTGCTGGAGCTGTCCACTTTCTGGTGGTGCCTGGATAGCATGTAGAACCATGTGTAAACCAGGCTCCAGTCTTCTCTTTCTCTGTCAACTGATTGTAAGGAACTACCCATGAGGCCACTGGTGCAGGCTCAGGGAGAGAAGACAAGCTGACAGGAGTGGGGACCATAGGCATTTGAGCAACTTCCTCATGTAACTTACTTGTGCCTTCAGGATCTGCTTGAGCCCAGTCATGTATACACCACTTCAATCTGATGATGAAATGCTGCTCTGCACACCCAACTTTATGGCTGGATGGGTCAGAAAGCATCCAGTTCATAATAGGCAGCTCAAGTCACATGGCAACTTGGTGACCCATAGTCAAATGTTCAGTTTCTACCAAGGTCAGTGAGAGGCCAAGAGCTGTCTCTCAAAAGGAGAGTAGTTATCTGCAGGAGATGGTATGGCCTTGCTCTAAGATCCTAGAGGCCTCTGCCATGATTCACCTATGGAGGGCTGCAAAAGGCTCCAAACAGCATCCGTATCTGCCACTGACACCTCAAGCACCATTGGATCTGCTAGATCATATGGTCCAAGTGGCAGAGCAGCTTGCACAGCAGCCTGGATCTGTGGCAGAGCCTTCTCCTATTCTGAACTCCACTCAAAACTGGCAGTCTTTTGGATCACTTGATAAATAAGCTGGAGTAACACACCCAAATTAAGAATGTGTTGCCTCCAAAATCCAAATAGGCTCAGTATGTGTTGTGCCTCTTTCTTGGTTGTAGAAGGAGACAAATGCAACAACTTATCCTTAACCTTAGAATAAATATTTTGACAGACTCCACACCATTAGACTCCTAGAAATTTCACTGAGTTAGGTGGTTTCTGAATTTTAGTCAGATTTATTTCCCAACCACTGGCATGCAAATGTCTCAGCATCTCTGCAAACAAGATTACGATACAAAGCTGGAGAGTTGATATATCCCTACGTAGGACAGTGAAGGTAAATTGCTGGCCTTGCCAGCTGAAGGCAAATTGCTTTTGGTGGGCCATATGGACAGGAATGGAGAAAAAGTCGTTTGCCAAATCAATGGCAGCATACCAGGTACCAGGAAATGTGTCAATGTGCTCAAGCAATGCAACCACATCTGGTACAGCAGCTGCAATTGGAGTAACCACTTGATTAAGCTTATGATTGTCCACTGTCATTTTCTAAGATCCATCAGTCTTCTGCACAGGCCAAATAGGACAGTTGAACTGGGATGTGGTGGGAATCATTACCCCTTCATCTTTCAAGTGCTTGATTGTGGCACTAATCTCTGCAATCCCTCCAAGGATGCAATATTGTTTTTGATTTACTATTTTTCTAGGTAGAGGCAGCTCTAATGGCTTCCATTTGGCCTTTCCTGCCATAGTAGCCCTCACTCTACCAGTCCGGGAGTCAATATGGGTATTCTGCCAGCTGCTAAGTATATGTCAATTATGCATTCTGGCACTGGGAAAATAACCACAGGATGAGTCCAGGGACCCACTGGACCCACTGTAAGTCAGATCTGAGCTAAAATTCTATTAATTACGTTACTTCCATAAGCCCCTACTCTAACTGGAGGACCACAATGATGTTTTGGGTCCCCTGGAATCAATGTTAGCTCAGAGTCAGTGTCCAGTAATCTCCTGTTTGTGATCATTCCCCTTTCCCCAATGCACAGTTACCCTGGTAAAAGGCTGGAGGTCTCTTTGGGAAAATATGAGAGAACGATTAACAGCATAAATTGTTGGTAGTATAGTGGGGTTCTTCCTAAAGGAGACCCAGCCTCCCCTTCATTCAAGGGGTTCTGGGTCTATAAAGTGGTTCAGTATGGAAATTGATTGAGGGGCCATGATTCTCTATTTTTATAATTCAAATTAGTCTTTTGTCAACTTGACCTGGAATTTTTTGTCTTATACAAGTTAAATAAGAATGTAATAGGCTTCCTATCAATTGCACTTCTAGGAACACCGTGATTAATCAGACAATGCCAGAGTTCTACACAAGTAAGAGTAGTCTGATTGCTGCTTTACCTCTGCTGTCCATTATGGTAACTATACCCACCTTGCCGTTGACAACTGAGTGTCGCCACTTGGCCCCTGCCACCTCAGGATCTAAGTTTTCCCATTGCATTTAAATTCTGTAATTGAGTGACTGTGGTTTTCATTGTAAGATCTGACATACAGAAAAGAACCATCACAGAGCTCTTTAAGGATGCAGGTACTCCCCCTCACAAATCAGTTTCTCAAGGTATTGGTGAAGGGTATGTCTTCTGGACCCTCTCAACTGAGATAAGTAGGTCTAAAGTGACTCTACATTTGAATTTCCCTAAGCTTTTGGGTCCCTTCCTCTACTGTAAACCAAGGGAGATTAGGCATTTCCAGCTCACTCACAGGGGGCCATCTTTTAAACCACGTTTCAGCTAACGAAGCAAATCAACTATTAGAACCATTTTGAACTCTCCAAGCTGCAACATTAAATGCAGAATCCCTGCTTAGTGGGGCAATATCAATAAATTCAGTCTGATCCAACTTTATGTTCCCTCCACCATTATCCCACATACTTCATACCCATTCCCATACCTGTTCTCCAGATTTCTGCTTATATAAATTAGAAAACTCAAGGAATTATTTGGGAGTGTAGTGCACCTCCTCGTGGATCACACTCTGAACCTCTCTATAGGAGCCTACCAAGACTTGAGTCTAGTTACAGGTCTAGATGCATTGTTGGGAGTGGGTCCCGAGGAAAATCAGCATTGACTTGCTTGGCAACTGCCTCATAGGAGGGCATTACTGTTGCCTCAGGCAGTGTAGGGCTGATCTCCTCAGGTGGAAAGGCTGATGGCAGCATGGGTCAGGGAGGGGATGTTGAGACCTCTGAGGGTGTGAAGGCTGTTTCCTCTGGCAAAAATGGCTCATCAGAATTTACAAGCTCAATGTCCCCAGGTTCATCAGCATTCTCCACACATCCCCGTTCTGAGTTGCAGGATCCCATACTTTCCCAATCAATTTCTCCCTTTAACAGTAGACACCTGGCAAGATTAAGCATGCACCTTTCCTGTTGCAGGTCACCCCCTTGCATGATAAGAGCATGGGTCTAATTATCTGCAATTTCAGCCCTTTGTCTATGGGAGAGCAGACTCTCACAGCAATCTCAGAAGATTTGAGGTTCAGTATGTGCTTCTGGAGCTGGGTGTTAGAATCCCTGAGCTCATCCTTTTCTTTCATCACTTCTTTCAGTGAACTTAAGAGCAACCAGGCAACTTCATTATATTCCTTGGTTCTCCACATATGGACAAAGGTATTATGTATAGATTCGCTAAACTCCTTACCTCTCAAGAGTGGTGAATCAGGAGTATCAAATGCATATATTAGGCATAACTCTCTAAACAGTTAATGACAAGGACTATCAGTGTTCTCTATACTATTAGAAGTAGAATCCTTAACATTTTTGGATCTAATAAGATTAAGCAGCCAACTCCAGAAACCCCCAAATCAACTTTAGAAATCCAGCCTTAAAATTCTTTTCCACTAAAACCACTCTGGTACCCAAATCTGTATTAATCAGGGTTTTCTAGAGGGACAGAACTATTACAAGAAAATATGTGTATATACAAAAGGGAGTTTATTAAGAAGAACTGACTCACACAATCACAAGGCAAAGTCCTATGGTAGGCCATCTCAAGCTGAGGAGCAAGGATGCCAGTAGGGGTTCAGTACAAGTCCCAAAACCTCAAAGTAGGGAAGCTGGCAGTGCAGCCTTTATTCTGTGGCCAAAGCCCCAAGAGCCCCTGACAAACTACTGGTGTAAGTCTAAGAGTTCCAAAGGACAAAGAACCTGGAGTCTGATGCTAATGGGCAGGAAGCATCCAGCATGGGAGAAAGATAAAGCCTGGAAGACTCAGAAAGTCAGTTCTTTCCAACTTCTTCCAACTGCTTTTTCTATCAGGCTAGCAGCTGATTGAATGGTGCCCACCCAGATTGAGGGTGGGTCTGCCTCTCCCAGTCCACTGACTCAAATGTTAATCTCCCCTGGCAACTCCCTCATAGACACAACCAGAAACAATGCTTTGCATCCTTCAATCCAATCAAGTTGCCACATAATATTAACCATCATAAGTGATAAGTTAGATGTGTCTTCTATCTGCTCTTGAGAGCCAATTGTTAAAATTTTAGAAGTCCTATAAGCTTGTTGTTATATGTAGATATTAAAAATGAAGGTAAATTTATTAATTTATTAAGTAAAAATTAAAAGATTTTTACTTCCCAAGTTATTTTGCCATTACTTGTCACTGATGAAAAAAAAGTTTTGACATAGGTCTCTGTTGTTTCACTTTGCCTTACTCATTAACATAAATGAAAATATCAACCTGCCTTTGAGTCAGAACTACACCCCTTCATCAACTACAACTCTAGTTTGCAGAAATTTGGCAAAATCAACAAAAATGTTCTGTGAGAATTAACTGGTTGCATGGAATTTAAAATGAAAAGAAAATTAGATATTTTATTCTTTATAAATTATCTGTTACATGTTGATATGAGTAAATGTATAATTACACACACACACACACACACACACACACACACACACAGGACCAGTTGTTGAACATATATCAGCATGAGTATGAGTAATTCCCCCACAAAAAATTAGGATGCTGAGCAGACAAAAACAAAAAATTATGTCTTCTAAGACAGGTATATAAACAGACAATTGCAAGCTAACACATGTAGTATGTATGGGGCAATAGAGTTCAACAAACAAAAAAGAAAATGCAAAATAGAGAAAATAATGAAAGGAGAGAAGGGGCTAAATTTAGAGTAAGTCAAGTCAGAGGGAAGTACATCATTGATCCTTATTTCAACTATGAAATGGAAGGCTACATTACATCCTTTGAAAATTTGGGATTGAGTCAAGGAAGGGGGGATTGTGGAGAGTGGCCAATTTTGGAAGAGATATTAAGGGATATTTTAGGAGGTGCTATGTCTTATTCCCTATAGTGTTCAGATAATATTTTTTATAGAGTGACTTCAGTAAATGTTTAGCCATTGAATGTGGAAATCCACCATTACATTATATAGTAATTCTGGCTCTGCTATTTACCAGCAGAACAACATCAGGGAATTTAATCTCTGTCTCTGTTTTCTATGTATAAAATGAAGATAATATTAACTTAATGTATATCTTAGAGATTTAAAAATGTTTGATATATGTATGACCCTTAGAACAGTCCTTAGAATTGGCAGCAGTTAACATATTATTATTATAATTATTTTGGGACCATGTTTTTAAATTTTTTTGTTTCCTTTCTTAATAGCAGGTTTTTGGTGATTACTTCCTGTGTTTACATTGTATCTGCATCTTACAGTACTCTTCATCTTTGTCTTTTTTTCTGGTGACAAATTGAAACATGGTGCTGATGACAATGCTAAGAACAAGGCATATACAAGCCTGCTACATGACCAGAGAAATGACTAAATATGCCCTGCTTTTGACTAACATGAACGGTTGCTGCTTCTTTACCAGTGGCAACTCTAGATTTGCTTTATTCTTCCTACCTGTTAGACAAAAAGTGTTTAAGATTCCCAATCACAGAGTTTTTCCTGCTTCTTGAAAGCTCCCAATTCAGAGCTAGTTCTTGTTTCCTTACTTAATTCTTCCTTAGAATCATCCAACATAAGCTCAAATCCCATAAGAAGCCTTTGTTAACCCGCTCCTCCTTACTGACAGGCTCCCATGTTCCTATGGAGCGCTGCCTTCCTTCCTACAGCAAGCTAAATAACCTTCATTTTTTAAAATTTATTTTACAAGTGTAAAAGACTAAAGTTAGTCTTTAGTCTGCTCCAACAGTGGCCATGTAACCAGCTATTGGCCAGAAAGATTGAAAACCAAGAATGATTTGTTAAGAATTGTGTGTTAAAGTAGAACAAATATGAATTTTAGTAAGTTGCTAAGGGAAGCAGTACATTGCCTCGGGTTTGAGGAATGAAGGCTCCTCCTGCATTACATTTGAGCTCAAGCTGAGTTCTGGAGAACTGAGTTGACACATTTGTGGGATTTTATTGTTAGTTTGTTTCTTTATTTAAAAGAAGAATCTCAACCTTCAGAAACTGTGGATATGTAGTACAAAGAACCTTTTTTCCAGAATCTATTTTTGAGTAAGTTGCTGATATTATGCTTCATTATCCCTGAATACTTGAATGTACATTTCCTATAAAGAAGGATATAACCTCCATACAACACTCAAAATCAGGAAATTAACACTGATACCTTACTAACATCACATCTTCAGCCTGCATGTAAATAACATCCTTTGTGTCTAAAGAATGCGGTTCAAGATCACAGGTTGCATTTAGGTTGCATTAAAGAATGCAGTTAAGATCACAGGTTGTCATGTGTAGTGTCCTTCAATAAGAAACAGTTACTTCTTGAGTCTTTTCTTAATACGCTGACACTTTTGAAGATTACAGGTCAATTATTTTAGAGACTATCTCGCTGTTTGGATTTATCTAACATTTCCTTATCTTTAGTTTCAGGTTATGCATCTTTGGCATAAATATTTTAAAAATGATACTGTGTTCTGTTCTTTGTGTTTTATTAGGCGGACCACAATTTCATGTTGTCTTATCACTGGTGTTTAATCACTTGAATGAGGTGGAATCAGCTAGGTTGTTCACTGTGAGGTGATTCTTTTTCCCTTTGCAGTTAATGTTTTTTTTGCAGGGGGAAAGAATTTTGAGATGATGTAAAATCCTCTCTCTCAGCATAGTTTCAATCTGTTTGTTTTTTTGCTTATCTTAATATCAACTCATAATTTCCTATTTTATTTAATGCATTATTGTCTGCCACTTTGTATTCATTTTGACCTCCAAATTATCTCTGATTTGTCCAGTAGAAGCTCCTTCAACCTGACTCTTAAGTTTTGTTTTTTTTTTACTAGTTTCTATGATTCTTTGAGCACTTCCTCACTTTTAGACACCATAAGTTGTTCCAGGCTCATACTGTAGTTTTTCAACCCCAGCCCTGGAATCAGCTATTTCTTCACAAAATCCCTAGCTCTCAATGGATAAAAGTCTTCAGAAACCAAGATCTAGGTGCTAGTTGTACTTCCTGTCTTTGCTTTTATCTCATGTCTTTTCACTGGACAGAGGTAGGGAATGCACACACCTCTATTTATTTCTATATCTAACATATTTTGAGACTTAAATTTACACTAATGCCTCCAATGCCAAATGAAACCATGAAGTTCCATATTTGCAGCTCATTCATGAGAAATTGACACATTACCCTTAATGTAGTTATTTATTGATCAATTTCCATGTATGGAACTCATTCCCATTACTGGTCCTACCTCTTCCCTCACAGGAACATCCTCCTCACTCCCTTCAGGTTTTACATCCTCATTCCAGGCTACTGCTACATCATCCTTCACCCATGCAGGCACTCCCTTTACTCTCATTGGGCTCTTACATCCCATATCTGTCCACTATCCCAGAAAGAAACCTTCCTCACCACAACTGGGCTTGACACTCTACACTGGATCACTCCCCATACCCAGACATCCTCCTCACCTGACCTGGACACCCACTTCATTTTATCATGCCATCCTTCCTACACAGACACCCTCCTCATGCTGAGTGGCTTTGACACCCTGTGTTGGGCTTTCTCCTTCAGGATCGTCTTCCTTACCCTCCTTGGCTTTGAGATCCTGCACTGGGCTATACCTCTGTAGATGTGCTCAGGCTCTAACACCTGCTGCCAGGCTGTCTGCTCACACAGATGCTCTCCTCATCCTACTTAAGCACTGGTAGGCCACTCTGGGCTGGCTCCCTCGGTGGAGTTACATTACCCTGAACTTCCTCTCAATTATCACTCTTGACCACTGTGACTCTCCCATGTTGAGGTGGACACATGCTCAGCTACACCTGATTGGCTAGGACTGAAGTGTCCAGGAAAGGAAGTGAAGAAGAGAAGAGAACTGTTGGTTTATTTTAAATTAGGAACCCCTAACTTTTATCTTTTATCATCCATGTGTTTCAATAACTCTGGTACTTTTTTTATCTCTTTGGCAGAATTGTATGGGCCTAGCATTTTAAGTCACAGAAAGTTATCTGGATTTTTTTTTTTTAGACCAAATCTATCTTGGTTTTCTGTTGTCCAGATTAGATTTAAGGCAAGCCTTTCTCAATTTGATCTAAACCTAATTTTGTTGCCTTTTTTCTGTGTACTTTCTGCCATGTAACTTAGCAATTCAGCTCCTGTGAACTCTTTGCCCTAAAACAAATATGTCATGCCCTTTCCCACATTTATGCATACGTTTTTCTTTCTCCTGGAATGCCCTCACACCATTTTCTATTAGGAAACCTTTGACTCATTCTTTAAAATTCAGATCAAATGTCACTTCTCAGTGAAACCTTTTTCAACTCCCTCAGGGTGAGTAGGTTCTTCCTGCCTCTCAAGAGAGTATTTGGAGAACATGCTATTTAATTTCTATCCCTGACTGTGTAAAATTGGGCAAATTGCTTACCTTTTCTGAGTTTCAGTTTCCTCATCTGTTAAGTGGAGATAATAGATAATAATAATAATAATAATCAATAAAGTTGTCCTTAAGGTGAATTGCAAATAATCAACATGTTAATTATTGCTATTTTTATGATTATCTGATGTTAAAACTGTGCATTCTAGGCTTATGTGGTGGCTTATGCATGTAATCCTAGCACTTGGGAGGGTGAAGCTGGCAGATCACTTGAGACCAGGTGTTAGAGACCAGCTTGGGCAACACAATAAGACCACATCTCTTAAAAAAAAAAAGTAAAATGCTGGGCACGGTGGCTCATGCCTGTAATGACAGCACTTTGGGAGGTCAAGGCAGGTGGATCACCTGAGGTCAGGAGTTCAAGACGAGGCTGGTCAACATGTATGCCTGAAAATTGTCAAGAAATATATAAATACTATAGGAAATATGGTACTTTATCTTGAAAAGGACATAAAGTTTGCTTGTGGAAGTGAGCATTGAAGGGTTGTGACTTGTGAGTTACTGTCAAATGGCAGAAGAACCATTTTTTTGAAGAATGGAAAGTTGTAATACCAGATATAGATAACTGTAGATACTTGTTTTTGAGCTAGCCAGAATCAGGTTTATATAGTTTACAGGCTTGAATCCTGGGGTATGTTTTCCTGCCTTTGAGATGTAGGGTTTTCAGGTGTACAATGATAACAGATACATGTTTCTTCAAAATAGAGAACTGAATCTAAAGTATAGTGTTTTTCTTCAACTGATTTCTGTATCACTGCTGGGAATTTTTTTTTTGTGGCTAATTTGTTCTTACAGCTCCATCCAACAGCTGAAGCCTTTGGAAGTTTTGCCATGTTTGAAGACACTGTTATCACTGAAACAAAACAAAACAAAACAAAACAAAGCAAAACAATAAAAACCACTTCTGCAAGATTTGGTAATTTCTATCTAGGGTCTTTGAATATAGATAGTGCTGTCCCTTCAATTAGGGAAAAGATTGTTTCCAATTTTCTTACCATTTTGTGTTTAGTCCATATACTTTAAAATCTATTTTTTTCTTTTTCTTTAGGCCTTGCTCTTATTGACTTTCAGCAGCTAAATTGTCCTGACCATAGGATTTTCTTTTATTTCCCAGTGTTGTCTCTGATGGTTGGCAATATGGATCCCTTTGCATCTGTTGCTCAGAATGTGTCACATGTTCTCTCATTTTATTCAGAAGGTTTTACTATTTCAAGCTTCATCTCAATTCTTAAAGCTATCCTTCTGCATGCATAGTTTGGCATTTCTGAGCCAGGACATTTAGACATATATAAGATGATGAATGAGTTTTTTTATTTTTAAATAAACAAGTTTACAAACACAAAAAAGAAAGAGAAAACAAAACAAAAACCAATCTTTCAGTTTAACACTTGCATTAAGTGAGGTAGATATTTAAGGAGTGTGTGTATATGCATTCTGTGCATTCCTACTTGGCTCAGTCCAGCTGGATAAAGGTTTTTACCTTCATGTAGTGTTTTCTGCAGATAAAATTATGCATGTGAAATACAAAACTCACATTATACTAAAAATTGTTCCTAATATACCAATTGCTTTGAAACAAATTTGCATTTTCAAAACAAACATTATTGAAAAACTGACTATATTTACTTTACTCTTACTCTCAATTTTTAATCAGTAGAACACCCAAGTTTTGGAAAATAGAAATACCTATAATTGGCTAAGAAACAAATTTTACCCCTAAAATTTGTGGTAAACCAATTCTTGTTGACACAGAAAATGTTGGCTAAAAGAGCATTAAAGAGATATCCAATTTATACTCTAGATCTTGAGTAACGTTTTAAAATTCAACTTTGTAATAATTTAATTGGATTCCAAGAAATGACTATTATTATCAATGACAAAAATTCTTTGTTCTCTTCTTTTCCACCTTTGTTGTCTACCTCTATCTATCTATCTATCTATCTATCTATCATCTTCTATCTCTCTATCCATCCATCCATTTGCCTTGTACCAATTCAGTGTGAGAGGTGCATACATGGCAAATATAAGACATCCAGAAAATATAGATTAGGTTGAAATTTAAAAACTCTAATTTTAAGTATAATGAAAATAACCTGTAGATAAAATTTTTAGGAAATCTATTTTACACCAAATATATGTTTATATTATACGTATTTCTATAAAGGGTTCGGTGTTTTAAATTCGAATCCTGTCACAAATAAGAATTGGTTGCAGTTGACAAGGTTTATTCTGTTTGATAACTACCAAAATTAGAATTCTTAACAGCTGATGGTGAAAAATTTACAGCTAATTTTTAGAAAAATTATTTATTTCTACCATAAAACAAGTATAAACTTAGTAAAACTAAAAGTTTAATTAAAATGCCTGCCCCACATTACACACATACACACACAACACGCACACACACACACTCCATAGCAATGGGAATTATGTATTATGCATTTTTCTTGGGCCAGAAATTCTGTGCGGTGCTTTTAGATATGTCCTTTTAATCTTCACTTCAAATCCTCATGTGATAGGAACAAGCTCAAAAACAGAAAGAAGTTCAATTTGACCAATAATTACTTTTAAGAAACTAAATTTCAACTTTTCCCAGAATTTCAGAAATGTTGAATTATGG
The DNA here is from genome assembly GCA_036589455.1 of Ateles fusciceps. Lineage (NCBI taxonomy): Eukaryota > Metazoa > Chordata > Mammalia > Primates > Atelidae > Ateles > Ateles fusciceps. The sequence continues at coordinate 834,478 of JAZHEH010001615.1, forward strand.
TATGATACTTGTGTACAGAGAAACTCCTTTCCCATAGCTGAATTTTGTTTCACTCTTCACTTTACTGTATGTATTTTTACCTGAGTTAAAAACAAGCGTTTTAAAAAATTTAAAAGTTGGGAGACAGATTAAAATGATGGATAGGAGGCAGGACTAGCTTGCAGCTCCTGCTCTGATGATCATAGCAGTGTGTAGAAACTCATATCATTAACTTTTGCTCCAGGAACTACTGCAGGAACATACCAGGAAAGCTGAGAGAATCCACAAACCCTTTGAAGGAACTGGATCACTGCTGCAGGCTCCCTGAGACACGAAACAATGGTGATTCTGCTTGCTTTCTCAATAGGGGAGGCTTGTGGTCTGGGGCAAGTTCTCAGCCCTGGTCACTGGCTGTGTGGAAATAGACTTGGTGCTGTTGTAGGGTGTAATGGAAGTGAGACTGGACTTTAGGACCGCAGGCTGTGTGGGAGCAGGGTGAGGCCTGTGACTCCTGGCTTTCCCCCACTTTCCTGGTGACTTTTGCGACTCCGCAGAGGCAGCCATAATCCCCCTAGGAATATAACTCCGTTGGAACCACACCCCATACCCCACAGCAGCTGCAGCAAGCCCCACCCAAGGAAAGGCTGAGCTGAGACACACCTATCCCTGCCCTCACCTGTGGTCTTTCTCTATCTGCTCTGGTAGCCAAAGACAAAGGTCATAATCTCATGGGAGCTCTATGGCCCACCAACTGAGAATCCCGAGTACTTAGCTAGGTGTCCCTAGGGAAAGTTTGCATCCTCCCTAAAAGACTGCAGCTGATGCAGTCTTGAGAGTACCAATTTCTGGCTGGAGGCCAACAAACCAAATCCAGTACACTAAGAAACAACATAATCAAGGATCTTCACTAAGTCCACTTCACCTCCCTGCTAACTCCACTGGAGCAGGTGATAGTGTCCACAGCTGCAAGACATGCAGATGGATCACATCACAGGACTCTTTGGAGACACTTCCCAGTACTGGCCCAGAGCCCAGTAGCTCTGCTGGGTGGCTAGATCCAGAAGAGCAAAAACAATAATTACAGTTCATCTCTCAGGAAGTCCCATTCCTAGGGGAAGGAGAACACCACATCAAAGGAGCACTCCATGGGAAAGAGACTCTGAACAGCATCCCTTGAAACTCAGATTTTCCCTCTGACATAGTCTACCCAAATGAGAAGGAACCAGAAAGGAATTCTGGTAATATGATAAAACAACATTCTTTAACACCCTCAAAAGATCATACCAGCTCACCAGCAATGGATCAAAACCAAGACAAAATCTCAGAATTGCCAGAAAAAGAATTCAGAAGGTCAATTACTAAGCAAATCAAGTAGGTGCCAGAGAAAGATGAAGTTCAACTTAAAGAAATAAAAAATATGATACGGGATATGAAAAAAAGTTATTCCATGAAATAGCATAAATAAGAAACAATAATGACTTCTGGAAATCAAAGACGCACTTAGAGAAATGCAAAATGCACTGGAAAGTCTCAGCAATAGAATCAAACAAGCAGAATAAAGAACCGTAGAGCTTGATAATAAAGATTTTGAATTCACCCAGTTTGTCAATACTGTAATGGTCCATTTTCATGCTGGTGATAAAGACGTACCCAAGATTGGGTAATTTATAAATGAAAAGAGGTTGAATGTACTCACAGTTCTACATGACTGGGGAGGCCTCACAATCATGGCAGAGGGTAAAAGTCACATCTTACATGGTGGCAGACAAGAGAGAATGAGAGCCAAGTGAAAGGGGAAACCCCTTATAAAGTCATAAGATCTCTTGAGACGTATTCCTCACCAGGAGAACTGTATGAGGGAAACTTCCCCCATACTTCAGTTACCTCCACTGGGTCCCTCCTATAACAAGTGGGGATTAAGGGAACTACAATTCAAGATGAGATTTGGGTGGGGACAGAGCCTAACTATAACATTCCACCCCTGGCCCTCACGAATCTCATGTCCTCACATTTCAAAACCAATCATGCCTTCCCAACAGTCCCCCCAAAGTCTTAAATCATTTCAACATTAACTCAAAAGTCCACAGTCCAAAGTTTCATCTGAGCAAGGCGAGTCCCTTCTGTCTATGAGCCTGTAAAATCAAAAGCAAATTAGTTAATTCCTGTATACAATAAGTGTACAGGCATTGGGTAAATACACTCTTTCCAAATAAGAGAAGTTGACCAAAACAAAGGGGCTACAGACCCCATGCAAGTTCAAAATCCAGCAGGGCAGTCACATTTGAAAGCTCCAAAATGATCTTCTTTGACTCTGTGTCTCACATCTGGGTCATGCTGATGTAAGAGGTGGGTTCTTTTGGTCTTGGGCAACTCTGCCCTTGTGGCTTTGCAGGGTATAGCCTTCCTCCAGGCTGCTTTCACAGGTTGGCATTGAGTGTCTATGGGTTTTCCAGGCACATAATGCAAGCTGTAAGTGGATGTACTATTCTGGGGTCTGGAGGACAGTGGCACTCTTCTCACAGCTCCACTAGGCAGTGTCTCAGTGGGTCCTCTGTGTGGAGGCTTCAACCCCACATTTATCTTCCACACTGCCCTAGCAGAGTCTCTCCAAGAGACACTCTCCTTCAGCAAACTTCTGCCTGGACATACAGGCATTTCCATCCTCTAAATTTTAGGCAGAGTTTCCCAAACCTCAATTATTGACTTCTGTGTACCTTCAGGCTCAACACCACATGGAAGCTGCCAAGGCTAGGGGCTTCCACCCTCCAAAGCCATGGCCTGAGCTGTACCTTGCCTCTTTTAGCCACAGCTGGAGTTACTGAGACAAAGGGCACTAAGACCCTAGGCTGCGCAAAGTAGGGAGGCCTGGGCCTGGCCCATGAAACCATTTTTCCCACCTAGGCCTCTAGGCCTGTGATGGGAGGGGCTACCACAAAGGTCTTTGACATGCCCTGGAAACATTTTCTCCAATGTCTTGGTGATTAACATTTGACTCCTTGTCACTTATACCAATATCTGCAGCAGGCTTGAATTTCTCCCCAGAAAATGGGGTTTTCTTTTCTACTGCATCATTAAGCTGCAAATTTTACATTTATGCTCTGCTTCCTTTTGAACACTTTGCCACTTAGAAATTTCTTCCGCCAGATACCCTAAATCATCTCATTACTAACATTAAATGTAAATGGCTTAAATCCTCCACTTAAAAGATAAAGAATGGAAGAATGAATAAAAGTTTACCTACCAAGTTTCTGCTATCTTTAGGAGGCTCACCTAACACATAAGGACTCACATAAACTTAAGGTAAAGAGATAGAAAAGATATTCCATGCAGTTGGATGCCAAAAACAAGCAGGAGTAGTTATTTCTATATCAGATAAAACAATAAAGTAATAGCAGTTAAAAAAGACAAAGAGGGATATTATATAATGATAAAAGCACTAGTTCAACAGGAAAATACCACAGTTCGAAATGTATATGCAGCTAGCACTGAAGCTCCCAAATTTATAAAACAATTACTACTAGATGTAAGAAATGAAATAGATGGCAACACAATAATAGGAGGGTACTTTAACACACCAGTGACATCATTAGACAGGTCATCAAGACAGAAAATCAACAAAGAAACAATAGACTTAAATTATATGCTACCACAAATGGACTTAACAATATGTACTAAACATTCCACCCAACAACTGAAGAATATACATTCATTAGCACATAGAACATTCTCCAAGCTAGATCATATGATAGGTCACAAGACAAATCTCAGTAAATTTAAGAAAATGGAAATTATATCAAGTACTCTCTCAGACCACAGAAGAATAAGATTGGAAATCAACTCCAAAAGGAATCCTCAAAACCATGTAAGTTTATAAAAATTAAATAATCTTCTCCTGAATTATTATTGGGTCAACAATAAAATCAAGATGGAAATTAAAAAATTCTTTGAACTGAACAATAATAGTGACACAACTTATCAAAACCTCTGGGATATAGCTAATGTGGTGCTAAAAGGCAAGTTTGCAGCATTAAATGTCTACATCAAAATGTCTGAAAGGGCACAAATAGGCAATGTAAAGTCACACCTCATGGCACTGGAGAAACAAGAGTAATAGAACAATCCAAACCCAAACCCAGCAGAAGAAAATAAATAAGATCAAGGCAGAACTAAATGAAATTGAAACAAACAAACAAAAACAATACCAAAGATAAATGAAACAAAAAGCTGGATCTTTGAAAAATATATATAAAATTAATAGACCATTAGCGAGATTAACAAAAAAAAAAAAAAAAAAAAAAGAGGAGATCCACAGAAATACAAAAGATTATTCAAGGCTACTATGAACACCTTTCCATGCAAAAACTAGAAAATCTAGAGGAAATGCATAAATTCCTGGAACTATACAACCCTCCTATATTAAACCAGGAAGATACAGAATCTCTGAACAGACCAATAACAAGTCACAAGATTGAAATAGTGATAAAAATATGGCCAATAGGTTGGGCATGGTGGTTCACACCTGTAATCCCAGCACTTGGGGAATCTGAGGTGGGCAGATCACCTAAGGTCAGGAGTTAGAGACCAGCCTGGCCAACCTGGCAAAATGTGATCTCTACTAAAAACACAAAAATTAGCAGGTGTGGTGGCATGCGCTTGTAGTCCCATCTACTTGGGAGTCTGAAGCAGGAGAATTGCTTGAACCCAAGAGGCAGAGGTTGCAATGAGCTGAGATCATGCCACTGCACTCCAGCCTGGGTGACAGAGCAAGACTCTGCCTCAAAACAAAAACAAAACAAACCCAATAAGAAACAAAGTCTAGAACGAGATGGATTCACAGCTGAATTATATCAGACATTCAAATAAGAATTGGTACCAATGCTATTGACACTATTCCAAAAGATACTGAGAGAGAGGGCATCCTCCCTAAATCATTCCATGAGGCCAGTGTCACCCTAATACCAAAAGCAGGGAAGGACGTAACCAAAAAAAGAAAACTACAGTGTAGGGGGCTCATGGCAACATATTAAAGCTTATGTACATGGCATTTGAGGTCGGAGCATGGAAAAATACTGAGGCACTGTGTGTATGTTATTTGTGCATGGAAATGAAATTCCTTGACTCTGAAAATAGGACAGGGAGTGGAGTGTGTGGTGTGATAAGGAACGCTGAAAACAGCCTCCTGAGAATGCAGTTTGAGTGTTGTGCAAGGTCACAGGTGCCTCAGCAACCCACCTCAAATGACCACCTAGTGGATGTTTGTAGTTAATACAAGCCCTTTTTTTTTTTTTGTTAAATTTATTTTAATTATAGAGTAATACATAGATGAATTATTTTTTAAAAGTTAGAATACAAGCCCTTTCAATAAATACTTAGTGGATGGATGCTGGGGTTGACTCTTTTGGAAGAGCTACCCCCAGCCCTGCTCAGCTGGAAGTGTCTGAGTGCTTTGCTCTTGGCTTTCACTGCAAGCTATAAGCTCTGCAACTGGTGATCTCGATGTGATCACCTTGAATTTATCGTGAAGAAGAGCTCATCAATATTCAGGGAATCCAGGTAAAGGACAGTCTTGACTCCTATCAGGAGCATGGGATGTCAAGGCATAATTAAGTTTAATCCATCCTCTCAGGGCAAGAGTAGCAACAGGTGTGTAAAATATCAGGGGTTAGGTTATCGTGGGTCAAGAAATAACCAAAGAGCAGAAAATATTTTTTAAAACAGTGCAACAGCTACCTAAGGCTATCAGTGCACTGTAGAGCCTGGAGCTCTACACAAGCTTATGCTCTTAATTTGGCAGGAATCTTCTTCGTTTCCTGGTCAAAGAACCTTAGATTTAGAGTTATGGGAGCAGGTAGGTCGCTACCTGCAAAGAGGATATGAGCAAGGTCATTTTACTAATGTTACTATTTTGACCACCTGGGTGCTGATACACTCTGTGTTGTATCCTCTTTCTCTGCTAGATTGTGATGAGTCAGACCACCCATCTTCTCCACCTGAAGGGAATTCAAGAGATTTAAAGGAGAAGGAAAAGCAGAAACAAGAACAACAGGGAGAGACTCCTCTCTCTCTTTCATTCCCTTCTATGGGGAATAAGGAAGAGATTTTTTGCAGTGAGGATAAGGACAGACCGGAACCTTTTCCTCCCCCCAATAGAAAAGCTACTGCCTTCTTTTCCTCCACCCTTAAAGGAACCTGCATCTGTTGGCTCCATTCAGGAAACAGTACCTCCCATCCCCCTTGAGGATATTGGAGGTCACCTAAGGGACAGTTCTTAGATAAGACCTCTGGTCAGAGAACATCTATATGATCGGGTGTCTGCAACTCCTTGACAAACTTCCCTACTGGAGGGGGTGCCCCAGGAGGGAAGAAGAGTGGCTGACTATAATTGTCTTCCTAATATGCAAGTTCTCACTTCCTACTTCCAGCATTGGCCTTTCTGGCCTTGTCTGTTTTCTGTTTCCCTGGAGTATAAGGGAAAGTTGCAGCCTACCTCCTGAGTTTTATCCCAGATAGCAGTGGCTTTCTTGCTGCCCATGGAGGCCTGGGGCAGGAGAGGTGCTAAGATGCCATGGAGTGCCCACTTAGTCACTAGGAGTCTAGGCAAGTTGCCTCTTTCTGGGTTTGTGGTGATGAAAGGGAGGCCAAGAGGCACAGACAGTCCCCGGGTGGCTGCAGGCAGCTCCAGGCTGGTCCTGAGAATCCTCCCCACCATGGTCACCTGCCTTGGTAACTGTGCCCAGGAAGTGGTCTGCTGCTTGCTGTGCTGCTGCTTTTCCTACTCCTGCCACCCCTCACAGGTCTCAGGTGACAAACAATTCCTCGTCTTCCCTGGCCTCCTGTGGAAAGGGCTAAGAAACAATCCATGTGCACTCAGGCCTTACTAGCCTAAGGTGGGCAGAGGAGTGTAGAGCAGCCTAGAGTACAGAGCTCTGGGGGAGAAGCCCGCTAATAAGGGGTGCTCTCCTGTAGCCATATGTTAAATACTAGGCTGAGGTGGATGAGCTCTGCCAGCTGCTGTCATTTTCAGAAGAGAGACACAGTAGTAAGAAATGTTTGTTTCACTTTTTTTATAAAATGTTTAAAAAACAATGTGCTGCGTGTCTGTTCCTCCCCTGAGCCTTTCTGCTTGGGGGTAGTAAAACTAATAAAATGCCCAGTATATTTTCAGTACCTTTCGTAACAGGGTTGGCTCCAAGCGTAGGTGGTCTAGAGGATGAGAGGAGTGGACTTCTCCCAGCCTGTTACCCTCTTGCCTCCTGCGTCCGCGCTTACACACACACAGTGTACCACCTGGTCATTCTCTAGCCCCTTACTGCTGCTTGTAGTCTTCCTTCCTTCCTCTCAGGGCAAGAGTAGCAACAGGTGGTAGGCTGTTAGAAAGAGAGGCAGCTGCCTAATGAGCCCAGTGCAGATGGAAAGAAACCAGCCCCAGCCTTGCTTTCCCAAGCTCACTTCTGAAACATTCCAGCTAAAGCCTAATACAGGAGAATGGCCAACACCCAAAGACTTTTTAAAAAGTTTAAAAAAAATTTTTTTTAATACACTTAAGCTAACTCAATGCATGTTTATTATCCTGGTAACTTGCAGTTACATTTTAATGACTTTCAAAGGCCAACATATGGTAAAAATCACTTAAAATATTTATCCCTTCCATGGCTTAGTTTAACAGGTAGGCTTTATCTTTTGCCATTTCCATATTTTATGTGCTGTGTACCTGTCTCATAACCCCTCTAAATATATGCAAAAGACCACAGATTTACTAGCTTCTCTTATCATAAAGGAACACTGGCATTGTGTCCAGTTGTCAGGATATGACCCTGCTACTCTTTTCCTACCATTAAGCAAGGAAAAATGTCATACTCTCTTAGCTTGTAATCTTAATTGGCAAGTAGCTATGGCTGACTTTATTGGTAATATCAGCTTCCATTTACCAGCCTCTAAGCTCCTAAATTTTTACAAAGTGTGCCTGTTAAATTTATATCTATTGTTGTTTCTAAGCCTTTGTTTCACACCACTACTGTCTTTACAGATGGCTCAAGAAAAACTGAAAAGACACCTATAGTGTGGCAAGATACATGCAAAATCCAGGAACATTTTAAAACTATGCCACAGGCAGAGTTAGGTGCCCTAATATTGACCTTACAAACCTTTCCTCATCAAAATATAGATATAGTGATTCAGCTTATGGTATTACTCATTTAAACCTTGCACATGTGAAGGACATTACTAATGAATCTCTACTAGGTTTGTTTCTTACAGTGCAAAGCCTCCTCTATGCCCATCATCACCATTTTCACATAACACATATTCGCTCTCATTCTAGGTTACCTGGTCCCTTATCAGAAGGGAATGCTTGAGCTAATGCTCTGGTACAACCACAAATGTGGTTTTCAAACTTTCCCGCTTTATTACAAGCTAAAGCCAATCATGCTTTTTTTTTTTCCATCAAAATGCTGGCACTCTTAAACAAGTTTCATGTAACACTTGCTCAAGCTTGCATAATTATTAAAAATTCACAACGGCATTCTCTCACCCTTTTTCCCTTGGTTTGGTGCCAACCCACAAGTTCTGGTGCCTAGTGCTATCTTGAAAACTGATATTACTCAGTATCCACCCTTTAGACATTTTAAATTTCTCCACGTTACCATGGACACGTATACAGGCTTGACACAGGCTACCCTCTGGAAGAAGAAAAAAAATTAAGATGCAATTACTCATTTTTTTAAAATCTTTTATAACTTTAGGCCTTTCACAAACTATAAAAACTAATAATGGCCTTTACTATCTTAGTGCTCAATTTACATATGTATTGCAACTTTAACACATACAACACAAAACTGGCATCCCCTATTGCTTAACCAGTTAGGTCATTATTGAATAAACTCTTATTCTTAAAGTGTATCTTAATAAACAAATAAGGGGGAATATGGGGCTCCTTCATTGAGAAAAGGACCTGTCATTGGAGAATCAACCAACAATGATGGTGATGATTCGGAAGGCATCTGACATTACATGAGGACAGCTAAAGAAATTGGATAAACTGGATCCTCACCTCTCACTTCATGCAAAAATCAACTCAAGATGGAACAAAGACTTTAAGATCTGAAACCATGAAGATTCTAGAAGATAACACTGGAAAAACCCTGCCAGATGTTGGCTTAGACAAAGAGTTCATGACCAAGAACCCAAAAACAAATGCAACTAAAACAAAGATAAATAGATGTGACTTAATTAATCTGAAAAGCTTCTGCACAGCAAAAGGAATAATCAATAGAGTTAACAAACAAGCCACACAATGGGAGATCTGCACAATCTGTCCATTGAAGGACTAGTATCCAGAATCTACAAAGAACTCAAACAAATCTGCGAGAAAAAACAATGTCATAAAAAAGTGGGCTAAGGACATGAATGGACAATTATCAAAAGAAGATATATAAATGGCCAAAGAGCATATGTAAAAATATTCAACCTCACTAATGATCAGGGAAATGCAATTCAAAACAACAGTATGATACCAACTCACTCCTTGCAAGAATAGCTGTAATAAAAAAATTTTTTAAAAAAACATATATGTTGGCCTGGATACAGTGAAAAGGGGGACACTTAAACTGTTGATGGGAATGTAAACTAGTACAACCACTACGGAAAACAGTGTGGAGTTTCCTTGAAGAACTAAAAATCAATTTACCATTTGATCCAACAATCCCACTACCAGGTATCTACCCAGAGGAAAAGAAGTCATTATATGAAAAAGATACTTGCATATGCATCTTTAGAGCAGCACAATTTGCAATTGCAAAATATGGAACCACCTCAAATGCCCATCAATCTATGAGTGGATAAGAAAATCTGTTATCATCCTTGCTTTAAATTTAAACTATAAATTAATTCCTCCCAAAGAGAGCTTGGCCTATGCGCAGGAGTGACCAAATAGAGCTTGGAGATTAGAAGCAAGGTGGAGTCAACTACAGCAGTTTTTACTTACTGTCATAATTTTCAAACTCAGATTTAGTTTTTCATGGAAAGATATAGAATGAATTTCAGAGTTTTTCTTAAAAGCCATCATTATATTATCTTACAAAACTTGGTGTTTCCAGTGCCCAAGAATGGCAAGTACTCATGATGAATATGCTGGATAGGTCAGCATGAAAATCTTTTTTTTCAGGGCTCAACAAATATGATGTACCATTAAAAGTATTTTATAAATTCTCAGCCAGGCACTGTGGATGTAATTCCAGCATTTTGAGAGGCTGAGGAAGGAGGGTCACTTGCACCCAGAAGTTCAAGACCAGCCTGGGCAACACAGCAAAACCTTTCTCTACAAAAAAACAAAAAACAAAAACAAAAACAAAAATTAGCCAGGCATGGTGGTGCATGCCTATAAGTCCCAGCTACTCTGGGAGGCTAAAGTGGGAGGATTGCTTGAGCCGGGGAGGTCCAGACTTCAGTAAGCTGTGACTGCACTCCATCCTGCATTCTACCCTGGGTGACAGAGCAAGACCTTGTTTCAAAAAAATTAAAGAGAGTTCAAAAATAAATAAATAATAACGACTGAAAGCAAGACTATTTTATAGTCATATTAATAATGTTATCACACACTGGGGTCTGTCGGGGGAAAATAGGGAGGGACAGTGGCGGCTCGGGAGTTGGGGAGAGATAGCATGGGGAGAAATGATAGATATAGGTGATGGGGAGGAAGGCAGCAAATCATACTGCCATGTGTGTACCTATGCAACAATCTTGCATGTTCTTCACATGTACCCCAAAACCTAAAAAAAAAAGAAAGTATAATGAAAAACAAGATGACATACACATCAGCAATGGAAATAAATTCTTAATAATATTATCAAATAGAAATTACATTTTATACAGAAAACTGGAAAAATGAGAAACAAAAATATTTAAATAAATGAAGAAATGTTTCTTCATGGGAAAACTGATTATTATAGATATGTGAATTATTTACCAATTTGTCGATAGGCTTAATAAAAATATCAACTTCTTTTTAGATTTTGATGAAAGGATTCTGTAAGTCACATAAAAAAGCAAATGGACAAGAATTGCTTTAAAAATTAGAAAAAATACAAGTTATAAAATTTATTAAATATCTAAAATATAAAGCTTACATAATCACTAAAGTGATAGTGACAAAGAAAATAGTCCAGAAGGAACTCCAGGAGAATAAAAATTTAATGTATGTTAAGATAGAAACTGTGATGGATCTGTTTTCCTGTTTGTGCAATTATATATTTAGATAGGTAGACAATTGAAAACTTAACAGAAACACCTGCAGACAGTCAGAGATCAGAGCTTTATTGTACTCAAAACTAAAACAGCCCTTAGAGATGATGATAAGTGTATGGATAAATCCTAAAATATGCTGTGGGATTGCACTGTAGGCTAGGGACCCAGAACTTTACATTTCTCCTTTAATCTAGAAGGAGAGAAGGATTCTGGGTTCTTAAGTTTGTAGTGCAAATGAGTATCTTCAGGGGCAAGATAAGACAGTTCTCCAAGTTTGCAACCCAGAATTGTCTCCTTAGCAATGTAAATATAAGGAAATATAACCCTCTAAATTCTTCCAGTAGTCTAAGCATTATTCAGTGACCCTTTCCTTTAACTCAGGTTCCCATTCTGAAATACAACCATTTGGATCCCAGGGGATAAGAGGTTTATTATCTTTTGAATGGGAGCAATTGGTTCCACCATTAAAAAGGCAAATGGATGAAGATGTATTACTCCGGCATATGAAAAGGAATTTTTTTTTCTGGAAAAAATAAAGCCAAATATTTTCTTTATATATATATATATATATATATATATATATATTTTTTTTTTAATTGCATTTTAGGTTTGGGGGTACATGTGAAGAACATGCAAGATTGTTGCATAGGTACACACATGGCAGTGTGATTTGCTGCCTTCCTCCCCATCACCTATGTCTGGCATTTCTCTCCACGCTATCCCTCCCCAACTCCCCACCCCCCCACTGTCCCTCCCCTTTTTCCCTCCAACAGACCCCAGTGTGTGATGCTCCCCCTCCCTGTGTCCATGTGTTCGCATTGTTCAACAACCGCCTATGAGTGAGAATATGCGGTGTTTGATTTTCTGTTCTTGTGTCAGTTTGCTGAGAATGATGGTTTCCAGGTTCATCCATGTCCCTACAAAGGACACGAACTCATCGTTTTTGATGGCTGCATAATATTCCATGGTGTACATGTGCCACATTTTCCTTGTCCAGTCTACCCATCTGACAAAGGACTGATATCCAGAATCTACAAAGAACTGAAACAGATTTACAAGAAAAAAACAAACAAGCCCATTCAAAAGTGGGCGAAGGATATGAACAGACACTTTACAAAAGAAGACATATATGAAGCCAACAAACATATGAAAAAATGCTCATCATCACTGGTCATTAGAGAAATGCAAATCAAAACTACATTGAGATACCATCTCATGCCAGTTAGAATGGCGATCATTAAAAAATCTGGAGACAACAGATGCTGGAGAGGACGTGGAGAAATAGGAACGCTTTTACACTGTTGGTGGGAGTGTAAATTAGTTCAACCATTGTGGAAGACAGTGTGGCGATTCCTAAAGGACCTAGAAATAGAAATTCCACTTGATCCAGCAATCCCATTATGGGGTATATATCCAAAGGACTATAAATCATTCTACTATAAGGACACATGCACACGAATGTTCATTGCAGCACAGTTTACAATAGCAAAGACCTGGAACCAACCCAAATGCCCAAAGCCAAATATTTTCTAATTTACAACACACCATGGCTCAGGAGTCCAACACTTTGCAGGGAAACCTAAAAATCCAGGGATGATTTATTTTTTCATAATATATATGAACCACATAATAACATATAGTAAAGGTTTTCAATAAATAGTACTAGAATAAATCAAGTTATAATTTGGGAAACTTCATCTAAAGTGCTTAAAGAGTTAAAGGTAAAAAAAAAATCAGTCTCTAAAAAGTCTAGAAGAAAATAAAAATGAATATACTATCAAATGTTTGCATGAGGAAAGATTTCCAGACTTAAAAGTAATGGATGAGAAGGGAAAAGATAGTAGATTTAATTATATAAAGACATAAAATGTCTATAAGCCAAATACATAAATTAAAAGTCACACAAAAATTATTCCAATAACTATGACAGACAAGCAGCCTGTCATAGTCTTTTAAATAATTCTAAAAGATATGACTGCTTTAGTAAATTATTTCTACAGTTTTTGTGAATATAAAAGTAGATATTACCTTTTCGGAAATTAATCAGTATAGTTATATCTTTAGCCTTAAAAATGTTTGTATTCTATGGCATAGTCAAACAAAAAATTAAAAGTCAAACAAACAAATACATAAATTAAAAGCCAAACAAAAATTATTCCAATAACTATGACAGATGAGGGGTCTTTCATATCTTTTAAATATTTCTAAAAGATATGACTGCTTTAGTAAATTATTTCTATAGTTTTTGTGAGTATAAAAGTAGATATTACCTTTTTGGAAATTAATCAGTATAGTTATGTCTTTAGCCTTAAAAATGTTTATATTCTATGGCATAGTCAATCTCATTTTAGGAATCTATCTGAAAGACATGGATGAACAGCCTTATGCACAATACAGTTTCATAACTGCATTTTTTGTTTGTTTGTTTGTTTTAGACAGAGTCTCACTCTGTCACTCAGGCTGGAGTGCAGTGTCATGATCTGGGCTTACCGCAATCACCACCTCCCGGATTCAAGTGATTCTCCTTCCGCAGCCTCCTGAGTAGCTGGGATTACAGGTGTGCACCACCGCCCAGCTAATTTTTGTATTTTTAGTAGAGATGGGGTTTCACCATGTTGGTCAAGCTGGTCTTGAACTCATGATCTCGTGACCTCCCAGCTTGGCCTCTGAAAGTACTGGGATTACAAGTTGTGAGCCACCATGCCTGGCCCATAACTTCTTATTTTTAAAGCAGAAATACAAAATAAATGGAATTTTCAACAATAAAAATCTTTTTGCAACAATGGAATATCCATTGGTGAAACGGTATATAGTCAGGAAAATATTTACTAAGAGTAATGCTAATGTTATTAAAGTCACCTGAAGAAAAGCAAATCACAAAACAATTATGACACATGATCTCAGGAAAACAGAAAATATATGGGAAAAATTAAGAATGATTATTTCTTGATTCTAAGATTATAAGTAACTTTCGTTTATTTGTTCCTTAGAAATTTTTTATAGTCTCCAAGCTTTTTGATAAGCACATAATAATTTATAATCATAAAAGTGATTATTTTTAAAGGTGATTATTAAAAGGAGCATTTGTGTAGCTTTCACATGAACAGTGGCAATCAAACAGGATTTAATTGCTAAAGAACATTCTCAAGACTCAAAGTGGAAGTATTTTCAAATCTAGTTTTACAAGAAAAGGATACAATATAGCAACAGCATTAAAGTAAGAATATGCATCATAGCCCAAAGCAATATTCTTGGTATGAAACCAGCACCAATAGCAGAGATCTTCTGGGATCTTACCACAATTGGATACGAATCATCAGTCTCACTGTTACCAGTAAACAATGCTAATAATCTGGTACAAACTTCTCTGAAACTCCTTGGACTCTTGGTTACAAAGCAATTTTATCAATTATAATAATTATTTCATGACTTGACCAGAGATCACAGATTTTTGGTAGATCTTTTATTCAGTAATATAACACAGGCCAATTCTAGGCTTGCTAAAATTAATCCTTGAGCAGCTTGAAATATTAGAAGGAGATGGCCTGACATGAGGATCAGACATTAGATTTGGGATAATTATTTTTTCAAGAGGGTGATGAGTGAGTGCATCAGCAGCCCTTCATAGTGTGACTGATCCTTAATATGCAGCTTTTAGATTGTATTGTTGCCTGTATATACATCTTGCAACTACTATTGTGTATGTAAATAGAGAATACATTCAGAGCATCCTGGGACTTGAAGGACATTGTTGTGAATTGTCCATTTAAATGCAAATTAGATTCACCCAGCTGTTGTTGCTGCTAGTCTTGGCAACCTTAAGGAGACATTTTATCCTAGCAACCAGAGAGGATACAGATAACAAATTTCACTTTTATGAGAAAAAACAAATGATCAGAAAGAACAGGAGCAATATTTCATGCAAATCCATCTGTTTCACAACAGAAATCTTTTAAAATAGAGCTTAAGAAGGCCACAACCAATTGCTTCAAAAGACTTTAGCAGAATAACTATCATCATCTAGATGCATGAGGTCAGCAGTTTGTAACAATATTTGGTAAGTTCTATTCTAGGCAGTGATTTTGTTCCATAAGTTAACAGAAATTGTATGAATGAAGTCAATAATTTAACTCTCCCACTTAAACTCATCAGTGTTGAGTAAGCCAAATTTGCATAAATTGTGTCTAATTCAACCAGAATTACTTTTAGATTATTAACTTTATCTTCTATTTTGCATGGCAAATATTTATTTCATGGTCTATGCTTCTTCGGAAAATGAACATCAGAAAATTTTCAAATACTTAAGCCTCTGACAGACTTGAACCCTTGACATGTAAGATTTTTTTTCTCACTTGGCAAGCACAAGGCCTCTTGCAGCATGTTTTTAGTAGAAACTTAATGAATTAAATTAAAATATTTAGTTTAGCATCAAGTTTTAGCATTCATGCACGTTGTCCCTGAAACCTCACTTTCTGGAATGCAAGCCTTAATAATTACAATTCTATAAATAATATTTCTGTCTATTTTATAAAAAGACCAAATACATTAAAAAACCCTTTTTTATAACATGTCTGGAAATATTCTTATGTGTATATGTAGATAAATTGTAGATATTCTGTGACATAATAACAGAAGAAAAACTTTCAGGACTCATGGAGAGCTAAAATGTTCATGAATGTCAAGCAGAACAGGAATTAACTGCATGGAATGAACTAATCTTTTTGACTTTTTGCTTAAAACGTTTGCTGATACTTTTGTTTTATTTTTGAGAGTCTTTTATTTTTTTGAGATGGAGTCTTACTCTGTCAACCCAGGGTGGAGTGCAGTGGCACAATCTTGGCTCTCTGCAACCTCCACCTCCTTGATTCAAGTGATTCTCCTGCCTCAGCCTCTGAGGTAGCTGGGATTACAGGCATATGCCATCACGCCCAGCTAATTTTTGTGTTTTTGGTAGAGATGGGGTTTTGCCATGTTGGCCAGGCTGGTCTCAAACTCTTGAACTCAGGTGATCTGCCTACCTTGGCCTCCCAAAGTGCTAGGATTACAGATATGAGCCACCACACCTAGCCATTTTCAGAGTCTTAAAACTTTTCTTTTGAGCTATTGACATCTTTTAATAGATAAATATACTATTGTTTCTCTCTGATTTCTCCACAATTTGGAAACTATTTGTGAGTATTCCTAACTTATGGCAATACAATTATTTGCATAAGTGCAATAAAAATCTGTTTTCATTTGTAACAGGATGGAATTGGAGGAAATGGTTATTTTACCAAGGCTTTGACTAGAATGTTGTGGTTTTCTTTAGGGAATCAAACTTGACTTACGGACTAATAAAGCCCCTTGGGAAAACTGGCCTTATATCTTTGTCCACACACCTCCTGTACAGGGTTCCCGACCTGTGGTAAGTAAAAAAATGTCACTTTCTGACAGGTCTAGGATCCCTGAGTTTATCTTGGAACCTCAAGAGGATCACCCAACTCAGAGACATTTGATGACCCAAATCCATGGCTTGGTTCAGCTTTAACAATGTCTTACCTGAGATTCCTTCTATGAAACAAAGATGCATCAAAGCCAATTTAAAAGCCTATGTAAAAAATAATTATTTGTGCTACACGGTATACAAATAATTAGACCTAGTGCAATAAGGCAAAACAGTTCTACCATGATTTGTCTTTAGCAAAAATGGGAAACCGGAGCAAGAAAAATTATGTTTCAAAAATTATAGTATACCTGTTTTTAGATTCTAGTCTTGCCTTATGTTTTTCAATCTTTATTATTTTCTACAGTTTGGACTGAATTCTAGTATTTTCTTGGCTACAAGTCTTCAAAATATGTTTTCAATTCTTTTCTTTTTTTCCACTTTTCCTAATTGGGAGTCACTGAAAACTAAGCTGTGCTTTCTTAAAGACTTGTGAACTGAAACTAGACAACTTAAACTTCAGAGGAAAATAACAGCAACCTATCTAATACATAAACCACTTTTATAACTGCCTACCGATGTATAGACTTCAGAGTAACGTGGCCTATATTGATTTTCTAAGATTGTTCTTCTGTGTGTTGTTTTTATCCCTTTTTCCACCATTTTCTCTTAATAAGACATGAGATTTCACAACCTGCTAAAAATGAGCTTTCAGGACCTACCCAGCTAGGAACAAGCATTCCTAGCCATGAGAGATCAGATGAATCTTGAGACCAGAGACTCATTTTCTTCTAAAATGCCTTCTCCAAAACACTTTAATAAAGAAAAGGGGGGGAAATGTGAAAGGAAAAATCTTGGACCCCTTCAAGCAGGGGAACTGTGCAGGACAAATCTGCTTCCCATTCTATTCAAAGTCATCCCTCTGCTCACTGAGATAGATGCATATCTGATTTCCTCCTTTGGAGAGGCTAATCAGAAACTTGAAAGAATGTAATTGTTTGTCTCACTTATCTGTGACCTGGAAGCCCCCTACCTGCTTCAGGTCTTCCTGCCTTAGCTTCAAGTTGTCCCACCTTTCCAGACCAAACCAATGTATTTCTTACATATAATGATTCATTCATGTCTCATGTCTTCCTAAAATGTATAAAACTAAGCTGTGCCCTGACTACCTTGTGCACTGAAAGATTCCCCCTGGGGCCTGAAAGCTTGGGCCTAAAAGTGCCCCGTCCAAAGGCACAAGACCACTTGCACCAGTGGCGTGTGTCAGCAAGATAGCAGAAGCTGGAAGAGAGCTAGCTGGAAGACATGTATCCCCTGAAGATCAAGAGAGAGGCTGTCCAGGTACCACGTAGCGGTTACATCAGACTGGGACACTTCCTCTTTACAGGAGACTATAAAACCCCTACTCCATTCTCACTTGGTGCTGAAGCCATTTTAGGCCTCAGCCTGCCTACACCCAGGTGCTCATTAAAACAGTGTGTTATGAAGATGGCTGAATAGGAACAGCTCTGGATTGCAGTTCCCAATAAAAACGCAGAGTGAGTGATCACTGCATTTCCAAATGAATTTTTACTGTCCACAGACCAGGAGATTCCCAGGCAGAAAAGCACCACAAGTATCCAGCATGGCTATTTCAGCTGGTGCAGCAGGTCTCTGCACAAAAACTCACACAAATCTGGGCGCTGTTTCAACTGGCAACTGGAATGCCTGAGAGACAGAGTCGCCTGTTCAACTGAAAAATGGGGCTGAAATAGGGAGCCAGGTGATCTGGCTTGGCTGGTCCCACCCCCCACAAAGACCAGCAATCTGAAACACTCTGGATTGAGAGTTTCACAAGCACAGCTGGACCCGGGATGGTCCAGCTCTGTGGGGGGGAAGAGGGTCTGCCATTACCAAGGCAGTCCACCACTACTGAGGCAGTCCACCATTACTGAGGGAGTCCCCCATTGCCGAGACAGTCTGCCATTATTGAGGCAGTCCACCATTACTGAGGCAATCCACCATTACTGAGGCAGTCCACCATTACAGAGACAGTCCGCCATTACTGAGGCAGATTGCCATTACCGAAGCCATTCTAACTATACCCCTATAAACAAAACTGCAAGGAAGTTCACACAGTAGCTGGGCAGAGCCCACAGCAGCTCAGCAACACCTCTGCTGGCAGATTGTGACTAGGCTACCTCCTCGCTGGGCAGGGCATCTCTCAAAAAAGGCAGCAGAATGACAGGAACTCATAAATAAAGCCCCACCTTCCAAGGACAGAGCACCTGGGAAAAAAAGGCAGTGATGAGTTCTGCTGGAGCAGACTTAAATGTACCTGCCCAGCAGCTCTGCACAGAACAACGGAGCTCACAGCTCAGCACTTGAGCTCCTATAAGGGACACACTGTCTCCTCAAGCAGCTCCCCTACCCCTGTATAACCAAAGAGACACCTCATAAAGGAGAGCTCAGGCCAACATCTGGGGGCTACCCTTCTGGGACAAAGATAACAGAAGAAGAAACTGGTAGCAACCCTTACTGTTCTGCAGCCACTGCAGGTGATCCCCAGACAAGCAGGGTCTGGAGTGGACAACCAGCAGTTCTACAGCATGGGGGCCTCACTATTAGAAGGAAAACTAAGAAACATAAAGAAATAACTTCATCAGCAACAAAAGAATGCCCACTCAGAGACCCCATCTGAAAGTCACCAACCATAAATACCACAGGTAGATAAATCCACAAAAGAAACCAGCACAAAAACGATTAAAACACCCAAAATCAGAACACCTCTCCTCCTCCAAAGGATCACAACTCCTTACAAGCAAGGGAATAAGGCTAGATGGAGAATGAGTCTGATGAACTGACAGAAATAGGCTTTAGAAGGTGGATAATAACAAACTTCTCTGAGCTAAAAGAATATGTGATAACCCAATGCAAAGAAACTAAGAACATTGAAAAAAGGTTTGACAAAATGTTAATGAGAATAAACAGCTTAGAGAAGAACATAAATGAATTGATAGAGCTGAAAAACACAACTTGAGAACTTAGCGAAGCATACACAAATGTCAATAGCTGAATCAACAAAGCAGAAGAAAGGATATCAGAGATTGAAGATCAACTCAATGAAATAAAATGAGAAGGCAAGATTAGAGAAAAAAGAGTAAAAAGAAATGAACAAAGCCTCCAAGAAATATGGGATTAAGTGAAAAGACTTAATCCACCTTTGATAGGTGTACCTGAATGTGACGGAGAGAATGATTTCAAGCTGGAAAATACTCTTCAGGACATTATCCAGGAGAACTTCCCCAACCTAGCAAGCCAGGCCAACATTCGAGTCCAGGAAGTTCA
Organism: Ateles fusciceps; assembly: GCA_036589455.1. Lineage (NCBI taxonomy): Eukaryota > Metazoa > Chordata > Mammalia > Primates > Atelidae > Ateles > Ateles fusciceps. The sequence goes on from JAZHEH010001615.1 coordinate 854,447, forward strand.
GAGAACACCACAGAGATACTCCTCAAGAAGAGCAACCCCAAGGCACATAATTGTCAGATTCACTAGGGTTGAAATGAAGGAAAAAATGCTAAGGGCAGCCAGAGAGAAAGGTCAGGTTACCCACAAAGGGAAGCCCATCAGACTCACAGAGGATCTCTCAGCAGAAGCCCTACAAGCCAGAAGAGAGTGGGGCCAATATTCAACATCCTCAAGGAGAAGAACTTTCAACCTAGAATTTCATATACAGTCAAACTAAGCTTCATAAGCGAAGGAGAAATAAAATCCTTTATGAACAAGCAATTGCTCAGAGATTTCATCACCACCAGGCCTACTTTACAAGAGCTGCTGAAAGAAGCACTAAACATAGAAAAGAACAACCAGTACCAGCCACTCCAAAAACATGCAAATGGTAAACAGCATTGACACAATGAAGAAACTGCATCAACTAATGGGCAAAGTAACCAGCTAGCATCAAAATGGCAGGATCAAATTCACACATAACAATATTAACCTTAAATGTAAATGGGCTAAATGTCCCAATCAAAAGACACAGACTGGCAAATTGGATACAAGTCAAAAATCGGTAGTCTGCTGTATCCAGGAAACCCATCTCACATGCAAGGATACACATAGGCTCAAAACAAAGGGATGGAGGAAGATCTACCAAGCAAATGGAGAGCAAAAAAAGCAGAAGTTGCAATCCTAGTCTCTGATAAAATAGAATTTAAACCAACAATGATCAAAAGAGACAAAGAAGGGCATTACATAATGGTAAAAGCATCAATGTGACAAGAAGAGCTAACCATCCTAAATATATATGCACCCAATACAGGAGCACCCAGATACATAAAGCAAGTTCTTAATGACTTACAAAGAGACTTAGACTCCCACACAATAGTGGGAGACTTTAACACTCCACTGTCAATATTAGATAGATCAACGAGACAGAAAATTAACAAGGATATCCAGGACTTGAACTCAGACCGGAACCAAGCAAACCTAATAGACATTTACAGAACTCTCCACCCCAAATCTACAGAATATACATTCTTCTCAGCAACACATCACACCTACTCTAAAACTGACCACATAATTGGAAGTAAATCACTCCTCAGCAAACGCAAAAGAACAGAAATCATAACAAACAGTCTCTCAGACCACAAGATATTTCTCAGAAAGAACAAGATATTCTCAAGAAGATGCAATCAAATTAGAACTCAGAATTCAGAAACTAACTCAGAACCATACAACTTCATGGAAGCTGAACAACTGGCTCTTGAATGTTGACTGGATAAACAATGAAATGAAGGCAGGAATAAAGATGTTCTTTGAAACCAATGAGAATGAAGACACAATGTACCAGCATCTCCGGGACACATTCAAAGCAGTCTCTAGAGGAAAATTTATAGCAATAAATGCCCACATGAGAAGCAAGGAAAGACCTAAAATCGACACCCTATCATCAAAATTGAAAAAGCTGGAGGAGCAAGATAAAAAAAACTGAAAAGCTAGCAGAAGACAAGAAATAACTAAGATCAGAGCAGAATTAAAAGAGATAGAGACACAAAAAACCCTTCAAAAAATTAATAAATCCAGGAGCTGGTTTTTCGAAAAGGTCAACAAAATAGACCACTAGCCAGATTAATAAAAAAGAAAAGAGGGAATAATCAAATAAATGCAATAAAAATGATAAAGGGGATATCACCACAGATTCCACAGAAATACAAACCACCATCAGAGATTACTACAAACAACTCTATGCACATCAACCAGTAAACGTGGAAGAAATGGATAAATTCCTGGACACTTACACCCTCCCAAGCCTAAACCAGGAAGAAGTCAAATCCCTGAATAGACCAATAACAAGGGCTGAAGTTGAGGCAGCGATTAATAGCCTACCCACCAAAACAAAAGCCCAGGTCCAGATGGATTCACAGCTGAATTCTACCACACATTCAAAGAGGAGCTGGTACCACTCCTTCTGAAAATATTCCAAACAATCCAAAAGAGGGAATCCTCCCCAAATCTTTTTATGAGACTAACATCATCCTGATATCAAAACCTGGCAGAGACTCTTCACACAGTCTATAAACGTAATCCACCACATAAACAGAACCAAAGACAAAAACCACGTGATTATCCCAATAGATGCAGAGAAGGCCTTTGACAAAATTCAACAGCCCTTTATGCTAAAAACTCTCAATAAATTAGGTATTGATGGAACGTATCTCACAATAATAAAAGCTATTTACGACAAACACACAGCCAATATCATACTGAATGGGCAAAAACTGGAAGCATTCCCTTTGAAATCTGGCACTAGACAAGGATGCCCTCTCTCACCACTCCTATTCATTATAGTATTGGAAGTTTCTAGCCAGAGCAATCAGGCAAGAAAAAGAAATAAAGGGTATTTAATTAGGAAAGGAGGAAGTCAAATTGTCTCTATTTGCAGACGACATGATTGTATATTTAGAAGACCCCATCGTCTCATCCCAAAATTTCCTGAAACTGATAAGCAACTTCAGCAAAGTCTCAGAATACAAAATCAATGTGCAAAAATCGCATTCCTATACACCAATAACAGACTTAAAGAGAGCCACATCAAGAACGAACTGCCATTCACAATTGCTACAAGGGAATAAAATACCTAGGAATACAACTAACAAAGGATGTGAAGGACCTCTTCAAGGAGAACTACAAACCACTTCTCAACAAAATAAGAAAGGACACAAACAGATGGAAAAACATTCCATGCTCATGGTTAGGAAGAATCAATATCGTGAAAATGACCATACTGCCCTAAATAATTTATAGATTCAATGCTATCCCCATCCAGCTAACAATGACCTTCTTCACAGAACTGGAAAAAACTACCTTAAACTTCATATGGAACCAAAAGAGATACTGCATAGCCAAGTCAATTCTAAGCAAAAAGAACAAAGCCGGAGGCATCATGCTACCTGACTTCAAACTATACTACAAGGCTACAGTAATCAAAACAGCATGGTACTGGTACCAAAACAGAGATATAGACCAATGGAACAGAACAGAGGCCTCAGAGGCAATACTACACATCTAAAACCATCTGATCTTTGACAAACTTCACAAAAACATGCAATGGGGAAACGATTCCCTGTTTAATAAATGGTGTTTGGAAAACTGGCTAGCCATGTGCAGAAAACTGAAACTGGACCCCTTCCCAACACCTTACACTAAAATTAGCTCCAGATGGATTAAAGACTTAAACATAAGACCTAACACCATAAAAACCTTAGAAGAAAACCTAGGCAAAACCATTTAGGACACAGGGATAGGCAAGGACTTCATGACTAAAACATCAAAAGCATTGGCAACAAAAGCCAAAATAGACAAATGAGATCTAATTAAATTCCAGAGCTTATGCACAGCAAAAGAAACAATCATTAGAGTGAACTGGCAACCAACAGAATGGGAAAAAATTTTTGCAATCTACCCATCTGACAAAGGACTTATATCCAAAATCTACAAAGAACTAAAATAGATTTACAAGAAAAAAAACAAACAAACCCATTCAAAAGTGGGCAAAGGATATGAACAGACACTTTTCAAAAGAAGACATATATGAAGCCAACAAACATATGAAAAAATGCTCATCACCACTGGTCATTAGAGAAATGCAAATAAAAACCACATTGAGATACCATCTCATGCCATTTAGAATGGCAATCATTAAAAAATCTGGAGATAACAGATGCTGGAGAGGATGTGGAGAAATAGGAACACTTTTTCATTATTTGTGGGAGTGTAAGTTAGTTCAACCATTGTGGAAGACAGTGTGGCGATTCCTCAAGGACCTAGAAATAGAAATTCCATTTGACCCAGCAATCCCATTACTGGGCATATATCCAAAGGATTATAAATTGATTATAAGGACACATGCACACATATGTTCATTGTAGCACTGTTTATAATAGCAGAGACTTGGAACCCACCCAAATGCCCATCAATGATAGACTGGACAGGGAAAATGTGGCACAGATACACCATGGAATACTATGCAGCCATAAAAAACGATGAGTTTGTGTCCTTTGTAGGGACATGGATGAACCTGGAAACCATCATTCTCAGCAAACTGACACAGGAATAGAGAATCAAGCACTGCATGTTCTCACTCATAGGCGGGTGTTGAACAATGAGAACACATGGACACAGGGAGGGGAGCATCACACACTGGGGTCTGTGTTGGGGGACAAGGGGAGGGACAGTGGGGGGGTAGGATAACATGGGGAGAAATGCCAGATATAGGTGATGGGGGTGGAGGCAGCAAACCACATTGCCATGTATGTACCTATGCAACAATCCTGCATGTTCTTTACATGTATCCCAGAACCTAAAATGCAATAATATATATATATATATAATGTGGATTTTATTTAATATATATTAAAAATAAGAAATACATGTATGAAAAGCAAAAAAAAACAAACAAAAAAAACAGTGTGTGACTCTGTTGGTTGTTGGTGTGCTCTCAGGGTTCAAACCAGTAATAGAGCCTTACATCTGGTGCTGAAACCCAGGAGGTGTTCCAGTCCATGTCCCAGTGGACCTACCCCTCCACCCTGGAGAGCAGGCCACAGCAACTGGACAAAGGAAGATCCTCAGCCTCCAGTCACCTCTCTGCACATGTACATTGTTTATTAATCTCACCTACTGGTAAGTTTCCTGGGAGCCTGGTTAAAGAGAAAATCCACATGGCCTCTATTGATTTCTCTGGTTCAAAAATCCAATGTTAGTGCAAGAAGGCTCTGGCATGTGCCAGGCACTCGCTAATCATCAGGTCTTAGGGGGATGCCTCTGAGCCATTTTATCCCATTCCAGGAATAAAAAAGGCAGCAGTGATGATTGTTCCTTTTATCGTTTCCCTCCTGCCATTCAGGATGGTCTCCTTTTCCCTGTTCTCCCAAGCCTACCCACCATTATGGGAAATTCCCGGTCTTCCATTCCAAAGGACAGCCCTCTAGGCTACCTCATAAAAAAACCTGCAAACCTTAGGCCTCAGGCAAGATATTCACCCTGAGTACCTTGTCTTTTTTTTTTGTTGTTGTTGCAATTCCATCTGGCCACAATGTGAATTGGATAATAAGTCCCAATGGCCCACAAATAGAACATTTGACTTTATAATTTTAACTGACTTAAGCAATTATTGCCAATGACTGGAAAAATGAGGAGAAATTCCTAATGTCCAGGCCTTTCCTGCCCTCAGATCATAACCCGACTTCTACAATTCCTGCTCGCCTGTTCAAATTCTCCTCCATTCTTGCTGCCCAGATGGCCTTTCTCCTCCTGACCCTACCTCTTTTCCTCATTCCATCCAGCAGACTGCTATCCAGCAGACTGCTGTCCACCCCTCCCAGCCCCTACCTCTCCCTCTCAACCACCTTCTCCAATCTCCTAAGCCTCCTCTTTGTCTTCTCAGTTGCCATCTTCCCAGCCACCACCTTCCCAGCCAGCACTACCTCCAAAAGTATCCACTTATTTTCCTACACTAGAATGTCCTCTTCGCAGGACAATTCTAGTGTTACCCGTACCTGTACTCCTCTCCCAGCACCCTCTCCTGAGACCTGTAAACCCATCCTGCCACCTTATGCCCCTATTTATCCTCCAGTGCCTGTTAACTCAACCCCTCTTCTCCCTTGAACCCTTAGCCAGAACCACTTCCAGGTTTTTCCTTTTCTCCTGCCCATACTCGCTCAAGTGCCATCTTTGGCCCATGCCCCACCCCTACTTCAGTGCCTACTTCAGTGCTAGAATGCCCCCTTCAGGACATAGCAGGAACTGGAGGTATTGTAAAAGTTCATGTTTTAATCTCTTTCAAACTAACAAAAGACTCAGTTCATTTCCAGAAGACCCTACCTCTTATATTAAAGAGTTTCAATACCTTACCCAGTCTTCTAAACTAACTTGGCATGACCTCTATGTTATCATCTTTTCCACCCTCACCCCAGAAGACCAGGACCGTATCTGGACCCTAGCTCAGGCACATGCTGATACAATTCACCACCAGGCTCCTGTCAAGCCTACAGGTGCAGAGGCAGTCCTTAACCAGGACCCCGACTAGGATCATCAAGACGGACCCCTGGATGCCGCCATCAAGACCACATGATTATATGTCTCCTTACAGGACTCAAAAAGGGTGTCCATAAAACAGTCAGCTAGGAAAAACTTTCAGAAATCACCCAAGGTCCTGATGAAAACCTGGCCCTCTTTGACTCTCGTTTAACTGAAGCCATGAGAAAGTATACCAACCTAGACCCAGCCAGCCCAAAAGGAACCACAATCTTAAACCTTCAGTTCATCTCCTAATCCAACCCCAATATCCAGCGCAAGCTTCAGAAGCTTGATGACGGCCCTCAAACCCCACAATGAGACCTTCTTAATTTAGCCTTCAAAGTCTTTAACAATCATGATAAGAAAAGTAAAAGACAAAAACAGGCAGAGTTTCAAATGCTTGCCTCCACCTCCAGGGGCCCTGCAGGCCCCACAGAAGCCTCCTAGTAATCCACCTCCATCTGGCATCTCTTTCAAGTGTGCCAATGAGGGCCACTAGTACAGACAATGCCCACACCCAGGTATGTCTACCAGGCTGTGCCCTCCTCTGTGGAGGACTTCACTAGAAGTCGGACTGTGAGCGGCCCCCTCAAGGACCACCCTCATCCCTTCCTGAGCTGGCCAAAACCTTCTACTCAGATCTCATTGGCCTTGCCACTGAAGACTGACGGTGTCCTGGAACGGATGCCTCAGCAACTAGCATCTCTTCATCCGAGCTAAGAGTAACTCTGATGGTGACACATAGGCCAGTGTGTTTTTAAATTAATACTGGGGTAACCTACTCTGCTTTACCTAATTTATCAGGACCCACCCAGTCCTCCCAAGTTTCTGTTGTAGGAATTGATGGACAAGTCTCCAAACCCCAAGCCACCCCTCCACTCTTCTGCTCCCCTACACACCTTTCCCTTCACTCACTCTTTCTTAGTCCTGCTCTCATGCGCAACTCCATTCCTAGGCAGAGACATCCTTTCAAAACTCCACACTACTCTCCACTTCCACATTCCTATAGTATCCAACACATCCACCCAGACGTCTTTGGTGCTTCTAACTTTCTTCTACTCCTCCAGCCTCCCACCCTAAAATATACAACCTTTCCTTATCCCCCATCCGTAGTTAACCCTGCTCTTCAGGATACTTCAACAACCTCACAAAACACCACACCCTTATCCACATCACCCTTAAAACTCCCACTCAGTTCTTATCACAGAAGCAGTATCCAATCCCTCAAGTGGCTCTTGTAGGCCTAAAGCCTGTCATTTCCCACTCCTCCCCAGTCACCTACTCCGCTCAACGAACTCCCCTTTTAACATACCAATTCTACTTGTTAAAAAGTCAGGTAGAATTTAGCGCCTAGTCCAGGACCTCAGGATCATTAACCAAACCGTACTCCCAGTATGTCCAGTAGTTCCTAAACCATACACTTTACTTTCCACAATTCCCTCCAATACCACCCATTTTTCCATTCTTGATCTAAAGGATGCTTTTTTCACAATTCCTTTGCACCCTGATTCTCAAAATCTCTTTGCCTTAATGTGGGAAGACCCTGACACCCACCTTTCACACCAGCTCACCTGGTGTGTACTACCTCAAGGTTTCAAAGATAGCCCCCACCTTTTTGGACAGGCCCTTGCTCGCTACCTCTGTACCTTATCCCTAAAACTGTCCATTCTCCTTCAATATGTTAATGATTTGCTCCTGTGTAGCCCTCTCAAAAAGACCACAACATCCATACTAACTCTCTTTTAAACTTCCTGGCAGACGGGAGTATCATGTCTCCCCTAGAAAAGCACAAATATGCACCTCCTCAGTCCCCTACCTAGGCCTAGCCCTTACTCCCCAAACTGACCATGTATCCCTCCTCCAGTTCCTCCTGCCTCCACAAACTAAACAAGAAATTCTCTCTTTTCTGGGACTAGTGGGATACTTTAGGCTCTGGGTTCCCTCCTTCACTCTATTTGCCAAACCGTTATACCAAGCTGCCAAAGACCTCTCCATAAGCCTTTAACCCTACATAGCCTATTACCCAGCCTTTCTGTCTATTCCAAAGGCTCTCACCTCAGCCCCCATCCTCACTCTCCCAGACCTCATCAAACCTTTCTCCCTCTCTACCGATGAACAGCGTTGAGTTGCACTAGGTCTTCTAACCCAGTCTAAGGGACCCACCCTCCAGGTTGTTGCCTACTACCTCTCTAAACAGCTTAAAGCTACAGTTCTCGGATGGCCTGGCTGCCTCCAAGCATTGGTAGCAGCTGCTGTTCTCACCCTTGAAAGCCTAAAGCTATCTCTTCATGTCAACCTAACAGTTTATTCAGCCCATAACATCGAAGAGATGCTAGCTCACTGCAGTGTATTAAGTCTCATCTTTGCCCCATGGCTCCTCCAACTGTATGCTTTATTCATAGAAACTCCCCAAATCACCGTGCTAATCAGCTTTGTCTAAACCTGTCTATTCTCTTACCTGAAGCTACTAACTCCCAAGACCCTGCACACTTCTGTGTAGACACTGTTCAAACCTTTCTTATACCCTTTCCAAACCTAACAGACCAACCTCTTGCAGATGCCTTCTTTACTTAGTTTGTAGATGGCAGCTCCTTCCTATGTCAAGGACGCCGACATGCTGGCTATGCTATGGTGTCACCCCCCATACTACTGAAGCCAATCCGCTCCCCCTAGGCACCACCTCCCAAAAGGCTGAGCTCATTGCTCTCACTCAAGCTCTCACTCTAGCAGCCAGACAACAAATTAACATACATTCAGATTCTCGTTATATGTTCCACATAGTGCACTCACACTCATCCATCTAGAAAGAATGGGGTTTCCTAACTACAAAAACAACACTCCTGTCGTAAATGGCTCTCTCATCTGCAAACTCCTTCAAGCTGCCAGACTCCGCAGAAAGTTGCCATCATCCATTGCAGGCGCCACCAAACCCCAGACAATCCAGTATCGGCTGGAAATGCTCTAACAGATCAGGTAGCCAAACAAGTAGCCCTACAACCTGTATGAGGCCAGTTTCTGTCCCCGTCCTCGTTCTCTCCTCTTTACTCCTTAAAAGAAAAGGAGGACTTCCAAGCCCCACACCTTCAAAAGCAGGGACCATGGTATGTCAAGGAAGGGCGCTTTGTTCTTCTTCACTCTCAGACAATCCCTATCCTCCAAAGCCTCCACAACTCTTTCTAGGTTGGTTACAGACCTCTCTTGCAACTTCTTCACCCTATTCTCACTTGTCCTCACCTTTCCAGACGTGTTCGAGAGATTACTCCATTCTTCTCTATCTGCCACTCCGTGTCACCCCAGGGCTCCCTCCGGCCACTGCCTTTTCCTACCCACCAAGCCTGGGGCCAGGTTCCCAGGCAAGATTGACAAATAGTCTTCACTCACATGCCACCCAATAAACGGCTCCATTATCTTCTGGTCTTTGTCTGCACTTTTTCTGGGTGGGTAAAAGCCTTCCCAACAACTTCAAAAGGTGCAAATATTGTCACGCAAACTGTCATCATACATATAATTCCCCATTTCAGACTCCCAATATCCATCCAGTCCAATAACGAGACAACCTTTTTCAGCCAAATTACCCAAGGCGTCACTACATCCTTAGGAATAAAATATATTCTCCACACATCCTATAGGCCTTAACCTTCAGGCAAAGTTTAAAAAGTCAATTCTGTCCTCAAAGCCCAACTCCACAAGCTGGCTCTAGAAACTCTCCAGTCAAGGACAAAAAAAATCTCCCTTTGCCCTCACGAGACTCCACATAACACCAAAAGCACCTGTTTTTATAGTTCCTTTAAAATCATGTATGGCCAAACTTTTCTCTTAGGGCCTCCACCCTTACCAGACTCTGAGCCACTCGGGAATGACCTCCCCTCCCTAATCCAGACACGGTCTTTCATTCATGAAGCAGCAAATGAGGCCATGCCTCTGCCTGTCAACATCTCCTTGTCCTCTCACCATAACTATCTTGCAGGCAGGAATGTGTTTATCTCGACTCTCACAAAAAGCTACAACTGAAGTGGACAGGCCCCTATGCTGTGGTACTCAGCATGCCAACTGCAGTGAGAGTCCAAGGACTCCCCCACTGGATCCATCGCACCAAGGTCAGGCTCACCCCCCAAGACTACTTCTTCCTCCACAACATCAACAGCAGGCAACACACTCAGAGTCCCTGCGTATGATAACCTAAACAGAAAAAACAGTCCTTAAAGTTATCCACCAGACAATCCAGACGATGCTCCTGCTACGACAACCCGTCTCTCAAAAATACCCCCCAAATTAAGTTTTCTTTTTCTTTTTTTCCAAGGTGCCCATGCCACCCCCTATGTCACGCCTGAATTAATTATTGAGAACGTCATCCCTTTTCTCTTTTTCTATAACCAAATAGGCAGGAATGAAAGATTCTCCCCCAGGGCCTGAAAGCTTGGGGAATGAATAACTCCTCCCTTCTCAGGCCGGGTCCCAAGGTGCAAGGCCGCTTGCGCCAGCAGTGAGTGTCAGTAAGATAGCAGAAGTCAGAAGAGAGCTGGCTGAAGACACGTACCCCCTGAAGAAGATTGAGAAAAAGGCTGTCCAGGTACCATGTAGCAGTTACCTCAGACTGGGACACTGCCTGTTTACAGGAGACTATAAAACTCCTGCCCCGTCCTCACTTGGTGCTGACGCCATTTTAGGCCTCAGCCCACCTGTACCCAGGCGCTCCTTAAGACAGCTTGTTACTACACATCGCCTTGTGTTGTTTGTTGACGGCTCTCGGGTTCCAACCGAAAATAAAGCCTTACGGGCACATGTCATCAGGACATCCTGAGGCCCTGTCATGGATGCGCATCCTCAACCTTGGCAAAATAAACTTTCTAAATTAACTGAGACCCATGTCAAATTTGGGGGTTCACAATATATACCTTTTAGACTCTTGATCCCAAAGCAAAACTCAGGGACACACACAGACAGACACAAACACAAACACACGTATTTGTTAACGGAAAAATAAAACTGTAACCTATTTAGAGAGATTTACTCTGAGCCAATACGAGTGACCACAGCCCAAGGACAGTCTCAAGAGGTCCTGGGAAAGTATGCCTGAGGTGGTCGGGTTACAGTTTGGCTTTACTCATTTTAGGGAGAAGGAGTTACAGGCAAAGACATAAATCAGTACATGGAAGGTTTACATTAGTTCAGCCTAAAGAGGTGAAATATCTTGAAGCAGGGGAAGTGAGGGTGGTTACAGGTCATAGGTAGATTTTTTTGATTGGCAATTGGTTGAAAAACTAAAACTTTGTCTTTAGTTTCAGTTTTTAACTTAACTTTAGTTTCTAACTTAACTTAGACTTTAAGTCAGTAGAAATAAATGCTCAAGTTAAGAGGCATTGTGGGCACCAAGGTTCTTATGTAGATGAATCCTCATAGGTAACAACCATCAGAGAGAATAGATAATAAATGTCTCTTTTCAAACTTTAAAGGTGTCACACTTTCATTTTATCTTTTCTAGATCTAGGACAAGGCTACAAAGGGAGGCCTGGCTGCTTTAATGGAGATTCTCTACAGACGCAACTCTCTGCCTGGAAAGATGGCTCTGCAGGGTCGTTTCAAAACATGTCCAAGAAATATATTTTGGGGTAGAATATTTTTATTTGTTCCAGGGTTGACTATCTGTCATGTGATGCTATAGCAGGGTCACGTTGGAATTCAGTATCTTATTGCCACAAAGAGTCAGAGAGTCTGTTTTGTCAGTCTTACAATCTGTTTTAATGTTAATGCTGGCTAGTTGTGCCTAAACTCCAAAAGGGAGGGAACATAACAAGGTATGTCTGACCCCCCTGTTCCTTCATGACTGGGAATCCAGTTTTTCAGGTTTCTCTGGGGTCCCCCTTGTCCAAAAAGGGGTCCATTTAGTCAGTTGGGGGCTTAGGATTTTATTTGTAGTTTACATAGTTTATATATAAATATTTATATATGTAATAAATGTTATTTATAATATATAAAACCATAATACATATTATATGTAACATGTATAATATACTTTCACCACTTTGGACTTTTCCTAAAACCTCAGAGGGAAAACTTCATTATTTGTTAGATCATGGTTTTTCAGAATCATATACATTCTAAACCTGCAATATGAAATCATTACTGGATATTTTCTAATTTAGTTCATTGCTTTGAACCTCAGTTTTTTAAATATCAAGTAAGAAAATTAATATCTTCACAATTTTGTTATAAAGGTATGTCATTTATCACAATGTCTCAGTTGTCTGTGCTGGTCTGAAAAAAAAGGCTAGATTATTGATCCAGTCATAATTTAAACCAATATTGCCAAAGCCTTTCTAAGTTGTTGTTTTGGTCAAGTTGTTATATAGAATACCTGGTTTAGTTACCAGAAACAGGTCCCAATCCAGGGCCCAAGAGAGGGTTCTTGGATCTCGTGCCAGAAGAATTCAGGGCAAGTCTGTAAAGTGAAAGTGAGTTTACCAGGAAAATAAAGGATTAAAGAATGACGATCCATGGAGAAGCCCCGAGGGCTGCTAGTTTTCCATTTTTATGGTTGTTTCTTGATTATATGTAAAACGAGGGGTAGATTATTCATGCCTCCCCCCTTTCGACCATATAGAGTAACTTCCTGATGTTACCATGGCATTTGTCAACTGTCATGGTGCTGGTGAGAGTGTAGCTGTGGGGACGACCAAGGTGACTCTTGTTGCCTTCTTGGTTTTGGTGGGTTTTAGCTGGCTTCTTTACTGCAACCTGTTTGTTCCACAAGGTCTTTATGATCTGTATCTTGTGCCAATCTCCCATCTCATCTTGTGACCAACAATGCCTTAACCTCCTGGAAATGCAGCCCGGTAGGTCTCAGCCTTATTTGACCCAGCCCCTATTCAAGATGGAGTTATCTGGTTCCAATGCCTCTGACAGTTTGGCTTTTCTTTTTCCCTGATCAATCAGACTAACTGGATGAACAAGGAAGAATTCAGAAAAAGAAAATAAAGGATTTATGTAGTTCACAAAACAAGATAAAATCTGACCATTTCCTAAATGTCTTAGAAATAGGTAAGGCATACCTGGTATTGCCAGTCATACACATTTTGAGATCCTTACATTTAAGTTCTTCACAGTCAGATGTGCCAGCTTTCCAACTCTCCAGGAAAGGTTAAGGATTACGCAGGCTAACAAGCTGGTCTGTGACCAAATCTCCTGGAGAAACACTAGGTAAATAATTTTAAGTTTTTACTGTATGACCCCTTGCTGGGCTAAAGTGTTTGAAAAACCTCTAAGAGAATGATACAATATACAATAAAGGGATATAGTGTTTCTCAAAACTTAGATTTCTACATAATTCAATCATCTCCTTTTTCTGAAAGCCTCATTGTACCAGTGTTCCAGAGGAGTGCTGAAGCTGGTTCCTACCAGCTCATGAAAGCCAAGTGTATGTATCATTTCCCAGCTTTCCAGTGATGCCATGTCAGTGGCTTGAAATTGGCCACAGTGGGAGTATTTAAACTACAGAACTCTAGAAACCTGAAAAACTGGTTATTAAATAATTACCACTGTGGTGTTCATAGGATTCACTTTGCTTGTCTTATTCACTGCTATATCCCCCACATTTAGAGAAAGTACCTGCTACATATAAAATAGGTACTTCGTAAATACTTGTTGCATGAATAAGGGCTAGACAAAATCACTTAGTGTTTTTACTTTTTTCTTGAAGATCTTCTAGGATTTATATGTTACCGTTATCCCTAAAATGTCAATAACGCCTCTCATAGTAAATCTCTCCCCCTTTTCTGTTGCTTAAATTTAAGGATATTTTTAAACTTCTCAGTCATTAGGAAGCTGTCAAAATTGGGCATCTTTTTGCTATAAATTATTTGTTACAAGAAATCTGCATACAAACTTGGGAGAGATACAGTCTTCTGTTGACTGTGGCATTAAATCAGTCCCTCAGGTGGAAAGAATGTGTCACAGCTGGTTTGTTTTAGTAGCATGGCAACCAGGTGGTAACATATTGTGAGCTTAATATGGGGCAATTAATATGTTGACATGGCCAATTATAAATTCATTCTACATCATTCTGGGACTGCCTCAATCGATATTCATTCAGTGGTTACTAGAAACAGAATAGGAGGTATTGTGGGGGGATCAGTCAGGGTGATAGGAACAACTGTAGAGAAAGGATGCAAACCTGAAAGGTCGGAAGGTTCTGCAGAGCCCCAGGGGAGAATAGTTGAAGGCAGCTGCTCTATAATCCAGAGGCAGAGGGCAAGGAGTAGGTTCAAGGGAGTATGGGGGGAATTTATCTTAAACACACTTGTTTACTTATATTGACCAGGAACTGACCTTTGATCATCCCCATGCCTGACGTTCCCTGAAAGGGGAATGATAAATGTTAATTACCTACAGGTGGTGTTTGCTCCAGGTTTTTGGCATTGTGCAGGCACTGAATAAAAGCAAGCAGCTCTTGCTTCTGGAGGCTGCCTCTCTGGCCACTAGGGCTAAACAGTCACCTAGCTGCTCTTACACTGCATACCTGTGTCTGAGGACTCATTTCATCTGTCGGCCAGGGTCTGAGGGACAGACCTGGCAAGGTATTTACGTTTTGTTATTTGGATTAGAATTATGCAATTCTTCCCTCAGTTTACCTTCTGTGTCTGGAAAGTTTTCCTGCTAAGAATAGTGTCTGACAATGATTAAAATATCATTTGACTTTTTGCCAAGGCAGTTACTGGAAGTCTGATAGATGTATAGTTGAATTTCTTGGCTCCTGCTAATATGACATGACAAATTTCCGTAAAAAACTTTCAACACCTAAAATAGAAGATATTCTGGGAATTGTTACCGATGGGCCAGTTACTGACACTCAAATCTTTTGAGAAGGGATTCTAGTAGTATCATGAAACAGAAGTTTTTTGTTTTTTTTTTTTCCTTTGGGAATGAAGAGAACTTTAATTTGGGTGCCCGGGCTGCCAGCAGGCTTATGCCTAAAATGGCCACCGACCCCAACAAGGTTAAGCTCAACAGAGGTTCTTAAACTTTGTAAAGTATCTAAATCACCTGTGGCATTAGTTTAAACTTCAGTGTGAAGGATTTCTGCTAGTTATTTCTGATATCTATAATTTCTCTTCCACTTGCCGCTTGATTGCTGTTAAGTACTTATCTAAAAGGGAAAGATACTATATTTTTAATTCCTTCACTCCTCTAATCATCATTTTCTATCAATTAGTCCTATAAATTTCATTTGCTAAGATGTTTCAAAACTGCCACTCTCTCCATTCCACCCACAATTACTGTCTTAGTTAATGCTATAGATATTACAGTAGTCTCATCTGGTTTCCCCCACATATGACCTTTCTTCCTTTAAATTCGTCTTAATTGCACAAAGTTATTATGTATATTACTCATATATAATAGTTCTTCAGTGTTTGCTCATCACATCTTTTACAAATCTGTAGAATCCATAGAACTGATAGAACAAAAATTTTTAGGTGGGACTTGGATAATATATAAAAAAGAAGCATTTGTAGGTTTATTTTTATGTGGACTTAAAAATATAACTGATACCTGCTATTTGAGACAGGAGAGTTAGGGCCTCGATATATGCTAGAGTAGCAGATGCTGTCAGTACCCTGTCCATATTTTCTTGGCCCACCTGGATCTGCCTTACAGCTTCCATGGACCATACAAACTCATTATTTCTGATTAACTGGCTGAGGGAGGATGCTTGGTCTGTGGCTGGGTTAGGCCTGGCTGGGAGAAGAGCATTAACTGCTCTCAGAGCAACCAACAATGAGGGTCAGGAATCTGTCAATAAATATGTCAACTTTCTTCCCCCTTAATGGGACAATTCCATGCTGAATTCCACAGTTTCTTAGGGGATATCTGTTGTTGCTGTGATAACTTCCTCTTAACAATCTGTTTATTGGCTGGCTTTCCTCCATTTCCTTTCACAGTTTCCCAGTGCCTTAACATGCTTCCTGGAATTGCTTCCCAAGGAAATTAGTTGCTTCCAAATCCTTGACTCAGGAAACCTAATCTAAAGCCGTTGGTACCAGAGGTGGTCATAGAAAGCGAGCCCTTCTAATGAGAATCTGAAATCTGATCATTCTCTGGCCAGACTAAACAGAGATCTGATTGCTGATGCTAACTGGGGTGGTAATAATACCAACATGTTGTAGCATTGCTATTACCAGGTTTCTGGAAATCCTCAAGGTTTGCAGAAACAACCTTCTCTCTCTGGCTAGCAGCTTCTATCGCCTGGAAGCTTCTTCACTTGAGGACTTTCAAGATGATGCTTGCCTTCCTTAAGAACTGCCTACACATTTTCTTATTTCTAGGCTAATAACTAGGGTCAAGTTTTAGCATGAAAAAAACAGGGACGTATAGTCTCTGCTATTGGAGGGAGTGGATTACTAATTAAAGGGCTGTAACGTGGTTAATACTGACAGGAACATAGAGCATATATGGGAATACCGTAGAATAGGGGCAGGGGCAAAATGCATGATTAGATAGGGAAGAGTTTATTGCAATGGAGGTATTTTCTCATAACTCAGGGTTTAAAATACTGGCAATAATGCTGGGATCTAGCCTTAATATGCTACTGGTGCAACTCCTTAAAACTATGGTGATAACAATGACATAGGAAATGAGGTGGAGATGCTGAAACTGCCATAGTAGATAATGAAGCAAAAGATCAGAAGTCCCAGAGGAATCGTTATGCTGAATAAACATATTACAGGAAACAGCTGACTGTATCTTTTGGTAGGGCATAGAGGACACTTCCTGCACTAAAGCAATGAAGAGTGCTCTGGTGGAGAGGGAAAATAGCGGCCCCTAGAAGCTCAGTGATGGCTGTGTGTTGTAGGCAAGTTGATGATAAAAGTTGCTACTATGGGACTAACTGCCTAATGTCAGTGGTGGTAATAGGATTTTAGAATAGAAGAGGCCCAATGGTGACACTTAACCACTTGAGGCAGGGTGATTTTAATTACTTGCCAACACAGTTGGATAGCCACCAGGGAGCCTATACTTACAGGGACCTGTAGCAATGGCAGATGAACCATGATGTCTTAGGGACAGGAGAGATGGGCAGCCAATTAAAGTATTGCTTGAATTACATAACCAAATCATAGTAAGAGCTTGCAAGCAGAAGGTTGAAATCGACGTTTTTCTTACAATAGAAAAAATTCACTCTTACTAATTTTCCAGACATGAAGCCTATTGACTGAAGAGGAGGCTGGTCAACTTGAAGGACTATAAAATACTACAACATGTATTTCCAAAAAGCGTTTACCAATTCATCACTCAAGGGCTCTATAGCTATTTACCAATGCTCTGTACTCTGGGGTTGGGTATGCTCAGATCTTGTGAGGATTACTGTATATGAGGGGTAAGCCAGTAGTGATACCAATAAAATGCTCTCATGGTATCCTTGTTAGAGTTGCTAAATACAAAGGCCATGAAACACATGGAGTCTTGGCTGAAGTTCAACTCATAGCAGGTCCAGAGTAGATCCAACCCACAACTCATTCTTGGTAATTTCTTCAGTTCCCGAGTACAGAAACATGGGAGCAACGTCAGCACCTAGCAGAATCATCATTTTGGTTCTGCATTTTGTGGAGTAAGAGACATCATGTTAGAAAAGGCCAAATGGAAACCTCTGAAATTGCCTTCTCCTGCCACTCCCTTATACTTTGTTCAATATGGTAAATAAGAAGCAGTAACAGTACTCTATCCCAGGAGGAGTTGCAGGAACTCTATCAAAGACTAAAAAGATGCAGTGGTAGTTGTCTTCATCATATCAAAGTTAAATTGAACTATATAGCCTTTATGAAAAGCCAGATGAATCATGGTAGATACAGGTGAACTTCAAAATAAAACTGTACTAGTTTGTATTGGTCATTATTTTTGTTACAATTACCCTGGAAGTCAATGGAAGAAACTGTTTCCATGAAGCGGAAGTAATCATCTCTGTAACTTGCTGCTATGTCAACTAAAATGAGAACTAAGACTTGAATTTAGCAGCATTGTTGACCTTGACAAGAGCTATTTAGGTGCAATAGTGGTGGCAAAAGCTTGATTGGGTAGGGGTCAAGACAAAATGGAAGAGAATAATTGTATATGGAATATATAAGCAATTCTTTTAAAAAATGTTTCTGTTAAGTAGAGAAGCAGTAGCCAAAGGGGATTTGAGTTCAAGAGGAATTTATTTTTTCATGGAAGAAACTATAGCATTTTAAAATGTAGATGGGACATATTCAAACAAGAAGTACTTATGTGGATTAGGGAAGAATTGCTGTAGCAATTTTCTTGAGTAGATAAAAAAGGTTGGAACCCAGTATAAAAGTAGAGGGATTCAATTAAAAAATTGCTTTTAAATAGATGAGAGAGTATATAAATAAATGAAATAACTGGTGAGTGTTCCCTTCAGATAACTATGGTTGGGTTAGTAGAAAGCAAATATGGCTTCAGAGAATACCATACTCAGGGGATTAAAAGTATTTAGGACATCTCAAATATCTTGTCATTTATTATGTTCGTTTTTTGAAAGTTGAAGTTGTAGTGCCATAATTTTGTGTACTATCAACCATGATGACTGGCTTAGCATTTTCCATTTACCACATGCAAAAAGTAATTACTCTTACCTTTCATATTCCTTTTACTTCTCACTGACACATTTTGAGGGAAAAATGCTATGATAGTCTAACAATTCAGATGAGAGAAGAGGCTAGTATAACTCCACATATGAGGAAACTTGAAAAAGTTTGTGGAAAAAGATGGAATGAAAAGATAAAAAATATAAACTTTATTTTTCAACATAAGCTTCATCAAGTTCAAGACACTTTTAAAAGCGATGATACCAGCCAGTCATTTAGTCTATTCCTAAAGAACTGAGGCCATGAGAATTTAATCATATCAGTGTTTTGTTTTATTTTTTATTTTTTTTACTGAAGAAAAATGGGAGTCCTTTACAGACATGTTAAGATCAGGAAACAAAAAGAACTTCAGAAGAAGCCAAATCAGGACTATAAGGTGGATACTTAACAATTTCCCATCAAAACTCTTGCAAAATTGTCCTTGCTTGATTAGAGAAATGAAAAGGAGAATTGCCATGGTGGAGAAGGACTCACTGGTGAGGCTTTCCTGAGTATTTTTCTGCTAAAGCTTTGCTAATTTTCTGAAACCACTCTTATAATAAGCAGATGTTATCATTCTGTAGCCCTGTAGAAGGTAAATGAGCAAAATGCCTTGAGCACCTCCCAAAAAACTGTTGCCATGACCTTGCTCTTGACCAGTCCACTTTTGCTTTGACTAAACCGCTTCCACCACTTGGTGGCCATTGCTTCGTTGTGCTTTGTTTTCAGGATCATACTGGTAAAGTCATTTTCCATTTCCTGCTATAATTCTTTGAAGAAATGCTTCAGAATATTGATCCTACTTACTTAAAAATTTTATTGAAAACTCTGCTCTTGTCTGCAGCTAATCTGGGTGCAATGGTTTTGTCTCCTATCGAGTATGGAAAGTTTGCTCCTTTAAATTTTCAGTCAGAATTGTGTGAGCTGAACTAAATGAGACTTCTATGGTGCTGGGTAGTTTTTCTGCTGCTAATCATTGGTTTTCTTCAATTAGGCTGCAAACAAGATGAACTTTTTCTTCAGAATTGATGTGGATTGTCTGTCTCTGCAGGCTTCATCTTCAGCATTGTCTCCTCTCTTCCTAGAAGTAGGTATCCATTTGTAAACTGCTGATTTCTTTGGGGGCATTGTCCCTATAAACTTTTTGTAAAGCATCAGTGATGTCACCATTCTTCCACCCAAGCTTCACCATGCATTTGGTGTTTGTTCTCGTTTCGATATTAGCAGAATTCATGCTGTTCTGAAAGGATCTGTTTTCAAACTGATGGATATCTTATCCTTCTTATTGACTCAAACTAGATCATATTCAAACATGTTATAACAAGTTAGTACAAAATGGAAATGTATGCATAGTTTTTTTCATAATATCAATTTTCCATGAGTTTTTGAAGACGCCTCTTATATTTGAACATTTGTGTAACCCTAAATCAAATGCTTTTACATGCTTTTATTATTCATTTTTAGGCTATGTCTCCCATTTCTAAGAGCAAATATCTGCAAGTGGATAAGGTCCTTGGTGGCTTTGAATAAATTAAAAGTATATGAGATAGGAGAAAATCTCAGGAAGGCTGAGCATCTGTAAAAGCATCAAAAAAAGACTTTCCTGGGCTGAAGGATCAGAAATTGTCTGGCTCTGCTGCTTGAGTTTACAGATGAGGAAAAGGAGAGTCAGGGAGAATAGGTGATTTACCCTAAAAGATATGATTGAATAATGGCAGAGCCAGAGTTAGAGGCAAGGTTTCCAGACTCCTACTCTAGTGTTCTCTCTAAAATGCCTTTTGATTGTAATACATTTGTAACAAAATTAATGTGTCAAATTTTAGAATATGTATTTTTCAGTATGATACACAATCACAAAGTAAGGATTTACATAAATGACCCACCCAATATTTCTTTTATGTAACATAATTTTCATTTTATAAAAATATTTATAATTATAAAATGTTATTTATATTATGTATAATTTATTTTTAAATATTTAAAATATTTTTATTTATAAAATAATTTCAAAGCTTTTTTAAAGATGATGTAAATTAGTTTTGCCAAAGAATAAGTTAGGTGGAGAAATACTTTTTGCTGCTTTGATATAACAGGTTGTTAGAGACTAGAAAACAATATTATCTTAAGAAAGCAAAGAGGAAAAAATGTTTTTCATCAGCTATGGTTTGGCCGCTAGACAAGGACTCACATTTAGTTAACTTTTTCCACAGCTTTGTGAATAGGCTTTATCTCCAATATACCATATGATAACAAGCTCACAGAGGTCAAGTAATAGTTCCAATGTGAGGAACTGTTATTTTACTGAAGAGAAATTTGTGAAAGAAAGGAAAATGCTACTGACCTCATAGTTTTGTGCAGGTCTGACTCTTCCATATAACTCTGTTCAAATTTATCCTACCATAAATAATTGTATAATAATGAGAACAAAAGGTTTGTGCAGTTAATAAATAACTGACTGATTGAGACTGGTGCATTTTCTTTCACCAACTTCCTTGAGACACTAAGGAAAGTACTTAAGTTTTCTTTGTCCTCACCTAATAATTGAGGCCGATTTTGAGTTGTAATATTTGATTAGTGTATTGGCTCATATATGTCTTGAGAATTTCAGATTTTCATAGAATAGACACCATCTTCATATCATTTGATAATTTTGGTGACTATTCTGATTCTATTTCTGTTGAGATCCTTGGACTTTACACAAACTAGTAATTTGCCAGACGAATTGTCTGAGTCATACACTTAAAGGGACACTGACAAGTAATTTAGAAACAAAATAGAGGTGGGTGAATTTTTTTGTGCGTGAAAAGGTGGAGGAATGGAAATATATGCAACTTTTTAAATGATACATTTCTCAAAAGCCTGTATTAGCAAATAGCTGGTGGATGAGAATATAAATGTAAACTGGATTAGAAATTAAAAGTGAAATAATTATATTAAAATTTGGCGATATATGTCCTAAATACGCCAAATCTTTACTAAGTGTTTCAACCAGCTTAAGGTATAATTGATTATAACATTAAAAATTAGAGAATAAGAAAAATTGAGAAGCTCTTCAAAACTGATGTGTCACTTTATTCATCTATTTTAAAAATAAGAACTCTTCCTTGGACAAATTCATGGAAAATGAACAATGTGCTTTCACAATCTCTTTGCTTTCTTTCTTTAATATGTATTTCTTGGCATCTATCATAAAAGGCATTGTGTTAGGTGCTCTGAGGAATTTAAAATATCGAGAAGAGATTTCTATCCTTCTAATGATAGGTAAGTAATCATTAGGAGGATAGGAATGGGAGGTTTAGGAGGAAGAATAAGTACACTTGTAATTGTGATGCAAAAGGAAGAATTTGAAACATCTCAGAAAAGTGGTAAAAATTTTGTCTGGAGTTTCACCTGAGATGACATTGAAATTATAGATGTTAAGTTATCTAACAATGAACATGAAATACCTACTTCATAAGGTTCTTGGACATTCCATATAAGGCTAGTTCCAGTTCATATTGATATTGTGAATGGATCTTCATTTTGTAGTTGACTTTGCCAGTAGTGGAATATTTTAGATTTTTCAAACTGATTGGATGATAATGGCTGATTTGTTTTAATAGCGCCAACAGATAGTTGTTTATGTTGGTTTAGAATTTTGGCATAAAAACCTTATATAATGGAATTTTCAAGTTTTCTGTTCCTAGGCTCAGGAAATGTTTCACCTTGTTTTAGCTTTTAAATAACAAATAGGCATTAAACTTTGTCAATTTTTTTTCTATCATTGGAGAAATCACATGATTATTCAGTTTGCATCCATTGTATTTTGTTATTTATTTTTTGCAATCCTGGAAAAATGCTTAGTCATTTTAAAATGCATTGCTGGATTTAGTAGGCTAATATTCTACTTGGGATTTTGGCATCTATGTTTATAAGTGAAATGGCCGTGTAAGTTTACTTTTTTGGACAAGGCTTAAAAAGTTTTAGAGTTAAGGCTATCTTAGCATCCTAAAGTTTATTAGGTGACCTCCTCCCCAACCATGTTCAAAATTATGGAACAGCTAGTATAATATAGAGTTACTTGTTTCTTGAGAGTTTTGTAAACCTTACTTGAAACTCTCTGGGTCTAAGGTTTCCAATTCTTTGTTACTTGTCTATTAAAGATATTTAAATTTTCTTGTACTGATTTGGGCATTTTATGTTTTGTCAATAAATATATCCCTTTAATCTAGATTATTAATATTTTAGCATAGAGTTGTTCAGATTATATGTTTATTTAAAAAATTTTAAAAGTCTTGCTATGTCTATACCTATTTGCCTCTGTATTTCACTATTTTGGTGTTTGCTTCTTTCTGCTCAAAAGAGAAAGCCAGGGGTCAAGGAGACTAACAGAGGCTTCCATGGATTAGTCAACTTATGTGGAAGGCAGGGTTGCAAGAATAATGAAGTACAACTGGACAGAAGTATATAACAAAGCTATCGAGGTCAGAAAGATTTTTTATTTTTGAAAGGAGTGGACTAAAAGTTATTAATTTTGCTTGGAGCATAGAATACATATATTATAAGGAAGAGGGACCTAAAAGATAATGCCTTAAAGCATAAGGCTGGCACATGAGCTGGAGCAAATAAACAAGTCTAAGGCAAGTTTAAGAGGTAATAACCAAGGAAAATTTTGAGAAAGTAAAATGATTAAGAGCAGAGATTTAGCTGACATAGATTGTGAAATAACTAAACAGGGACCAACCAAAGAAGAATATCAGTCATTTGTATGTAATGATGAGTTACTTTAATTCAGTAATTAAGAATCTCCAGAATTACTGTATTGTTCTTTCTTTTCCATTTCCTGTCTTACATTTTGAGAAGTTTATACTGCATTCACTCATACAGCACCTCCAGTTTCCTTAAGTCCTTGCTATGTGGTGTCTTCCCTGACTGTTTAACTCCTAAAAAGCATCATAGACCTGATGTTGCCAAATCAAATTACTTGTTTTTATTTGTCATCCTATTTGAAATTCGGATACTCTTTACCTCTATTACATTAGGGAAATTTTCTCTTACGTTGGTTTCTATGAAATTTGGTTATTTTGTTTTCTTTCTTTTCTGTAATTATTTATTCCATGGCTCCACCTTTTTCTTCTCTCTCTGACCCTGTTTGTTCTTATTTACTATGATTTTGTTTTGTTTTGGGAGAAAAGTTAATGGTTGGGTAAAGAAACCTAGCCAGTTGTGTTTTTTCTTACAGCCTCAGTTATAATTTCTACCATAATAACTCTCAAATCTAGAGTGAACTTCCTGAGAGCATGGTCTGTATCTCCTCACCGCTGTAAGCCCACTGCCTAGGATTCATTCAATATGTCTGTAACAAGAGGCTGCTATAAATCAGGAACCTGCTAGATGGTAGACATACAACAGTGACAAGATGACCACGATTCTTCAAGAGGTTATAGTAATAAATGGTTCTTGAGTAGGAGAGTCAATATCTGTCCTCAGTGTTGGTCTCACTTGCAAACTTCCTATTTGTCAGATATCAGATATGTTCATGCTGAGGTATAAAAAAAATCTAAAACTAGCTGATCATGTTCTCTAAATTTTTTCTTCCCATGTTGTGGTTTCTGCTGATCATACTAGGTCTTTTCCAAGTTTATTAAGCTAAAAAAATCCCAAACATCTCTGATGCTTTTCTCTAACTCTCCACAGCCAACTAATTGCCAAGTTTAAGCACTTGTCATGTCTTTACAAACATTCTAAGAATTTTCTCACTGTTTTCCCTCCATGCGATCTCTTCCCTCTAATGCATACCATGTATTACTGCCAAATTGATAGATCCGAAGCCCAACCTTGATCATATTACATGCAAACAATTACCAGCTAGCCACTGCCAAATACAATCACTGAGTTTTCTATCTATTGCATTGTAGGTGCTGTGTGTTCTAAGTATGCTACTATTTAAATATGTTACATGTATTCCTATCTCAAGGCACTTTCATACACTTGAGTTATCAAGATACCTCTGTCACTACATGTTCACTCCTTCCACTGTTCAAAGACTACTTTAATTCCTACTTTACTTTCATAAAAATCCTTTCTGATGCCCCAGCATTCTTTGTCTCCACTGAATTACACGGGCTTTTATTAATATGCCATCTTAATTTCTAATACTTTCTAACTGCATAAAATGGGGGTTCATTCAGTTGGTTGCTGGGCTTAGGATTTTATTTTTAGTTTACAGAGTTAAGGTGAGAAACAGAAGGCATGTCCATTAAAAATGGAGAGGGTGGTGGAAAATTTTCTGACTATGGAGCAAAAGTTCTAGAAGACAGAAGATTCTGTCTCTACTAAAATTTCAGCCAATTGAGGCAAGGGAGGAGGTTATTAGAAGACATCTGTAAATATAAATTAGAAAAAAAATCACCAAAGTCACATTCAGACACATTATTTTCATCTCGCTTACCATAAGATCTCATGAGATAATTAAAAGAAAGTTTGAGTAGCGTCTGACTGCAGCTTTCAATGCCTTTGGAAGAACAGGCAGCATATTGTCAACTTCGCAACAAAAAATCAGAATTAAGAGAGTGTTTTGTATTCTTCCTCAATCTGAACTTCAAGACATTTAATTACACTCTAGTTACTTAAAAGAAGTCAGAATGCAATTTAGGAGTGAAGTTAGTTTATATTTATGGAAAAATTTCCCTCTGGAAATGGCAGCAAACACTTACCTGATGTTTTTAGAAAATTCCTGGGGACTCATTTGATATTTAGATACATTTCCTTCTCAGACAAAGACCAATACAAAATATGTGACTAATTTACCAAAGGTCTTTTCCATTGGGCAGGTCAATATTCTGTGAACCAGAAAAAAAAAAAAAAAAGAAAAAGAATCAGTGATTAAATTTAATTTTAAAAACAAGGGTCAATCACAGGACTGAGGGTACTTATTCACTTTGTAAGTGTTCAATGCTTCTTTTGACTAGGATTTGACTGTGCTGTGTTCACATTCCCAGAGATGTTAGCAAGCTAATTATAAAAGGGAGCTTGATTATTCTCCCTTTTCCCTGTCCCAAATTCATAATTTATTCTCTTTCCTTCTCTGCCCTGCTGTTGTGAGTACTTTTGGTAGAGTGACCCTATTTATTACAGTTCTTGGGTCCACTACCCTTCTGGCTTCTGGGTGGGCTCAGAGAGTCAGAGGACCTGAGGAAAAGGAGGCTGGGGCTTCGCTTCACCTACTCCTTTCCTGTCTTTGTGCCTTAAAACTAAAGATGGTACTGGTCTACTGTCACTGGACTCCAACACCATCAGTTCCTCTCCTTATCTCTTTAGGCTGGGGGTAACGGCTTCCTCCTTTTTCTAAACCCTGGGTGTATCCACATTTTCTATAGTTTCCCTTAACCTACCCACCCCCCTCCAGAAATAGATCCCTCACTAAATTCTCTTAAGCCCTTGGGCTGTCAACTGAAGAATGATGAGATCCATACATTTGGATAGGGGAGTTTTATGTCTCATAAAGGGTTGCAGCTTGCTGGGTGGCCAGTCTCTCAGGCCAGAAAGCATAGCCTCTGGTTAGAAGCTGGAAATACACACTTCAATGAAGGGGCAGAGGGGACAGGAATTTGCTGAACAAGGTCACCAAAGATACCTATTTAATAAGCTGTAGGAGGAGTCATAAATATTTATGAGAGGAGAAACATGCACATGTGCAATTGAGCTTCATGTTTCTCCATAGGACCTGTGTTCAAAAACATGTTGGCATGATGTGAGGGTGGAGTTTTTGGTCCTGTGGTGTCAAAAGGTGAAGCAGAGGACATGAAACCCCTTACTATGCAGCCTCTGTGTACTGGCCAGGAACACTCCACGGCCAGTAATCTCTTATGAGGAAGAAATGCTGGTAGTTGTTTTTTTGTTTTTTTTGAGATGGAGTCTTGCTCTGCTGCCCAGGCTGAAGTGCAATGGCTCGATCTTGGCTCACTGCAACCTCCGCCTTCAGGTTCAAGAGACTCTCCTGCCTCAGCCTCCCAAGTAGCTGAGACTACATACAGGAGTGCTACCACTCCCGGCTTAAGTTTTTGTATTTCTACTAGATATGGGGTTTTGCCATGTTGGCCAGGCTGATCTCTAACTCCTGACCTCAGGTGATCTGCCTGCCTCAGCCTCTGAAAGTGCTGCGGTTACAGGTATTTTTAAATTTTTTTTTTTAATGAGACAGAGTCTTGCTCTGTCACCCAGACTAGAGTGTAGTGTCTGATCTCAGCTCACTGCAAACTCCACATCCAGTTTCAAGTGATTCTCCTACCTCAGCCTCCTGAGTAGCTGGAACTATAGGGGTACACCACCACGCCTGGCTAAATTTTAGTATTTTTAGGAGAGATGGGGTGTCACCACGTTGGCCAGGCTGCTCTTGAACTCCTGACCTCAGGTGATCCATCGTCTTGGCCTCCCGAAGTGCTGGGATTACAAGCATAAGCCACCGTGCCTGGCTGCTGGTACTTGTTTTGTTGAAACTGCAAAGTAGAGGGGCAGCATCAGGCAACTGGTTGATATTCATGTGTAGTCTTTTCAAAGGGTTGGTTTCAGTTTAGCCCTTAGTGAAGAAAATGTCATGGCAATAAGTGAGGGAGGGGCTTCTAAGGAAACGTGTCTGATGCCCCATCTCTTCATGGTCGAGACTCGGTTTTCAAGCTTACTCTGGGTTCCCCATGGCCAAGGGGGGCTCTGTTCAGTCAATTGGGAGGCTTAAAATTTCATTTTTATTTCTCACGGCTGAGTGTGCCTTTTGCTTTCCACTGGGATTCAGACTGATCCAGAGAACTGAACTGTTACCATTATTTACAGAAAAATATATAATTGAAAGATGGGCCACTGAAGCTTTAAGATGTGGTGTTGGAAATTATGATTGTGATGCTTTATGGCTTGACGGTGAATTCTGTATATGGTTAGGAAATAACTTTGCTCTTTATCACTTCTGAGTGCCCTTCCACACTTAGATTTAGGCAAGAGGCTACTGCTCTGAGTCCTGTGCTTTAGCAGACCCTACTTTGGCCGTCCTCTAGCTGTGATCCTTCCCCAAGATTGAGGAGTCTGTGTGGCCAACAGGATATGCTAAGTAAAACCCTTGTCCCCATCCATTACACTTCACCCCAACCTCTCATCCACTTGCCTTCTAGCACCTGACATCTAAACTGTATTCTGGATGTATTGGCCCCAGAATTCTCCACCCAAACACAACTGAGCCCACTTCCAGGCCCTGATAGTGCCTTTTTTTCTTCTTGGAAAGAACCATGTTGCTGCCCTGGTGATTTGGATGGAGCTAAGGATGGGAAGGGAGAGGCGGTATTCAGACTGGGAGTTGGAGCTGGAGGTTGAATTTCACCACCATCTTCAGGTGCAGAACCTCAAGAAATCCACTCAACCTGAATTTAAACCTTCCTTTCTAGCTTCAGTTTCTTTTGAGAAAACTAAAAGGATGATGCCAATCAGGGAGGGGCTGGAACACTATTTGGGCAAACATTACTTAGCCTGGACTGGATAGGTGAGGGGGAAGCCTCTAGGCGTGGGGTAGGAGGGGCTGTGTGCAGGTCTGGACCCCTATCTTGATCATTTCCTTCATGTTTTCCTTTTCTATTTTCACTAAAACAAAAACATATTTGATCCCTCTAATGTGTTCACTATTAAGTACTAAAATGACATAAATACAAGCTTTTTGATAATTTCCTGAAGCAAATAATTTATCCTAAAGACCATTTTTTGCCTACTCTAGGGGCAGAAAAGTGGGAAATGTTTTTTTTTTTTTCATGCATCACAAAGAACACTTTTGTAAAAAAAAGAGAAAAGCACAACAAATTAATCCAAGTTTTACATGATGTGGAAGGCTTCATAAATGAAGACTCAGAGACCCAGGGAAAACTGTCTATTATTATGCTTAGGTTCAATGAAGAATGAACAGCCATTTAGAAATGTGATGGGAGAAAAGGGTATGGTCTAATGGAAAGAGACTAAGCGGGCAGCAAGGCATGCCTTTCAGATTCTTCTTGGCCTCTCTGTGTGGCATTCCTTTCCTCTGTGTTTAGGACAGGCACTTGTCACATAAGGGTTAGTGAGAAGAAGGGAAAAGGTCAGAGAGTGATCTTTCTAGGTTTTATGGCCTGCCTTGGGGAAGAGGAGTTCTACTTTCTATGACCTGAATTAGGGGACAGGAATTCTGGTTTCTGTGAATCACTTCAGGGGGAAAAAGGGGCAAGAGAGGAAGGTGGGAGAAGGTCAGAAAGACATTGCTACTAAGGCCCTTCAGTTCAAAACACTCACCATGCCGAGGTGGTGTACTTCGGGCTATCGTGTTCCGAGCCCCAACGCTAGCTACTTTAATCAAAGAGCTCATCATATTTTATGAACCCCTTTAGATGTTCTAGTAATACATTACTAAGTAAAAAAAAAAATCATGGTCAAGTAAGTTAGATTAACATGATGATATCACATACAGCAAGCATTAGACGTTGACCACATCAAGCCCATGTCTCTGTTCAAGACTTCCAGATAACCTGTCTTTATTTGAATGCTAATTTCCACATCGCTCTGCATCTCTCTCAACCTGATCATCAAACAGCTCACCTGATCTTTCAGAACTTTCTCTTGTGCCCTCCAGAACTCATAGCCTATCACCAACGAGCTACCTTACATCTCTACTGTCTTGTGTGAACATTCCTTCCACCTTACTCCAACTGAAAGCCGCTTTGAGATTAGTACTTTCCTGGTGATTTTTTCTCCCCATACACTAAACACCTCAGAGCTGGAAGCTGAAGGAGGTATCCTTGGTAACACTTTGTTGTGAAGATCTTGTTCCTCACTATCTCTTAAATTCTTCCCCTCCTCCTTGTTTTCACAGCAACTACCCTAATTTGAACTCATGAAAGGCTCTAGATTCCTGCAACTGCCCCCTAACTACCTCTGCTGCTCCTAGGATGACTCCATTCCAATCTGTTATCCACACTGCAATTATATTGATCTTTTAAATCATGCCATTTTCTTGTGTAAAGTCCTTCAATAGCCCCCCCACAGCTTTCAAGGATAAAGTTCAAACTCTTTCATTTAGTACATAGAGCCGTTCATGACCCCATTTCTTCCTATAATCTCAGCTTTGTTGTCTACTACTTCTTCACATTCACCCTTTGCACCAGCCATACTGGGCTATTTGTAGTTCTCTGTGGTTTCCAAGAGAGGCAGACCACTTTTCAGGATAATTCCCTCTTGGGACGACTTAATGCACTCTATTCTCCTAACACTCTCTGACCACTGTGTCCATCTGTCACTGCACTTGTTGTACTGTGCCACATGCTCATTGATTTGCACCTTCTTGAGAGCAAACACCATGCCTCAGTCAGATTTGAATCCCTAGTACCTGGCAGGTGTTTGCTGAATAAATGAATAAAGAAAGAGGTAACCAAAGCTATTCTACCGATAGATAATGGGGCACAATTTTGAGTTGTTTGGAAAGTTGGTCGATGTTGACTAGTTAATTTTCTTTCTATTGCTTCCTATGAAGTTAAGTGTTATATGTGTATGTTGGGTGATGTTGGTGTTGGGGAGAGGGTGTGGCTATATGTGTTGTGTGTGTTTGGGAATGGAGAGCCTGCAGGAAAAAATTACCTTCTTAAGGATGCCCCTAAAAATCTTGCTCTCAGGACCTGTGAAGAATAAATTGCCAGAACTAGCTGTTGAATAAATTCCTATGACTATCTGACTTGGAATGCCTTTATGGGCGAGGATTAAAGTATTCTAGGGTTCTTTACCCTAGTTTCTCTGTTCACATTCTTTTGGTAAGCCATCAAATTAGCACAAGGTTCTCATTAACATCAAAATCTAATCAACCAAATTTACTATTAACAGAAATAACTCTCAGATTTGACATGGACTAACAAGTTAATGAGGATAACACGCTTTAAAATCAGGCTGGCTGAAAAATTAGGCAGTGAAGGTGTCTTTCATGCTCTTTCTTCTCTTTGCCTGGAACGTCCACTCCTTGCTTTTCTGCTCAAATTTGTTCCTCAGAACTTCCATAAGATACCCAAACTGACACAGGCATTGTCGCTGCATTTCCATAGCACTCCATGGTACCTCACTAATAGCATAGACTGAACAGTAATGTTTTAATGAATCTCTGTCTCTCCTAGACCATAAGTTCTTTAAAAATGGGAGCTATATTATTTTTGTTTGTTTGTTTATTTCATCCTAAGATTGTATCTAAAACACAGTAAAAACCAATTAATATTGCTTAACTTTCTGGGTCATGGGAAGCAAGAAAATCTGATGATGGCTGTAGGCTTGGCCAGAGAAACTACCTGTATATACAATAACTGTATACTTGTTTATATGAAAGTAACATATACTATTTATAGAGAATTTAGAATGCATAGAAGTATACAAAAAATAAAATTTAAGTTTCCTGTAATCTTTACAACTACCCAAGATGAATTACTTTTAATAGCTTGAATATTTTACTTTTGTGTACATATAATATTTGAGGGTCAAACTTAAATATTTATGTCAAGTTTAAATATTTAGCTTAAGTTCATATTGAATCAAGAATCAAAATGTGGAGCACTCCTAAGGAATCAAATACTCCCTTGAGGCAAAGCAGTTTCAAGGACAGGAGGGACATGTGAGATTTTCAAATTTAGTTCAATTTAGGGAACCATTTAGCCTTAAAGGAACTGTTTACCTTGTATGAGTAAGCATTTTATTCTGAAGCCAGATTTTATTTGTTTAGAATTATTAGACTTTTGACTTTTTTTCTCTTTCTAAAAACCTGTTTAATAAAGATTAAAGAATCAGTTATTCTAAGCTACAGAATTTTGTTCATCCAGCTTTTTAAGCTAAGGAGTAGTTAGTAGTTGGAATGTGTGAAAATGGCTCTGAAACTTTTGAGTAGATGTTCTGAAATGTCGTTTTCTCCGGGTAATGTCATTAATCTTCCTGGATCCCTGATCTCTTCCCTGGGGGCTATGGTGACAAGTAACAGCTTCTCTACATCCCCTCCCTCCATCCCTCACCACTCTAGCCCTGGTATTATAGTAATAAGGTAAAAGGAACAATCATTCCTCTTAAAGAAAAAACCCTAGTCTTTCAAGGTTGGTCCTGGAGGGAAATCTTACACCTCTCAGAAGAACTCTTCGTCATTATTTCCTCTGTTCTATAGTGAGCTTATGGTACTGTTTTACTTTTTGCATTCTAGCCCCAAAGTGAATCCGAGGTCTTTCCCTTTAACTTTCTGTAACATAGCTGAGATGAGGCTAAAATGGTTTTTTTAAGGGCTTTGTAGAGAAGAAAAAAAATGGCTTCTCTTCACCCTTCTAAATTCTTGCTAGTCTGTGAATTAAATTGACATAAAAAAGATTAACAAGAGAAAAACCATATTTAATTATATACATCTATATAGGAGACCCACAAAAATATGAGCCTTGAAGAAGGGTCAGATGATTGAAGCTTCTATAGCATAACCCACTTAAAATAGTCAATATGCCAAAGAGAAAGATTTTGAAGTGGTATTTCTTGAGCCCTAGTAGGAAATACCACCCAAAAATATTTCATTTTGAGACAGTCTTGTTAGCACTATCACAGCTCACTGAAACCTTGATCTCCCCCAGGCTCAGGTGATCTTCCTACCTTAGCCTCTCGACTAGGTGGGACTACAGGCACATGCTACCACACCTGGCTACTTTTGTATTTTTTTTGTGGAGACAGAGTTTTGCCATGATGCCCAGCCTGGTCTTGATCTCTGGTGCTCAAGTGATTGGCCCACCCAAATTGTAGGAATTACATGTATGAGCCACCGTGCCCAGCCTTATGATTCTGCATTTCTAACAAGTGCTGAGGTGATGTATCTGCTACTGGTCTGCACATCAAACTGAGGAACCAGGACATATGCCTGGTAATATTAGAAATGATTGAGACATCACTGCAGAGGTGGAAACCGTGAGCTGCCTGGGAAACAGGAGGAGATGACAGTTTGGGAAAACACTCCAGGAAACTCTCCTCTAACCAAATTTCAGGACCTTTCTCAAATCATGTGATCCTGAGAATGTGTGCCTACTTAAATCTTGCATCCCATGTGTTTTGCTTTACTCACTCTAGATACTCTCTGTCTGGGATCAAGATACAAGCATAAAATTGATGGGAAAGTATATATGTCAAATTTTTCAGAAAAATCCCGAATCTTAAAATTGTAAAAATTAAAAGAACCTTACTACCCAAAATGAACCAACATTTAGTGAATGTCTACCATATGCCACATACTTTGGAGAGTTTTATCCTAAAATCCCTTGGGTGTAAGTCATTATTAAGTTCATTCTGGAGATGAGAAAATTAAGATTTAGAAATATTTAACGTCTTTTAAAATTCCCACTAGGAGTTAGGTAGAGAGTTTGATTCCAAAGTTACACTGTTCTACTCCACCACCACTCCTGATTATCCTTAGAGGGTTGGGTGACTAGCTCTGTGAAAAATAACATTTTGTTACAGTGAATATTTACTGAGAAAATCCATGAAGAAAGGAAATAGTATAAGTAACCAAACACCAAAAGGTGTACTTGATTTTGGGACAAACCATTTTTTTTGGTAGTCCTAGGTAACTTTATTTTCCTTCTGATGATATTAAAATTTAATATTTATTCTATCTATTAAGTGACAGGAAGGAGTTTTTAATAAAAATATGTTGTTGCATAGGCAGAGAAAAACTTGACTTGGCAATAAATATTGTTTCAAATAAATACTGGCAAAAACAAGTGATGAATGAATAATTTGACGCTATCTTTCCAAATTCTTCTAAGACTCCTAAGTTTGAAAGTTTATCTGAAGCATTGGGTAAACTTAAAAAATCACAGTATTAATTGAAATTAAATTAATTTTGAGACATGCTGTGACCAAATCAGATAGTTAATGAAAATGTGCTACTATATAATTCTTTTTAAATAAGCAACTTTATCAATAGAACTTGTACCTACACATGCAAATTAAATTTAAAGAACAGTTGATCTCTAACTACTAATATATAGGCCATTGAGTCATTGAATTTCTTGTTTCTTTCTTTTGTTTTGTTTGAGACGGAGTCTCGATCTGTTGCCAAGCTGGAATGCAGTGGTGCGACCTCGGCTCACTGCAATCTCTGCCTCCTGGACTCAAGTGTTCTCCTGCCTCAGCCTCCCAAGTAGCTGGGTCTACAGGCATGTGCCACCACACCCAGCTAATTTTTGTATTTGTAGTAGAATAGAGACAGGGTTTCACTATGTTGGTCAGTCTGGTCTTGATTTCCTGACCTCAAGTGGTTCACTGGCCTCGGCCTCCCAAAGTGCTGGGATTACAGGCTTGAGCCACTGCTACTGCCGAGTCATTGAATTTCATTTGTAACCATCACAGGAGTGAACATTTTGTCTTAGCATTTTAAAATCACCTCACACATTACTTGTATTAATTGACACTACATCCTAGTTAGTAGACAAAATGAATTTCTTCCCTTAAAAAGCCAATTGAGCTAAATTTGATCCTTGAACTAAAATTGCTTTAAAATTCAGTTTGTTCTGAGGCAGAATAGGTTAAAAATGGAGATACTGAACTTTTAGGCATAGGGTGAAAACAATTAGATTACCTTTTAGTTACTAGCAATGTTAGATCTGTTGATTTTAAAAGGGAGTTTATCAAAGAAATGGAAGGAATAATGAAACTTTTTTTTGGTGAAATAGACACACCAAGTAAATTTTTTGGATACTTAACAATATGTTACTTTTTTATTAGTTTCTGTTTCATGTATTATTGTAATCTCCCAGCAAGAAAAGACTGTATTTCTTTTATTTGCCACAGTGACAACACATTATTAAATATAAAACCTAATAAATAGACTTAGTGATCACTACAAAAAAAAAATCCGTGAAACTTGTAAATGGGTATCAAAACTGTGCTGGATGCTGTACACGGCAAATTGCCTAATGATGCAATTCTGTATTTTCTATCCTGAGAAACAGCATTAAAACCAGAACAACCTAATACAACTTAATTACTATTGGTCATAAAGTAATTCCGGAAATTTTCTAAGTAAATATGCATATTTTTCTTCTTCTGGTTCTCATTGATGTTTGAGGTGATGACATTCACAAGGGAGAGGATGCCTGATCCAAGAATAGTTTCAAGGGGAGGTAAAGTATCACATGAAACAAGATTAAAAGCAGAGATAACTAGAAAGATTGTTTTAACCAAGAAACAACTTCTTCCCTAATTCTCAATTTCCTTTCAAGACTCTCTTTGCTCAGAAAATGTAATATCCCTCAGCCCACAGTTAAGACAAAAATCAATAGAAACCTTAGGCAGTTGTCATCTTATAAGTTCAGTGCCATTAAGTTTTCACCCAGAGCCTTCTGCAGTCAATTCTGGTACATGGAGTCATTTAAGGGTAAGAGAAGTATTCCAGGAGTTTGTAGGAAGATAACAATACATGAAATAATACTAGCATTTATTCATTGATTTATTTATTCAACACTCATTTATTGTTCCATATATTAAAAACATAATAGTGAACAAATCAGACCTTCACCCCACCTCTCAAATTTATGTCCTTGTTGAACTTGAACTTACATTCTATAGAGGAGAGAAATATAATAAATAAGTAAAATACAAAGGAGATCAAACATTGATATGAAGAAAAAGCAGAGAGAGGCAATAAGGAGTGCCAGGTGGTGGGAGACTTAGTCATTTGCTTTTTTAAGTAGAGTGGTCAGGATGGCATCAGTGAGAAGCTACTATTGTGTGGAGCTCTGAAGAAAGGAAGAGAGGGAGACAGGTGAATGAACATGGGAACAAGAGTCCAGCCAGGAGAAACTGCAGGGGGCAAAGACTCAGGGGAAGCATGGAGGCCCAGGTTGCTACAGTGCAGATAATGAAGGGGAGAGACATTCAGATTCATGTTGGGTATCTGCATAACTGCAAGGAAGTGATGTCAGAGAAATGAGCGGGACCAGGACTTGGGAGTCCATTTTAAGTACTATGGTTTTCCCCAACAGAAAGATGGGTTTTGAGCAGAAGAAAAGCAAAATCTACTTTATGTTTCGGTGTAATCACTTTGATTGCTGTTTTGACAAGAGAGTATAGAGGTCATGGAAGAAGTAGAAAGACCATTAAGGAGACTGCTGCAAAATCTATGTGAGAGATAATGGTGGCTTTGACTAGAGTGGTAGCATGGAGGTGCCAAGAAGCATTCAGACTCTGAATATACTTTGCAGGTATCTCTAAAAGGGTTTGCCGTTAAATTGGATATGAGGTATGGTGGAAGAAGTCAAAGAGAATTTCTCATTCATCATTGACATTGAGTGACAGTTGGGCCCACAACTCTTCTGCCCCTGCTCAATCTCTTCCTTCACTTCTTCAAGTTCTGGCCCAATTGAGCTGGCAAAGGGTACCAGCTTTTTGTGCAGGTCACCTGTGTCATTGAGGTTAGATGCAATGAGAGACAGTTGAGTGTTTCAGCTGATCTGTGTGCTTCCTAGCCTGTCCTTGCTCACCTCTG
Organism: Ateles fusciceps; assembly: GCA_036589455.1. Lineage (NCBI taxonomy): Eukaryota > Metazoa > Chordata > Mammalia > Primates > Atelidae > Ateles > Ateles fusciceps. The sequence continues at coordinate 890,672 of JAZHEH010001615.1, forward strand.
CCTTCAGTCTTTCTTCTGTATTCCATCCTCGCTGACCTACAACAGTACAGTCAGGTCCATCACCAGACAGAGGCAAAAGCCTTCCATTAATGCCTTTACCAGTCATGACAAATGCATAATGTTTAATCCCTATAATAAAGATCTTCTTCCATATCATTCATGATTCTGGATGCAGTGATCTGCTGCATTTGTCATTCTTTTATGTTCAGATTCTTGGTCTTGCTTAGCTGGACTACAGGCCTTGGTCTTCCTGTTGATATAATATTTCATTATTTTAGACATTCATTATAGTTCCTATAAATATTATATTTTATTATAGAATCAATCATGATATTTTATTCATGTTAGGAGTATGTGTATGAATATTCAGCCATTCTGGCTAAGATTTTGAGAATTCTGACATTAAAACTTGGTAAAACCTTTGTCAATTAGTTGTGTATAGAAGATTTTTGTGAAGCAGTTAACATTTTAGTGAGCTGAAAATTGACATGATGAACATGTGATCCAACAATCTCACTTCTGGATATATATCTAAAAGAATTCAAAGTAGAGTTCTCAAAGACATATTTGCACACCCATATTAATTGTAGCATTATTCTCAACAGTTAAGAGGCAGAAGCAAACCAATTATTCACCAATGGAAGAATGGGGGAAAATGTGATATGTTCAGATAATGGAATATTATTCAACCTTAAAAAGGAAAGAAATCCTGTCACATGCTATAACATGGATTAATCTTGAAAACATTATACTAAATGAAATTATTCACTTGCAAAAAAGCCAGTATTATATGACTCCATTTATATGAGGGTTGTAAAGTAATCAAATTCATAGAAACAAAAAATAGATTGGTGGTTACCAGGGCCTATGGGGGAGGAATGAAGAGAAATGGTTGTTTAATGAGAACAGAGTTTTAGTTCTACAAGATGAATAATTCTGGAGATCTGTTTCACAACAATGTGAATTTACTTAACACTACTGAACAGTATACTTAAACATGGTTAAAATGTAAATTTTATGCTGTGGGTTCTTTGTTACAATCAAAAGTAAAATAAGTAAAGCTAAAATTAGAAATTTTTAAAGGGAAGAAAATTCTGACACATGCTGCAACATAGATGAACCTTGACTATTATGCTAAGTAAAATAAGTCAGTCACAAAGGAACAAATACAGTTATGTGTTGTTTAACAACGGGGAATGGGATTCATTTTGCAAAATGCAGCATTAGGCAATTGCATCATTATGTGAATTTCATAGTGTGTACTTACACAAACCTAGATGGTATGGCCTATTAAACATCTAGGCTGTATGGTATAGCCTATTGCTTCTAAGCTACAAACTTTCACAGCTTGCTACTACTGAATACTCTAGGAAATTATAACACAATGGTAATTATTTGTTCATCTGTACATATCTGAACATACAAAAGATACAATAGAAATATGATTTTATCATCTTATAGGACCACTGTAGTATATGCTGTCATTGGCTAAAATGTCATTATGTGACATATGACTGTACTCTTTGATTCCACTTATTTGAAGTACCTAGAGTAGTTAAATTCATAAAGACAGAAAGTAGAGCGGTACTTGTCAGGGGTAGGGGAAAAGGGGCATGGGCGCTATCGTTTAATGGGTATAGAGTTTCAGTGTGGGATAATGAAAAGTTCTGGAGATGGATGGTAGTGATGGTCGCAGAACGATGTGAGTGTACTTAATGTCACTAGTTGTACACATGAAAGTGGTTAAAATGGCACAAAAAAATTAATGCAGAACATCCAAAAGTCAGCCCTAGACCACAGTGTCCAGATGGGAACCTTAGTGAAGGAAATGCAATGAGAGATGAAGGAACCAGTAGAGAAATCATAACACCCACTGCTATAGCTTGGGCCTGATGACATGAAAAAAATGTACAAGACTAAGGTTGATCTGTTGAGACATCATCATAAAATATTAAAAATGTAGCCGATGGGCTAAAAGTACAGTATAGCCTATTCTTAAATAATTTCTAGAGTTTAGTCTGTAAAAATCTGGAATCTTATTTAAATATTAACATTTCAATGTTAGTTAGAAAGGTTAGATCCATAGACTATTCCTTTAAGATTCTTTTTTATAGATCTTTCAAAGTTTCACAGTTGAAGAAGTCAAGCTATAGGAGAAGTAAAATAAGTGGTCCAGGACCACATCTCTAGTTAACACCAAAGCAACCTACACCTAGGTTTCTGATTTCCTGGCTGGCGTTCTTTCTACTATAGCTGCTGCTACTCTCTTTTATTTTGAATATATAAGTTTATCGTTGCTAGTCTTATGCCTCTACTACAGTAAGACTGACTGTAGAGCTATAATTGTTTCTAAATGGTCATTGTCCCTTTCCTCCATAGTTAAAGAGTTCTGGCTGTACCAGTGGCCATCCAGTTAGAGGGCACACTTCCTAACTTTCCTTGCATCTAGGCACGGCCATATGACTAAGTTTTGGCCAATGGGACATGCATGTATGACTCTTGTGTCACGCCTGGGACTATCTCTACCAAGGATTGGGCATCTGCTTCCTTTATCCCAGGTACTCCTTCCTGGTTCTCTGGATCATGTACTTGGTGGTGGTGGATCAGCTTGCCCCCATAGATGACCCTACCAAATGCTGGAGCAATAAGATAAAAGAGTTTCCTAGGCAACTTGGTTGAGCAGAGTTTCCTGCCCTTTATCAGTTTGAATGTTTATACAAAATAAAAACAAGTTTTCAATCTCATTTAAGCCAGTGTGTTTCAGTCTTTGTTAAAGTAGCCAAGACAATATCCTCCTTAATGCAGTGGATTTAATTTTCCAGAGCAGTTGCAGCCTCAAAAAATAATGTTCTATTCTTCCCCACAAACTTCGATATGTTCAAAAAATTTCAACTAGATCAACTATTTAAGTTTCACCTTTTTGATGCCACTTTTACCCCAAGTTGATTAAGAAACAACACAAAACAGGACACTCTATTGGAAAACATTTTCCTAATATTTGGGGAAAATATGCTCAGAGAGTCCCAAATTCATGCCCAAACTCATATTTAATTATAAGGCTAGACTCGGGAAACAACAAACCAACCCAAAATACACAAGCAAAACAAACCATAAACCAATCACAAAGATTATCTTGGCAAGTTGCGTGTCCCTGTAGGGTGATCATTTTCTTCTTTTGATTTCCTCTTGACCCTCCAGGACATATCCTTCATCCCTCATGGAGATGCATACATAATCAAAGACCACCTTGTATTAGCCCTGCCAGGGAGAATCAAGTGAATCGAAGTTTAATCTAAAGGGTTTAAGGATCAGCAATGGAATTTTTGGAATTTGTAAAGTAGTAAAGGATATTATGAGTTGCCTACAAAATCCACTACTTGAACTTGCCTCCTTTGCCAGTATTGTATGTTTTCCTTGCCACACCAGCTTGGTGGCAAAGCTAGAGGTATAATAAATAAAAGTCACACAAAATTTCTCTGGCTCTTGGCACTTACCTGAGATTGTGTAACTTGTAGCTCTTCTCACTGTCTCCTGTGGTTATTTCTAATGGAACTGTTCATGCCTGAATCCAGTTGTGACATATGAAGGAGTTCTCTCATCCTGAGACAATGAAGATAAGGATGTGACTGCCATTTGTTCTGGCAGCAACTACAGAGGGTGTTCATGCCTCTAGAGTAGAGAGGATAAGAGCGTGGGCTTTTGCATCAAAAAGACTTGTATTTGAATTTTGGTCTTTCCCTTATCCACTGGGTGATGTTTGCAAGTGATTTAATCTCACTGAGTCTTAGTTTTCTCATCTATAAAACAGAGCTTGGGAAAGTGTCAAATGAGATAATTTTGTGAAGTTGTAGTATTGTTAGTATAAATACTTGTCACACACTAGGCACTCATTAAATGATCTTCTAATTGTTGCCACCCTTGCCACCTGTTACACTAAGAGCACTTGATGTACCCTGAAGCTCTAGTCTTGCTTCCCACTTCTTATCAAGGCCTTGCAGACTGTGATACTGTAGTGTTTGCTATGGAGAACGGTGCTGCCCCTGCTGGTTCCAGGTGCTGAATGAGCGCTACCGTCTCCTGACCCCTCACAAAGTCAGACAGTGATGGCACAGCACTCTGCTGAAACCCCACCCCAAGAAAAAAGGAGCAACTTTGTGCTGTGCATCTCAGTTTCTTTTTGAATCTACAGTCTCTTACTAGGTGGACTAGGGAAAAAGAAAAGACGTTACTTTGCAACATTTTCTGTCCATCCCTTCTAACTAAACTAAATGAAAAGGGAATTTTCTAGACCAATGCTTTATAAACTTTTTCACATCATGACATGATATTTGTATAGGCCATTTGGATAAATGGATGAGGCCCCCTGGGGCTAGAAATTATCCAGAAACTTCAGCAATCACAAGTTCTATTCTTTAGCCATCCCCCAGAGCTGAAGGCATCAGTATCTTGACCCATTCACAGTGTAGCAGTAGGGTTTACCTAGAACTGAAGGGTTCCCTGTGATGTGAAATTTTCATTGCTAAAACTAGGAAAATGCTGGATAAACCAGGACAAGTTGGTCACCCTATGTGCCAGTTGGAAAGTTCTGAAGTAGACTATACCCTGTACTTTGCTGAGTCAATGGAGGATACAAGTGGATGAGGAAAAATGGAGAATCTAGAGAGGGCAGCTAGGTTCACACTCGAAAGGGAAGAGGGTTGCTGGTAGAAGCAATCTGGAAGAGAAGAGAAAATGGGCCAAGAAGTTTAAGATGCCTTTGGGAATGCATTTTTGAGAGACTGCCTTTTGTGGGGAGATTAGAGTGGAGCAAAAAGAGACCCTGAGAACAGATGTTTTCTAGTTATTTTGGGGTCCTAGCCCCTGGGCCTCATGGTGACTTAGTTTTGTATAGGTAACTCTGGGAATTAGACATTGGGCTTTGCAAACTAGGTCAGGGGTAATCTGAGGATAGGCTGTGTGAGTTTCTCAATACTGTTTTTCTTTCTGATTTTGAAACTTTTTCTTTCTTTCTTATTTTCCTTTTGACCCCAGATACCTCCTTAGGAAAGAACAATTTTCTATAAATCAGATTTGTGTCATTGATTCTCACTTTCCTGGCAATAGAGCATTCTTTCTCAAGATAGTCCTTGCCCAGATAAGCAAATGAATTCCTGTAACATCTGCTTTCCTCATCTGTTATCAGAGTCCCAGCAGTGTTATAGTTTAGGTGCAATGGTGGGCACTCCAGGTTCAGGTGAACAGACACTTTTCCGACACTTATCACTCTGCTGAAGCTCAGTCTTTGCTTCACAAATTAAAATGCAGCATTGAGACTTTAAGAGGTCTTACTAACTTCCTTTAAGTTTAAAGTATTTCAGTATTCCTTATAGTTTTTTCCTTTTTCTAACTATAATATTCCTCACTTGATCGAAGAAAGGAATTATTGAACGATCAATAATTGTGATTAAAAATACATTCTGCCTTGTTTCTCTTACAATTTTAGTTACACTAGTCAGGGGTACTGCAGGAAGGATAAGCTAACAAGCTTTCAGTAGGCCTAATAGTCTGCCAGGCCATCTCTTCTCAGCAGGTCACTCCTGGGTTACTCAAGAAAAAGTTGCACATGGTTAACACAGAATAGTAAACTTCGCAGTGGCAGCTGTCAAAATGATTTGTTAAACCTTAGGTCCTGGAAATTAGGTTGTTCTTGCTGTGGTTTCTTTGTGGCACTGTAAGATTTAATGAATGTAATCAACACACTCAAATTTTTCTTCCTTTAGGAGTTGGTTGTTGGCATTAAGTTGAATGGAGAGGTAATAACTTAGGAGAGAACAATAGAATTTAAGCGTCTTTGACAATGAGCTATGTTATTGCCAAGCTGAGGTGAAAAGATGGGAAAATTTAAAACAGGGAGCAAAGGAATGTGAACACACTTAAGGAGTAATATATCTCACATTCAAGGAGAAGGGGTAGAAAGCAGCTCTTTGAGAGTGAGACAGAAAGATCTTGGACTGTTAGTTGATGGTAAAGGGAAGGGAAGTCAGGACTTATGCTGCCTCTGTTCCTTAATGTGTTAGTTTCTCTCTCAATGTGTGAGCTTAAGTTAACAAGGTTGGTGCTGAATCTCCAGTAGAACATTGAAGATGGCGCCTTAGCCTCTGCTGAAATGGCCCTGAGTATTTCTTTCGTGTTGGCTGGGAATATTTCCCCATCAGCTCTGTATTCTGCAGTTCCTCCATAAAAGAAGTAATAAGTCCACTCCCTCTCCCACCCAGTTTGCTTATTCCAGAAAAATAATTTTTTAGGGGGGTGTAATTCGACAAAGTGGGGGTGGGAAAGACTTTTGTCCTCTGATAAAAGGCAAATCCCAAGGAAAGGAAATTCATCTATTCTTATTACATATTTAGGTACAGTTTTAATGTGAAGAAAGAGTAGCTCATTTCCTGGGAGCCGGCTGAGAGGGCGGGAGAGAGATGGCAGCACGAGGAGAGGGCATCAGGACAGGAAAGGAGAAGACAAGCTCTTCCAGGAGGCGAGCTCTGCCCGATGTTCACTTTTGCCAGCCTCCTCTGCCTAATTGGTTAAAACAAGAAGTTTGGGAGTTCTCCCAAGTGTTTTCCTGCCTTCATTTTAGCTTTGTCATATCTTTTGCATAGCTCTCTATAGATTAGACTTTGTTTCAAAATGGTATTTTAAAATAAATATTTAAAATAATGTAGCACAAACGTCTCCAGATACCAAAAGGAAATGAGGTTTTGTGGGGTTCCCAAACTTTTCTATGTAGAAGAGTCAGGCCACTGTGTTCTTGGGAATCTCTGAAATGTTAGCAAATGAACATGTACTCACCCAAACTTACAGGTCAAAGACAATGCAGGAGAATCAGGTTCTAGAAAGGGTGGGGGAGGAAAGCGTGCTATTAATACGTCGTGTGAATGATGGAAAGGAAGCAGGAAAATATTTCCTGGGCCACGCAGAGTTTCTGGCACTGGGTTTTTTGTTTAGCTTACAAGTATTTTCATTTGTCTAGTATGGAAGAGGGAGGGAAATTTGAAGACAGAGTTAGAGTGAGGCTATAGATGACATACGACTTTAAAAACTTGGACTTACTATGGGAAACTAGAAATAGTTTGTAGGGCTTGTGGTCAAACATAATTTCCTCAGAGATTCTTTAGATTAGAAGCAATGCCAGAATGAAAAGGGAGCCAGAATAAAAATGTTTAATAATTCTTCCTGTTATGAAAGTCCTTTTTCGTATTTATCTCAACTAACTTTAGAAAATGTATCCTATTCTCCTGTAAAATTCATTCTGTTTGGGTGTTTCATTCTTGGAGGACTCTAATTCTCTTCATCCAGTCAGTCAAGCAGACAATGTTTCATCCAAAAAACATTTGAGTGCCTATTATGTGGCCAGGCATGGTGCTAGCACTGGAGAAACCAAATGAAATGAATGAAACATAGTCATTGCCCTCAAGGTAGAGCCTACAAAAAAGCCCACAGTCTTTCTTGGGGTGATATTCATATCAAATGAACCACAACAATATTGGACAAAAATGGGTAACATAGGTCATTGCAGACTTGAAAGAGGCAGTGATGAAATCTTCTTTGGTACATCAGAAATGTCTTCATGGAGCAGGGTCAAAGCTGAATCGTGGATAAAAAAGAGTTCACTATGGTGGGGATAAAGGTGGGTGTTTCAGTCAGAGAGCATTGTAGAAAGCAGCAGTCCAGCTTAGATGATGGAGGGCTTTGTATGCTCTTCTCAGGAATTCAGACTTTATCCTATAAGCTCTGGGGAACCATAAAAGGTTTTTTAGTAGATGAATTACATGATCAAATTTGCAATTTAGAATGGTCACTCTGGTGACTTTCAAGAGGACAGAACAGTTACAACATTCTAGATTACTTTGGGCAGAATTGTTTGTTATCTAAATACTCTTGAGTTTTCTAATCTACAAACATGGTATATGTCTCAGTTTCTTTTGGTCTTCTTTAACTTTTTTTAGTAATGTTTTGTTGTTTTCATTAAACAGGTCTTGCACATATTTTGTCAAATTTATTCCTCAGTTTTTCATGTTTCTGGTGCTATGATAAGAGCTATTGTTCTTAAATTACAATTCCCAATTGCAGTTGCTAGTATATAGAAATGCAGTTGATTTTTGTGTATTAACCTTGCTAAACTAGAATATTAATTCTATATTAGCTTTTTAAAAAAAGATTTCTAAGGAATCTAGAAAATGGACATGATTATGTTGTCTGAAAAAAGAGTTTTACCTTTCTTCAAATTGTAACTCTTTTTTCCTCCTTGCCTTTTGCACTAGCTAAAACTTCCATTACAAGTTTACAAGTTTCAGTAGAAGTAGCTGTGGACATTCCCACCTTCCTCCTGATCTTAGTGGCAAAGCATTTGGTGAGTCATCTTTATAATTTAAGCTGTTTTGCCTTTTCACAGATATTTTCGGGCTGAAAAATGTTCTCTTCTATTCCTAGTTTGATGAGAGTTAAAAAAAAAACAAGAATATTAAAATGTATCAATGATTTCTCTGTGTCTATTGAAATGATTATATGGTTTTTAAAAAATTCTGTTGATATGAATTACACTGAATGATTTTTTAATGTTAAATCAAGCTTGATTTCTTGGTCCCGATGTCTTATTGTCATTGCGTATTTCTGAATTTTGCTTGTTAAAAATTTCTGCTTATAGGTTTCTAAGGGATATTGTCATGTATATTCCTTTTTTGGGAATGTGTGAGTCTGGTTTTGGTATTAGAGTTATTCTGGCCTATTATGATGATTTGGGAGTTCATCTTTATCCTTCTCTTTCTGAAAAAATATGTGTGAGAGTGCTATTTTTTTTTTCTGTAAATGATTAAAATAATTTACCAGTAATGCCATTGGTACTAGAGTTTTCTTTGTGGGAAGATTTTGAATGATGTACTCAATTTCTTTAATAGATTTAGGGCTAATGGGTTTTTAAAAATTGCTTCATCAGTTAATTTTTTGGGTAGTTTATGAATTTGAAGAACTTTTCCCATTTCATCTAAGTTGCCACTTTTTTGGTGAATTTTTTTTTTTTTTGCAATATTTTCTTTTTATCTTTTGAATATCTGCAGAAGTCATAGTAATGTCTTCTGTTTAATTCTTGGCATTGGTCATTTGTTTCTCTCTTCCTTTCTTCCTCTCTTTCTCCCTCCTCTCTCTGCTCTCTTCCTCTCTCTTTTCTCTCTCTCTCTTCTCTTTCTTTCTCTCTTTCTTTCCTTCTTTCTTTCTTTGTTTCTTTCAAGATCTCCTGCTGTTGCCCAGGCTGGAGTATAGTGGTACAGTCATGGCTCACTGAAGCCCCAAATTCCCAGGATTAAGTGATTCTCTTGCCTGAGTCTTCTGAGTAGCTGGGAATACAGGTGTGCACCACCATGCCCAGCTAATTTTTGTATTTTTTGTAGAGGCAGGGTTTTGTCATGTTGCCCATGCGGTCTAGAACTCCTAGGCTCAAGCAATCCTCCCACGTCAGCTTCCCAAAGTGCTGGGATTACAGTTGTGAGCCATTGTGCCTGGCCTCTTTTTTTTCTTTATAAGTCTAGGCAGAAGTTTATCAGTTTCATTGATTTTTGTTTTCCAACAATAACCTTTGGGTTTTTAAAATTTTCTCTATTGGTTTTTTAATTTTCTAATTTCTTGATTTCTATTCTTTACTATCGTCTTCTTTCTACTTACTTCAGGTTTAACTTGTACTATTTTTTAGCTTGTTAAAGGGTCATGTTTAGGTCATTTATTTAACATCTTTTCTCATATAACCATTTAAAGCTATATATTCCTCTCTAAGCACTGCTTAAACTGCTTCCCACAAGTTTCAGTATGTTTTGTTTTTAATCTTCAATTCATTTAGAATATTTTCTAATCATTTTGTGATTTCTTTTTTGACCAAACTTAAAATTTAACTTTCAAATATTTGGAGATTTTGTAGATGTTTTACTGTTGTCGATTTCTAATTTAATTTGATTGTGATAAGGTAATATATATGGTATTATTTTAATTATTTTAAATTTGTTGGAACTAGTTTTTAATGGCATGGCATTTGGCCTATTTTGATGTAAATTCCATATGTACTTGAAAAAAATGCATTTCTTGATGTTACTGTGTGGAAGGGTCTGTGAAGATCAGTTAGCTCTGATTGGATGCTGTAGTGTTGCTCAAGTATTTCATATCCTAATTGATTTTCTGTTAAATTATTTGAATAACTATTGAGAGTATTGTTGTCTCCAACTACAATTTTGGATTTGTCTTGCTTTGGTGTGTCAAGGGTGGATTTTTTTTTTTTTTTAATTTTGAAACTCTAGGTTTTAGCTTTATTATATCTTTTTTTGTGAATTGACCTCTTTATTATTATAAAATTGTCCATCTTTGACTTGAAAATATTCTTTTTATAATGTTTACTTTGTTTGATGTTAATGTAGCCATTCCAGCTTTCTTATGATGAATATTTTCATGCATTATCATTTTTCTGTCCTTTAAGTTTTAATCTACCTGAGTCTTTATCTTGAAAATAGTTTTCTTGTAAACAACATACAGTTGATTCTTAGTTGGGTCTTGTTATAATCCAGTCTTATGATATCTGTCTTTTAATTAAACTGTTTAGACTATGGACATGTAATATGATATGGTTGAATTTAAATCTATCATTTTGGGAGGAAGGCAGCAAACCACATTGCCATGTATGTACCTATGCAACAATCTTGCATGTTCTTCACATGTACCCCAAAACCTAAAACACAATAAAATATATATTTAAAAAAATAATAAATCTATCATTTTACTGTTTGTTTTCTCTGTTTTCATATGTCCTGATTTAACATTTACAAATATTTAATATTAATAATGTTTAATATTTTAGGGTTATATTTTACTTCCAGGAATGATTTATTTAATGGATTATCTCTGCTTTTTACTTTCCTGATAAAATTCTTATTTTTCTTTTTTTTCCCCTCAAGAATATTTTCACTGGATACAGACTCTATGTCAACAGCACTGTCTTCTGGCTTGCATAGTTTCTGACAGGAAGTCTATGGACATTCTGCTTTATTCTTTTGTATATATGTGTCTTTTTTCCTCCGATTGCTTTAAAATTTTTCCCTTTAATGCTTGTGTTCAGTAAGTTGACCATACTACACCTTCATGTGATTTTCTCTATATCTTGTTCATCACTAAACTTCTTAGATCTGTTTGTTGCAAGATCTCAGAAAATTTAGAATACATATGACCACGATTTATTCTTCAAATAATTTTTCTGCCCCCTCTCTGCTTCCTGCAGACTCCTGTTATGTCTGTGTTAAACTATTCACTATTATTCTACAGGCCATTGAGGTTCTGTCAATTTTTAAGTGTTTTTATATTTGTGCTTTATATTTGGATAAGTATATGGCCCCAAGTTCACTAATTTTTCTTTCTACAGTGTTCAAACTAATGCTACTTGCTTCTAGTCACTTTTTCATTTTCACTATTGTAATTTTCATTTCTAGATATTGCACTTGGTTTTCTGTATGACTTTCATTTCTTTTATTATTATGTTCATTTTCCTCTCCTTTGCATCCTTCAATATGTGTAGGAAATGTATATCATCTTAAGCGTTCAATCTCCTAATTAAATCTCTATTATTTTGGGGTGTGTTTTTAATTAAATGGTTCTTCTTCTGGCCATTTGCCATATTTTTTGTCTTCTTTGTATATCTAAAAATGTTTAATTGTTTGCTAGACTTCTGAATTTTATATTGTTGAATGGTGGATGTTTTTGTGTTAATTTAATATTTTAAAAATTTTGCCTGAAGACCATTAAGTCACTTGTGGGTTAGTTTGATCATCTCAAAGTTTGTTTTTAAGCTCTTTTATCTTAGATGAGTATAAAGTATGTTTTATTCTCAAGATAAATTTTTCCCACTTTTAAGGTCTGAGCCTTCTACAGTCTACTAAATACCTTGTGTATTCAGAGAAATCTCTCCATTCTGGCTGGAAGGAATTCAAACTGTTTTTGGCCCAGTCTCAACTCCAGAAACTGTTCATCTTTCAGCTTCATGGTAATTGCTTTTTCTGCAGAAATTATTCTTGTCTGTCCTCCTGGGATTTTGCCTTATAAATGGGCAAATATCTCCTTAGCCAAAGACTCAAGGTGACCCTTACCCAGATTTCTAAAGTTTTTTCTCTATGTAGTTTTGTGCTGTCAGATACATTGCCTTAAAAATTCTAACAACTGTGACCTTCCTGAACTTTAACTGTGTCTGTTCAACACAGTGAGATTGCTGGACACTTTAGGTTCTTCCTTCACGCATCACTTGGACATGGGTAAAATTCATCTAGTTCCTTCCCCTTCCCCAATTGTAGAAGAACATTATTATTTTACTGTCTGTTGTCCAATATCTGAAAATAGTTGTTTCTTGTATTTTGTTCAGTTTTATAGTGGTTTGGAGGGTAATTCAGACTACCTTACTTTCTCACAGACAGAAACATGTCTCTTTTGTCTCTTAGTTTTCAGTCTGTCCTCATTGACTTGCTTTCTTTTCCCCCACTACCCAGCACCCCAGCATTTGTTTTAATCTTACCTTTTGGATCGTATGGTGGAAAGAGATCAAACCTTGTGTACAGGTGAATGAGGATAATGAAAGGAATAAAAGAAAAGGCAAGCAACTATTTCTACTTCTAAGATGGGTTCCTTCATTAATAAGATTCCCAATCATCATTGTGCTAAAGGATTCCCTGTCCCCTTTTTCAGCCTTACCTAACATTGCTAAGATTGTCCTCATCACACAGTCTGATTATTACATTGCTAAGAGTTTCCAAATTTTCTTCAGTTTTAATACAATCCTCTTGTTCTAGTGTTAGTTTTCCATGATTCTCTATCCCAGAAGGTAATGAAGAGTGGAGAAAACAGTAAGATGTTATAAAAGTGGGAGAAAACTGGGTTTCAGGCACTATGGTTATGATAACATTCTTCTTGAAGTTAATGTTTGCTTCTTGTGGAAACACAGTTTAAATGTCTGCCCACAATCATTTATCATTCATATTTCTACCTGGGAGAGTATTTATTTAAGAGCTAGGGAGGCCAGCACAAATACCGTGGAGGAACAAACTCAGAAGATAAAGTAGATTTTTCCCATATGACCTGCTTTTTGGTTTTTTATTTTATGATTTTGACATAACTAGTTCTTCCTTTATTCATCTCAAAAGATACTGAGGTTATTTTTCATAGGCACTATCTTCTTTAAGTGGAATGAAGTCACCTTAATATAGTTGGTAAACACAATATTTATAAACTTCACCCCTGAATTTTCAGAAAATGGTAGTTAATATTGGAAAATCTTTTTTATATTATACTGTAAGTTTATTTTCCACAGTACTTATTATCATGCTTTGTTCTCAATTGTTTCTCACAGATTTACTCCTGCTCCACTAAATCTTACAGATTTACTCTGTTCTGTTTTAATCTGATTTAATGTGTTCTCTTTGCTTCCTTCCCCACCCTCCATATTCATTCCCTATCCTTTTTTTGACGTGTTTTGACTACTTGGTAGCTGACCATTATGAAAGGAATTATTTGGGTCCACTTGCCTGACTCTCTTGCTTTGATGGTTGAGAGTCCCAGTAGAAGGTTGAAGGTGCAGAAAGTTGAGTCCCAGTAGAAGGTTGGAGAGAGAGAGAAAGTAGGGAAGGAGATACCTCTTTTGCCTCATTGTCCCTTCCACAGTCTGGCAGTGGTTGTGTATCTCCATAGTTAACAGCTCTTGTGGCATAGTCTTCTCTTGCTTCAGCTCTCCCAAGGCTCATATACTCCTTTTTCTTCAATTTGTCCCTTCAGGCTTTGGGGTAACAGCTCTTCGCTGTTGCTAGTCCCTGGATACTTCACTAACCTTTGCTGGCTTCCATAATCCTACCCATGCCTCCACATGCAGTCTCTTCACTGACCTCTCTTTAGTTAAGCCCTTTTTGAGTGTGGCTGTTTTTCCTGCTGGGACGCTGACAGACATAAATTCTATATATTGCCTAGAGAACTCTTTATAAAACTGAAGTCAAATAACATTACTCCCCTATTCCAGACTCTTCAGTGATCTTCCTTTACAATTAGAATCAAAGCAAACTCTTTGATAGAACCTCATGATCTTAACTCTCTATTTTTTTTTTTCTCCTTCCAGTCTCTCTCTCATTCTGTTCCAGCCACACCCATCCTCTTTCCCTTGAACATGCTAAGGTCACTTATACCTTGGGCCTGTACAGTTGCTGTTTTCTCAGCCTAGCTAGTTCCTCTCCTAGACCTTTACCTGACTGACTTTTTCTCAACATTAATGTTCCTGCTCAATTTTCACCTACTCTCAGAGAATGTCATTGATCGATGTATTTAAATTGATCACTTCCCCTAGTATTATGTATCTCATTACTCCATCTTATTTTGAAATAACAATTGCTACTGTTGGAAATAATTCAATTTACTTTTCTCTTTGTGTATGATCTTTCTTTCCCCACTATGACATAAGCAGCTATATTCAGGACATTTGTCTGTCTTGTTCACCACTGTATCTCTAGTGCTAAACCACTGTCTGGGTGCATCATGTACTCTCAATAAATGTTTTTTCAGTGATTGAATGAGTAAATGCATGGTTAATTTAATGAAAGATTGAAATAACAAATGAAGCTGAGGAAGCCAAAGAATTCTTAATCAATTCTCTGAAAGGTATGCTGTATATATTGATCTATTCTTGTCTTTTTTTTTTTTTTTTATATATTGATCTATTCTTAGAAAATTCATCCTCTCCCATTCATAATTCTGGATTGAGTGGCAGAACTTATTGGTACCAGTGTAAGCAAGTTTGACTTAGGAGAAAAAAAGAGAGTAGATCAGCCAGGAGCTGAGACTATGGAGAAGACTATGAGTAGGAGAATGACAGTCAAAGACCAAGGCATTAGTGGACAGAGGTGACCTGTTTCAAAGGGAAAAAACGCAGCAGGAAACAAACCTATGCCTAATCAGGAATGAACTGTCTTAGTAAAGGCCATTTCTAAGACAGTAAATGAACTGCCTTAGAAATGCAACAGGAACCATGGAATCAAACGGATATGAAGTCCATGGAATCATCAAAGGCATGGGAGTATGAAGAAAGTGCCAGTATAAGACCCATATAAACATGGGCTTAGATACTCTAAGTGCAGTTCTGTGGCTCTCTATTCTCCAGTTCAGCATCTCTTCCTGGGTGGTGTGCTCTCTCAGTCATCTGTCCACCCACAGCTTCCCTGATCATCTGCATGTTGGCAGGGAAGACTTGGAGTTTCTTGGTTGGATTTGTCAGTGACTGCATTTTTTCCCCCCAGCAGAATCAATAATTCTGGCAGAAAGATTTCCTTCTCTTGAGACACTAATTCTCTGTTGTAATCTCAACAGCATCTGCACATCTAAACTCTTTCAGAGCATGGTATGTCTAAAGAGGAGGCCAGGCTGCCTTTCCACCCATCAGTGGAAGCCCAGTTTCTTCCTCTAGCTACAGGAGTCTTCCAGACCCTGGCTCTTCTAAGACAGACTACACATGATGCTGATTCCTATGTCCATGTGATTTTCCACAGCAGGGTTGGTTCAGACCTTTGCCAGCCCATTGCTTTTTTAACTGGAGCTTGCATTGTCCTAAAACTTAATCCCATTAGGCAATGCATGGAAAGAAATCAAATAAACTAAAGATTTCAATGAAGTTTATTGCTTACTAATCATTATCCCAGATGAAACTTAGCCTTCCTTGGTGCCTCCTAAAAACAGTGGTACAGTCTTTATGCCTCTTTAGTAGATGTGAGGAGGAGCTGTGCTGGAACAGTGACCTTACACTCTCTCTCCCACACCAAAGGTGAAGGAATCACTTTAAAAAGTCAGTTTACTATTCTGTTCCAAGAGAATTCCTCTGGAGCAGGACTGTTTAAAATAATCTTTTTTGATGATGAAAATATTCTATATCTGTGCTGTCTGACACAGAAACCACTAGTCACCTATGGCTGTTTAGCATTTGAAATGTGGACAGTGCAGTGAGGAACTAAATTTTAAATTTTGCTCAAATTTAAATAATTTAAATTTATTTATTTTTTTCTTTTTTTTTTTGAGACAGAGTTTCACTCTGTTGCTCAGGCTGTAGTGGAGTAGCACGATCTCGGCTCACTACAACCTCTGCTTCCTGGGTTCAAGCTGTTTTTCTGCCTCAGCCTCCCTAGTAGCTGGGATTACAGGCACCTGCCACCATGCCCGGCTAATTTTTGTGCTTTTAGTAGAGATGGGGTTTTGCCATGTTGGCCAGGCTGGTCTAGAACTCCTGGCCCAAGTAATCTGCCCACATCAGCCTTTCGAAGTGGTAGGATTACAGGCCTGAACCACCATGCCTAATCTATAATTTGAATTTAAATTTAAATAGCTACATGTGGCTAGCGGCTACAATATTGGACAGCACAACTCTAGAGTCTGCTTACCAGTGCACCACAAACCAGGTGCAAAATTCTGTACTTCCTCTTATCTCTAGGCATGATGTAATGGAGGGATTGGCAAGGCTCAGACTTATTTTGGAAGAGTACCACATATAAACAAGAATATACCTTGCTGAGGCACCAATCTGTAAGGGGTGTTATTTCTTGTTCTACTCATTCTGGAAACTCACTGAATAAAGCCAAATAATGCATTTCTGGTGCTAATCACCAATCATTTTTTTAAGTGGTGCTGAGAAGACTCATGGTCAGTGTGACTAGGAAAGTCTCTGTCTTTGTTTGGGTCTGCACCTATGATTCATTCTCAACTAAAGCTCATGCTAATCCTTCTCCCATACCCATGCTTGCTAAACAAAGTCAGTAACAGTTCTGATGAATCGAAATGCTATTATTTCTTTCTGACATTACACAAAATCCTTCCTTTAAAGTACAGGACCACCCTGCATTGGCTATAGAGCTGCATTAACTATATTCTAAAGCTTTAGCTAACTGTTCTTTTATTATTTTATAAAGTTGTATAAATGCTGGTCTCTCTGGCTCTTTTCCAGTATAAATGGATTCTATTGGTACTGTCTTTAAAACTTTTCCCTCAGGGTCCTCCAAGAAGCAGACACCTGGATGAGATTAAACAGATAAGCTCTATTAAGGGAACATGCCTGTGTGCAGGAAATAGGCGGACCACCTGACCACTATGCCAGTCTAACCCAGAGTGAAAGAGAGACAGAGAGACAGTGCGGCAGTGAATGTTGAGTGGAGTGCCACAGAGTTTTGGCAAAGCCACCAGGAAATCCTCAAACAAAACTGGCCAAGAAAAAGTCCCATGTCTCTCTGGAATGGGGTCTGCCTTAGTATCACTGCTACAGTCAGTCACTGGCTGGAGCAGCCTGTGAGAAGAGTAGCCTTGAAGCAAACCCTGGTACCGATTTCCAAGCTGGAGCCCTTGGACAATTATGCTCTCTAGAATAAGACATGAGCAAAACACATGCCTTGTACAATTCCTGCTTCAGTGATGATGGGTAGAAAAGAAAATGAAAGATAAAAGATGGGATAGCTAGAAAATGAAATATCTGAACAATACCTAGAAGACTTTCTCCTATTAGGCAGAATTGTCCCCCACTTACTGCCTCAATGTTAATTCTAATTCTCTTCTATTCAATGTTCCATTGGCTGCAGAATTAGAGCTAGAAACTATCTTCTTGTCACCTTTCTGGGCTTTTGTTAAGTCAATTCTATCCACTTCTAGTCCTTTATTTCCAGAGTACACCAAGGAGAAACATTTTCTTTTGCATTCTGTTTACCGACTGTTGTTATCTATTTACGTATAGTTTGGGGTTCTTTGAAAAGGTCTGATAAATAATACACTGCTTCCGCATTCAGTTTCAGAATAAGTGAAGAACAGAAAGAAAAGGGTCAGTATATAGAGGCCTCAAAAACTAGATAATTTGAGTATGTCTCTGGATAACTTGGCCCCCTGATGCTGTATCTAGAATTTGAAGGGCATCTACTCGGCTTCATTTGCACTAGAACAGGGCAGGAATTTCCTGCTTCAAGTGTAGGTTCTTCCCAAGCTGGAGAGGGGAGCGTTTCCTGGAAGCTTCCATTCATAGTTACTCTCCCAAATTCACTAATTGGGTTAAGTCTTTCCTATGTATCTGGAACTAAATGAGTGAGGGAGGCAGAGAGAAGCCAGAAGTACTAAATTCACAGAGGAAAGATCGGTGGTGGGGAAGAGGCCTGACAGATAAAATACCAAAATGACACATGCCAGGGATGCACTGGCTAGGTGGCCAATTCTTCTCTGCTTTACAGTGGTTCTACGAACATCTCCAGAATTCTGAGTTCAACCAGTAAGTACATTTGTATACTACATTCTCTTTGGATTCTTGAAAAATGTTTTCCCCACTTTTGGCTCAAAATTTGGGGTCAAAATCTTTTTAGAGAACTTAGGAAAGCTTTGGATTCTCCCTTACCAAAATATGTATACAGATTCAGTTTTTTTTTTGTTTGTTTGTTTGTTTTAGTGACTAAAACCAGAATGAATTTATTTATTGACTCAAAACTCCAGCTCTCTTTTCTATACCATTTTAATTTTGTATACACACACACACACACACACACACACACACACACACACACATTGGACTTGAGGTTCTGAAGGCCTTTTCTTGCATTTCGGTTTTCTTTAGCCACTTGAGTCAAGCCAAAATTACTATAATCCTGACTTTTGAACTTGGAGAGCTTATGTGAAATGGTCCATAAATTCATTCTAAGAAAAGATTACTTAATGCCATTTCTGTATTACCATGGAATTAAATCCCCTTTCTCAAACCTACTTTTACATTATCTTTCTTACGTCAAAATCCCAAGTTGAATTTTATGGATTTGGGTAAAGAATTTTAGTAACTGAGCCACGCTATAATGTGAAGTAGTATCACTGAAGTAGTACTGGGTGAGAACTTAGGCATTGGAGTAAAACAGAGCTGTTTTTAAATCCTAGCTCTTTGACCTTGTAAAAATTACAAGGTCAATTTTACAAAAATTCTCAGACCTCTCTGAGATTTACATTCTCCGTAACATGAAGAAAATAATAGTACTTCTGGCACAAGAGTATGGTGAGGGTGAAAGGAGATGATGTATTTAAAGCATTTAGCATAGTACCTGGCACATAATGAACCGGTGATAAAAATCAGTGATTCTTGCTGTTACTATTATTTTTACTCACCTTGCATTAACAGCATTTGCTGCAATAGCTGACACAGAATAAATGCCTAAGAAATATTTACTAAATGAAGACTAGGGCAAATTTAGTCATCTTAGTCTTCTCGTACCTAAGAGTAGTAGATCATACCATATCTCATGCTGCTGTATGATGGAAATCAAAATGGACTCACCACTTTTAGTTCTTCTGTGACCAGCAGAACCTGTCTGAAGACATGATACTAAATAATAGTGTATCTCCAGCTATTATCCTCTTAGGAAAATACTTGTCAAGTTCACATTTATTCAAAAATTTTTCTCTAGGATAAATCAAAATGTTTCTACTCAGTGAACATAATCACCAAGAGCTTCATTACATGTTTCTGAGTCTGTCTGTTTAAACAGACCCTTTTCAAGAATTGGTGCAATTCTTTGAGAATAAAAAATCAGACTAAGTTAAAATTAACCAGACAGGTACAAATAACCTATCCAAAACCATTTGTTCTTTTTGTCTCTTCACAAATATACATAGAAAGGCAGGTATATGGGTAGATATAGATATCAATGTTTTGAGATCAACTTTTGCTATTCCACAGATTCTAGACCGTTTTCTCCAAACCTCTCACTTCAGTACCTCACCAGAAGCTTCCATATCAGGAAATACAGGTTAAACAAGTGTTTGTTTTATAAAAAGTGCTTCATTCCTTTAGTGTTCTCTCTCACATGATTTCTCTCATCTGTCTTGCTGGGCAGATAGAATCTTATGAGGATGTCAGCTTGCCAAATAATTAAGATTCTTTTCAGTAATATAGGACTCAAATCAAAAACATTCCTGGAGACTAGTACATTTACAAATATTATTGCTTATACAGATGTGTGGTGGAATGGGATAAAATGTTAGGTATGACAACAATGAATTATAGAAATATGAGGCTGCCTTCAGGCACATGAATATATACATGAGGGTAGAAATATTTTGGTGGGAATTATTACTAAGGATGTAAGATCTTTGAAACAATATTTGGAAACAGAGGCATCCAAGTCAAAATGAAGGAATCCAGTCAGTGAATGTTTCTTGAGCACAAATTATGTGCCAGCTACAGGTCTAGGCACAGAGAACATAGACATGAATGAGACAGACCTAGTCCCAGTCTAGGTTCACAGTCAAATGCAGGAGATGGACATTAAGCCAATAATGAAATAGCTCAGAAGAAACTAGGGCTTTGAAGAACTGTGAGGTCCTGTAAAATTTGGGGCAAAGGTAGCATGGAGGATAAGATAGATCTAATCTAGTATGGAAGGTTAAAGAAGGTTTTACTTTAGAGACAGTGTTTTCTAAAGCAAGACTTAAGGCTATCTTAGGAAAAGAGGGAGGGAAGTTGCTCTATTAGATAAAAGGAACATCATGGGCAAAGGTCCATACAGAAGTTGAGAGAATACCATTGTCTTATTTTCCTAGGGCTGCTGTAACAAAGTACTGCAAACTGGGTGGCTTAAAACAACAGAAATTTATTACCTCACAGTTTTGAAGGCTAGAGGTCCAAGATCAAGGTGTCAGCTGGGTTTGTCCCTTCTGAGGACTGTGAGGAAGGATGTTTCATGCCTCTCCCCTAGCTTCTGGTGCTTTGCTGGCAATCCTTGGTCCCTTTGGCTCATAGAAACATCATCTACTTCTCTGCTTGTATGCTTACATGGCATCTTCCCTGTACGAGCCTCAGTCCAAGTTTCCTCCTTTCACAAGGACACTATTGAATTAAGGGTCCGCTGTATTCTAGAAGGACTCATCTTAACAAATGACATCTGCAATAGTCTTATTTCCAAATAAGGTCACATTCTGAGGAGTCAGAACTTCAACATATGACATTTTTGGGGGACATGCCTAGCCTGGAGAGAGGAGTGGAGATAAGGGTTTGATGTGATCTCAGAAAGGGAATTAGCATTCCAGCACATAACACACTTTTAGGTGAACTTAGCATTTTGTACATTTTTTCTAAGGGCCATGGCAAACCATTTATGAATTTTAAGCAGGGGAGTGGAAACGATCATATTTGTGACTTTAAATAATTGCCCTGATTTGAGTGTGGGCAATGGATTAGTAGGTGGTATAGCATCATGTTGTAACCCTCCACTTTCCTTTTAGGCATCTCTTTAGTTCTCCCCCGAAGATATCAGTTCTCCATACCCCATGTTTATAGAGGCTATTTAGCTGGCCTTTGAGAGGTCCAGATCTCTTTCTTGTACAAAATGCTCTCTTGGGAAATATTCTATGTTTCTGAATCCATCTGTCATCCATTATGTATTTTTCTCCTTTAGACATCAACAGACAGGAAAGTTTAAATTTGCACAAAGAATTCTATTTAGTCAAATGACTCTTGATCTTTTCAGATCATTGAGACTTTACATTAGCTTCAATTGAAAAAATTGCTAATAAAATGTTGAATAATTAATACAAAGACAACTTGTGCAGGACTGTAAAATTTCTGTAAAATCAGGTACTCAAGTTTAGGCTTTTACAAAATGATGAGAACAACTTTTGTTGTTGTTGTTTTGTTGATACAGAGTCTCGCTGTCACTCAGGCTATAGTGCAGAGTGTGATCTCAGCTCACTGTAGCCTGGACCTCCCTGGCTCAAACAATATTCTTGCTTCAGCCTCTAGAGAGGCTGGGTCTACAGGTGTGCACCACCACACTTGGACAATTTTTGTATTTTTTTTTTTTGTAGAGATGGGGTTTCACCATATTGCCCAAGCTGACCTCCTAGGCTCTAGCAAGCTGCCCACCTCAGCCTCTCAAAGTGCTGGGATTACAGGCATGAGCCACTGTGCTTGGCTGATGAGAGCATATTTTATGTTCATGTTGGGAATTGACTTGCATAAGCGAGAGCAATGTTGAGTCCACTTAAGTTGATTCTCCCAGAGCTCCTTCTGGCTCTCCCACGTGAGCTGCAGGATTTCAGGTTTCAAGCCTCACATCAACTGCAAGCCCTCCCTGGCTGCTTTGTGCTGATAGGCAGAAAACTACTTTATGTGATCTAATCTTCTCATAGGATTATGTCTGAGGATAATGAAACTTTACTAAATGCCTGTGGGAATTTGAAGATAGCCTTTGTAATGAAGGTAATCTATTGTCATACTGCATGATAGTGAAGTAGAGGAATATTGAAAGTGATTAACAGAGCAATTAAAAGATACAATGACGGGGCCTGTAAGTCTGAGATGCTGAGAAAAAGAAAAGGCTATCATTTAAAAATTGATCTTAAGCTTTAGCATGTGTTTCTGTGACCATCACTGGTAGAATAGCAAGGTTTATTCTGTATGTTTTAGTGCTAAGGCAAAACTTCTGTTTCTTCCATTATATTTATGAACAGTCAGATCTGGAACACACTGTAGAGATAGTTTGTGTAGGACCTTCTGTGTTAGGTAGGGTTCACACTGAGCTGATATAACTAAAGCAGTTTGAACAAGATAGAAGTATTTTTGCTTCTCTCTCATGTAAGAATCCAGAATTAAGTAGTGCAGGGCTGATGGGCCTCTCTGTTTGGCGATGTCTGTCGGGATCCTGTGCTGGTGGCGGGCTCTGGCATCCTCATCACGGGGCTCTCATTCCTGGGTATAGGTGGTGGATCCAGTTATGGCCATTTCCCCAGCTAGTGGGACAGGACAGAGTCCAAAACAAGTGGCTTTGTCTTAAAGGAAATGACATAAAAATTACAATATCATTCTTGCTAGCCCACAGCCACTCTTAGCTATGAGGAAGGCTGGAAAGATAGTCTCTAGCTGGGCATTCTTGTGCCTAACTAACATTTGAGGGTTTTGTTACTAAAAGAAATACTGGGGCAATTAACTGTATCACACTGTCATTCTCTGAGGAAGAAATTAAGACCCAGAGAGGGTAAATGACTAGTCAGAAGTCACACCGCTATTGAAACTCTGATCTCCAGAATCCCAGGAGGAGACAAACTTTACTAAGTAGCTGTGGGAACTGCCCCTTGTCCTGTTCCTTCCACACCATCAGTATTAAAAAGAACTGTGCCAAAGGTCAAGAGGTTGTCTTTGAAATGGCAAGTTTGTCAGTTGGCTTCCAGGGATTTTCAGGAGTTAATTAACTTTAAGCATTTGTCCAAAACCGCCCCAAAATCTAAGTTGCTTGTCAGATTAGCAAGCTATTGGTAGGCTTCCCATGACTTATTCTAGAATAGTTTTCTCCATTTTAATGTGCTGCTTTCAACCCCAAATTCATAGCAACTCATATTTGCTTCTTTTAGAAATTTTCAAATTGAAAATCCAGCTTCCTGAGAAAACCTGTCACTGATTCCCCTTGTTACCATTTCCACATGTTATCTTTCATTCTGAGATTATCACTCAGTTTGCTGAGATTCACAGAGTAGCACATAAGACGACATACAATGTGACCATTCTATTTCTATTAAGAAAAATCCTTAATTTCTATTTGTATAAGTATCTTCCTCAGCATTTTATTGAGAGGAAAATGGATCAAGCAAACTGAAAATGCAAGTAGGTTTTCTAAGTGTGGAAACAAAGAATTAGATTTCATTCATTCATTTTTTAAAACATGTTTTAAAAGTAATAGTTTTCAGAAGACCTAATTCATCCTTGTTTTAATTTTAGAATTATATCGCCTTTGGGAGTTCTTGACCAAACTTAAAAAATCTGTGAGCAGTGGCACTTCAAGCTTTCTGGGGCCTTTTCAGGTAATACAATCTCAGTGTTTTGCTTCCTTTTGATCAATCCAGGACAATATTGCTTCTTCTTTTCAGCATAGCAGGTTTTTAGTTCCAAAGAGTATATCTGTCTCACTTACGTACTGGTGAACCCCTGGGGTTGTATTTTTCTGAGATGAAGATAGTTTAATACAATCGCCTTACACAACTATTCTAGATGTGTTTGTGGCTAAGCATTAAGTATTTAATAAAGCCTTCAGGAAAATATGTGTTTGTTAGTAGAGCATTTATTTTCTTTAAACATAGGGAAGGTAGGTTTTCTTATCTTTCTCTTAAGTTTCTTAAAAATACTAAAATACACTCATAGTCTGTTAAATCTAAGAATAATGTACAATGGGGAAGTGGGGACTGTGGGACTCACAATAATACTCAGACTATTCCTTCCACAAATTCAAATGCTGGACATTTTAGTTGGTTTTATCTTGGTTCTTTTTAAGAGAATGTTGTCTTGTATATCTGCCCCTCTTCCAAAACTTTAATTTTCTACCTTTTCTTCTCTCATCTGTACAATTCTATTAATACTCCCTTCTTCAGAACTAGACTTATCACGTTGGTTGCTCTCTATTTCAATAAGAATCACATAGAAATCCAGGGAGTGTCAGGCAGCTGGCAAAATAGAAAGGCTCTGCTAGCTGAGTTTACCCAGGACCTGTATCCAAACTCTGCCCATGTTTTTAACTTCTCATTCATAGACTCTCTTGTTTGCTATGACCCCTCACATGCTATGAACTGAGTTTTGATCTCTTGCAGGTCTTTGACTATTAGAATTAATGCATGCTTCCACTGCTAATGGCTCACAGCGTTCTCCTTCCCAAGTCTGACACACTTCTATGTCCACTCCCCATCCTTAGTGTGGCCTCAGTTATCCTAATAATCTTATGTCCATGACCAATATAACTTCCTCCTTTGAAGGTTATGACCAAGAGCTATGCTATATCAGGAACTTAAACAATTCAGATAATGTATAATAATGTTATTTGTTTCAATTAAAATGACAAAAAATTAAGTCAATATAGTTAATTATATGCATGATATTTATTGTGCTAAGATTTATTGGGCTCTGAATTACATTTTAATAGTAAACTATCCATTTAAATGAAAATAGTAAGATTTTCATATAGTAAAGCTAAGTACGTTACTTGGGAAAGTGGTTCAGAGATGGTGGAACCAGTCTGTATATATCTTTAGGCTTCTTTTCTCCTGATCAATTTCTTCTTCCTTGAATCCCAAGGTATTACTTAAAAAGAGTTTCTGCCCAGACTCAAGTCTTTACTTTGAAAACTCCGTAAGACAAGACAAAAAACCATTATGTATCTCTTGTAAATTTCCAAAAGCTGGGGTGGGCAAACAAGTTAGTTGAGGTTTAGAGCATCTAGTTTTCAACTGTGCTCAGTTTAGTTTTCCAAGAAATAGAGAATGGTCACCATAGGGAAACTCATGCAGATCATTAGAGGGCTAAGGTGGCAGCCGATAACGAAGGAGATAAAGGAAGCTACTCCTTGCTTATTGGAATAGCTTTTTTAAAAATCTAATTTTAAAAATAGTATTTCTCTTCTTATTATATTCCAATTTATTATAGAAAAATTGGAAAATGGAAAACAAAAAAAGAAAAATGTCAGCCAGTGACCACTACTGTCATGGGGAACTTTCAGCCTTAAGCAGTAACTAAGGAGGTGACAGTCACAGGGAAAAAAAGATGCAACCCAAAGTGGCAGGGCACAAAAATAGCAACATTTCCACAACATTATAATATTATCACTTAATCAGATTCTTTCCTAAAACCAGCCTTTGAGGAAAGTGTGGTGTGGCTGAGTGAAGAGGTAATTTTGGTTGCTAAACAGGGTGTGGAATTAGGGGTTTTTGTTTGTTTGTTTTGAGACAGTCTCTATTGCCCAAACTGGAGAGCAATGGTGCCATCACAGCTCACTGTAACCTCAACTTCCCTGGTTCCAAGCAAGTCTCCTGAGTAGCTGGGACTACAGATGTGTGACAACATACCCAGCTAATTTTTAAAATGTGTTTGCCATGTTGGCCAGGCTGGTCTCAAACTACTGGGCTCAAGATAATCTGCCTGTCTTGGCCTCCCAAAGTGTGGGATTACAGTCATGAGCCACTGTCCCTGGTGGATTATGAGTTTTTATGGAGAGAACCATGAGGGCACCAAAGAGAGGGAGCCCAGAGGCTGGAAACAGGGGAAAAAAACTCCCTCTGCTTAGACATGTTGCTTATCGCAGCCTTGCCCACTCTCCTTTCACTTGTTTCAAGTCTGTTCTCATACTTCCTTCTCTTTCCAGGACTCTCCTCTCAACTCTCCCACACCCCTGGCTTTCACCAGACAAATAATAGTAATAACAACAACAACCAAACCAAAAGCAGCTAACATTTAGACAGCACATTACAGCTTACAAATGCTTTCATATATGTCATCTCATTTAATATTTATTAGCATTTGCTCATTTAACCAAAATTTAATGATCACTGGCTAATTTTTAAGTGAACAGAACAAGCCTAGTGAATTAAAGTATTATAGAACAAGCCTAGTGAATTAGGTGTTAATAGTCCTCCTTCTACAAATGAGGAAACAGTGTTTAGGAAGTTCAGGAAACTTTCCCAAGAGGACACAATTTTTATTTGAATCCAGTATTCAGCTCCAGGACTGCTTATTCTAAGTAACATTTTTTTGTTTTTCATGGTTTCTTGAATAGTGAGCTAAAGGGTCAGTGAACTGAGTGTGTTTCTGTGACCTGAATCCTCAGTACTCCATAATAATAATTTGTTTCTAATGGAATTTTAAGCCCTGGAGTTTGTTTGGACCTAATTTTTATTGGATACCATTTCCTCAATTCTATCATATAAATATCTTACACTGAGAGACAAACACTGAAGGATTTCGTTCATTGAGACATAATACTTTGCTGCATAAAATCCAAGGGGCTTTTCTAAGATCCGTGGAAAAATAGTAGATATTCTGTACTAACTAGCACACTTTAATTCTTTACTGTTTATCTTTTGACATACTAAATCTAAACTTCATTAGAATAAGACTTTTGTATGTTTTCTTCAGGATTGTATTCCAAGCATCTAGCTAGTGCCTGATCCATAATATTTGTTTGACATATGTTTAATTCTTGAGTGAATTAAAGCACATTGTTGCTGTAAATGTAAAGTTGAATTGAAAGTGTTTTGTATACATCATTCATTCAACAAATTCAGTTCCTGGCCAAGCACTGTGCTAGGAACTGAGGATAAAATGTAGATTATGTCCTAGTGAAATAATTTTGTAAGTCAAGACTTATAAATTGAAAGTTATGGAAACCCAGTAAACTTTAAAAATCAAAACAGAAAATGAAATGCAGTGGCTCAGTTAACTGGAAAGTTCCAGGTAGAAATGTGGCTTCAGACATGGCTTACTCGGCGGGTTCATGTGCTATAGGAGGCATCTACTTCCTTTATACACATCTCTGTTTGGCTTTCCTTTGTGTTGCCTTTATTTTTAGGCAGGCTACACTTAAGAGGAAGCAAGGCAGTTATCTCCCTGGCATACTTTTAGGTAGTGTTTGCAGCTTCTTTCTAAAGAGTTGTTCTAATATATAGGTGAGAGGTGATAATGATTTGAATTAGGGTAGTTCAATGGCAATGATAAGAAGTGAACTAATTTGAGCAATGTTTACAAAGTAGAACTGACTTAATATGGAGGAAGAGGGAGAAGAAAGAGTCAAGGATTACTCCCAATTTTTTGAGTAGGGAAATGAGTGAATATTCACACCATTTACTGGTACTAAGTACACTGAAGTTGGGACAAATATTTTGAAAAAGATAAGTTTAGTTTTGGATGTGTTGAGTTTGAGGTTTTCATAATATTTAAAAAGGTGTAGGCATTTTGATCTAAAAACCATGAAAGAAATCTAGCTGGAGACGTATAGTCAGAAGCCTTTGGTAGGAAGATGATAGTTGATTCCGTGTGAGTAGATGAGATTACGTAGGAAGTGTTCGTAAAGTGTGAACATAAACGGTCTCGCCACAGAACCTTGAATAACACTTATGAATAAGGGATGGGTAAAAGAAGAGAAGTTCACAAAGAATAATTACCAGAAACTTAGAATGAGGTGTTATGGGAGTTATGGGAGAAAGTATTGAGAAGAGCAGCAATACCAATATTATCAAATGTAGTTGAGAATTTAAGAATGATAAGTACTCAGATATATTGGAAATGGGGTGGAGGCCACTTGTGATCTTATTAGGACCACTTCAGTTGAATGGTGAAGGTGGAAACCAGATGGCAGTGGTTAAAGGTGTAGTCAGAATTGAGGAAACAAGTAGAAAATGTCCAATAGATTTTTCTGTAAAAGAGAGGCAAAAAACAGCGTAATAATTGGTATTGCACATGGGATTGAGGAGGGACTTTTGTTTTTAATTGGGAGAGGTTGAAGAATATTGGAAGCTATCTTTTCCAGCTTGTAGAGGACATTCACATTCCTTGGCTCATGGTCCCTTTTCTCCATCTTCAAAGCCAGCATCATTGCCTCTCCTCTGCTTCCTTCTTTTACTTTTAAGACCCTTGTAATAATATTGGATCCATCCAGATATACCAAAATAATTTCCCTATTTTAAAGTCAGCTGATTCACAACCTTAATTCCTTTTGCCATGTAAATCAATATAAGTTCCCATGATTAGAATGTGGACATCTTTGGGAGGCCATTTTTATGACCGCCATAGCAGACCATACTAACTGATGAATTTCAGGGATCTGACACAGAACAGAAAAAGGTATTGGAGATGTTTAAGAAAAAGCTGAAACCAAGGAGGAGTTTTACACATAAGCAACAGAAAACTTATTTATATGTGACTTAAAGTTGAAATGCTTTTATTTTGTTTTTATAAGTTCTACATATCTCATTAATATTACCCAGATGCTTATAACCTTATGTTTTAGGTCAAAAACTTCATAAGCATCAGGTTTGATTAAAAGTCCATTTGATAGCCTGTGTGCTTAGAAAACCAAATAAATGCATTACATATGATTAAATGTAAGCCTAAACTGAATTTGGAAGTGCATCTTAACATGATAAATGTAATCAGGAAACACAGAAAAGCAATAATTATTGATTTGTATGTAAAAAAATGAATATAATTTCATTAGTAGAGAAAACTTTAGAAGAAAATAGAATAATGGATGGAAAAACACCTTAATAACCAAAATTATTCTTACATAATTTTTGTTTTTCGAGAATAATTCCTTGATTAATCATATAACTATGATCATATGGGATAGATTGAAGAACTATTTACAAGAGGTACCTTTGTGTTGAAAATAAAAACATCTCCATCTGGCTATAGCTAAAGAGAAATATAATCTAGGATTCTGTCAGATACAGGATATCAATGTCGCTTTTCAATAGACTACATCGAAATATCACTGTTGTTCCATGTTAGTTTTCCTGGTATTTCTGGTGAACAAAGGTACCAGTGATTCTCAATCTGTCTTCCACAGTAAACACTCATGATAAATGATGACATTCATGTATGCAATACACATGAGTGAAATTTAAGCTCAATTCCCTGAGCAGTATTTCTGATGTTATCTTTTTCTCTCTCACTCAAGATCATATAGCTGATAGTTTGAGAATTAAATTCATGTTATTATAGACATAATACAAGGGCCTGCTAGCTTCTTAGATTCAGCCTCCTTTCAATACCCTCATAATTATCATCTGGGTCTTTATCATATGGGAAGCCACACAGTGCAGACAAATCCTGGCCATCCACAAGTCCTGGGAAGCCACAGTTAGAACTTACCTTCCCTTGGCTGTGGCTTTGCCCAGCTTCTCCACCATTTTTCCCACTCCTGCTATCTCATAACTACTCTCCATGCAGTGCAGATATCTCTGCTCTGCCTCACTATAAAACTAGACATCACTTTTCTCTCTCCAAAACACAGCCGACAGGCTTTGTCCTTCAAAATACTTCATAAAGAAAGTGAACTATAATATAAGCTACCCTCAGGCAAGGGTCTTTATTTTGTCATAGACAAATCTCAAGTGCCTAGAATGTTGCTTGGCACATAGTACAAGTTCATTAAAAACCTGTTGAATAAATGGAGAGTTTATGGAAACATAAGGTAATTACAATGCCTAAAAGTAGGAAATCCTACTCCTAAATTCTGTTAGTCATTCCTCAGCCCTCAACTAAATTCCTAGGACTTAATTCACTTTTCTTGCTGAGAAAACATTATTTTAACTTTATTCTTGCTCTCCGAGAGAAACCAAAATGGTTAACCCCACAATAATCTTTCAGAAATTTTTGCTGTGACCACAGAAAATAGCCTTTTACATAGTTTTTTGTAGTTAGGTTTCTTTTATTCCAAATCCAGTGTTTCAGAACAGAATCTATTACCTTTGCATAAGCAAAGGCTCAAGAAAATGTTTACTCTAAAAGCCAAACTTCTTCTGTCCCAAAGGTGATAGAAAATTGATTTTTAGCAACATGAAATATCAATAAAGCTTTGATGTTCCAGGTTGTTTTTTTCTTAAATATTTCAAAGAATCCAGATCAATATTCCCCCTTTTCCTCCTTGCATATACACAGCAATCTGAAAGTGGTAAAAGTGGTAAGCATTTTCCAATCATTGATAAATCTGGCATTGGGAGAAGGCAAGGAGAAAATTTGTCTTGGTTTTTAGACTCATAGGGATCATGCCTTCCTCCCATTATACTCATGTAAAGATAACTTTGAATCTCCTCTAATTCTTTTTTTCAAAATGTCATATGCAAACTGCTCTGTGATAATTATTATTAGTAACATGTTACTAATGACCTTTCCTCATACCAGTATGTTGTAATAATTCAGCTGAAAGCACAAAGCAACAATTAAACCCAAAGGTCTTCATTCTCCTAGCTTTGTTTTCAAATTTGCCCATGGTATGAAAGAACTCTTTTCTAAATGTATAATTTACAGATTTGGAAAATAAAGATGTATGTGTATAATTAAAGCAATGACAACTTTATATCACAAATGTAGAAAATATAGACAATATAGCATGGTAGTCAAGAGGACAGGTAGCACTTCAAACTACCTAAAATCCCCAGAGACTCCATGACAATAAAGCATAGTGACTAAGTACACACATCTTGGAATCAGAAAGACCTGGGTTTGAATCCAACATCTACCTCTTATTACTGTGTCTTTGAACAAGTTAGATAGCCTCTCTGAGTCAGCTTCCTTACCTGTAAATAGGCACATTATTGCAGGTCTTAGAGGGTTATTGTACTCAGATATACAATGGTGCCTCTTAAAAAATCAAAGTCCAAATTTCCCTTGGGCCTGTAATGCCACCTTATATCCTCTTTTGCTCTGGTCAGCTTGCTCTCCTGTTCTCCACAGCCACTATTTTATACCTTTTCATATTCCTAAAATCTGTGCCCACATCCTACCTCCAATGCTACTGAGGAAAAAAAAGCCACTCTAAGTAGGGTGACCATATAATTTCTCATCTAGATGGAGACAGCTTTGAGAATCAAAGGGGATGCTCTTATAATTTTATACCAAGACAATCAGTATTGACCAAGATTGTTCCAGGCAAGCTAGGACACATAGGTACTGTAATCACTAAGAAATTCCCTCAATTTCCAATCACCATGCTAAAATAATCTGACCTATATCTGTGCTCATCCTTTTCTCCTCATCTCTCATGAGTGTGAAAAAGGTATCACCTCTCTGCCACCGAAAATCTCTTTTCTTATACTCTGGACCCATGTCTTCTCACCTTCCCAACGTTTCAGCTTTGCTCTATTATTCCTTCTGTCCTTTCTCTCCAACATCTCTCCAACCTTCCCTCTCTTTCTCACTGTCTCTCTCTCTTTCTCCTGGCTTCTTTCCATCAGAGCTATTCTCCCGTAGAGCCTGATCTTCCCCAGAGCTCCCAAAACGGAAGGTAGTCCTGCTGACACCTTGATTTTAGCCAGTGAGACCTATGTCAGACCCCTGATCTACTTAAAGGTAAAAGAATACATTGTGTTGTTTTAAGCCTTTCAGTTTGTGATAATTTGTTAGAGCAGCAATGGAAAATTAACATACCTGCTGTTTACAACATTGTGCTGTTCATTTTTTTGATGTCTCATCTTTCTCTTTCTACTTTTCTGTTTCTTTAGTGATGCTCCCCCCACAGGAGGCATGGATAAGTCTGAGTGGGTTAGAGATGTAGTCATGGTGGTACACCTGTAAGTTTTAGCCTATTTAATATAAGCTAGGGCACTTTTCTTGACACTAGCTTTCTTCTACTCATGCCTTTAACTCATAATAGACATCCTCAGAAAGACCACATTATTTGTAAGCATAATGCAATGGTGTGAACTGAGGAGAAATAAGCAACCAGGCTTACAGCAAAAGTTGGCATTTTTATTCCTTAGGGAATGTTTCTGGAGTCAAATTTAAATTTAATTAAAGTTTTACTATCTCATTGTCATCCCTTTAAAAGGCTTATGTGCTCTTTTGCTACCTATTTTCTATAGCAATGAATATGAATCAGAGGATGAGTTGGGTTTTTTAAAATTTTATTTTTAAAATAAGCATATAGTGAAATTGACATTTTTTTTGGTATATACACCTATGAATTCTAACACATATATGTTTACTTCTAAAAGTTTTATAATTTTACATTTAGATGTATAATCCATTTTGTGTTAATTAACGCACAAGATATGAGATTTAGGTAATGGTTTCTTTTTTTTTTTTTTTTTTTTTTTTTTGCTTACAGATATGTAATTGTTCCAATACCATTTGCTTGATGAGTATTTTTCCCTCATTGACTTGTCTTTACATCTTTGTTAAAAATCAATTGATCATAGTTGCGTGGGTCTATTTTTGCACTCTTTATTTGTTTTCCTTGATATGTTTCTCTCTTTGCCAATGACACACTGTCTTGATGACTGTAGCTTTGTAAGAAGTTTTAAAAACAGGCAATGTAAGTCCTGCAACTTTATTCTTCACCTTTAAAATTGTTTGGGTGATTTTAATTCCTTTGCTTTTCTGTATAAATTATAGGATCGGATTGGTTTATATCAACAAAATCTCTCAGGGGATTTTGATTTAAGTAGCATTATATGAGTAGATCAATTTGGGAGAAGTGACATTTTTAGTACATTGAATTTTCCAATCAATGAACATAGTATATCTATTAATTTTAAAGTCTTATTTGCTTTCGTTTGTCAACATTTGTAATTTTTGCCTTACAGACCCTGCATGTCTTTTGTTAAACTTACACATAACTTTTTTTAGTTAATGTAAATGGCATTTTTAAAAAGTTTCTTTTCATTGTTCACCACTAGTATGTAGAAATATGATTGATATTTTTACACTGACCTTGTATACTGCAACTTTGTTAAAGACACAGTTCTGGGAGGTTTTATTTTCTATATAGACAATCATGTTATCTGCAAATAGGAAAAGTATTCTTTCTTTCCGATCTGTATGCATTTTATTTCTTTTCTGCACCCTATTTCACTGACCATGACTTCCAGTGCTGTGTTGCATAGGAGTGGTAAGAGTTGTATCCTTGCCTTGTTTTAATTGTTAGGAGGAAAGCATTCAGCCCTTCACAATTAAATATAATGTTAGTAGTATTACATTGAGAAAGTTTCCTTCTATATTTAGTTTTCTGAGACTTGTAGATCATTAACTGAATTTTGTCAAGTGCTTTTTTCTGCATTAATTGATTGAGTTTGTGGCCTTTCTTCTGTAGAGTTTGTAGTTTTCCTTATATATGGTGAATTATTAGGTTGGTGCAAGAGTAATTGCCATTTTTGCCATTACTTTTAATGGCAAAATTTTCACTAACCCAATATATTGACTGATATATATATGAATTCATATGTTAATATATATATATATATATATATATATATATATATAAATCAATCTGTTGAGGGTTTTGTATCTATGTTCATGAGCAATATTGTGTTAGTGGTTTTCTTTTCTTCTGTTATACTTGTCTGATTTTGGTATTAGAGTAAGACTTTTGGAATGTTTACAACTACAAAATTAATTCCCGTAATATTTATGAGACTTTTCCAATTTTCTATTTCATCTTGAATGAGTTTAGTATGTGGACTTCAAGCAATTGGTCTATTTCATCTGTATTGTAAAATGTATGTTCATAGAGTGCTTCATAGTGTTTCCTAACTATTGAAAAAATATCTCCATGGTCTGTTATGATATCTCTTCTTTTGTTTCTATTTTCAAAGCCTTTGCAGTGTTATTTGGACCAGACCCATGCGTATAATCATTCAGTGGCCAGTCTAAGACCTGAGGAATGATTTAACTGTTAGTTTAGTTTTCAGAGTCTTTGGTATGCTGATTAGGACAGATGCATGCATGTATGGTTTGGAGATGAGCCTAGGAGTTCAGAACCAACTTTATTGGGTTGCTTTTTTCGGCTTCTCTCCATGAATATCTCCATTACTTTCCAGTTCCCTGAAGTTCCCCTTTTCAGTCTTGCTTCCAGAAAGCTGGACTTTTATTTACTCTGTTCTGCCTAGCATTTCTTATGACTTTCTACCAGTGCTGTGACTAAGCAGTAGAATGATAGAGAAGGTAGAAAACAATGGGGCTTACCCACCCTCTTAGGTTTTGGGATCTGAGCTCCTGCAAGTGGAGAGAAAGTTTCTTATTCCTCAGAATTTTAGATAATTGCAGCATCTCCTACATTGGCCACACCTCAAGTCTAGAGCTCTTTCTGTTTTCACTGATGGCTACTTCTGGCTTTTAGGCTGCTTAAAGTTTAGGCCAGAGAACATCAGTGGAATACATGGTACACACACTAGTGGTTAGTGGTTCTTTAATCTGGTCTTTGTTACTCATTTGCCTGCTGCTGTTTACTTTTCAAAGTCTCCAAATGTCTACTTCACGCATTCTGTATAGGTTTTTTATTATATTCAGTGAGAGAGACATGGTAGAATTTGCTTACTCTGTCTTACTCCAAATGAGAATTGAATAGAAATTTTTTTTATTCAATTGGAAAGTGATGTGCTTTGAACTGAAGAACTTTTGTGATAAATTTCATGGACAACATTGAGTATCCTGGTGGAATGGTGATGCCAAGGGGATTAATATTTTGGAGATTAAAGTTAAGTTCTTTATAGCCTCACCCAGGGCTGCCTTAGCTCCAAAACTCATTATCCCCTGTCCCTTTCTAGCCTGCTTGAAAACCTCATATTAAAGAGTTGAACAATTATCAACTCGGGAACACAATTTGCCATAACCTTCAGTGGCACAGGGCTTTAAACTGAGTCTCTGCAAACAATTCTATCTCCATTGGCTCATTTTTCCAGTCAGCTGTCTACTGATAGTTTAATCTGTCAACATTTGCTAATTTCATCATTATTTCATGTGTCATCTGTAGTAGACTTAAAGACCATTGCATATAAGATTTATTGAATGAAGCATAAAATTCTTATATTTTATAGCTTCACTTAAAGTTATTTAAAATTATTTTTAGGCTTTATAGCTAACCAATTCAGAGTGTGTTGAAATGGCAAGAGTTTAGTCCTGCCCTAAAGTACACAAAAAGATGATTACATGTAATTTGGTGGAATACTCCTTGCATTTGTGTTACCAGTTAATCTTCCTGTAAGCAGTTTAGTTGTTCACACACTGCAAAGTATGTGGATTAGGGTGAGGCAAAGACTGTGTGGGAATTTATAAAGATCAGGAACACTAGTTGGCCCTATTAAATCCAATTTTCTCTTCTTTATGACCAGCTTAGCATCAGAATATTGTCCTTGAAATGAACATTAGAGGCAATTAACCTAACTTATAAAAAAAGAAAAGCAAATAGAGTTAAGTGACTTGCTTCAGATTATATAGCTGGCAGGTGACAACACTAGGCTTAGGGTATAGATTTTCTGACTTCCAGCCTATTGGACCATATTTACAAAGCAATTCTATAAACTCATCATTAGCTGGAAGGGTGTTCAGGATGTTAGGAGCCACCGATCATAATAGGCACACAGGAAGTTTACATCCCTTTAAAGCCTGCACCCTGGTCTTACTTCCTATTTGGAGTGGTTAAACTTTCACACGTTCACATGCATGTTCAGCTTGAAGGCTAGGAGAGGGTTAAAGGTCAGAAGCATGCACTGTGGTCACTTAGAAGCAGGACAATATCACAAGCTTTCACCTTGGTATATACTCAGTTGCATCATCCACAACAGCAGTAAAGAAGGCAAACATTCTTTGAGAGCATATGTGTGGCAGGTTCCAGACTGGTCACTGGTGATAGAAAGGGCAGCCCAGGTTTGGTCTCTGCCCTCAGTGATCTCACAGTGTAGTTAGTGATAGTTGGTTTGTGTCTGCAGAATGTTCTCTGAGCTAAAGAATACATAATTAGAGGTCAGCTGTTTTTTTTTTCCTTTCTCCCTTTCTCTAATTTTGTATTCATTCCTCTTTCTAAATGTGGGATGTGCGCTCAAGAGCTACTGTAATCTTATTAGCCTTTTTGGAAGTCCTGAGGCATCTTTGGGTGAACAAGAACCAGCCGTGTAAGCAAACAGATTTCCTAACACTGATTCATTAGAGGGGTAGCCACGCTGTTACCTGGTTTCCTCAACACCTCTGGCAGCCTGAGGTCTTGAAGTGCTCCTAAAATCTCTAGGTTCTTGTTTTCATCTCTGTTAGCATGTAAAGATAAAGGATGTGGGAGTGTTTTTAGACCCCACTCATTCCTGGTTCTGCTTTCTTATGACCTGCTCTGCTCTTGAGTATCTGGGCTACATCCTCTGCTACATTTGCCCTGGCTTGGGCCGTATTCTGTGACTCACAGCTTCCTATCAGCACTGATATTTTGATTGGGCTCATCCTGTTGCACAGAATAAAGTGTCAGAAAGCACCTATATTACTTCTAAATAAATGCTGAACAATAAATTATTAAAAAAAGAAAATGGAGAAATGTGTTACAGTGTAGTTTTTAGAAAAAAGACATTGGGCAAGTAAGGGAATGGTTACTGGTAATAACTATAGTTAGTTTTTGCTCTGCCTTCTTACCTTAATTCTGCTAAGTTATCATATCAAATATTTTCAAAAGTGATGATAGCTAATGAGGGCAGAGGAGCAGGGTGGAGCCTAGGAATTTTATTTACCTCAATGACTTGGTACCTCTTGCCTCTGGTCTCCTTGGCATTTCAAATCTTCAAGACTTTAAAACAATATTTAAGAGAACATGGCAACTGTGTCCAGATAATATGTAGCAATATTTTTAATTGAAGCAATATAATTGATAACTGTTTTAATGAAAAGCCAATTAAAAGAGGAACCAAATACATGGCTTCTGCAATCTAGGTTAGGTATCTTTAAGAGTTACCGGTCTGTGTAGATTTTTGCTAAGATTAGAAGCCAAACATGTTTACCTGGAGGCCTTCAGGCTGACTCTCCACTCTTTAAGAGGACTCTAAGTGAACACAGCCTGTGAATTCAGATCAGAGGGCTCTGAGATGGCCTTGTCAAGAAATTTTAGCAAAGATAGATTAAAACAAAGACCTAGGTTTCTACTGGAATTACAGATCAAGGATCTGGAAATTTTTACAGCATCTTGGACTAGAGAGGATTCCATGAGGTATTTCTGGGTCCATGGCTGTGCTGTGCAGTCTCTGAACCAGTCCATACCCAGTGGCTTATGTACACAATTATTAGGGGAGAGTAGCAGTGAATAATCTGAGGGCATCCAAATGGCATGGGACAAAATCATAACGATTTTAAAAAGTATCTACTTCCAAAAATTGTTGCTAACATTTATTAACTGCTGTATTTGTGTGATCTTATTCAATCATTACAATACCCTTTAAGGGATGGATACTATTATTTCCCTAGTTTTTAGATGAGGAAACTAAAAAATATCAATGACTTGCTGTCTCGTAGATAGAAAATAGAATTTTTCTTCTTGTCACATTCAGACTGTTTGAATGGCTCAAAATAAAAAGGAGGCCATTACTGTTTAAATGTCTTGGTTTTGATTATGGTAACAATATGCAGTAAAGTTTTAGATCTGCAAGACTTCCTTTGATTTTATGGTGGGAAATCAAAAACCTTGCAATACTCATTTGACAAAGATCATGCAAGTAGTAAATGGCAGAGCTGAGAGTAAAACTCATGATTTTTGACAAACAAGGCAAAATCCTTTTCACTAACTTCTTGATGGTAGAATTCAGAAGATGATGAAAGTGGTTAGAAACCTGCAATTATACAGTAACCAGGAATTTGCTACCATCTAGTGGGTCGATTGAGTAATTTACATCCTCAAAAGCAGTTTCAGATATTGCATATAGAGCAGCATAAACACACACACACACTCACACACACACATACACACACACACTCTCACACAAACACACACAGGCAAAGAAAGATAATACTGTTGTCAAAGAATATGAGGTGAATAGGAATTGTGAAAGTCCTCTGGTCTATTGCCAACATTTTACAGATGGGAGCGTTTGAGTGTGAAGAATTGACTGACTTCTCCTAAGTCACACAGTAAATATAACGGCAGCAAAACTGGGAGTAAAACTCCAGTCTCTTCGCTTTTGGTTCAGTGTTCTTTTCCTCTGCTACTCCATAAATAGGAAAGAAAAGGTTCTTTCAATGAACAGAATCCAAAATCAAAGTATTTGCCTGAAGTATTTTGAGTCTTTCAGCACAAATATCATTCAGCTTTCTATTTTGGCAGTCAAGTCTCAGTTATATTAGTGGAAAGGAAACTTGTTGTATGTAACAGGAATATATATCTATATATCCATATTTATATGCATTTATGTCTATATTCCTGTACTTATAACTATACCTATACTTATATACCTACACACAGAGTATTCCTAAAGTTGCTAGGTTCTTGTTTACATTCCTGTTACCATCTAAGAATAAAAGATATAGGATGCTTATTGATGCTTTATTCTTAGATACTAACAGGGATGAAAACAAGAACCTAGCAACTTTAGGAGCACTCTAAGACCTGAGGCTTCAAGGGGTGTTGAGGAAACCAGAAGAGAGTATAGCTATCCCCTTATTGAATCAACATTAGGAAATCTGTTTGCTTATATTGCTCATTCTTATTCACTGAAATATGCCTCATGACCTCCGAAAAGGCTGACAAAAGTAGTTCTTAATCTATTTATCTATTTATCTTAGACTAAACTAGCATAAATTTCCATTTCTTAGGCACATAATAACGTGATAGACTAGAAGTAGGCTGGATGGCAGTAGACTACTGTTCAGCATTTAAAAAAATAGTTAATAAAAAAAGATGAATAGATTGTAAGTAATGAAGTATATATTGTATAAATATACTTCATGCCATTATTGTCAGAGCAGTAAAGGAGTTTTGTAACGAATTTTTTAAAAGCTGATTTCAAAAACATTTTTATTTCTACTTTTGATAAATTTATTTTGCATATCAAATAGCATACAAAATCTACTATAATACACTTTTAAATATTCTTAAGAACTGGTATGTTGTATCTATACATGGATAGACCATTACTTAAAATGGTGGGTCTTTCTTTGTCGTATTTGTTAGTTTCTTTCTTAAAACAATGTATCTTGGGAAGTAAAAACTGTTTGGCTCTGTTCTTTTGAAAGACAGCAGGGGAAATGGGGGCAGAGACAAACCTGGGCTCCTCTCAGGAAAAAGCAGTCCTTTTTTATCCTTGGATGATTTCTAAAATGTCCGATATGGAGATTTTAGAGAATTGCTTGTTTTTTCAGCTCTTTTTCAAGACATTCTCATAGGTGGAAGCCACCATCAAGCATCTTGCCATCTTTGCTGCACTCATTTGTTATCATCGTCAATATGGCAGGATTGTAAACACAGTGAAAAGTTTCAATATGCTTTTAGTAATTTCAAGATGACAATGAGAGAAATAAAGCAAAAGAAAGGAAGGAAGGAAGGAAAGAGAAGAAAAGCAAGCAAGCAAGCAGGCAGAAAGGCAAGCATTAAAACTTTTAAACCCAAACAAAAATACACAAAAGAAATCTGGCTGCCTGTTTGGATACATAGGTAGAAAAATGTCTTTCTGACGAAAGCAAGAAAAATTTCCTCCATTACAACTTTGGCCATCATTTAGAGAAGCTGCTTTTCTTTGATGACTATGCACAATAGACAGAGATAGTGTGGGGTCTATTTGAGTTCCCAGACTTTGAGATTAGATTGCCTAGGTTTGGATCTTAGCTCCACCATCATTTATTAATGATTTATTAATGATGGTGGAGCTGAGAGCCACCACCATTATTTAACCTATAGCCAGTCATTTAATCTCTGTATATGTTACTTTCCTAAAACTGGTATAATTATTATAGCTATCTCACAATTTATTTCTGTATGTGTGAATATGACATACTGCAGTTAAATTATTTAGAACAATGTTTGGCACACAGTAAACAATTTTATGTTATTAGAATAACTGTGAATGGGTTGTAGTTGGAGATTTTTTTCTCTTAATTTAAAAAAAATTTTATGCATACATAGTAGGTGTATATGTTTATGGTATATATGAGACGTTTTGATACAGGCATGTAATGTGAAATAATCATATCATGAAGAATGGAGTGTCCATCACCTCAAGCATTTCTCCTTTGTGTTACAAACATCCAGTTATGCTCTTAGTTATTTTGAAATGCACGGTGAAGTTATTATTGACTAGTCACCTTGCTCTGCTATCAAATAGCAAGGCTTATTCTTTCTATTATTTTTGTACCCAGTAACCATTCCTGGCCCCCTGTCAGCCCACCCTTACCATTCCCAGCTTCTGGCAAATGATCCTTGTATTCTCTATATCCATAAGTTCAAGTGTTTTAATTTTTAGACCCTGCAAATAAGTGAGAACATGCAGTGTTTGTCTTTCTGGTCTGACTTATTTCATTTAAACATAATGATCTCCAGTTATATCCATGTTGTTGCAAATGACAAAATATCATCCTTTTTATGGCTGAATACTACTCCACTGTGTATATGTACCACGTTTTCTTTTTTAAAAAAAATTTATTTTATTTTACTTTAGGTTCCAGGATACATGTGCAGAATGTGCAGGTTTGTTACATAGTTATACATGTGCCATGATGATTTGCTGCACCTGTCAACCCATCATCTAGGTTTTAAGCCCCACATGCATTAGATATTTCTCTGAATGCTCTTCCTCCCCTTGCCCACAACCCTCCAACAGGCCCCAGTGTGTGTTGTTCCCCTCCTGTGTGCATGTGTTCTCATTGTTCAGCTCTCACTTGTGAGTGAGAACATGCAGTGTTTGGTTTTCTTTTCCTGTGTTAGTTTGCTAAGGATGATGGCTTCCAGCTTCATCCATGTGCCTACAAAAGACATGACCTCTTTCTTTAATATGGCTGCATAATATTCCATGATGTGTATATACCACATTTTCTTTACCCAGTCTATCATTGATGGGCATTTGGGTTAGTTCCCTGTCTTTGCTATTGTAAAGAATGCTGCAATAAACATACATGTGCATGTGTCTTTATAGTAGAATGATTTATAATCCTTTGGGAATATACCCAGTAATGAGATTGCTGGGTCAAATGGTATTTCTGGTTCTGGATCCTTGAGGAATTACCACACTGTCTTCCACTATGGTTGAACTAATTTACATTTCCACCAACAGTGTAAAAGCATTCTTATTTCTCCACATCCTCTCCAGCATCTATTATTTCTTGACTTTTTAATCATCACAATTCTGACTTGTGTGAGATAGTATCTCTTCGTAGTTTTGATTTGCATTTCTCTAATGATCAGTGATGATGAGCTTTTTTCCATGTTGTTGGCCAAAGAAATGT
Source organism: Ateles fusciceps (assembly GCA_036589455.1). Classification (NCBI taxonomy): domain Eukaryota; kingdom Metazoa; phylum Chordata; class Mammalia; order Primates; family Atelidae; genus Ateles; species Ateles fusciceps. The sequence goes on from JAZHEH010001615.1 coordinate 932,397, forward strand.
CTTGAGAAGTGTCTGTTCATATTTTTTTTCCACTTTTTGATGGGGTCATTTGTTTTTTCCTGTAAATTCATTTAACTTCCCTGTAGATTTTGGATATTAGACCTTTGTCAGATGGGTAGATTGAAAAATTTTTCTCACATTCTGTAGGTTGTCTGTTCACTCTGTTTCTTTTGCTGTGCAGAAGCCCTTTAGTTTAATCAGATCCCATTTGTCAATTTTTGCTTTTGTTGCATTTGCTTTTGGTGTTTTAGTCATGAAGTCTTTGCCCATGCCTATGTCCTGAATGGTATTGCCTAAGTTTTCTTCTAGGGTTTCTGTGGTTTTGGGTTTTACATTTAAGTATTTAATCTATCTTGAGTTAATTTTTGTATAAGTTTTAAGGAAGGGGTCCAGTTTCAGTTTTCTGCATATGGCTAGCCAGTTTTCCCAGCATGATTTCTTAAATAGGGAATCCTTTTCCCATTGCTTGTTTTTTTCCCCAGTTTGTCAAAGATTAGATGGTTTTAGATGTGTGCTGCTATTTCTGAGGTCTGTATTCTGTTCCATTGGTCTATATGTCTGTTTTGGTACCAGTACCATGCTGTTTTGGTCACTGTAGCCTTATAGTATAGTCTGAAGTTAGGTAGTGTGATACGTCCAGCTTTGTTCTTTTTGCTTAGGGTTATCTTGGCTATACAACTCTTTTTTGGTTCCACGTGAAATTTAAGGTAGTTTTTTTTTTCTAACTCTGTGAAGAATGTCAATGGTAGCTTGATGGGGATAGCATTGAATCTATAAATTACGTTGTGCCTTACGGCCATTTTTATGATATTGATTCTTTGTATCCATGAGCATGGAATGTTTTTCCACTTGTTTGTGTCCTCTCTTACTTCCTTGAGCAGTTGTTTGTAGTTCTTCTTGAAGAGGTCTTTCATGTCCCTTGTAAGCTGTATTCCTAGGTATTTTATTCTCTTCGTAGCAGTTATGAATATGAGTTCATTCATGATTTGCCTCTCCTCTGGTCTTTTGTTGTTGTATAGGAATGCTTGTGGTTTTTGCACATTGATTTTATATCCTGAGACTTTGCTGAATTTGCTTATTAGCATAGGAAGTTTTTGGACTAAGATGATGGTGTTTTCTAAATGTAGAATTATGTCATCTATAAACAGAGACTATTTTAATTTCTCTCTTCCTATTTGAATACCCTTTATTTCTTTCTCTTGCCTGATTGCCCTGGCCAGAACTTCCAATAATATGTTGAATAGGAGCAGTGAGAGAGGGCATCCTTGTCTTGTATGGGTTTTCAAAGGGAATGCTTTCACCTTTTGCCCATTCAGTATGATATTGGCTGTGGGTTTGTCATAAATAGCTCATATTATTTTGAGATATGTGTCATCAATACCTAGTTTATTGAAAATTTTTAACATGAAGGGATGTCGAATTTTGTCAAAGGCCTTTTCTGCATCTATTGAGATAATAATGTGGTGTTTGTCATTGGTTCTGTTTATGTGATGGATTACTTTTATTGATTTGTGTATGTTGAACCAGCCTTGCATCCAAGGGATGAAGCTGACTTGATCATGGTGGATAAGCTTTTTGATGTGCTGCTGGATTCTGTTGCCAGTATTTTATTGAGGATTTTTGCATCAATGTTTATACTGGATATTGGTCTGAAGTTTTCTGTTTTTGTTCTGTCTGTTACTGGGTTTTGGTATCAGGATGATTCTGGCCTCATAAAAAGAGTTAGGGAGGAGTCCCTCCTTTTCAGTTGTTTGGAATAGTTTCAGAAGGAATGGTACCAGCTCTTTTTGTACCTCTGGTAGAATTTGGCTGTGAATTTGTCTGGTCCTGGGCTTTTTTTCTGGTTGGTAGACTATTAATTACTGCCACAATTTCATATCTTATTATTGTTCTATTCAGGTATTCAACTTCTTCCTGGTTTGGTCTTGGGAAGGTGTATGTGTCCAGGAATTTGTCCATTTCTTCCAGATTTTCTTATTTGCATAGAGGTGTTTATAGTATTCTGTGATGGTAGTTTGTATTTCCATGGGGTTGGTGGTGATATTCCATTTATCATTTTTTATTGTGTGTATTTGAGTATTCTCTCTTTTCTTCTATATTAGTCTAGGTAGCAATCTATCTATTTTGTCAGTCTTTTCAAAAAATCAGCTCCTGAATTCATTGATTTTTTTGAAGGGCTTTTTGTGTCTCTATCTCTTTCAGTTCTGCTCTGATCTTAGTTATTTCTTGCCCACTGCTAGCTTTTGGATTTGTTTGCTCTTGGTTCTCTAGCTCTTTTAATTATTATATTAGGGTGTTGATTTGATATCGTTCTACCTTTCTGATGTGGGCATTTAGTGCTATAAATTTTCCTCTTAACACTGCTTTAGCTGTGTCCCAGGGATTCTGGTATGTTGTCTCTTTGTTCCCATTGGTTTCAAAGAAGTTTTTTTATTTCCGCCTTAATTTCATTTTTTACCAGGAGTCATTCAGGAACAGGTTGTTCAATTGCCATGTAGTCATTTGGTTTTGAGTCAGTGTCTTAATCCTGAGTTCTAATTCAATTGTACTGTGGTCTGAGAGACTGTTTGTCATGATTTCAGTTCTTTTGCATTTGCTGAGTGTTTTACTTCCAATTATGTGGTCAATTTTAGAATAAGTGCCATGTGGCACTGAGAAAAAAATGTATATTCTGTTGATTTGGGAAAGTTCTGTAGTTGTCTGTTAGGCCCACTTGATTCAGAGCTGAATTCAAGTCCTGAATATCCTTGTTAATTTTCTGTCTTGTTGATCTGTCTAACATTGAGAGTGGGGTGTTAAAGTCTCCCACTATTATCGTGTGGTGGTCTAAATCTCTCTATAGGTCTCTAAGAACTTGCTTTATGAATCTGTGTGCTTCTGTATTGAGTGCATATATATTTAGTTCTTCTTGTTGCATTGTCACCTTTACCATTATGTAATGCCCTTCTTTGTCTTTTTTGATCTTTGTTGGTTTAAAGTATGTTTTAGGCGGGGCATGGTAACTCACATCTGTAATCCCAGCACTTTGGGAGGCCTAGGCAGGTGTATCACTTGAGATCAGGAGTTTGAGACCAGCCTAGCCAACATAGTGAAACGCTGTCTCTACTAAAAATACAAAAATTAGTCAGGCATGGTGGTGGGTGCCTATAATTCCAGCTACTTGGCAGGCTAAGGCAGGAGAATCACTTGAACCCAGGAGGTGGAGGTTGCAGTGAGCTGAGATTCTGCTACTACACTACAGCCTGGGTGATAGAGTGAGACTCTGTCTCAAAAAAAAAAAAGTCTATTTTTTCAGAGATGAAGATTGCAACCTCTACTTTTTTTGCTTTCCATTTGCTTGGTAAATTTTCCTCCATTCCTTTATTTAAGCCTATTTAAATATTTGCATGTGAGATGGGTCTCCTGAATACAGCACACTGATGGGTCTTGACTCTTTATCCAATTTGCCAGTCGTATCTTTTAATTGAGGCATTCAGCCCATATACACTGAAGGTTAATATTGCTATGTGTGAATTTGATCCTGTCATGTTGATGCTAGCTGGTTATTTTGCACACTAGTTGATGTGGTGTCTTCATAGTGTCATTGGTGTTTATATTTTGGTGTGTTTTTGCAGTGGCTGGTACCAGTGTTTTCTTTTCATATTTAGTGCTTTCTTCAGGAGCTCTTGCAAGACAGGCCTGGTGGTGATGAAATTCCTTAGCATTTTCTTGTCCAGAAAGGATTTTATATCTCCTTCACTTATGAGGCTTAGTTTGGCTGGATATGAAATTCTGGGTTAAAAATTCTTTCCTTTAAGAATGTTTAATATTGGCCCTCACACTCTTCTGGCTTATAGGGTTTCTGCTGAAGGATCCGCTGTTAGTCTGATGGGCTTCCCTTTGTAGGTGACCTGATCTTTCTCTCTGACTGTCTTTAACATTTTTTCCTTCATTTCAACCTTGGAGAATCTGATGATTATGTGTCTTGAAGTTGATCTTTTTGTAGAATAACTAGTGGTGTTCTCTGTAGTCCCTGAAGTTGAATGTTGGCCTGTCTTGCTAGTTTGGGGAGGTTTTCCTCGATAATATCCTGAAATGTGTTTCCAACTTGGTTCCATTCTCCCCATCTCTTTCAGGTTCAATCAATTATAGGTTCAGTCTTTTTACATGGTCCTATAATTCTTAGAGGCTTTGTTCATTGCTTTTTATTCTTTTTTATCTAAAATTGTCTGCAGGCCTTATTTCAGCGAGGTGATCTTCAAACTCTGATATCCTTTCTTCTCCTTGATCGATTTGGCTATTGATACTTGTGTATGTTTCACAAGGTTCTAGTTCTGTTTTCCAGCTCCATCAGGTCATTTATGTTCCTCTCTAAATTGGTTATTCTACTTATCAGCTCCTGTAACCTTTTATGAAGGTTCTTACCTTCTTTGCATTGGTTTAGAACATGCTCCTTTAGCTGGAGGATTTTGTTGTTACCTACCTTCTGAAGCCTACTTCTGTCAATTCATCCATCTCATCCCCTGTCTAGTTCTGTGCCCTTGTAGGAGAGGCATTGCCATCTTTTGGAAGAGAAGAGCATTCTGGATTTTGGAATTTTCAGAGTTTTTGTGCTGGTTTTTCCTCATCTTTGTGGATTTATCTACCTTTGACCTTTGAGGCTGATGAGCTTTGGATGGGGTTTGTGTGGGTGGGGTGGGGGGGGGGGGTCTTTTTTGTTGATTTTGTTGTTGTTGTTGCTTTCTGTTTGTTAGTTTTTTTCTAACTCCTGCAGCTCACTGCCTGCCCAAACAGTTGCCCAGTTTTGTTCTTGAAACCCAGGGCCCTGGTGGTCTAGCCCACCAGAGAATCCCTGATTTATGAATTGCAAAATCCATGGGAAAATCATAGTACCCAAGGCAGCTAGCACAGTCCCTCACTGCTTCCTTTGGGTGGGTGAGGGGAAGTCCCCTGGCTTCCTGCACTTCCTGGGTAAAGTGATGCCCCACCCTGCTTCTCTCTCTCCATGGGTTGCACCCACTGCCTAACCAGTCCCAGTGAGATGAACTGGGTACACCAGTTGGAAATGCAGAAATCACCTGCCTTCTGTGTTGGTCTTACTAGGAGTGACAGATGGAAACTGTTTGTATTTGGCCATCTTGGCCCCCTCCCCCAACATTTTCTTTATCCATTCCTGTGTTGATGGACACTTAGTTTGCTTCCAAATCTTGGCTATTGTGAAGAGTGCTGTGGTAAACATGAGAGTGCAGGTACCTTTTTGATATACCAATTTCCTCTCTTTTGGATATATACGCAGAAGTGAGATTGCTAGATCGTATGTTAGCTTTATTTTTAGTTTTTTAAGGAACCTCCAAGCTGTTCTTCATAGTGATTGTACTAATCTACATTCCCACCAATAGTGTACAAGGGTTCCCTTTTTGCCATGTCTTTGCCAGCATTTGTTATCACCTGTCATTTGGATATAGGCTATTTTAACTGAGGTGAGATATCTCATTGTAGTTTTGATTTGCATTTCTCTGATGATCAATGATGTTGAGCACATGCCTGTTTGCCATTTTGTCATCTTTTGAGAAATGTCTTTTCAAATCTTTTGCCCATTTTTTGGATCAGATCATTAGATTATTTTCTTCCCTGTAGAGTTGTTTGAGTTCCCTATATATTCTGCTTAGTAATCCCTTCTCAGATGGATAGTTTGCAAATTTTTTTTTTCCATTCTGTGGGTTTTCTATTCACTTTGTTGATTGTTTTCTTTGCTGTACAGAAGCTTTTCAACTTGATGTGATCTGTTTGTCCATTTTTGCTTTGGTTGCCTCTGCTTATGGGGTATTGCTCATGAAATTTTTACCCAGACCAATATCCTGGAGATTCCCCCAATGTTTTCTTGTAACAGTTTCATAATTTGAGGACTTAGAGTTAAGTTTTTAATCTATTTTGATTTTTGTAGATGGCCAGAGATAGGGGTGTTGTTTCATTCCTCCACATATGGATATCCAGTTTTTCCCACACCATTTATTGAAGAGACTATCTTTTCCCTGGTGTATGATCAGGGGCCTTTGTCAAAAATGAGTTCACTGTTGGTGTGCAGATTTGTTTCTGGTTTCTCTATTCTGTTTTGTTGCTCTATGTGGCTATTTTTACACCAGTACAATGCTGTTTTGGTTACAATAGCTCTGTCATATGATTTGAAATCATGCAATGTGATTTCTTCAGTTTAGTTATTTTTGCTTAGGATAGCTTTAGCTATTCTATGTCTTTTGTGGTTCCATATAAATTTTGGGATTGCGTTTTCTATTTCTGTGAAGAATGTCATTGGTATTTTGATAGAGATTACATTAAATCTGTAGATTGCTCTGGGTAGTATGAACATTTTAACAACATGGATTCTTCCAATTCATAAACATGAACTATTTTTCTGTTTTTTGGTGTCCTCTTCAATTTCTTTCATCAGTGCTTTATAGATTTTGTTACAGAAATCTTTCACTTCTTTGGTTAAGTGAATTCCTAGATATTTAATTTTATCTGTGGTTATTGTAAATTGAATTAATATTTCTTATTTTTTTATTCAGATGGTTCACCATTGGCATATAGAAATGCTACTAATTTTTGTATGCTGATTTTTGTGTCCTGCAACTTTACTGAATTTGTTTATCAGTTCTAATAGTTTTTTGGCGGACTCTTTTAGGTTTTTCTAAATATGAGATTATATCATCTTCAAACAAGAATAATTTGACTTCTTCCATTCCAATTTGAATGCCCTTTAATTTTTTCTCTTGTCTGATTGCCGTTGCTAGGAATTCTAATACTGTGTCGAATAACAGTGGCGAAAGTGGGCATCTCTGTCCATGTTCCAGTTTTTAGAGGAACAACTTAAAGTTTCTCAGTATGATACTAGCTGTATATCTATCATATATGGCTTTTGTTATATTGAGGTATGTTCTTACTATACCCAGTTATTTGATGGTTTTTATCATGAAGGGATATTAAATTTTATCAAATGTTTTTTCAAATCAATTGAAATGATCATAAAGTTTTTTCTTCCTCATTCTGTTGATATGATGTATCACATTGATTGATTAGCATATGTTGAACCATTCTCATGTCCTAGGGATAAACCCGACTTGGTCCTAATGAATGATCTTTCTAATGTATTGTTAAATTCAGTTTGCTAATATTTTGTTGAGGATTTTTGCATCAATCTTCATCAGAGATATTAGCCTATCATTTTCTTTTTTTGATGTGTCTTTGGTTTTGGTATCAGGATAATACTGGCCTCATAGAATGATTTTTGAAGTATTCCTCTCCTCCTCTATATTTTTCGTATAGTTTGAGTAGGATTTGTATTAGTGGTTTACATGGTGGTAGAATTTGGCAGTGAAGCCATCAGGTCCTGGGCTTTTCTTTACGGGGAGAATTTTTTTTATTATGGCTTTGATCTCAATACTTGTTATGGGTTTGTCAGGTTTTGGATTTCTTCTATTTCTTCCTGGCTTAATCTTGGTAGGTTTTATGTGTTTAGGAATTCGTTCATTTCTTCTAGGTTTTCCAAGTTATTGACATATAGTTGCTTATAGTAGCCACTAATAATCTTTTAAATTTCTGCAGTATCAGTTGTAATGTTTCATTTTTCATTTCTGATTTTGTTATTTGGATCTTCTCTCATTTTTTTCTTAGTCTGGCTAAAGGTTCATCAGTTTTGTCTAACTTTTCAAAAACCCAACTTTTTGTTTCACTCATCTTTTGTATTTTTTTATTTCAATTTCATGCTGTTATGATCTTTATTTTTTTCTTCTACTAATTTTGGATTTGCTTTGCTCTTGTTTTTCTAGGTCTTCAAGACACATCCTTAGATTGTTTATTTGAAATTTTTTCTTTTTTTGATGTAGGCACTAATAGATATAAACTTCCTTCATAGTACTGCTTTTGCTGTATCCCATAGATTTTGGTACATTGTGTTTCCATTATCATTTGTTTCAAGAAATTCTTCAGTTGTCTTCTTAATTTCTTCATTGACCCACTAGTCTTTCAGGAGCATATTGTTTCATTTCTACAGTTTTCCTAAAATACGTGGTTCCTAAAATTCCTGTTATTAATTCTAGTTTTATTCCATTGTGGTCACAGAAGAAGATGCTTTATAATATTTCATTTTTAAAGTGTTTTAAGACTTGTTTTTTGACCTAATGTATGATATATCTTTGAGAATAATCTATGTGCTAAGGAAAAACAGGTATATTCTGCAGCCATTTGATAAAATATTCTGTAAATAGCTATTAGATTCATTTGGTATACAGTGCAGATTAAATCCAATGTTTCTTCGATCTGTATGGAAGATCTGACTGTTATTATATTGAGGCCTATCTCACTTTTTAGCTCTAAAAATATTTGCTTCACATATCTGGGTGCTCCAGTGTTTGATGCACATATATTTAAAATTGTTATCCTCTTACTGAATTCACCCCTTATCATTTTATAGTGACCTTCTTTGTTAGTTGGAGATGGTGAAGCTATCTAAGTCTAGGCTTAGCTCTGTGATACCATGAATCAAATAACATCCCTCTTGAACCAACCTTTATTCTAGCCATTTGGAATTACTTCTGTTCCTTAGAGAGTAGTTCGTGAACATCTTGTAAAGGGCAGGATTTCCTCCCAAAATGTCAAATATGCCTCTGCTCTGTCCTAGGTGGGGGCTATGGTATAATAGCAGGACCCAAATTAGTCTAATGTAGATGGAGGTATTATCCCTTTTCCTCCTCAGAAATGGTTAGAATTGGTTGGCATCCCAAGAGTAAATAATGAAATAGGCTAGTTTTCAACAGCATAAAAACAATGCTAAGTTCTGGCCTTGTCCTTGGGTTTCTGGTTCCTGGGCACCAGAAACCCAAGGACAAGACCAAACTTAGCATTGTCTCTGAGAGTGGTGCCTGTGACAGATTGGACCTGCACCAAGGAGTCATGGGCATTACAACCCTGCAGGGTATACACTGGAGATTCCTTGGAGCCACATAAGATCCTCTTTACCTTGCTCAACTGTTAGCTCAGACCATGGGAGTTCTTGGAAAAGACATGGGAAGTGTAGACCTAAGGTTCCTCATATAGGAATGAAGTCATAAAGTCCCAGCATAGCATTTTGAGGTTTCAGAGCCTATTTCTATATCTGAGTTAGAATATTTTTTTGTTGGATCAAGTGCAGAAGGTTAGTTTAATGACATTTATAATACTCTTTAGTTCATGTGTTTTTATCATCTTTGGTCCATGTAAGGCTCTTCTCTTTTAAATTTATTCCCATTCCTCATTCTCCACTTTCCTCTACCAGTAAGTAACCATACTATGTGTTCTTATGCATAATTTCATTGTATGTGTTCTTGTTAAATATAAATTTTGTTTTGCATGTATGTATTTTTAATATACATACATGGTATTGTATAAAAATCAGTGTATTTCTTGAATTTTTTGTCAGCACTATGATTTTAAGATTGAGCCACATTTCTTTATGTACATCTGCTGTTTTTAACCAATGTGTACATTTAATGGTCTGCATCTATCACATTCTGGATATATATTATTCTAGGGCTGGAAACATAGTTTATGTTTGACTCTGTCTTTACAAACAACACCACAGTAACATCTTCCTAAATGTTTTCTTGTGAACCCTTGTGAGGGTTTCCTATGGATATACATACCCAGGTATAGAATTGTGAGGTGAGATTTATGTATGTATGTAATCGACTAAAGCCCTCTAGATTCCTCTCCAAAGCACATACATACTTAAGGTTGCACTCTAACCAGTAGTGAGCAAGGGTTCCTTTATCTCCATATCTTCACCAACACTTGGCATTTCCCAGGTTTCTATGTTTATTCAGTCTCACAGAGGTAAAGTGGTAACTCATTTTTGTTTCAATTAGCATTTCTCTGATCATTAATGAGTTTATCTCTTTATATGCTAATAAGACTTTGGGTTTTGCTATAACAAAATACCATAAATTAGGCAGCTTATGAACAAAAGAAATTTATTTCTCACAGCTCTAGAGGCTAATAAGTCCAGGATCGAGGTGCTGGCAGATTCAGTGTCTGGCGAGGGCTTACTTCCTGGTTCATAGATGGCATCTTCCTAATGTGTCTTCACATGGCAGAAGAGACAAGACGGTTCTTTGGAGCCTTTTTGTAAGGGCACTAATCCCATTCATGAGAGCTCTGTCCTCATGACCTAATCACTTTCCAAAGGCCCCACTTCCTAATATTACATTGGTTTTAACATGAAATTTGAGTTGACACAAAGATTCAGAGTACAGCAGATTTCCACATCTATGAATTGTAATATTTTATTAGTAGATATTACTTTTTAGTACAGTGATAGATTTATAGAAAAATTGAGCAGATTGTTGAGATATTTCTCATGTTCTCCATCCCTTCCCTATAATCTCCTCTGTTATTAACATCTTATGTTAGTATGGTACATTTATTATAATTACTGAACCATGGTATATTCAGATTTTCTTAGTTTTACCCAAACTCATTTTCCTGTTCCAGGAGGCCACCCAGACCACATTACATTTAGTTGTTGTAGCTCCTCAAGCTCCTCTTGAATGTGATTGTTTTTCAGACTTCCCTTGTTTTTGGTGACCTTGACAGTTTTGAGGAGTACTGGTCAGGTATCTTGTAAAATGTCCCTCTATTGAGATTTTTCTGATGTTTTTCTTGTAACTAAACTGAGTGTATTGATTTTGGGGAGCAAGAACACAGTAGTAAAGCACCATTTTAATTATCATATCAAGGGGATATGTACTATCTACATGATGTATGCCTCTTGATGTCAACCTTGATCACCTGACTGAACTAGTGTTTTCCAGGTTTTTTCCACTGTAAAGTTTCTCTTTATTCGTCTCTTTCTGTGCTTTACTCTTTAGAAGAAAGTCACTATACAAAGTCCACACTTAATGAGTGAGGAGTTATGTTCCTCTTTCTTTAAGTGGGGAGTATCTGCATAATTCATTTATAATTCTTTTGCAGGGGAGTTTTGTCTCTTCTCTTCCATTTATAAATACATACAATCATTTATTTCTATTAGTATGGACTGCTTTATGGGCATTTATTTTATATGTTGGATTATAACCCAATACTACTTTATCTATTTTATGGTCAGGTTGTTCTAGCTTTGGTCATTGGAGCTCTTTCAGTTGGCTTTTTTGTCCTTTTGACATACCCCAGTTTTGTGTGTGTGTGTATTTTCTGAGTACTTGCATTGGTTCTGGCACTACAAGAAGGTGTAGGCTTACTATGTATATTTCCTCCTGTAGTCCTAAGCTCTCCACAGATCCCTGGTTCTTGCTATTGGCAAGTAATATTAGAAACAATGATCTGGGTGTGGGTGCCAGGTGTACTCATTACTTTTCGGGTATTGTGTCTTTGGCCCACTCAGCTGACAGAACAAACAAGTATATGTGTGTGTACACATATCTGTAAATATTTCTCTGTGTAACCACCTGTATCTATCTTAAATTAAACATGAGTTCTTACTGATGTTCCTAACTCAAATTCATTATGACATGGAGCATTCTAGCCTCCTCCCCTTGTTTATTTGTAAATTCCTACTCCCGAAGTGAGAAACCTGGCTCCCACTATCTGCCCTTTACTCATTCACTAAAATGATCAATCCTAGTATACATGTATAGGTAGTATCAGAATTGTTCACACATATTTCCTTAGGAAATAACTTTATCAACTGGAGTACAGTGCTTATGTGCAGTTCTTTTTGCCTCTAGTCTTACAGACTTCCCTGATTTCTAAGGGTATGTAGATAAAAGCCTTTTCTTCTAATTCTTTCAATCAACTTGTTTCATACATATGTAATACAGTTAGATTTTCTTGTCACAGTTTGCATTCTTTCCTGGCATCCTTGACCTCCTAAACAATGTTTTTAAAATTGCATACATTAAGGTTTACTTTTTGTCTTGTACAGTTTTATAAGTTTTGACAAATGCATAATGCCATTTGTCCACCATTACAGTGTCATACAGAATAGTTTTTCCATCTCCAAAATCTCCTGTGCCTCACTCATTTCTTTAATTTTCTTTTTTTGTTCTTGGATTTTTAAAATATTTTCTCAATTTTAATGTTTTGCTAGTTTTGGAATTGTAAATATATTATCCCTACCTGCACGTCTGTGAACTTTATTCATGATGTCTTTTGTTGAACAGAACTTCTAATCTCGATAATAAAATTCATCAAAATTTTGCCTTATGATTTGTCCTTTTTGAATTTTTTTCAGTTAGGCTGTTCCTACCTTCATGTTCCAAATACATTTATGTGCATTCTTTTAATGAACTCCAGAGATATATTTTTAAGTCTTTATTTGTAGCCTGCCTTTGCATGTGCTGTTAGATAGGGTTCCACTTTAACTTTTTTACACATGGTAGACAAACTCAATACCACCTCTAAAAGAATACAATCTTTTCAGTTTTTTTTCCAACACTATCACTATAGTGTTTTAAGTTTCTCTACATTCCTGGATTTCTATTTTATTCTGTTTATTTGCTGCTATATTATATGTTACTTGTTGTATGTATGGCTTTTGTATTATGTCTTAATATTTGGTTAAACACATTACTACACATTACTAATTTTTTAGGCAGATTTTATTGTAGACATGTTTCTATATAAAATTTTTAATAAGAATGTTGAATGACTAAAAAATTCATCTGGAATTTTAGTGGAAATTGCATTTCATTTATTGATAAATTTGGAAAGAATCAATACTTTTATGATAGCCAGTCATTTACTCCAAGAGCATGGACTGACTGTCTTTTCACTTACTCAGACTATCTTTTATGACTTCTTTAGAGTTTTAAACTTTTCTGAAAGCAAGAGCAGATTGTAGAAGATTGTCTTCAGCTTTCTCTGCTCCAGGATGAATCTACTACAATTCAATCTCCTTCCCTCACAGTGTTCCCAAGTTCAAGGTGGCCTTTAAGGAATGCTTGTGCCTTCAGACACCTCAAAGGCTCTCATATTTACTGTTGTTATGGTTATTAGTTTCTTAAATTATTGCTAGTTTCCTCTCATATTTACAGTTTTTCCAGACTTGACTTTGTAGGAAAGAGCCAGTAGTTGGTTTTAAATCACCATCGTGGGGGAAACACCTGGGCATATGGTTTGGCTGTTTCCCCACCCACATCTCACATGAATTGAATTCATGAGAGTTCAATTGTACCTTGAATTGTAATAGTCCTCATGTGTCAAGGGTGGGGTCAGGTGGAGATAATTGAATCATGGGGGAAGTTTCTCCCCATACTGTTCTTGTGATAGTGAATAAGTCTGGTGAGATCTGATGGTTTTACAAATAGGAGGTGTTTCTGTACAAACTCTCTTGCCTGCCACCATGTAAGATGTGACTTTTCTTTGTTCACCTTCCCCCATGATTGTGAGGCCTCCCCAGCCATGTGGAATTGTGAGTCCATTAAACCTCTTTCCTTTATAAATTACCCAGTCTCAGGAATGTCTTTGTTAGCAGCATGAGAAGGGACTAATACACCTGGCTACGGTTTGTTGTTAAACCTGTTTGGATAAGGCTGTATATTGCTGTTGTGTAGAAGGAGAGAGAAGTCACTTACCTGATCCATTTCAGTACCTGTAAAATAAATACCTGACCCTGAAACTGTAGGCCTATGCATAAGAGTAAAACTGGAGGCCCACATAGCATGTGTCTAAATATTTAAACCTTTTAAATCTAGCTGACAAGCTGTTAAATAAATAAAACATGTTCTACCCTCCTAAGTTGGCAAATGTATCTTTAAATAACCTGAAAATTAAGGTTTAGCTTTAAAATTAATATTTCCTTTGAGTTCTAAAATAGAAATTGGCAGAATGAGGAGAACCAGCTTTCAGTCCATGCCTGTCCCTCTTCCTTCCCAGCCCCAACTCTGCCTAGCTCTGTGGGATCACTTATATATGCATGTGCAGACTGTGGCCCATATGTCTAAATACTACGTCCTCCACAAATAACTGCCTCTTGACCAACCCTCGTGCCTAAGTCTGGTCTGCTTAGAGAAGAGGTCTGTTCAGTTGCTGAAAGTTTGCATGCTATTCTGGCATCCAAATGAATAAAATTTATATTTGACCCTCTTATTCTCTTTTTTCAGTGCCCCTTCTTCTCCAAGACTTTTCTCAACTTCTTTAGGTACCCTTTTCCCTAATGGTCAGAAAATATTCAGATGCAACCCCCTCCATATTTCTCAGCTAGTTGTCAATTGTTCATGGCCATGTCCTGTTGACTAGCATCCTATTCAGACCCTAGGCATAGCAATTGTTAAGTACTGTATTTTGAATCTCACCCCTAAAAATGGTCTTTGGTCTCATTTTTTTGCTCTAAATATTTGGCTTTTAGGAACGTGATTGGTAATCTCATTTTTTAACATATTTCTATAAATTTGGGTCAATGTTTTACATTTTTAAGAGCACTGCATTGGAGGATAGTGAGGTGGTTTTGTTTAAGGTTGGGGGAGCTAAGTAAGTAGTGGGTAAGGTCACTTACAGGGTTGATTGGCTCCAGAAAGAGTCTGAGAATACACATCCACATGCTGTTTCCTGGAGAGTCACCTGTTTAAAATCTATTTTCCTTACATGTGTCTCTAAAACTTGTAACATACTGAGTTCCTTGCCTTCTACTTTCAGCCAATATGTTTTTTTAAAAAATAAATATTTCTTGAAAATATATTAAATCACTTTTGGGTATTAGTCCAATTTGGGGATCAAATAAGCATATCAAATCCAATAATAAAATGAAAAATGCATTAAAATATAAAAATAAGGAATAATTATCATTGTTAGCAGAACACTGGAAACCTTGAGGAGAGACTGAGGAAAAGAGAGAATTCCAAAAAGTACAAAAGGAAGTCCAGAGCTGGTTGTTGTGGGTCTTGGAAGATATATCCAGCTTCCTCCCTGTCTGTCCAGGACCTGGTGGTGTAGAGGTGGCAGCATGATTTATATTACTTATTATTTGATGTGTCAACTCTCCATCTATCACTAAAGTAAGCAAAAGCAACAACAACAACAACAACAACAAAACCCAACAACGTATAGTGACTTTTCAATGAGAAATCAGTAAATGATATGTTGTTCTCATTGTCCTTCTGAGCTTCAACTCCCAGATGGAATTTCAGGAAAGCTCTGTTGGCTAATGAGATAAAGGAGGAGAAATGACAGATGGCAGTTCCCTGCACAGGACAAGAAGCCTTGCAAGGTAATCTGCCCTGGAGCTGACTTAATAGCAGAGAACACCATTTCATGTTAAAGAGCCTGTGTCAAACTGTAGACCTGCCACTGACCAGTTTTCCTCTCAGCTCATCCTCAGTGATACCCTTATCTCTACCTGGGTCATTCAGTTCCTAACTTTATTAGTTAATGTGTCTGTCTTCCCTATTAGAACAGAAGTTCCTTTGGTGATAGGCATTGTGCTTTGTAAATGCTGACTACATGCTCAATAAATGTTTATTTAAAAGATATATTTCACAAAACATAGCCTGGCTAGATATAATTTTCTTATGAAACTAGGATAAAGGAAATAGAAATAAAGCCTTTTTAATTTCTTTTAACCTGATAATTGTTATTGATAGCAAAATACCCTTCAGAATTGTTTGTATATATCCAGCTACCAATTTCAATGTCAGGAGTATGCATAGAGGTTAAGGATATATAGTGGGCCAGGTGCAGTGGCTGATGCTTATAATCCCAGCACTTTGGGAGGTGAGGTGAGAAGATTGCTTGAGTCCAGGAGTTTGAGAATACCCTGGGTAACATAGTGGGACCCTGCCTCTGCAAAATAGAAAAAATTAGCTGGGTGAGGTGGTGTGTACCTGTAATCCCAGCTATTAAGGAGGCTGAGTTGGGAAGATCACTTAAGCCCAGAAGGTCAAGGCTGCAGTGAGCCATGATCACTTCACTGCACTCTATCCTGGGCGACAGAGTGAGCCCTACTGATACACAGGGCTGTGCTCCTGGGTAAACCCCACCCTGAAGCCTGTAATCAAGGCCCTAAGTGAAAACATTTGACCCTGTTTTTCTACCCAAATGTTGCCTTTTTTGGCCTGACATGTCCCCTATCCTCTGCCCGTAAAAAGATTTCAGCTGGCAGAGCAACACAAGTGGCTGAGTGTTGAGGATACCAGCGGCTGAGTGGTGAGTGGAGCAGCAACCAAGTGTTGGAAACTACAGATGGATGTGGCTAACTTCAGATGGTGCGACTTCAAAGACAGGCCTAGCCCCAAATAGCCAGGCTTCAGGGAAAGATCACCTTCTACCCACACCATCCCCTTCCAACTCCCCATCCCACAGAGAGCCACTTTCATTACCCAATAAAATCCTCTGCCTATACTACCCTTCAATCCATTGGTGTGACTTGATTCTTTCTGCACGCCAGACAAGAACCTGGGTGCTGAGAAGGCAGGAGCTGCCACCTGGACCCTCCACTGAGCTGGTTGGCACTTGAACATCCCTGGATGGCAGAGCTGAAAGACCATTGGTTGTAACACACTTGGATGCTGCTGCAGGGCCTGCACAGAGCCTATTCCTGCCACAGAGGAGTGACTGGCCAGTTTCAGCGTTCATTAGCTCCAGTTCCTGTACTTGTTTGCACACTCCCTTTCACGAGGAGTGACCAGCGGTGGGCAGAGTGAAACGAGCCACTCCAGTTCCTGTCCATGAAAGGGGTCAAGGGAATTATCCCACCTCACCATCTCTCTCTCTCTCTCTCTCTCTCTCTCTCTTTTTATATATATATATATATATATATATATATGTGTGTGTGTGTGTGTGTGTGTGTGTGTGTGTGTGTGTGTAGAGAGAGAGAATGACAGTGACAGAGATAGAGAGAGTTGCAGGGTCAAACTATCTGGAATTAAATTCTACCACTGAAACTTGATCTTAGGAGATTATTTGACCATGATGTGCCTCAACTTCCACATCTATACTATAAAAATAATAGCAGTACCTATCTCGTGGAGACTAATGAAGATAATGTATATGTGGTTATTTTAAAACATCTTGAAATTCTTTGATACAATACTCATCAAAAATTGCAGTCTATTTCTCCTCTTCTTGAACTTAAATGGGTCTTTGGACTTCCTTAATTTAATACGGTAGAAAGGAAGTTGCCTGACTTCTGAGGGTTGACTAGAAAGGATAACTTCTGCCATTGTCTTGTGGAAAACTCACTCTAGGGCTCTTCAGGCACCACATGAAAAATCTGGCTCCCCTGAAACTGCCATATGAAGAGACCACCTGAAGAGACCACTTAGAGAGAGATGTTCAAGGAGCCCATCTATTCCAGACGCCAGATGTTTGATTTTTTCATAGCACAACTGCCAAACTACATGCCTAGGAAACCTTTCAAGATGGTCAGGCCCAAACTCCAGCCACTGCCTGGCTGCAACTGCATGAGAAACTCTGAGCCCACTTAACCCCCAGATTTGTGAGCACAGTTAATGATTATTATTGTTTTAAGCTATTTTTTTCTGGATGGCATGTTACTAAGCAATAGATAAGTGACTCAGTTACAAAGCAATAAGAGCTGTACTTGATAAAAGTTCTGTGGGGGGAAAAAAGGGAGGGGATAGTGGGGGGGTGGGGGAGTTGGGGAGGGGATAGCATGGGGAGAAATGCCAGATATAGGTGATGGGGGAGGAAGGCAGCAAATCACACTGCCATGTGTGTACCTATGCAACAATCTTCCATGTTCTTCACATGTACCCCCAAACCTAAAATGCAATAAAAAAAAAAAAGTTCTCAACAAATGCTTTATATTGTTAAATCAGTCTTTGCTGTTTGCTAGTGTGTGCCCTTATTAGTGTGTTCATCTCACTGCACCTATCCTATCTGTAAATTACATGTAATAGGACTTGGGTTATCGGCCTCATGTGATTTCGATGAAGATTAGATGAGAAAATAAGAAAGTCCTTTGAAAAGTAGTAAAGTGTACAAAAAGTGAATATTACTGTTTTGTACATTTTTTTCTTACCTTAAATTTAGCAGGAGTTTAATATTGAGTAGATATTTGTACTCCAAGACTAGTGCTATCTAAGAGAGAATATTTCATATTTTTAAACATTTTCAAACTAAATGAAAAATTTGGATGGATTATTTGTTCTGTGTGTACAAAGTTGCCAAATTGACATAATTGTTAAAATCTCTGAGAATAAAATGAAAAATTCTGTATCTTGTTAACTCCTTTTCATGTTGCTCGACAGCTATAGCATAGAGTAAGCATATACCAGATGATTTTGTATTATTAATTTAATTAAGAACTGATTTGAGTATCTATTTTTGCACAGTCATCTGCATTTTGACATGTCATCCACAAGGTGGAGGCAAAGTTTTTTATCTGAAATAGGCATTTCTTTAGAGGGTTTTCATGGTGCAGCATACAACAGATGCAAAGATTTATACTTTTGATATTGAAGAGAATAGACATAGGCAGTCAATCCATTATTAGAAACTTTCTTACTTGGGTAGAATTAAGATATGAATCCCTAGTGCCTTATCCATGGATGAGCAATAAGGTACTACTATTGTTAACTGCAAACCAGAACTTGCCAGAATGCATTAGTATGAAACTGGTAGCTTTGTGGTGGTGGGTGTCATGGAATAAACAATTAGATGCTTTCTTGGCCCAATGGAGAAAAGAATATTTCAGATCCTTGAAGAAATGGACAAGGATTAAAATAGACTCTGAGAAAAAGAATTGTTTGACCTGATTATCTATGACTGGGATTTCTTTAGTGGGAGATAAGAGTTTATTTTATAATTAAGGACAAACATACTCAAAATGCAATGATGGAGTGAGATAATACAATGTTAGAAATTCACACTTGCTACAGTTTCATTAGTCATTTAGCCAACATCTTTAATCAGTTAATTCAAGATACTTTTCTCTTTCTGATTTGGGTTAAGGGACCAAGCTTCCAAAGCAGTGATTGGCAGGTTGGGTTGCAGGGCAGGTTTCATTCCAGATTGCTTAAATCTGAATCTCTGAGGGGGGTACCTGGGCACTGGTATTTTTTCCAAAATTCTCCATATAGTTCTAAGATGCAGCTAGGGTTGGGAATCACATTTATAGGTTGGGGGGAGGGTGAGACCTCTGTGATGGGGAAAGGTGCACAAAAGGGAGAACAGAGATGTCAAAACAACCTTCTAAGTCTTCTTATTTATTTTTAGCTATTTATCTCCAAATGGAAACTGGGTAAACTCTCAAGCTGATCAAATTCTTGCTTCATTAGCACCTATTGCTATTGAATGAAATGACACATTAGAAAGGCCTTTCACTTGTTATGTTTTTAAATTAAAATCTTCATAAAGTTTTGTTTCTTTAGAATTTCCAGGTGAGGTATTAATACACTAATTCTGTGAAGACTGTTTAAGGTAATGGGTCCCAGGTGATGTTTAAGAACCACCCGTGGGGCTGGGTGCAGTGGCTCACACCTGTAATCCCAGCACTTTGGGAGGCCGAGGCAGGTGGGTCATGAGGTCAAGAGATCGAGACCATCCTGCCCAACATAGTGAAACCCCGTCTCTATTAAAATACAAAAATTAGCTGGGCGTGTGTGGTGGTGCACGCCTGTAGTCCCAGCTACTTGGGAGGCTGGGGCAGGAGAATTGCTTGAAGCCAGGAGGTGGAGGCTGCAGTGAGCCAAGATCGCGCCACTGCACTCCTGCCTGGCGCCTGGCAAAAGAGTGAGATTCTGTCTCAAAAAAAAAAAAAACAAAAAAAAAAAAAAAAAAAACCCATGGGATGACCTAGAAATCCAGAGAAACACAGGAAGTCAATACGGCAGCTTGAAAGACTTTAGACGTTCTAGATGACAAGAGAAGGTTTGTGTGATAATTTTTGTGTGCCAGTTTGTCTAGGCTATGGCAATCGTTTTAGTGAAACATTAGCCTAGACATTGCTGGAAAGAGATTTTGCACATGTAACCATTGATAATGTGATAATGTGAGTGAATGTCATCCAGTTGAAGGCTTTAAGAGCAAAAACAAGTTTTTCCAGCAAAGAAGAACTCAACCTCAACACTGTAACATAGAAATCCTGCCTGTGTTTCTAGGCTATTTCAGACTTGCCAGCTTCACCAGTGCATAAGCAATTTCTTAAAATAAATCTCTTTATCGTCTGTTGTTTCTGTTTCCTCAGAGAATCCTCACTGATAACAACTTGTAAACATCATTCTTAGAAACAAATTTGCTATGGTTTGGTTGTGTCCCCACCCAAATCTCATCTTGAATTCCCATGTATTGTGGGAGGTAATTGAATCATGGGGCCAGGTCTTTCCCATGCTGTTCTCATGATAGTGAGTAAGTCTCATGAGATCTGATAGTTATTTTAAGTGAGACTTTTCCTGCACAAGCTCTCTTTGCCTGCTGCCATTCACGTAAGCTGTGACTTGTTCCTCCTTTCTTTCTGTCATTGTTGTGAGGCTTCCCCAGACACATGGAATTGTGAATTCTCCATTAAACCTCTTTCCTTTGTAAATTGTCCAGTCTTGCATATTGTATTCATCAGCAGCGTGAGATCAGACTAATACAGTAAAATTGGTACCAGTAGAATAGGGGCGCTGCTGAAAAGATACTCGAAAATGTGGAAGTGACTTTGGAACTGGGTAACAGGCAGGGGTTGGAACAGTTTGGTGGGCTCAGAAGAAGACAGGAAAATGTGGGAAAGTTTGAAACTTCCTAGAGACTTGTTGAATAGCTTTGACCAGAAACCTGACAGCCATGTGTACAATAAGGTCCAGGCTGAGGTGGTCTCAGATGGAGATGAGGAACTTTTTGGGAACTGGAGCAAAGGTGACTTTGCCAGGAACTGGGAAATAAAATGCCTGCTTCTTGAAGCTTCTACATAGAAGGTGCAAACTTACCTTTCACAAAGATTTCAAAATGAGAAATAAACCTCAAACAGAGAAGTTCTTTGGATGACAGAAAGTGACTTGACCTTGGCTCAGTTAAAGAAATGCTCCTTCATGGGACTTAGAATTTTGAGAAGTGACAGGTATGTTAGTTAATTTGACTCCAATTATATTTGCCATAAAATTGCTTCATTTATTCTATAACTCTACATCTAACATGAGGTGAATTCAAATTCGCTGATGCAATTAACTCTACATATAGAAGGTTGCATGATTTGTCGTAGTTTCAGAGAGGTATTTTTTCTGAATATTTGAACTTTCCTTTAAAGCAGAATAGAACACTTTCATTTCCCCCTGGGCAAAGAAGACATATAGAATATTATATATTTTTTTATATGTGGTACATTGAGTTAAGCAGAAAAATCATGTTTTTAGAACTTTATAAATTTCTCTCGGGCATTTTTTGCAAAAATAAATTTGTTCAATTTACAAAGATTTTCTTTTTGCAAGGCAGATGCTACCTAGTTAATTCCAAGCAACTTGTAGCTAGAAGCAAGAAGGTAGTTTCAGGAGTTTTTTTGTTGCTGTTGTGTTTTTGCTGTTAGTTTTTAAAAAGTGATATATTCTAGGCTTTATGGTGGAATTCTGTCTGTTTCTTTTCTTTTTTTCTTTTTGGGATGGAGACTTGCTCTGTCACCCAGACTGGCGTGCAGTGGTACGATCGCAGCTCACTACAACCTCCACCTCCCGGGTTCAAGCAATTCTCCTGCCTCAGCCTCCTGAGTAGCTGAGATTACAAGCACATGCCACAACACCTGGCTAATTTTTGTATTTTCAGTAGAGACGGGGATTTCACTATGTTGGCCAGGCTGGTCTCAAACTGCTGACCTTGTGATCCACCCACTTTGGCTTCCAAAAATGCTGGGATTAAAGGTGTGAACCACTGTGACCGGCCCAACATTTTCTTAATGGTACCTACTAAGCCTGAGAATCAGAGAATGGAGTTTAGCATATTAGGAATTGTAAAGTGGATGCTTAATGTTGAGTCTTTTAGAAGGAAACAGCAGAGATCTAGACAAAAACAGGCCTTAGGAGATTGCCTACTGTAGCATTTTTGTGAAAGACACAGGAACAGTTCTCAAGATCAACATTGTGAAGATCCACATAATTCTCAGTCATATTTATGGTTTGCGTTGTATTTCAATTTATTTTGATAGCAAATCATCATACTTATCATTGTATGAAGACATTGTAGCTAGAAAAAGTAGAAAGTATCCTAGTTGTCTCCCCAGAAGCTCAGTGGTTTTGCTTAGGTTAGGTCATCAGAGGTCATTCCCCAGGGTGGCTCCAGCTCTAGGTCTATGAGAATAATGAAATGAATTTCATGTCAGAAAAACAGAGCTAATGGGCAACACCATAACATTGCTCAACAGATACATATAACCTCATGCTATTTTAATATTTATGCCAAAAATTACTCTGTCTAGGATGACCCATATATCCACTATGGCCCATCTCATAAGTCCAGATTAAGAAAAAAATGTAAGACATTTCCAATACCAATAGTGATGGATTTATATACTATATCTCTCTATATAAAGCATATAAAGCCATTAACATTGATACACCAGGGTACATTGTACATTGTGCAGTGTTTTTAAAATATTTTTTAAACTGGTGATGAATGTGACTTTCTGCTTTATGATAATAACAGTTATGGCCAGGGCAAAACTGTCAACCAGTGGCATAATGAGTCCACTTGATCATGGAATTGAGACGATAGTTTAGTAGTTTTTATTTTAGCAAAACACTGAGTATGAATTTTTATCAAATCACCTTCTACATTGTATTAGGGCCAATTTGTCTACCTTTATTTTTTTTCCCTCTTCCAAGACAATATAATATAGTTATGTCATAGTTCTATTTGCGTAGTATAAAAAATTCCATGTTTCATTGTCTTCAGTGAGTTTATGCTTTGGAGGGAGGATAGGGTGAGAGACACGAATCTTTTCTCACAGCCTCACTTCCTGTGTTTCTCTCATAGTGTGAGCAACTCTCTGTGTTGGTTGTGATTCTGGTACCTAAAATATTTTTCACCCAGCCTGATTCTACATTGTGAGCCAACTCATTAATTGTTTTGGCAACCCAGAGGGACCACTACTTGCTTCCAAAGCTAATGGCAAAAAATACCTGACTTTGTGAGATTTATTAAGAGACAGAGATTCTCTCTCCAAAAGTGCATGCAAGTATGGCCACCATAAATTTGGAACTTGAAGGCTTGAAGAAAAAGATTGATCAAGGAGACCAATAACTGTCAAGATGAGAAATAAGGTTTTTAATAAGACTCTTATTTGAGAGTGAAATAGCGTGAAACTGTTGAATTGTAGATAGTACTAGGGATTGGAACACCTTGAGATAAAAGGCTTCAGCTTCTAAATGAGGGATTCAGATCCCTAACTAGAGATGGGTAGGCTTAAATGGAAATGACACACACAGCCAACCAAAGTTGGCTTAATGGTTTGAGGAACTGTTTCACTCTAAACTATGTGCCACTTCTGCGGCTGAAGAGATTGCCTGCTATAGCAAGGGAAAAATCATTGAAGAAAATTGATATTTTCTACTTGAATAATTCAATATATGTTGAAAAGACTGATCTATCTGAGGGAAGGTACTCAGAATTTACTCTGAAATCATTAAGACTTAGATTTAGAGCAGCTCACGACTAGGATTGTGTTATTTTTGAGGCAATGCTGCTGATAGTTGAATGACTTCACAAGTTGTCCAATACAGCTACAAAATTCCCCCTAGAACCCAGGAACTGCAATCAGTTGGTTGTGTTCTGGAAAACTAAGACAAGTGGTAAAGTTTTGGTCTCATTATATCTGGATATCAAATACCTCAGTCTGGTCACAGTGGCTCATAACCTTGTGAACGAGGTATAATTTTCCTTTTCAAAGTCATGTAACTATTCCCAAAACAATTGAGTGATAAATAGGCAGTGAATAAAATTGAGCTCAGAAGAGTCAATGCATATTGCCAAAATCCATGGAAGGAACATGTGAATAATTTTAGGAGGGAATAAGTGAATATGTGAATAATCCATCTAGATGATCAAAATGTATCTGGGAAGTGAAACAATTGAGTGGTATAGAAATGAAAGAATTAATTAAAGGTCAGAGAAAAATGATATTTTCTATAGAAGATGAAAATAATGACCATGAACCAGAAGAATCAGTATATTAGAATCTTCATTAATATGTCATTGACAAACTGAATTTATCTCTTGATTTAGTTAGCATTAAAAATACTTGTGAAATTTGTTCTGAAAAGAAATCTCTTGAAATCCATCAAATTATTACTTCCTCCTTTACTTATCTTAGGATATCTTCTCCTATTTTAATTATTTTCCCAAAGCCTGAAAATATATAAAATTAAAGAAATGCACTCTGAGTTCTGAAGAATAATAGTTCAGTGAAAAACATATTTGAAATAAAAGTTATCATTTAGCTTTCCAAAAAACCCTGACTCTTAATTAAAGCTTAAGAAATCTTGAAGAATGAGAGGGGGAGATAAATGTTGTATATTGGGATATTTTAACTCTTTGCAGATTATTACATGTGGATTGAGATAAAGGGAAAGTAGATTCATTCAAATGGGGGAAAAGTAATGATTTAGCAGTTGCCGAGATCAGAAACTATTTTCCTGGGAAATTATTTAGGAAACTTACTTTATCTTTAGGATAGTTGCATATTTTGTGCTTTGGCATATACACGGGCAGAAAAACTTTTTAGATTCGTATCAGTAGTACTAGGAGCATCAGTGCAATAACTTTGCTAGTATTATGGCTAATATTCATTTTACTATTTTTTAGGCATTTTATATATGTCATCTCAATCATTATAAAACTGAAATTTTATATTGAGGCAGATATTGACATTTTCATTTTAGATGAAAGTAAACTCATCTTTTGACAGAATAGATAACTTGCTCAAATTCACAAAGACAGATAGAATGGGGATTCTAATCCAGGTTGAGTGATTTTGAAAATTAGTTTTCTTGACAATCCTCCTTGTACTGGTTCTCAGAGTGTTAATTTTCTTTTTACTGCTTCACAAGATTCAAATAATTAATAATTGAAAAGATGAACATGGTGAAATAATTTAATATTATTAGTCAAGGGATTGGAAGGCTTTTGTTGCTACATTATTTTGGGCAGAGTTGTCAGCAAAATAATAATTGACATTATTGAAAAGCCTCAGTTCAGCTAAGAACTGAGATCCAAACCAGTTGCCTCATTTTAAAGTCTCATGTGTAATATCTTTAGAATAAATACAATTGAATCTGGAGAGAAAATATTTTTGTTGAAATGTGCAGGGTTCGTGTCACCTTCAGTTTAAGATGTGAAATTATGTCAGAATAAAGTATTTTAGGTTCTTAATATCTTCATCTGGCATTTTTTAATAGGTGAAAATATAGTAACTGAAAAAAGCAAGTAATAATATTTTAACAGTGTTGTTTTAATTTGAATAAGAAAGTTCCTTTCCTCCTAAGGTCCCTGCTGTGTTATTTGTAAGATTTGATGAACCCTGTCTTTAAACTCAGAGTTCTTCCTATTGAAGTGTATGAGAATCCTTTAAATGTTCTTTATGCTGTCATTATGTTACATGTGAGATTATGATGTATGAAGCACAAGGCAGGGGGCCAGTAAACCTGGATTTGTCTTAACTATATCAGAAGTTGGCTGTGTGCTCTTGTGTAAGTGTAAGCTCTTTAACTTTTCTCATTGCTTAATATTCTCATCTGTAAAATGAGTTTGAGTAGATAAGAGTAAATTTATTAAAATCTCCTTCCCATTCTTTGATATTTAAAATACACTGTACAGTGCTGAATTCTTTGGTCCTGGATTTTAAAAATACACTTACCAAAGTTAACACACATGCTTCAGGACTACAGGATATTCTTCAATTCAGTATCAATCTGATAATGAAAAAAGAATGTTACATCATTTATGAAGTATTTCATTTGTAGACTACTAGATTATGCAGAAGGTATACAAAATCTTGAAACCTTGGTTAGAGGAGATGATTCTTGCCAGAATGCAATGTTACATCGCAGTTTTTATTAGCCACCCTTCATATTTATTGAGCTTTACATCATCCCTGCCCTTGAAGGGCTTGTAGTCTGCGGGGGAAATGCAGACAAGAATAAATGGCAGTAGAGTTTAATATGCGCTAAATATTGGGTGCACATGGAATGTTATGGGACAACAGAGAAGTTTGAGTGCCAGGGAAGAGTTCTCAGGGGAGGTAATGTCTTCTAATTTGAACCCCAAAGCCTGATGTGAAATAGGGCAATTGAGTGGAGTTATTATGTGCAAAGGTTTTGAGGTAAGAGCAAGTTTAATGTGTTTGGAAAATAGTAAGTAGTTCAGGAGAACCGAAGCACGAGGCATAACAAATGGTGATAGCAAGTCACTACTTGGAGAAGAAATCAAGGTCCAAAATATCTCTATTTTGTAAAAAAAAAAAAAGGGGGGGGACTTTAATTTGGAAGCAATGAAAACTATTAGGAGAGCGTATTCACCATTTTTGTGTTTTAAAAAGGTTGATCTGACCTCAGTATAGAGATAGGACTGAAAGTGAGGCACTGTGGGCAGACTGAAGGTGGGAGACCAAAGGACAGTCTGTAATCTAGGCGAAAGATTGCCTGAAACTAAATACTAGGAATGTAGAAGAATGTGGGTGGGAGATTGAGAGATGTTACAGAGTTAGAATTCATGCGATTTGCAATTTTATTTGCTGCATAAGGAAAAGAGAAGGAGAAATAAAAAGAGTTACTAAATTTTTATTGTGGGGCAATGGGTAAATGATGATAATATTCATAAACTTAAAAAACACAAGAGAAGGTTATAGGAGTTGGCCTATATTTTGGCCATGTTGATTTAAAATTTCTTATGGGACAAGCTATTGGGGGAGAAAGAGAGTCCCATTGACAGTTAGATAAAAAGTCTGATGCTGAAGGGGGAGATCTTGGTTGGAGATAGAGATTTGAAGATTAAAAGGGTATGCATTGATGAAAAAGGTTGGGAAAATGCAGTGCCATGGAAATGGAGACCAAGGAAAAAACTCTGGAAAACAAATTGAAGGGCTAGGTAAAGGAAGAGGACAATATGAAATAGAACAAGAAGAGAGGAATCATAGAAAGACAAAAAGTAGAAAATAATAATACAGATGCTAAAGAAATTGTTTCAAGAAGGAGGGAATGCTTATGGGGATCAAGTGTTTTGCAGAGAAAGCTGGTAAGAACTAAAAAAATGTTTATTAGATTTAGCAATAAGGGTATTATTGGCGTGCCTTTGTTGATAGTCATACAGTACCATCAAAAGCCAGACTGCAAAGGGTTGAGAAATTAATAGGAGGTGTGAGGAGTTGGCATATATGGTATTCTTGCAAGAATCGTGGCTGTAAGGGGAGGTGAAAGAAATATAGCTAGGGAGGTGTCTAAAGTGCCTTATTTATTATTTTTTCGGATAAGAAGAAGAGTAACTTTAATACAAATTGGACAGAGCTGGTAAAAATGTTGATGCAAAAGAAGAGAGAATATCTAATGGAGGAAGAGTCCAAGGAAGTGAGATGGTAGAATTCAGAGTGATACTACCAACCTAGTATCATTTTTTGCTACTTAACAATAATTTTGGATTTTCAGTCAATAGTCTTCTGGTAGCAATACTTTGCTTTTGTCGTGATTAGCTAAATTAGGGCTGAAGTCTATGACAAGGACATTGAGGGAGAGTAACAGACTAATACAGAATAAACTTAGATTTTCTTAACATCATATAGCCTCTGTAAATTTGATTCAACCCATCTGTAAAAGGGGAATTAAAATAATAACATCTAGAATTGTTTTGGGTTATTGTATAAATACATATGTGTCAGGCTATTAATAGTTCTGCTTAACATATAGCAATAGCTTAATCAATGATAGCTGTGAGACTGAGGATTATAAAATCTAGTTATACCAAGAAATAAAACAAACTACAGTGAATATACTAGTTTTTCCTAACATAAGAAAGAGGAGGTGGGATAGACAGTATATCACTCTACTTGTCAGTCTCCTCTTTGCCTAGCTTCCACTTGGCTATTTGTATTTGCCTCTACGTTTTTAAGATTTTGGTGATCAATTCCAGCATATTACAGTGACTTTCAGAATACTTTGGGAAATCATATCTGATGCTTACTAGCTGAAACATTTTAAAGGAAGCATAGTAATGAGTTCTCAGAAGAGCTCAAAGGGATGCCATGCCTGAATGATGGTAGAAAGAGAAAAAAAAATTCAAGTCTAACTTTGTAACTGTATGTTTTTCTGTAGGCAAATGGGCCTTTTTGGCATAAACAAATGAATCAGTTCTGAGAGTGCCATGGTAAAACCAAAAGAAAATGACATGGTTGTTCTATTTACTGCTCATTTCACGATCAAGGTGAGGACAGGGGTAGATACCCATGTAATGAAACACTAAATTAATGTGGTTCAGAAGGCCCTTTTGCCAATCTTCCAGTACTTGTGCCAAGTGTATTTTGAATGACAAGTAAAGACTGATACCTGGATATAAGTGATGGGAGGGAAAGTAGTAGATAGATACTACTTTTAAAGAAAAATGTTGTCAAGCAAATATATGACAAGGACATCTCACAAATTAACATTCACGTTAAGCATTGGAAATTAAAGAGAATGCTGTTCAAACAGATGCTGTACTAAAATGAAGTCAGAAAGGAGGGGGTGAACTTGCCTACCTAGCTATAAGGTCAGTTTAGAAAGGCAATCAGAAGGCTAATTGAAATAGCAGGGGGTTTAATCTCTGAGTGCTCTGAATAATCAAACCTGCACAAGTATCTCAATAACTCCATTCATCTCACTCTACTTTAGCAATTACTGAAAGATAGGCCACTCAGCTGCTATAAATTTATTGGCGATAAAAGCAGGAAGAGGGATAGCTACAAACCTCCTTCTTATCATTGTAGTGATTTGAATGGCAATATGTTATAATGAAAAATATATTGAAAACCAACTCAAAGAAATAAAAAACAAGGGGCTTAAAGCGAGCATGAATTTGCGCTTAAATTAGCTCAGTTTGTCTTGTATAGTGTTAGGCAGGACAGTGCCTATCTGTAGAGACAAAGAGGTCAGGGAAGGGTTTCAAAAGTGATATTTCTTATAGAATCTAAAAGAACCATTTGGACTGTTTTTTTTTTTTTCTTTTGTAACAGACTCAGAGCAAATTTTCTGGTAGGAAACAACTTATATGTAAGGTGATTTTATTAGGTTAAGGCCACCTAAATTGAAACTAACTTTAGGTTACCAAAAGCAAGTTGGTATGAAAGTAAGGAACGGTTCAATTTAATTATTTTATGCGAAAAATGTTTTAATGCCCACAAAATATTCTGACAATCCAGCTTCTTCTGTTTTTATGTTGAAAATCTTAAGTAGTTTGAATTTTAATGAACAATAAAGATGGCGTATTTGTCAGTAGAATTTAAAGAAAGGGCTTTTATTCTACCGTACTCTTTTCATTTGGAATTCTGACTTTATAAATTGTTACAAACAAGGTTAGCAAATAGGTTTGGGACTAGAGTATAAATATGGAAGTTAGAAAAAGAAACCAGAATCCCTCAGGTTATAAGCAAGACATTAGAAAAATATGTAGCTCCATTTGTCAAACTAAGACTTTTTTCTTAGGCACCATACAGTAAAATAAATCAAAACAAAACAAAACTTTACTAAAATATGAATATTAAGAAATTTGGTATGCATAGCCTAAGACTTTAAAAAAATATTTTACACAGCCTAATTTTTTTAAAGCCATTTCAAGTATAAGAGAGCTGCTATTGCTAACAGAGACATTTTCTAGTTGCTAGCAAAAGCCAGGGTGATCTCAGGAGAAATTACAAAGGAAATATCACAGCTTAATTTATAGTTCTCATTGAATAAGAGAACATTCAATGCAGCTACCTTGTAATGAAACAGGCCATTTCCATTTCTACTCCTAGGAGTAGATAAATTGGCTATGGAAATTTAAATGGCTGGGCTCAGTGACTCATGCCTGTAATCCCAGCACTTTGGGAGGCCAAGGTGGGCAGACCACAAAGTCAGGCAATCGAGACCATCCTGGCCAACATGGTGTGAAACCCTGTTTCTACTAAAAATGCAAAAATTAGCTGGGTGTGCTGGTGCGCACCTGTAGTCCCAGCTACTTGGGAGGCTGAGGCAGGAGAATTGCTTGAACCCAGGAGGCAGAGATTGCAGTAAGCCAAGCCAAGATCATGCCACTGCACTCCAGCCTGGCAACGGGGCAAGACTCCATCTCAAAAAAAACCACAAAAAACAAAAAAACTTAAATGAAGGCTGAATGCACCTCTGGAAGGAATTAACTGAGTAAGAAATTACACTAGATGATCTTTATAGTTTTCTTGAACATTTATACTTTTTCAAAAAGTATAAATTTTGACTTGCTTTTTGAATATTTTTAAATGTGCACTAATAGAAATTGGGCTTTGTAGCTTTCATGGCTAATAAATGAACAAAACTTCATGTAAATTATTAAATTATTTCACTTATAGAAAGGGGCTTCTGGCCAGGCACGGTGGCTCACACCTGTAATCTCAGCACTTTGGGAGGCTGAGGCGGGCAGATCACTTGAGGTCAGGAGTTCCAGACCAGCATGGCCAACCAATATGGTGAAACCCCGTCTCTGTTAAAAATACAAAAATTTCCTAGGTGTGGTGGCACACACCTGTAATCCCAGCTAGTTGAAAGGCTGAGGCAGGAGAATCACTTGAGCCCAGGAGGCAGAGGTTGTAGTGAGCCAAGATCTCACCACTGCACTCCAGCCTGGGTGACAGAATGAGACTCCATCTCAAAAAAAAAAAAAAGGGCTTAAGGGCCTCTAATTGGCGTCAAGTCATTTAACCTAAGTATCATTTGGTATGGCATAGAAATGTTCCTGACCCTGCCTCTATATTTCAGAAATAGAGTGGGCAAGACAACAAAATTCTTGGAGTTATTGCTAATGTCTCCAAATAAGCAATAAAGTGAAATGAAGTGTTTTTACCTTTTGTCTCTTCTAAAAAAATGAAATGTTTGCTGGAGAGTAACAGGTAAAATGGAGGATGTGAACATATGGGCTGACATTTTCTGAAACAAGCCAGCAAAACACACCCCTCACCATGAGAACAGGGCAGATGCTTACTTAGTGAAAGAAATCTTAGAATAAGACACTTGAAGTCTCAGAAGTTGGAGCATAGCTCAGGTCCACTAACAATGAGCCCACACAGCCTACCTGAGGATCTCCTCCCCCTCTCTCACACCTTCAGTCTATATAAAGATGGGCAGAATACAAGATCCCAACCTAACACTGTGGTTCATAGGAGAAAACCAATACGCCTCAGTTACAGTGGTTAGATAAACAATAATTCATCTATTAATACCATCAGAGAAAACAGAAAGGTCTGGCCAGAACTGCCTGTGTTTTGCACAAGTTAAAAAATAAATGATCTGGCAGCTATGCAAATACATTTATGGGAGAGAAGGGGAAGAGAGAAAGGAGGAGAGGAATAGGGGAAGGGGTTATGTTACTGTTAATATTATTGGACCTGAACCAGGAAGTGGGAGGGGAAAAAGAAAAACGGGAGGCAGGGATGAGGGGAAGGGACCTTTTCAAAGAAGATGAGCCCAAGAACTATCTAAAATTGAGGGAAGTAGAGAGGGAAGTTGGAAGATGTAGAGTTCTAATATCTTTATCTTTCAGAGTTTGGAGCCAACGATAGTGTCTAAAAAAGAAATTTGTAATAAAAAGACTAACATTTTAATATTCTTTAAAATCATTTTTTAGCTTTTAGAAAATAACTCTTAAACATTTATGTGACCTTTAGAAATTCTTCAGTTGCATTTCTTTTTCTTACGTCATATTAAAACAAACGTAATATTTCTATAATTAACATATTAATAGAAGCTATGATATAACCCCATTTTTCTAAAAGTATTTCCTTTTATCAATCTACCTACCTATATATGCATATGTATATATCTACATAATCACACATACAGATACATGAAATACAATTTACCTTCACTATGTGAAGGTAATGAACTCGGATGTTTTCACTGTATTCTTATTCTTCTCTTTTCATTTAAAAAGGCTGTTACTAGGTTACAACCCACAATTTGTAAAACACTACGTGTTCTTTGTTGCCTGTATTCACAAACTTTTTTGTTTCTTAAAAAAGTATAAAATTTCATGTTTTGCAACTGCCTCAACTTGCTTTTAAATGAGTATAACATGAAAACAGTTATATTTCTTACTTTCATTGCAAAGACAGCCAAGTTATAATAACAGCAGGAAAAGCTTGTCACATAATGGTGTCTCAATAACAAGAAATAAATGAGTAGATCTGAGCGCATAAGTTCTTAAGTTATTCTGCTGCATTAAGTAGAGGGTTACATTTTCCTACCTCTGAATCACAGTAAAGAGGAGGTGAGTTTACGGAGCAGCAGTGGGAGGCAAAGTTTGAGCGCCTGTCAACCAGCTCTGCCAGTTCCTTGGGTGTGACGTCGGGCAATTTTGCTCTTAGTCGCTCTGCCAGTCTGAAAAACCATTTAAATGTAAGATCTTACTAGATGTACTTATTTTATAAAAATGTCTGATGCAAAATAATAGCCATTTCAGATCTTTTACAATAAAAATGAAAACAGAAATACTTACCAGTCTCAAGAAAATTCTACACCTGTGGTATAGTAACGTCAATTTGAGATCAGAAAGTGAAACCTATGCCTCTTCGAGATCATGAAAGTAAACATACAAATAGCTGCTGAATTGGAATTCCAGTTTTATTCTTTCATTTGCTCATTATTTCAACATGAAAGAATACTTCTATTGTTTTCCTAACCTTTCATCTTCTCTTCAGTTTTAGATTTCAAATTGCTTAAAAAATATTTCCTTTACAGGACCTCATACCAACTTAATGCCTTTTTTCTCTCATAATTTATATACTTTCACCTTCAGTTTACCTACTTTTCAACTCACTATGTTGGAAAACACTGATATGAGAGTCAGAAAACTTTGGCTTTTGTTTTTAGCTCTACTAAAAACAAACTCTCTATCTCTCTTTCAGGATGGTGATGGGACTTGATATCTCCTGATTCTTTCAATTTGAACAATCAATGATCTCAGTGTCTCTTCACACTCATGATAAACAACCCAGCCTGGTTTTATGACTTTCTTCAGGAAATGCTTACCAGCCCAGCAGTGGGCAGTGGGAGGTAAGAAGACCCATATTAATCTAGAGTTGGGCTTGGCAAGGGTGGGTGCTGAGAAGGCACAAAAGCGTAAGGGGGACCAGTTAGTTCATGAAAGCATTGTTGAACCCCAGGGTGGTGGGGGAGGGGAGGCTCAAATGAGGCAAGAAGAGACTCATGCAAAAAAGAAGTAGAGGGGAGGTGGGTAGGGATTAGGATCTAAGAAATTTATTAAATATAGTTTGGGAAAATGACATGGTTTTCTTAATGGAGACTTTTCTCAAGAACCCAGTACCACTTCTTTCCTTACTATGGCCTATTATATTACAGTTAATGCCTATTTATAGAGAAATGCTTTTTCCTCCTCTTCATTGAGAAAAATGACTTAATTGAGAAAAAAAACTACCAATAATATTATTGATAGTTAAGGTTTCTATTTCCAATTTATAAGGAATATATGTGGGTGATGGCTGACACTATGCTTGATTGAAAGTTTGGGTCTTCTTGCCAGGCAATATGCCATGAAGTTATAACACTTTTCAGCAGTTTTATATGTCCTCAATTTTGTACAGCAATATCTACAGAAAATTCTGGGATAAGAATATTGATAAGCTATGTGCTCATTTTGCCATCTTGAATCAAGTTCCTGCAGATAGATTTTGTAATCTATACTTTTGTGGCTGTGTTTTAATTGCCCACCCACTTGATACACATGACAATTTTTCCCCGGAAAAACACTTAGCTTCTTCTTATGCAGATAATAGATTTTGAACTACTTTTTTAAAAAATAAAATGGTTTAGGGGGTACAAGTGCATTTTTGTTACATGGATGTATTGCATAATGGTGAAATCTAGACTTATACTGTAACCATCACCCAAACAGTGTACACTGTACCCAAGAGGGAATTCCTTATCCTTCACCCTTCTTCTACTCTCCCACCCTGTGGGGTCCCCCAATGTCTATTATTCCACTCTATGAGATTCTGACTGCTTAAAAAAACTCCTAATTCCACCTCCTCTTTTAATTGTTCACTGAAGACAATCTTACGTTTTCAACTATGCTTTCAATTCACAGTACTAAGAAAATATTATTGATAAATTTGGAGGATACAGCCAGAACAAGTTTCTTACTTTTTCTTGTACTCAGTAAATGTATTTTCTGAATAATCTGCACATAGTTCTTTTCCCTTGTCAATGAAAGAAGCTAGTTCCTTCTTTAGTAGAGGGCCCTGTAAGAAAACAATAATTGCATAACAAAATTATTTGTCTTGAAACATTGTCCCAACAGGCCGTCAAATCAAAATGTTGCCTACATTAAGCATTGGCAAATATCTTCTACAGAAGGCTGGATAATAAATATTTTAGGGTTTGCAGGCCATATATGGTCTTTGTTGAAGCTACTCAATTCTGTACAGAAGCAGTTGTAAGCTTTGCAGAAACAATGAGGATGACTGTGTCCCAGTGGAGGTTAATGTGTAAACACTGAAGTTTGAATTTCGTATAATTTTCATGGGTCATGAGATACTGATGTTCTTTTGTTTTTTCCCCCCAACAATGTAAAACTGTAAAACCATTTTTCTATTTTTGGTTTGTAGGCCATACAAAAGTAGGCAGTGAGCAAGTTTTGGCCCTTGATCCGTAATTTGCCAACCCTTGATGTACGTGCTTGATAAAGAAAATATGGCAAATATACCCTTAACATTAAAACAGGCAGTTGAGTCTTCAACATCACAGCATTCACCAACTCTTTTTAGGGTTGGGTCAAGTACTTTACTGAGGAATACTTCTGGAAGATGAGTCCTTCTGCTTAGTTCAAATGTATACCTAGCATGAGGGAGAAAGGAGATATTTACTTCTTTTGTGTGTGATGGAGTCTCCCTCTGTCACTCAGGCTGAAGTGTAGAGGCTCCACCTGGGCTCACTGCAATCTCTGCCTCCTGAGTTCAAATGATTCTCATGTCTCAGCCTCCTGAGTAGCTGGGATTACAGGCGCCCGCCACCATGCCCAGCTAATTTTCATATTTTTAGTAGAGTTGGGGTTTTACCATGTTGGCCAGGGTGGTCTGGAACTTCTGACCTCAAGTGATCTGCTTGCCTCAGCCTCCCAAAGTGCTGAAATTATAGGCATGAGCCACTGCGCCTGGCCTACGTTTTGAAATGTGAAATATCTATCATAAAGGCAGAGCTGTGATTTCTGCATCTTAATAAAAAGAAGAGATTTAGCTCAGACTGACTCTAAATTAACATGCTTTGGATTATAAAATACTTTCATTGAGATACCAGTTATTAATACTTGCTATTGTGACTAGTCAATACTGAATTAAAGCTTTGTGTGTAATATACATTTATTTTATATAAACATATCTATTTCAAATGCATATGGAACTGTCTTTGTACAAACATAATAGGTTTGACCCCATATAAAGCATCATGTGGATACTTTAAAAGGCTTTTCTGTGAAAATAGGTTTGTGTAAATTCCTTCATTATGTCTTATCCCACTGCCGTCTATGCACTTATAAAAACAATAAACATTTATTAAAATGTAAATTTAAGTTTCAGTCCTATCTAACTTCTGCCATCTGACATTGCTAATTGCTGCTTCAAACTGTATGTGAATTTTTTTTTTTTTTTTTTTTTTTGAGACAGAGTTTCGCTCTTGTTACCCAGGCTGGAGTGCAATGGCATGATCTTGGCTCACCGCAACCTCTGCCTCCTGGGTTCAAGCAATTCTCCTGTCTCAACCTCCCGAGTAGCTGGGACTACAGGCGTGCACCACCATGCCCAGCTAATTTTTATATTTTTAGTAGAGATGGGGTTTCACCATTTTGGCCAGGGTGGTCTCGATCTCTTGACCTTGTGATCCACCCGCCTCGGCCTCCCAAAGTTCTGGGATTATAGGCATGAGCCGTCGCACCTGGCCAATTACTGAAATATGTTTATGCCATGAGTATGCATACACATTTATTCAACCCATGGTATATTTATTTTATTTCTTTTTTTAGTTGGATGAAACAAGATAAAAAGTTACCATTTCTTTGGTTTAATCTCTTTTAAATTTAATGAAAATGAATCTCGATAATTGCTAAGAAAAAATATTCCGTGTTTGCCGTCTCTTTTATTTGCATCAAATGCTTATTGTCCAAAAGTTTAATATACTTTAAGGTTTTGATTTGTGACTTTAAACCAGAAGTATTATGATAAAACTAGTAAATAATATGATAAACATTTCTGGTTGTATGATATATTTTACATGTGTTCAGAATTGTATACAAAGATATGTTTTCACATTTACTTTCACTTACATTCCTACATGTATTTCTCATTAGCAATCTGTGTGCTAAGTAAGGCAAGTATTAACATTTTCAAATTAATTAATGATAGGCTGAAGTTCAAAATTGTCAAGTCACTTCTTTTGGCCATGCAAAGGAATCAAAGAAGGCAGAATTAGAACTCTAAGCTTCTTTCTCACTATCCAAAATCTTTCTGTCAAACTCAATCAATTGTGATGTTTTAAAAATTCTAGTCATTTACAATAGATTAACAGATACTTAAAGTCTGTGAAAAGCATAAAAACAGTACTTTGCCTATGTTTGAAATGAGTGACAGCAAACCTTCCCTCCATCTGGCTGGACCCCACTTTTTGTCCAGAGAACTTAAAATGGGAACACATTTTCACATGACCACTACTTACTTATCCAGAGCTTTGGTGTTTCCTGAATCACACACATCTTTGTTTGTGGGCAACTCCACATCTGGAAGCTCCGGGGGTTGGGCAGCTGGCATGAAGTAAATGCATGCAAAAATGTCCATGGGTGTTTTTTCTTGACAACAGTCTTCAAACTTAGAATTCTTTGTGGATAAATGTTCACAGACTTTTACTGTGTGTAAAGGCAGCTGCAAAACAAATGGTTTGTGCATTGTCAGTTTCCTGATAGTCTAATGAAAAATAAAAATTACATAGGCTTACAAGCTTTGGCATCACATTTATGAAAGTCAGTGTGAATACTCTCAGAAAACTGGTAAAATATTTGGAAAGGCAATTTGTCAATATGTAGTAAAAGTCTTAAAAATGTACAATTCTATTTTTAATTTATGGTCGGAAAATAATTATGGATAAAAGGACAACCACTGGAAGGCTATTAAGTGCATCATTGCTTAAAATATTAAAAAACCAACACAACCTAAATACAATAGAGGATTAGTAAAATAAAAATATGCTGTGTCTAGGTAAACTGATGTGATACATGACATAGATATATGCAGCAGACTCCTATTTTGCCTTTATAAATCCTTATAGAAAAACATCTATTAACATAGACATGCATTTTTAATGGAAAAGAGAAGGCAACACAGTGTATCTATTCCTACAGAGATTGACAAGACCTTGGAGACTGACCTTCAGCTAAAGCAATTACTCACATAGTTTTAAAGCATTATGAAAACAAAAATGGTAAAAAAAAAAAATTTGAGATGGGCGTCAAATTATAAAAAAGTATAATAAAAACAATAGTAGCTTCTACTAGTATAATGGTTGAAGTGCTGCCTGATGGAACTTTATGCAATAATAAAACTGATCTGTATTTGCACTGTCCAATACTATTGTGTATTTGAAATGTGGTTAATGTAACTGAGGAACTGAATTTTAAATCATATTCAATTCAAACGTATATGTTTAACTCTAAAATTAAATTTAAATGACCATATGTGGTGATGAATACCATACAGTGCAAGTAGCATAAGGTCTTGGGAATCAGATATAATCTCATTCTTGCACATGGACTTTGCCACTTACTAGTTGTGTGGTCTCAAATTATTGACCCTTGCTAGTCTTCTGTTTCCTCATCTGTACAGTGGTGCTAAGAATTATTTATGTCTCATAGGATACATGTGAGCATCCATTAGGATAGTGCTCATGAACTAGGGCTTAGAAGAGGGCCTGCCACTCAGCACTTGGCATTCAATACCTGGCACATGGTGATAATGATAATAAGGGTTGTCTTACCTCTTTGGCCATGCAATCATCAGAGGTAGACTCACAGCATTTGGAGAGGACGTTAGTAATATCTTCAGCTACTTGGCAAAACATCCTCCAGATTAGCAGTGGGCACTTTTTGGGCTAACTTTATGAGATTGCTAAACAGTTAAAAATAAATTTGTTAGCTTATCAACATTCTCAGTTTTCTTGGTTTCAAGATGAACACACTATTGGGAGAAATAATATCACAGTTTCAACTCTTTGGCCTCAAGAGCTGCATAGGAGCACATCTGCCATGCGATAGATCTTACGTACCAAAGCCACAGACTCAAGACTGAAAGATCCCTAATGAATCTTTTCAAATGTTCAGTACTCAAATGCAGCTTCTCTTTTTGCAAGTTCTACATAGTTAAAGCACACCTTTAAATGTTAGATCTAAAGCATTAGTGAAGCAATCACAAATGTCTCTCTCTCTCTATTCATAAGGCCAATGTTGTATTTTTTGTGGCCTCTCATAAATTGTAAAAAGTATTTTTTATAAATTTTATTAGAAACTATAGACAAAAGAAGTATTAAAAGACCTTTAGCTTTACCACAGAGTTAATAAATGGTCACATTTTAGGTGTGTAACCTTTAAGTATTGTATACGTGAATGGTATGCTATACTATTCTCACATTCGCCTTCTTCACTTAATATACCAGGAGTATCGTTAGTTTTTTTAATATTAATATTCCTAATATATCATGAATATGATTAAATATTATTTTTAAAAATTGTGATGAAAATGACATTAAATTTACTATCTTAGCCATGTCTAAGGTGTACAGTTTAGTATTTAAGTATATTTACATTGCTTTGCAACAGATCTCTAGAAATTTTTCTTGTGCAAAACTAAAACTCTATATTCATTAAACACTGATTTGCTCCCCCACTTCCCCTCCCTCACCCTCCCATCCCTTGGCAACCACCTTTCTATTTTCTGTCTTTATGATTTTGATTAAATATTTCATATGAGTGGGATTATATAGTATTTGTCCTTTTGAGACTGGCTTATTTCACTTAGCATAATGAAAGTCCTCAAGGTTTATCCTTGTGGCATGTGACAAGATTTTCTTCTTTTTCAGGCTACATAATATTCCATTGTACGAATATACCACATTGTCTTTATCCATTCATCTGTTGATGGACATATGGGTTGCTTCCACCTCTTGGTTATTGTGAATAATTCTGCAATGAACATGGAAGTACAAATCTCTTTGAGACCCTGCTTTGAATTTTTAAAATATATACCTAAAAGTAGAACTGATGGATTGCATGTTATTTCTATTTTTAATGTTTTGAAGGACTTCCATACTGTTTTCCATAATGATTGCACCATTTTACATTCCTATCAACAGTGTACAAGCATTCCAATTTCTATGCATCTTTGCTAACATTTGCTAGTTTCTGTTCTTTTGATAGTGATTATCCTAATGAGATACCTCACTCTGGTTTTGGTTTGCATTTCTCCCATCCAAGTATTATACTAACCAGGCCTGACTGCTTAGCTTCTGAGATCAGATGAGATTGGGCATGTTCAGAGTGGTATGGCGGTAGACTTGATTTACATATCTCTTAAGGTTAGTGACTTTGAGCATCTTTTCATGTTTATTGGCCATTAGTGTATTTTATTTCAATAATTGTTTATTCAAGTCTTTTAACCCTATTTTAATTAAGTTACTTGGTTTTTGTTGTTGTTGAGTTATAGAAGTTCCTTATATATTCTGAATATTAACCCCTTATCTGATATACGAT
Organism: Ateles fusciceps; assembly: GCA_036589455.1. Classification (NCBI taxonomy): domain Eukaryota; kingdom Metazoa; phylum Chordata; class Mammalia; order Primates; family Atelidae; genus Ateles; species Ateles fusciceps. The sequence continues at coordinate 972,321 of JAZHEH010001615.1, forward strand.
TTGCAATAGTTTCTCCCATGCTGTAGGTTGCCTTTTTACTGTGTTAATCGTGTAATTTGATATGTAGAAGTTTTTTTTTTGTTTGTTTGTTTTTTCGTTTTTGTGGAGAATGAGGTCTTGCTATATTGCCCAGTCAGGTCTTGAACTCCTGGGCTTAAGACATCCTCCCTTCTCTTCCTCCCTAAGATCTAGGATTTCAGGCATGAGCCACCACACCTGGCCAGAAGTTTTAAAGTTTGTTGTAGTTTCATTTGTTTATTTATGCTTTTCTTGCCTGTACTTTGGTGTCATATTCAAGAAATCATTGCCAAATTCAGTATCCTGACGGTTTTTCTCCTATGTTTTCTTCTAAGAGTTTTATAGTTTTAGGTATTAACATTTGATCTTCAATTTATTTTTGAATGATTGTGTATATTATATAAAGTTCCAACCTCATTCTTTTGCATGTAGATCTGTGGCTTCCCAGGATCATTTGTTGAGGAGACTATCTTTTAATCCCATGGTTTAATCTTGGCACCCTTGTTGAAAATCATTTGGCCATATATCCAAAAGTTTATTTATGGACTCTATTCTGTTCCATTGGTCTATATATCTGTCTTCATGCCAGCATCACACTGTCTTAATTACTGTTGCTTTGTAGTATGTTTTAAAATAAAAAATGTTAGACCTCCAATTTTACTCTTTTTCAAGATTATTTTGGCTACTTGGAATCTCTTGAGTATTTTAGAATATGTTTTTTTCTATTTCTGCAACAAATGCCAGTAGGATTTTGATAGAGATTGCATCAAGTCTCTAAATTGCTCTCATTTAAACAGCGTTAGGTCTTCCAAACCACAAGCATGTGCTATATTTCCATTTATTTGGATCTTTTAAAATTTCTTTGAGCAATGTTTTATAGCTTTCATTAAATATTCCTTTATTATATAATTTTAACAATATAATGTAATAACCAAGAGGCAGAAGCAGTCCATTTGTCCATCAGCAGATGAATAAAGAAAATATGGTATACACACACACACACACACACACACACACACACACACACACAGTGGAATACTATGTAGCCTTCAAAAATAATATGTATATGTCATAATTAACTTGGAACACTTAGAAAAAACTCTAATTTTTTAATTTTAAAAAGTGGTAGCAACATTTTATGGCTAAATATTTGTTCATAGCAAATGCCATTTCCTTGAAGTACATTTCTTTTTTTTTTATTATATATACATTTTAGGTTTTGGGGTACATGTACATTTCTAGACACTATTATATATGGTGGCTTTATATTGTAAATTCTTCTGCTTTACCCACCAAATACACTATCTCTATGTAAAAAGAAAGCTATAGAAAGAACTAGAGAAACTGTCATTAACTATTCAAGTAGTTCTGAGGGAATGTTAGATTTAAAGAACTTTCTATTTCCATTACAGAAGCTTATTATTATTCATTGCTGGCAAGAAGTTCTTTCATTACTATTAGAGTAAGAAAGCTTGTGGGGTATATTAGAAGGAATTAAAGTGACTGTTAAGTACTGAGGGGAAGAAAAGTTGGTAAATCTAGATGTTTGAGAAGGTATGAGAGACATGTAACCTAGAAACTACCAAAATTAAAATACAGGTTAACAGTAGTAATACAAAAATGAAAGAGAAGTTGCAAATATAAGGTTGATGTGGTTTGGCTATGTCCTCACACAAATCTCAGCTTGAATTTTACTTCTCACAATTCCCACATGTTGTGGGAGAAACCCAGTGGGAGGTGATTGATTTATGGGAGTGGGTGTTTCCTGAACTGTTCACGTGATAGTGAATGAGTCTCACAAGATCTGTTGTTTTTAAAAGCAGGAGTTTCTCTGCACAAGCTCTCTCTTTGCCTGCTGCCATCCATGTAAGATGTGATTTGCTCCTCCTTGCCTTGAACCATGATTGTGAGGCCTCTCCAGTCATGTGGAACTGTAAGGCCAATTAAACCTCTTTCTTTGGTAAATTGCCCAGTCTCAGGAATGCCTTTATCAGCAGCATGAAAACAGAGTAATACAGTAAATTGGTACCAGGAACGGGGGCTGCTGAAAAGATACCCAAAAATGTGGAAGCAACTTTGGAACTGGGTAACAGGCAGAGGTTGAAACAGTTTGGAGGGCTTAGAAGAAGACAGGAAAATGTGGGAAAGTTTGAAACTTCCTAGAGATTTGTTGAATGGTTTTGCCTAAAATGCTGATAGCATTTGGACAATAAGGTCCAGGCTGAGGTGGTCTCAGTTGGAAATGAGGAACTTGTTGGGAACTGGAGCAAAGGTGGCTCTTGTTATGTATTAGCAAAGAGACTGGTGACATTTTGCTCCTGGCCTAGAGATTTGTGAAACTTTAAACTTGAGGAAAATGATTTAGAGTATCTGGCAGGATAAATTTCTAAGCAGCAAAGCATTCTGGCAGGATAAATTTCTAAGCAGCAAAGCATTTAAGAGATGACTTGGGTGCTGTTAAAGGCATTCAGTTTCATAGGGAAGTAGAGCATAAAAGTTTAGAAAATTCACAGCCAGACAATGCAATAGAAAAGAAAAGCCCATCTTCTGAGGAGAAATTCAAGCTGGCTGAAGAAATTTGCATTAGTACAAAGGAGCTGAATGTTAATCCCCAAGACAGTGGGGAAAAATGTATCCAAGGCATGTCAGCGGTCTTCACAGCAGCCCATCTCATCACAGGCCTGGAGGACTAGGAGGAAAAAGTTGTTTCATGGACTAGGTCCAGGGTCCTTGTGCTGTGTGCAGCCTAGGGATTTGGTGCCCTGCATTGCAGCTGCTCCAACCATGGCTAAAAGGGGCCAATGCAGAGCTCAGGCCATGGCTTCAGAGGGTGCAGGCCTCAAGCCTTGGCAACTTCCACATGGTGTTGAGCCTGTGGGTGCACAGAAGTCAAGAATTGGGGCTTGGGAACTTCTGCTTAAATTTCAGAGGATGTATGGAAACACAGGCAGAAGTTTGCTGCAGTGGAAGGGATCTCATGGAGAACCTCTGGTAGGGCAGTGCTACAGGGAAATGTGGGGTTGGAGCCCCTAAATAGAGTGCCTACTGGGCCACTGGCTAGTGGAGCTGTGAGAAGAGGGCCACCATTCTCCAGACCCCAGAATGCTAGATCTACTGACAGCTTGCACTAAGCTCCTGGAAAAGCCACAGACACTCAACGCCAGCCTGTGAAAGAGTACCTTGCACAGCAGCAGGGGTGGAGCTGCCCAAGGCCATGGGAATCCACCTCTTGCATCAGCATGACATGGATATGAGACATAGAGTCAAAGGAGATCATTTTGGAGCTTTAAGATTTGACTGTCCCACTGGATTTTAAAGTTGCATGGGGCCTGTAGCCCCTTTGTTTTGGCCAATTTCTCTCATTTGTAATGGCAGCATTTACCCAATGCCTTTACCCCCATTGTATCTAGGAAATAACTAGCTTGCTTTAGATTTTAAAGGATCAAAGGCAGAGGGACTTGCCTTGTATTGAATGAGACAATAGACTGTGGACTTTTGAGTTAATGCTGAAGTGAGTTAAGACTTTGGGGGATTGTTGGGAAGGTATAAATGACTTTGAAATGTGAGGACATGAGATTTCAGAGGGGCCAGAGGTGGGCTGATATGGTTTGGCTGTGTCCCCCACACAAATCTTATCTTGAATTATAACTCCTACGATTTCCACATGTTGTGGGAGGAATCCGGTGGGAGGTGATTGAATTATGGTGGTGGGTATTTCCTGTGCTATTCTTGTGATAGTGAATTAGTCTCATGAGATCTGATGGTTTTAAAAACAGAAGTTTCTCTGCACAAGCTCTCTTTGCCTACCCATCTATGTAAGATGTGATTGCTCCTCCTTGCCTTCCACCATGATTGTGAGGCCTCCTCATCCATGTAGAACTGTTAGTCCAGTGAAACCTCTTTCTTGTGTAAATTGCCCAGTCTTGGTTATATCTTTATCAGTAGCATAAAAACAGACTAATACAAAGGCAGATAACTAGTGATAATAAATTAATGAAGGGCAAGAGATATATACTGTATAGCACAAGTCTTCATACAATAAGTAAGAATTCAGATGTCTCATTCCAAGAAAAATTGGGCAAGGCAAATAATAGGTAATAAACAAAAAAAGGTTTTTTGTTTTTTGTTTTGTTTTGTTTTTTGCTTTTCCGTTTGTAACATATGCTAATATGGACACTGAAAAAATATTTTCTAGTGGTCACCTATATGGAAAAGATTGATTAAAATCAAATCTCATGGTTTATGACATAACTTTGTTTCTTATTCTTCATAATCTGTATAGAGAGAAGAAAAGAATTTGGCCATATTTTTAAAGATTATTGGAGCATAAAACTCTATTTTGTATCTTCCAATACAGATATCTTCTTAAAGAACCATAATATTATGGTTAAATAATGCAGAACCAAACTTCTAAATAAGAGGATGGTGCTTTATGTTTACCTGAGCCTTGATTTCTTCTCCCCATAAGCAGCATATTGTGAACAGACTCTATTTGACATAGTGGTGAGAAGTGATAAATGTTTAATCTGCAGTCTCTGGAAAACAAGTGAAAAAATCCCATTAGATGGTCAAGATTCATTGGGAACCGTATAAATGGCAAAAATAGGGACTATTTCATGATTTTTGTTTATGAAGAGGAAACTGAACACTGATGAAAGGAACTTATTAATATTTCTTTTCCAGAGGTATTACATTAATTTTCCAATTAACAAGATGCAAGAGAGGCATTTTAGAAACTTTTACTGATTCCAAAATCTCAATTTCTACCATTGTCTAAAAGGAATGCTATTAGAAGAAAAAACATAAACATGTAATAAGTAAAATGGGACATACCTCGTTCAAAAAGCATGCAGTTGGGTTTGCAGAGATACAGCAGGACCCTACCATAGAGAGATAACTCTTGGTGTAACTGACTAAAAGTGACAGAGGAGCTTGTCCATAATTCGTGGAATATTCCCACATAAGGCTGTGGAGGAAAAAATAGAATTAGTCAAAAAATTTGTGAATAAACAAAACCTACTTTTCTTTTTTGAGACACTGTCTTGTCCTGTCATCCAGGCTGTAGTACATTGGCAGAATCATAGCTCGTGGCAGTCTCAACCTCCTGGGCTCAAGTGATCCTTCTTCTTCAGCTTCCTGAGTAGCTGGAATTACAGGTGTATGCCACCATGTTCATCTAATTTTTTAATTTCTTATAGAAATTAGGTCTCGGCTAATTGGCCCAAGTTGGTGTTGAACTCCTGGGTTCAAGTGATCCTCCCACCTAAGCCTCCCAAAGTGCTGGGATTACAGGTGTGAGCCACCATGCTCGGCCCCCCAAAACCTACTTTTTAGTAAGTATGTTGATGGAGAAAGGATATATGTTACATTTATAGTTTAATATCTGAGAAACACTAAGATTTAGAGAAAAGTTTATAATACTGGTCACTATTAATATATTCATTAAAAATAGATTTCTAAATTTCTGTTTGCTTGAGAGGAGGGGCCATTTGTTCCTTTGTTCACGTCATGTCTAGACAGGTGCATCACCCATGGTAGCTGCTTGTTAATTAAGCTGCTGATTGAATTAATTGAAGTAAATGTAATTACTAGATTTGCTTTTCCTTATGTATCTCAGTTTACTTTAGATAATTGTTATGTATACATTACTTATTTTCTGGAAATAATTTCTATTTTTGGGAATAGATGTACTTATGAATCTAAAAGGGATTCTGAAATTCTCGGCAAAATCCTCTTTGAAAATTGACAGGAATGAGCAATGCTGCTAATTTTTACAATTTGTGACCACTTTGAATGACTTTGCTTTTGATTTTTGAATATATATATATTTCTTACTTTAACAAATGTATTTCCCCCCCATTTTTGTTCATTTTTGTGACCTTCCAAGACTAACATAAAGAATCAGTGTGTAATCTGGCCCCTCATGCATGTTAAACAATGAAAATTTCAAGGTTGCATGTTTACTTGCTGTAGTAGATGTTCATATTCACATACACATGTCACATTTCTGGGATGTATAGTAGTGAAGAGAAAAATGTTCATTTTTTATGGTTTACTGGAAAATTAAGTACTTAAAATGTATACAGCAATAAAATGCTTCTATCATATGACATATGCAATGATCTTTAGAATTAGAGAAATCACAGGGGCTGTCAAATATTTGAAAATATATCATGTGGACAGGGGACTCAAGTGATTCTGATTCAGATAATAGGATTAGGGTTGCTAGAGTTTGGGAAAATTGATTTCATCTCTGAGAAAGACATACACAAAACTCAGCACCAAATGCAAACTGGGCTGTCTCTGGATGAGAGTCAAGTTCTCAGAATTTGTTCAGGTTGCTGTAGAGGAAGTGTTTGCACAGAGTAGGGGTTAGATTAGAGTCATTTCTGATATCTTAGGCCCTAAAGTTCCATTTATGATGAAAACGCTCACTGATTAGCAAATTCCTTTGGATCTTTCCTGAACGCCTCACAGATTTCATCATTTGTGGGTTCCACATAGGTAGGGAATTCTTGCGGCGGGTGCTTAAGAGCCGCCATGCAGAGCTCCGTTCCAGTCCCTCTTTGGTGCAGCACTCGGTAGTGCCTGGGTGAACCGGGAATGGAGAGTTACTTTCACAGGACTTGGCAGACAGTGCTGAGGTCTGGAAGAAAAGAAAAAAAAAAAAATATATATATATATATGTAAATTTCCAGGTCTTAGATCTCCATTCAATATAATATCCTAGCCTGTAATTAGAAAATTCTCATTCATAACTATGTATTCATGCTAAGGGCTCCATGAGGTGATTTTTCAACATGACAAGTTGTATGATTATTGGCAAGTATAGAATCTTATTTATGTTTATAAATGACTCCTCAGAGTAGAACAAAAATAGAACTTTGAATAATAAATGGACAGTGTTTATCTGATGAGAGCCATTGGGATTGCATTCTCTAGCCCAGTGTTCCTCCATGGGGATATTAACATCTCCAAGGATGAGAGGGTCATTTGAAAAACCTCCACTGGTGATTCTGTCATCAGCTCCCACCTGCTTTCTGCTGCAAATACCCTATTACAAGTGAATAGGACCTCCCTTTGTTTATGAAATGAGCTCTCCTCCCCCTTATGAAATGAGCAGACTCTTGATTGCTGGCTCTTTTAATCTTCCATTGGGGTGGCTGACAAAATATTAAAGATATATTGGGAAAAGTAATAGATTAGTCTCAAACCTTTTGGAAGGCTGAAAGGTTTTACTGGGGCAGGCTGAAGGCGGCAGGTCCATTAAGTTAAGGAGAAGGTAGGGGCAATGAGATTCTTTTCCCAGTTTGTCTGTTTACCCCACATCCCTTTGTCTCTACTCTACTTTGTGCTGGATGGCCCACTCAGGGGGAGATTAAAAGGGAATTACCTGTTAATAGTGCTTACTCTGGGCCCCAGAACCTAAAGCTTTTATCATTCATATAACTACTCTTTTAACCATGTTAATTATCCACAAGTGTGTTAACTTAGAACCTCTGTTGTAAAATCTTGAGGAAATAAAAGTGTGGATGTACAGGGAGTCTGTGTCGATTGGTTGCATTTCGCCCTCTGAAAGCAGTCAACAGCCATCCCTAGCCCACTTGAAATGCTGTAATGGTGTGAGAGTGCATTCGTTCATCCGTGGTTGAGTCAGGGTCTGCAGGTCAGACTCCGCAGGTGGTGACTGATGTCTCATTCTACATTATTTACATAACGATTCTTACCTAACGATTCTTGAGCCTACTTTTGCATCAGAATTATTTATACATAAAATAAAAAATGCTTTGGTTGCACAACACAGGAATTATGTTTTGGTAAGTCAAAGATAGGGCCTGAAAATCTGTTTTTCCCAAAGCTCCAAGATTTATGTGCAAGTGCAGTGTACGTTGAAAACCATGGATGCACCTTCATTTACTGCTTCAACAATGAAACACTGATACCTGTGAGCAGACTAAGCATCATCAAGGCAATTGTAGCATCGAAATGTTCTTTTTAGAAACAATTTGATATTTGAAATTAAAATCTAGAATAGAAATAGCATAGAGGAAAAAAGATTAGAAATAGTCATCATGGAAAAAATTACTTTGGGATTTATATGGGAAAAAGTACTTTGACATTCTTAATTTATAAGTTAGTCATCTTTTTAAGGTAAAGTTTCTAAAAATCTTTTCTGCCAGTGAAGGATGGCAATGTGATAAATTAGTTATGTAAACTAACTTCTCACCCTCTCCCATATCATCCTTTCATCAGATTTGGAGAAGTTAAAAATTAGATTCTTTCTCTTTTTTTCACTTATCTCTCTTTTCACTCCATCTTTTCCCTTTCCATTAATTTCTCTGGCAACCCTTTTTTTTTTTTGCCTTTTTAAAGTTATCTTCTTTCAAGTAAAAAAAAAAGATTGACAAAATATCAAAACACTTTTCAAAATGTTTTGAACAATCAGGAGAAAGAGAAATATGCAAAAAATATCAATGCCATATCTGTTCTCTTATGTTCCGGGTTTATAGAGACAGATTATCTCTCTGGTCAAGGGATATAGTAGCAAATATGTGAAATAAAATAAAAATGTGCTTGTTATGTTGACCATGGTTGACAGTTTGATGCTTTCATAGTTTCAGGTGGTACAGAAGTTCAGGTTGAAATAAAAAATATTTATGAACTTGCCAGTGGAAGAAAAGGATTATAAATTCTGAAAAGCTAGATAAGGGACAGAACAGATAAAGCAATTAATGGGTGAGGATATTCACTGTGTAGAATCTATTCTAATCAGATCTTTGGAGCATTGTTTCTGTAGTATATCTGCTGAAGGCTTGAACAGTGAAATGAATCTGTCTGTAAAGGCCTTTATCAAAATGCAGCTAAATGTCATTTACATCAGGCCTGATAACTGCATTAATAAATTGCTGAAAGTCCTTAGATTTCACCCTTTTCAGCTACGGTTAGAACACTGTAACTTCAGCATTTTAATTTCTCCATAAGTGCTATAGGGGGAGAAAACCTAGAATTTAGTTATGTGCGTACAGGGCAACTTTTGAATCCTCCTCCTCAATTTGAGACCAACACGAAATTATTCTGGAGCAGCTGGTACCAGTCCTGGCATGATGATAAAAGAGGATAAAGCTATGGTTAGGTTTTTAAGCTATACAGGATATTTTAGGATTATTTCAAGAGGTTCATGAGCTGACATATATATATATATATATATATATATATATATATATATATATAATTTCATGTGTATATTTATTTAATTTCATAGGTATATTTAATTTCAATAGATTTGGGGGAACAAAACTATTTTGTTTTGGTAACATGGCTAAGTTCTTTAGATGGGATTTCTGAGATTTTGTGCACCCATCAGCTGAGCAGTGCACACTGTACCCAATGTGTGGTTTTTATCCCTTGCCACCTTCACCCTTCCCTCTAAGTCCCCAAAGTCCGTCGTATCATTCTTACACCTTTGCATCCTCATAGCTTAGCTCCCAGTTATAAGTGAGAACATATGGTATTTGGGTTTTCATTCCTCAGTTGCTTTACTTAGAATAACGTCCGTGAGCTGACATTTGAGGAGATCAATATGGTGATAAAAACTTATGTTTTAGAGTTATATCTGGATTTATATCCTCTAACTGCTTATTGCTAGCAATGTATAGTTAATAAATCAATAAATTACTCTATGACCCAGTTTTCTCATTTGAACCTTGTAGGAATAATGGATAATATTGACTCATTATGTTAGAACAAATTGGGCTCTAAAGATATTAGGCTTCATATTTCCCCCAAACTAGAATAAGTGGAGTTGCTGTCTAAAATTTTCTCAACACATGGCATAAAGGGCTATTTTGGTTTCCTTCTCTGAGCTGCCATAGGGACGGCCAGCCACAGAAACCTACCCTGGTGTCATAGCAGTCAGGGTCAGCCCCTTCAGCACAGCAGGTTTCAGTCAAGGAGACAACTTCGTCCACAAGCTTGGTGATCTGTTCAAAGGTGCCACTGGGAAATTTTCTACTGTACAGAACTAGTGACCTGAGGGGAAAATAAGACAATATATCAATTAGAATGGAATTTTTTTTTTTTTTTTTTTTTTTTTTTTGAGATGGAGTCCTTGCTCTGTTGGCTAGGCTGGAGTGCAGTGGTGCAATCTTGGCTCACTGTAACCTCTGCCTCCTGGGTTCAAGCAATTCTCCTGCCTCAGCATCCCAAGTAGCTGGGACTACAGGTGCCTGTCACCATGCCTGGCTAATTTTTGCATTTTTAGTAGAGATGAAGTTTTGCCATGTTGGCCAGGCTGGTCTTGAACACCTGACCTCTGACCTGCCCTCCCTGGCCTCTCAAAGTGCTGGGATTACAGGCCACCACGCCCAGCCAGAACCGAAACTTTCTTTTCACATTTTGGCACATTAAAGTATGAATGTGCACATTAAAACATGTTCAATGTTTCAATGAAATATTGTACACATTTACTTTATTTGGCTAATGAAAAAAATGAGATTTAATTTAAAAAGCAGTTTTTGTTCTAGGCAAAGTTATCTTGAAAAGAAGTAGACGTAGAACCTTAGGGCTTCTGTCAAACCAGTCTGGTGTGGTCCTTCTTGAGCTTCTGCAAATGTACTTACCCTGTACCTCATTGCCTTGGTTTGCTAGATTCCTAGAATGTATTGTTGCATTTTAATTGACCTTAGAAAGCTATGCTTTATGTATTCTCTTTTCACTCATTCATAAACTTACTGGTGACAAATCCTTAGACTGTAGTAACCAAAGGTCAACTGGAATATCTGGATGTCCGTCATTTGCTTGACTCCGGTGCCTACATTGGCCCTGGGGCTCTTTTCTCTTAATTTTGGCAAGGATTAAGGATTTGCCTCCATGCTGAGTCAGTTCCTGACACTCAGTTTTGTTCAAGATCAAATCACCAAGAGAGTGAATGGCTATAGCACACTTACAAAGATGTGAAGTCCTCCTTTCCCAGATCGGAGAATTCCTTGCAGACTTTATCCTTTTCATAATCCCGGCCTAAGGAGGCAGAAATAGAAAAAAATTGTATGTTTCCCCTTTTGATCAATATTATGTTACATGTGCATGTATAAAGTGATCTTCCATGGGGTCTATGGTGAAAGTAGCACTTTCCCAATGTTTATGTACAATTTCATATTTTGAGTGGCTTTCCAGATCTTCTTTCACAAAAGGCCACAATTTTATGGCATTCTGTTATGTTTTAGTCACCAGCAGAACAAAAGGAGAGAGTAAACTAATACTGAAAGTAGGCGAGTCAAATGATACATGCCAACTAGTGAGTCAGAAGCTACTGATGTGGCAACTCTTAGATCCTATCTTTATAATGATGCCAAAATGAGAATTTTTCTCCTTTCCTCCCTCTTCCCACCCTCTTCCTCCCTTCCTTCTTTTATTGTCTCAGTTTCACCTAAGGCCTGAAAAAAAAGAACAACAAACAAGTAGAGAGTGTCTCCATTCCAAGGTGAGGGGCAGCACCGCTAATGCAGGACTTTAAAGGAGGTACAGAAGAGTTAGTGCTGCCACCTGTGCTCTGTTACTCACCTCCCACTGTCTAAGGGAAGGCTAGGAATTCAACTGGGGACAAGGTGGAAATCAGGCAAAGACTATTTCGGACAAAGTTAGTGTGGTGAGTCTGGGGGGATGGTGGGGAGTGTTCCCTTTCACTTTCACATAGTGAAAAGGGCTTCAAGAAACCACTCAGTGCTTGGAAGGGGACTCTTGGAGTTGGGGTATAATAGACAGGTGTCTGATTCAGGCTAGAGAAATCCAGGGGTCAATGGGCTTGGTAGGTGGCCTGGAGAACAAAACAGAGGACTGGGTGGGAAGCGATGGTGTGACTTGCAGACCTGGCATAGCTCAAGCAGGAGAGTGAACTGACCAAGAGTTGTCTTAAATATATTTCCCCCAGTCCCAGCTCCACCCCCCCAAAAAAGTGCTATCTGCAGGGCAGTAGATTGTCAACAGTTGGGTGTCTATGTGGAGGTAGACAATTTGAAAATCAAGGGCCCAGAGGAGAGTCTTAAGTTGCTAGCTGCATATGAGACATATCTAGGAATAATGAGGGAAAGAGATCATCAAAGAACCCAGCAAGAGAAAACGGCAGCTTTGCATGTCTTCATAACCAGAGGAGACAACCTTGGCTCACCATGCTGCCCACTGAATTTTTTTGTCCATTGAATTGAATTTTTCTGCTGCTATCTCTCTTACTAGCTTCTCCTTTCCCTGTGTTATCCCTGGAGGAGCTAGAAGCAGCCTAGAGGGTACGGAGGAAGGAGAAGAGGCAAAGAAGAAGAGAGGCAGGTAACTGTGTTCCCCTTTCCCACCACAGGCAACAGGACTGAAACAGGCCTGAATGGGGGGAGTAGCTTCAACTTTAAATACATTAAAACATTTTGACTATTAAATACAACTAGACATTCTCATGATGAAATGAGATTGGTATTTGAGAGGGAACAGAAAAATCACAGGACCTGCTCTTGAGTTCATTTACACTGCAGGGAAGAGCTAGTTCCTGCAGAGGGAGAAGAGTTCTTTACTAATCATGAGACCCTCTTGTTCAGCGTGCCCATCACATATGTAAAAGGGCGGACACATCAAAGTCAGTCAGTGTCCTCCTAATCTGACTCATCATTTATGCAAATAAGCCCAGGAAATTTCCCTCCTGTGATGTTATATCTTCAGAAAATTGTAGGAAGTATATAAATGTCCTACTCTCTGTTTTAAGTGGCTTTAACTTTTAGTGGTTTATCCTTCTCACTTTAAATGTTGGGAAAGTCATCTCAGGTGATATGATGGTAACTGCTGTCAGGCATTAATCCCAAAGTGTCCTCTCCTCTCTAACAGTTACAGTTCTATGAAAGACTGTGTAAACATATGCTTGTATGAAAATTTCTATTTGATGGCTTGCAGTGGAGGTGGTGGTGATTGGATATAGACTTGAAAGGGTTGTATTTTTTTTTGTTGAAGATTCTCTTTAGGAGTCATCAGATTAATGCTATCTGTTTAATGTCAGTTTGCCTATAGAGGAAGCAGTCACAGCATGTATTTTTTAGATGGACACCCCCCAAAATATTTTTGAGGTGAGAAAAGTCAGATTTCATAATTGTGAGAAAAAGACATTCTTCAGCAGCACTTTTTAACAAGAGACCTACTCCAACACCCTCAAAACCACAGGGAAAGTGGAAAAGAACCCACACGCCTGAATCTGATGTTACTCTGGCAACTAGGACAAGGCAGTAGGGTTGATAAAGCTAATTGTCAGTGGAACCAAGAAAGTCACTTGCAACAAACCTCTGTTATGTCTGAGAACCTTCAGATCTTGTACATTTTCTGAAATTTATTGATTAGTTTACAAAGTTGGCTATTGTGACACCTTCAAAAGGTTAAACAAGGCAGAAAACTTCCATTAATCATTAATGGTATTCTATGGAGGTGAAGACTAGAACACGGAGAAAAAAAAAAAATTGAGGCTATAACTGTTCTCATGTGGTGATAAGCTGTACTTAGGATGTCAAGAGTTGTCTTAGTTTGCTTCTAAAGTAGATTTGGTTTATTAAAGTAGAGCTAGAAAAAATGGCTGGGATTTATATAGCAGTAGATCTTAGTTCAATGTAAGAAATCTTTATTCCAACTGTGACTATTTTATAACTGAAATGAAAGCAGCGTTTTGAAGAGGTGAGTTTGTTTTGTCATTGTAAATATAGAAATAGATTTAAATAACCATATATTGTAAAGATCCTTGAATTTAGTATAGTGTATCCTCATGATATATAAGATCACTTGCTGAGGATTATAAACTAGTCTCTTAAAAATAGAGATTATAAGGAATTTTTTTCAAGGCTTACCGTGTTTTAAGACACACACCAAATAGCTCTAATAACTTCTTTTCCTTTTAATAAATAGGAGCTTTGTTTAAATTCCCCCTATAAAATGGAAGAGGTTATTTTTGTTGGTACTTCTATTGTGACCATTATTCAATAATATGCAAAGTGAAATCCTGTATTCAAATGAGGTACCTCTGATGAACATTTTGAGAAATATTTTGCTTCTAACCTTCCGGGTTCTGATTTTTCATTTCACCAAAAAAATGTAAAGTTTTCTTTCATATATTATGGGAATGTGAATGTGCATGTAAAGGTAGTATAAATGGGCCCTGCAGATTATCCCATTAAATAGTTTGAATTGAATTAACTATTCCAGTTCGCACACAGCACTTTAGAATTCACGAGCATTCGATACTACTTTAGTTAGAATGCAAACTGATGAGAGAGAAGTGGGAAACTAGATGGACTGTATAAGGCTTAAAGTGGTTTTGAAACTATTTTTGCTGGAACATTCATCCTTGGGCATGACAGGAAGCAAGGGAGGAAGCTCAAGTTGGATATTGAGAAAGCTCAGAATTAAAATATAAAAATAACGTGTAGAGGAAGCTGTTGCACCTTGATCTTTCAGGTGAACTACCCAAAATATACTTCTGATAAAATAATTTTAAAAATTTATCTAAAGAGAAGATATCTAGCTTACAAGACTAAGCCAATGTATGTTAATCATTGTCTCAATTTGCAAATACAGCAAATAAATACTAAAGTTAATTTGCAATGTGATTATTACGAATTGATTCCCCATTCCATGGAATACTACTAATAAGTATGTGGCTTTTTTTTTTTCTTATACCAGTTGAGCTCACTCCAGTTCATATAGTTGAAACCTGTCTCAAATGAATTGTAACTGATATGCTCTGTTTTTAAATGTACCATTTGGTGATAAAGAAGGTGATTTGGACTTTGCTATATCCCTAGTAAATATTGGCATAATCTTAGTGACTCTGGTGAAATCACTTTCACATCAAGTGACCCCCACAGTACTAAATGTTTACAAATTTCATTAACAGAATTTTTGCTTTTTGGAACAGCATGTTCCATTTTTTTAATCTATATTGTGAAACATTCTGGTAAGTATTGTTTAATTTTGAACTTTTGAAAGCCAGTTTGATTTATTTTCAGGAAATCTTAGCTGCTTCAGGCACCTTACCTCTGCCTACAAAGTTGACAATATTCATTCATACATGCAACAAATATTTTTTGAGGCCTACTCTGTGCCAGGCATTGGGTTCAATATCAAATTTGAACATACAATGGAGCCCGAAATAGACACATCTTTGCCCTCATGGAATTTTCATAACAAGTCATAAGATACTATCTTGTTACCAAGTTTATTCAAGTAAGTATTTGGATACTTTCACTATTATTAGTCTTTCACTCAAACCTAATTTGGTTCCTTAGAACTGTTATTTGTATACCAGGAACATTAATGGATGCTAAATAACATTGATGTAAATAAATGCTCATACAGGTTGCTAGGAATTGTCTCAAGTTGCTATTTTCCTGTTGTGTCCTGGAGAATCATGGGCTTTAACAGCTCTGTTGGGTATTTTATATTTTCGCAATTTCATTTCTTTGGCATGATAAGTAGTGAGATGGTAGAGGAGTTCATTGATGATTTTATCATTCCCTATTATATACAGATATCAAACTACTCCATTGTGCCCCATAAATGTGTATCATTTTGATTTGCCAATTTAAAAACAATAACTTTTAAACCAGAAAACACTGGACATGGGTGATTTCCTTTCACTGTTTCCTATCAATATACACATCTCAATGACTACTGAAGTTATAACTGTATAAACTGAAAACAAATTATGCAATCTAATAGCAAAGATATATCATACGTGTATCATTATTTATGTTTCTGTCATCACATGTGGTTTTGTCAAACAGCTCTCCTGAGCCATTTAAATGTATTTTAAGTCCAACAGATTGCAGTAGCTTGTATAGGAAAATTTTCATTTCAAAGATTAGTAATTTATCTTTTAAAAATGATAAAGAGTAGATTTGTGTATATTAATTTTTAGTATGGCCAAAACAATTTTATAGTGCTTTTCTCCTATAGTGATGTATCAGCAATATTTTTTTCATAACTGAAATATAATTTTCTAATTTTTCTTTTTAAATCCCAGTAAGAAACTGAAGGCTTATTATTGGACACTTGTGAGAACTGTAATTTAAATGGGAAATTTTACTATCAAGTACTCAATGCTATTTTGTGTTCACCATTGTGATATATATTGCTTTAGGTGCTTTTATATCACTTCATTTGTCTTAGTAAGGCTAAAGAGAGCCCTTTAAACAAATAATAATGAACTTTGCAGTACCATGTAGATGGAAAATAGAGGCCCGGCATGGTGGCTCACGCCTGTAATCCCAGCACCTTGGGAGGCCAAGGTGGGTGGATCACGAGGTTGAGAGATCAAGACCATCCCGATCAGCATGGTGAAACCCCGTCTCTACTAAAAAATACAAAAATTAGCCGGGCATGATGGTGCGCTTGCAGTCCCAGCTACTTGGTCAGGCTGGTCTTGAACCCCTGACCTTGTGATCCACCTGCCTCGGCCTCCCAAAGCGCTGGGATTACAGGCATGAGCCACCGCACCCGGTTGGTTAATATTCTTTTCTTTAGGTAGTGTTAAATCTCAAGTTACTATTTTACCATGACACCCAGGTTAGCAAACACAAATGCTCATAGGATCTAGGAACCACACAACTTACATTTGATCCAAGGGAAGAAAGGATTAAATGTGCAATGGTGAGAACTGGGGGTTTAGTCCAAAAGGAGGAGTCACAATTCAGCTCCAGTTTCTCATTGCCATGTGAAAATTTGGCCCTTATTACCACACCTTCCTGTGCTTCCAGAGAAATTAGAAATCTAGATTTTTATGTGGAACCTCCAGGTTTTAAAATATTGACAAGTCAAATGAGACTTTAAAGACAGCCTTAAAGAAATTTTGTTGGCCCAAACCATGAGGACCAAATAAAACATCCATAGGAGGCTGTATTTTATCATGATTTAAGAAAGAGGCTTTGGATGCAGATCACCTGGATTTGAATCCCTGCTGCCCTGGGAAGTTGCATATCCTCTCTGTTCTTCCTCAGTTTTCTCATTTGTAAAATGAAGATGATTATATCCTTAGGAAGAAGAATATACCTGGTAGTTATTATTATTAGCTAAATCCAGTTAGTTTGTGACCATTGTTATACATATGAATATATGTATGTACGTATCTGTCTATCTATGAACACACGCATACACAGACACATCAACTATCTACTGGGAGCATGGCATCATATGAAAGAAAACTCGAAAGCCACCAATCTTTAAGGAACCTGAGTCTGATAGTAGACATAAGTATACAAAATCCCAATTTTGTAATATTACACAAAAATTTATTGAACACTTACTAAATGCCAAGTAGTGTTCTATAACTGGGAATTACAGGAAATAACAAAAGTTCTTAATTTCACAGAGTTACATTCTACATTTGTTACAATAAACAAATGAACAACCAGTGATAAGGTAGGGTACTAAGTGCTAAGAAGAAAAATAATTCAAGTAAGGGGATAGAAGGTAATGGAGTGGTAGGTGTCATTTGTGGTAGGTTGGTTAGGGAAGCCCCCCTCTATAAGTAGACTTGGAGTAGACACCTGAAGAAGGTGAGAAAGGGAGCTATGAGAATATCTGGACAATCAATATTCCAGGAATAAAGAAGAGCTAATGCAAAGCCCTGGGGTGCAAAGGACTTAGAGTGTGAGATAACGTGTGGTCAGATCAGAATGAATGAGAAAATTAAAAGAGAGAGAGAGAGGAAGCAATAGAATGAAGAAGTTAGGTGACCAAAACATTGGGGAAGGGTATCATCAATTCCTTTTAGGGGTGTCTTCATCTTCCTCCTATCCTAAGTAGATTAAGTTGGTGACCTTTTAGAGAGTGTGTACATTTATATTACACACATAATGGTGACTGCATATGTGGCATTACACCTGATATCAATAAGATGAAACATTGCTGTTGATTTTCAGGGAGGTTAACATTGCTCTCAGTGATGCAAGTTAGCTGCCTGTATGACTTCAGCCCTTATGTAGGGCTGTTTTGATAGGGAAGGAAGAGAAGGAAAAGTGTAGCTCACCCACCAACCCAAAGGGAACTTTCTTCTTGCAGTTTAGTATAATATTTAATATATATGTATATGTGTGTGTATATATATATATATATATGTATACGTATATATATATGTATATATATAATATGTATACATATATATATATATATATATATATTCTGAAAATGAAATGCTTAAAGCAAAAAAGGAAATGTTCATAATAAAAGCCTGTTCTTGTCAACAACTCTTATCAACTGCAGTGGTTTATTTCCTGTTGGCATAATTACTTTGATAATTTTGTAGCTCTGTCACTAGTCTTTGCTACTTGGTTTCTTTGGAAGGGAAGAGGGAAGTGTATGTTGTATATTAGTACTGCATCCATTTCAGTCCTAGGGGAAGAAGCTACTTGGAGGCAACTGGCAAACACTGCCTTCTTGCTTCTTATAGGGTAGCAAAAGTGGACATTTTCTTATGACACTATCCAGATTTAGCAGATTTGGTAAGCTCTTTTCTCCAAGATATACCCAAGGGGTTGAGAACAAGATTCCCAATGCTGTTTGACAGGAGAGGACTGGCTTAACTGGAGCCTGTCCAGTAAAGATTGAGCTGTAACAGTATCCATTTTAGACCCAAGGTTTCCAAAGAACAGTTCCATAGGTATAGTCATTGTAGAAAAGAGTCAATATGTTGAGACACTCTGAGTTAAATTTCTTTCTGGTAGTGTTTCTCAGAACCTTTAGGGAACAAAGACAT
Organism: Ateles fusciceps; assembly: GCA_036589455.1. NCBI lineage: Eukaryota > Metazoa > Chordata > Mammalia > Primates > Atelidae > Ateles > Ateles fusciceps. Next base: position 991,105 of record JAZHEH010001615.1, read on the forward strand.
TGATTGTGAAACCACCAAGAAGAATAATGTAAGACTCATTTCTTAAATATGTTTGGCCACAGAAACTTCTTTTCAAGGTAAGTCTCGAATGTAATTTGGAACAGGAGCTTAAATAAACGCTGTGGGTGGTCAGCTCTCTAGAACTATAACATGCAGAGAAAACTGCAATACAAACCAATCTCCCATAATCCAAGACTACTTAGAACCTAAGAGTCCCCAGAACTCCCTTAAACTGTACACTTTATAACTCTCTGCTGGGAGAGAACACAGCTAGCTTCTAAGTAAACTACTGACTTGGTCTTTGGGTCATGCTCAAATATTAGAGAATAGAGAAATGATAGATCAGAACTACTGCCCCCAAATATTGAATGTTAATGCTTACCAAGTGTATTATGTATATCTCAAGATATCATCTGGCGTATAGCATGTGGGTTATAGGAATAAAGTTCAGATCTTCAAGGGGTCTGACTGGAGGTTTTTAGCATGTTTCATCAGAATCTGAGGACTGCTGAGAATGTTGAAATAGAGAATGCAGAATGCTCTGTTGCTTTCCAAAGGACACTGTCATTCTTTGAGGTGAAGCCAATGCACACCTATTGAGTCAGCAGTCTAAAATGGTGATTCATGCTCCTGGTTATGGCCTCTATATATAATTCAAATTCCTAGCCATTATTGGACCATCTGTGTTTAAAGATCCTGGTCTGAACCTGCTTCAGTAGAATTTTTCAGGATCATATCTGCCCCAGCAAAGCCTTGACCACAAGAATAAGACTTCGGGATTTCTTGGAACATGGCCTATTCAGAAGTCTTGTAAGGGATACAATTTCTGTTGCTTTTTTATACCCTACACTATCTTGTAAAGACTTTGTAGTCTTACCTAAGGACATATGGCTTACTTAAGAATTGATGAGTAAGACAAGAGTTAAAATAATTTGAATGATGAAAGTAAGATCAAGGAAAAGTAAGAAGAATAATAAAAAGTCTGGATTAAGGTTATTCATGTCACAGTAAGAAACTGATAATTCCTGGGAACACACATTTTATTCCACTGGTTAAATATATTACTAATATGAATAACAGTGTATGAGTTAGGCAAGGCTGTTAACTGACAGCACTAAATGAAAACCTTAATTTTACAAAGCAGGATAAATTCAAATTTCCCTTGTGAACATTAAATAATCAGCCAGAAAAATAAATTGAAACTAATGCTGAAAAGTTTCCCAGCTGTAGAATTGATAAAGTTGTATACTTCACATAATCTCAGTTTGTGTCATATAAAAACGTTTTTAAACATTGCCCAAAGATGAAGACACCATCTGAAGAATAATTTTAATAAAAAATATAACTCAATTATCTTATTTGCGGTTGTGTTTCATAGCTATAGAAAAACTTTATGTGAGGGGTATTTTAAAAAATACAATGCATTTTCAAATATTACATGTATAGGATTCCTCTAAAAGGGTCAAATACATCTGTAAATTGACATCATGCATCATTGATATGGCATCTTATACTTTCGATGGCAATGAATATTTGAAGTCTGAATAAATGCTTAATGATGGATCATGGTCTTTATTTGCATCATCTTGTAACAATTAGCAAATGTCGAATTTTAAATCAATCTCTTTAGGTTTTGCTTATCAAAAAATAGGGGAGGGATAACGACAAATCGTATAATTCCATTTTCTTTAACAAGATGCTTGTCTTGATTTTTTTGTCTATTCCAATTCAACATTATATGGCATAGTGGAGCTCTGATTAATGCCTCTCTGGTCCTTACCCCTCTCCCCAACATATTCACCAGTTCTTCTGTTTCTTACCTTTTATTTCATTTTTTAAGTGGTAATACAAAATTAAACAAGTAAGAGTTCCCATAAATGGAGACAACAAATAAATCTTACCTCTCTCTAAAGCATGTCCAAATGCTACAGCAAGCAGGAATAGTACCAGGACCTTCTTCATTTTTCTACCAGGGAGTCTTGCAGCACCTCCTGGTTCCTGTAGGTGATCATGTAAAAGGTGGTAGCCAAAAGTAACTGGTTTCCTTTTACGAAGATTCCTGACTATTAACTAATCAATTATTAATCTCTACACAGAAGCAAGAGGCTATTATCCTTGGCCCCAAAGAGATAAAATCAAGGTAAATAGACACCCTGGGGGATACTGTAGTGGAAAACCTAGGAGATTTTAATCATTAACTTTGTCAAACTGCGAAAGAGCCAAGGTATTAGGTTATTTTTCACTGCTGTTCCTCACTAAAGTTTATTTAATACGTTTGTAAGGGACACCTTCTCCCCTGTATAGGGCTATGTGTCTTGTTTGGACTCCACCTTTCTCATATGTAAGTGGAAAGTTGGAAACGATCTCTCTTTATCTCTCTTCCTCTCTTTGTTTAAATCTACTACAAATAAGCATTACCTTAAAATATTGCAGACCAGATGTTCTAAGTAATAAGGGGAGAAGCCCATTAAGCACAGTTTCTAAAATCCATAGTCCTGATGCTATAAAGTAATTTTCTTTGAGGTGATGGCATAGTACTTTGCATTTATGTGCTATGTTATACTTTGTGAAGCACTGACATATATATTAAAAATAAACTTTGAAGTGAGGCAGATAACCAGAGAGGTTAAATGGCTCGCCCACTGCCAATTATAAAAAGTTAGTGGCAAATCTTGGACTCCCTACAGTGATTTTAAAACTCCTTCTACTGATAGTTCACATCTAGTATATTTTATGGGCATGTAATTTGAGAGCTCAGAGAGGCCTTGTAGGACATGGAATCCAACATCTTCATTTTACAGAAGAGGGAACTGAGCACTGGGTAAATTCTTGACTTATCCAGAGATTCACAGGTAGATCCTTCATTGGAATTAGATGAGTTCCACTCCTGGTTTTTTCAGCAGTCCTCTTTCAGGAAATGGTCAGTTACAGATTGTTACAGACTCTAAAATCAAATCCTCACTCAGCCTTCCTAGCTGTGTAACCTTGGGAAATTTATCCCTCTGAGTTTTATTTTCCTCATATGCAAAGTGGTGATAACTCAGTACATTGGACACAGCATTGCTATGAGGTTAAGATAATCCAGGTGCTGGGCTCATGGTAACATCCATCACATAGTAACATGGATTAATGTCACCTATTCCTCTTATTCTAGTTATTGCCACTTTCTCCACTGGTTTTCCAAATTTATAATACCTGGGAAGGTCAATGGAACTAATGAGGCCACTGAAACTCAGCAGAAGATGTTAAAGCCAGCCCTGTGTCCAGGGTCTCACAGATAAATGATTTAAAACTTCATTATCAACTCAGTAGCCAAGGATTATCTACAAGGGCAGAGTCCATCAAAATCTCAGTAAACCAATTTAAGCAGTTACATGTTTAGTCAGATTCTTATCTATGTTGAAAATTCCTGGGTGTTAGTTTCAGAAAATAAGTCCAGCTAGTTGGACAAATATACGTATGTCAGATCAAAGGACAAGTATCTCTGTAAGGCCAGTGGAAATCCATATGGTCAAGGAGATAGCTTTCCTGTCCAAGAGCTAACTCTATCCTGTTCAATGATCAACTTCCTGACTAATATAAATCTAAATTTTCTGTTCCCTTTGGCCCAATTCCTAGTTTACTGCACAAGTTAATTTAAAAATATATTTTAGTTCTATGGCAAATTATTTGGAAATGAAACTCCAAATGAGTGTGGAAAAATCTAAAAAATACTCAGACCCCCAGAACTCAGAGAAATAACTAACACGTTAGTGTATTGCTACAGTTTTCATTTTTATTTAAGATAATGTAATGTATTTATACTTCTGTATCTCTTTTATTTAACTATATTTCAGTTATCTTCTGATGATTAGTTCATTCAAAAAGATACACTCAGATTATTTCCCACAAATTTTAATACAGAGTTTAAGACCAGCTCATTCTTCCATTGTTTTAAAGATTAAACTTTATCTCTGCTTTTGCAATAACATTTGCCACGTTCGTTTAATGATAAACTACATGTAGCAAGAATTGCAACATCTCATTTATGTGTCCTCTTGAGAAATCTCTACACAAACAGCCAACATTTTTCTAACTGAAAATGAGCAAAACAGGCTAGTAGCTAAATATATGTCTTTTTTCAGTCTCATTTATGTAGCTTTCCTTAATCTTTCAAATGTTGATTGCTTACTGTGATTCTAAAACTGGGAAGAAATAATCATAACTGGCCTAAGTGAGAGGCCTCACGTGACAATTATTACTCTAGTAAGTCAGATGGGGGAAAAAAAATGGGTGAAAAAGACCAAATCAAACCTTCTGACATTGCCTATGATAGCAGCAGTTAGAGCAACTCAGAAACTTATCACAGAAATATGTATTTAATAAGAATTATGTATCGAATATGTAAGCAGAATTTTGCAGGAGCTGTTTCTCCTGTATAAAACTGATTTCAAGTAGCCTCTTTCCTCTTTTCTTTCTTGCCATTGGCTTCAGAGGAAATGCAGATTTCTCCCTGACTAGGGCTAGTTCCAGGCAACATTGTGAGGCAGACAAAGCCTATCTTTAGTTCTTTTCTCTATCCCACGTCTCTTCTTTTAGCAAGGCTTAGTTACTAAAAAGTAACACTGATACTGCTCTTTTTCAAAACAGTATCTTTTTTTTTTTTTTTTGAGACGGAGTTTCGCTCTGTCACCCAGACCGGAGTGCAGTGGCATGATCTTGGTTCACTGCAACCTCTACCTCCCAGGTTCAAGCAGTTCTCCTGCCTCAGCCTTCTGAGTAGCTGTGATTACAGGCATGTGCCACCATGCCCAGCTAATTTTTGTATTTTTAGTAAAGATGGGGTTTCACCATGATGGTCATGCTGGTCTTGAACTCCTGACCTTGTGATCTGCCCACCTCAGCCTCCCAAAGTGTCAGGATTACAGGCATGAGCCACTGCACATGCCCAAAACAGTATCTTTAACATTTTAATGTTGCTACAGTTTTCATAAAAACTCTTACAGTACTCCTGTAGAAATGAACTTCTTCAGAATGATTTTGTGAGAGTATTCTCTTCATTCAGGTTGTCTTTACACTATTAAAATGCACTATCAGTATCTTTTCCTGATAAATGACCTGATGAAATTGATACTAGCAGCTTGAAGTAATACCCTTAAAGTTGGTGTACAGAGAGGAACAGAGCACAATCCAGGTTTCAGAATATTCTTACAGCCCAGCCATTTATCTATGATTGACTTCCATGAGAAACTCCCATATCCTTATAGTAAATCTCTTTTTACTTAAGCTTCTTCTTGCTGAATTTGCAATTAAAAGCATTCTAACTAACCTGCCTTTAAACATTCTCCCTTCTGTTGCTGTCATTATTTATCAAAAATGCAAATAAGACTGTGTTACTGCCTCCCTATTTGAAACAATTTAGGCCCATGCCTGTGCTTAAAGTTCCTGAATCCCTGCTACCTACCTCTAAAAGGGATTCTTTGCTGTGTGTGTATGTTAAAATTAAGTACAGCTGAACTAGTTGTGGTTCACTGAACACATTGTACTATTGAGCTTTCCACAGTCTTTGTTGAGATTATTCTTTTTTCTCTTACTCTATTTTATGTGTTTGTTGTCCCTTGTCTGTCAGCCTTTCATTTATGCATTTAACATATATTTAATTCATACCACTTTGTACCAAGTAACATGCAAGCTATTGGTACTACTATGTCAAAAGGTCTACATGGTTCTTCTCCTCACGGACCTTCTAAGAAGACAGATGTTGAAGACAAAATGCCGAGTGTGCTGAGTTGTGAGGGTGCAGAGAATAGAGGGGGGTAAGAGCGGATACAGTGAGAGCAGTTTGAAGACGGCTTTAGAAGTCCAGGCAAGAGATGACAGAAGTGTGGCCTGCAGTGCTGGCAGAGGGGGCGAGACGGTTTTAGAGATAGAATCATCAGATGGTATCGGAGACAGACTTCGGTTGAGCGGGGGAAGAGTGAGAAGTTATGCCCAGGTTTCTAGCTTGTGCAAGTGCATGGATATTAATGCCAATCTCTGAAACAGAAGACACCAAAGAAGACACACAGTTTGAAGGAAGATGTGTTCAGGTGGTATTTTGAGTAGGCAGCTGGGTCTGTGACTCTGGAGCTTGGAAGACACCCAAAATTTCAGGTTGTGCTGAATCTTTCTCCTCTGTGCTTTGCTCTCCCACAGTGCTCCTACTATGGCTAATACACCTTTATTTTGGTATTCTAACAGCTAGCACAGATAGAAACTGAATGCGGTAAATCCTCAGTCATAATCAGTTTAATGAAGGAATTTAAATGTCTAGAGAAATTTGTTAACCCTGGATTTAAAAATGAAAGGCTATGCTAGAATTATGCAATTTGTTTATGCTCATTGAAATCTAGGTATAATTTGAGTAATCCTGGTTTTCATGAACAAGCCAATTCATTTTTAAGTTTACTTGAATTTTCATGCAAATCTGCAAATGATTTATTTGTATTTTAAAACAAAAGGAGCTGTTATATAAATATATTCAACAGAGTACAGGAGTTCAGAAATTGCTGACAAATATAAATGTATTTATTAAGCAAGACGTATTCCTTTATTTTAAAATAAAAATTTGAGCTACAGTTAGAGGTAAATTGACTTCTGCTGTGACTCTCTTTACTAAGACTATAGCAGTTTATGAGGTCTTGTATAACAAACTGGCACATAACCGTAACTATTCCCAAAACACTTTCATAAAGAAATATACATCACTGAAGAGAACCATAGATATTTAGGAGAAATGATGGTTCAGACTAGATGCAAATAATTTTATCTTCTGCTTGAAAAAAACAGAGAGAGAGACAGAGAGAGAGAAAGAACAAGAAAGAACAGAATTTAAAAAACAGTACAGGAGCAAGGTTCATATGAGACTTGGCTGGTAATCTTAGGCAGGCAGCTACATCTCTTTTTACCTTTATTATTCAATGGTATGAGGAATTCCATAATATTCACTGTTAAATATATAGTCATAATTATTAAACTGTCAGCTAAGTATTTTTAGTATTCTTAAGTAAAACTATTTAGGTTCAGTTAATTAAAAAGAAACTGCTTTATAATGATTTTTTACTGACCTATTTCCAACACTGGAGCCAGGTCATTTGTAGAAACAGGTAAAACTATGTAATTACTTTTACAAGTATTAACAATGGTAGTATATTTTTGAATTATTTATGGAGAGAAAGAGAAGCAGAAGGTAATAAAGAGAAAATGAGAGAATGGAGAAAAAAGAGAATAAAGGATAAAATACAGAGAGAATGAGAAAATAAGCCAATGTATACTAAAACATCCATATGTGAACAACCCTGATAGATGTCCCCAAATGTACATATATACATTTAGATTTTAAATATATATTTTCCAGGAATAGAATGGAGTCCTCAAATTAGAACAAATGTTAATTTTCATAGCCTGGCTAATCTTTGTTAAGAGCTTCTAATAATGGTGTTTTCTGTACATTCTGTAATGAATAGGACTCTAAAGAGGAAGGACTGGCAATTTGAATAAATAAAGGTGACAAATTGGGTTATATGAGCGAGTTAAAAGTTTTCAGGATCACATTGCAAAATAAGTTAAAATATTAGATGATCTAAGAGATTTCTGAAGGGGGAAATGAATTTTCTGTTTTCAGGAATTTCTTTTTAGAGCCTCTAGAAAGTCAGGAAAAGGCAGAATAATGGCTGACCAAAGAGGCCCACACCCTAATCCCTGCAACCTGTAATTCTGTTATGTAACCTAGTAAGGGGGAATTGAGGTTGCAGATAAAGTTAATCAGTTTATAGGGATTTTCTTGGCTTCTCAGGGTGGTCTCAATGTTATCACAAAGGTGCTTTAAGTTTAGAAGAATCAGGCAGAAAGTTAGAGTTAGAGAAAGAGATGTGAGAAGGAAAGCAGTGGTTGGAGTGATAGGATTGCTGACTTTGAAGATGGAAGGGGTCTGTGAGCCAAGAAATGCAGGCACCTCCTAGAAGCTGGAAAGGTCAAGAAAGGGAAAGGAGTGTTAAAATCTCCAACTCCCATTGAGGATTTTAGCATTTTCCCTTGTAGTTTTTCATCTATTATGTTTTTGCCTCTTGAAATTTGAAGCTCTGTTATTATGCACATAGAGATTTGTAATGATTATCTTTCTGATAAGTTATTCCTTTTATCAGTATGTCCTCCTTTATGATAATACTTTCTCTAGAAATCTATTTTGTCTAATACTATTAGTCCAGTGCAAAAGTAATTTTGGTTTTTGCCGTTAAAAACCATATTTTTATTTATTAGTTTTGTCATTAGTTTTAATGGTAAAAAACATTTTGCACCAACTAAAAAAACTTTTGCACTAACCTTATAGTATAGCCATGACAACTTTCTCATACTTAATGTAATGATACATCTTTTTACGTATTTTTACTTTCAATCTAGTTGTGTCTTTGTGTTTAAGGTGAATGTCTTGAAAAAAGCATTCAAACATGTTGCTTGTTTTATCAAGACATAATCTTGGAGTGTTGAGTTCATTTATGTTTAATGTTCTTATTGGTATGATTGGTTTTGAATGTACATTCTTACTATTTTTTAATATATTTGCTTTCCACTTTTTTCTTCTGTATTTTGTTCCTTTTTTGTTCATTTCCTGACTCTCTTGTCTCAGTTGGATATTTTTATTGTTTTATTTTAGCATTTGTGATTTTTAAGCTATTAATTTTGTTAAAATGTAATAGTTTCTCTAGGGCTAATAATATTCACCTTCAATATTCCAAAGTTTATTGGTTTTTCATCCTACACGTTTCACTTTCTATTTTATACCTGAAAGTTTTGTCTTCACATTTTCACATCTCACATGTCATATTTTTATATCACATTTCCTACATTTAAAAAGCTTACAACAGTATAATATCATTTATCAGTCTTATTCTTTGTACTATTTTTTAAATACTTTGTGTTTATTCCAGCTTTATAAACTTTTCTTTCAAAGCTATTCTTTTTGCTTAAAATTTTTTTAGCATAAACATGTTTTTCCATATCTTCTGTTAAGGGGTTGGCAGTCAATCTTTTCATTGCTGTCCTAAATGTAGTATTTTTTTTCCTTCTGGTTGCTTTTAAGATGATTACTTTGTCTTTGGTTTTCAGTGATTATCCTAGGACATGCATTGTATGATTCTCTTTATATCTGTCTTGATAAGGGTTTATTGAGCTTCTCATAAGTCAATTTTTTAAAATCAAATTTGTGAAATGTCCAACCATTATTTCTTTCCTGCTCTGTTCTTATTGTCTTAAGACTTTAATTACACATATTCCCAATGTTGTGTTAGACCACTTGATATTATCCCACAGGTGCCTGCTCAGTTTCTTCAACCTTTGTTGTCTCTGTTCTTCAGTTGGAACAGTTCTTATTCATTAGTTTCAAGTTCATTGCTCTTCTGATATCCCCCAATTTTATTCAATAAGTTTAGCATTTTTCGTTTCAGAATTTCCATTTTATTTTAATTTATATTTTCTATTTTGCTGCAGATATTCCCTGTCTATTCACTTAAGACTATATTTACTTTTAATTCTTCCAACAGATTATCTTTTAAACTTTTCACTTTATAAATAAAAGCTGCTTTTAATGTTTGTCTAGTATATACTGTGTTTGCACCATCTGAAAGTTGGATTCTGTTGACTGATTATTCTCTGAACCATGAATGACTTGTTTTTGTTTGTTTCTTTACAAGTGCAGAAATTTTGTTTACTATACAATAGACTTTGTTAAAGATATATTACCAAGACTGTATTCTGTTATTTTACTGTAAAAAATTTACTTTTGTTTCTATTGACACTTCAGTTACTGGTTAATCATCTTGAACCTGTGTGAGCTAGATTTGTCTTTTCTTAGGGCGAATGTGTGGAGGGCACACAGTGGTTCCCAAGGCCCTCTAACTTTTGAGGGACTCAACCTCCAAACTCAATCTCCTATAGCTCTTGTAAGGACTTGGATTTTAGACATTGTAAGGGTGAATCTACAAAAGGCCTTTGTCTTTTAGTGTATTAAGGTGTAGTCTTACAAGGTGTAGTCTTTCTGGAGTCTTAGCTGGATACTTGAGTGTAAAAAAGCTCATAATGAGGTCTCTCCACTCTAGATGGATGGGAGTGCTGATGTCTTTTAGCACCATCTGACTTCTAGTCTCTATTTTTTATTCTCAACAACTTAGTAGCCACTTTTAGGCAAGCTTCATATACCTCATACATATATTTAAAACATATATATATATATTTTAAGAAGCAGAATTACTGAGATAATTTAAATACGATATACATTCACCTGTTTAAAGTACAAAATTCAATGGGTTTTGGTGTATTTGCAGATTTGGGAATCATTACTATGTTAATTTTAGAACATTTTCATTACCCCCGAAAAGAAATCCCATAGTTCCCCCTTTTGGCATGACAGTGTGGGGGGCTTCATGGACTTGTTCTCTAGTGAAATGAGTGAAAATTATCTTAAAAATAATCATTTCCATTCTCTGGAAATGGTTCTAGGGTCCTATAGCAAATGAAGAAGATTTACTCAAGGAAATCTACACACTTGGTAAGAAAACTAAATCTGTGATATCTGAACCAAGATCCGCTGATTTCTTTCTTGCCTCCCAGTTCAGCAAGATAGATATAACTGAGAGAACAGGGCTCTGTTTACCCCCATCTCTCAATGGAGGGCTGTCTTCCCAAAATGGGCAGGATGACAGCCTTTCTCGTCCTGCCCTCACCTACCTTTGCTGAGGCTAAGTTCCTGGTGAGTGTGGCCAAGAAGTCAGTGCCCTATTTTGTCCAAACCTGATAGGATGTAGGTTCAACCTTGGGCATGGCACTGCTGAGAATATTTAAATCCTGATTGCTCTTGCATTGGCTTGCGGGCAGGGGTTCTAGGTCAAGACAGGTAAGCCAAGGGGTCCTAGGGCTGATGCTTTCCCCCTCCACTGAGTACTTATGTCTAAAGTGAGGGAGTCTCCTAGAGAGAAGTGACATTGTGCCCACCAGCAGACAGCACCAGACCAATGTCTCAAAGACTTTACCAGGCAGGAGAAGCATGCTCTAGCACAGAGAGCTCTGAATCTCTCCCACAAAAAACTTACTTCACTTATAACAAAAAAGTAGTGAAGATTGTGGTGAAAGGCAATGGGGTAAGGGGGACTGATAGATTCATTGGAGATATAGTCTAAGCTGTAGTGTGGCTAGATTGCTGGAAAGGAATAGAGATAGATAAAGCTGTGAGGAGCCCCCCCCTGGGGTCAGAACAAATCTCCAACACTGGCCTTAGGGGCTATCACTTCCAAGGAGGTCAAATTTGATGATATCAGTTTGTGAAGTAATTTATGTCACAGGACGCTGATGAAAACAATAGAACAATCAACACACAATTAGTAGAGATTTATAGCTGACACTTAATAGTCAACACACAATTTATAGAGATTTATAGCTGACATTTTTTTTTTTTAATTTCCAGGATACATGTGCAGAACATGCAGGTTTGTTACATAGGTAAACATGTGCCATGGTGGTTTGCTGTACCCATCAACCCGTCATCTAGGTGTTAAGCCCTGAATGTGTTAGCGATTTGTCCTGATGCTCTTTATCCTTGCCCTCCGTGGCAGGCCCCGGTGTGTGTTGTTCCCCTCCCTGTGTACATGTGTTCTCATTGTTCAGATCCCACTTATGAGTGAGAACATGTGGTATATGGTTTTCTGTTCCTGTGTTAGTTTGCGGAGGATGATGGCATCCAGCATCATCCATGACCCTGAAAAGGACATGATCTGATTCTTTTTTATGGCTGTATAGTATTCCATGGGTAAATGTACCACCTTTTCTTTATCCAGTCTATCACTGATGGGTATTTGGGTTGGTTCCATGTCTTTGCTATTAATAATCCTGTGGTAAACATATGTGGGTGTATATGTTTATAATAGAATGATTTCTATTTCTTTGGGTATGTGTCTAGTAATGGAATTGCTGGGTCAAATGGTATTTCTGGTTCTAGATTCTTGAGGAATCGCCACACTGTCTTTCACAGTGTTTGAACTGATGTACATTTTCACAAACGGTGTAAAAGTGTTCCCCTTTCTCCACAGCCTTGCCAGCATCTGTTGTTTCTTGACCATTTAATAATTGCCATTCTGACTGGTGTGAGATGATAACTCATTGTGGGTTTGATTTGCATTTCTCTAATGATCAGAAACTTTGCACTTTCTATTTTATGATTAAATTTTTAGAACAAACTAAGAAATCTAGATTCTAGAAGATTAGAGGTAATCTTCATGACCTCAAATTTGGCAATGGATTTTTATATATAATACCAAAAGAATGAACATCAAAATAAAATGAAAAAATGGCCTTCATCAAAATTAAAACTTTGTGCTTCATGGATACTATCAAAAAAGTGAAATGACAACCCATGAATAAGAGAAAATATTTGCAAGTCATATAAATGATATGCAAGTCATGATAAATGCCTCATATCCAGAAGAGAGAACTCTTATAACTCAACAATAAAAAAGACAAATAATCAAAATTTTTAAATGGGCAAAGGATATGAATAGACATTTTTCTGTGGAAGACACACAAATCCAATAGGCACATGGAAGCCTCTGACCTCCTTAGAGGTAAAGAAATGCAAAGCAAAACCAAAATGAGGTGCTGCTTTATACCTACTAGAATGTCTACAGTCTCAAAAGTCATGTATTAAGTCCTCCATAGTCTTCTGAGCACATTTCCTGCTCCCATGCAGATTCTTCTCCTCTAATACTCTGTTCTGCAAATTCCATTTGTTTTAGCTGCCCTAAACTCCTCTGCCTCCTCAGCTCAGTGAGACCATTGTGCTATGCTTGGATTCCAGCTTGGTAAACTGAGGTCAGGACATTTTTGACAAAAAGCCAGGGCAACTTCAAGGCTCACTTTATGAAGTTCTTTACACACAGAAATCTCAAACTTACATCATCTGCTGCCCAATACATGAAAGCAGGTACCTCCTTGACGGTTTCTTATGGAAGAAACTCCAGTATGGCACATACCTAAAAGAGGAAATACTCTACATGTACACAATTTAAAAATGCCCAAAATATGTCTAAAATTTGCCTATAAAAATGAATAATAGTAATGAGGCAGTTATCTAAGAATAAATTTAACTAGCATATTTTATTCTAAAATTTAAAAATAACTGGACTCCAATTTTTAAACATTTCTACTAAACCCTAAACATCACAGTAATTTTTCTTTCTTTCCTTTCTTCCTGTTTTTCCCTTTTTTTCCTTTGTCCTGGAAGTCAATTACAATGCTTAGATCACAAATTAGTATTAGTACTGGAAAGATTAAGTGTCTGAAAATGCCAGCTAAATTGTTCTGTAATTTTATGGAAATGAACAAAATATTGAATTATTTGAAGTAATTGACTTTACAGTAGCCTTTAAAATCCCATTATTTCTTGCTTTGTTTGGACAGTAGATTTTATTCATCTTGCCTCTGAACATCAGATATAAACCATTCTGTGAATAACATCATCAGTTTATCATTTAAATTATTTAGTTTTTATCTATTTCAGTTAACATTTCACTATTTTAATAGTCTTAGGTTTTCTAGTGCTTTTAGTCAATGCAATTAGTGCTTATTCGGGGTTTAAGCTTCATATTATTTTTGTGTATCCTTTTCTTTTTCTGGATTGACATTTACCTTCTAGGATTATTCACATGCAAAATGAGATTTGTAGCCTGCACAGAGATGTGTCTGAACTGATTAGGTTAGTTCAATACAGTCTTTTAGAGAAAAACAAGATCTTTCAGATAGCCTAATTAGCACTTGCAACATTAAAAGGGAATTAAAAAAAAAAATTAAACCATACAATACAGATGCTGCTAGATTTACAGTGGGGTTGCATGCCCATAAACCCATCATAAGTTGAAAATGTATTTAATACTCTGATAAGCCCATCCTAAAGTTCAAAAGTCATTAAGTTGAAGCATTGCAAGTTAGGAGCTACCTGTACTATCAAGTTTTTTTTTTCTCATTTCTTTTCTCATTCTTGATATCCCAGAGTTTAATTTGTGTCATTAAGGCTTTTTTAAAATTTAATTGATTGGATAGCTGTCAAATTGATATCCCATTCAGTCAAACAATCATCTGAAATACAGATGCTCTTTAACTTACAAGGGGGCTATGTCCCAATAACCCCATCAAAAGTTGAAAACGTTGTAAGTAAAAAGCGTATTTTTAACTTATTGGTATCTTCAATTTATGATGAGTTTAAAATAGCTACAACCCTGTCTTATGCTGAAGAGCATATTGAGTATGTATAGCTTTCACATCATCACAGTCGAAACCTTGTAAGTCAAACTGTTGTATAATAAGTCAGGGACCGTCTGTATTCAAATGTGTGAATGAGATAGAGAGAAAGGGATCTGGTGAACTTACAGTCTGATAGTAAAGAATGTGTTATGAATAATGTGCTGCTATGCTTATACCACATGCCTAGGATTAGGGAGAGTTATGTTCAAAAAGAGTGAGGCTTGTTATTTTGCTTCTTCCTCTGACTTACATCAGTCAACATTTGTAGAATCCAAAGATTTAACAAACTGTGTGATGCCGTACCTATATTCTGATTTGGCTGAGCATAAAAATAGCAAGTAAAGGAAAGTTGTTTACTAGTAATAGAAAAATTGTTTTTATTCTCGTTCTATTTCTAATTCAGTTACTTCCTTTAAAAAGTGGAACGTGTGTTGATTCCCTCGTAGAAAGTACACACGATTTTCACTTCAAATGTGAAAACTTTAAGCAAAAAGTTAATAATCAATGATGATAAATAACTTTATAAACTTTTGTCTTTTTTATTCAAGATATTGCCATGTGAGTTCTATATGATGATATACTCAGGAAAAGGAATCTAAATATAAAAAGCTATAGTGCAGTAAAAATGCTGGCTGTTTCTGGTATTCTATGTATTATTTACTTTTTGTGATCTTACTTCAGAGATTTGGGATTCTATTCATTTCCACAGAAAATTTGATATAAAGTCATTCCTCTCAACATACTCTGTCATTTGACAATATGAATGGATATAGATGAGGGCTAATACCACCAACAATTCTCATACACGTCAATATTCCTTTACAATCAACAAATTACTTTCCTATACTTTTTATTTTATTTCCTTTGCACAGGAATCCTATGCATTGGCAGTCAGCATATTGTAAATTCATATTATAAGGAAGCTGAAGCTCAGACAGTACCAATGGTAACTTGAAATTCTTTGGAATTAGAACATAGTACCTGACTCTAAGACCACAGCCTTTCCCCACCAGTTGGACTAATCCAGATCATCACCAGTGGTAGATTAGATAGATATCTTTCTCCTGGTGGAGTAAGCAATCTCTTTGAAAAAACAGTGAAAAAGAGACTTTGGTTTTAGAGAAAGATTTGTATGCAAGCTCCACCAATAACATTAATTATATGTAAAATGTATTTAATGATAACAAATTAATGGTTAATTTATTCAAAGCACCTAGCTAAGTACAAAAAAATCAATTCAAAGCGTATACATATAATATAACTTGTGAATTTTTTTTTGAATGCAACAGTTTTCTCAATCATGACTGATTTATGATCAGTGAGTTAAATCTTCGGATTCTACAAATGTTGACTAATGTCATAAATCAGAGGAAGAGGTAAAATAACAAGCCTCACCATTTTTCAAATGTTGCTCTTTATAATCTGCAGTCATATGACATAAGCATAGTAATATTGTTCATATCACATTTATTATTTTGTTAATTCTAGTAATACGACTAACATTAAAAACAAATTCATTCATTTATTCATTCAAATAAATTATTATTGATCCAGGCACTGTTCTAAGTGTTTAGGTTAAGACAGAAAACACAGACAAAAATATTTCATCTCATGGAGCACAATTTTAGTGGGATAGATTGGGTAATAATTATATTTTAATAAACAAGTAATGTTAGGTAGCTGATTATTGCTTTCTGATACAAAAGTTTTAGTGGAACCTCTTTATTACACCTATAGAAACCAGAGGTGCCCATTTCCTTCTCAACTGTGTGTACCACAATTGTCCTGGTAGTCACAGTCTTTTAGTAGATATAATCATATGAATTTTAAAAAAAAATTAATTTTATTGTATATGTTTGAGGCATACAACATAATGTTATAAGATATATATACAGTATTTTTTAATTCAAAGGATAAACGAATCATTGTTGCCTGAGGGAAATTGTTTTATAGAGAGCAGTCCATACCAAGACAATTTGTTTTTTAAAGTCTTATGCCATTCTTATCACAAAGTCACTGAGTACCACGGAGAATTAGATCTGTGATTGTTCTATATTTATTTTTATTACCCTTCTAGTCAACAAACAACATTTCTAACTTAATCACAAAAATAAAACATGGAACAGCTATGGGCAAAAAAGCCAAACAACAACAACAACAAAAATCAAACCAATCCTACATTTAGCGCTTATAGAGAAACAGGGAATAACTATGGAAAGCATATGAACATTGGATGAAGCAACTTTTTGTTGGAGGTGGTGTGCTGAAAGAGAAAAAGTAACAATGACCATTTCTCCTTATTACTTTTTTCTCTACTTCTTCATCTCTCGTGTTGCCTTCATGATGTTTTATCTGGGATGTGTACAATGTTTAAAATTTAATTTTTTTCTAAGGAATAATGATTATCTAAAGAATAACAGTTGTTATATATACAAGTAATTCTTACTAAAATGATTCATGATTTATAATGTAATGTGAGAAATGGTGAGGATTATTTTTCCAACAGACTTTTCTTTCTTTCTTTCTTTCTTTCTTTTTGCTTTTTCGAGATGAACTCTTGTTCTGTCTCCCAGGCTGGAGTGCTATGGTGCGATCTCCGCCTCCCAGGTTCAAGCCATTCTCCTGCCTCAGCCTCCCAAGTAGCTGGGATTACAGGCACCCACCACCACACCCAGATAATTTATATATATGTTTTTTTTCTTTCTTTCTTTTTTTTTTTTTTTTTAGTAGAGACAGGGTTTCACCATGTTGACCAGGCTGGTCTCAAACTCCTGATCTCAGGTGATCAATCCGCCTCGGCCTCCCAAAGTGCTGGGATTACAGGCGTGAGCCACTGTGCCTGGCCCAGATTTGTCTTTTAATTTTCAACTAATCTTTTGAGTTATTCTTAAATTTAATATAAGATTGTCAAATTTTAATAAAATTGGCAAGCATTTGAAAAACTTCTCAATGGACTAGCCAAATAAGTTCCAAGACTGTATAGAAATTTAATAGTAATATCTTTATTTTGACACTATAGCTATTGTGGTCTAAGTATTCTTTGCTCAGTAACCTGGACTGGCTAGACTCATTAGTTAAAGAGATTTTTTCCCAACCTCTTTTTGCGGAAAGGGATCAATGGCATTGCAAATGGTCAGTAGATCCATAAGCATACTAATAAAAAGCATTAATGTATAGTGAGAGCTCAACATATACTATACATTATGCAAAAAACTTTACATGAATTTTTAATCTTTACGGCAAGCAAAATATATCATCTTTTCTTTCTTTTCAGATAAGAAAACTGAGTTTTAGAAAGTTTTATAGTAAGTAGTCTGAATTTTAAATTGGGCATTTTGGTCCAGAGCCCATTCCTGATAGGATAGATAGTATTCGACTGTCAACAAGTCTACTATCAACAGGTAAATAATGATAGTAAATGGAATATGTTTTCCAAGCCACTGTGTGAAAATTATATTTAAATGTCTTCTGATTAATAAAATGAAAATTATTTTAAAAGAATTTTGTTAAAAAGTGCTTAGGGAGGAAAATGATAAGCTTTTTAATAGCAAAAAAGAATATGTATCCTTGAAAAAGTTGGAAGTCACAAAAGTAAAAGTTGGCAAGATTGACTTTTGGGATCACAGCTCAGAACTTAAGCCTATTAGCACTAGTCTCATAAAAAATGCTCTCACTATAGTTTCTCCACAACTGGTCACTTTAGATTTGCAAGCTTTTTTGTCTTAAAAGTAACAGAGAAATTAAGGCCCTATAACAGAAGTAGCAATTGAAATCATTTGTGTAAAATAGAAATGAATAAATTCTGAAATATTTCCACTTAGTAGAGGCAACTCTTTACAATTCATTCAGATTAAGCTGAAACCTTATTTTCTTATTTGATTATCTCCCTCTTTCCGTTATTCTCTCTCTTAAATATATCCACAAAATACATGAAAGTATACCTATTAGGTACAGGTCTGGAGGTTTCTGGAGAAACTATATAGCTTTGTGGTTATGCTGGACTTGCACATCTCTTTCCTTTTGAATTGTGTAGAGCAGAATATAATATCGCTGGTTTTTGAAAAGGTCAACAAAATAGCACCACTAGCCAGATTAATAAAGAAAAGAGAAAATAATCAAATAAATGCAATAAAAAACGATAAAGGGGATATCACCACAGATTCCACAGAAATTCAAACCATCATCAGAGATTATTACAAACAACTCTATGCACATAAACTAGTAAACCTGGAAGAAATGGATAAATTCCTGGACACATGCATCCTCCCAAGCCTAAACCAGGAAGAAGTCGAAACCCTGAATAGACCAATAACAAGGTCTGAAGTTGAGGCAGCAATTAAGAGCCTACCACCCAAAAAAGCCCAGGTCCAGATGGGTTCACAGCCGAATTCTACCAGACATACAAAGAGGAGCTGGTACCATTCCTTCTGAAACTATTCCAAACAATCCAAAGAGAGGGAATCCTTCCTAAATCATTTTATGAGACCAACATCATCCTGATACCAAAACCTGGCAGAGACTCAGCAAGAAAAGAAAACTTCAGGCCAATATCCATGATGAACATAGATGCAAAAATCTTCAAGAAAATACTGGCAAACCGATTGCAACAGCACATCAAAAAGCTTATCCACCATGATCAAGTAGGCTTCATCCCGGGGGATGCAAGGCTGGTTCAACATACGCAAATCTATAAACATAATCCACCACATAAACAGAACCAAAGACAAAAACCACATGATTATCTCAATTGATGCAGAGAAGGCCTTTGACAAAATTCAACAGCCCTTTATGCTAAAAACTCTCAATAAACTAGGTATTGATGGAACATATCTCAAAACGATAAAAGCTATTTATGACAAACCAACAGCCAATATCATACTGAATGGGCAAAAACTAGAAGCATTCCCTTTGAAATCGGGCACTAGACAAGGATGTCCTCTCTCACCACTCCTATTCAATATAGTACTGGAAGTTCTAGCCAGAGCAATCAGGCAAGAAAAAGAAATAAAGGGTATTCAAATAGGAAAGGAGGAAGTCAAATTGTCTCTATTTGCAGACGATATGCTTCTATATCTAGAAGACCCCATCGTCTCAGCCCAAAATCTCCTGAAACTGATAAGCAACTTCAGCAAAGTCTCAGGATATAAAATCAATGTGCAAAAATCACAAGCATTCCTATACACCAATAACAGACTTCAAGACAGCCAAATCAAGAACCAACTGCCATTCACAATCGCTACAAAGAGAATAAAATACCTAGGAATACAACTAACAAGGAACGTAAAGGACCTCTTCAAGGAGAACTACAAACCACTGCTCAATGAAATAAGAGAGGACGCAAACAGATGGAGAAATATTCCATGTTCATGGCTAGAAAGAATCAATATTGTCAAAATGGCCATACTGCCCAAAGTAATTTACAGATTCAACGCTATCCCTATCAAGCTACCAATGACCTTCTTTGAAGAACTGGAAAAAACCACCTTAAACTTCATATGGAACCAAAAGAGAGCCCGCATAGCCAAGTCAATTCTAAGCAAAAAGAACAAAGCTGGAGGCATCACACTCCCGGACTTCAAATTATACTACAAAGCTACAGTAATCAAAACAGCATGGTACTGGTACCAAAACAGAGATATAGACCAATGGAACAGGACAGAGACCTCCGACGCAACACAACACATCTACAACCACCTGATCTTTGACAAACCTGACAAAAACAAACAATGTGGAAGCGAGTCCCTGTTTAATAAATGGTGTTGGGAAAACTGGCTAGTCATGTGCAGAAAGCAGAAGCTGGACCCCTTCCTGACACCTTACACTAAAATTAACTCCAGATGGATTAAAGACTTAAACATAAGACCTAACACCATAAAAACCCTAGAAGAAAATCTAGGCAAAACCATTCAGGACATAGGTGTAGGCAAGGACTTCATGACCAAAACACCAAAAGCAGTGGCAACAAAAGCCAAAATAGACAAATGGGACCTAATCAAACTCCATAGCTTCTGCACAGCAAAAGAAACAGTCAGTAGAGTGAATCGGCAACCAACAGAATGGGAAAAAATTTTTGCAGTCTACCCATCTGACAAAGGACTGATAACCAGAATCTACAAAGAACTGAAACACATTTACAAGAAAAAAACAAACAAGCCCATTCAAAAGTGGGCGAAGGATATGAACAGACACTTTACAAAAGAAGACATACATGAAGCCAACAAACATATGAAAAAATGCTCATCATCACTGGTCATTAGAGAAATGCAAATCAAAACTACATTGAGATACCATCTCACGCCAGTTAGAATGGCGATCATTAAAAAATCTGGAGACAACAGATGCTGGAGAGGACGTGGAGAAATAGGAACGCTTTTACACTGTTGGTGGGAGTGTAAATTAGTTCAACCATTGTGGAAGACGGTGTGGCGATTCCTCAAGGACCTAGAAATAGAAATTCCATTTGATCCAGCAATCCCATTACTGGGTATATATCCAAAAGACTATAAATCGTTCTACTATAAGGACACATGCACACGAATGTTCATTGCAGCACAGTTTACAATAGCAAAGACCTGGAACCAACCCAAATGCCCATCGATGAGAGACTGGACAGGGAAAATGTGGCACATATACACCATGGAATATTATGCAGCCATCAAAAACGATGAGTTCGTGTCCTTTGTAGGGACATGGATGAACCTGGAAACCATCATTCTCAGCAAACTGACACAAGAACAGAAAATCAAACACTGCATGTTCTCACTCATAGGCGGGTGTTGAACAATGGGAACACATGGACACAGGGAGGGGAGTATCACACACTGGGGTCTGTCGAGGGGAAAAAGGGGAGGGGATAGCATGGGGAGAAATGCCAGATATAGGTGATGGGGAGGAAGGCAGCAAATCACACTGCCATGTGCGTACCTATGCAACAATCTTCCCTGTTCTTCACATGTACCCCCAAACCTAAAATGCAATAAAAAAAAATAAAAAAAACAATTTCTCAAAACCAAAATTAAAAAATAAAAACTGACTACCTATGCATAAGTTTCTGAGCTGCCTTACATTCTGCTTCAACTATATCTTTCATGTTAACTTTGACTGAAGAACAATTATTAATTCATTATTCAAGTCTCCCATGTATGTTCTCCAAATGTAGGTTGATTAAACCTATAGATGTTACAGAATTTTGGGATTGCTGCTTTTCTGGCTGGAAACTTCTGTGGCCAGTGCAACCTTTGCCCAAGTTTTGCTTCCACCCACTTGGCCTGGCAGACTGTGCTCGGCTCACACTACCAACCTAGATCATGCCTCTAAGGGAGACTGCAAGTCAGGCGTGGAGTGGTGAGGGGTGTATGAGCAAGTGTGGGGTCCAGCCTCTGCACAGTTAGATGCACCAGCTGCTGCCATGGGGTGGGCAGCTCCAGGTTCCAGCACAGGTGCTGGTTCTCTGTGAGGCTGCAGCTGGACCAGGGGCACTATAAGCAGCTTCCACTGCAGGAGCCCAAAGAGGGAGTCACAGCCCTGGCTGGGGGAGCTCTAGGTCTGGGCTCCCTGAAGGGCTGCAGCTTTCCTCTCCTTCTCTTTGCTTGCCATGTGGTGAGAAACATGCGTGTTTCAGCCCTGTTTGTGTTGCAGCTCTTTTGTTCTCACCATTCTGTGGATCCCAAGTTCTTGTTCTGCAACCAGGAAAAATGAGGTATGCAGAAAAGTGAAGGGTGAACAAGATGAAGAGGAGCTTTATTGAGTGATAGAGAGCTCAGAGGAAACCTGCAGGGGGCAGCTTCTTTCTGCAGCAAGGGTGTCCAGTCCAGTGTTCAGCTCTCAGCAGAGAGGGTAGCTCTTCTCTGCAGCTGGTTGTCACATTGTGTGGCTCTCAGAAGAGAGGAGGCTCTAGAGTGGGTGGCTCCTCTCTGTCTTCAGGTGGTCCCATCATCTGTCTAGCTCTGGTTGAGCCTGGGGCTTTATGGGTCTCAGCTGGGAGGAAGTGTGCACCAATTAGTCCATGGGCAGACATGGGTGAGCTCAGAAAAGTCCCCACAAGTTCCCACTCTGGTCCATGGGACTAGCAGCCCAGCCCCCAGCCTTCAGGCTGTCCCTGACCTGAAAGTGGGGGACTCACCAAGGACCTGCCCGCTTCTGCCCAGGAGCCTGTCTGTTTCCTGCCGCTGTCCATGGTTCTCACA
This sequence comes from Ateles fusciceps, assembly GCA_036589455.1. Lineage (NCBI taxonomy): Eukaryota > Metazoa > Chordata > Mammalia > Primates > Atelidae > Ateles > Ateles fusciceps. The sequence goes on from JAZHEH010001615.1 coordinate 1,013,592, forward strand.
GCAAGGAGCACCTGCAGGCCAGTGCTGAGCTGCCCTAAGCACCCTCCCAGCTACTCCCCCTGTCATGCTCATTGGCACTCAAAGTCTGCAGGGGACTGAGGTGGCAGGGGGCTAGCATGTCAATGCTGCCCTGAGTGTGCGCACACACAGCCAGGCTGTGACAGCCTGGACTTGGCCCCAACTCTGCTCCAAGATCAGAGTGGGCACCAGAAGTGGAGAGAGGCCAGATAGTGGGAGCAGATACCCCTGCGCCTGTGGGGGAAAGTGAGGGTCTTTTCTGGGACTCTGAGGGTGCAGACTGCAGAGACGCCTGGGTCCTGTGCCTGGGAGGGCAGGGCTGTCACCCACTCCGTGGAGTGTGCAGGCAGCCCTGGCAGTGCCTCCTTGCAACCTGGGGCAGGGGCTCCAGGCTCCCCCTGGACCCCTCTCTATTCACCCCTCCATGCCTGATCATGTTGCTCCCCAACTGGCGGGCACCCCAACTCAGCTCTATCATTGTGACCCCCCAGGACTATGGGCTCCCAGGAGGGCTCCCACTTGTCTCTGGCTCCCACCAGCTCTGGGCCCAGCTCCACCTCTTATATACCTAGAAAACTCTAAACAGTTATCCAAAAAGCTCTTATATCTGGTAAATGAATTCAGTAAGTGTTCAGAATACAAAACCAATGTACACAAATCAGTAGCACTGCTATACACCAACAGCGACCAAGCTGATAATCAAATCAAGAACTCAACCCCTTTTACAACAGCTCCAAAAAGAAAATAAAATACTTAGGGATATACCTAACCAAAGAGGTGGAAAACCTCTAGAAGGAAAGCTACAAAACACTGTTGAAAGAAATTATAGATGACACAAACAAATGAAAACACATCCCATGTTCATAGATGGGTAGAATCAATATTGTGAAAATGACTGTACTGCTAAAAGCAATCTATAAATTCAATGCAATTCCCATCAAAATACTACCATCATTCTTCACATAACTAGAAAAAGCAAACCTAAAATACATATGGAACCAAAAAGGGGGCCACATAGCCAAAGCAAGTCTAAGAAAAAAGAACAAGTCTGGAGGTATCACATTACCTGACTTCAAACTATACTACAAGGCTACAGTTACCAAAACAGCATGGCACTGGTATAAAAACAGCCAGGTAGACCAATGGAAGACAATAGAGAACCCAGAAACAAAGCCAAATACTTACAGCCAACTGTAAACAAACCACACAAAACATAAAGTAGGATAAGGACACCCTATTCAACAAATGGTGGTTGGATAATTAGTAAGCCAAATGTAGAAAAATAAAACTGGATCTTCATCTCTCACCTTATACAGAAATCAACTCGAGATGGATCAAAGACTTAAATCTAAACCTGAAACCATAAAAATTCTAGAAAATAACACCAGAAAATCTCTTCTAGACATTGGCTTAGGCAGAGTTAATGATCAAGAACCCAAAACCAAGTGCAGCAAAAACAAAGATAGATGGGACTTAATTAAACAAAAACTTCTGCAAAGCAAAAGAAATAATCAGCAGACTAAACAGATAACCCACAGGATGGGAGAAAATGTTCACAAACTAGGCATCCTGGAAAGAACTAATATCCAGAATCTACAAGAAACTCAAACAAATCAGCAAGAAAACAACAATCCCATCAAAAAGGGTGCTAAGGACATGCATAGAAAATTCTCAAAAGAAGATACACAAGTGGCTGACAAACATATGAGAAAATGCTCAACATAACTTATTATAAGAAAAATGCAAATCAAAATCACAATGCAATACCAACTTAATCCTGCAAAAAGGACCATAATTAAAAAATAAAGAAGTAATAGATACTGGCATGGATGTGGTGAAAAGGAAAGCTTTTATACTGCTGGTAGTAATGTAACCTGAAATACCCACTATAGAAAACAGTATGGAGATACCTTATATAACTAAAAGTAGGACTACCATTTGATCCAGCAATCCCACTGCTGTGTATCTACCCAAAGGAAAATGTCATAATATGAAAAAGACACTTTCACATGCATGTTTATAGCAGCACAATTTGCAATTGTAAAAATATGGAACGAGCCTAAATGCCCATCAACCAATGAGTGGATAAAGAAAATGTGTTATATATATACACACACCATGGAATACTAACCCATAAAAAGGAAAAAATACTGGCACTCACACCAACTGGGATGGATTTGGAGATCATTATTCTAAGTAAAGTAACTCAGGAATGGAAAACCTAATATTGTATGTTCTCACTTGTAAGTGGGAGCTAAGCTATGAGGACGCAAAGGCATAAGAATGATATCATGGACTCGGGCCTCTCGGGGAGCAGAAGGAAGGGGGAGAGGGATAAAAGAGTACACATTGGGTAGTGTAGTCTACACTGCTCAGGTATTGGGTGCACCAAAATCTCAGGAAACGCTACTAAAAACTTATTCATATAACCAAACACCACCTGTTTCCCAAAAATTATTAACGTTTAAAAAAATCATTAAAAATTTATTCCAGTAAGAATTCAACTATAAGCTGCATTCTTCATTTACTCACTTTTTCTTTCACCCATTTATTTAATACTTACTTTATCAGCCTGGGCAGCATGGTGAAACCTTGTCTCCACTAAAAATAAAAAAATTAGCTGGGCGTGGTGGCATGTGCCTGTAGTTCAAGCTACTTGGGAGGCTGAGGTGGGAGGATCACCCGATCCTGGGAGATCTAGGCTGTAGTGATGGCATCACTGCACTCTAGCCAGGGTGACAGAGTGAGACCTTGTCTGAAAAATAAATAAATACATACATCTATACATACATACTATGATAAAAAGACTTGGCCTTGTGGTGTTTACAGATTGTGATCTTATTATGTGTTTAATGGGGTCTATGGTATGCCTGACTGTGTTTATCAGGACTTTCAGACTTCCTCTCTTAGAAGAACATAGCTTGCTGTGGACGTTGCTTATGCCTTGTCTCACATCCCCTCAACCTTCCTTTCCCACCATCACCTCTCCCCACAACATTGGTGTAGAAGCTTGATGTAAACAAGTATAACCAGATAGTATCTCACCTCAGCTGCATTAAGCATCTCTCATTTACTACCTCTGGGCATCTCTGCCACATCTGCATGGGACACGTGCAAAAAGCCTCAGTTACTCTGATATATGTTCAAAGCTAAATGATGAGGGACACGACACCTATGAGACAAGCCTGCACAATGGGGATGGAAGTTGGTAAATAAATAGTACTATTCCGTCCACAGGCAGAAAATTTTGAGGTTTTAAATGGCTCCCTCAGAGGAGGGAGAGCATGTTTCTAAAGAAAATATATGTATGCAAACCTTATCTCAGTCTCTGCTTCTTGCGGATTCCAGGCTAGGGTAATTGGTACTAGAAGTAGCTCTAGGAATATATTTTAACGAACCTCCTGATAGGACTCTGGAACTGCTAATTAATTGTTATGACAGTGATCAGACCCCACTGCTAGTGGTAGGTGATAGACGGGTGCTAACTTTCAGCATATAGTAGTATTAGTATGATTAAAACTAACTGATGATGAATTGAGAAGGACAGGAGATGGTAAGTTATTGGCCTATACAGAACACTGAGTAATATTATAGCAATAATTGTGAAGTTAGCTAGCTTTTGTTAACTTCTCTAGAGACATTGTAAAAGAAAATGACAGGCTCAGTTTTGCCACTTACCAATTTAGAAAGCCTCCATGCAGTGTTTAAAGGTGCCCACATTCCCTGTAGTCATTTATTAATTAGTGTCTTATCTCAGGGTTATATCAACTCTCCTGTTCTTTGTGACAATATGGTCCTCAGAGGTCCTGAGTTTCTTGACATTCTGTAGAATATCATGCTGGCTCACTGTATTATTGACATTAGGCTAATTAAACATGTTAAACAGGAATTAGTATGTACTCTGGTGTCCCAGTAGGACACATGAGTATCAGAGGGTGAAGGATAAAAATCCAGGAAGTTTCAAATAACTGTTATATAGGTAAAACATTTTGGAGTCTTGTACAAAAGAGACTCAATACTCCACAAGCCTCTTTGGACTTTGGAGACAGTATATAATGTACTTGGGAATACATTTTTGATCCATTTAAAAGTTACTTGAAAGTCATCCAGATTTAATGGGATCCAGAGCAAGAGAAGACTTTGGAAAGAATTCAGTTTACTAGCACACCACTGATTGAGGTGTTGTCCTTCAGAATGCAGTGTATACAATAAACTGATGGTTGATATACTGTGCTATAATGGCACTGTCTTCAACAACTAAAACATATTGAGGTAGGTGATCAGCAGGACTTTTTTCTTGGCACTGGTCACAAGACCTCACTGAACAAAACAGGAGCTGACCTAAAGAAATCAGCCCAAACTAGCTGAACTAGAAATTATAATGCATTTGCACAATACACTCCCACCAGCACCATGACAGTTTACAAATGCCATGGCAATCACCCTGAAGTTACCTTATATGGTTCTGGGAACTCTGTGCCCCTTTTCCAGAAAGTTCATGAATAACTTGACCCTTATTTAACATATAATTAAGAGTGGGTATATATATATAGCTAGCCAGCAACCCACCAGTGTTACTCTGTGGTTACCTTGCCTATGAGACAGTCCTGCTCTGTCTATGGAGCAGCCATTTTGCTGTACACTTTAAGTAAACTTGCTTTCTTTCACTGTCAATTTGCTCTTAAATTCTTTCCTGAGTGAAGCCAAGAACCCTCCCAAGCTGAACCCCAGTTTTGGGGTTTGCCTGCATCAATACGGATATGGGTTGCAGGGAGGATTGGCCCCCTCACCATAATTCCAAATGATTATTTTTTGGAATTGTGCCTCTCATACTTTTGTTTTTCAGGAATAGGGCTCCTGTTCCATCAGGGAAATATTTCCATCAGAGGGCGTAGTAAAGATTCTAATGGCCTGAAGCCCCACTACTACTTTGTCATTTTAACTCCTAGTGCTGCTGAACCAACAAGCAAATAAAGGAGTTACTGTGTGAGCCGAATGATTGGTTCTGATTACCTTGGATAGATACATTACACAGTGGAAGCAAGGAAAAATACTTGTGGAACTCAGGAGAATATGTTGGTGCTTCTATGCACAGTCATGACTGTAGATAGGTAATCATGGCAATGGTGTTAAACCATAGTAAGTAACTGGAAGCTTTGCCTTCCCCTAGAGGTCTATGTTTTCTCACCAAACAAGAAATCTGGAGTTACTGAATCATTGCTCAAAGGTTAGGGAAATCTAAATTGTGTGATGGTGGAGAGAAATAATAAATACCAATTATAGCCTTGAGATGAGTTGGAGCAGGGGGACTGTAGCTTGGTTCTCTGTGACATATTGGATTTAACGTAGGGCACAAGTGGGTCTGAGTGGTATAAGTGTTAAACTGTATATGACAACACCCATGCTTTGCTTCTCAGCATCTTTGCCCAAGCTTCTGTTACAGAGATTACAGTGGCAATCCAGGACTTAGAAGTATGGCTTGACAGTGACTTGCCTCAGCTGTACTGTATGTCTCTTGCTTTCTGCCCTGGTGTTTCTCTATGAACCAGTGTAGAAGGTGAGCACTGTGACACATACACCAATCAGGAAGTACAGAAGAGTTATTACTATGGGACAGTTCTTGACAAGTAGGGTGGAAGCAGATACAAAAATACCTTTTGTTTTCTTTTTAAATATCACTCTCATGGGAAATTTTTAGATGTATTTTTCATGGCTCCTCTGAGGCATCCCAGCATGCCTGAGTCTCGGAAACCATCAGCTTGATCACAAACCCTGGAATTGCTTTTCCTTCCTTCTCTGTATCATTTTTCCCAGTCTGCCTGTACTTAGGATTACTTAAAAAAAATTAGTGAGTTAAGACACAGCCCCTTGAGTTTGGGGATGTCCATGTGATGTATTTGGCCATATTTGGAAACACTTGAGATCCTGCGTGTTATTAATTATCCCTGCTGTCTGCTTTAGTCATGGTGATCATGTTAAGTTGTGCTGATTTGAAGACTCGTGGAATGTGGAGCCACCATAAACAAGAAAGAGTGAAATTTGAACTTTTGTTTAGTTATGCTGTATATATTTGGGAGTTTGTTAGTGAAGCATAACCTGGCCCATTCTGGCCAAAATAGTTTAAATAAAAATTAGTGAAATGGTGCAATAGGAAGAAGGAATGTAATAGCACTAATATTTCTTCTCCCACCCTTAGTCCTACCTCCATAAAAGAAAAGGTATACATTTAGTTTCTTTAACTTATCCCTTTATTATGAATTATTGCAAACATGTTGAAAAGGTAAAGAGGATAATATAATTAAAATCCATGTATACATTACATAAAAATGAAGCACTTCTGATTATGTTCTCCTACCTCCTTCTCTGAGGTAACAATCTTTTGAGGTATCCTGATCTTTTTGTGTGTATGCTTTTCTTTACACTCCAAATAAATGTCTTAATATTTTTACTCTAAATAAGTGATTTGCTAAACAATATTTAATGTTGTTTTGCATGCTTCTATACTTTACACAAATGCTATCAACACTGTATGCTACTTTTCGCAACATGCCCTTTTTTGGAAACAGTATTTCTGATATTAGGTGATACTAGTAACTCCACTTCACTAATTTTCACAGCTTTGTAACATTAATTGCATGGATATGATGTATGGAGCCAGCCCTACATCACCTGTGGGTACCCCTTGTTCAGTGGTGACAAAGGAATGAGAAAAAGATTAAGAGTTCAAGGAGTGGGACCAGGGGGCCATCACTTATTACTTTGGAGGGGACAGTGAAGGCCCTGAGCTCTGATCATCCACACTATTTATTGGTTACAATCACTTTGATCTACAAGATGTGGTGGAGTAATTGTGGGGAGTGGGTGATGTGATGGTGGAGTGAATCGGTGAGCCGGAACTGGTGTGTCATTCTAAGGATTGATAACAGTGGTGGTTTGGGAATTTCACAAAACAAGAACATGGTTATCTTTAGCCTATTATCTATGTGCAGCTGACGGAATGAGGGCCTTACAAGGAGCCTATAAGTCTGGCTACATCATAATGCTAGGAAGGGGTTTTATGTCCTTGAGCACAATGTTTATGGTAACAGAGCTGAGGTCACCCTGCACCGGAACATGAGGCAGGGAGAGGTCTTCCTCCTCAGAGGCCTCATGCGGCCTTCTGCAGTTTGTTGTTCCTTATTTATATGTTACTCATAACCAATTTATGTAGGCACTCTGTAAGTACTTTCTCCTTTGCTGCTTTTCCCAACATATGACACATTTTATTTGTCCACATTTAGATTGTTTACAGAATTGAGCCAAGGTCTAAGCTGTTCTTATACTTTCCTCTCTTGCTTCCCAGAACAAGTAAAGAGCTTGTGGTTTATGTTCTTTAAGAAGGATTAAATTGTTGTTTACCTTTGTGAGAGCTGCTTCAGTGAACTACTGTGGCAGAGGCCAAAATGCTATTTAGGTCTATGTGAGCGGAAGACAAGGAAGAGAGGAGTGCCTAATAGAACCATTAAAAGTCCCTCTGGGTTAACTGGTTTGCGGGCTTAAAAATGTATGAAAAAATGTGCAACATCATTAATGATCAAGGACATGCAAATCAAACAACAATGTGATACCACCTTACTCCTGTAAGAATGGCCATAATGAAAAAACAAAAAATAGTAGATGCTGGCATGGATTTGGAAATCAGGGAACAGTTCAACACTGCTGATGGGAATGTAAACTAGTACAGCCACTATGGAAAACAATGTGGACAGTCCTTAAATAAATAAAAGTAGAACTACCACTTGATGCAGCAGTCCCACTGCTTGGTATCTGCCCAGAGGGAAAGATACTTGCACACACGTTTATAGCAGCACAATTCATGATTCTAAAATTGTGGAACCAACCCAAATGTCCATCAGTCAACTAGTGGATAAATAAACTGTGGTATATATTCACAGTATACTACTACTCAGCCATAAAAGGAACGAATTGAAAGCATTTGCAATGACCTGGATGAGGTTGGAGACTATTTTTCTAGGTGAAGTAACTTAGGAATGGAAAACCAAACATTGTATGTTCTCACTGATATTTGGGAGCTAAGCTATGAGGATGCAAAGGCACAAGAATGATACTGTAATGGAGTAGCGTACCCAGCTCCCAGAGCTCAGAGGTTCTTGGCCTCTCTTACCCTGAAGAATGTAGAAAGGGCCCAGGATGCTGAATATCATAGACCCAAAGAGTTTTGTGGAAGAGCAATTTATTAGACAGTGAGGAGGGTGGGCAGCTCCCACGCTGTTGTGGGAGGGGAACCCAAAGAGGGAAATTCCTTCAGGTAAGGAGCAGCTGAAGTTTTAACCCTTGGGTTATTCCCTCCCCATTCGTGTTCTTGTCCAATGAGAGGAGTTCTTTCAGTCTTCCTCTGGAGTGATTGATCTTTGACTCTGATACCAGATTGGCTACTTGGTCCACAGCCTTGAGTTACAAAGCCCCCTCCTCCCAGAGCTTTCAGTGGGATTTGGGACAAAGGAGCCCCACCTGGCTTTCCCTACTTAGCCTCCACGTGGGAAACCCAGACAAAGAACTTTACATTTGAAACCCCTCTGGTCTCCAGATGGAGGTGCGGAGCTGGCAAATTCCAGCACCTGAAACCCCTCCCCTAGGGGACCTGGGAAGAGAAGTTTCTTTAACATAGTCCCTCAATACAATGGACTTTGGGTTAGGGAAGTGGGAAGGGGGCAAGGGATAAAGGACTATAAATATGGTAGAGTGTATACTGCTCAGGTGATGGGTACATGAGGATCTCACAAATCACAACTAAAGAACTTACCGTGTAACCAAATACCACCTATACCCCAATAACTTATGGGGAAAAAAATTGATACATATTTTAGGTGAATCTTCGTCCAAGTGTCAGGGGAAGCGCCTTTCTATTTGTTGTTTTCATAAGGCACAATGTATATTTTTAGAAGATTCAAAACTCTAAGAGCCAGATGTCAGATGTGTTAGTAATGGTGCTTTTATTTTCTATTCAACATAGAATTAAATAATTGTCCAATATTACTCCCTTTGAGTTCTCAGAGCTCTGTTATAAACTCTCTTTGTTTGTATTGTTTCAGCGATTTGAGTCATAAATGGAAATTCTTATTCCCCTCTTTCCGTCTTAGGAAGAAAAATTAGAAATACATTAAAAGGTTTTTATTTCATTGAACTTTGAAGACATGGTTTGGTCAGTGCTTCTCAATAAGAAGTGATCAGTCTTCCTCTTTTATACCCACATTGATAGGAATGACTTCGATATCTATATCTATATCTATATATCTATACCTATCTATCTATCTATTTTCTTACCTGAGATACTGGTAAGTATATATATATGTATATATATGTGATATATATATGTGTGTGTGTATATAAGATATATATGTGTGTGTGTGTGTGTGTGTGTGTGTGTGTGTGTGTGTGTGTGTATTTTCTTACCTGGGATACTCATAGGTGAGCTTCATTTGTTTGCTATCTGACAAGGAAGCAAGCATGGAGATAATCCTATGATACAGAGCAAGCTATAAAGACTGAAGACTACCTCATGATTTTCTCTTTTCCCTTTGGTTTATCCTACACAAATAATCTCCTGGGAATAAAAGGCTCCAAGACTTGCTGAAACCAGCACCATCAGTTCACCAAGTTCATTAGTTCATAGATGAAGCCATTTGTCATATGGCAAAAGGTCAAGAAGATGCTACTTCTTACTCTGACAGTATTGTTTTAGGTTCCCAGGAAGCTTAGAAATTACCTATGTGCTGAATGTAAGCAAAACTGAATAATAATGCATTTTGAACAGTAAAGAGAGGAGGAAGGAGATTGTCATGCTTATAATAGAGGAGAGAAAAAGGGATGTCAATAGATAATTCCCCTTCAGAATCTGGGAAATTATCAAATTACATGGGATACTTGACTTGTAGGGTTCAGTCCTCTGCTTTTATTCAGTACCATAGGGAAGTAGGAGAACCTCAGGGGGGGGATTGAAAGTTGCTTACTAGGGACCTGACTCCTCTACTTGGCAAAGATAATGGTGCCTAAAATGCCCAACAAAACAGCAGCACTCCCTGCTTTACAGTGACCATAGAGGTGGTCAAGTGTAAACTGATAAGAAGCCCTTGTAAATGTTCTGGAATAAATCAGACACTGAAACTCCTACATAACCTCCAAAGGCAAATAAATTGAATTTCATGCTGGTCAACAGTGTAGAGACTCAGAGCAGATTTAAATAGATTTAGAGAAATACATATATTAACTCTTGGTTCTGAGAGTTGAGAAGTACATTTCATACCTGCTATGTTTGAAAAAGATAAATGTAGCAAACATGTCAATAAAAACCTGAGTATATACTCAGAAACTATGACACAAGTAAAACAAATGGGCTTAACTAGACTATAGCTAACTGTTCACGCTTTGTACAACCTCTGGTGATGAAAATAGTGCTCTAGCACACAGATTATGTATGTAATAAAAGCCATCAACAATAAAAGCCAACAACAAGATTATATATGTAATAAAAGGTGGTCATTATAATAACAATGGTAGTAGCTAGCATTTATTGGTCTCTTTCTCTGTGCTAAGGATGCTTATAATCATTTTCCGTGTGTTATTATCTAATCCTCACAGATTTGCACAAAGCAAAAAGTAACCGAGGCAGGTCTCAATGAATTTAAAAGTATATTTTGCAAAGATTAAGGATCATGATCCATGACACGGCTTCAGGAAGTCTTGAGAACACATGCCCAAGGCAGTTGGGTACAGCTTGGTTTTGTATGTTTTAGGGAGACATAAGACAGAAATCAATATGTGAGATATACATTGGTTCAGTCCAGAAAGGTAGGGCAACTGCAAGTGGGGGAACGTAAAAGTCATGGTGGACTCAAAGATTTCCTGATTGGCAATTGGTTGAAAGGGTTAAGCTCTGCCTGAAGAGTTGAAATCAGTTTGAGATAAGGTAAGGGGTTTGTTGTGGAAGCCAAAGTTCTTGTCGTGTAGATGAATCCTCTAGTTAGTAGGTTTCAGAGAGAAGAGATGTGACTGTTCTCTCACATCTTACTGAAGGTGTTAGACTCCTAGAGAGACCTAGTAAAGGAAGGAGATTCTTTATAGAATGCAAAATTTCACCTCCAACAGACAGCTTTGTAGGACCATTTCAAAATATATGTTTCTTTTAGAATCCTGCTATCTGTCATGTGATGCTATACAAGAGTCAGGTTGGAATTGAATATCTTATGGTTACAGAAGCAGTTCTGTCAGTCTAGTGTTTCCAGGGGAGCACTGAGCTACCCTGAAAGGATGTTTTTCCAGGCTCTTGGTCTCTCACTCACCCAAGAATGGGAGAGGGACCACAGTGTGGTGCGCACACAAGAAAATATTGGGCCCCAAAGAGTTTTTGCAGAGAAGGGATTTGTTTAGGCAGAGAAAGAGAAATAGGATAGAGAAAAAGATGAGAGAGAAAGCTCCCACAAAGAGTGTGGAAGGGGACCCAAATGTGGAGTCCTGGAGAAGAAAGCAGCTTCCACGAGGATTGTGGAAGTGGATCCAAAGATGGAGTCCAAAGGGGGTGTGGAAGAAGGGACTTTTAACCCGCGAGGAATTCCCTCCTTCTCCAAGCCCCCTGGCCAATGAAAAGAGTTCCTTTAAACTTCCACTGGAGTGATTGACTTTGATTATTTTCCCATGCCCACGGAAGTTAAACAGAAACCGTTAAGTCTGCTGGATAGAGAGAGGGGAGGGAGGCATTGGGAAGTTCTTGCCCCCTGAAACTACACCCACTCATGGACCTGGGAAGAGACTACATTCCCTCAGTTCCCCCTCTGAACAGGAAAGTTCAACTTCTGTTGGAACACGGGCCTCGAATGCTCTTTAACTACTTCCTGCTGAAATGGGGTATAGAAGGGGCCCTGCAGTCGAGGTTTCCTCCAGAGGGGGAGCCTTTCAGGAGTGCAGGTTGATCCTGAGGTCCACAGTGGAGCTCATGAGCCAAGGACATTTGGGATTCCAGTGGCAGGATCATTTGTGACTGTATGGTTCTAGAAGAAATAAATGTGACAAAAAGGTTAAAGATGAGAGACCCAGAGGCCAACAATTATAGAATGGTTATAACCAGGCCTAGGAGAGGTTATAGCCAGGACAGCCAGTTGTTAAACAAGCTTCACAATACTGTTTCTTGAAGGTCTCTAGCCCTGTGTTTGATTGATTCCTGAGTTCTTTAACTATGTTTAAGACAACATTTAACTGGTTTACGAAGTAGCAGCATTTTTCCTAGAAAGAGGCAGGTTCTCTTCCTCTCTGTTGTTAGCAGATTTGGGGCCCTTTTACTTTGAAGAGCTATGGCAGCTAAAGAGTTAAGCTGTTTTGCAGAGAGAGCCACCTTTGCAGAGAAAATCAACAACTTTTTAATGTTATTAATTAACTCCTGAGATAGATTACAGTAACTGAATAGAGTTAGTAACTTTCCTAATACCAGCACTGAGTTTTCTATTATTCAACACCCCCCTCCATGAAAGGAACAATTGGACTCTGAGAAATAGCAAAGTTAAGAGTTACAGTCCTGTTAATGCCAGGATACAAATTAGACTCATAAGGAGTTAGTTTCCTGGGGATCTTGTTGGAAAAGCAGGTGAGGATCCTCTAATGGCTCACAGGTGTATGAAAGGTTGTCTCCTGGAACTTCAGGCTGCAGAGTGGAGGGTCTATGACTTTCTTCAGGGAGTGTCCAAGGCTTTAGCCAAGTGTGATGAATCCATGAGTCAATTCCCACTACCTTAACTGCCGTTGGGGTAGACAGAATAACCAAAAACGGTCCTTCCCAAGATAGGCGTAGAGAGGGAGAGTCTGAGGGGGAGAGATTTAACAAATACCAAGTCCTCAGGGAAGCACTTGCCCCAGGAACCCTCAGTCCTGCCATAGGGTCCCCTGGTCAGACACCTCAGGACCTGGGGACCTTTGTTCCCAGGGACAGTGTGCTTTTCAGTCATTCCTTTGGCACAGTGGACATGGACAAGTTGGTGGTCTATTTCTCTGGGGACAATTTCTTATAAAATGTCCCTTCAGACCACACTGGTAACAAGCTTTGCCAGCCTGGCAGCTAACCTGAGCCTTTCCCTCATTTGAGTCCCTGGGGTCTGCTTGCCTGAAGGCCATAACTAAGTCAGCAGTCTTTCTCTGATCTCTCCTGTTTCTTTCAGCCTGTTCCTCCTGGTCTCTATTATAAAACACCGAGGTTGCCTGGTTCAGTAATGATTCTAGACTCTGTTCTGGCCCCAAGGCCAGCTTCTGAAGCTTTCTCCTGATATCTGCTGCTGACTGAGTAATAAACTTATCCTTTAGTATTAACTGACCCTGAGTAGAGTCTGGTGACACGGAAATGTACATTCTTAAAGCCTCCCACAATCGCTCAAGAAAAGCTGTTGGGTTTTCTTCATTTTGGAGGACAGGTTTTTTTCCACTCAGCAGGGGGTAATTTGGCTATGCTGTTCGGCAGAGAAAAATGAGCCACTTCTTCCTCAAAGATTGTGTGTCAGATTGGTCCCAATTCTCCAGGATACATTTTAATGGGGACTTGATCTTGGGAAGAGAAGCACCCATCTGAAATTGAACACAAGGGAGACTAGCATCTCTGGTTATTCCGCTTGAACTGAGGCATCCCACAGATAAGGGTACTGGGTCTGAGGCATCACTCAGTCAGTACCTTGAAATTTCAGTGTGCCCAAGATGCGTGATCATCTTTTTGGGGAGACTCCCATGTACTGGATTTGAATCATGCCTACCAGCATCATGGGAAATCACTCACTGTCTGCATGACCTCCAGTGACTACCACAGAGGCATGATGGGCTGTTGGGTTGGGTAATCATGTACCAATGAGTCCTTGATGAGGCCAGTGAGGCTCAGGAGATGGGTACCAATATTCCCTAGCAAAAGTCCAATTTACACAGGCCAGATTATAAAACTGCCCTAGAAGGGTAAATTTCTAGGGAGGGACCCTTGGAGCACACAATTCAAAGAAGGCAGGCCATGTGGCTGAGGCTGGAAGAATATCCTCAGGACCCGGGACTCCTCCCCCACACCTCATTTTCCATTGTAGAAAAATGCCCTTAGGGTTGTGGGGCCTGCAATTAGCTATTGGGTCCATAAACTCGGTTTAACTGTGATCTTCTAGATGGAAAACTTCTGCCATAGAGAGAGCGCCAATCCTAAGCAAGACAAATTATACACAAAACACAAAGTCCCATAGCCTTCGGCTTCTGAATTTCCCTAGATTTCCCCAATTCAAGACTGATTCCACCAGGAATTTGAACCAGGTAACCTTGCAGCTGCCAGCCCTACACCTTAACCCCTTCACCATTTGGCCACTTGTGTTAAAGCAAGGCAGAAAGCTTTTGTAAGCCTTATCTGAATGAGAATGCTGCACCCTTAGGTGGTGTGGCTGGCCCTGAAAGCCTGGCAGGGCTTATAGCCAGCTGCCATTTTTTTCTTTCAGCTGGTGCAATGAGAGAAAAACCTGCTTGCCACTGTGGTTTTAAAAGTTGGGCATGGGTCACACAGGCCGCTTTCGATTGCAGCTGCTGCTGGGCCGACTGTGAGTTCCAGGAACCATGCCACATCCCTGCAGCTTTCATTCTGCCATGTTGACCCCACCAGAACCACGTTCATGCTTGGGCCACTCCCTGAGCCACTGCCTCCCTGCCTGCTGCCCATACAGGGACCCCCCGGCTGGCAGGGCAAATGCCCCGGGGGAGCCTCCGCCGTTCTGCCCCTGACTGTGGTTTTGAACAGCCTGGTTCCACTGCCTGCATCTGTCCGGTTCAGCTGTAGCTGTGTGCGTACCCAGTACAGGGTTTGCCCGGTGTCGCAGTTCCAATCAGGCTCTGCCTCCAGGACTGAGCGGCAGTTTCACCATCCCAACTCATGATCCGAATGTGCCGGCCAGTGAGCAAGAGGGCCAGCAAAAGCGCTTCCCTGCTTTGCTTTTTCAAATGCTGCTGCTTTGCTAAGCATGGGCAGTAGGCATGTTTGGGGAAATTACAGCATTTAAAGCCTCCGCAGCTGGCTTTGCCCCCTCCCTGCTGCTTTACTCCAGCCCATATGTGCCTGCGACTGCAGCTTTTAACTTCCCAGGCCCACTGCAGTCTCAGTTCCTGGATGGCAAGGAGTGAAAGGTCTGGGGGAAGTGCTCACCTGCTCTGTCCCGCAGGCTGTTTATAACCGGAACAAATAGCCAGGATGCCCAGTAACTGCAGATAGTGTCTACCTGCCCCACCTTCCACAGGTTTTTGCCCAGAGATGCAGCCGAGAGAGAGCAAGGGAAAGCAGAGAGAGCTTGGAGGAATAAAACTGAGCCTTTAATTCTGGCTGGCCCATGCCACTTAAAGATGGGCTGGGCCCTGCCCCCATGGCTTGGCGCTGCCGCTTCCTGGTCTTTAAAATGACAGGACAGATTTTTAAGTGAGAGAGAGAGGCATCCAATATAACTCACCCCCTCCCATGTGCTTCCTTATGCTGGCTCCTGGCTGTACCTGGCTCCTGACTGCCTCCTCCTGGCTGGCTCACCACTAGTTGTTTCCAGGTTTGGGGGTGCAGGGGAGCACCCAGCTCCCCTGAGAAGATGTTTTTCCAGGCTCTTTGTCTCTCACTCACTCAAGAATGGGACAGGGACCATGGCATGGTGCGCGCAAAAGAAAATATTGGACCCCAAAGAGTGTTTGCAGACAAGTGATTTATTTAGGCAGAGAAAGAGAAAAAGGAGAGAGATAAAGATGAGAAAGCTTCCATGAAGAGTGTGAAAAGGGACCCAAATATGGAATCCTGGAGAGAAAAGCAGCTTCCACAAGGATTGTGGAAGGGGATCCAAACATAGAGTCCAAAGGGGGTGTGGAAGAAGAGGACTTTTAACCTGGGAGGAATTCCCTCTTTCTCCAAGCCCCCTGGCCAATGAAAAGAGTTCCTTTAAACTTCCACTGGAGTGATTGACTTTGATTATTTTCCCACACCTGCAAAAGTTAAACAGAAACAGTTAAGTCTCCTGGATGAAGAGAAGGAAGGGGGGGCATTGGGAAGTTCTTGCTCTTGAAACTATGCCCCTTCGTGGACCCAGGAAGAGAATATGTTCCCCTCATTAGGATCTCTATTTTAATGGTAATGGTGGTCAGTTGTTCCTGAACTCCAAAGAAAGGTGAGTATAATGGAGTGTGTCTAATCTCCACCTTCATGCCATGGTATGATCTAGATTTTCAGGTTTTGTTAGCTCTCCTTGGCCAGTCAGTTAGGGGGCTTAGAATTTTATTTTTGGTTAACATATGTTGTAAGGAAGAGTATATTAATATCCCAATCTTACAGCAGAGGAAATTGAGACTCTGAGAGGATAAGAAACTTGCCTATTTCAAATCCATTGACTCTCCTCCATATACTTTGTCCCACCTTAATATGGGCCAATCATTCCTACTCTGATTACTGCAATAGCCTCCTGGTGGCTTCCCTGTGTACCCTGTTGCCTCCTTCTCTGCCTGTTTCCAGTAGGATATCCAGAGTGAATTTGTAGAAAGTACATTGGAATCTATCCCCTTCCTAATCCTTCTGGGATTTTCATTCCCTTCTTGTTACTTTGGCAGTCTGGATTCTAGTTATAATCTCCAGGGTCATCTTATAGCATTCTTCCCTTGTTTGCTAATTTAACTGGTCTTTTGAGTCTAGAAACACTGCTTAGGATCTTTGCATATAGTATTGCCTCATTTTATCTTCCCATTCTGGTTAGAATTAGATTCAGTGGCAATTGGGATAAAACTCCAACTAACAGTAGTTTAAACTCAATAGAAGTTTACTTTTCTCACATGAAATTTCTAGTAGATTGTTAATGGCTCTATGATGTTGGGGTGATGTCAGGGTCTGGGTTACTCTGCTGTGTGTGGCCTCTTTCATAATCCAAGTTGACATCATTTATCTTCCTGGTAGTAAGATGAATGAAAGGAAAGAGAAGAAGATCACTTAAGGAAAGTTCTAGATATTGTCAAAGGATATTTCAGCTTGCAACCTATCAGCTGCTAGAGCTAATGACTTAGCAGCCATGCTAAGCTGTGAGGGAGGTAATTTTCCTTTATTGGAGTCCATAAAGCACTTGGCTTATCATTTAACAAAAAGAAAATATGGAATTATGGTTACACTTACAGTGATGACTATTTTCTTCACTACTTCAAATGTATTCCCTGCTGCTTTGTTTCCATGCTTTTTGACCTATACAATAACTTCTCACTTCAAGGACAATTCAAGTGCATTAGTATATTCTTTTAAAAAGACACTTTACATAGCAATTAAACTGACACGTATATTATTAGCACTACACATGATTCAACTGGTATAATGGCAGTGTGAGCAGATATGACCTGGTTGGCATATGTGCAGGCAAAGACAACTACCTCACTCCTATTGCCTGGTAATAATCAGGATTATTGCAGTCATGCCATCCCAATTTTAGAAATGTTAAAATGTGAAAAACAATATACTTAGTTGTTTATTGCCTTTCATGCCTTAGAAGAATGCAAACTTCTTGAATACAAAGGCTTTACTTTATTCACTATTTTATCTCTAATACCTGGACAGTTCTCTAGAGCATTTGCATTCAATATATATGACAGACTTGTTGAAAGACTGAATGAAAGACTGCATTATTCTCTATAATAATCTAAAAAAACTCCAACTAACAGCAGCTTAAACTACTCAGATAAGGACTCAAAATCTTAATCTAATCAAGGAGCAGCTGAAGATAACACCAATTGAAGCTAAAGTAGACTTTCTGTATCCACAGCTTCTGTTTCTGGAGATTTAACAAACTGCAAATAGGAAATATTTAAGAAATAATAAAAAAGTAATACAGTAATAAAAATGTTAAAAATAAAGCAATACAATATAACAATTACATAGCAATTACATTGTATTAGTATTATAAATAATCTAGAGATGACTGAAAGTATACTGGAATGTGTGTAGGATATAAGCGAATACTAGACTTTGAGCATCCTTGAAAGTTGGTATCCTTGGGGGTCCTGGAACCAATCCCCTGAATATGCTGAGGAATGACTATATAGTCTCAGGTACCAGCCAGACCTCTAACGAGAGCCAGAGACTCATGAAGCATAAGAACTCTTGAAATAAAGGTGCTACTCACAGGACACCTCCCCTCACTATGGCTGGATACAGGAGGCATCACAAGGGGACTGATGTGGGTACTGTTGGGAGAAACTGACTAAAAACAAAATCTTCTCCCAACCCAGAAGAACCTCTCCCCAAAGGTAGAAGAGAAAGAAACTGATTTTATTATTACATAACCAGAATTATTAATAGCCAGAATATAATATACATCAGGCAATTCATTTAAGTAATCAAAAAGAAATCTCAGCCCGTTCTCAAGCCAAGCAGATACAGCCCATTACATACATGTTCTCAAGATAAACAATAACTAATTATTAAGAGGACTTCAGAGCACCATTTGTCACACATAGTTCATTTTAAGTTTATCTGGTAGAGTGAACATCTGCATTAGCTTATTAACTTTGTTTAAAGGAAAAAAACAAACTTCTCATATTTTTTGAAAGGAGGTAGTTTTGGAGCAAGGCACCCAATGAAGTTAGGCTTATATTCTCTCATAAAAACTGGGAGATAGGAGTGCTAGGTTTTTTGATAATTGCATTTCAAAGAGATGATTCTCAGGTTCTTGAGAAATACATTCCTGTATTGTAAAGCTGGAAAGAGGTTAATTGAACTTTTGCAAGAGACTTAATATTTCTAAGAGACAAAGAATTTACAAGTTTTGTAAAGGAAGTATCTTAAGAAAAGAGTGGGGGTTGTTCTCTTCCTTTATTTTCAACAGGGAGCATTAAACTTCTTATTTTTAAGTTGTATTTTCCCTTATAGTACCTGCAGGGCAAACAGACTAACATCTTAGTTAAACCATGGACCTTGCATTGATCAATCTGACATTGGACAAAAATGAAATATTTACCATGTGTCCAGCACTATGTAGGTGAACCAAAGTATTCAGAAAAGTCTCTGACAGTCACTACCTTCAAAATTTATGACTTTCACCACCCCAAAATTATTTTACGAATTTTGAGATGAAGCTGTGTGGGTTTCAGTGGTTTCTATAAGCCAAGGCAATAGATCATATATTTAAAAAGTAGCTTGTTTCTGAAACTGTCTTCACAAAAATTATAACAGTGAGAAAATTATGACAGTGAAAGAGATCTGACCTACCCCATTACACCTTGTTTGTAACCTCCAAGCTGTCCTTGTTCATTCCTGGGCATAGCTGAACTAAATTTGGGGAAAAATTTAGTTTATAGTTTTGTTACCAGTGGCAAATCTGTATGGGTCTGCAGCAACCTCAATTCTTGCTTCCTCAGAAGAAAGAATTCAACTGAGGGGCATAAGGCCACAGAGACTGAGGCAAGTTTTTGAGCAGGAGTGAAAGTTTATTGAAAAGTTTTAGGGCAAGAATGAAAGGAACTAAATACACTTGAAAGAAGGCCAAGCAAGTGACTTGTGAGAGTTGAGTGCACAGTTTGAACCTTTTGACCTGGAGCGTATATTGGGATACTTTCAGGCAGTTGTGTCTCTTCCCTGATTCTCTTCTTGGGGTGAGCTGTCTGCTTGCAGAGTGGCCTGCCAGCACTTGGGAGGGGCTGCAGGCACGGTGTGTTTACTGGACTTGTACACATGCTCACCTGAGGAATTCTTTCCTTACCAGTTGAGTGTTTCTATAAGGTCATATACCAGTTAAACTCCACCATTTTGTCTTCGGTGCACACACTTGCACCCACTTGCCCAACTCCTGAGGTCTTATTGGGAAGTTGATCACCAGTTTCAGGTTTTTCTGTCTACTGGGAGACTGCCTTTCCCTGGTACTGGGTGTGACCAATTATTATTGTAGAGAGAAAGCTTAACAACTGCCTGACCATCACCTGATGGTCGCCTGATGTTCCTGGTGCCAGAGGAGGGGGAGGTCTCCTGCTCCTGCCCTGCTCATGTCTGCCTGACTACCTACTGTAACAGTTTAACTTTAAAACAAAGATGAAAACATCTCTTTCCTAAGCAAACCTTCTTGCCTGGGGATGATACTGCCTTTGTAAGATACAAGTTAGCCACGAGATTAGATTTATGGTTTAGGAGATATGCAGTCAGAGGCTGTAAGATTCCAAACCTCTCCAATTACTCCTATTGATAACATTACTGTTGTAAAACCTAACACTGGTGCTGGAGATATTTTTCAGACCCTATACTTGATGGATCAGCTGGCACCTCCCAAACTGGTAAACTGGCTCAACTAGTTCTACTATCCTACCCAGGAACAGAAGAGAGCAAGAAAAGCCCACTTCTGCCCCCTGTGATTATTGTCTCTGACCTGACCAACCAATCAGCACTATCTACTTCCTTGCCCCTTACCCACCAAATTATATTTAGGAATTATACTCTGAATTTTGGGGGAGGCTGATTTGAATAATAATAAAACTCTAGTCTCCCATTCAGCCAACTCTGCATGAATTAAACTCTTTCTCTATCTCAGTTTCCCTGTCTTGATAAATTGGCTCTGTCTGGGCAGTGGGCAAGGAGAACCTATTGGGCAGTTATAGTTCTATTTGAATTCTATATTAACAATCCTAAATCCAATGCACCTTTTTAATTTATGCATTCTGGCCTCTGGTTTTCTAGCACTTCTTACAATTTTTTATTGTTAGGAATAGACTTTAATGTTTAATGTTGATTATTAGGAATAGGCTTTATCCTAATGTAGATATTTAATCTATTTATGGTACCCTATATGGGCCTAATGAAAAAGGTTTAAAGTCTTTTTGTTTCAGTGGAAATTATTTGTATTTAATTTTACATAGTTCTTCCCCATTTTCCTGGAATCAAAATAAAATTTATGAGGATCAATTTATAGAATTACTAGAATTATTAGAATTACTTATTTTCTGTGATAATTATAAATGGGTCATAAAAGCATCACTACTATAGACTGTTGCATTAGTGTTGGATATATTTATTATTTGTAAATTTAAATGTCAGAGACAGCTTAGAATCTCTTGCTTGGATAACTCTGTTTTTAGATGTCACTCAGTTATAGGCTCTGGAACCAAGTGAGGACATGGGCAAGGATCTGAGGATTTATTCTTCTGTCAAAATGTATTTCAAGGGGTGAGAGAAGTAAGAATAAGTGTAAATAAAAATGACTGGCCAAAGTCCAAAGTCTAAAAATACAATGCAGAGCAGAGTCCTTGAAGAACTGGGGCAGTGATTCTCAGTGCTGGCTGCACAGTAGAATCAATCATTCCTGTGTCTTACCCCAGTTCATTAAATTAGTCTCCCGGGAGTGGGATCCAAGCACTGGTGTTTTCTTTTTCTCTTCTCTCCTCCTGTCCACTGCCCTCCTTTCCTCTCTCTGGGATAAAATTTTCCACATGAGTCTAACATGCAGCAGAGTTGAGAAATACTCACCTATGCTGGGAAAACAAAATTGATGTTCATGTAGAGGAAATATTAGAGAAGAACAGAAATAAGCATGTCTGAGAATAGATAGAAATTGAAATATTGTTCTTCTAAAACATTCATGAGTCCTTATAGCTTAAAAAAGTGTTCATGACAAAAAAAGTAATGAATTATTAACTGACCATATTCAGGGAACATATGAAAACCCTTTTTCAGTCTTACACTATAGCCTCAAGGGATTTTTTAATAGGACTCTTAAAATTGGGTAGAATAAGAAAACAATAGAAAACATAGTAAAGCTATTATGCAAGGACAAGAATGAGCATATTTACTCTATGTGTAATCAATGCAGAAATTGTACTCTCTTACAACTTTTTTCTGTCTTGATTACTTATGTTCTATTTCTTATAAACTTTGTAACAGGAACTGTTACAGGAGCTAATATGCTCTCTGTAAAATAAGAACTGAATTGACTGTCCAGGGAATCTAATTATTATCAAGTTTATAAGGGAAATAAACCACCAAATATATGAAATGTCTTCATTGCACTACCTTTTCCTGAAGTTTTATGGGAAAAGCTTAAGTAACAAATACTAACTTTGGTATTTAAAAACACTCCAGCTGTCAAGTCCACTAGCTGTGGTAACTCCTGGTAGTGAAAACTTCAGCCCCTCATCATTACCAGCTTCTAGTCATTCCAGTCAACTGAGAAGTGTTTCTTTTTCTCAATCTGTCCTAAAGAGAAAAATGGGGAGGGAAAGCAAGAAGTTTAATAATGTATCACTATTGTGAGAAAACATGTTACCATCAGGGTAGTTCATTACATGGTGTATAGTAGACAGCCTTGGTTATCTTAGCAGCTTCCACTTCAGCCCCCCACTCATTGTACAACCACCATGATGTTCAGGGTAAGATTGGTCCCATGTCTAAACCCTGCCTGGTAACAGCCTATTCACAGAATGAATCCTCTTTTTGCCACAGTTTAAAATAATCTCCTGCCCACAGTGATTGTTACAGGAAAGGGTAGGTAACCTAAGTTGAACCAATCAGAGTGAGGGCCCTGATGAGATGGAACTAAAAGATGGTTTATGGTTGACACACCTCATATTTGATAACAGGCAGAACCAAGAACATCTCAGAGAAAATGGACCTGGAACTCTGATTTTAAAAGGTGCCTGAGGTCTGTTTGCACTGTATTTTTAGTAATGTGTACTAATACATTTCTTTTATTGTTGAAACCAGTTTGAGCTGTGTTTTTGATTAGTTTCAAACAAAAGTATCCTCCCTGATAAAATAGCTACCATTCAATGTGCGAGGGACTTTGAAAAATATCACTTGCTTACGTCACTTAATTTACTTTTTAGAGGCTAATCTCTGCTCGATATTCCATTTCTTTCTTCTTTTTCACAATTTCTGCATGATTTACATTCATTCTTTCTTATAGATTCGTTCTTACCCCCTTAACTGTGTTTATCCCCATGCTTCTACATGGTCGAATATCTCCCATTAAAAACCAAACACATTAGCTGAGCATGGTGGTGCATGCCTGTAGTCATAGCTACTCACTTGGGAGGCTGAAATGAAAGGATCATTTGAGCCTGGGAGATGGAGGCTGCACTGAGCTATGATTATGCCACTGCATTGCCTGAGAGACAGAGTGAGACCTTGTCTCTTAAAGAAACAAAAACTAAAACAACTTCAGCCAACCTCTCATTATTCATCAATTGTTACCTTTAATCTTTCTCCTTGAAAGTCAGTTTTTTTCTAAGGAATATCTATGTGTGCTGTATTCATTTCTTTACTTCCTACTCTTTCCCAGTGAATGATTTCCTTGTTTCTAAAACAAACAAGCATTTTTGCATTGTTTATGTTACTTGCTTTTTTAGGAGCAGTTGGCTCTTTTGGTCACTCTCTTCTTCCCAAAATACTGTTCTCAACTGATTTTCATGGCACTACACTCCTTACTTTCATTTGTTGCTCTGACATTCTTTTCTGATATTTTCTAGGCTTCTTTTCTTCCATCAGGCCATTAAGTATTAGAATTACTTAAACCTCAGTCTTAGCCCGCTGTATTCTAACTCCAGATTATCTGCCTGGATGACTTCAGTCATGCTCAATGTTTCTTTTAATATTTTACAGAAACAGTACACATGTACCACCCAAACCTCTCTGTAGCCAACCAACTCCTGCTTGATATAAACAATTGTCTAATCAACATATTTGAATTTATGAAAGGAATCTCAAACTCAACCTATCAAAGCCAAATTTATAATCTTCTTGCCTCCAAACCTGGCCTTTTGTAGTATCTCTGTGTCACAGATATAGTCATAATCTAAGCAGCTAGCCAAAATGTTGGTGCCTACTGTCTTATACTCTCTGTCAAGGCTATCATAAGGTTCTTTCTGTTTTTCCTCCTAAATACCTCTTCAGTTCATCTGCATTCTCTTTCATTGCCAAAACCATGCTAGTACAAGTTTCCATTATTTCTTCACTAGATTTCTGCTATGCCTCTCAACGCATCTATTCAAGTCCAGTCTGGATGCTCTTCAACCTGTTTTCCACATTACTAACAAGATAATCTTTCCTCATTAACGGCTTCCCATTCCATTTAGCATAAGGATAACATTCCTTGGTAAGGCATAAAAGGCCCTTTCTGGTATGGCCTTAACTATCCACCTCATTTCAAACTATACTCCCTCTTACTTCCTTGACTTCAAGGAGCTTGTCTTTCTTCTATATCTAACATTCTTCTAAGTTCCTTCCCACCACAGGGCTTTTACACATGCTGTTTCCTCCTAGCCTCTGTATTGTTAAGGCCTACCTATACAAATTTTCTCAGCTCAAACATCACTTCTTTAGGGGAGTCACATTAGGTAAAAGCCCTCTAATACAGGTGTTATAATAGTCACCACATTTATAGTTTTATATTTTCTTATATAACCATTTCCCTAATGTCTAACCCTCCTTCTAGATTTCAGACTTCAAGAAGTCAGGGATTCTCTTTAGATATGTTAACTGTTGTACATATAGCAATTTGCATCACATCTGGAACATGAAAGTGCTCAATAAATATTTGTTGTGCAAAGTAAATATAACTCTGTTGAATGGATATTATTATTTTCTTCCTTTTACACTTAAGGAAATTTAGATTTATATAGGTTAAAGTCTGAAAGTGCAAAGTAAGGACTCAAATCTATTTCTATTTTGAATTCACTAGTTGTACAGTGAAAAAACAGTGTCATTGAAGAATGACCCTCCTGTTTTTCACAGCAGAACCGAGTATGATAATATAATAAAGTATACATTTTAAACTATTGGCATTAATGAACCTGCTAAGGATATGTGCTCTAATTTCATATCCTAGAGATATATCTCTCTAGTCTTTGTAATTAGGATAAAGTTAAGCAAATGGATTTCTCTTGGGGACAGCTGAACAGAGGATCATCATAGTTGTTATTATACATTACATGTTATATAAAAGAAACAATTTGTAGATGAAATGAGTGTGAATATTATTTCTAATTGTATGTGGACCATTAGTTAATACACCACCAAAAATCAAGCAGCCTATCCTTTATTATGAACTTATCTTTATCTATGTTGACATAGAAATTACAAGACATTAAGTGTGCGTATGTGTTTTGTGATTTGGTTTCAACCAAGTCATTTCTCCTCAAAAGCAAAGTTCAACAACAGACTTTCAAGGTGACCAATTGAAAGTTTATACCTACAGAGATTTTTAAAAAATTAAAGTATGGGAAAACTGTTGGCAGAAAATATTCATATCTCAGAAATGAGTCATTTGATTCTGAGAACATATTTTTGTAGTGGAGGTAGGAGGTGCAGAGTATTTTATCATATCCAGATAATGTGAAATATTTTTTTTACCCTCTGAATAACCTTATATAACATAAAGGGAAACAAGCCAGGCAAATAAGGCACATAAGTTAAAAATCTTTGGAAAAATAAAAATAGAGTCATTTAGGAAACAATAATTTCTTAGTTCAGAGAGTTGGGTTTTGAGATAACTCTATTTCTTCTGAGGACTAACTGTTTTCACAGATGAAATGTCAGAATAGCAGAAAGGAAATTGAAAAGAAATTTTAAAATTAAGGCAAGTACAGCTAAACAGAAAGGTAATGTTGAGTTGTTAATATTATTAAGCATATCAATGAAGAGTCAAACTCTGTAAAATACTTGAAGGAATTTATTATGAGCCAAATAAGAGTGACCAATGGCCCATGATGCAGTCCCCAGGAGATCCTGAGAACATGTGCTCAAGGTGGTCAGGCTACAACTTGGTTTTACACATTTTTAGGGAGACATAAGACATAAATCAATACATGTAAGATGTACATTGATTTGGTACAGAAAGGTGGGACAACTGGAAGTGGGTACCTCCAGATCATAGGCAGATTCAAAGGTTTTCTGATTGGCAGTTGGTTGAAAGAGTTATTATCTAGAAACCTGGAATCAGTGGAAAGGAATGTCTGGGTTACTTTTATAATGCAGATGAAGCCTCCAGGTAGCAAGATTCAGAGAGAATAGGTTGTAAACGTTTCTTGCAAGACTTAAAGAGCCTGTTCTATTAATGTCTGTGTTTATGTTGATGCTCATCAGCAGTGCCTGAATTCCAACAGAAAAGACGCTGTAATGAGGCATGTATGACTCTCCCTTTTCATTATGGCCTTAACTAGTTTTTCAGGTTAACTTTGGAATACCCTTGATTGAGGGGGAAAGACCCATGTAGATGGTTGGGGGGACTTATATTTTTATTTTTGGTTTAGAATTGTTATCTGATTAAACTAGCATAAAATATTCATTTTCTATTCTGCTAATTGCTGTAGTATATGGTGACTGGTTTCCAGTCTAATGGCAAGTGTAAGAAATGCATACTAGTAAATGTTAGCTATCTTTCTTCTCAAGTATTTTTCAATGGAATATAATGATAAGATGGTAGAGAAGGTAGCCAATAGTTACTTCATTAACTTGTCATTTATTAAAATGCTAAGGGGAAAACTGTTAACCTTTCAAGTGATTATACGGAGGACAGTTTTCATGCTAATTAAGTTTGCCAAAGAGGAAGCCAATTAAGTCCACTCAGGTGTTAACTAAAAGCACTCTTTTGTCCTTTTCAAAGACAAAAAATAATGTCTAATAGCCTAATTTATTTGCATCTATTCCTGACATTTCATGGAGGACTTCATTATCTTCTGTTTGTAGAGAGGAAAGTAAATAATTGAAGGTGGTCTTTAACATATGAACAGGAAATATGATTCAGCAAATGTAGCTATTAGAATTTTTGGCATTTGTCCCAAATTTTGTCATCCAGATTACTGTAGGGAAATATTTCTACTTTTATACTAATCCTAGAGACTAGGGGCTTATTGAATTCCAGCAAAACTTCATTATAGAAGGGATGTCTGAAAATACAACAGAATTAAATTACTCAGTTACAGGTAGAAGGAGCAGATAGCAAGAGAAAAAAATAATATTCTATTTCATTTTTTAAAATAGCAACTTTTAAGATTTATTTTTGGATAAGTGAAGATACACTACTTTTTTTAATGGCTCTTCAAATCTGTATCTAGTCTTTTGTACAATAATTTATTTTTATAATGATGACCTTCAAGTTGTGAAAGACAAAACACTTTGGTTGGACAGCTAACAAGATGGCTTTATTCAAGCTATTACAATAAGAAGAATATACATTGATGAAAAATGTTAAACAGAAATTGTACTGGTTGGAATTAAATAGGCAAGACAGACTTTGTTTAAGACTACTGCAATAGGGGAGAAAGGCTGAGTTTTCAGGTCCTGGAGGACCTTAGGGGGAGGTTGATCAATGTGATCCAGCATTTGTGTTTGCTAATTGACACTTACCTAAGATAGGCTCTGACTCTTTATAGAGACAGGAAGATATGAGTGCATCTTTCTTGATCATTACATTTCAAAGGAGTGGCTCATAGCTCTTTGAAAACACTTGGGTTGTAAAATAGGCAAGAGGCTAAGAGAAGATCTCAAAGGGACACAGAAATATTTTTATAATTGCAAGTATTTTAAAACAAATGCTCTAAGGAAAAAGAGGTTGGGGCCTATAATAAGGTAGAAATTTGCCTAAAATTAAATCAAACTGAGGGGAATGTTAAAATGGTTTTGGTCAGGAGCATCTCAAAAAAGAGGGAGGAAACTTGGGGTTTTATAAAACGAGGGAGACATTGAGGGAGTGGGGAGGTGGATCTTATCTAATTCATTGAGAAAGAGTGGGAGTGATAGTTCTCTCAGAATATGTAAAGACCATTTCCCAGAATGCAAGAGGATGGGGGTAGTTTTTAACCTTTCTAAACCATCTCACTGAGAGAACATAAGGTGAAGTTCAGCATCTTTAAACCAATGCAGAATTTTCTTTGTTTAAAGGATGATTAAATTACTTTTAGTATATTGTGCTTTCTTATTATTATTATCATTATACTTTGAGTTCTTGGGTACATGTGCAGAACATGAAGATTTTTACATAGGTATACACATGCCATGTATTCATTCTCATTGGTTTTGAAGAACATCTTTATTTCTGTCTTCATTTCATTGTTTATCCAGTCAACATTCAGGAGCCAGTTGTTCAGTTTCCATGAAGTTGTGTGGTTTTGAGTGAGTTTCTTAATCCTGAGTTCTAATTTGATTTTGCTGGGTCTGAGAGATTGTTTATTATGATTTCCGTTCTTTTGCATTTGCTGAGGAGTGATTTACTTCCAATTATGTGGTCAATTTTAGAGTAAGTGCAATGTGGTGCCGAGAAGAATGTATATTCTGTGGATTTGGGGTGGAGAGTTCTGTAGATATCTATTAGGTTTGCTTGGTCCAGTTCTGCATTCGAGTCCTGGATTTCCTTGTTGATTTTCTGTCTCATTGATCTGCTTATATTGACAGTGGAGTGTTAAAGTCTACCACTATTATTGTGTGGGAGCCTAAGTCTCTTTGTAGGTCATTAAGAACTTGCTTCATGTATCTGGGTGTTCATGTATTGGGTGCATGTATACTTAGAATAGTTAGCTCTTCTTGTTGTATTGATCCTTTTACCATTATGTAATGCTCTTCTTGGTCTCTTTTGGGTTTTGTTGGTTTAAAGTCTGTTTATCAGAGACTAGGATTGCAACCCCTGCTTTTTTTTTTTTGCTCTCCATTTGCTTGATAAATCTTCTTCTATCCCTTTATTTTGAGTCTATGTGTGTCTTTGCACGTGAGGTGGGTCTCCTGAATACAGCACACCAATTGTTCTTGTCTTTTTATCTAGTTTGCCAGTCTGTGTCTTTTGAATGGGGCATTTAGTCTGTTTACATTTAATGTTAATGTTGTTATGTGTGAATTTGATCCTGCCATTTTGTTACTGGTTGGTTGTTTTGCCCTTCGTTTGGTGCAATTTCTTCATCGCATTGTTGGTCTTTACCATTTGGTTCTTTTTTGCAGTGGCTGGTACTGGTTGTTCCTTTCTGTGTTTAGTGCTTCCTTCAGGAGCTCTTGTAAGGCAGGTCTCTTAGCAATGAAATCTCTCAGCAATTGCTTGTCCATAATGGATTTTATTTCTCCTTCACTTATGATGCTTCGTTTGGCTGTATATGAAATTCTGGGTTGGAAGTTCTTTTCTTTAAGGATGTTGAATATTGGCCCACATCTCTTCTGGTTGTAGGGTTTCTGCTGAGAGATCCACTGTGAGCCTGATGGGCTTCCCTTTGTGAGTGACCCAACCTTTCTCTCTGGCTTCCCTTAGCATTTTTTCCTTTTTGTCAACCCTGGTGAATCTGACGATTATGTGCCTTGGGGTTGCTCTTCTTGAGGAGTATCTTTGTGGTGTTCTCTGTATTTCCTGTATTTGAATGTTGGTCTGCTTTGCTAGGTTGGGGAAGTTCTCAGCTCGGATTTATTATTGGATTTATTTTTTTCAGCTTGGATTTATTCTCCCCGTCATGTTCCGGTACACTGATCAAGCATAGATTAAGTCTTTTCGTATAATCCCATATTTCTTGGAGGCTTTGTTCATTTCTTTTCACTCTTTTTTCTCTTCTCTTGCCTTCTCATTTTATTTCGTTGAGTTGATCTTCAATCTCTGATATTCTTTCTTCTGCTTGATCGATTTGGCTATTGAAACTTATGTATGCTTTGCGAAGTTCTTGTGCTGTGTTTTTCAGCTCCATCAAGTTGTTTATGTTCTTCTCTAAGCTGGTTATTCTAGTTAGCATTTTGTCTAACCCTTTTTCAAGTTTTTTAGTTTCTTTGCATTGGGTTAGAACATGTTCCTTTAGCTCAGAGAAGTTTGTTATTACCCACCTTCTGAAGCCTGCTTCTGTCAATTTGTCAAATTCATTCTGCATCCTATATTGTTCCCTTGCTGGCAAGGAGTTGTGATCCCATGGTGGAGGACAGATGTTCTGGTTTTTGATGTTTTCATCCTTTTTGCACTAGTTTCTTCCCATTTTCTTGGCCAGGTTTAGCTTATGGGATACAACTTGCTGAGCTTTGGTCTAGACTAATGATATTTGATGATTTGAATTTTATGTTTGCTACTTAGTAACACTGATATCTTGGGAAAATTATTTGAGTTGCCATTTTCACATTTCATAGTGGAAATATCTCTATATTATAGCTCTGTTTTGATAATGAAACCAGATGGCAATAAATAAAATAAAAAATAAAGTTTCCAGCACTCGTAGGTTCTTAGAGTAACATTCTCTTCTTTATGTTTGTGTTATGAATGAGAAACCTAAGTCTCAGAAGTTAAGTGACCTGCCCAAGACTGCACATTTGTCAGTGGTACACCTGACACTTTCAATTCAAGTCATTTTAGCATTCAGTGGGCTTCTAGCAGGCTGCCATTTTTTCAAATGACAACTGTTTACAATCATCTCTTCCCCAATCCTGGGCCTTTCTCAGATGTAACTTGTGCAGCTCATTGCTTCCACTCCCTGTCTTCATCACTCAGTTCTTAGTGTTCTAAAGTAAACATTTTTTGGTGTGTTTGTTTTAAAAAATCCAAATGGTTATCACAAAACATAGAGACAAAGCCTTGCTAATTCAACTGTTATTCCCCTATGCTTCTACCCAATAGAGACCACCTGGCTTCTTAGAGTGGAAAAATTTATTTGTGTTAACTTACTTGTTGTACTTATTGTTTTATATTAGATGAGGATTCTCCTCTAGATTTATAATGGGTAACTGACAGTGGAAATTTTGAGATATTTAAGATAATCATTATAATACAAAGTGGCACATTATATTAAAAAATACTAGCTCAATTTGTCAGCAATCTTTTTAATAAAATGTGAAAAACCAGCTGGTTACATCTAGAATGCAGATAGCAGTCAAATGGGGCTAAAATGTGTAGTCGAGGGTTGAATAAATTCTAGCTCCCATCTACCCAAATCAGGATTTAAAATAGCATTATTGCCAAAACCTCTTTCTGATGAATCCATTTTCAGAGATGAATAATAATGGTTGGTAATTATAGCATGAAACTGAAATAATGCAGCTGAACTACTCTTGGAAGAATGAAATGTTAGTAAACATTCCATTAGTAGGATATTTCCCCTAATTTCCTCCCTTTCTCCTTTCTTTGTTTCAGTTTCCCTGAAAGCCAGGAGACTACTGGGAAACTTGTCAGAATGAGTTGACCAAGGCTAGCTTGTCAAAACATATGATTTTAATTGCAGTCAATCCAAATACAGATAGGAATCCTAAAACATGTTTTTTCACAATGTGATCCTGTGAATACTAACTTAACCAAATAGAATAGGTATTACATGAACAATATGCTCTGTGGTCTGATATTGGGGAATTCTGGTTTAAACAAAGTTAAATGTAGATCTTTCTAAAACCGTTTTTGTACTTTTTTTTTAAATTAATTTTTAATGGATACATAATAGTTCTCCATATTAATGGGATATGTGTGATATTGAGACAGCCAAGTGGGAGGAGGTACCTGGGAAAACTTGAACTGGCCTGCACACTGGGGTGGAGCCTTGGGAGGTTTGCACTGTTTACAAGAGGGAGGAGCCTGGTGCCTCCTCTTCCTGGGTGGAAGCAGGGATTCAAGTTGCAAGGCAGAAAGCATATACCATGCATATCTTTTTCATTTCAGCCAGTTGAGTTTTCACCTGTAAGTTTGACTTGAATCTTCAAAAAATTATATTATCTTAATCTGATTCATCTTTCTCTACTTTCATGAATATATGAAGTATAGTTATAATAACTGTTTTAATGT
This sequence comes from Ateles fusciceps, assembly GCA_036589455.1. Taxonomy (NCBI): domain Eukaryota; kingdom Metazoa; phylum Chordata; class Mammalia; order Primates; family Atelidae; genus Ateles; species Ateles fusciceps. Next base: position 1,045,352 of record JAZHEH010001615.1, read on the forward strand.
CCTTGTCTATTAATTGTATCATTGGTATCATTTTTGAGTCGACTTCTTTTCTCATGATGGATCATATTTTTCCACTTTTTTGTATATATTATAACGTTTTATTGGGGGTTAGACATAGTGATTTTATCTTGTTGGTGGCGGGGATACATTCCTGTTTTTATAAGTAGTCTTGAGCTTTGTGTGGGACACAATTATGTTGCTAGGAAACATTTTAATCCTTCTGAGTCTTGCTTTTAGGTTTAAGTGGGATGGGACAGTATTTCCTTTGGGCTAATTTTACCCTACTATTGAGGCAAAATTGTTTTGAGTATTCTACTAGATCCTTCATGAGTAATGAGGTTTTGTGTGCTATTGTTGAAGGATTTTTTGTTAGTTCCACTAAAGACAGGGTCCTTGTCATATGGCCATGAAAACTGAGGCTCACAGGCAATTTGGAGGGTGAGTAGTGCAGGGTTTTGTTGGGTGAAAAGAAAGAAAGGGGGAAACAGAGACTCTTAGTGAAGAGAACAAGTGTGCTTCCTGCCTCACAGATTGAATCCCAGGTTCTACCTAGGTAGAGGAGGGGCCCGGATCAACCCTGCTGCAACCATGTGCAAACTTCTGTGGCTCCACCCAGTAAGCATTCCTCCCAGTGCATAGGCTGGCTAGAGTTTTGCCAGGCAGCCCTTCCCAGATGGCTCCCTATCTGCTGACAACAGGATTTTTTCAGCCCCACTTGAACCCCAGACATTTTTCCTGACTTTGTTTTCCTCATCTAATTATTAGATGGAGGCTAGAGTTCAAGTTAGATAACTAGACTTAAATATAAAGTTAGGCATCATAAGCATAGACAGTATATTTAAATCTCTAATATGGTATGATATTAGCAGGGGAGTTAGTGTTGACAGAGAGGACTAAGACATTGAACCCTGTGGGATTCCCACATTGAGTCTGAGACAAGAGGTGGAACCAGCAGAGAAGACAGGAATGCAATTATTTTGGCTTCTTAATGTTTTCCATATTTTACCCTTAAGTTACATTGATTTAAAAAAACACTTTATTCTAAATAATTATTTATAAAAATACTTCGTTCTGAATAATTATTCAGAAATTTTAGGTAGTCTATAGAATCAGATATTTACGTGTATGATTTATCATATGGCCAGCAATATGTCTTCTTTCATCTTAATTATTTACAATTTTAGACTGAGAAAAAGGCAGAAATTGTTTCTACAATAAATAGTAAATTAAAGGCATGTCATTGTTAATCTAGTTTTGTTTTTTCTTTTTATTTCAGTTTTGTATTATAGCTATTCCTAAGGAAGTGAATCCCTAATGTGATCCGAGGATCACATTCACCTGCATCAGAATTACCTGCAATTGCTTGGTAAGCATGCTGCATACTGAAGTCTATCTTAGATTTAGAAGATCCATGAATTTTCATTTTTATTATGATCTTCAACTGATTCTTAGGTACTCTTAAGTTGGAGAACTTGTGCTTCATTCTGCCAGTGGTTCTGAACTTTCATTGTGCACTAAAATCACTTGGGACTTTAAAAAAATACTGATACCTATCTTTATCCATAGAGATTTTGATTTAGTTAATTTGGATTGAGGCCTGGATGCCTGTATCTGCAGGACTTTCAAGTAATTCTAATGTTCAGTCAGGATTAAGAACCATTGTGTTATGGTGGAGTATGAGGACATGCAAATGGGTACAAATCCCTCAGGTTATCAAGGAAATCTGGATGGTAGTTGAGTGTAGAGAAAGTGAGTGAAAGAAAACCTGGCTATTTTCATAGATCAGGTACTTAATAAATCAAATACAGAAAGTTGGACTTGTATGGGATAATTTGTTATACAAAGTAAATGTTAAGAATGATAGCTGAGGTAAAAAGATGTTATCATCTCAAATGATCTCAAAGGTTTCCATACATGAGCTTTAAAGCTGGAGCATCAGTGGATGCTAGTTTTACTGGTCTTAAGTTGGGATTTGCTTTTTTTTTTAACCCTACTTTGTAATATCTGCTATGTGAACAGCTTGAGGCTTCGAGAATTTTTTAATACCAGAGAGCATCAATGCTCTACGCACCCTGGTTAAGATAGAGGCAAATGTGTACAGATATAGTGAACAAACAAATTTCTCTTTACTACTATCTGTGATGCTATGGCCTCTTCCTATTATATAGTATTTCCTTTGACTAAATGGTCATTTATAGTATACAAAATATTGCTAATAATATCTCATTGACCCACTTCCTGGTATAGACCATCGTAGTGTTTTGAGACATACAACTTTAAGGAGGAGTGTATTCTTTCAATGTCAGACATTTCCTTAAAATGTATTGGGGATTTGTTGTAGTGGAGTATGGAAGACACACGTACACATAAATGATGTCATGAAAGAAGTTTGTACTTGCAGATTGCTAGAAACTGAAGGCAGGGCATGCTACGCAGGACCACACGGGGAAGCACAAGGGCCAATGAAGTATCAGAGGGAGTCAGGGGAAAATGTGGGCAAGAGTCTTTATTGTGGTTTCCACAGCATAGGCAAGACAGGGTAAGCAGACTTAATATTGGTTAATTCAAATGATTTAATCAGGCTGTCCCTAGTTGTGTGGTGCCTGGCCTTTGGGTGATTGGAGTGGGGCATAGTGGCTTGGAGTAGAAGAGCTACATTAGGAGGTTGTTGGAGTTTTAGCTTTGGTTTAGGCAGGAAAGGTGTACTTGAGATGACTCCTTTACTATTGCTAGGAATTGGCTAGCTCTGGAAGGGGCAGTGTCTTCCGGATCAGCAACACCTCAGATGTCAAAATATCAGAAAATGCAAAACATAAAAACTATAATTAACACAGATAGAAGCTCAGTTGCCCCATACAGGTTTTCAGGGTACCACCTAAGAGCCCAGCCCTTTTCATTCAAACCTCAGTCTTTGCCCCATGAAGGACCAGCCCATCCAGGCACACTGTACCTGCATTTGGTTTATGGTGGTGTGAGCTGATCTCCAGTTGTATTCAGGGGATCTTTCGGGGTCAAGTAGGTTTCATTTTCAGCCCTTGAAAGCAAAGTATTTCTTTTGCTTCCCTCCTGGACCATAAGAATATGGTAAAATCGCTATCTGGGCAATCGTGGGGGCAGGGTCCTTCATATCTGCTGGGTAGATTCTCTTTTAAAATATTTTAAGTAGAAGGCTTTTTAATAGATCCTTTTGTTGGAAAATAGAGTTTGAATGACTTGAAGGGTTCATGAAAAGTATATTTACTCACTGTGAACTGCACAATAATACTGTATCATCTGGGTGAGTCACTTCCCCAGTATCATTTGTGTGACTTCAAATTTTCTCCCTAAAAGAGGAGAAAATAAAACCCAAGTTAACTTTTTGGGTCTCTCTCACACATACACATATACACACACCTCCTCTTCCTTTTTAAAATTTTGAGATAATTGTTGATTCACATGTGGTTGTAAGAAATAAATCAAGAGATCCTTTACCCAGTTTCCCCCAATGGTAGCATCTTCCAAAACTATAGTACAATAGCACAATTAGGATATTAACATTGATACAGTCAAGATATAGAACATTTTTCTCACCAGAGGATTCCTTATGTGCTTTTTTATAACCACACCCATCTCCCCCTCTCACCCCAACCCCTCCTTTTTCAAGAGTGAAATCATAAGTTTCAGTAAGTGGAATCACACAGCCTGTATGCTTTTGGTATTGGATTTTTTACTCAGCATAATCCTCTGAAGATTCATCCAGAACTATGTATCCATAGTTCTTTGTTGCTGAGTACTATCCCATGGGTATGGATATACCACAGTTAGTTTATCCATTAAAAGACATTTGGGTTGTTTCCAGTTTGGGACTGTTGTAAGCTGTTACAAATATTTGTGTACAAGTCTTTATGTGAAGTCTTTTTTTAGGTAAATGCCCAGGAGTGCAATTTTGGGACTGTGTAATAATACTATGGGAACCTAAAAGTTACAGTAAAATTTATCAACACGGAGGCCACTGTAAGAGCTGTTTTCATGGAGAGTTGGAGACAGAAACCTGATTGGATCAGTTCAGGAAAGATTAGAAAGAGAGGAATTGCAGGCAGTTAATAGAGTAACTCTTTAGAATGGTTTTGCTGAAAGAAAGCTTAGAAATGGGACAGTAATTGGAGAGGTCTGAGAGAAATAGTAGCATGTTGATATGCTAATACAAAGGGTGAATAAGAAGGAACAAGTCATGTTGGAGGTAATGGGGATATAGAGCAATGGGGAAGAATGCTAGTTTTTAAATCAATGAGCGAAAATAGAATGCAGTGCCAAAGTAGAGGCTCGGCATTAGGAAATGAACACTTTATAGTAAGGGGAGAGTTTCAAAATTTTTTTCTGGTAATGTTGGTTTGACAATTTCCTCCACTCTGTTTTCTCTGTTCTTTTTTGAACTATTAGGCAAAAATATCTCCTTTGTTGATCTTTTAACTTATTTTTTCATCCTATAGTTCTTTTTAATCTTGTTTTTTGCTAGAGTTTTCTCACTTGGGCAATAAGAATAGTCAGATCACTATTAAAGTGTTATAAAGGCCTTTTGTTATTGTAATGTGTGTGTGTTAGCTTTTGGCAACAAGCTGTAATAAGCAGAAAGGCTCAGGCATAAAATAAATACTTCCTTTCCTTTTTGTTTTATAGCTCTGTTGGGAAATCAAGTATATGAATGGATTAATTACCTTAATCCTATAACCCTAACACTGTTTAATATTTTAAGAGAATAAAAGACTATTTTTATTTCTTTATAGTATTGTGAATATTAAAAGAATTGCTTGTACCAGAGAGAAAAAATATATTGCTTTTAAATTTAATCATTTGAATTTATCTTTTAAAATAAAATTATCATTTTTGGGGAATATATGTCTATGGTAAAAAAAAAATTCAAAAGATATAAAGAGTATAGAGCAAAAAGCAAGATAGCCTCCTAAGCCCATCCTCCAGCTAGCACGTTTCTTTCTCTAGAGGCAATTAAGGTTATTATTTCTTATTAATTGTCCTAATTTTTAATTGCAGAATTAGTTAAACGATCATGCCATAGTTCCAACTTTTAAAATATAAATCTAGATAAATGGAATGAAAAAGAGAGCATGCTTTGTTAGGAAATGCTTTGTAGACGTAATAATGATCGTTAAACTAAAAATGAACAAGCCCTTAGTACTTAAATGCAAATATTTATTTCAAGATTGATTATTAGTTGTTAGTCATATTTCCTTGATGTTATTATCTTCTAGGCTGTAAAAAGATATTGCCTGATAATGTGTTAGAATCTATTTTTGTATGTGAAAATGGGACGGTAATTGGAGAGGTCTAGAGAAATAGTAGCATGTTGATGTGCTAATGCAAAGGGTGAATAAGAGGGAGCAAATTTATGTTTTAAGTTTATCTTTTAAAATAAAAAATTCTTTTTACATATAAAAAAGAATTTATCTTTTAAAATAAAATTATCTTTTTTTGGGAATATATGTCTATGGTAAAAAAAAAAAATTCAAAAGATATAAAGAGTATAGAGCAAAAAGCAAGATAGCCTCCTAAGCCCATCCTCCAGCTAGGAAGTTTCTTTCTCTAGAGGCAATTAAGGTTATTATTTCTTATTAATTGTCCTAATTTAATTGCAGAGTTATATGTAAAAAGACAAGAACTTAAAGCTTGTTACTTTCACAATAAATTATTACAGTGTTCCTAATAGGAAAAGATAAGTTCCTTAAATAAATTTATTCCTTTGATATTTTTATGCAAGTAAGAGAGCTGCAGCAAAATGGGTAAACTTCTCTAAGTCGTTTTTGTTCATATGGCTCTGTTTTTTTTTTTTTAAAGCAATTTTTTTTAGTGTTAAGGGAAAATATTATTTATGACACTTGTTAAAGGTAGACTATTTGAAGGGGCCATAGGTGTAGGGGTCACTGCAAGGGGCTCTTGCAGTGGTTGGCGGGGGAGAGAGATTGGAATTAACTCCAACAAGTGGAGATTTATAACCAAGTATCAGGGTGGAGGTCAGTGGATGGAAAATGACTAAAAAGAAATGTCAAGATAAGAGAGTTCTGGCTAAACTAATTTGAAAGAATTATTGCTAAAGGGAGGCCAGGATAATAAGATATCGAGGGGCGGTCAAATACCAAGGGTGGGGGATTTTTGCTAAACTGGGGAAATTTTTGCTAAACTAACTTAGTAAGATTCTTCTCAAACTAGATTCTACAAAGATAGAAAGGGAAGTCCAAGGTCAGGCCCACTCAAAAAAGATTCAGAAGCCTGAATAAAGATTTGGATGAAAGAGAGTCTTTGTCAGTGGCAAGTAGCTGAAATTTATAAAAATTATATAACCAAAAAGTCTAAATAAATGTTTCTCCAGGTGAAGATTAGCCCAATAGCTCAGTAAGATTTCCGGATCTGTTGGTTCTTCAAGGAAATTTGAAGTATTGTTACTGTGATCTAAGAGGAATGGATGTTTCATACTAAGCAATACCTGCTTATGAAAGCTTAAGGTAGAATATTAAACACGTTTCATATTTAGTCTTCAGTAGGCTAGACTGAATAACATAATACAGAAGAGGAGTCAGGTTCATTGACTTTTACCTGATTTGATAAAATCAAAATCATCATGAATGATACAATTATTTCTACAGTCAAATAGTTTGAATTTCTTACCTCTCAAATAGTATTTTTTCTCATATAAAAAAGACTCTCAGGTGAAGAAGGTAAGAAGGAAAATGCAAAAAAAAAAAAAAAAAAAAAGTATCCAGTAGAAGTGAGAGTCCTGATTTCAGTGTATGAACTCACAGCTTGATTATAGACCTAGTGTAGAAAACACAAACAATGCAGAGGTGTGCTCAGCACTCTGTATGCTTCTCCTCTGTCCATCTTCTGCAAATGGAAGATAGAGAGAATAATTTATAGAAGAGGAAGAATAAAATCGAAGAGAGGTCCTGAAATCTCTTTCACTCATATTTTCAGAATTCCTTTCTTTCCAGCGAGTTAAGATTGCCTTAACCTTCTTTGGGAACAGTAATCATTTATTATGGTTTACAAACAACAGAAGTTTATTTATTACAGTTCTAGAAGTCCAAGATGAGGATGCCAGCGTGATCAGTTTCTTGTGAGGGTCCTCATCTAGGTTACACATTGATGTCTTTTTGTTGTATCCTCACACAGTGGAAAGAGGGTTAAAGTGTTCTCTGGAGTCTCTTATAAAGGCACTAATTCCATTCATGAGTTCTCCACCCTTATGATCTAATTACCCCTCAAGGCCCCATCTCCTAATATCATTACATTGGGGTTAGTATTTCAATGTATAAATTTATTTTGGATACACAAACAGTTTGTATATAACATCTTCCTAGCTGGATATAGATTTCTTCGATAAAGAATTATGTCTCTTCATCTTTACAAAGCATTTATTAATAGGACATAGATTAACATCTTGCATTCAGATGCTTAATATGATGTTTCTTAAATGAATGAATTTCTCATGTTTCTATATTCCCTACAGTGCTAAATGGTGCTGAACACATTGTAGTCACTCAATAAATAGTTGTTAATTGATTGAAATATTAGTAAAACATAAAAACTAAAAGTAGTTAAAAATTACTTATGTTTTGTTGAGATGCAATAATACTATATCCAGGCTTTAAGTATTTTAATGCTTTCAACTGTTGTTTCATCTTTCCATCACAGCTAAATTTTATATAACATTATGCTGCTGTTGTCTGCTTAAATTTATAGGACCCTTAAAAATTCTCCAGCTCCATAGCAATGCCAGAATCTAGAAAATCTGCAGTCATTTATGCTTAATGATGCTCCGTGTTTTGCAAGGCATTATTAAAAACAAAAGCCTATGATTTCACTGTTTCTGACAATATCTTTGAACATAGGGTCTGTCCTTCGATTTTTACATTTCTTTGTAAGATTAAAAGACAGCAGAAATAATCTCATTGGCAGCTTCAATCATATGTGACAAAATGGGACATGCAAGTTTTCAATTTCAATATGTTTCTTCCAGTGAAACATTACCTCATTCAAAGAATATTAATGATGAGCAAATTACACTGAAGTTCAAGTCTAGTGATCAGAAAAACAGGATTCAGGATTCTATTAGGCATCACATACTCAATGCATTGATGTTAGCTAAAAGGTTTAAGAGCCTCTTAAGAGCTAACTCATAGCAAATGCAGTTGAATATTTGCTTTTCTCTCTGAATAAATCATTGGAAGGAGGATTATCAAGTTAAAGAAATCAAAGTATTAAAGTTAAAATGAAGAAGTAAGCAAATAATGGCCATTTTCCTGAAAAAATATAGTTGTATAATATAAAAACATTCTTATTCAGTTACTGAAGAATAATAATTATATCTATCAAACAAAAATATAAGAATAACATAATGATTTGATTCTAAATGAAGACTTCAGATTCAAGAATGTATAGTTCTCTCTATATATAAGAAGATAAATATAAATAAATACTTTATAATTATTTGATTGAAATTATTGACTTTTCTAAAGGGAATGCATGTTTTTACAAAGATATATTAATAATTCAAACATGTCGACTGTTTACTGGCTATACTTTCCAATCCATAATAAATAAATACCAATTTCTTATAATAATTAGTACAGACATCAAAATACACCATTGCACTTAAATCTATCTCTACTACCATCTTAAATGCTTAATTGCCAGATAATACAGTGACAAAATTTAAAGTAGCTGTATAATTTTGTTATTTTTTCTGTGTTCCAAGCCCCTCACTGCTTACTGGACCTTTCTCTATCCTTAAATTCTTTAAATTGTAAATTAAAATGTGTAACTGTATAAATTTAAAGGGTGATGATATGGTTTAAATGACTCCTCCAAAATTCATGTCGAAATTTAATTGTGATTGTGATAATATTAAGAGATGGGACCTTTAAGAGGTCATTAGATCATGAGGACTCTACCCTAATAATGTATTAATGCCATTGTCATGGGAGTGGGTTAGTTATTGGGGGGGGGTTCAGCCCTCCTTTTTTGTCTGTTTCAACTGCTCATTTGCCCTTTCACCGTGTTATGACAAAGCAAGGTTTTTGACAGATGCCAGTGCCATGCTCTTGGATTTTCCAGCCTCCAGAACCATGAGTTAAATATACTTCTTATCTTTATAAATTAACCAGCCTGTGGTATTGTGTTATAGCAACAGAAAATGGACTAGGACAAGATCAAAATGATGTTATAATTCATAAATACAATGTGAAATAATTAAATCAAGCTAGTTGGCATATGTACCACCTTCAACACTTAACATTTTTTTGTGGTGAGAACATTTAAAATTTACTCTCAGCTATTGTGAATTGTACAATACTCTATTTTTAATGATGTTCATCAGGCTGTGATATAGACCTAAAAACTAAACATATTCTTTCTCTTTAACTGAGATTTTTGTAACCTGTGATCATAATCTCTCTGTTCATCTTCATCCTACCCTCAAATCTCTGTAACTATCATTCTAATTTCTGCTTCTATGAGTTCAATTTTTATAGAATCCACATATAAGCAGGAACATGCAGTATTTCTTTTCTGTGCCTATTTCACTTAGGATAATGCTTTTCAATTCTATCCATTTTGTTACAAATGACAGAATTTCCTTCTTTTTAAAGATCAAATTATATTCCATTGTGTAAATATACCATATTTTCTTTATCCATTCTTCTACTGATGGCTACTTGGGTTGATTTTGTAAGGTGGCTATTTTGAAAAGTGCTACAGTGAACATGAGGGTGTAGATATCTCTTAAATAAATTGATTTCAAATCTTTTGGATACATACCCAGAATTGGGACTGCTTGATCATATTGTAATTCTATCTTTAGTTGTTTGAGGTACCTTCATACAGTTCTTCATAATGGCTGTACTAATTTATAGTCCCACAAATAATGTACAAAGGTTCCCTTTTCTTCTCATCCTTACCAACACTTGTTATCTTTTGCCTTTTTGAAGAAAGCTGTTCTGAAAGGTATGCAATTACATCTCATTGTGATTTTAATTTGTATTTCCCTACTGATTAGCAATGTTAAGCATTTTTTCATGTATCTATTGGCCATTTGTATATCTTCTTTTGAGAAATGTCTATTCAGTTCCCTTGCTCATTTTTTAAAATTGGGTTTTTATTTTCCTATTATGTTGTTTGAATTCTTCATGTATTTTGCTTATTAACCCTTTATTGGATTTACGGCTTGCAAATACTTTCTCCCAATCTGTAGGTTATCTCTGCATATTGTTAATTGTTTCCATTGCTGTGCAGAAGCTTTTTAGTTTAATGCCATCTCATTTGTCTATTTTTGGCTTTTGTTTCCTTCAGTTTTGAGTTCAAATCCAAAAAATTATTGCCCACACCAGTGTTGTATGGTACTCCCCTATTTTCTTCTAGTGGTAACAGAGTTTCTGGTCTTACGTTTTGAACCCACATTGAGGTGATTGTTCATATATGGCATGAGATAAGGGTCTGGTTTTATTCCTCTGTATGCGGAAATCTAGTTTGCCAACATCACTTATTGAAGATACTGTCATTTTCTATTGCATACTCTTGGTATCTTTGTCAAAAATCAGTTGCTGATACATGTGTGAGTTAATTTCTGTGCTCTCTATTCTGTTCCACTGATAGATATGTCTATTTTTTTTGTGCCAATACCATGCTATTTTAGTTATCAAAACTTTTAAAACCAGACAGTGTGTTAGCTCCTGCTTTGTTCTTTTTCTTACAAGTGTCTCAATTGTTTGGGTGTTTTATTGTGAATTCATATCAATTAAGATTTTTTTTCTATTTCCATGAAAATGGACATTGCAATTTTGACAGAGATTGCATTGAATCTCTAGATCATTTTGGATAGTACAAACATTTTAACAATATTAATTCTTCCAATTGCATTGAATCTCTAGATCATTTTGGATAGTACAAACATTTTAACAATATTAATTCTTCCAATCTATGAACATGGGCTACTGTTCCATTTATTTGTTCATTCTTCAATTTCTTTCATCAGTGCTTTATAGTTTTCAGTGTACAGGTCTTTCATCTTCTTGGTTAAATTTACCCAAGTATTTTATTTTTTATAGCTATTGTGAATGGGATTGTTCTCTTGATTTCTTAGATCATGCAATATAGAGATACTATAATTTTTGTATGTTGATTTTGTATCCTGGAGCTTTACTGTCTTCATTTATTCATTCTAACAGTTTTCTTGTGGAGTCTTATTGCTTTTATAAAATCATGTAGTCAGAAAACAGTAAAAGTGTCATTTCTTCTTTTCCTATTTGGATTTCTTTTATTTCTTTTTGTTACCTAATTGCTCTTGGAAGGATTTCCAATACTATGTTGAGTTGAAGTGACCAGAATGGGCATCCTTGTTTTGTTCCAAATCTGAAAGGACAACTTTTAATTTTTTATTCTTAAGTATAATTTTAGCCATGGACTTCTCATAAAAGGCCTTTACTGGTGTTGAGGTACATTTATTCTATACCTAATTTGGTAAGAGCTTTTATCATGAAAAAATGTTAAATTTTGTTAAATAATTTTTTTCTGCATTTGATAATGCAGAAAAATTTTGTATTTCACTGTTAATGTGATGTATCACAATTTTTGATTTGCATATGTTGAACCATATTTGCATCCAAGATATAAATCCTACTTGATCATAGTGGATGATCCTTTTAACATGTTGTTAAATTTAGTTTGGCAGTGTTTTGTTGAGAATTTTTGCATCTATGTTCATCAAGGTTATTGACCTGTTAATTTATTTCCTTATAATGTCCTTTTGGTATCGGGGTTATGTTAGCCTCATAAAAAGTTTGGAAATATTTCCTCCTCTGCAATTTTTGGAAAGACCTTGAGAAATACTGGTATTAGTTTTCTTTAAATGTTTGGTAGGATTCATTTAAGAAGCCTTGAGGTTGTAGGCTTTTCTGTGATGAGAGACATTTTATAACTGATTCAATCTCTACTCATTTTTATGCTCAAATTTTCTGTTTCTTCATGATCAGCCTTGGTAGGTACTATTTGTCTAGGAATTCATTTCTTCTAGATTATCTAATACATTGGAATACAACTGTTCATAGTAGTTTCTTATAATCTTTTGTATTTCTGAGGTATCTGTTGTACTGACTAATATTTCATTTCTAATTTTATTTATTTGAGTCTTCTCTTCTTCCCTTAATAGTCTACCTTAAGTTTTGTTAATTTGGTTTATCTTTTTAAAACAAAACAACAAAAAAAAACAACTCTTGCTTTCATTAATCCTTTGTCCTTTGTTTTTCTAGTCCCCACTTTTTTTTTTTTTTTGAGATGGAGTCCCTCTCTGTTGCCCAGGCTGGAGTGCAGTGGTGCCATCTCTGCTCACTGCAGCCTCCATCTCTGGGGTTCAAGAGATGCTCCTGCCTCAGCCCCTGAGTAACTGGGATTACAGGGGGTGTGTTGCTGTACCCGGTGAATTTTTGTATTTTTATTAGAGATGGGGTTTCACCATGTTGGCCAGGCTAGTCTCAAACTTCTGACCTTAGGTGATCCATCCGCCTCAGCCTCTCAAAGTGCTGGGATTACAGGTGTGAGCCATAATTCCTGACCTCTAGTTTCTATTTCATTTATTTATGCTATAATCATTATTATTTCCTTCTTTTTGCTAGCTTCAGACTGAGTTTCTTTTTATTTTTCTAGTTCATTGAGCTGTAATATTGAGCTGTTAATGTAAGATATTTCTTTTTTGTTGTAGAAAAGTATTGCTATAAACTTTCCTTTTATAACTGTGGTTGCTGTATCCCATATGTTTTGGTATTTTTTTTTTCATTCTTGTTTGTCTCAAGGTATTTACGTTTAAATTTCTTCATTTACCAATTGAACATTCAAAAGTATGTTGTTTAATTTACGTGTATTTGTGAATTGTTGAAGGTCCTCGTGTTGTTCTACCATTGTGGTCAGTAAAGAAACTCGATACAATTTCTTCTTTAATTTTTTAAGGCTTGTTTTGTGCCCTAACATGTGATCTGCCCTGGAGTATGTTTCATGTACACATGAGAAGAATATTTATTCTGTTGCTGTTGGAGGAATGTTTTCTAAATTTTTCTTTATTTCTTTTTTTGAGATGGGGTCTCATTCTGTCACCTAGGCTGCAGTGCAGTCACACAATCTTGGGTCACTGAAACCTCCACCTCCCAGGCTCAAGCCATCCTTCACCTTAGACTCCTGAGTAGCTGACACTACAGGTCTACACCATGACACCTGGCTAACTTTTGTATTTTTTTAGAGACAGGGTTTTGCCATGTTACCCAGGCTAGTCTCAAACTTATGAGCTTAAGCAATATGCCCATCTAGGCCTCCCAAAGTGCTGAGATTACAGGTGCAAGCACTGTGCCCAGCCCTCTAAATGTTTGTTAGGTCAGTTTGTTCTAAAGTGTTGTTCAAGTTCTATGTTCCCTTATTAATTTTCTCTCTGGATGATCTGACCATTTATGAAAATGGGTTTGATGTCCTCTACTATTATTGTATGTAGTCCATCTCCCCTTCCTATGATTTAATGTTTATTTTTTGTACATAGATGTTCTGATGCTGGGATATAACAATGTTATGTTTCCTTTTATCTACCCATTGAATATTCTATGGGTCTATAAAGACGCTAAAATCACAATACAGGTGCTCACCAAGATACTCCTTAAGAGTTTTAGACATTATTTTATCGGTAATGCAGGCATTCATTTTACTTCACCAAATATACAATGCTAGGCTCTTTAATAAACCATTCCACAAAACTTTACCACTCTTATTGACCTCATGCTATAGGCATTATAGAGTGTCACAATGATTTACTTAACTAAATTCAATTGATTTAACTGAAATGGCACATTTTAGTCATCAGTTAGACATCAAGGGTGAATTGTAATAAAAAGTCAAACTTCATTTTTGGTGTTTGTCTGCTAACAGTTTTCAAGCCTCACCATTCTCTCTCTCCTTTTGTTTCACATTTGAACAATTTGATAAGAAAGCCCAGGTATTCCTTCTTTTTATGTTGGCAGGAAATTCAAATCCAGAAAATCACATTTGCAGTAACCCATACCCCTAAGTATCAAACCTAAGTAAACTGAGTGTGTTTATTTATAGTAGCAGGTGTTTTACACATAGAGAGACAAGCTCCAAATCAGATTCTCAATTCATTTCAAGGAGCCAGGGTGAAAGTATAACCCCATCTTTAAACCATAACACTTCAAGTCAGTCTTCTCTTCTGACCTCTCGTGTCATTTTTGGGCAGGCTTGGGAACCTGTCTCATCCTCCCCAGAAAGCCTCATTATGTGAGTAAAAAAATGTTCATACCCTTTAGGGGTATATGTGATGTTATTAGTCTCAACATCCAAACCAAATGTGTTTGTGTGGGTCCATCCATCCTCTGCTCAGTGAGAACAATATGTACATATTTAAGTAATCAAATATATTTTTGCCTAGGGTATGAGACTCATTCTGAGTTTTCTTGGTTAATTTTAAAAGAAATTAGGTATGTTGTCAGAAAGTGCAGAATAAAAGCGTATTTTTGTTTATACAGGAATATTCTGGTTAATTCTTGAATATATCTTTCTTAAAAAATGTCAGATTTTGGTTCAAAATATATCACTTATTTACTTCATCTTTTATGGATACAGCACATTCCCACCTAAATAAGCCAATCACAGGCATTACTGGAAAATCTAAAATCATCCATAGCTGATGATATATAATGGGCTAAGTTAAACTTACATGAAGAAAGTTTTCTTTCCAAATTATTATACTTAAAATCAATCATGTCATTACAAATTTGACGTGGAAAGATTTTTTGTATAATGAAAATTATAATTGATGAAAAGTAAATATGATGTTTGTTTAGGTGATTTCCCCTAAATATATTCTTACTGAAAAATTATTAAGTTCTAAATTTCAAGTATCCAATGGATATTGAAGACCTATGAAAATGAAAGACATAGAGAATGAACTTCCTGGCTGTTATTAAAATGTAGAATTTGTCTTTTGCCAAATCAAAATAAATACAAAGTGAAAATGATTGCTTTATTTCTGGGCTTGCTTAAAAATTATTGCATACTGTGGGAAGGCATCATTTAGCCTTCATTTTTAGGTCCTGGCAGGAACCAAATTAACATTGTCATGAAAGAAAAATCTAAAGAGTATTCTGAATCATTTCTGGTTAAGGGTGCTTTGCTCACTTACTGCAGTGTAAAATTTCAGCAAATTATTCATAGGCTATGTAAGCCATGGACACACACAAAAAATATGTCTGTGTTTCACAATAGCAAAACCTGTCCTTCTCTTTCAAACATGAGCTATTGGAAAAAATGGGATTTATTGCTTTATGTGTTTTTAAAGAATAAAAAAGAAACAACAAATCTTTTCTCCTATCCATAAAATAATTATTTTTTACATTTAAATGTGGTTTTCCTGTAGTTTTTAAGAGTCTTCATCTTGATTTTTCTGGTTGTTCAGTGAAACTTAACTGTTGAACTTCAGATTATCTCTCTGAGCTGCTCCGTCTCCCATTTTTGTGGCAGTACTCCTTTAAAAATCATGTGTGTACCTATGCAACAATCTTCCATGTTCTTCACATGTACCCCCAAACCTAAAATGCAATAAAAAAAAAAAGAAACAAACAAACGAAAAAAAAAAAGTAAAAGAAAAAAAAATCTACAATTGATCCTTGAATAACATGGGTGTGAACTGTGCAGGTCTACTTCTAAGCAGACGTTTTCCAATAAATACAATTGGCCTTCTGTGTCCACACTGGCCACTCCACCCCCACCCCATTCTGTCTCCTTGGTCAAAGGTGGTTAGAAAATATAGTATTCTCAGGATGAGAAGCCTGTGTATATGAATGGCCAACCTTTGCATATTCACAGGCTCTGCAGGGCCAACTGCAGGACTTGAGTATGTGTAGATTTTGGTATATGTGGGGTATCCTGGAACAAATACCCCAGGGTACCAAGGGACAACTGTTACTATAGCCATTTACATGAATAATCTTTCTTAGTATATGTACTTGTATGTTTTGCAAAGAGTTCTAGGAGCTTCCATATACTATTGATTATCTCATGACTGATAAATTACCTTAAATTTCTAGACTAGGTGCACGAGTACTTTTCTATTCAGCATTTATTATAAATGTAATGGAATAATTTTCTCCAAAACACACTATTTCTAGCTTGAGGCTTATACAACTTTTGGTAGAATATTTTCATATCTCTTTTTCTTAACTAAATTGAATTCCTGTGCTAATATCTTCATATTACTATCATGCAATCTTGAAGCAAGATTTGAATGAAAAAGAATATCATAGTATTCTGCATATTATTGATTTGTATTCTCCTGAACAATGATAACTACCAAAGATATTTCCATTAACCACGTATAATTATTTTCTACAAGTTATTTTGAGATATGAATTTTTGAGTTTTTAGAAAATATTTCAATTCAAATAATGTGGTATAGATATTTGGAATAACCAAAAACATAACTGTGAAGTGAAAATGATTTGCTTAGTCTTTGGGAGTTTATTTTTTGCAGTGAGAACACTTATGATTGACTTTCTTAGCAATTTTTAAGTATATAATACAGTATTTTAAATTATTGTTACCATGCTATACATTAGGTCTCCAGAACTTATTCATTCCACGTAACTGAAATTGCACCCTTGGATCAACATCTTCCCATTTTCTCTACACCCCACCCCAATCCCTGGCAACTACCATTCTATTCTCTGCTTTTTAAGTTTGTGTTTTTAAGATTCCATATGTAAGTGAGATCATGTAGTATTTGTCTTTCTGTGCCTGGCTTATTTTACTTAGCATAATTTCCTCTGGGTTTTTTCCTCCAGATGGCAGGAATTCTTTTCTCTTTTTTAATGCTGAATAATGGTATATAGTGTGTGTGTGTTGTGTGTGTGTGTGTGTGTGTGTGTGTGTATTTCACATTTTCCTTATCTGTTTACTTGATGATTTGTTTTCTCTGCTATTGAGTTGTTTGAGTTTCTTATGTATTTTGTAAATTAATCTCTTATCAGATGTGTAGTTTGCAAATATGTTGTTCTACCATTTTGTATGTTTTCTCTTCATTCTATTAGTTGATTCCTTTGGTGTGCAGAAGGTTTTTAATTTGATGCATCCCACTTGTCTATTTGCCTTTGTTGTTTGTGCTTTTGGGGTCATATCAAAAAAATCATTGTTCATACCAGTGTCACAAAGCTTTTCCATAATTATTTATTCTAGTATTTTACATTTTCAGGTCTTACTTTCAAATCTTTAATCCATTTTGAGATGACTTTTATGTACAGTATGAGCTAAGGGTCTAATTTCATTTTTCTCCATGTGTGTAATCAGTTATCCCCAACAGCATTAATTAAAGAGACTATCCTTTCTCTATAATGCATTTCTTAACACCCCATAGACTATACCTTAATGTTAACAAACTTGTATGTTCGTAGCAACTTGTTGAAGATGAGTTGACCATAAGTGTGTGTATTTATATCTGAGATCAGTCTTTTCCACTGATGTATATATCTGTTTTTACGCCAGTACCATATTCTGTTGAGGAACAGTAGATTTCAGCTACATATATGAACAAATCCCTTATTATTATAGTAATTATTTTTTTGGTGTGAAAGTGTTACATATTCTTTCACGTGTATGTACAGAGAGGTTTTCTGAATATTTATTTTAAGGGCTAAATCACTTTGCTTGTGTTTATTACTGCTTGAAATTGAGCCTTTTGAGTATTTAAAATATATATACGAACAGAACTACTCTACCAAGGAAAATATTGCCACCATTTGTAGACCATGTAACCTTCAAGTATGTTTTTGTCCCTGCATCTAACTCAAATCAGGAACTGTATTATTTTTTAATGATTTGCTTTTGAAACTTGAAGTCTTGAAAACAGTGTAATGTGATTACTGCTGTTCTAGCCCCCAAAGAGTTTTCTGTGCAAAATCTTGAGAATCAATAAAGATGGGAAAGTAGAAATTGGAACGTTTTAACTGCAGCCCTCAGAACTTTAGTAACAGCACAACAAATTAAAAACAACTCATGCCACACACACACAAAAAAACTTTGAAATATATTTTGAAATTAGGAAGCATGATGCCTCCAGAATTGTTACTGCTTAAGATATTTTTGGCCATTTGGGGTCTTTTTTGTTTCCATATGAATTTTATGATTATTTTTCTATTTATCTGAAAAGCGACATTGAAATTTGCATAGGGATTGCATTGAATTTGTATGTAGATCACTCTGAATATATGAACATTTTAGCAATATTAATTTTTCCAAATCATCAGCATGGAATATCTGTCCATTTATTTGTATCTTCTTTAGTTTATTTCATCAATATTATATAGTTTTTGGTGTAGAAATTTTTCATCTCCTTGGATAAACTTACTTCTATGTATTTTATTATTTTTTGATGCTATTGTAAATGGCATTGGTGATTTCCTTTTTGGATAGTTTCTTGTTGTCTAGAAATACTACTTATTTTTATATGTTGATTTTATATTCTGCAACTTTACTGAATTCATTTATTAATTCTAACTGTTTTTTGCTGGTGTGCTTAGGTTTTTCTATATATAAGACCATTATATTTACCAACAGAAAAAAGTTTACAACTTTCTTTCTGATTTGGATGGCTTTTATTTCTTTTTCTTGCCTAATTTCCCTGACAACGATTGCCAATATTATGTTGAATAGAAGTGGCAAGGGTTTGTATCTGTCTTAGTCTGTTTGTGCTGCTGTAACAAAGTACCTGAGTGAAACTATTCAGTTATAAATAATAGAAATTTATTTCTGACTCTTCTGGAGGCTGGGAAGTCTAAAATCAAAGCACTGGTAGGTTTGGTATCTGGTGAAGACCCAGTCTCCTTCCAAGGAGGTGCCTTGTTTCTGAGTAGTCCAGAGGTGATGAATGCTGTGTCCTCACACAGATGAAGGGATGGAAAAAGGCATTATTAGTTCCCTCTAGCCCTTTTCTAAGGCACTAATCTATTCATTTGGGTGGAGCCCTCATGACTTAATCACTTCCCCAAAGACCACGCCTCCTAATAACACCACAGTGGGAATTAAATTTCATCACATAAATTTGGGGAACATTTAGACACAGCAGCATGACTTGTTCTTGACATTAGAGAAAACGTGTCAGATTTTCATAATTGAGTATAATGTTAGCTGGGGGCTTGTCATATATAGTTTACTGTGTTGAGTTACATTCCTTCTATACTTAATTTGTTGAGAATGTTTTTAAATCATTAAAGGATGCTGAATTTTGTCAAATGATTTTTGACATTTATTTAGATAATCATATAATTTTTGTCTTTAATTCTGTTAACATGTGTACAACATTATTAATTTGTATATGTAGTTAACTATCCTTGCATCCCAGTAATAAATCCCACTAGATTATGGTGTATGATCTTTTGAGTGTGGTGGTAAAGTTGGTTGGCTAGTCTTTCTTTGAGAATTTGTTCATCTATCCTAATCAGAGATATTGGCTTGAAATTTTCTTGCTTGTAGTATCCTTGTCTGGCTTTGTTATTAAGGAAATGTTGGCCTCATAAAATGAGTTTGGAAGTGCTTCCTCTTCATTTTTTGGGAAGAATTTAGAGACACATTAATTCTTCTTTATAATTTTAGTAGAATTAAGTAGTAAATTCATGTGATTCTGTGCTTTTCTTTGATGGAAGACTTTTAATTACTGATTCAATCTTCTCACTTATCTTTGATCTTACTTATTATTACATAAAAATAGTGGATAATCAGATCTTACTTATTATTACATAATAATAATTATTATAAGTAAGATCTGATTATCCACTTTGTTGACACATAATTATTCAAAGTAGTCTTTTATAATCCTTTGGATTTCTTTTGAATCCATTGTAATGTCTCCTCTTTCATTAATGATTTTATGTGAGTGTTTTCTTTTTTAGTCTAGCCTAGAATTTGTCTATTTTGTTCAATTTAAAAAAAAAAAAGCTCTTAGTTTCATTGTTCTTTTCTCTTTTTCCCTGGCCTCTAATTTATTTATTCTCTGATTTTGTTATTTCCTTCTGGTACTAACTTTGGGCTTGGTTTGCTTTTCTTTTTCTAGTTATTTGAGGTGTAATGTTAGGTTGTTTATTTGAGATTTTTTTCCCTTTCATGTGGACATTTATTTCTATGAACTTCCCTCTTAGAACTACTTTGGCTGCATCTCATAAGTTTTGGTAGTTGTGTTTTCACTTTCATTTGTCTCAATATATCTTTAATTTCCCTTTTTATTTCTTCTTTTTCTCTTTGATTACTCAAGAATGTGTTGCTTAGTTTCCACGTGAATTCTCTTGCTATCCTCCTGTTATTTGTTTCTAGTTTCATACCATTGTGTTCAGAAAAAATACTTGATATAATTTCAGTCTTCTTGAACTGTGTAAAATCTGTTTTGTGGCATAACTTATCTGAACTGAAGTATATTCTCTGTGCACTTGAGTTAAATGTGTATTTTGCCGCTGTTGGGTAGACTGTTTTATATATGTCTGTTAGGTTCATTGGGTCTGTAGTGTTATTGGAGTCTGTTATACTCTTATTGATCTTCTGTCTGGATGATCTATCCATTTTTGAATGTGGAGTATTAAAGTCCCTACTATTATTGTATTGTTGCCTATTTCTTCATATATGTTAAAATTGGCTGTATATATTTTGATGCGCTAACATTGAGTGGAATATATTTTTAATTGCTATATTCTCCTGATTAATCGACTCTTTTACCATCATGTAGTAACCTTCTTTACCTCTTGTGACAGTCTTTGACTTATAGTCTTTGTTTCTGATATAAGTATAGTCACTTTTTGTCTCTTTTGATTATTATTTGCATGGAACATCTTTTTCTATTCCTTTACTTTCTGCTTGTGTGTATCTTTAAATTAAAATGAGTATCTTATAGGCAATAAAAGGTTGGATTTTTAAAAATCCATTTAGCTGCTCTATGTCTTTTGATTAAAACATGGACTTTATTAGTATGTCAGGAAAATAGATAATACATTAGGAAATAACTGTAAATCAAAGAAAAGATAAATACAATTAAAAACCAATATTCTACAGTTAAGAAAGAATGAGGAGAATCTTTAAGGAGAGAAACTCTCTCACCAAACTATAGTTTGTGGTAGGAATAATATTATTCTATTGAGGAAACATGGCTATAACCATTTAAATAATAAATATACAATGGAATGTTTTCTGCATATGTGCCAACTTCTTTCTGTAAATATATTGTTCACCCCAGCAAAGAAAGTTTTATTTTAAAGATTTTATATTTACAATTCATAAACAAGAAATTTTCTGAAGCACATTCTCTGGTAAGTTGGTGATATTTCTTTTCTTTTTTTTTTTTTTTTTTTTTTTTTGTGATGGAGTCTTGCTCTGTAGCCCAGGCTGGAGTGCAGTGGCATGATCTTGGTCTCACTGCAAATTCTGCCTCCCAGGTCCTGGTTCAAGCAATTCTCCTACCTTAGCCTCCCAAGTAGCTGGGATTACAGGAAGAGCCACTATGCCTGCTAATTTTTGTATTTTTTAGTTGAGATGGTGTTTCACCACGTTGGCTAAGCTGCTGTTGAACTCCTGACCTCATGATCCTCCTGCCTCAGCCTCCCAAAGTGCTGGGGTTACAGGTGTGAGCTATCGTGCCCAGCCAATAATATTTTCTTACTGTCATTGGTGAGTTTCTTGCTTCAGTGTAATTGGGGAGCAGAAGAAATTTTTCTCTAATTACCAGTTATATTCCACATCTGGATTTGATCTGAATCAGCCAATTGCTTCCCAGTTATGAAACAAGTTGGATGTATGTGACCTGAAGTAATAGGAACCTTATGTAACACTACAGCCTTCAGAAATGTAGCTGGTTTCTTAGAGATTCTTTTAATAGCAGCAGTATAAGACTGGCTGAGTATAATCCTTGTTAAAAAATCCAGAAAACTCTGCAACTCTATTGACCATTCTAATTACTTTTTATCACATATTATTTTTAATGAATGTATACAAATGATTGGTAAATGTTCTTTTTCTATGTTACTCTATGTATAGTATTTAATCCTAGAAGAACAAACTTTTCAAAATCTACCTATAAAGAAGATATATAGTAAATACTATAGAACATTTCCAAGTGTTCTTGGAAATGTAATGAAAGAGTAAGAAAGAATAGTTTTCACTAAAAGGCTATAGCACAGAACATAAATTCCTTATTTGTTTATACACCTGAGGAAGATGGCCTTTTCTACAAATTCCATAATTTTTTCAGTCAAAATAAATTTACCATCAGCTATCTTTTAAAAGCCTTTTTATTTTTGAGACAAAGGATTGAAAATTCTAGGCTCATTATAAACTCATTTTATTAATGAATAAGGAAATCTTAATTTAATATATAAAAATCAGAAAGTTCATTAATGATATGAGAGACAGAGAGAAAACACCAATAACAAACAAAAATTCTTTGTTCTCATTTGAGTTTACTATCTCCTTTGTCTTCAATTATAATACTGTAGGGTATAATGAGGCATGTCTAACCCCAACTTCCTATCATGGTCTAAACCAGTCTTTTGGGTTAAATTTTAGAGTGCCCTGGCCTAGGAGGAAGTTGATTCAGATAGTTAGAGGGCATTAGAATTTTATTTTTGGTTACATTCTCCTCCATCTGGCAAGATTTGCAAGAGACATCAATGGCCAACAAATCTTTATTTTGTCCCATAATGTTACTAGTGTGGCATGGCTGCTGCTCCGGGTCCATCCTGTTATGTGATGGGACTTCTCATAGCCAAATAAATGTTCTGGGCCAGATAGTAATAGATGTAGATAGGCATTTAATAGCTCTTAAAATTATTATTTTAAGTAAAAAGTCAACAAAAACTAAAGGCAAAAACTGACTTATCCTTAACTTCTAGGCATTGAGCTACTGTAATCTAGGTTTTAATATAGACTTACAGCAATTTGCTATACAAAAACATAAGCAGTGTTCTGAAAAAAACATTTAAAACAATATGTCTGTCTCTACAACTCATATATGGGAGTATTATCCCCAGGAGGCTTTGTTGCAAGATATCTTTATCCTGCCAGTAAATATTTTAATTCTACAGGAAGCAGAAAATTCTTTATGATTGGGTTGGATGCAAAAGTGCCACTTAATAGCTTAGATTGAAGTCTTTTCTTTTGTCAACAATTTAGGCATCTTTGTACCCCTCCTTCATTTGGATCTTGATCTAATTCTATCCCTCAAAACCAGCCCTTACAATCTCATGCACCCACCTCTTCTGTGAAAGTCCCTGGGCCCAGAGAGAGGATGCTTGTACAGTTTTAGCAGCAGGGCATTTGTAGTGAAAAGCAGATCAGGTCCAGTGGGATGCCAAATAAGGGAGATTTGAATCTCTGGTCTTCAGAATATAATGATTTTTTGTTTCCTTGGAAGTAAAACAAGGAGTAATATTAATATTTTGACAATCAAAAGAATATTTGTGTGTTAGAAATAGAAAAAGGAAACTATTCCATTAGGGTACCAATTAAAGATATAAACAAAAATTATCATCTGGTGCTTTCTAGATGATTATTGTAGCTAAGAAATAATTCATGATTCAATCTGCACTTTAAAAAAAGGGCCGAAATCTAGTATCAAGTGTTACACTTTATCTCTGAAACAATTTCCCTTTCTTTAGCCCTACTTTTCTATTAAAGGGAAATTATAATAAGACCAATTTGTGTGCGAAATTTATACTTAGACTGATTATTTGCATAAAATGCAACAAGAATTCATTTGCCGTATAGGCTTCTTTTAAGTTGGCTTTGTGGGAACTTTATCTAAAAATGTTTTGGTCAAAGTCTTGGTAAAATAATCAGTCTCTCCAATTGTTATGTTTTAAAAATCTCTTAATAAACTTATGCAAATAGCTATATTGCCATAAAATCACAATCTACATTTTTGCATAACCCAGAGAGAAAGTTAAATTTGCTTATAAACAAATACATGTCACCCAAATAACTCAAAAGAGGTTTTTTTGACCTGTCTTTAACCAGAGCAGCAGCCTTCCAAACATGAGGTTTGTTCACCTTGGAACTGCCATTTACATGCCAAGTAGCTCATTAGAGGAGAGCTGTCTATCAGGCACTGTAGAACTTAGCAGCTCTTCACATAGAATCAGTCCTAGGGAGAAAAAAAAAGGCTTTTTGCTCATGAATATCTGCTCCTTGTATTCCCAGGTGGCAAGATCCTATGAAAATAATTTTTATTTTATCATGGAACTCTTTTGGGCACCATTATTTTCATTAGCACAGGGGTAGCTTCAGTTAATGATCCATAACAAGATAATAAATGCTCCTCAAGTGGAAATTCTCTAGTCTAGTAGTTGTCATTGAGAAATACTCACAGTCTTTTGCCATAAGCACTGATACATGCTCCACAAAGGGCTATGAGGTAGAGAATTTGTCCTCACTAGTACTGTACTTTAGCGTCTACCCTATATTCTGTGAGCTCAGGCAATCTTACTAGTTCCCATTTAGTGTGTCCAGTGAACATTTCTCAAAGGGCAGATTTACATGCCTTTAGTTTATAGTACTAGAGAGAGAAAACATCTCCCTGTCAGATACAAAACCCATTTTTATAAGACATTTAGGTAGAGGAGTTACAACTACCTTACATAAAGCCTGTTCAAATATCTTACATTTCATAATTATATTAACCTATATACTTTTATGTCCTGGTCTCAGGAACTTTTTTTCCCTACCCTCCAGAACATTTTGTCTTTTCTGAGGTTTGGGTTCACAGCAGGGAATTGCATCTGTAAGACCCATGAGGGACAGCAAATTTGATAAGACTTCTCAAACAGTTGTATGATTCCATTGGAGAGGCACTCATGCAAAGGGGGCCCCCAAATTTACCATGGCCCGGGTAATAGGCATGTTCAGTGGGAGGATAGCCAGTCGTCATAAACCCAGTCCCACATGGCTTGCAAATGTGACATATTAACCACTTCAGATAGAGTGTTCCACTTGGTATTATATGGCAGTCTTCTTCTCAAGGCAAACAGATTTTATGGTGGCATTTATCTGGTCCACTAGGCTGGTTGAAATAGCCAGGAATAACCTCCTGTGCATGTGGATCACATACACTTATCAGTCATTGTTAAATACTGAGCTGTGGGTCCTGATTCTACCGAAACAATCTCTTTAATTCTGTAGCATTTAAAATTAAGAATTTTGTCTTTAAAGTGGTTATTTTTGCAATCCACTATGGTAAAGATTTTTCAAGAAGCTGATGATACCAATTTAAAAATGGAACGCTTATTTTACATTGTACCTTCTGTTTTTGATAGTTACGTGGTTTTGCTCTTCCCCCTACACTGACTATCTTCTTTGTAACCACAGGTCTCAGAGGTAACTTTTGTTGCCCTGGCTTAATTTTTTTTTTTTCATCTATTTCATTTTTACTTGATTTTAAAGTGGCTCTTAGTTTCTGAACTAAAAAATACATTTTTAAGCAAAATTTTCATCCTTGTGTTTTATAAACCTCACCAAAACCACATTTTACTCTCCTTCTATTTTAACTTAGTAAACCAAATTCTCAGTGAAATAAAGACAAAAACAAGATTACTTAATTTATGATAACATGACTTTAAGATTTTAAATTACTGGAGAATATTTTCAGATCAAATTTACCAAATTAATTTTATCAAAGATTGCCAGGGTCATGTGAATTAAAAAGCATAAGTGATAGCATCTACCAGTCTAATAAGCACTTACATTTTTAAAAGTCAACATTAGCTCTTTCATATAGTTCAGTAATGAAATACCACTTCCACATGACACATTATAAAGATAGAGATATAACAAGGATGCAGAATAAAAAAGTCAGGTTGAAAAGATATTTAATTTGCCTGTTTTCAAAAAAAAATTCTCTCCCTTACTTTAGATTATTAATTAAAGTTATAGGAGCCAACCAAAGGTGAAGTAGAGTTACCATCCAAGGCCTTTTCAAAAGAGAGGAGCTGTGGGGCTGGGTGTGGTGGTTCATGCTTGTAAATCACCTGAGATCAGGAGTTTGACATCAGCCTGGCCAAGATGGTAAAATCCCATCTCTACTAAAAATACAAAAATTAGCCAGGCACAGTGACACATGCCGGCAATCCCAGCTACTCTGGAGGGTGAGGCAGGAGATTGCTTGAGCCCAGGAGGCAGAGTTTGCAGTAAGCTGAGATTGCACCATTGCACTCCAGCTTGGGCTACAAGAGTAAAACTCCATCACAAAAAACAAACAAACAAAAAAAGGAGCTGAAGCAGCAGGGTGGAGCTGAGATATAAATCTGAATAATGTCAAAAGAAACAGTTTATAGAATTTAAAAATGAAAAACTTCTTACATTAAAAGTAATTCGGTATTTTTAATGAGAACTTGTTTTAACCAATTCTGTCATTTTGTATTAGTGTATTTTTAATATCAAAGACACAACTCTAGAAAGTCTATGATAATTTCTTTTAATTATAGCCAACTGAATTATACCACCTTTTTTTTAAATTCCTCTTTTACCAACCTTATTATGACTTACATAGACAATCCATGACATGCTTGGACTGTCTGTTTTGTCCTAAATATTCCTCTTTCTTGAAGAACCAGTCATCTTATTTTAGGACAAAAAAATCACTGTACAAAATTCTCATATAAAATCATTTTCTTTTTAACCTTCCTTACCAAAAATATCTCTTTATATCTATAACTTTATCTCTCTTTATTTCCAGGTTCTTTTTAACATGTTTTATATATAACCTCTAAATAACTTTTAAGTTAGACAAAAATATTTACCTTTCAATAAGAACATATTTTTTAAATTGGAATTTACCAAGACATTTAAATAGTATCTATTAATATAACCTTATAATCCAAATTATATGGCAAATTTGTTTACAGGTATAGAAAATAATAAAACTTTCCTCTTCAGAGTTTCTTATGAATAAATAATAGTTTCTTTAAAGGTTAATTTACTTTAAAGCTTTTGCTAATAATCTTAAAGTAGCTGTTAGTCATAATAAAGAAATAAGTGCATCCTGTGTTCTTAGTTCTTACATTTTAACCTAGATATTTGCCCTGACATGCCTGGACAAGCCCAGGCAAGTCTTAGGTCCTAGCTTATTCCTTTTCCTTATTTGGAAATATTATCACTTCTCTAAGCATTCCTCAAGTTACTTCCTCTTTTCCTTTGTTCTCCCTGCCTTTACTTCTTCAGAAAATTTTCAAGTTTTTGCCAGTTGAATCAAGCATAGAATATAAGGTTCCATTCCAGCCAATGGAAACTGAACACAGCAGTAGGGTGACTGTATCAGGTTATGAAAGTTATAAATGTCCCTGTCTCCTTTGTTCAGGTGTGCTTGCATGGCAAGACTGCTGGTGAGTTGCACCCTTTCTGCAGGAAGTTAACTAGCCTTGCTGAGTGATCCATTGTCTCAGTGTGGATTTTTTATAACATTACAAGCGTGTTTCCAACAACAATAATTTGTTTTATTACATTTACTTGATTAATTCACATAATAGTTTACCTAGATTATTTATGAAAGTTAATTCCCTGTTAACCATTTTTATAACCCACAAATTTCAGGTGTTTACCTAAATAAAGAGACTTAGGGTTAAGTATAAGTATTATTTGTTACCAATAACTCAGGATTTAGCCGTTTTCATTAAACCAACAATATTAAATATTTTATTTATTAAAAATTATACCAGCAAACATCATTCTGATTTGGGCTGGGTCTATAGTTTTATAACCCTTAGGGCAAATTTTGACAGTATTATGCAGGGATAAGTGTGAAACCATTGATTGATCAATAAATGCAAACAAAAATGCTAGCAATTCTTAATACATTTCTAATGTTATTTTACCTGTATATAGAATAGAAAGATCAATTTTAAAGCCAGCTTATTTATTAAAGATTTTGCTTAAGCCATGTGAACTTGTAAAACCATTTGACTTAGTCTTTTTTCTAATAAAGTATTTGATTTAAGCACATTTATTTTTTATTTAAGCCAATTAATTAGAGCTTTTTAATATATATTTAGTAGTGAAACATTGCATACACAATATATAAATACATAGACCTATTAGGCATGCTGATAGAAGTACATCTCATAGATTCATAAAACTTTTTTTTATTTCCTGTTTTAGACTTCTAAATTCTTCATAACCTGTTTCATTACCCTGGGCAGTTGTCAGCTTTATAACCCTAAATTTGCATATTAAAGGAAACAATCTTAGGTGAAAAATCAGATAGCAAAATTTACATCTCAAATACAGAGAGAAAGTCAGCTGGAGGGAAATTAGAATGGATGTAATTGCCAAGTTAAACATAAAATTTAGAAAACTATAATAGAACCCACCTGTGTCCTGCGTCTCCAAACAGAATTATGAGGCTTTTACAGTGCCCCCACTTTTTTTTTAATGAAGACATTTCTCTAAGTGTCTATGCTATACTCTTTCTTATTTTAAACATCCAAGTGTAAAAAATCAGACAACACAATACAAAAGTAAGCAGGTTAAAATCGGAGAGAAAACTTGTCTGTATTCTCTGGGGGATTCCATAAAGAAAAAGACATTTCTCCCCAAAAAAGAGTCTGGTGCCTTCTGTTTTCTTTTTTTATTTTGAGACAGAGTCTTGCTCTGTCACAGGTGCCAGGCTGGAGTGCAGTGGTGCAATCTCGGCTCACTGCAATCTCCGCCTCCTGGGTTCAAGCAATTCTCCTGCCTCAGCCTCCTGAGTATCTGGGACTACAGGTGCGTGCCACCACACCCAGCTAATTTTTGTATTTTTTAGTAGAGACAGGGTTTCACCATTTTTGCCAGGATGGTCTCGATCTCTTGACCTTGTGATCTGCCCGCCTTGGCCTCCCAAAGTGCTGGGATTACACACATGAGCCACCGTGCCCAGCCTCTCTGTTTTCTTTAAGGAATCTCAGGCTGTTAGAAACTATTTAAGAAAAACTTTCTGAAGAAAACGGTCATAGGAGAGACAACAAAACCAAAACACATAAATGCCTTTTAAATACACACACACACACACACACACACAGACACACACACACACACACACACACCCTAGAGCTTTTACTTCAGAACTCTAGCCATGAGATATTAATACAAATTCATAGGCTTGCAAAAAAACTAAAAAAACAACAACCAGATTAAAACATTGGTTTTTATCTCAGTAGAAAAGTAACAGCAGATTTGAAGCAGGCAGAAAATAAAATAGAGAAAAGAGAATTTAGGAACTCTGTAGTTGCAGGTTGACCTTAAGACTCCTTTGCCTTGATGTAAATGTGCACAAAGACCATAAAATGTCTATTTTACATAAACACTTGCAAGTAGAGGTGCCATAAAACCAACAGAGTGCCCCAAAGAGGGTTATTCTCCCTTTTTTCTCCTCATTCTTAGTGTTTCCCACTTTTTTTGAGGGAAGAACTGAGGTATGGCCTAGGGTTTTAGTGTGCTGGGACACTGAATTGTGAAGATCAATTGAGAGATTGTGGTATGCTGGTTGTGGGTAGGATTCCACAATTGTGTCACCACTGAGTCTTTGCTGCCCTATTGCATGTCTCAGTTTCTCTTTCCAGAGGTCTAAGCACTTCCCCGAGGGCTCAAAGCACAGAGTGACCAGCTCCTATATGTGCTTCCTGGACAAGCCATTTTAAACTAATTTTGTTGGGGGCTCCCTGTAGGGCTACTGCATCACTGGGGCGTCAACCCCCTAGACACTCCTACTCAGCCCCTGGTCATTTAGGAGTAACTTTCAGCTGGGAAGAGCAAAATGCCCTTTCTCTTCGGAGCTTAGAAACTCAGTCTGTCATTTATCTATGAAAATGACAGCTGAATTTCTCATGCAAATGCACACACAAGCCAAATTGAGATTAATATTGGGAGATAAAGAAATGGAGAAGACCCTCTAGAATGCATCTTTTAACTAGAATGAGGATCCTAAACAACAACTGCTTAGGAGGCAAAAAAAAAGAAAAACTAGCTCAGAATAAAATCAAAGACCGTCAATCAAAGGGAAGTTTGGGAATCAGGAGGACTCACCATTTCCATCAGAGGAGATCAAAGTTAGGGGGGCTTTCAATGGGCCCCGCTGTGACCTTAGCTCCAAGTTTGGGCAACTTCTTCAGGGTCCCAAGTCTTCTCTGAGGCCCCTCATGTTTGACCACCAAATTATTGTCAATGAATCAAACTCTGTAAAATATTTGAAAATTTATTCTGAGCCAAATATAAGCGACCATGACTCATGACACAGCCTTCAGGAGGTCCTGAGAACATGTGCCCAAGGTGGCTGGGGCACAGTTTGGTTTTATAACCAGATCAGCTGCAGGTTCTTGGCCTCTCTAAGCCTGAAGAATGGGAAAGGGGGCCTCAGTGTTGCAGTGAGTGTTACAACTCAGATAAAACTCATGGACCCAAAGAGTATGCCATAGCGCAGTTTATTAGGCAGAGTAAAAGGACAGCTTCCATGCCATGGAAGGGGACCTCGGAGGAGGTGCCACTCCAGGCTTGGGTAGCTAAAGCTTTTACCGCTGAGTTATTCCCTCCCCATTCATGTTCTCATCCAGTGAGAGGGGTTTTTTCAACCTTTTTCTGGATTCATTGAGTTTTGAATCCTTTACCAGATTGGCTACTGTTTCCAAACCCTGAATCAGGGAGCCCCCGCCTCCAGGGGCCAGAGGCGGGAAAGATTCCTGCCCTTAAGCAAAACCCCTGAGAACCAGAGGTGGGAAAACTGGAAACAAAAGCCCCTAGCTGGCCAGAAGTGGGTAAAGTTCCTCTAACACAGTCCCTCAGTTTATACATTTTTGGGAGACAAGAGACGTCAGTTAAATGCATTTGAATTGGTTTTACTCAGTTCAGAAAGCAGGACAACTCAAAGTAGTAGGGAGGGGATGGTTTCCAGGTTATTGCTAGATTTAAAATTTTTCTGGTTGACAATTTGTTGAGTTAATCTAAAGACATAAGATCAACAGAAAGGAAATGTGTTGGGTAAGATGAGAGACTGTGGAGATCAAAATTCTTACTATGCAGATGAAGGCTTCAGGTCACCGGCTACAGAGAGAATATATTGTAAATGTTTCTTATCAGTCTTAAGGTCTGTGTTGATGTTAATACCAGAGGATATACTGAGGCATGTCTGACTCCAACTTCCTGTCGTGGCCTGATCCAGTCTTTCAGGTTAAATTGCAGAGTGCTCTGGCCTAGGAGGAAGTCCATTTAGATGGTTGGGAGGACTTAGAATTTTATTTTTGGTTAACAAAATAGACACTATCAGATTTTTAAAAATCCAATAAAGCCAAAGTATTCTATTGAAACTAAAAATTTCACATGATTTAGTTTTATACTCAAACTTTTTCAATCACTTCAATTAAATGATTATATAGATTAATATAAACACATTGACTTTTGATGCTCCTTTAAGGTTATTTAAAAAGTAAGTATTCATGTAAGCCTAAATAAGGAAAATAACCATCATCACCTCCATTTGAGAGGACTGGAAGATGAGTTGCTCTGTAGATAATTAGAAAAGTACTATTTTTGAAAATTTATATTAAACAGGGAACAGTCAGTTTTAATTTGAGTCAAAGGGAGAAGAACATTCTGAGAAGGAGCTGGGGCAAAGGAATATACTTACAACATAAATGTTTAAGAGCAGAGTGGAAGGTTGCTATGGACTGAATGTTTATTTCCTCTAAAAATTCATATGTTGTAGCCCTAATCTTCAAAGTTTGAAGATGGGGCCTTTGGTAGGTAATTAAGTGTTGAGAGAGGAGCCCACATAGTCAGATTGTGCCTTTATAAGAAAGAGACCCAAGGGAGCTATCTTCTGCTCTCTGTTCTTCACCATGTGAGAATTCAGTGAGAAGATGGCCATCTATAAACCAGGATGAAAGCCCTCACCAAGAACTTGATCATGCTGGCAGCCTGACCTGAGACTTCTCAGATTCTGGAACTCTAAGAAGTGAATATGTTGGTTTAAGCCTCCCAGTCTATGGTAATTTTTATAGCAGCCCTAACAGATTAAGTCAGAGGGAGATAACGGGGATTGGATCAGATTAACCAAAGTACAAAGCAGTGTGAGAAAGAAAGTTACAAAGTTAATGATTGAGGCTCAGTTGTTCCTGAGATAGCAAGGAGTGTATGGTACTATAAGATTAGCATTGAAACTCTTATAGGAGAGGACAGGTAGTCTGTTCATTGCTGTGGTTCGGGAGTCTTTGCTTGATAGATAAAGGATTAGTGGGGGCTGGGCATGGTAGCTCACACCTGTAATCCTGGCACTTTGGGAGGCGTAGGTGGGTGGATCACTTGAGGTCAGGAATTCAAGACCAGCCTGGTTAACATGGTAAAATCCTGTCTCTACTGAAAGTACAAAAATTAGCCAGGCGCGCAGTTGTGGCTCAGCCTGTAATCCAAGAACTTTGGGATGCTGAGGCAGGCGGATCATGAGATCAAGAGATCGAGACCATCCTGGCCAACGTGGTGAAACCACGTCTCTACTAGAAAATATAAAAATTAGCTGGATGTGGTGGTGCATGCCTGTAATCTCAGCTACCCAGGTGGCTGAGACACAAGAATTGTGTGAACCCAGGAGGTGGAGGTTGCAGTGAGCTGAGGTGGTTCCACTGTACTCTAGCCTCGGTAATAGATGAAGACTCTATCTAAAAACAAAAACAAAAAAGGCAGGTGTGGCGGGTGATCAGTGGCCAGCTCTTGTCATTCTCACTTCCAGGTGGAAGAGAAACTGTTCTTGACAAAACACAATTTCTAGATCTAGTTTCTCATACAAAATGTCCTGTTACTTAGAGTCTCCTTGCATTTACCTATACCACCTAATTGTAGCTCTTCATTAAACAATATGTGTGTCTGTGTGTGTGTGTGTGTGTCTGTGCGTGTGTGTGTGTGTATGTGGAGTTTAGGGAAATCCTTTTGCTTTTTTTTTTTTTAAATTCATTTAAAATTCACATTTTTATGTCTAAGTTTCAGTTTATTGCCATTGCAACCATTGCAATTAGATTTTTTTTTTGTATTTTTAATAGTTGAACTTTTGAAAATGCTTCATTTCCTTCAGCATTAAAGTCTAATTTTGTACACTAAATTTAGATGAGTAAGTATTGGCAAAGAAAATATAATTTCCTTAGTGTGTTAGTTGGGGCCTTTGGGAGATTATTAAGTCTTGAGGATGGAGCTGTCATGATCAGATTGTGTCCTTATAAGAAAAGACTTGAGAGCTTGTTTCCTCCCTCTGCTCTCCACCATGTGAGAACACAGTGAGAAGACGACTATCTGTAAACCAGGAAGAAAGCCCTCATCATAACTTGACCATGCTGGAAGCCTCACCTGGGACTTCTCAGCCTTTAAATAAGACCTGTGAAAGGAACTCCAGATTGTGCCCTTATGGCACAATAGCCTTATACTATTAAAAGTACTGGGGCTAAATAAAATGAATGTGAGTAGGGAAAACAGAAAGAAATCTTAAAATTTGCAATTAGGATACTTTTTCTGCTGATTTTAAAATTTACGTTGAAACATTCTATTTTAGAATTATGTCTTTTTGGACTAAATTCCAAATCTGTAAGGTATTTCTCTGCTTTTTTTCCCCAAAGATGTCAGTAGATTTATATCATATTGTGGCCGTAAGAAGTGTTTCTCAGATTTGAAACTGAGCCCTTCATGGTCTATACTCTCAAGAGGCTCATGTGTTGCAGTACTTGGCTATATCTGAGGTGCCTGTAGTCATGGCTATCACTTTCCCACTTACATTGTCAGCTTTAAATATTGGTGAACAGCAGCAACATTAAATTGTTTATCTTTTTTCTCCTTAACAATGAAAAGTATAGTCCCTCACTGAATACCAAACATAATACTTAAGTCCAATCTCATATTTTATTTCCTATAGCTGTTAAATATTATTTCTTTATATCTCATTATTTTCAGAGATCTTGATGACATAGAAACGAGATCATGAAGAAATGAGTTTTTTGGAAAATTTATCAAGAAACCTTTTCAAAATGATACTTTCTAGGGAATCAAGTAGATGCAATATGACTTAAATACATATAGAACTATATATGATAAAAAAACTGTTGAAATTAAATTCTGAATAAAATAGATGAATCAGTGGCAGAAATAAATAAATATGAAATATATACAATGATTTGCTCCCTATTCTTATTTAATGCTGCAGTTGTAGAAAGCAGGAAGGCTGACATTGATCATTTAAAGTAAAGGGTAATTAGTGGCTGTAGAGGACTTGGGTTGGGAGTAGGTGTTGATCTGCTATGGTATGTTTCCTATAAAGTTTAAAAAAAAATGTCTCCATGGAGGCTGATTCTGGTACAGGAGGAAAAAAGACATTATGTGAACTAGCAGGCACAAATACTGTTCAACAAGACCCTTAATATTTGGAAATGTCATGCCTCAAAAGAGATCTTCTGCAATCAGATGGTAAACAGACATGACCTAAAGTTTGATTTTAAGATACTAGGCTGTTTTTTATCTTTTACCCTCCTAGGATGCATTATGTAGTAATAATATTTTAATGACAAAATAATCATAGTAATCATTAGAGTTTTTTATTTATTGCTCACTAGCCACCATCTAATATGCAAAGCTCTTTATGTGAATTATCTCATTTAATTCTAACAGCAATCTTATGAGGTTGGCAATATTGTTACTGACCTATTTACTGTCAGAGAAATTGAAAGACAAGATAACATGGCTGGTAAAACCATGATTTGTCTCCAGTGAGCTAACTCTAGATCACATGTTCTTGATCACTTTTACATTTTTATAATTGAAATTTTAGTTTTGATTGAGATAATTGTATATTCACATGCAATTTAATGAGATATTACAGAGAAATCATTTGTGCACTTAGCCCAGTTTTTCCCAGTGGTAACATTTTGCAAAATTGTTGTATAATATTACAAGTATATTGACTTTCATACAATCCACCAGTCCTCAGCTTTACTTGTACTTATGTGCATGGGTGTGTGTTTTATATTCTGTATGATTTTATTATCTAAGTTCATGTATTTGCCACCACAGTCAAGATACTGATCAATTCTCATACCACAAAAATCCTGCATGTTAACCTTTTATAAACACATTCATCTCCCTCTTATCGTTTC
This sequence comes from Ateles fusciceps, assembly GCA_036589455.1. NCBI lineage: Eukaryota > Metazoa > Chordata > Mammalia > Primates > Atelidae > Ateles > Ateles fusciceps. The sequence continues at coordinate 1,080,556 of JAZHEH010001615.1, forward strand.
CTTATTCTTAACCCTGGGCAACCACAAATCTTCCCTCTATTTCTAAAGTTCTGTCATTTTAAAAAATTTTATATAAATGTAATCATATAGAATGTAAACTTTTGTAATTGACCTTTCTCACAGGAGATTCATTCATGTTGATGCCTTTATCAACAATTCAATAATTTATTCATTTTTATTGTGATTTAGTATTGCATGGTGTGAATGTATCACAGTTTAAGTATTTACCTGCTGAAGGACATCTGGGTTATTTACAGTTTTTGGCTATTACAAATAAAGCTACTCTAAATACTTCAGCTTGTTGTATGAAACAAATTTCCTTTAGCTTATATAGTAATTTAATGTCTAATTTTTTAAGAAACATCGAAACTGTGTTAATCAGGGTGTTTCCGGACCAAACTGAGGACTGTGCTGCTTATTCTTATGGCCCAATAACAAGATGCAGATAAACTGGGAAAGACCAACTCAAAATTACAAAGTTTTTCAGAGCTTACGTACCCTCTAAGATATATGTTTATGTGTAAGTGTGCATTCATCAAAAGATGTAAGTGGTTAACTTCTAATCTGTAACTAAGATCTGAGTCCTGAATACCTTCCTCTGTATCTTCAGTAAATTTACTTAATTGATATGGGTCCAGGTGCTGGGGTGATTACCCTTATCTTGTCTCTTGCTAAATCACGGAGTTGGGGAATTCCTTCAGACCCTAATAAACTTGTTCATGGAGGTCTGGGGGAGGAAAGGCCTGGGCAAAACTCTTCGTGGGCTTTTGTTACATTCCAGCATTTGTATAAGGGAAATGGCTCCATCAGCTTTTAATATTTAACTTAACTACTCAGTCAGTGTTGAAACAGTTGTTACAGAGGACTGTGCTAGTGAGAGCTGGCCTGCCACAAAGGTTCTCCAGAGAGACATGACCAATAGGCCTCTTATAGAGATAAGAGTGCGTGTCTCTTACAGAGATAAGAGAGATGAGAGAAGAGTTATTAGGGAGATTGGCCCATGTGATTACGGAAGCTGAGAAGGCCCATGATAGGCTGTCTGCAAGCTGGAGAACCAGGGAAGCCAGGGGCATGTCTCATCTAAATTTGAAGGCCTGAGAACCGGAGAAGTTGATACCATAACTCTTGGTCTGAGGTTGAAAACCTGAGAACCTAGAGGGAGTGATGCTGGCACAAGTCCTGGAGTCCAGAGGTCAGAAAACTTAGATCTAGATTTTCGATGTCCATGGACAAGAGAAGAAGGGCGTCCCAGCTTCAGAAGAAAGAGAGCAAATTCACATTTTCCCTCTTGTTTGTTCTATGTGGGCCCCAGACTGATTGGATGATACCTGCCCACGTTAACAGTGGATCTGTTCTACTCAGTCCGTTGACTCAGTATAGCCGTCTTTTCTAGAAACACACTCACAGACTTACCCAGAAATAATGCTTTACCAGCTATCTGGGTATCCCTTAATCCAGTCAAGTTGACACCTAAAATTAACTGTCACACAAGGCTTTTTTCCCGAGTGGCTGAACCATTTTATGTTTCTACCAACAATATGTGAGCGATTCAGTTCTTTGTATCCTTGATAGTATTTGGTGTTGTCATCACTTTTTATTTTAGTTGTTGTGATAAGTATATAGAAATATCTTACTGTGGTTTTAATTTACATTTTCCTAATGGTTAATGACATGGAACTTTTTTTTTTTTAATGTGCCTTATTTGCCTCCTGCATATCTTATTTAGTGAAATGTCTATCATGTCTTTTTCCAACATTCTAATTGGATTGTTTTCTTAATGTTGAATTTTGAGAGCTTTAAACTATAAATACTAGTCCTTTGCCAGATATGTGGTTTGCAAATATTTTCTCTGTGTTTCTAGCTTGTCTTTTTGTCATTTCATGTTCACAGAGCAAAAGATTTTAATTTTGGTGAGGTCCAGTTTATCAACATTTTCTTTTATAGATTGTGCTTTTGGTGTCAAAACTAAGAACACTTTGCGTAGGGCTACATCCTGAAGTTTTTCTTTTATATATTTTGAAAAGATTTATAGTTTATATATTTTACATTTAAGTCCATATAGTTAATTTTTACTTTTTTGTTTATTGTCAGATATCCAATTTTCCTAACATCATTTGTTGAAACAAGTAAGTATATTTTAAAATAATTGTCTTATAAATATTACTATTTTAGTTTCAATAAAGGTGATACATATTCTCTTTGAAATGGTACAGGGCTTTTATCTGACACCATTTTCATGTAACTACAGAATGTGAGGCCTACATGACACAGAGATACATCACCCTTGCCAGAGTGACTCAGTTATGAACCATAATGTTTACATCACTGCATCTTTTATTTCTGGTCCAAAGTAGTCAAGATACATCTTCTCCTGTGCTCATTTTCTTTACAGTTAATTCATTACCACTCTTAATTCCTTTGGGAAACCTCCTCCCAGGTACATGTTTAGATCATGTGATTTATCTGTGTCTGCTCCTAGGTTGGAGAATATTATATCCAAAAAACATTTTGCTTTTATTAGAGTATGTAGTTTTGTCTGTTTTAAAGTACTATGCTTCTCTTCAAACAGAAGTCATTCTAAATACTGTTGCAATGATTTGAAGTTACAAGCTTCAAATAGGAAAAATAAATGACTCTTTACGTTTATATATGAGTCCCCTGCATGGCTGCTCCACTAACAAAAGCTTTCACCCATCAATGTATTAGTTGAATTTTATTGTAACTGAATCAGTTAATTTTCATTCTTACTTGACAGAACAGATGATTCAATTCATGGAAGTCAAAATGTCAATTTTTCCCAGCAATCTAGAAAAGGCTGATCTCAATGACAGGAACTCTATGAACACATGAGTTCTTTGTCCTATGGAACTATCACCATCATGACTCATTGCTAAGATCTTTGAACCACATTTATAAACTTGATTCTATTAGAATTTTGGTATGGGCCAAAATTAAAAGCAAATTTGTCTCACTCATTTCTCCTTTGCAGATTACTTACAATCTGATTCACTCATTAATTGTTCTTTTTATCCTTGACTTTTTAAGTACAAAGCAGTCTCTAAAGCAGAAAATAAATTATCAAAAATTAAAAGCCAAGCAAGGGAATCAGTAACTTGTCCTTTAGGCTTGGCAAAGCCCCAGGCAAGTTACTTAAAGCCTTTAAGTTATTATATCTGTGTCTAACATGCCTTGATGATCACTGATGATTCCCCATCTGACATAATGTTCTTCATGCATAAAGATTACCCCATGTGTGATTATGCAAGTCCTTTCAAAGTTATCTTCTTTGTAGCAACAGTTTCTATAAAACCCTTTGATATCCTGAATCAGAAAGTAAGTGCTTGCCTTCAGGTAACATGAAGGTATCTTAGCGACAGGAGGAGAAATTCCCTGCTTACTGAAGTGATTTGTGAAAAGAAATCACTCTGTATTTTGAATGAACTAAGTATATTTGTCAAGTAGAGTCCGGTTAAGGTGGTTTCAATTTCTACTCATTGCTGATTTAATTTTTCATTGAGGATCTCTCTTTGTTTCATCTCACATTTCTCTCTTCCTTGAAAAGGAAAACGGATTTATAGATTCAGTCCTAGATTTGTAAAAGTGTCTCAATAAAAATGTATTGAAATTCTTTTCCTATCCATTGTAACATATATCCTGATTCTACCTTTTTAACATCTCAGATTTACTATAAACTACAGGAGAAAAGCTCCATTTACAGACTACTTAGTTTACAAAGGGTACCTTCCAGAATGTTTAATAGAATGTAATGTCAGATGTAATAAACTGTAATATAATCTGACAAAAAAGTCTGAGATTAACAGCTTTTCAAATCCTAAATAAATTGAAAGATAAAGGGAAAACTTTAAAGCTTTGTAAGGGAAACCAAAATAAAAATATAAGTATAATCAAGCATTATGTTTGTAAGCCTAATTAACTTAGATATGGTTAGCAATGAGCAGAATTAAGCAAAGGAAATGCTGATGGTGGGTCATGTTTCAACAACCAGCAAAATAACAAAGACACATAGTATTCAAGGAAAATAGACCCTTTAACTCATTAGTAGTATAAGGGCTCTCTTTTTTTGGCAAATCAGATTTATTTCTCTTATTTTTTTGCCATTATGGCAAAAGTATACGATGGTACTGTAGGTTTTAAGAAAAAACATGACAAACGCAATTTTTTAGCAATTGTATTTTCTATATGTACAATGTATCAGTAGAAGAAAACAATGGAGAAGAGGGGTAGGTATCAAGGCAGATAACTTATTTTTCCCTTTTAGTAATATATACTAATTTGCATATTTATGGACTGCATGTGAGTGTTTGTTACATGCATAGTCTAAGTTATGATCAAGTCAGGGTATTTGGGGTATTCATCAACTTACGTGTTTACGTGTTGGTAACATTTCAAGTCCTTTCTTCTGGTTACTTTGAAATATATATAATATTGTGGCTAAGTATATTCACTCTAGTCTGCAATCAAACATTAGAACTTATTTATTCTAACTAACTGTATGTCTGCATCCATAACCAACCTCTCTCTATCTGCCACTAATCCCCTTCTCTGGTATGTATTGTGTCTACAGGATCAAGGTTTTTATTTCTCATAAATAAGTGAGAACATGTAATATTTGTCTTTCTGTACCTGGTTTATTTCACATAATGACTTCCAGTTCCATTCATGTTGCTGCAAATGACATAATTTGATTCTTAATTTATGGCCAAAGAATGTTTCATTGTGTATATATACCATACTTTCTTTGCCATTTATCTGTTGACAGGCACTAAAGTTGATTCTATATCTTAGTTTTTTTGAATAGTGCTGCCATAAACATATAAGTGCGAGTATCCTTTAAAAAAATTCATTTAATTTTTTAGTTTTTAAAAGAATTTTATCAGACCTGTCAGGGATCAAAGGTATCTTTTAGATATACTGATTTTGTTTCCTTTGAGTAGATACCCAGTAGTGGGATTGTGAGATCTTATGGTATTTCTAATTTTAGTTTTTTTGAAAACTGTTCATACTGTTTTCCATAGTGATTGTACTAATTGACATTCACACAGTGTATAAGTTTCCCTTTCTTTGCATCCACATCCTCATTTGTTATTTTTTGTCTTTTTAATAATAGCCATTCCAACTGCGGTGAGATAACATCTCATTGTGGTCTTGACATGAATTTCCATGATGTTTCATGATTTAAACATTTTGAAAATTTACTTCTTGGCCATTTGTATGTCTTCTTTTGAGAAATGTCTATTCATGTCTGTTGTCCATTTTTAATGGCATTTTTTTTTATTTTCTTTTTTTTTCTCGAGATGTCTGAGTTCATTGTATATTCTGGATATTAGTCTCCTGTCAGTTGAGTACTTTGCAAGTATCTTCTCCCACAAGACATTGCCTCTTAATTCTGTTGATTGTTTCTTTTGCTGTGCAGAGCTTTTTAGTTTAATATAGTCCTTTTTTGCTAAGTATTGTTTTGGCTATTCAGGCTATTTTTTTATTCCATATACATCTTAGGTTTTTTTCTTTTTCTATTTGTGTGAAAAATGATGTCAGTATTTTTATAGAAGTTGTATTGCATCTGTAGATTGCTTTGGGTAATATGGTCATTTTAATGATATTCTCCTGATCCATGAGCATGGGTGTCTTTTCATTTGTCTCAAAGCATGTTGCTTAATTTCCACATAGTTTTATAGTTTCCAAAGTTCCTCTTGGTATTGATGTCTAGTTTTATTCCATTATTGTCTGAGCAGATACTTGATATGACTTTGATTTTAAAAAATTTGTTAAGACTTCTGCAGTTGTTGGATAAAATATTTTGGAAATATCTGTTAGGTCAATTTGGTCTAAAATCTAGTTTAAATCCAAAATTTCTTTGTTAATTTTCTGTCTATATGACTTGTGAAATGCTGAGAGTAGTGTGTTGAAGTCTGCCACTATTACTGTGTTACAGTCTATTTCTTTCCTTAGGCCTAGTAATATTTGCTTTATGAATCTGGATGTTCCAGTGTTGGATGCATATGTGTTTAAAATTATTATATTCTTTTGCTGCATTGATCCTTTTATTATTACATAATGACTTTCTTTTTTCAAAATTACTTATATAATTACTGTCTTTTTCAAACTGTTTTGACTAAAAGTCTGTTTTATCTAATATAAATATAGCTATTGCTGCTCTTTTCGGTTTCTGTTTGTGTGGAATATCCCTTTCCATCTCTTTAATTTCAGTCTATATGTGTCTTTACAGGTAAAGTGTTTCTTGTAGGCAGCATATGGTTGGGATCATGTTTCTCTATCTATCTAGCCAGTCTATATCTTTTAACTGGAGAATTTGATACATTTACATTCAGGGTTATTATTTATAGGTGAGGTTTGTTCCTGTCATATTGTTTTCTGTTTTGTTTTTTTTTTTTTGAATATTTGTTCTTTCTTTTTCTCTTATTGATTGTCCTTGTGGTTTACTAATTTTCTGTGGTTGAACCATTTGAGTCTTTTATTTTCCTCATTTGTGTGTTTGCTTTACCACTGAATTTTCATTTTCTTATGTTTTCATGATGGCAGCTGTCATTCTTTTGCTCTAGATTTGGGACTTCCTTGAGCATTTCTTGTAAGACTGGTTTAATAGCAATGAATTCCCTCAGCATTTGATATCTGGGAAAGATTTTATTCATCCTTTATTTATGAAGGATGATTTGCTAGATATAAAATCCATGGGTGGCACTTGCTTTCTTTCAGCATTTTGACTATATCATCCCATTTTCTCCTGGTCTATAAGATTTCAGCTGAGAAATCTACTTTTAGTCTGATAGGGGACTCCTTTATAGGTGATTAAACACTTTTGATGTTTTTAAAATTTTATCTGTCGTTGACTTGATATAGTTTGACCAAAATGTATTTTAGAGAAGACCTTTTTACATTCTATCTGTTTGGGGATTTCTAGGCCTCCTGCATCTGGATACCTAAAATCTCTTGCTAGGCTTGAGAAGTTTTTATCTATTATTTTTTTAAATAGGTTTTCAAATGCTTTTGTTCTCTTTTTGCCTTTGGGGATACTGATAATTCATATGATTGATTCATAGTGTTTCCTGTATCACAAAAGCTTTGTTCATTCTTTTCTATTCTTTAAAAAATGTTTTGTCTGACTAGATTGTTTCAAAGTAACTGTCTTCAAGTTCTGATGTTTTGTCTTCTGCTTGATCTGTCTACTCTTGAAGCTTTTTAGTGTAATTTTTATTTCATTTAATGAATTCTTCAGTTATAGAATTTCCATTTGATTCTTTTTTATGATACCTCTCCCTTTGGTAAATTTCTCATTCATATTTTAATTATTCTTCTGGATTTCTTTATATTGATTTTGGGATTCTGTTATATCCCACTTTGCTTCTTTAGTATCATAATTTTGAATTCTTTTTCTGGGATTTTGTGAAATTTTTGATTGGGAACCGTTACTGCAGGATTATTTTAATCCTTTGCAAGTGTTATGTTTCCTTGCTTTTTTCTGCTTTCCTGTGTTCTTAGGTTGATATACTCACATCTGGTATAATAGTCATTTCCCCTAATTTTTAAAATTTTCTTTCATAGGGGGAGAAATTTTTCCTGAATGTTTATCAGTGGTGTTTGTGGGGTAGTAGCCCTTGCCTTTGGTTCTGGGTACATACAGCAGCATAATCTCTATATAATTTCTTTGGTTGTGAGCAGCATGAATGCTATATGTAATTTTTTTAATGGTTTGGGGTATGGTTATTAGTGGTGGCTATGGTGAAGTTTTTCTGGGAGGAGAGATGCCAGGAAGGTAAGTTTTTTGGATCCAGTAGTGGCAGCAGTAGGCTGAGCATGCCTATTCTTGGGCCCAGGGTGGCATACACTGGCAGTGGTGTTATTGGGACAAGGAAGGCCAATTCTTGGATATTCTTATGACCTGCTTGAATGTCAGTAGTGACAATGGTGGGCAGGGCAGTTGAGTGGGTTCTTTGTTCTGTTCACCAGCAGTGTAAACTGGTGTTGGCGGTGGCAACAGAGTAAGGTAGCCACCCACAAACTCAGACACACAGTGCTCAGGCTCATCTGCTCTTGGTGGCAGCAGTGCCACAGAGGCAGGGAAAGGATCTCATCCTTTGTGTGTGAGCCTACGCGTGAGGCCATACATACTGTGGGGGACACAGTTGTCACTCACAGACCCATACCAGAAACCCTTTAGTTCACCCATCCACCCACCTATCCAGTGGCAGCAACAGCTCTGGCTTCTGTGGTGTGCAGAGAGAAAAGAAGGAGTCCTTATCTTTATATGCAAGCCTGAGTACCAAGCTTATTCTGTCAGTGGGAGGGGGATGTTTTGCTCTACTTGTTAGGCCAAGCACAGAGTTTGTGTTGCTGCTGGGGGTGGGGTCATTTCTCATAGCCCTAGAAAGTATGCCCTTGAGTGCTTTGGTTTCCTTTGTCCCACATACTGCCTTTCTGGTGCCCTGCACTTTCCTTTCCCAGGGAGTAGAAGTCCCTGTGGGATAGAGTACTGGAGACACTGAGCACCTTTGAATCCATCCAGCACTGTGCCACTGTAGCCTTCTGGGTGGGCACAGGAAAATGTCTATGGGTGCTCCTGGGATATCATGATATTGAGGCTGTGGTTCCCAAGGCAAGATGAAGCCCCATGATGGCTGTGCTTTCACAACAGTACCCTGCTGCAACTGCTTAAGTCTTACAGAAGTTGAGTGATCAGCACAAGATCCCTGTCGGATGCAATGCTCTCCTGATTTGGGGTCTCCAAATCAGTGCGCATGCTGGTGTCAGGGTTCATGTGGGTAAAAGAGCTCCCTCATGGTTTGGATTGCAGCAGTCTGTGGTGGGCATGTGGACCACTAAAGTTCCCTCACTTACTCTTTTCCCGTAATACAGAGCCCATTTGGGCTCCCAGCCAATCTTGGCTGAGTTGGCTTCTGGCTTCCCCCTCATTCTGTTTCCCGTACTTCTCTGTTGGACTCTAGTGTTCTTACTAAGATGTTCTATTGAAGATATGATAAACTAATGGTAATTTTAGGTCTTCTTACTGGAAAGGGCAGGTGTCTAATGTCTCTAGTAAGCCCCTTGAACTGGAATCCCAGGGGCCTTTGGTACTAGACAAATCTCTTCATTTATAGGCAAAGGAAACAAGGCTAAGAGAGAACACAGGAAGCAAGAATCGAAATCAGAAGCTGAATTCTCATTTTCTGACTCCAAATCAGGTGCTTGTTCCCTACCATGGGGCTTATTTAAAATGAATTTTAATTTTATCCAACTTTATATTTGTTTTACTGGCCGACTGGGGGATGTTAGAGGTATGTATCTCAATTATTGTGTATGCACATGACCTATTAGCCTGCTATGATTTGCTTGACTAAGTAAGATATTCATTGTTTGGACAAGAAAAAAGGGAAAGGAAATATGAAATGTGGGCCTCTGTGCCATTTTTTTTCTTACTACTAAATTTTAGAATATATTTGCCCATGTTGTAGACAAAGGTATAAGAAATAACTCTGAAGATAATAAAATATAGCTCCTAGGTATGAAAGGAATAGATAGCTTTCTCCTGTTTTAAATATTATCATGTTTAGTCAGAAACTGAAATACTGTAGGAAAAGGCATGAAGTGCTAAAAATATAGGTGATTAAAAACAGATCTGAAGAGTGAGGAATAGCTCTTTCAAGTTGTGTGCCTCTTTCATCAAGAAACACAGGGAAAACTTCAAGAAATAATTTAAATGTATGCTCCTGGATTTGAATTTGCATATAACCAATAACCTTAGCAGTAAATTACATCTTGCTGCTGACTTTTAAAAGTCCTTAATGTGGTAATAAATCCACACTAGGGTATAGAGATTCAGTTGGAGAAAAATAGAGGTCTCCCTTTGTTTAGGGTTTATGTTGATTTCTCTCCTTCCTTCCCTTCATTCCTGTCCTTCCTTCCTTCTTTCCCTTCCTCTTCCTCTCCCTCCCTCCTTCCTTCCTTCCATCCATCCATTCAGAGATTTTTGTTTCTAGTATATTTTGATGTTTGACCATCTTAATTCGGCTCATAAAATTAAAGTATAGCCATAACAAAAATGACCAATTTGTTGGCAATTTTTTAGATATTTGAAATTTTAAAATATAGTCTGTGGCTATATTGAATATCAATAACAAGTGATTTACTATATTTCTTGAACTATTTGAGGGTAATCATATAAATGAAGGTATCTTTCTTTAGAACTGCCAAAAAATGCTTTTGTATCTATCTCACAGAAATTAAGCTTTGTAATTAAATTTGTGAAGTTGGAGGTTTCATCTAGCTTCTCCTTGTAAAGTAAATATGTGAATTTAGCAAGCAGTTTAGCTTATTTGAACTGTAGTTTTTTAACTGTAAAATCAAAATAATAGTAAAAAATATATAGTTAGAAATAACCTATGTCCAAAGCAACTTATACATTATATTAGATGGAAATAGCCTTGGATTTGGAGTCACAGTGCCAGCTTTTGGTCCTAGCTAGTAGTACCTGCTTCAGGTCCTAGCTTCTCTATAAAGTCTATTTTTTTTTTTTTGAGAAACCTGATTTTCTGAACTTTTATTTCAAATTTTACTTGTGATAAGCTATACAGTATTGCTGTGAGGAGCTACATGTACGTATACATATATTTATATGTAAAAGCTTTTTTAAAAGTGTCATGCAAATGTGAATTTCTTCTATTATTATTAAGTACTGAGGCTTTATAAATATACACACACACACACACCCACACACACCCACACCCACACACACACGCACTAATATACCCTAAAGTGTTGTATAGAATTCTAATTGCGGACTCCTATACACTTCAGCAGATATTTAATTGCTCGAAATGCCCTTGATGCTCTTTTTTAAATGGAATTTAGAGCCAGTGTGCAAGCAAAACAAGATAGTTTTATTACTTTATAGTTACACTTTATAACAGACATTAAACACTGACAAGCCAAATCTAAAATATTAGACTCCCCCTCACATAAACATTCCAAAGCTCATTCTGGAAGTGAAGCTAGAAGAATATAAAACTACACATGATTTAGGGAAGTTCATTTAAATCCTTTAGCTTGAAAGCTAAAGTCCATTAAGGAAAGAAAAAATTTAATTTTAGTAAAAATATACTTCTCTAGAGGCAGTGTCAGATAGGAGAGGGCAACAGAGAGTGATTTACAGATGAATAGATAAATGAATCAGACAATTCATAAGGTAAAGACAAAAGACAAAAAAAAAAAAATGAGTTTACCTTCGTTATCCTAACTGGCCCTGATTGTAGAACAGCAGTTGAATATGGGGGTTAATTCAGGTTCTACAAGGAAAGCTGTGATTGTTACTTGATATTTTATGGATTAGGAACCTTATGCTCAAAAGGCTCAAATTAGTTTGTATTAGGTTTCACAGCCAGCAAGTGGAAAAGCCAGGATTCAGAACTGTGCTCTCTGACCTCTCCTGTTGCAGACATGCATGTGATACTGTTTGAGTACGTATGTGTCAATCGAGTAAAATGACTAGACAAGTCTCAATTATTTTAGATTTATTTGCCAAAGTTATGGACTCACCTGGGAAGACAGGTTTGTGCCTTTCTCTGAAGATGATTTTGAGGGCTCCAGATTTAAAGGAGAAAGGGCAAAATATTGAGAAGTACACACTTTTCATGTAAGAAGGGGCTCAGGGAAAAATAGTCATTCATATCTTTGTCTGACTCAGTGAATATGCATTTTTTTATATAACATGATACAAACAAAAGGGTGAGAGGAAAAACATGGAAATCTGCATTTTACGTAAGATAACACAGAAAAAATGGGGTAGGGGAACAATCAGATATACATTTGTGTCTGGTGGACCTTTACAGGACTGCCCCTGTAAAGATAAGCTATCATTTTGCATGGCCATGATGAAGTTTTAAAAGCTCACTAGGAATTACTTTGCGGGCAAAATATGGGGGAGGCTTTGTGGCTTGTCATCTTGAAGCCATCTTATTTAGGAACCAAAAGGGGGAGACAGGTTTGCATGATCCAGTTCCCAGCTTGACTTTTCCCTTTGGGTAAATGAGTTTGGGGTCCCAAAATTTAATTTTCTTTCACAATTGAATGCTGCAGGTTAAAATTAAAGGTAAAATATTGTTGAGCTGAATTTTTTTCTTCCAATTAGGAAAGATACCCACCAGTGCCCTCATATACATGTAGAAGGAAACAAACACTCCCTTTACATGCCAGTTCTCAGGGATGTTTACTTTTATAACTGGACATAAGAAAAGGAGCTGTCTTTAGGGTGCTCCCTGTATAGTTGTCAATAACTATGTTTGTACACACAATTTTACTACCACACAAAAATCCTACCAGGATTTGATGAGAAGCAAAAATCTTATTTCATAAGAATAAAGGTCTTAATTTTCTCCTCTGTCCCTAGCTTTTCATGACCATATGTACATTTGATTGGCAGCTTCATAACAACAAACCAAGGACATTAAGGAGGAGATGCTTTCTTTTGCCAGATGTGAAATGTTGGGTTAGAAAGAACCAAACACATTTCTGGGTGAATAAAACATTTGAATATTACAGCAATTGATTATATTATGGTACTCTCCTTTGCTACTCACAATTTAAACTTCTTATACATGCCCAATTTTTTTTTTTTTTTTTTTTTTTTTTTTTTGAGATGGAGTTTCGCTCTTGTTACCCAGGCTGGAGTGCAATGGCGTGATCTCGGCTCACTGCAACCTCTGCCTCCTGGGTTCAAGCAATTCTCCTGCCTCAGCCTCCCGAGTAGCTGGGACTACAGGTGCGCGCCACCATGCCCAGCTAGTTTTTGTATTTTTAGTAGAGACGAGGTTTCACCATGTTGACCAGGATGGTCTCGATCTCTTGACCTCGTGATCCACCCGCCTCGGCCTCCCAAAGTGCTGGGATTATAGGCATGAGCCACCGTGCCCGGCCCATGCCCAGTTTTTTACAAAAATAATATTGGGTTTACAAAATTTAAATAGAAAAGCAGACTTTCATAGGAGCAAGGTATGAACATGATAATAATGGTTATATTTGAATAACATTTAATTCTGCAATACATTTTATTTATAATACATTTTATTTTAATTCTACAACACATGTTGTTGAACAGCAACTTATTTGCTATAGCCAGGACACAAGAGTAAAGAACATGTATTTTAGTTCTGATCATAGAGAAAACACACTAACACATACACCATCTTATTCTTCTTTTTGGAATGAAATACAGAGGCTTGACCATTCTTTTCTACTCTTCACCTCCAAGTTTTATTTTGCACACTGTTATTTCTTTGTGATTTGAACAGTGAATTACAGGGGCAAAATAAGGTGTTTACCAGGCTGCTAAGAGGGCCAAGGACCACTGATATACCAACAATCTCAACTTAATATTTTCTCCTTCAAATATGTTCCTCTTTTTATACTCTTTCATGAATGTAATAATCATTTCTAGTTTTCAGAATCAGAAACTTGGCATATCCTTGATTCCTCTTCTGTCATTCCTCCATATCCCTACATTCAGTCACTAGAAACTGTCAGAGGTATTCGAAGCAGACTGACTCCATCTTGAGTGAGGGCTAGCAAAATGAGGCTGAGACTTCCTGGGCTGCATTCCCAGAAAAGTAGGCATTCCTAGCCTCTAGATGTTTACAGTTAAGGGAACAAATTAATGATATTTACTGAAACAGACCCAGACTTGGGAGTGTCCAGATAGCCCGATATCTAGAGACAAGAGTATTCCTAATTTTGCTTTAAAGATAATATCAATTCTTGCAAAATATAGTAATTAAGAAAATTAATCCTTTATCACAAACCCTTGTAGCAGAGCATGTCTCCCAAGATCTATTTTTATCCTATATATATATACACAAGCATTGTATGTAGGGTGGATGCGTTCCTCCTCTTACTCTCAGGAATGTCCTGTTCTGTCTGTGGAGTAGCTAGCTGTCCTTTTACCACTTTACTTTCTTAATAAACTTGCTTTTACTTTGCACTGTGGACTCGCCCTGAATTCTTTCTTGGGCAAGATCCAGGAACCCTCTTTTGGGGTCTCGATTGGGACCCCTTTCTGGTAAAAGAACTATTGATGCTATCCCATTATTCTCACGTTTTCTCCGTATAATTCTTGATACACAGGCCATTCTCTTAGTTCAGTCCATCATCCTCTCTTGCTTTGGTTGCTCCATAACTTTTGAATGTTTTCCTTCTTTTTTGTTTTGCCTTACTACATTTATTTCTGTTTCTTGGCATTTCATATTTTTTTTTCCTTATTTTTCCTTGCTGACTGGAAATACATGCTTTCTTCATGATTCCAAGAATACCATGCATCTCTTTATTAATGACAACTCTTACTAGACCACATTCTATCCTTTTGCTTGAAGACTTTCTTAGAGCCTATTGTATTTCTGTTCTAATTTGGATATTGCTTTCAGGATTGCTGCTAAAATCTTATTCTTATAAATATGTTTTTTTCATGGGAAGTCTTGGTTTCATGTCATTCTTAGATCCTACATATTTTCTTCTTTCTTGCATATATTTGTATGGGAATCTATTTTCAGGAAAATTCTTCAGAATGGGGAAACTGATAGTAAACTTTGAGTTTTTACATATTTTTATTTTGCTTTTACATGTGGAATTTTATATTCAAAGTAATTTTCTGTCAGAACTTTAAAGACATTGCTCCATTATCTTGCATCATATAGTGTTGGGATGAAAAGAGCATAATGCCTGTGTATTTCTTATTCCTTTGTAGATGACCTCTTATATTTTTTCTATTTCCATGGAGACCTTAAGATTTCAGTGTAATTGGATTTGTGGGATTTTACACTGAACTAAATAGAAGCTAGCAAATACAATACCTCCCTGTAGGAATATTTATTACAATCCAGAGTAGAGAGGACTTTCACGAAATAGACTTTACCGTAAAATGAGATTCAAACTGAAAAATTACAAACCAAATGTAGAAAATATCCCAATATGAGGGAGACATAGGATATACGTTAGATAAATAATTATTCATCATTTACCCCAATATTCTAAGGTGTTAGATAAATCTTGTAGAGGTGACAAAATAATTAAGTTTAAAGTTATTTTAAAGTATAAATAATCATAAACCATATGAAAGTTATACATGTTAACAAAAAGTATATTTGTCAAAGAACCAGATTAGCTCAGCAATAAGAAATTGTATTGGAATTTTAAAAGACTCTATAGTGGGCAAATTAAATAGCAATTCAGCCACAGCTAAAGAGAGAACTAGTGTGTTGAGACGCGGTTCTATGGAAATTACACACAGTGTCATACAAATCTATAGAATGATGTAAAACATGAACACGAAGCTATGAGATAAGGAAGATAGAATGAGAACATCTAACAAATATCAAGTAGAAACTACAAAAAGAGATAGTAGAATACAAAAGGATGATATAGTATTTGAAATGATAATAGCCCAAAATATTTCCAGAACTTAAGAAAATTACTAATTTTCATATTGATATTTAGGAAGTATATAATAGCATCATATTAGACCTCTGTGAAGATCACTTTCTCTCTTAAGAGTCCTTTTAAATGTGCATATTCAACTCAAACTCCCTTTGCCTTACATATATTCTTCAGAAATCTACTTAGATGCTGTTTTGTATGAGAAGTCTTCTGTGATCTATTATGTTTGGGTAGGAGTCACTTGCACCTGTGCTTCCTATGATTACCCAGCATAACACTTCTGGTTACTCAGATTATAGCATTCCATATCATATTCTCATACATTTTCTGCTTAGATGTTGTTTTCAACAGTAGAGTGTTTACATCTTGCCATTGTTGAACTTCCCCTGACTACCACATAGCAAGCATTCAATATATTTCACACCACATCCTGTGGCTCTGAAATACAGCATAATTGCACAGAACCACAAAAGAAGTATTGAGTCAAGACTTCATGCACCATTTTGATACATCACAAAGTCAATACCATACAGTAAGATGTAGAAGCTGTAGATGAATGTTATCATTTAATTTTTATGTGTTATCAGATTTAGGGAAGAAAATGGATCTTATGTTCATTGTGGTAAGAAAAATATTAAAATATTGTGGACTGTATGAAAAGATACTCACCTATCATGGTGTTCTTAAGCATGACTAAATATACAAACCTCTTTATTATTATTATATTTACTTTAGATTCACAGTGTACATGTGCAGATTTGTTATATGAACATATTGTACAACGGTAAAGTTTGGGCTTCCAGGTTACCCATCACCCAAATAGTGAATATCAGGCCAGCAGGTAATTTTTCAACCCTCAACCTCTCATCCATTCTTCCCCTTTTGGAGTTGCTAGTGAATATTATTTCTGTCTTTATGTCTACGTGTACCTATTGATAAACCTCTTTAAAAGAAAAAAGTATTTATGAATTTTTATATTTTATTTATTCATTGAAAAATTTATAAACGTCTACTGAAGACATAGCAAATATTACTGTAATTCATTTAAAAATGTATATAAACAGAACTAATTAAAATTCCCTTATATTTATAAATCTCTAGTAAATCTATAAAATCCAAACAAATTTAGAAATTAAATACAAAGACTAAAAAACCCAAAACAGCAAATTAATTATGTATATTTGATGTGACACATGATGCTGTTGCTGAAATTAAATCTCTTCTTGTGTTTTATGTTAAGTTAGCATGCCTCTTTTAACATGTACCTTGTGATGTCTCAATTGTGTCATCACTTTCTGTTTTAAATCACCTGGCAGTCAATTAACCTTCATTCAGCAAAAAATGTATCTTCTATGTGATAAATCTCCTTTGTTTTTTTTTTTCTCATTAGTCTGGACAAATTTATGACGTATTGCCTGGTAGTAGCTCGATTGCTAAAATCAAATTCAACCTGAGGCACTGCAATTTCTAGTAGTCTGTAAGTCACACAATTGATATAGAATATGCTTCTTTTAATTTCCAGGTTATCTCAGGGATTAACACATATACTTAAAATTTTTATAGAAAACTCAGTTTGCTAAAATTACGTCCTCATACCTCCAGGTGTACCCAGACTCCATTTGGAGAGACTCCGCTACTACTCAGATAACAAACCATTTCTTAATCCTGGTTCTGTATGATCACAGTCAATTCGAACATAACGGAGCTAAACAATAATATAATTTAACACTTGTGACTTTGAGCCCTTGAGTTAATAGGAAAGATTATGAAAGGTTATTAGAAAAATGTAGAATATATAAAATAGGAGCTCCTTTGAGTCCAGTGTATTTTCAGTAGAATAATCCAAGGAAATATTGCTACTTTAAAAAAATTTATTTTTATTTCTGATTGGCAAATCATAATTATATATATTTATAGAGTTCAATGTGATATTTTGATATATGTATAATATGTGGAATGATCAAATCAAGCTAATTATCTCCATCTTCCTTATCTATCTTTTAAAATGTTAAGATGTTTTAAATGTACACTTTTAGTTATTTCAAACTACATTATTATTGACTATAGTCGCTCTATTGTTTAATAGATCTCAAGACCTAATCTCTTATCTGAAAGTTTGTACCTTTTGATGAACATCTCATTTCCTCTCCCCCATTTCACCCATCCTCTGGTAGCCACCATTCTATTCTCTACTATGAGTCTAATTTTTTAATATTCCATATGTAAATGAGATCACATGATATTTGTCCTTCTCTGCCTGACTTATTTCACTGAGCATAATGTCCTATAGGTTCATCTACATTGTTGCAAATGATGGAATTTCTTTGGTTTTAAAGATTGAATAGTATTCATTCCATCTATACATGTACCCTGCACATATACATATATGCATGCATGTGTATATATCCATATATGTCCTTTGTTCAGGTCCTTTGCTCATTTTTAAATCACGTTATTTGCTTTCTTGCTATTAGGTTTCTTACTGTATTAGTTCATTCTCACAGTGCTAATAAAAACATACCCAAAACTGAGTAATACATACATATATGCATGTATGCAGGGTACACGTGTGGGTTTGCATTTTATATATATATATGTACACACACACATATATATATATATGTACACACACACAAATATATATATGTACACACACATATATATAACTCTATGATATATATACACACACTATATAGTATATATATACATACACACACATATTTATACACATATATAGTATTTGTGTGTGTGTATATATATATATTCACATATGCCACATTTTCTTTATCCATTCATTTGTTGATGCAGACAGATTCCATATCTTTGCTATTGTGAATAATGCTGCAATGAACATAGCAGTACAGATATTGCTTTGACTAATTGATTTCAATTCCTCTGGGTATATACACCTAGACATAGGATTACTGGATCATATGGTAGTTCTATTTTCAGATTTTTGAGGAATCTTCATGGCATTTTTCATAATGACTGTACTAATTTACCTTTCCATCAACAGTATACAAGATTTCTCTGTTCTCCACATCCTGTCAACAATTATTTTTAGTCTTTTTGGTAAAAACCATTCTAACAAGTGTGAGGTGATATCACATTGTGGTTTTAATTTGCATTTCCCTAGTGATAGTAATGCTGAGCATTCTTTCAAGAACCTGTTGGCCATTGGTATATCTTATTTTGAGAAGTATGTGTTCAGGTCCTTTGCTCCTTTTTAAATCAGGTTATTTGCTTTCTTGCTATTAAGTTTCTTATTATGTTAGTTCATTCTCATGGTGCTAATGAAAACATACCCAAAACTGAGTAATTTATAAAGGAAAGAAGTTTAATTGACTCGCAGTTTATCATGGCTGGGGAGGCCTCAGGAAACTTACAATCATGGTAGAAAGGGAAGCAAACATGTCCTTCTTCAGATGACAGCAGGAGGGAGAAGAATGAAAACTGAGCGAAGAGGGAAGCCCCTTATAAAACCATGAGAACTTACTTATTATCAGGAGAATAGCATGGGGGACACTGCCCTTATGATTCAATTACCTCCCACTGAGTCCCTCCCACCACATGTGCGGATTATGGGAACTACAAGGTGAGATTTGAGTAGAAACACAGCCAAATCATCCAGATCATTTATATATTTTGGATGTTAACACCTTTTCAAATATATGGTTTGTAAATATTTTCTCCCATTCTGTGGGTAGGTTATCTCTTCACTTTGTTAATTTTTTTTTCTGTGCAGAAACTTTTGGTTTAAAGCTACCCCATTTGTATTATTATTATTTTCTTTTGCTGCCTATGCTTTTGGGATTATAGCCAGAAAATTGTTGCCCAAATCAATGTTATAGAGCTTTTCCCCTATGGTTTCTTCTAGTAGTTTTAGTTTCATATCTTGAGTCATTGATTTATTTTGAGTTTATTTTTTGCGTGTGGTATGAGACAAGGATCCAATTTCATTCTTCTGCATGTAGATATCTAGTTTACTCAACACCATTTATTGAAGAGACTGTTTTTCCCCTATTATATATTTTTGGCACCATTGTAAAAATATATGATAAACCCATAGCTAACATCATTCTGAACAGTGAGAAGTTAAAAGCTTTTCCTCTAAGATCAGGGACAAGACAAGGATGCCCACTCCACCACTTCTTTTCAAAGAGCACTAGAAGTCCTAGGCAGAGCAATAAAATAAGAGAAAGAAAAGGAAGCTGGGCATGGTGGCTCATGCCTATAATTCTAGCACTTTGGGAGGTTGAGGCAGGCAGATCATGAGGTCAGGGACATGGATAAAGCTGGAAACCATCATTCTCAGCAAACTAACATAGGAACAGAAAACCAAACACTGCATGTTCTCTTAAGTAGGAGTTGAACAGTGAGAACACATGGACACAGGGAGGGGAACATCACACACTGGGGCCTGTTGGAGGGCGGGGGACAAAAGGAGCGAGAGCAGTAGGAGCAATACCTAATGCATTAAGGGCTTAAAACCTAGATGACAGGTTGATGGATGCAGTAAACCACCATGGCACATGTATACCTATGTAAGAAACCTGCATTTTCTGCACATGTATCCCATAAATTAAAGTAAAATAAATAAAATAAAAATAATAACTAGAAAATTATCTTTATTCCTACTCATGTCATCTGTCAGCCTGATATTTTATGGTTGGAGTGGAGCTTTGATAAGATATACTAATTCTAATCTTCTGTTTCATTTGGAATTCCCACCAGACCCCTCTGTTCAGGGACGTGGGTTTACTAAAAAGAAAAGTTCTGAAGAATAACAAAACTTGCCAGATTCCATCAGGGATTTGAATAATCCTAATGAATTCTTTGAATTTGGGGAGAGCACTTCCATCCTTCCCATCTGAGCTTTTTGAGAAGTGGGTACGTTTCTGTCTCTCTTTTTATTTAACATCAAAATGCTGTAGGTTATGTACATCAAAATTCCACATTTAAATCAAACTTATGACTTAGATAACTTTTGACATTTTAAGAAAAGACAAAAATTTAAAAAGTGGTCACAGGTAGTCTAACTTTTTACATCTTCACTGAACTATTTAATAAGCAGTATTCTGGTATCTTAAGTATGCATGTGTTGAGCACAGTGTTTATCTATTTATTTTATTTGAAATTTCATGCTCTGTTATACATCCTTGGAGGATTCTAAAAAGAAATTAAAAGAATGTGCATAGTCAAAATGATGGTATACCGATCAGGCACTAGGGCCTGCTTATAAGCATGTAATTATTCATTTACATACATTAATTTGTCTATTAATAGGTTTGAAGTCAATTAAAAATGCACTTTTATTACATGTCTAATTTATGCTTCCTTTAGAAAGTAAAATTATGATAGGGGTATCTTAGAGAATTTTAGTACCTGAAACAGAATTCCATATATGTTCTTGAATCTGTAAAATAATGAAGTCAATTTGAATTTGGATCTGAAATTGATCTGGTAATGTCTGTGTAAATTCTAAACTAATGTAGAAGGTATCCATTGCTGCTTAAGCCTTGCTTAACTGGGCTTCCAGATATTTGTGCACATATTTGTATTCCATATTTGGTGCTAGGTTATATATATTCTAGTCTTGCTAAACCACAGACTATGGCACTCTTATGCTACAATTGATGTTTATTTACTATGTCTTTGGAAGACAACATATGTCAATGTGGTTAAAGCATGTTAGCTCTAAGAAAGATACCCTGAATACAAATGCTTTCTCTTGTACTTACTACCCAGGTAAACTTCGATAATGAGATCATCATAGTAATTATTACAATAGGACCATTGTGAATACTGAATGAAATAGTTCTTAGTGTCTGGACTATGGAAATACTAGCTTCTGTTATTGTCGTCGTTATGAATCTGTCAGTTCCCATAGATGAAAGAGAAAATATTTCTTCCATAAGACTAAAATGTGTTAAAAGAGCTGCTATGCACAAGTTGGTGAGTGATTAATAAATTGACCATATTGTATAGAAAGGAAAAAATGAAGAAATACGAAGAAATGGAATGACAGTGATAGAGACAAGGGCTCTGCATCTCCCCCGCTTTGGCAAAACCCTGATACCTTCAAGTCTAAAACATTCTGAAGGCAGAAAAACCAGACTGCTGGTCTCAGATAAAGCCCACCCTTTCCGAACTGACTCTTTCTGATTAATGCCCACCTGTGCACTGGGAGGAGCAGGTGGAGCCTTGGAAAGTTCACGCCCTTTTGCAGGGGGAGGAGCCTGTCCTCTCCTGTTCCTGGTGGTAACCTGGGATTCCATTGGTGAGGTGGAGAGCCTGTTAGCAGGACCTTATCTCACTTTGCTGTGTTGTTTTTTCCTTTTTGCCCAATAAATTCCGTTCCCCCTCACCGTTCAAAGTGTCTGTGAGCCTAATCTTTCCTGGTTGTGTGACAAGAACCCGGTTTTTAGCTGAAATAAGGAGAAAGTCCTACAACAGCAGCAAATATCTCCACTCTACTGCTCATGCACAATTTAGGTCATAAGTATCATTTTGTGGTTATCTATATGTTAAGAGAAAAGAAGAAGAAAAACTTAAGTGTTTGATTTTAAAAATGCACTTTTAAAGTACTAATAGGATGATTGATTTTTCTATAAAATCAATTTTAAATTTATTTAAAAAATAGAATATTCATAAAAATGAAAGTTTACAAAATTTCTAAAAAAGAATTTTCTTTAAGTATGAGTAATGAGAAATGTTACCACATTGCTTTTTGGAGTCAGTAAATAATCATGTTTATCTCTCCTCTCCCTCCAGATAGATTTCACATAAATTATTTGAAAGCATTTATGCATCAAAATTATAGAGATTTCTAAAAAGAAATACTCCCTTCCCAAATTTTATTGTCTTATGGCTTTGAAAATTTTATTCTGATAGTGTTTATCTAAGTATATGTTTTTAACAACATTATTCCTTTATTTCGTTTGAAACTGACTGGAAATAATGAAATAGCTGGTAATTAATCTGCAATATAATCATGTGTAATATTCAAGAAAACAGTAATACATATCATTCTGTGAAAGGAAAAAAAAAGGATTATTCGTATATACATTTCAAACTACAGAGGTGCAGGTGGAATACTGGTTCTCCACAATTTTCCCCAAAATAGAAGAATATTGTGAAATTAGAATGGCAATGAAGGAAACACATTAAGAAACTAATATCTTTTATTAAATAAGATGAACCTGAGTAGAATTATAAATGTAAACAGCAAAAGTATATTTAAAACATCTGTTTCTCTAAAGTATTCTGCTCATCTTCCTTCCCCTTATCTTTTGAAAAGATAATGTTTAAATTTAACAAGGAGATAAAAACTGCATTTCTTCTAAGTTGTTGTGAAATGAACAAAACAAAACAAAAACCTTAAAGCAGAAACCACAGGGCACTTGATCTTAGCCAAAAGGCTGAGAAGCTACTAGAGAAGTGACATCTTAACAACATTGTATCTTGCAGACTTCAACTCTCCATTTATTTAGAGAGCTTAATATTTATACAATTATGCTTTTTGATCCATTTAGATTTATCTCTACCATCATATATTGTGAGTTTTCTTTTACATTTTTTATTGTTTCTGGTCTTTTTCTAAATTTATTTTTACCCTCATTTTATTTTTCTAATAATTAGGATATTAAACACTTCAAAATGTTTTTCTGATAGTGTCTCATCCTAGTCCCAAAGAATATGAAGTATAAAGATCTTAGAATATTTGGTTCTAATTGTCCCTTTCCTAGAGTGCATGCTGCTCTGCCCTCTGCCCCCATTTTTAAATTTTTATCTTAAAATTTTAATCCCATATATTAGATGACATTATTACTGTTTAAACCATAATTTTTAAAAAGATTTTTACCAATATCTCCTTTCTCTTTTACCTCCATTCCTTTCTCATCTTTGCTTTCCATCTAAGATTTTTTGTGCATTTTAGCTCTTACTCTTATTCATGGAATTCTATCAGTTTTCAGAGGATTGTCTTGGAATTTTTGCTCCAGACTGAACTTGTATTTGCTTCTGCCAGTATTCAGATTTAAAGCAAATGGAATTCCAGCTTAAAATACTCAGTTTTTACACTAGAAGTCATAAAAAGCACATGAACTTAGTGTCCAAAGTTGTGTGAGCTTGTTGTGGGGTCACATTCTGAAAAGAAACACATTGCCTTTCTACTTAGAGGCAATACCAAGATAGATAGGTTTTCTTGAAGGTTGCCTCTCCGTATTGTACTTTGTTTTACTCTTTTTATTAGGGTGAAATATTTTGAAGATCCCCTGATTATGTAAGGCTTCCAACTGTATTCTTACCCCATTACAAGCAAGGCATTGTATCATATCTTCTTGCATGTTTGTGGTCATTAAAAACAAAAACACCTAGTCTACCTGAGCCAGTAAGTATGCCCCAGTGCTTCTTTATCAATCTCCCCAAATTGCCATTTTTAAGCACAGAATGTTTTCTTATTTTCTTGTGAGCTAATCTATGCACTTAAGGATGTTTTAGAACTATTTGGGCAGAAGGGAGCCAGAGGGGCAAGGGTTGAAAACTAATCATTGCGTACTATGCTCACTACCTGAGTGATGGGTTCAATCAGATCCCAAACCTCAGCATTACACAATACACCCATGTAAAAACCTGCACATGTACCCCCTGAATCTAAAATAAAAGCTGGAATTTTTTCTAAATAAAAGATTTCATGTAGCATTTAAAAAATTATTGTGTAGCCGGGTGTGCTGGCACATACCTGTAATCCCAGCTACTTGGGAGGCTGAGGCAGGAAAATCGCTTGAACCCAGGAGGCGGAGGTTGCTGAGCCGAGATCATACCACTGCACTCCAGGCTGGGCAAAAAGAATGAAACTCCGCCTAAAAAACAAAAATTGTTGTAGAAGGGCTCAGTATAAGCAGTCCATAACACTTTTGAGAATGGAATTCAGTGTACTTGACTTCAATATAACTGTTTTATAGCTTCATGAAGACAAAATTTAGACTTCACGGTACTAATTTTGTAGTAAATCCCCTGGGAAAGGGCAATTTATTCATCTGGCAGCCAGGTACAAACTCTTAGACATCTGGCAATATTCAGATGTTCAAAAGAGATCAGTAACACAGAAGTCAGACATTTATTTCTCATAAATAAAATAAAAGCCAATAACCAGTTGAAATACAACATGATAAGGTATTGTTAACATTTTAATTGAAACATTTATTTTGTTACTTTTAGTCATTTAGTTTTGTATTCCTTAAAGTGTGCAATATGTAGCAGAATGATATATGTACAATTTGGAACAAGACTTAAAAGTATTCCTAGTGGTTTCTATAGGACTGAATCATAGTAAAATACCTGTGCCTCCCAAACACATATAGGTTTTATCATTATTTTAATGTTTCTGTTACATCAATTAATTCCTCATTGGTCTTTTTATATGTTCTGCCATATCTTTTTTCTTTTGTTATAGGTGTGTCTCAGAGTACACATATCCTCTCTTTTATTTGTATTGTTGCTTTTGTGTCTTTGTACCTTTCTTCCTGCCTCCCTCTCCCTCCCTCTTCCTCCCTTCCCTTTCTCCCTTCCCTTTCTTCCTCCCGCCTTCTCCTCCTCTCCCCCCTCCCCTCCCCCTTCCCTTCCTCCCTCCTCCCTCCCTCCCTCCCTTCCTTCCTTCCTTCCTTCCTTCCTTCTTTCCTTCCTTCCTTCCTTCCTTCTTTCCTTCCTTCCTTCCTTCCCTTCTTTCTTTCTCTGTTTATATGATTAATGTTTATTTGTAGGGCATGGCTGCCTTTGAAAATATATTGAATTGAAGAAGTCATGACTCAGAAGGCTCCACAAATGACTAGCCACTAAATTTGCACACGCTTATAGGAGAATAACAAACCTACTGAATTATTGTTTCCAATCCCTGAGTAAGAACCTATGGAATCAAAGTCAGATTCTTTTGATTTTCACATACAAATCTCCTCTATTCACTCTTCTTACCCATGGCCTTTATGTTGAAGCCAACCATAGTGATTCTATTGGGTTATCTTGAATTTCAGGGAAATGGACATGCCTCATAAATAAGTTTAACATAAAAATAAATCAGTAAATAAAAGCATGAGGACACATTTACTTGATTGGTGACATGTGGCTCCTAGATTTCTGTGGGGTGTTCAGGTCCTAGTGGTTTCTACCAACTGCATGAAAGGTAATAATACAAAAATAATAGAAACTTCAAGAAGCTTTTCCAACAGTGATTTTCCAAACATTCTGCTTTAATCTTTCTGTCTCCTTTCACATCAGTATCCTTCAGCAACCTGACCTGCAACACAGCAAAAGCCAGTCAATATTGTCAAGCTCAGCAAATGGTTTTTGTATGCACAAAACAATTTGGAATTCCTCTTCAGTGTTGGCTGCTAGCCATTTCATCATATGGTTTGGGCCTATGTTCCTATTTAATTTACTCATTTCATAAAGCACGGCCTCTGGGTAAAGAATTTTGTTTTATGCCTCAAATGAGAAAAACTGCTTGCCTGAATAAGCCCTTCTATGCCCTTGATGTTATATTTCTAATGTAACATAGCAACCAACCCCAAAATCTTACTTCTTTAGGCTTTATGAGGCTACTCAACCAAGTGATTTCATATTCAGTGTCAAAATGTACTATTATTGCCATCTAGTTTTTTATATTAAAATATATATATATATTTGCATTTTTAGTAGGGTTTGCTTCATTCTTAAGAGATTCCTTATGTTTAAATATCAGGGATGTTCATAAAGTTGAAGATAAAGTTTGTTGAAGATTATTACAGAATTACTGTAGAATTTGGTTGCTGCAAACAAACTCTTTGCAAAGTCACCATTTGAAGGATTTTCTTTGAAAGTATGTACATAAATAATAGAATTTTTATTCTATGTAATATTTTGTATCATTGATTTTTTCAACCTACATTGAGTATGAAATCTAACATTTAACTTTTTAGAATTAACATATCATAGTAATTATGCCTACAGTGTTTCCTGTCTCTGGCAGGATAAAGATCAAAGTCAAATTAATTTTTTCAAACTGTATGTAACAGCTATAGTTGAGTCTTTATTATTTTTCAGGTATACTATATTAAGAAGACAGTTATTCTTTACCACTTAAAATTCATACTTTCTAATTCATTATTAAGATTACACCAATACTGCCATTTAAAAGAGATTGTTGGTGTCAAAATTTGGATTCTAATGTACCTCTGCTTCTGGCTTATATTTTGCCTGTGCACTAAAATAGCCCATCTTAGTGTCTTTCATCACTCTTATCGAACTTAGTACAATGATGAGAAATCCAAGAACAGGTAGATGTGATTAGTATTTGAATATCCCACATATTTAAGTTCACAGAGATTTCCAACATATTAGGAAGGACAGTAGTCCTCTCTGTTTTGGACACGAAGGTCTGCCCAACTGTGTTAATCATTTTGCTAATTGACTAGGTACAATTAAGTAGTGCTTTTATCAATATTCATTGATTCCCTTGAAAAGTAGTAATTAGGTTTACTGGCTTAAAGTAAGGAGAAAAGGTTCAAGTTTATTTATAGAAAGTTTAATTTTTCTCTAATTTGTGATCTTATGCTTTATGCCTATTTGTAGGAGGATTCAAACTCAGGTCAAAGTGATTCAACTGAACAAAATTATAATTTAAGAAAGAGCATGAAGGAGTTGATATTCACTCTTGATTTCTAAGAGTTGCTCAGGGACTGATTTACAGTTATTACAATATAGCAGTATTTAATTTGTGT
Organism: Ateles fusciceps; assembly: GCA_036589455.1. Lineage (NCBI taxonomy): Eukaryota > Metazoa > Chordata > Mammalia > Primates > Atelidae > Ateles > Ateles fusciceps. The sequence continues at coordinate 1,107,765 of JAZHEH010001615.1, forward strand.
TAGTTTGGAATTTGGAGTTTGCTAGTTGATAAAGTTTGACTTGTCATTAAAGGCACCAATCCTGTGAACACTGTGTTATGCTACACAGTAAGTGTACCAGGGAGCAAAGTGCCTGGTTAGCACAGCAATTCCTTAAATCCCTAAATAGTCAGAAATAACCTGCTCAATAATACCAGACCCCAGTTAACACTCTCTGGAGGCTTTTTCACATTAGTAGATGTGATCATGAATTTTAGCATGGACAGTTTTTACCATTGTCTTATTTTCCATAAAGATTAATTGTTTAATGTGATTTGTGCTCCACAAACACAAAAGGAGAATATCCTGGAAACAGAGAAGTTGTGGCATACTGAACAAAGACGCTGGGAATTTAGACTATTCATAGATAAAAATAACTTGGAGATACTTTATTATAAATCTGAAAACAAAACTTAACTTAAGCTGGGGACTGAGCTTTTCTTCCCTGGTGGCTATTGCTTTTCTTCCTTTCTGGGGTTACTGATTTGCAGTGGCGAGAACATCTCAGGGCATTTGAGCAGGTGTCAATAAAGTGGAATGGTCTATGTCATGTTTGCCAGTTCTGATTGCTCACCAAAATAAACTCTCTTGAATCCTCAGAACAAATATAGATGTAAACATTTCTTCCTAATAGAACTTAATTTCAATAGATTTGTCTAGTCCTTTTTCTTTTAACGTTGTACTTAGACAAAAGAATGAGTCAATCCAAAAGCCATTTAAAGCCCAGATGTTAATTTTCCAGATTTTTACTACATAAACGAGGTATTTCTAAAACTGGGGTAGAGGAGGCATCTTCATGGTCTTTAGGAATCCCAGCACTTTGGGAGGCTGAGGCAAGTGGATCATCTGAGGTCAGGAGTTCGAGACCAGACTGACTAACTTGGTGAAACCCCATCTCTACTAAAAAAAGACAAAAAATTAGCTGGGCATGGAGGCGCATGCCTGTAATCTCAGCTACTCAGAAGGCTGAAAAAGGAGAATTGCTTGAACCTGGGAGGTGGAGGTTGCAGTGAGCCAAGATCGTGCCATTGCACCCAGCCTGGGCAACAAGAGTGAAACTCTTTCTCACAAAAAAAAAAAGAATCTATTCTCAGAAATGAGCTTAAGATAGCAAAAGATAAACAAAAGCCCCGAAACCTCATAGGAAAGCTCTCCAGTTGCGTTTTAAGATGAAACTCACCTACTGGCTTGACGCATTCAGGATAAAGTGTGCTGATACATTTCAGACTCCTGGACCTTTCAGACTGGCTGCCTGACATGAAACTTCCCACTCTCTGAATGGTGGATGACAAAAGAGTACCCCAGAAGATTACAAGGTCAAGCTCTCAAAGACGTAAAACAAGATGGGAGGGAAACCTCCTCTGGTTTTTGTTCAGAGACCTGAAGCACAGTTTGTAACTGAGCAGTCTTACAGGGCCAGCTTGAACAGCAGGCTTACAGGGGACCTAGGCCAGCATTCTATCCTATGGAAACCTCTTCTTTATAACAGAATGGCACAGACAGACAACTTCATAGCACAAAGTACACCAGGTTTGCGCTATTAACTGGGACTTGTCACCCAAATCCCTTTTCCCATTAATCAAAACCTTGCAGAGGAGACAAACTGTGATTTTTACTGTTATTTCAGTGGTTTGCATGGAGAGAGCGAGACCAGAAGCCTGGCTGGTAAGAAATTCTTAGTCTTTTGCTGACTTGCCCGATTTCTGCCTTCTTTTTCTCTGACCAGCTTTGGTGACCCTGCTCATTGTACCACAGCTCTGGGGGCCAACAGCATTATAAGAGAACATCATCTTTCTCCATTTTATGGACCCATAGGCAAAAGCCTCTCATTTTTCAACATGCCACCCAGTGGGCTGCATGGTGGAATGAGGTGTTGAATTAAATGCACAAAAAGGAAAAACGGATCAGGATGTGAGCAAGGAAAACTCTGGACCCATGTGTTATCAATTCTCTCCTTACAGAGATAGTACCCTGAGTTGGTAGGCTTGCATGCTCAAACAAACAGATGGCAGAAAAGTTCACAGGCTTCCCTTCCCCACAACGTGTGGCAAAGAAAGGGAAAGTACCTAGAAGACTTAAAAAGATTACAGAGTCCTACCATCTGAACTAAGTGGCTATTTCAATCCATCCTGCATGCATGTCTGTTTAGGCTGTGCCAACTGACCAGTCCCACACAGATGTCTATTCAGGTTGAGACTGAAGCCAGTGAAAAGTGAATGAAGAGAAGGCAGAAGGAAGAAGAAAAAAGAAAGACAAAATAAATATGGGACAGGATAAAAAGAAATGCATTGTTTGCATGTTGGGGCTTGGTGAGGGGTGTCTGGGAGGCTAGAGGAAAACTCTCCAGTTGCTGTGAGGCTGAGTCAAAGATTTAGGCAGCTGCCTGTCAGCCACAAAGCATGTATGCCTGGCAGTTCTGCTGGCTCATAAGCCTCCCCTTTCTTTGGACATGGGGGGAGGAAATGCTCCCTATGTCCTGGGTCCTGCCAGGGTCACCAGAGAATCTGTTACAGACCACAGGCTCTTTTGCTCTCATGTAATGGAAATTAACATGAGGCCAAGCAGATTTCCCAGATGAGGCTTTTATTTCAGGTCTTGTGCTCGATCACAAGGAGATGAGGCACAAAGCTCTTGCAGCTGACTTTCTGGGAAAAAAAAAAAAGCGTATTTTTTTTTTTAAATTTAAGCACAAGAATTGACATCAGGCGTAGGGTATGCAGGCTGGGCTGGGCAAAGCATGGGAGGGGTAAGGTATGCAGGACAGTATATCTAGCTGTGATGGTTATCTTGAGTAATGGGACACCTGGTGGTCTGGCTTGTGGCAATAAGGCTGCAACCAATTGTTCAGGATCCCTTCCCAAGGCAGGACACTCTACAACCTTGGTTCAATTTCGGATCTCCTAAGGCCAGTGTCACGGGTGATCAGCGACTATCCAGGCCGGTGGTGTGAGTCTAGAAAGGCAGATTTATTAGAGAAAGTATGAAAATATGTTGTAAGGGGGCAATGGGCAGGTCAGCAAGAGAGAAGCTGACTACAAAGAGACAAAGGCATGCTGGGGATTTTGTAGAATGGTGCTTTTACTCAAGAGTGCTATGTGCAGTACTGATAACACTCAGGTTGCAGGGAGCTGAGCTAACTTGCATTTTTCTGTCAGCTGAGGGTCTGATGATAGCTAGGCACAGGAAGATTGTGAGCTATTTGAGCAGGAGGGTTATGTACCCTGGACCATGAAGAAAAGCAGACTTATAATTACCTGCTTTCTCTTTTGCTTTCCCTTCATCCTGCCAGGCTTATTCCCCGCTCCCCCATTTGGGACTCATCAGCCAGTTTCTGCAATTCTTTAAGTAAAAAGCATGGTTAAACATTATGAGAGCACAGAAAAAAATGACTATTTTCTTTGTCTGACTACAGCCTTGGTGTTCGTGGGTACAGTATCAGTAAGGTACTAATGTGGGTTTTGTGAAAAGAAGAAAAAAATATGTAAAGGAGGAGCTGCATTCCACTCCTATCTCACAGGCTCTCTTCCTCATGTCCCCTTTGCTCTCTCAGCCTTTAATACTACTATATTATAAAGCAATTTTGAACTTATAAGTAAACAGACAAGTCACGAGTAAAGGGAAAAGTAAATATGGTACATAGGACTTTGTGGCTAATAGGAAATAAATTGTAAGTTTTAGTTTTCTTAGTAGTTTAGATGCCAAAAGCATAGGTTATTTTTACCCATCCGTTTAATAGTATTTTTTTTTAAGAGAACACTTTAAACATTTTTGAAACACAATTTTTGAGCAAAAGTAGCCATGCCTAAGACAGAAGCCACCTGTGATGATAATTCTTTTCTATTGTTCTTTCTGGATGCTAATTCACTACCATAATTCTGTTTTGCAAAATTTTAGTTTCCACTAGCTAACTTGGAGAATCACACCTTTTCTTCTTAACTTCTCTCTTAATCCTTCCTATAAAGTTCCTTATTTTTATGTTATTTTTAGTATTCTTAAGTCTACCTTGTCAGTTTATAGATAAATTTTATGCTTTATATTATCAGAAAAATAAAATGTAATACCTGGAATTGATCAGATAGCTCATCTGATCTATTTTCCAGATCAAAAAACCAATAATGGATGTTATCTTGCCCAAACTGACAGAGTTATATAATGAAGAAAGAGAGTAAAACCAAGTCTTCTATTTCTAATCCAAAGCTTGTTCTACCACACTATATTAATTTTTTTCCCTACCATTAATAGGCTATAGCAGGTAGTCAATTTGCTATATCAATTATTCAATTACTTTATGCATCTATTGAACATCTATTATGTGCTAGGAATATGCACTCTGTATTTGTGCCACATAATTTAATTTTTGGACATGGAAAATAGATACTATTCTAATTCTTATTTTTACAAATAAACAATTTTATACAATTAAATTAACCAGCTCAAGGTCACTATAATTATTGAGTGAATTGTTTACATTAAAATAAACAGTACAAAGGAATCAGTATCTGTTTTCTTCACGTATCTTTTAAATTACTTTTAGGTAGAATCAGAAAAGTAATCTTATTAGTCTGTTGTCACATTGCTATAAATACCTGAGACTGGGTAATTTATAAAGAAAAGAGGTTTAATTGGCTCACGATTCCACAGGCTGTACAAGAAGCATGGTGCTGGCATCTGCTTGGCTTCTGAGAAGGCCTCAGGAAGCTTCCAATCATGGTAGAAAGTGAAGGGGGAGCCATTAAATCTTGTCTTATACAGCAGGAGCAGAAGCAAGACTAAGAGTGAAGGGGGAGGGGCTACACACTTCTAAATAACCAGATATTGTGGGGACTCACTCACTATCACAACAGCACCAAGGGGATGGTGCTAAACCATCATGAGAAATCTACCCCAAAGATCCAATCATCTCCCACCAGGCCCACCACCAACACTGGGAACTACAATTCTGCATGAGTTTTGGTGGGGACATAGATCCAAACCATATTGGTAATTTTCTCCTTTTCTTAACGTCTCAGGGCAGACTCCTACCTGTCCCCAGTGCTAGCAGTGCTGTGAGGTAGGCAGTTTGTTATTAGTGACAACAGACAACTCTCCTTTCTTTATTCTCTCAATCAACAGCCCTCATTTCCTTCTTTTTTTTTTTTAATAACCCTTTCTATTTATTCTGCTACTCTCAATCTTAGCAAATCTCTTCCTTTGAAAGATTTTCTTGGTTTATTTTACACTCCAGTGTAGAAGGCTAAGAATTTATTGTAATTACTCCACAGAAACATTTGCTTTTTTAAAAAGACAATGTCCCTTTCGAATTAAGCCAAAGGAGATAAAATTTAAACTACAAGAGTCCCAGTTTCTGCAAACTTGTAAATAGGAGAACTGGAAACTTTTTAATTAAAATAACTCATCATATATATATAAGTAAATAGATACTTTTCCTTTTACTCATTAGTTGTCTATTTACATATATATGTAAATTATATGTATATTATATATAACCATATATATATATGGTCTTTTTATATATGTGGTTAGCCTTGCTCAAAATTATACTCTCAAAGATATAGCAATCTATAGTGACTCTTAGTGTTATTCAGCTTCTTGGCTCTCCACAAATGCAACACATTATCATCAGTAACAATTTTCATTACACACAGAGGTTCTTAAGTGGGACCTCCACCTGTGTTTTAGAAGTTTTAGAATATCTATGCAGCTTAAAAAGTACCTCCTACAAAAACATTTAGTTTTCCTCAACGTTTTTCCCTATATTCTTTAAAATCACTGAGGAGAAGGGAATTGGCAAGAACATTGTATATCTGACATTTTAATCTTTTGAGGGCTTTTAAAAGTGCCAATTTTCTTTTCAGTTCTGCAGATTGAGAATGTGATTAATGTGCTATCTACCATTGTATTCATGTGGAAAATATTCCATTACAGCATAATCTTTTGAACACTTTTTGTATTAATACAATTTTTGCTGGTACTCTTTAGTACTCAGGTGTTAACTAGTGAAGGAAAAGAGGCAATGCTTTTTTTCTTAACTAAAAAACATAAATGGAGTCTTAATTATGTACTCATGCAAATAAAATTTTTCATAAATTGTAAGTAGTGCACTTCATGTGTGATAATCTTATATTTCCCATGAGGAACTTTAAGATAAAGGAAAAACATAATATGTAAATGACAAGCCTGACAGGGCTTTGGGAATTGAGGTAGGGTGAAACTGAAGGAAAAGGAGGAAAGAAAAAATATTTTTAAAATGTTAAAGAAAAGAAAGAATAAAATATTAGGAATAGAGTTGTGAGATAAACTAGATGATCAGGGACATCAACTTCTGCCTTAGTATAGACATAGGTTTCAAAGACCTAAGGCCAAACATGGACAGAAAAGTCTGATCTCCTTGGTCTGGACCAAGATTTAGATTGAGACAATCTAGTGTCCTGTATATATTCCTGTAAGAAAAGTACTTTAAAGTACTTACATTTGTTTGTTTGTTTGTTTTTCTTTAAACCAAAGACCTACTTGGCTGATTCAATACCTAGGTGAAGCCTGGATTTAATTAAATGTGTCCAACCTGTGGTAGGGGAGAATTACATCTTCAAGGCCAATAGGGAATTTCAGAGAGCAGTCTATATTTCCCAAGGATTTAGAAGGCTATGATTAGAAGATTTGTTTCCCACAGACAGATAATCAGAGAAGAAGCAAAGGGAGAGCATGAAAATAGAACCTTCTCTGCTTGACTTTTAAAAATAGTTAAAACATTTACCTGGGTTGGCTAGATTTGCTGACAGTGAACTAAATGTATGGGAGGGTAAATAGAAATTCTATAAATTTGGATTGTTTGCAATATTTGGTTATTAGCTGCAATAAACATTTTTAGACCTGTCTTTTGGTGAAAAAATACTGAATATTTACCTGAGAATGAAATTGTTAGGTTCTATTAATGAAATGCTATGATATTTCAAACATATTACCTCAAACCTCACCATTATGCAATATATCCATGTAACAAACCTGCACATGTACTCCCAGAATCTAAAATAAAATAAAATAAATAAAATAAACACATTGACTCTATTAGTTCATGTGTTTAGGCTACTATGCCTTAGACTACTTTGTCTTATTGTTTTCACATTTTACTTCTACATATATTTAAAATTCCATGTTATTATCATTTTCTAGGTAGTTAATATTAGTCACATTTACCCTTCCTATTGCATCTTATTCTATCCTATGTTTTCATATTCTTTCTGCCTTATAAACTGCTCATTTTCTTTCTGCCTTGTAAACTGGTTTTAGATTATCTTTCAGTGCAAGTCTGCTAAGAAAAAGTTCTTTCAGTTTTTGTCCAAAAATGCATTTTTGCACCATCATTTTGGAATAATATTTTCTCTAGTTGTAAAATTCGATGTTGGCAGTTATTTTCTTTTAAAACTTTAAAGATGTCATTTCATTGTCTTTTATCTTCCACCATTTCTTGACAGGTTAGCTGTCAAACGTGTTGATGCCTTTTTTTTCCCCCAGAGTTAAGTGTCTTGTTTTCTGCATGTTTTTCAGTGAATAGCAGGAAGTCAGCAAGTATAAAGAAGACAGTAGGTAGCAGAGAGTCTGACATATTTAAGAAATTGAAAGAAGAAAAGGGTGTTTGTGTGTAGTGAGTGAGGAGGGAAGTAGCTGAGAGGAGTTTGGAGAGGATAAAAGGGATCACAGTATGCAGGACCTCACAATACATAGTAGGGAGCTTGTGTTGTGTTCAAATTCATTGACATGAATAATAGGAACTAATTTATATTTCAAGAATATCATACTTGCTGTTGTATGAAGAATGCGTGGTGGAGTAGTGTAAGACCAGAAGAGAAAAACAATTGAAGAATTTTAGAATGTGTCAGCCCAGTTTGAGAGTGGCAGAGATGGAGATGGAGGCCTGCATAAATTCAAGTCTATTTTATTGTGAGAATTGACAGATCTTAGATATGTGCTTGATATGGGGCCTGTAAGAAAGAGATGAATTAAATTTTGATTCTGGGTTTTGGTTTGGTCATCCAAGTGGATGATGGTACCATTTACTGAGATATGTAAGGTTGAAGAAAGCAGGATTATGAGCAAAGTAGAGATCAACAATTCCCTTTGCAGAACATGAAGTTTTAGATACATCTTAGGCATTTAGGGGGATATATTTAAAAATATCTAATTTGTTGCTTAAAATTGAAATCAAGTCCAGAGTTATAGATGGATTGGGACAGAAGTATGCCTACCGGTATGCTAAAAAGAAGAAGGAAATCATCTCTGTATACATTGGGAGCCCATTTTCAATTTTTTAAATGTGGCATAAATCAAATCTTTTGAAGAAAATATTTAACTTTTTTATTTATTGGGTACTATGCAGACATTAAAAATTCAACAGGTATTGCAGAGAATTTAAGAATCGAGGAGACTTTTGGATTGTTTTTTACTGCCATTATAATTTTAGTTCAGTTTTCAGTGGTGTCTCAAATAGTCTTCGGATAATGAGTTTCTTCTTCTCCCAATATCGTTGTTAAATAAATTAATACAAAAAATTCTGAGCTGTAAAGGATCAATTTTGTAGATGTCTAGGACAAAAAGTACATTTGAGACATTCACCATTCCTTAGAAAGTCATATTGAACAGATGAGTAATTTAGAATATTTGATTATATCTAATTTTATGAGAGAAAAAAGTCTAGACAATGAGAGTTTGGTGAAAAAGTGCCATGAATGTGATGATATGGGAAAAACATTCGTTATAGCATCCAGCTATATTTATGTATCTCATAGGGTTTTTGTGATGACCACTCAAACTCAGTATCTAGTTTGTGACAGATTTTTATCAATTTTATCAGCTCTTTAGCAAATTTAATTCAATAATTTTTTGTAAATTACAGATACAAAGAAAATCTCCTGGTTTGCTTAACCTCTGACTTATTTTTAAAATATTTAAAAATAGGTTTGGAATTTCTTTTGGATGTGTAAATAACTCATAGTGCTTCTTTTTTTATAGAAAGTCGAGTAGTTGAAGCATTTGTGAGGTAGAAGTCAGAATTCATTGTCTTTAAAATGTGAGATTCTTGGTTTTGGTATAGGCATTACTTATATTGTAAACTTCAGTTAGAAATTTAGACTAAATAGTGTTTGTAGTTGGTAAATGGTTAGGACTCTAAAGAGAGATTTATAGACAAGGTTGCATACAGACATTATTAGTGAGAGATGGTAAAATACAGTGATTACATTTCTCAAGGGATTTACTCTGTTATATATGCCCCATGTTGATAACATTAAATGATTTGTAAAAGCAAAGTTATTCCCTATAGAATACATTGTGATACATTAATTAGAACAATGTAGAAATACCCTGAGATTTCAGCTAGGAATAGTGATCCTTTCCAATGAAAATTTTAAGTTCAAGAACTCTGATCTATGTTTGAATACCTTTACTAGATGTGCAAGCCTGATAAATGTACTTGATTTCTCTCTGAGTTAAACAAGAATAATAATAAGAGGCTTGGTATGGTGGCTCATGCCTGTAATCCCAGCACTTTGGGAGGCAGAGGTGGGTGGATCACCTGAAGTCAGGAGTTCGAGACCAGCCTGGCCAACATGGTGAAACCCCATCTCTACTAAAAATACAAAATTAGCCACGTGTGGTGGTGCATGCCTGTAATCCCAGGTGCTCGGGAGGCTGAGGCAGGAGAATCACTTGAACCCAGGAGGTGAAAGTTGCAATGAGCCGAGATTGCATCACTGCCTGGCAGTCTGGGTGGCAAGAGTGAAACTCCATCAAAAAAAAAAAAAGAAGAAGAGGAAAAATAGGTATCTCCCCAGATTTTTGTGAGGGTTATAAGAAATATATATAATACATTAAGTACTGTACTAGGCACATCCATTAAAGGAATTTAATATTATCACATATGACAAATTTAGAACCAAGTAAACACTTAAAATTTATTTCTATTAAGAATTTTATTTTACTTGCTGAGTAGCAAAAATTGCTCAGTAAATAGTTATTGAAATCTTACTATGTACTTAGCACCTACATAGGAGTTAGAGCACACAAAAATTATTTAATTAAGATCTGAGGGGAGGATTCTGGGAGGAAGGCAGTGTAGGAAGAACCAATATTCTGTCTTCTCACCTAGACAATAATTGCAGTGGCAGAATCTGTCTATTGTAAGTGTTTTTGGAATTCTAGAGCCTATAAAAGGCTTGCAACTTACAGAAAAAACTTGGATGCCAATTGAGATTAATTTCAGTCAATTTCAGTGCTTAGCACAATAGTAACTACTCATCTCCCAACCCATGCCATATGGCAGGAAGCTGTGCATTCATTCCTGGGGCAACTTACATGCAGCTTGGAGGAGCCATCTTGAGCAAAAGGACCTTGTCTTCCAAATAATGGGGATCTGTGCCCTGATAGCTGATGGCTGCTTGTTATCACAGAAATATAGACAAAGAGGCAATGGCTGTTGTTTTTCTACCTTCCATCATGGTTACATGCCTCTCATCTTCCAGCTAAAGTTAAATCCAGAGGATTTAAAAGACTGGCATCCTTTATCCTTCCCTTCATTTTTCTTTTCCCCTTTTTGGGAGCCAGCTATTAAAGACAAGAACATTTAAAAACAACCACATATACAGAGAAATTAAAGTCACTGTGCATGTCAAAAGAAAGTTGCAAGCTAAGAAAAGACCCAAGAACACTTATAGTTAACACATTAGTTTGATTCTCAGCAAAAAAAAAAAAAAAACCACTTTACAACAATCAAAACAAAACAACACACACACAGATGCACACACACCCAGCAAATCCTTGAGGTTGGTGAAGAATCTGATATCTAGAATTATCATGGTAATAAATTCAAATGTCTTGTTTTTAACAGAAAATCAAAGGCATACAAAGAAACAGGAAACTGTGGCCCATTCAATGAAAAACAATAAACTAACAGTAATTGTCAGTGAAAGGGGCCAGATGATGGATCTATTAGATAAAGACTTCAAAATAATTGTCTTAAACACACTGAAAGCCAGACATGGAGAAAGTCAAGAAAATAATAATGATAACAAAGTTAAACACCAATAAAGGAATAAAAAACTAAAAAATAGAAGCCACAAGAAATTCTGGAGATAAAAAGCACAATAACTAAAGTGATGAAAAAGTCAGTAGAGGGATTGAAATGAATATTTGAGCAGGCAGAAGACTCAGTCAACTTGAACATAGGACAATAGATATTATTGAATCCAAGGAACAGAAAGAAAAAAGATTAAGGAAAACTGAAGAGAGTGTAAGAGACTTGTTGAGCACAATCAATTAGAACAACATGTACATTATGCGAGTCCCAGAAGAAAAAGTTAGAGAAAGTGGAGGAGATAATATTTGAGGAAATAATGTCTAAAAGCTTGCCAAAATTGATGAAAGATATAAACATCCAAGAAATTCAACAAACTCAAATGAGTACAAACTTAAACAGAACCATATCAAGACACATTTTGATCAAATTATCAAAAGCCAAAGCCAAATAGAGCATCTTAAAAGTAGCAAGACAGAAGTAACTTGTCACATAAAAAGACTACTCAATAGAATTTTCAATAAATTTCTCATCAGAAATGTTAATGGTCAGAAGGCAGTGGGCTGATATATTCCAATTGCTAAAAGGAGTAACAAAAACAAAAACTGTCTACCAAGAATCCTATGTCTGGCAAAACTGTCCTCCAAAAGTGAGGGAGGATAAAACCATTCCTAGATAAACAAAGGCTGAGTGAGTTTCTTACTACTAGGCCTACTCTGCTCTGGAAGAAATACTAAAAGAAATCCTGCATGTTGAAATGAAAGGACACTAGACAGTAACTAGTATCCATATGAAAAAACAAAGATCTCAGTAAAGATAAATACGTGGGCAATTATAAAATCTAGTATTGTAAAAATGGTTTGTGACTCATTTTTTTGTTTTCTACATGACTTAAAAGACTAATACTTTTCCTTAAAAAAGCAGGTATTAGTCAAAAAGCCATTGTTATTAAAAAAATTGTAACTTCACATTTTGTTTTTATAGTTTAAGAAATTAAAATGATTGGTTTATTGTTTTCAAACACATAATGTATAAAGATGTAATTTTGTGACATTAGTAATAAAGTAGGTACAGAGATGTAAGGTAACAGAGTTTTTATATGATAATGAAGTTAAGCTGATATAATTCAAATTAGAATGTTATAACTTCAGGATGTTGAATGTAACACCCATAATGACCACAAATAAATAGCTATAGAATATACACAGAAATTAATGGAAAAGGAATTTAAATGTTTTGCTAGAAAAAAATTAACTAAACACAAAATAAAACAGTAATGCAGAAACTGGAGACAAAAAAAGCTGAAAGACGTATAGAAAACGAATCTAAACATGGCATAAATTAAGTCATTCCTTTTCAGCAAGGCTTGAAAAAGAAGAAAATTCTGACATATGCTAGGTGATATAAGCCAGTTGCAAATGCCAAACATGGTATGATTCTACTTATGTGAGCTACGGACAATCATAAAAACCAGAGACAGAAAGTAGACTGGTGGTTGTCAGAGGATGGGGGAATGGGGATTCATTATTTAATATATATCGTGTTTCACTTTGGCAAGATAAAAAGCATTCTGGAGATGGATGGGTGGTGATGTTTGCACATTATGAATGTAATTAATATCATTGAGCTGTATATTTAAAGATGATCAAGATGGTAAATTTTATGTATATTTTGCCACAATTGAAAATTTTAAAAAATTTTAAAAGATTTTTCAGAATGCCTCTTCAATTAAACTCAAAATGAGTTGTAATCTTGTGGTTTCCCTGTAAAATTGTATATAACTTAAAAAAAATGATTACTTTTGAATTTTAAAAGATATATTATTGTCATAGAACTTCCAGTTTCTGGCTATGAAGCCCTAATTTGGTAACCTAATTGCTATTGAAGAAATGCCTAGAAAAAAATTAACACATGTGATTTCTATTATCAATATTGGTAAGTGATAATTGCTAATCTCCTCTAAACTAACATCATACTTTTTAAAAAGTTAGAATAGATCTATTATTTTTTCTTGCACATTAACATGTTTTTGAGATTTTAAATAATAAATTTCTCTACATCTTTGCAAAATAACATTTATTAATGAATCCCACACTCAGTACATCTCAAAAGGCTGATAGAAATATTTTTAATAGAATATTTTTGTTGTTTTCAAAGTAGATATGCCTGTAAGAATATGTTGAGCCTGTAAATATCATTATGAGAATACAAGTTGAAAATAAATTTTAAGAATCTTCAGTATAATAAATAATGATTCATTTTTTTTCTAATTTTAAGTATCAAATACCAATCTATCTTTTCACTAAGAAACCAAAACCTAAAAATTAAATAAAATGGATGTGCTGAAATAAATGATGCTTTACTGCTGTAAATCTTATTTTAAGGGCTAGGAAATCTTTGTGCCTAAGACTACTTCATGATTGCAGAGGAACAATCTTGAGTTCATCAGAGTTCATCTATAATCCTTTCAGGGAAGCAAAACCATGACACTGAAAGAAAACAAGAACAATTTAAATGGAACTCTCAGATTATATTATGTTACAAATAGGAGAAATTGTCCTATTTTTTTGTTTCTGCTTTTCTTTGGATACATTGCAATCAAGTCAAAGACTATCTGTAGAAGAGATGTCAAATATCCACATTTTAATAATGATGGCTGTGTCTAATTTCAATTTAGAAATGTGCATTTGAGGAGTAATACAGGTAAAGATGGAAAATGCCCAAATGAGACTGATATAATAATGAGACTTTTTAAAGAAATGTGTACACTGCTTTGATTAGTCAGCCCCAAATAGAAACACTGTGTTTTGTATTGTAACAGAAATTATCAATTTTGTAGTGTATGTAGGACTTTTGGAAATGTCATTTAATATGCTACTAATTTCTGTTCAGCATTGTAAAGATAATACTTAGTCATTATTGTTTAGGTTACTTACTGCTTTCTAATTTGATTTATGTCTGTTCTTTCCTGCTTTTAGTCATGTGTGTTAATTGTGTCATATATTTAATTTACTTGGATGGCATGTTTATATTTTATTTAAATTAAGAATTTAGTTAAATATTACTGATGTAACTTGCAGCCTCATGTATACATAATACTTTTTTAGAAGCTTAAAAATGTATTATATTAAGGAATTTATTAATTTTATTTTAAACAAACTTAAGATGGACTACAAATTAAATATTAATAAAAATATAGTAATGAATATAAATGATTATTATATTTTCCATAATTGAACAGATTTGAAATACATAATGTATATAATTTATGTTATTTAGATTATGTAAATTTAAATGATTTTGATATGGTTCTGTATACAATTTAGGATAGACTAAATTTTCACCAAATTCCCAGGTGATTTCTAGTTGATGCTGTGATTTTAACATGAATATTTCTTATAACTCTATGCCTAGAAATGTGCCAGTTAAATAGTAATAATAAACACTGTTAATTGAGGGCATGTTCCTTAACCATACTTGTGCTCAGTGCTTTGTAAAAAGCTTTTTATTTTGATGTAGTTCCACCAATGTTTTTTTAAAAAATTAATCTCATTTTTGTGGCTTACTGTTGAATTTCATAATAACAGTGTTTGGGAGTCTGAGATATATACATTTTTTCCTAAGTTCTCTAATTTCCTCTTGCAAGAAAAACTTTGTCAAAAATTAGTCTCAAGTTTCAGTTTCATTATTGGAAAGTTTTATTTTTCTTCCCATTATAGATCACCACACATATTTTTACTATTTCTATATATTAGTTGCTGATTGATCATTTTAGTCATTTTAGCTTGAAAAATATATTACTCCATTATCATACTCATATAAAGAACTGCTCAAGACTGGGTAATTACAAAGGGAAGAGGTTTAGTGGACTCACAGTTCAGCATGGCTGGGGAGGGCTCAGGAAACACTTACCATCATGGAAGAAGGTGAAGGGGGAGCAAGGCACCTTCTTTACAAGGTAGTGGAAGAAGTGCTAAGTAAAGGGGGAAGATCCCCTTATAAAACCATCAGAATTTGTGAGAACCAATTCACTATCATGAGAACAGCATAGGGGAAACCACCCCCCACGATTCACTTACCTCCACCTGGTCTCTCTTTGACATGTGGCGTTAATGGGGATTACAATACGTGATGAGACTTGGTTGGGGACGAAGAGCCAAACCATGTCAGTAGTCAAGGATATGCTTTATAGTGGTTCTCAAACTTTAATGTGCCTGGGTTAACTGGAGGGCTTGCTAAAACCCAGATGGCTTGGTCCTAACCTGAGGGTTTATGATTTAGCAGGTTTGAGGTGAAATCTTCAATTTCTTAGGTGGGGCTGATGCTACTGGTCTGAGTTTCACACTGTGAGAACCACTGTCGTATTAGTAACTAAAGTAAATATTGAGGGAGGGTTATAATATCCTTTAGCAATGAATTTTATTTCAATATTTTTCTTTGCAATATAGCTAAGTCATAGTCATATATAGTTTTAAAATATTAGAGACTTAAATGTTATAAGTCATTTATGTGTATCAGCTCATCTATTCCTCACTACACCGAGGTAGGCATTATAGTTAGTATAAATGAGGAAACAAGGGCACAGACAGGTTAAGTAAATTGCCCAACTTTACACTAATCAGAATGGAACCAGGAATCCAACTCAGGCAGCCAGGCTCCAGAAAACATGCTGTCAACCACTACACTAATGAATTATCATAGCATATGAACTAACAGAAGACAGGCTCTGCATTATGCTTTCTCGTACCTGTCGTTAGCACAGTGGTTGGCAAAGAATGGGTTGTACCTTACCTTTCTCCTTATATAATGCATTGGGATCTAATATGATTTTGCTGTAGCCCCACCCAAATCTCATGTCAAATTGTAATTCCCAGTGTTTGCAAGGGGGAGGAGGGACTTGGTGGGAGGTGATTGGGTCATGAAGGCAAATTTTTCCCTTGCTGCTCTTGTGACAATGAGTGAGTTCTCATGAAATCTGGTGGTTTAAAACTGTGTAGTATTTCCCCCTTTACTCTCTCTCTCTCCTGCTGTTTACTGTACAGCCTGTAGAACTATGAGTCAATTAAACCTCCATAAATTACCCCAGTCTCAGGTAATTTTTTATAGCAATGTGACAATGGAAAATTGGTACCAGAAAAGTGGGAAATTGCTATAAAGATAACCTGAAAATGTGGAAGACTTTAGAACTGGGTAACAGGCAAAGGTGGGAACAGTTTGGAGGGCTTAGAAGAAGATAGAAGATGAGGGAAAGTTTGGAACTTCCTAGACACTTGTTGAATGATTATGGCAAACATGCTGATAGTGATATGGATGGTGAAATCCAGGTTGAAGGGATCTCAGATGGAGATGAGGAGCTCATTGGGAACTAGAGTAAAGGTCACTCTTGCTATGCTTTAGTAAAGAGACTGTCAGCATTGTACCCCTGCTCTAGAGATCTGTGGAACTTTGAACTTGAGAGAGATGGTTTAGAGTATCTGGCAGAAGAAATATCTAATCAGCAAAGTGCTCAAGGTATAGCCTGGCTGCTTCTAAAAGCATATGCTCATTTGCATAAACAAAGAAATGACCTGAAATTATAACTTTTATTTAAAAGGGAAGCACAGCATAAATTTTAGAAACTTTGTAGCCCAATTGTGTGGTAGAAGATAAAAACCTATTTTCTGAGGAGGGATACAAGAACCTAATCCCAGAACCTATGAATATGTTACTGTACATGACAAAGAGGAATTGGGGTTGTAGATGGAATTAAGGATGTGAGTCAGCTGACTCTAAAATAGAGAGATCACTCCAGATTACCATAGTGAGCCCAAAGTAATCATGAGGGTCCTGACATGTGGAAGACGGAGGTGGAGAGCTGGTGTCAGAGCAAGGTGATATGAGAAGGACTTGTCCTGCCATTGCTGGCTTTGAAGATGGACAGATCGTGAGTCAAGGAATGCATGAAACCTTTAGAAGCTGGAAAAGGCAAGAAAATACATTCTCCCCTGGATCCTCCAGAAAGTACCTCAACCTTGCCAGTACCTTGATTTCAACCCAGTGATACCTATGAAGGGCTTCTGGCCTCCAGAACTATGGGGTAATACATTTGTGCTGGTTTAAGCCACTAAATTTCTGATGATTTATTACAGCAGCAAATAGAAAACTAATACAGTTGATGTCTATAGATTTCTTTAATGTGGACTGGTACTTTAATGACAACCTGATTTTGGGTAAAGGAAGGAAAGAAAAGGAACTGGATGGTGGACCTGCCATGTGGCTGCATTGTGCAAGACTCTGAGCTTTTTACCACCCTTGGTCACCCAGCCTCCCCAGTGAGGTGGGTGTGGCAGCACCCACTTGCAGCTGATGGCTCTGAGAATGCCCAAGAGGCTAGGGTGCTTGTCTAAGGCCTCAGCTGGGAAAGTGGCAGGGCCAGGATTGGAGCCAGGTTTGTAGCCAGGTTTCTTTGCCTCCAGAGTGGCAAATTTTTAATGCAGAAACTTGCTTAAGTAAAGAGCCAAATGTTAATAGCCTAGACAATGGGAAAAACGCCTGCAGGGCATTTCAGAGACCTTCCCAGCTGCCCCTTTTATCAGAGGCCTGGAGGCCCAGGAAGGAAAAATGGTTTCATGGGCCAGGCCTAGGGCCCCACTGCTCTGTGAAGCCTTAGGACATAGTGCTCTGTGTTTCAGTGACTCCAGGTCCAGCTGTAGCTAAAAGAAGCCAACGTACAGCTTGGGCTGTTGCTTCCGAGGGTACAAGCCCCAAGCCTTGGTGGCTTCCATGTAGTGTTGGGCCTATGGGTGCACAGAAGGCAAGAGTTGAGGTTTGGGAGACTGTCTAGAATTCTGAGGATGTATGGGAACTCCTGGAAGTCCAGACAGAAGTCTGCTGCAGGGGCAGAGCCTTAATGGAGAACCTCTACTAGGGCAGTGCAGAGGGGAAAGGAAGGATTGGAGCCCCCTCTCAGAGCACGCATAAGGGCACTGCCTTGTGGAACTGTGAGAAGAGGGCCACTGTCTTTCAAAACCCAAAATGGTAGATCCGCTGACAGCTTGACAGTGCACCTACAAAAGCTACCAATACTCAATGCCAAAACATGAAAGCAGCCGTGGGGGCTGTACCCTGAAGAGCCACAGAGAAAGGGATGCCCAAGGCCTTGGGAGCCCACCCCTTGCATCAATGTGGCCTAGATGTGAGACATGGAGTCAAAGGAGATTATTTTGGGGCTTTAAGATTTAATGACAGCCCGGCTGGGTTTTGGATTTGCATGAGGCCTGTAGCCCCTTTGCTTTTGCCAGTTTCTCCTTTTTGGAATGGGAGCACTTACCCAGTGCCTGTACTCTCATTGTATTTTGGAAATAACTAACTTGATTTTAATTTTACAGGCTCAGAGGCAGAAGGGACTTGCCTTGTCTCAGATGAGACTTTCAATTTGGACTTTTGAGTTATTGCTGGAAGGAGTTAAGACTTTGAAAGACTGTTGGGAAGGCATGATTGTTTTTAAAATATGAGAAGAACATGAGATTTGGGAGGGGCATGGGGCAGAATAATATGGTTTGGCTCTGTGTCCCTACCCACATCTCATGTTGAATTGTAATTCCCACTGTTGGGGAAGTGACCTTGTGGAAGGTGATTGAACAATGGGGGTAGATTTCCCTCTTGCTGTTCTCATAATAGTGAGTGAGTTCTCACGGAGATCTGGTGGTTTAAAAATGTGAAGCACTTCCCTCTTTGCATTCTCTCTCCTGCTCTGTCACGTGAAGATTGTGTCTGCTTCCCTTTCACCTTCTGCCATGATTGTAAGTTTCCTGAGGCCTTACAGCCATATGTACTATATAGCATGCGGAACTGTGAGTCAATTTAACCTCTTTTCTTCATAAGTTACTCAGTTTCAGGGAGTTCTTTATAGCAGTGTAAGAATGGACTAGTATAGGATCACAGTCCTGCGAATCTAATTTACAGCATGGGTGGAGATGAATGCTTTGATTGTGGTAATTGTTACACCGTGTATGTGTGTGTGCAGATATAGTATATATATTTAATTCAGATGTATGTCTTAAATATATGCAATCTTTATTTGTCAACTAAATATTTCAAAATTTAAAAAGGGGAAATTGAGAGACTCGAAGAGCTTGCTTAAATACTAAAATTTACATATTTAATACATATTTACTTTACAAATGTAAGCAAAATTTATGTGATTACAGATTCCACTTTTTTCCCTATACATTGCTTTCTGCAGTAGAAAGAATGGACAGGTTAGTGTCAGATGGAAATTGCCCTGATTTTATGGATGACTTGTAATTTCTGGCTTTGAAGAGCACAGTGGGCATATGTACTTAACTTCTCAGTCTTTTCATTTTCATGACATCATCTTGACCTCAAACTTTCAAATGTAAAGCAAGTAATTTCTCTACAAAACTATATGTATTTAATGTGGTGTTTACATTTTTTCTTAAGGCTAAAAACAACAACAATAAAAACCCATGGACACAAATGTAACTGATCCCTCACTGTTTGTTTAATCACTGAGCCCTTACAATTTCTATTCTACTTTCAGTATTTGTATTCATCTTACCAATATTTTATTGATATCAATTCACATAACTCCTTAAACTTGAATTGCTTTAATGTTATTTATTTGTCTCTAGTTTAAAAGAATTACATGGCAGAAACAATTAGATGTTCTCCTTGATTTTTTACTTGGATAATGAGTTTATTCACCTAGGGAAATATTCATTTAGAAAACTTAAGAATAAAAGAAAGAAAACTGTGACTGAGGAACAAAAGGAAATAAAACTTCAAAGATCATTTTGATGCTTGCCATTTTATTACTACCTAATTAGAATTTTTATTATGGATGTTAGTTGAATTTTATGTAATACTTTCTGGTTCCTCCATTACTATACAAATCTTCTTTTATATCCTTGACTCACTGATGAAAATTAATTACAGATATATTAAACATAATAGTGTACTCAAGTGTCCTTAGTACAATTATAATAGTATCCTTACACACTTATACACTTCTAATAGTGTACTAAGGCTTCCTTTCCAAGCCCTGTGACTTTGTTTTTGTTTTCTTGTCTGATCATTTATTCACAATTTTTGATATATATTTATTTATATCACTTGTTACCTTCTGTCATTTAATTTATATGTAGATTTTATTTACTTCACTTTACTATCGTAGTAAAATTTTAGCTCCACGGGTACACATTTTTGTTTGATTGTGTTCATTTTTTCATCCCTGGGCCTTAAAATTATGCCTGCAATATTCTAGGCACTCAAATATTTGTTTAATGAATGAATAAGTCAGAGTATGTCATACTCCTATTTAAAAACCTTCAATAGTGTCTCATCACACTTAGAATAAACTGCATATTCCTTACCATGATCTATAAGACCTTACGTATTTTGGCTCATACCACTGTCTCCTATTCCCATACCCTCCTTCACTATGCTTCAGCTGCATGCTGGTCTTCCTTAACCATACCAAGCTTATTTAAACCTCAGAGCCTTTATTCATGCTGTTCATAATTTGTTCTGCCTTCCTAAAGGCATTTCCTCTAAATCTTTGTGTGCTTCTGTCATAAGCTCACCTTCTTTAGAGGCCTTTCATAAATATCTAATGTTAAATAGCTGCTGGTTACCCACAATCACTTTCAGGCCTACTAACTTTTCAAAATTTTTGTAGCACTCTTAACTATCTGGAGCATTTATTTTGTTTGTTTGTTGACTGTCTCCACTCTCTACAATGTGAGTTCCATGTCCTGTTCTAGTCTGTAGCCCCAGCACCTAGATCACTAGGGGTGTGTGTATGTGTGTGTGTGTGTGTGTGTGGTCAGGGTTTCAAGTTGTGACACTGAGTACACTGTTATAAGTTTAAATGCACCATGTAGATAGCTAACAGAATTGTCAGGAGGGCTGAAGTAACAGATCCCAGGTGGGCCCTTTACCTAGAAGAGCTCCAAAACCATAACACATAACTCAACTGTTAAGGGAAATGTCTCTGCTGTAATTAAAAGTTGCTGTTGCTGCTCCTTCCAGAAACTTTGTCACATGAGGGAGCAGTTGAATTCAGATGTTAGTGTTACTGCTGGTTACAAATCCATAGTGTCTTGGCTGGGATTCATACTAGAAAAATGGATGCCCTCTACTCAGTACATGTTTCACATAACTAAATTCTGAATAGAAATTTCATGTGGATATGTCTGATTAATGGAAATTAAGCTACATCTCTATCATCTAGATGATTTATAATTTAAAAATGAAACTAGTCTCTTTGTAAAGTAACAAGGGCTATGGCTAATAATTACTCAGGGACCACCACACTATCAGCTGAAACTGTTCTGGGTAAGCTGGTATGTATAGACATTTATCAGGCCAATCCATACATTTTGTAACTTTGATCCTATAGGCTTTTGTAATACAACTTTATCAGAAGGCTAAGCCTAACTCTGGCTCTATAATTCCACAATCCCATTCTCCCTGTGTGTCTTTTCATGATGCTGATACTCCCTTTTCCACAACACTTCCTAATGTTTGGTGAAAGTTGTGTCCACTAGATGCGCAGGTCACAAATCAGAAATCTGTTTCTAAATTCCCATCTCTTATGGTCATTGAATTTCTTCCTCTATTATACTAAGGAATTTCTAGCATCACAAAGCACTGAGTTGAGGTTCTAGCTAACTAAAGGGGCGATGAATTAGAATAAATTATAGCTTCTAGGTCAGCATATTGAATTGATATTCAGTAAGTACAATAATCAGCCTATTCAAAATTATATTTTCCTTTACTTGGTGTAGCCTATCTGAATTCATACCCACACATATTATCTAGGAATGTATCAATGAAAATGAACAATATCTTGGAATTCTTTATTGTTTAAGCTTCTCCCTTGTAATTCCTCTTCTTTTATTTTTTAATATTTATTTATTTGAGACAGGGTCTCACTCTATCACCCAGGCTGGAGTGCAGTGGTGCCATCTTGGCTCACTGCAACCTCCACCTCCTGGGTTCAAGTGATCCTCCTACCTTAGCCTCTCCAATAGCTGGGACTACAGGCATGGCCCATCTTCATCAGATTTGTTAGACAATAAAATGTAGTAAGAATGGGCCATGGTGTGAGGTTATTTCAAGACCTTCAGTCAACATAAGCCATGTCTATTTAGACAATATAGAAAGGGATGCTTCTTCTAAAGAGGGAAGCTTAGTGGAGATTAGGAATTTAGAAGACTTGGAGTCATCAGATCCTCTCAAATGTCATTTTTAAATTTCACCCTTTTTTTCAGTCAGTGAATAAATTCAACTTACGCTGAATTTCCATATGTTCAGACTCTGAATCTGGTTTTTGAATTTATCAAGCATGTTAACTGCAAGAGTTACAACTTGCTTTAGAGAATTTATTGTAACTCTCTGGTTGGCTCTTTCACTGATTTGAAACCAAACCTTAAAATCTTGAACTTATTATTTTTTTAAGTTCTCTAGTACAGTGATATGCAGAAAGCTGATTCTGTCACAATATTATAGTTCATACCTCTCAGCTTGTCATAAATGGGCTTTCAATGGGCCTGTCATTCAAAAGAACTGCAGGTAGTAATTTTGGCAAATGTTTTACCACTGCATCTCGTGGACTAACATGGTTCCATTCTCTAGTATTCCTGGATTACTTGTTCCTTCAAATACACCTCGCTGAAATAACTAATCTAATATTCTTATTTTGGGGGGAGGTATTGTAGCCCTGTTCAATAGAACTTTCTGTGATGATCAACATTTTCTATTTTTATGCTGTCTAATAAGGTAGCCATTAGCTATATGTAGCTATTGAAAAGTAGTAGTGTCATGAAGGAACTGAATTTTAATTAAATTAATTTTAATTTAAAATAGCACATAGAAGTAGTGGCTACCAGATTGGACAGCTCAGATTTATTGCTTGCAACCACTTCTGCAAATAATTAGT
Source organism: Ateles fusciceps (assembly GCA_036589455.1). Taxonomy (NCBI): domain Eukaryota; kingdom Metazoa; phylum Chordata; class Mammalia; order Primates; family Atelidae; genus Ateles; species Ateles fusciceps. Next base: position 1,130,792 of record JAZHEH010001615.1, read on the forward strand.
GAACTCATCACTTTTTAATTGTAGAAAAAGACTCTTCTTTCTGTGATCAAGAGAAGACTTTGAAGAGGTAGAGAATAGGTTAAGGAATCCTTGGAAAACCTGAATCAACAGACTCTAGACTGATGCCTCATAACAACAAAATTACTGTATAAGGGGAACGGCTGCCTCTCTTTCTGGAAGCTCACCCATCAGAAATTTACTGCTGCTGGCTCTTGAACCACAAAACCAGTGCCAAGTACCTATACTTACTCTTTTCTGTCCAAATGTATTTGAAAGACAAATCTAAGTCACATATCTACCTGCAGCTACAAGGGTTCCTTAAAGTAGATTTTTTTTCACATTCAGTATTATAAATATAGGATTCACACTTTAAGAACATTGTCAAAACTAGGGACAAGTATCCAAAAAATTTTGGGTAGCAATAGAGGGCAAATTTTCACTAGAGAATAAATCAATCATTTTCAGATACCTCCTATTGTTTTTTAGATCCTGGATAGTGTGTGTGCGTGTGTGTGTTTGTGTGTGTGTGTGTGTGTGTGTTTCTCTAGTGTCAATGCTGATTCAGCATTTGTCTTTAAATATCTATCTAGATGAATCTGCATATTTGATGATACTGCTTCAATCTCCTATCACCCCAAACACTTAGCACCCTCCCACTTGTACCCATTACTCACAACCAAATCAAATGCATTAAAAGTAGATGTTCATTTTGTATGCCTCTTTATTTACTTAGATTCCTATCAATGAAGTTTGAGTTCATCAACCACTTAAAACTGACTGACATTTTTGTTATAAGTAGTTCTGTGAAAGTGAAAAGTTACTGGGTCTTATTGGTAAGTATGAGCAACTCATCTAGTTGCTTTCAAAACACACCATATGATATCTTAATTCTGAAAACAATGTTGCAAAAAAAGAGGTGACTTATTTTCTTTCTTATTTTTATTTTGGACTGATTCAGGTTTTAAAACTTGATGGTAAGTAAATGGTAATCCAAAGAAATTGCCAAGTTAGGCAAATTCTTGTGTGGCTAACTTTATGCTATATTTGTTTTTTCTTGTATAATTCTGTTGCCACTTGACATCAGCAAGACAGTGCAAACTATTTTTATCAGCAAATGAAGAACTTTTCAAGCTAGAAATTAGTATAAGGTGTTGACTTAGGTTTAAAAAAGAATGAAATGTATGGTGTCAGGTGTCATTCTAAATTCCAATGTTATACATTCTGTATCACAGGGGAAACAAATTGCAGCATTATTCTGAACATAAAATAGTGAGATTCATTTAATTGCAATAATATAATGAAATAAGCCTAGGAAAAATTCAAAAGCCTATAGAAAAGTTTCCCATTTCAGATTGTTAATTATTTTAATTTCTGTTACAGGTCATTTAATACAACAAAACAAAATAGTAACAAACTTTCTCTATGTGTCAAAATAGAAAATAGAGAATGTGTGCTGCTAGAGAGAAAAAGGATTGTTTTTTAGCACAAAGATGTGAGATGATATAAAAACTCAATCTAGAAGACTACAAATCATTTCTTATCTCTTTTGCTGAAGAGTGCAGACAGGGTTTTGAATATCAGCTCTTACAGATTAATGAACCATTATCTCATCTTTGTCTTAAAAATACATTGAGACTTAACCCTTCTTGTCTGTTAGTTCAGACTCATACTAGTGTATAAACTAGAGGGTATTTTGGAAGAGTGGGACTTTTATGAGATCATTGCCTCTCTACTTCACACTCTGGGGGAAACTGAAGATATATGGGATGTAATTGGTCAGATAGTTTTGACAATAGACACCAAAAAATGTTGGCTTACTGCAATGGGTAAAATATTATTAATAACATATAAAGCACTTCTTGTCCCATAGTGAAAATGAAGAATATTGCCATACAGAATTACTATAATGTAGTTTACAAACAAAATAAATGATCATGAAAGACCAGTTACATTCCCCAACACTGAGCTGGGTATACCCTAGTCACCATATTATCATGTGAACACAAAAACAGTATTTTTCTTTTTTTTTTTTTTTGAGAAGGAGTTTCGCTCTTGTTACCCAGGCTGGAGTGCAATGGCGCGATCTCGGCTCATGGCAACCTCCGCCTCCCGGGTTCAAGCAATTCTCCTGCCTCAGCCTCCCAAGTAACAGGGACTACAGGCGCGCGCCACCATGCCCAGCTAATTTTTGTATTTTTAGTAGAGACGGGGTTTCACCGTGTTGACCAGGATGGTCTCGATCTCTTGACCTCGTGCTCCACCCGCCTCGGCCTCCCAAAGTGCTGGGATTATAGGCGTGAGCCACCGCGCCCGGCCAAAAATGAGTATTTTTCTTACTCTGGAATTGAATTTTCCATTATCATCACTGAATTGGGTTCTCATATTAAATTATTTGACAATGGAGAATATTCACTGAAGCCTATTAACTCAAAGACAATAGACAAATACAACTACCTGAAAAGCAAATGTAAAGAAGTTCAGATAAATAAAATAACTCATGTGACACTTCACTGTGTTTTTCTTCATATGAAAAACGTCAGAAATTCCAAATGTTGTTTAAATCAAGAAACAATGACATATTTTGCCATGAAGATGCAGATTACTCAAATATTCCTTAAGGAAAATATTTATGGCACAGTCTCTCAAGCCAAAGACATAGTTGACTTCGTGGAACTAGGAGTGAAACAAGATATTAAGTGTGATGGTCATGAAGATTTGGCATTAATCCAGTTTAAAAAGAAGTGAAGAAATGTTGCATATATTGCCAGACTTGCTAAAAGATACACAAATCCTCTTCTTCCTCTATGCTATCATTGGTCTACTTACAATGAAAATGGTGCATGGAGAAATTTATTTTTTTTACGGGAATCTCACCTCAAGCTAAATGAAGGTTACTTGGGATTGAGGTCACCATGAAAAGTATGAACTGATATGTCTGGAGTTTGGGGGTCACATAGTCAGTGTTTGACTCTTGCCTGGAGTATCCTGAGATTGAAAGCTGTTTGAATTTGCCGCTAATGTCAAAGCAAGGAGACAATGTGGTCATGGGAACAGATTTGCATGTATATTAGCGGTGGGGAAATGATGTGTGTTTCCATGGTTTTAGCCTATACTGTGAATTGGAGCTGAGAGGCATCTTCAAATGCATCACAAGGCCAGATAACAGTGCATTGCACAGCCTTCTAGTCAAGGTGGATAATAAATATTGTGTATTGTTCAGAATCTCTCTTTGTACTAAGGTACTCATTACTGCAGCTCCTTGGAGTATTGCTTGCGAATGACCTATAGCTGAGTTATTCACCAGTAATTGCCATGGCCAAAGGAAGCAGTATGACTTAAGGGTCATGCCTTTCCCCTGTAAGTAGCTTGCATTCAATAATTGGTAAATTTTTTATGAACCAGAAAAAGAAATGTTGCATACATTATCAGACTTGCTAAAAGATATTCAAATCCTCTTCTTCCCCTCTTTATGCTATCATTGGTCTATTTAAGAGGAAAATAGTGCCTGAGGAAATTTTTATTTTAAGGGAATCTTCTGACCTCAAACTAAATGAGGGTCACTTGGGATTGAGGTCACCATGAAAAGTATGACCTGAATGTCTGGAGTTTGGGGATCACATAGGTCAGTGTTTGACTCTTGCCTGAAACACCCTTATTTTTTATCAAGCAATTATTGAATTCAAGCTTGCAGGAACATGGATGGAGCTGGAGGCCATTATACTTAGCAAGCTAACTCAGGAACTGGAAACCAAATACTGCATGTTCTCATTTATAAGTGGGAGCTAAATGATGAGAACACATGGACCCATCGAGGGGAACAATACACACCAGGACTTGTCAGAGGGTGGAGCGTGAGAGGAGGGAGGATTAGAAACCCCATTCCTGTGGTGACACTGCTGCTTTATCTCTGTGTAACTAATGGATAATGGCTTAATATGTGGGTGATGAAGAACCCGATGATACACATTTATGTAACAAACCTGCACATCCTGCACATGTACTCCTGAACTTAAAATAAAAGCTAAAAAATATCTAGTGCATGTGGGGACTCTTGGCTAAAAGAACTGGAAAGTGGGAGGCTTGAGACAGAGCCTGCAGTTAACGTTTATAAGATGAGTAGTGCTTTTCAGCTTTTAAAACTAAATATTCTTTGATATAAGTAAAAATTATGTAAAAGAAAAATCCTACTTATTTGAAAAGAAAAAGCCTGTTTAGAACCACTGCTAATAGTGCTCCAGGGCTGATCTGCTCTGGCTGTAAGAGGTTACAGCAATAGAACTAACCATGAAACACATTTGAAACATGAACTTCATTACAATGAAGACTGGTTTAGCTTTGATAGCTACATGCCAGGGACTGAAAATGCAAATGAAATTTAAAACCTAACATGGTTCATAATATTACACCAAAAAAAATTCAACATGTTTAAAGACACCATTAATTTGTAACTATATATAATGATTTGTTATTATAATGTTAATATGCATATAAGTGATTTGAATATATTAAATAATATCAGCTACAATTTAGAAATAGATGTCAGTATAGAGAAATCATGAAAAATTAACATTTCTAATTATGTAATTGCACACATTTTAATATGATGCATTTTAAACATATTCATTTTTACTTTTCATAAAATTAAGAGAACAACAATTGTTTCCTGATAAGGTAGGGAAACAAAACCCAGCTTGAAACTTGCATATTGCCACACTTCGTTATACTTTTGACATTGATAACTTTGTTGTGGAATTTAGATATCATCTTGGCTTGGTATAGTAATTTGTGGATGTAGTTTAGCAATGCTTTAAAGTATATGATTTTAGGTAATGTTTAGTTCTAGTTAAAATGGCTTCTCTGAAGTCTAAAGTTTTTGCCACTACATATTCATTGCAAATAACTTTTCATATCTAGAGGATCATATACCTTGGTTTGTTCCACTGCCTTTCTCTTTCACCAGCCTAATTATTAATGTCAACTCTCTAAACTCATAATAGCATCTTGGTTCAAATAATAAATTATGTTGTCACCCTACTTCTCTGTCAGTTGGGGAGTAATTCAAAAGTATAAAAGAAAGTTCAACTTCTAAAATAGGCATCAATTTAGATTTTTTACGACCTTTCCAGAACATAATAAAGTGATAGGTATACTTTTCTTTCTTTTCCATTTTCCACATAGCAATTGAGACACTTAAAAAAGTCAGGAAGAGTTTGGGCTGAGACTCTGCAGGTGAACTAACCTGTGTCTCCAGAAAAGACTCCATGTTCTGGACAACCTGGATCCTGTACAATGCATTTCTTACTGCTGATGTCACTGTGGGCATTTGTTTATGGATATATCTTTTTACCACAAGGTATACTCTTGTTAGTGTGTAGTACCCTTCACTGTAGACCACTGTGTTCCCTAATGCTTACCCCCTGTGCTTCCACATAGTTGTTGCCAAACTGAAGCCAGACTAAAAAAATCAGCTAAGTGACTCTTCTATTTTAACGTCAAGTAACTGATTTGAATGCTTTTTCACTGACCACGTAATCTTGTTTTTTTCTTTTTTCTTCCATGCATCTCTTTTCCAGCAGATCTATAACAACTTGTTCATGTCCCAGTTTAGTGGGATATTATTACTTTCTTTGGGAAACATTTCCTGATTTCTCTAAACTTGAATGTAGTACTGTAATTTTCTGTTTAGTTGTCTGTATTCCCCAAATACCCTGTAAACGTTACCAGAGCCCCATGGCTCTAGCACCAAGCACAGGTCTGGTACATAGTAGCGTACTGAATGAATTAGTGACTTATGTGGCCACATCAGGATGTATAGTGCAACTTGTCCCTCCACTGAGAGAAGTCTTGCCTATTTGGTAAACTCACTTCGGATTGTCAGTATAGGTTTTGATGTGAAAGAGAGAATCAGAGAGGCTGGCAGAAATGTTTCCCCCTGTTAGTTAATGTAACAGCTGAGTGACACTGCAAGGAGATTTGGCGGGGCACACTTCTAAACCAGCACACATGTCCATTCTTGGGGTCACACTGCTGCTTCATCTCTGCGTAAATTGGGAAAGTATAGGAAAGCCCTATCTATAGCTCTGTGGCTTTCTCTTCTTTTGAAATCTATTAAGGCTTAAAATTTGATGAGAAAATACTTATCTGTTATATGCATGAAATGAATAAGGCCTGCTACCAAGTGAAATGACCTGCCCAGAATGGCACAAAACCTAATCTTTTATGTCTCCATGAGTTTCCTTTACCATATTCACTATGTTGCAACTCATTCATGTTTTCACTTTGTTGATGTTATGGTTTAAATGTATTCTTCAAAGTTCATATGTTGGAAACTTAATCCCCAATGCAACTATGTTGAAAAGTGGGACCTTTAAGTGGTAATTAGGTAGTGAGGGCTCTTCCCTTATGAATGGATTAATAGCATTATTGTGGGAAAGGGTTAGTTATTGAAAGGAGTTTTCTGAGAAAAAGGATGAGTTTAGCTTTCTTTCAATCTTGCTCTCTCTTGTATACTCTGTCCTGTCTTCCGCCATGGGATGACACAGCAAGAAGTCCCTTACCAGATGCAGGCCCTATGACCTCAGACTTCTGTCTCCAGAACTGTAAGAAATAAATTTCCATTGTTTATAATAAGTTACCCAATGTCAAGTATTATGTTATAGCAACAGAAAATGGACTCAGAGAGTTGGCTTTCATTACTACTGTGAAGTAATTTAAGACAGAAAAAGGTCTTTTTTTTCTTGCTTCATTTATATAGTATAATAAAATGTTAATTGATATGTAAATTGATATGTTTATTGATGGATTCAAAATTACAGTGGGAATGATAAGAAAATCCCAAACTACAGATAACTGTAGAGACATTTACTTGAATTCTATGATTTTGAGAGATGAAAACCCTGGCTCTAAGAACCTTTTAAAAAATTGAATCTGATTATTTTTATAATGCAAATGGTGTTACGGAGAATTGAGAATGGGAAAATATGTAGTCTTCATTTGCCTAAGAAAAATTTAAAGCCTTAACATCAGGCATTTAAAAATATTTAACTTTTGAGTAAATTTTTAACATAGTGAGTGTTACGTGCAATAAATATAAAATTAAATAAACTAACTTGATTCTTGTCATATATCAGCAGGAAATTTCAATTTATTTTGCTGTGAAACTTGAAACTGGTATGCTGTATTTCAATTATGCACTTATGTTTTACTGTAGAATAGAATTGTGAGCTGAGAACTGGCCTTCTGAAACTGGCATTGCCTCGTTGAAGTGACTATTTTGAAATGCAGCTCCTAAATAGGATACATGCTTAATGGTTGAGTCAATAGCCATTAAATATTTATTTTGTAGCCAGTTTTTGAGCAGAATTTATGGCAAAGAAATATAAAAATGAGCATGACAATGTTGTTGCTTTCATAAAGCTCATGATCTGGTTTAAAAGAGAGATAGACCAGAAAGTTACAATTCAGCAAACTATTTGATACAGTGGATGGAGTGACTACTGTGCTTTCTGTGCTTATTTTGGTGGCTTATTTTTATTCCTCTTCTGTACCCATAAACAATTGCAGAGGTTGGAACCTAGTTCATTTTCTCCTATTACTACCCCATACCTTCAGTTTGATTCTCAATTTAGCTTTGTGATTTTGGGCAAGTGACTTGTGGGCAAACTACTGAAGTCCTGGTTTCTTCATTTATTAAATAAGAATGATCTCTGTTTTATAATGTTGCTATAGGTATAACTTAAAATATTACATTTAAAACACTTAACATCATTCTTAGCATATAGAATGATCAACAATTTTTATTTATATTTTGTGACCCCTGCACTCTCTAAGTTTTTTGCTGCTTGGATTAAAGAATAAACTGGATTATTTAATTGCTTACGATATAGTATTAATCAAAAAACAGTCTATGATCACTTTTCTTTCCTTGTTCAATTCATTTCATGATGCCATGAGTAATCCAGGCCAGGGACTGTGGCTTTACTTATCTTTGTAGTCACAGAATCTAGTGCTGCACAAGTGCTCGGTAATTATTTTTTCTAGGATTGAATGATCCCCCTAGTTCTATTTAATTTTTAAAAAATAGGAATGATAACTGAGCAAAGCTGTGCATGATATAATCAAAGCAGCATAACATTTATATGATTTCAATTTCTGATTCCTCTAATTATAGCTTAGTGATAGCAATTATTACAGAAAATTGCCATCATGTTAGACTCAATGTCGGTACACAGTGGCAAGATATGCTCCAATTTAACAACAGAGAAATTGCCGGAGAAATTCTGATCTTGGAAGCATTCAAGTGGTGCAGTGATATGAAGCAAAATCAATTTAATTTTTAGAATCTAGATTAAGATGAAGAAAAACAAAAGCACATTTCTGGTGGGCAAGTACAATAAAAGAGACAATGGTAAGAGATTTATGATCAATATGGACAAGAGCATTTCTTCAGAAACATATTGCTTTGAACATTCAATTTAAGTAGCCTTCCCCTGATCCTTAGTACATTGTAGGATTTTTTGCATGATGTCAACGTAATAAACGAATTTATACATTTGCTTGAGTGCCCCTTAAAAATGTCTTTATAAGCCATTTGTGCAGTCACTTAGTAAATACCATTTAAGATAAATATAGGGATCTAAGGAAGTGTTTGTTGGCATACTGAGGTGCCAGAGATTTATTGGAAAAAGCTGATGAAAACTTAACCATTCTACCTATAAATAAAAAATAAAGCACGTCTTGTAGAACTGGAATCTATTCAGATAAATAAATCTAGCCTTTTACCTCAGGGTACCACCAGAGAGTCCTTGAGGTCCCTGGAGGAAGAGGGATACTCTATCTTCTACAAACAGAATAGACTCTACACATTGTATGACTTATAACAGAGGTCTATGGGAAATTTTTTCTAGATTCTCACAGAAACGTATATTCATTCTCTTTCATGGTTTGTGGATAAATCCTTATTGTATATTCTCGGCAAAATTAAGTTCCTATTCTATATTTTGTTGAATTGTTTCTGAAAGCTAATACCAAAAATTGGGAAGCATTTTTTTTTTTTTTCTGAAAAAGGAACTTGAGGCTTCTAAATGTTGCTCTTTAATCAAGGTAATAAATATGGACAGACTCAAAAAATGCACATCTTTTTTCTCACAACAGAAGCCACCAAGAATATTTATAGCCTATTAAAAATAAAAGGAGTTAGAGACCAGCCTGGTCAATATAGTAAGATCCCATTTCTACATTTTTTTTTTTTAAGATGAGCATGCTGGTACATGCCTATAGTCCCAGTTCTGGGGAGGCTGAGGTGGGAAATTGCTTGAGCTGGGAGATTGTGGCTCCAATGAGTCATGGTTGTGCCATTGCACACCAACTTGGGCAACAGAGCAAGACCCTGTCTCAATAATAACAACAATAATTATGACAATTTTTATTGGTAGCATATAGATAAAATTTATTGAGTACTTAATTTATATTAGGTACCAAAATAACAATGCTATATATTTTATCTTAATATTTTCAAACAATGAAGATTAGCTATTTTCCCTCTTGGGTAACCTGTCCAAGCTTGTAAGTATTAGAGCTAGAGGACTTGAACGTAAATTTGTTTGATATTGTTATGGAGACTATAGATAGGGAGGCTTATACAACTCCAAATAGCAGTAAAAATTAGTCTTCTAATTAAACTAAAATTCTCTCTCATTCTCCCTCTTCTCTCCCTCTCTCCATCTTTAACTTTCTGCCTCTCTCCTTCCCCTTTCTCATCTCCCATACACACATATGATAATAATGAAAAGAGCTTAAACAGACTAAATCCTGTCTTACTGACTGATTTAACTGGCTTTAGCTCCATTTAGTTTTTCTGAAAGGTTAGATGGATATTTGGAAATCTTCATAAATAAGGAGAATATTTTGTTGTTGTTGTTGTAGTTTTGAAACAAAGTCTTGCTTTGTCGCCCAGGCTGGGGTGCGGTGGTACGATCTCGGCTCACTGAAACCTCTGCCTCCCGGGTTCAAGCAATTCTCCTGCCTCAGCCTCCCCAGTAGCTGGGATTACAGGCACACATCACCATGCCCAGCTAATTTTTGTAGTTTTAGTAGAGATGGGGTTTCACCATGTTGGCCAGCCTGGTCTCAAACTCCTGACTTCATGATCTGGAGAATATTTAATGTTAGGCAAATGTGAGATAAAACTAGATGAGCTTGTAGGGGAAATTTTATATTTCTCTCAAAAAATTAAAAACACATATTATTGCATCATTTCAGAATAAGACACTTCTCAGGAAGCATATATTTCAGAATAAGCCATTTCTCAAGCAGCTCACATACTACAATTGTCATGATCTCCAAAGTCTTCTCTCGATACACATTTTGTTCAGTGACTGTCCCAAAACTGCACTCCAGAGGTTGGCTTCACAGGAAGCCTGATTAGTCCAATTCAGTGGTACATCAATTTATTTTGAAACTAACAAAATACAAGGAGGATCTATTTGAAATTTGTATTTCTTCCACCACTATTTATAGTTTAAGCACTAATTAAAAGAAAGATCTATAAATCCAAATATTAATATGTCTGTAACAGTGTTAACTACTCATTAAGAAGCACTTAGTAGATAACATTCAATTTCTATTCAATTGCAAAACATTATCTCTATTTTTGGCTGTTATTCTTAATTTTACTGTGAATTAGTTACATTTATAATGCTTGATGTTTCTCCTGAGCTCATCTCAATGAAATTTTAATTATAAATGTCTTTTGCATACTTGAAACATAGAAAAATGGTTTTCTTCACTATTTCTTATGTGTAATGGTGGGAAAAAATTCATTGAAAGTGAATTTTTTGATATACCTTGACCACTGATTTCTTTTGAATTGATGCCTGAGGGTTTATTTCATTCTACATGCCCTCCGTGGTTAAAATTGATTAAAGCCAGGATGATGAAAGGAGAAAAATAGAGAAGTGCACAGAAAAACTGAACATTTGGCTTTGGCTTCAAGGTAAATTTTATTATTCTTTGTTTTTATGTTTAAACTTTATTTTTAATAACAAAAGTAATATAGCTTTCTTAAAAATTTATTTGAAAAGAACGTAAGATATACATATATATATATATATATATATATATATATATATATATATGATGTGATGTTCCTATGCCAGAAATAATTATTGATAACATAATGGTTTTTATCTTCTACATTTAAAAAATTACATATATATAGATAATTTTTACAATAGTATTCATAAGCATAGATAACAGTTAATACTAACTGGTAAGAACACTATTTTTCTTATATCCTCTACTTCTTTACTGGGTGGAAATCAAAGTGTAAACTTTGATAGTCATAATTGCTGTTCACCAAATAAGTTGGTTTTCCTCTCTTTTGAGCATATGGGAGTATTTTACTTTCTGCTAATCTTTTAGTTAGATGAGGTCATGTGTGATACAGTTCTGAACAATTAATTATGATCAGAGCGATGTATGCCATTTTGGAATCAGATCATTTATTGGTAAATGGGCAACCCTCCCAAGAGTTCTTCTTCCAGCCAATATAGTAAACAACAGCATTCAAAACGATTGCTGTGCCACCTGGCTTGGGTTGTGATGAACTAAAATGAACAGAGCCCCCTTCTGGCCAGCAAAGGACATATGATAAATGACTGAAAAATCAATTTGTGTTATTTTAAGCCATTAGGACTTTGAGGTTTGTTACCGTGACATAACTTAGCATATCCTAATATATATACCAATTTTTATCTGTCTCCAAATGGCTTCAAGTAATTCTCATGAAAAGAAGAAATCTGAGCCAAAGACTGCAGGAAATAATAAAAGAAATTTAGGTCATAATATGTATTTTTAATGAAAAAATATTATTAAGATAATGTGTTCTGTTGTAAAAAAAAAAAAAAAGTGTTGTGTGAGTTAACAGCAAGTTGAAGTTTCAGAAAGGAATTTCTCCTTGTTTCATCAGGTATCTAAATATGGTGATGTCTCCATAGCAGTCAAAACTCTAGGATACCAGGGCTGTTATCATTCAAATGATAAAATAACAATGTGTTCCTAAACATGCCCCTAAAAGCAGGCAGAGTTGTATTCACAGAGAATTTTTTAAAAGCCAAAAGATAAATAACACTAGTTAGCTCCTCATAAGACTAATAAGAAAGGACAGAAAGCACAAATTATAACCATCAGAAAGAAAAAGTGAGGTAATCACAAAACCTAAAAATAGTTTTTAATAACTGTTTTTACAAATTTAAATTCTATAGGTTTTGTTATTAAAAACATTTTTATTAAAAACATGTTTGCAATAAATTTAAACAACATGTAAAATTTCCCAAATATGGATAAAGTCACCTGAGTTACCAAAATTTACATAAGAAGAAATATAAAATCTGAATTTTTTTAGTTTTTATTTAAAAAAAGATTCTAAAATTCCAAACTTTCCCCAAAATCAGATTTAAGATTTATTTTAAAAAATGATTCTAAAATTCCCGAAATAAGATTTAAGAATTTATATAAAACATTTAAGGGAGAAATAAGAATCTAAGACAAAAAAAAAAAAAGGAAAATAAAAGATATACATATTGGTAGAGAAGAAATAATACTGTCTTTGTTTGCAGATGACATAATTACCTATGTAGAAAATCAGAAAGAACTGACAAGCTCCTGGAACTAAAAAATGATTATAACAGGGTTGCAGAATACAAGGTTGATACAAAAAAGTCAATCACTTTCCTGTATAATAGCAATGAACAGGTAGAATTCGAAATTAGAAACACAAAGCCATTTACATTAGCACCCCTAAAATGAAATACTTAGGTATAAATCTAACAAAATATGTACAAGATCTATAGGAGGAAAACCACAAATCTGATGAAAGAAATCAAAGAACTAAATAAATGGAGAGATATCCCATGTTCTCAGATAGGAAGTCTCAATGTCAAGATGTCAATTTCTTTCTAACTTGATCTATCAACACAATCCAATAAAAATCCCAGCAAATTATTTTGGAGATATTGATGAACGGATTCTAAAATTTATATGGAGAACAAAGATGCAGATTAGTTGTTAACACAATACTGAAGGAGAAGAAGAGTTGGAGGATTGATACTACCTAATTTAAAGACATACTATACAACCACAATTAGTAATCAAGACAGTGTGTTATTGATGAAAGAACAAATAGATCAATGAGACAGAACAGACAGCACATGAATAGATCCACATAAATATAGCCAACTGATTTTTTTAACAAAGGAGCAAAGGTAATACAATACAGAAAAGAGAAGCTTTTCAACAAATGATGCTGGAACAATTGGGCATCCACATGCAATGAAGTGAATCTAGATGCAGACCTTATTATACCTTTCCCCAAAATTACCTTGAAGTGAACCACAGACCTAAACATAAAATGCAAAACTATAGAGATCCTAGAAGATAATATACGAGGAAATCTAGATGACGTTGGGCTTGGTGATGACTTTTTACTTGCCACACCGAAGATACTATCCATGAGACTTTATCAAAAATGAAAAATGTCTGCTCTGTGAAGTCAAGAGAATGAAGGACAAGCCACAGACTGGGGGAAAATATTTGGGAAGACATATCTGATAAAAGACTATTATCCAAAATATACAAATAATTTTTAAAACTCAACAGTAAGAACACCAACCACTCAATTAAACGGGCCAAAGACCTTAAAAGAGAGCATGCATATAAAAAAAATCCCATATCATATATTTTCAGGGAAATGCAAACTAAAACGATGAGAAATTTATTCAGTCGCATAAATATAGTAATAATCTATTCAATTATATAATTGGAATTATAGACAATATATTATGAATATATATTATTCAGGAAAGACAAATCAATATGGAATTCCAACCAGAGAAACCATGTTTAAGAAAATTGTAGTCAACTACTATGTAAAAATAAGAGGTTTTACTGTTTATGTCAAATAATTATCAAAATTCATGGTTTTGACTGTTTTTCTCTGTTTTTAGTCTTTGTACTGACTTTGATTTCAGAAGAGAGTAGAATAGAAATAGATTTTACCCACAATAGTTTGTGTTAAATTTCTTAAAGGAATTACAAAAAACACTCAAATTTACTCTGATTTTCTCAGTTTGCTTTTCTCTAAGTAGTAGAAAGTGTAAATCAGAATTGAGGTTGAGAACAATTATTGTTAACACTAAAGAAAATCGTAGCATATACATTGTACCTGTTATTTTCTAATATCATGATTTTTTCCTTTCATTGTGTAGTCAATTTTTTCAGTATGTTATCTAAGTATAAAAAATTTGTATTTTGCCCTCAGCCTTAAATTGTTCTACTTTCTTGGCTATTTTGTGACATTTGCAGACTCATTTTGAATTCCATATGCCTTTTTCTGAATGCCTACCTCAAGAAAGCTTGCCTTAGGGAAGACAAAATCAATAACATTGAGACAAATATTAACTTTAGAATAAACACAAGCCCCTTGCCCTTTGCCATAAATGCATATTTCTTTGTATAACTTTCTTAGCTTCTGGATGAAATTACATTCTTCAGATATTTCTTACACTGACATTTATGTAAATTCTGTCAAAATTTAACTTGTCAGTTGATTTTTTTCAAATACTGTTGTTTTTATGTAACCAGACCTCTATTTACTTACCCATTCTTTCCTACAGATATTTCTGTGTACTACATGAGATCTGAGAATGCTTTCAGACTGGCTTTGGGATGGACATTTATGGTTTTTATTACGTACAGCTCTATTTTGCTGGCAAAGTCAGCATATCAACATTTCGTTTCATATCACCATTTCATTTATTCTTCATAAGAGGTATTATTATCCTCATTTTTTTCCATAGGAAACTAAACTACAGAAAGTGGTAGGTATTTACTGAGGGACATGAAGAATAAGCAGCAAAATTTAGACTACAAATTATTATCCTGGCTCTTCCATACTGACATACCCAAACATCACACTAGTGTACACATAGCAAGGTTTCAAAGCCCAAAGATATTGAGGGGATCATTCAAAACAGGGATAAAGTCACACCCACCCAAGTGATATAATTTGAGTTCTCCATGGCCATCTGCTTAGCTCACTGTACTTTGGATACCATATTATTTTCCTAGTAGTACAGTTTCCTTTCTTATTGGCAGACTCTCTGTCATGCTCAGGGTTAGGTTTCAGCCCCAGCTGATGTCTGAGGGGGAGTGGGTTCATGGGGTCTGGGAGCTGAAAGAACACTTGAGAGACAGCAGGTAAATGAGACATGGCTTTTATTCAGCAGCTCTCTCAGCAGCAGCTCTCATACGCTGTCTGCTCTGTCTTGGCTGCTTGCTCCAGCTGCTCCCACACACAACTGCATGGCCGACTCTTTGTTCAGGGTCAGCAGCTTAACTCTTTCTCTCTCTGGACACAAATGTGCCTGTACGGTGTCAGCAGGACAATTATTCTTTAATCGACAATAGTGGCATAGGGCCAAGGGATGGCCTTCCCATGTTATGGCTACATGGCTGTGATAACAAGTGGAGTTATGTGCTTGCACTCTAAACTCGCTGAGTCACACAGGATATTTACCTCGGCCTATGCCCAGATGGCCACAGTGCAACCATGTTTCTTACACTCTTCTTTCTTATTTTCTGTGACGCTAATTCCTCTGGCATCTCCTATGTATTGTTGCTCTGTCTCCTATTTTTATTTATTTCCTCCTCTGACCATTCTTTCAATAGCAGGTTTACCCTTGGCATTATTTTAGGACTTCTCTCTCTTCACTCTGCATTTACCTAGGGGAAATGTAAGCATTACTCTATTAATCAGCGTTCAATTGCAAATAACAGAAACCACTTTATTTAAGTGGAAAGAAGTTTAATTCAGGAAATTAGATGCCATAAGTCATTGGACAGTCTACAGTTGTGCCGTCCAATATGGTAGTCACTCACCACATGTGGTCATTTACATTTAAATTAATTAAAATTAAATAAAATTAAAATTTAGGCCAAGTACACTGGCTCATGCCTGTAGTCCCAGCACTTTGGGAGGCTGAGGCAGGAGGATTGCTCAGGAGTTCAAGACCAGCCTGGGCAACATAGTGAGACCCTGTCTCTATTTTCTATTTTTAAAAATGAAAAGAAATCAATTAAATTAAAATTCAATTCCTCAGTTATAATAGTCACATTTCAAGTGATTAATAGTCATGTGTGTTTAGTGGCTGCCATATTAGAAAACACAGATTCACAAAACAATTTCCTCATGACAGTACATTCTGTTGGGCAGTGCTGGCCTAGAAGATCAAGTTCTAGGTTGAGCTTATTGCAATGATTCTCAGAACAACATGACAGAACTTATTCACTAGGGGGATCTACTACCTCTGCCATGATCAGCCAGGAAGGGAAACAGGAAGCCAATACCACAGCTTGTGACTCCAGGGCCATGTGACCTCTGCATAATCTTTGCCAGTAGAATGAATGTCCCATGCCCTGTCTCTTGACACACATTAAACTAAAGACTAGAATCTGGGACTTCTGCTGCAACCAACACAAAAAACCAACTACACTCTCAATTGGGCTTGCCAGCAGAAACACCAGGGGGAGCAGAAGTGTGTCACTCCCTTATAAGGAAGAATTCTGCTGCCAGATCTCATGAGGATGCATCTGATCAGTGGAATCTATGACATGTGTGGAGCCTAAGCTATAAAAGGATCTGTTAAATGTGCCTTTAGTTCAGTCTCCAGTTTAAGGGATACTACAAGGATAATAAAGTAAAGTTGAGTGAGCCCATCTTTATCATCTACCACAATTTCAGGTGCTCTTGTTTGATGATAGACATGTTTTTATTTTTAGCCTTTTTCTCTCTTACAGGTAACTGACCCATGTATCTAACTGCCACCCAGATGTCTCCCCATGGTTATCTCGTACTCAAAGTTCAAATGTGAACTCTTCTTTCATCCAAATCTTCTCCCCATCATGTGCTTTATCTTACTGAATGATTAACTATTGAAACGCAAACAGGGGCTTTACCTGTATGTTTTCCCTTCCCTTGAAACTCTTCATCTAGACAACAGGTCCTGTTGATTCTTTCTCCCAGTCTCTGGAGACCTTCCACATACCTTCATGATCATTGCCTCTGCTCCAGCTGAGAATTCATCATCTTCAACCTCTTCTACTGATTACCAGCCTATTTCTGACCCAGCTCTGGAGCGTAAAATTTGAGTCAGATCATTTCTTGCTTAATATTCTTTAATGGCCTATATAAGGTCCTGTAGATTGTGGCCTCTCCTCTGGATTGTTTCCTACTGATCTCCTTGTTCATTCAGTTGATCTTATTGATTCTATTCAAGCTGCATTGGCCTAGGTGTCCCCCTCTTTAAGATATTTATACATGCCTGGAGCATTTTTTTCACACTTATACACCTGTCTGCTCCTGTAACTCTTGTAATTCTTTATTCATATGTTGTCTTCTTAGTCTTCTCAGCAGGGCTTTCTTTGACTTTTCAGAATTGCAACTCCTTCTCCATTATTCCTTTTCCTTGTGATATGGTTTCTGTGTCCCCACCCAAATTCCCATGTATTGTGGGGACGGACCCAGTGGGAAGTAACTGAATCATGGGGGCAGGTTTTTCCTGTGCTGGTCTCATGATAGTGAATAAGTCTCAAAAGATCTGATGGTTTTAAAAAAGGGGAGTTTTCCTGCACAAGCTCTCTTCTCTTGTCTGCTGCCATGTGAGACATGCCTTTCACCTTCTGCCATGATTATGAGAACATTCCAGCCACACAGAACTGTAAGTCCATTAAACCTCTTTCTTTTGTAAATTTCCAAGTTTCTGGTTTGTCTTTATCAGAAGCATGAAAATGGACTAATACACCTTGCTTTTACTTTCTCATGGCACTTATCCTCATCTGATATAATCTATATATTTGTACATTTAAATCTATTGATTTATTATCTGTTTTCTTAATAAGAGGGTAAACCATGAAAACCAGGATATTTTCTAGTTTTGTTTACCCTTTAATTCCAGGATTTAAAACAGTGCTTGTAAGAAAGTGGACACTCAAAACAAAGTGAATTTAAAAAGACAAAAATGTTGAATATGAGAATATGCAAAAGATGTACTTATTTTGTGGCATTCTGGGACATTTTAAGTAAATGAAAAATATTAAAAGCAAACACATGTATAAGAATAATATGCATTAAATTGATTAATCCCCCTCCACCACCACTCCCGCTCCCTGCTCCAACATACATCTGTTTCTCTCCCTCATCTATCTGCCAACCTACCTTCATAATACACATGGTATAACTGGAAGTGGTGGGGGATGAAGACGCGCACCAGCCTCTGGGTAATGCATAGACCCTGTGCTCCTCTGACACTCTAGGTCACCAGGCAACACACAGTGATGACAATTCAGCTTGGCAGACTATTGACTGTTTTTAAAATGTGCCCTGCCCTTAACTGTGACTTTGAAGAAGATACTTACTGTCTTTCTTTGGGTTGAGACCTACTAGACCTTTTATGAAGGTCAATACCACTGAAGATAAATCAGATAAATCAAATTCTTAACCTTTGATCTGATGAACCCACTATATATTACAGCCTTTATGTATGTTTTATACTCTATTGAACTTTATATATAATCTTTGCCACCCATACTTAAAATACATTAACAATATGATTTTCCATAATAGAGACTGCCCACACATAAATTATTTGGAATTCTTCTGCAAGGGATATTTACTTACTTTTCCCCATTTATTTATTTATGTAATCATTTATGTCAATGTGAACTCACAGATATGTATTTTTATACTTTGTGTTATAATGCAATACTAAGTCATTTGTTTTGCTTCTTAAATTTTTCAGCTGGCCATTAGAAACTCTTTCACTTGGCTTCTGTGTCCTTTTGATATATTCCCATTAGTGAGTGTGTGTGTGTGTATGTGTGTGCATGTTTTAGCAATTTCCTGCTTTCCCTGCTTTCTGGTACTATAAGATACTCCAGGCTCATCTTACATATTTCTTGCCTCAATGTTAGAATCAGTGATTTCTACAAAAGCCCTTTGTTTTGTTTTACTTTGCTGTGTTCATTGCCTCTTGGCCTTCTCAGCCAACAGGGCAAGAAAATATATGTGTGATAATATACATATATATTCACATATCTATATCGAGCTAATAATGAGTTCAAACTGATGCTGTCAACATTAACCATATATTTCTTTTCACTGCTTTATATTCCATGATTTGCATAAGGCCTCTGCACAAGGTATACAACAATCAAGTATAAACAAACAAGTGAATAAGAATATCTTCTTTGTTTACTTCCTACTTCTGGGCTCCTGTGTTGATTCCTCTTCTTGCATATTAAATTTAGGTGTTCTCTATAACTACTTTTTGTGTAGATGAAACTGATGTATGGTGCTTACTTGTATGGATGTACTTTGTGGTCTAAGATATATATCTCTATATGTAATATACACCTACCTCTGTGTGTGTGTGTGTGTGCGTATGTGTGTGTGATGTGTGTGTGTGTGTGTGTGTGTGTATACACACACCAACCTCCCATGAAACTCACAGCGATTTCCCGCCTCAAACACTTTTGTTTTTATATGTGAAGGTAGCTTGGCCTTCACTTGTCTACTTTTGTAATTTATTGTCCATCTTTTTCCTCTTCCTTCAGCCTAGAACAATCTATCCTAAACGTGAATGTGGTGGTAGCTTAGATTTCACTCCTCAAAACCTCAAAAATTTTGCCTAAATCTCAGTGTCCTCTTTATTCCACTATGAGTATAGGCTTTTGACAAAATCCAGAAATATTTGAATAGAATTTTCACTCTGATAAATCCATGCTCAAAAGCAGTAGGCTCAGAATAGTCTGATAATATAACGGGCAAAAAGGCAAAGTAGGGAAATAGTAATGAAAATGCACTGGCCCTCTGTAGAATTTGTTTCTATACCATAAATTCCAGAACTCTGTATCTCTTCTGTCCATCCCTGACTTTCATGTCTCGCAGACACTTTCCAGCTTGCACATAGATGAAGAGATCTTTCATGAAATAATCTTTCTTTTTGTCTTTCTCTGCTGCAAATTTTCTTTCCCACCATTGCCAGTTACATCTTTATTATTATACTTTAAGTTCTGGGGTACAATGGCAGAATGTGCAGGTTTGTTACATAGGTACACACATGCCATGGTGGTTTGCTGCATCCATCACCCTGTCATCTATATTAGGTATTTCTCCTAATGCTATCCCCTCCCCTATACCCCCACCCCATGCCATCCCTCTCCTAATCCCCCACCCCCTGACAGGCCCCGGTGTGTGATGTTCCCCTCCCCTGTATCTATGTGTTCTCGTTGTTCAACACCCACTTATGAATGAGAACATGCGGTGCTTGGCTTTCTGTTCTTGTGTCAGTTTGCTGAGAATGATGGTTTCCAGCTTTATCCATGTACCTGCGAAGGACATGAACTTATCCTTTTTTATGGAGTTACTACTGTCAACTAAATGTTTTTTATGTTCTGCTCTACCCCCAAATCCATATGCTGAAATGCTAACCCCAATGTGATGATATTAGGAAGTGGGGCCTTTGGTAGCATATTAGGTTATTTGGTCAAAGCACTCATGAATGGGAGTAGAGCTGTTATTATAAAAGCGACCCCAGAGAGCTTCCTCATTCCTTTTACTGTGTGAGGCCACAGCAAGAAGTCCTGTATCTATGAACCAGGAAGTGGGCCCTTACCAGATGCTGAATCTGCTGGCACCTTAATCTTGGACTTTCCAGTCTCTAAAACTGTGAGAAATAATAAATTTCTGTTGTTTATAAGCCACCCAATTTATGATATTCTCTTATAGCCTCCCAATTAAACTAAGATAGTTATTGATTCAATTTTAAGAAAAACCTGTCTTCATATGAAAACACATAAATAAACATGGTTTTTCGATTGCCAATGACCTTTCCTACTTTGTGGATTGTCTCTTAATATCCCTTGACAAATTTTCTGTTTTAAATTTACTTTCTGTCTTTTTCTTATTGATTAGTGAATATTTTATATGTAATCTGGATACTAACCCTTTGTTAGCTTTATGCGTTGCAAGTAATCTCTCATTCTGCAGCTTTGTATTTCTACTTTCTATATAAATTTCAAATTTAATGTGGTTTAATATATCAATATTTTAATTTAGGATATATATACATTTTATGGATTGTCTAAGAATTCCTTACTATTTTGATTTACAGACTTGAAGCTATTTTCCTACATTTTCTTCCAAATTGTAAAATTTTGTTTTCCCCAATAGATCATTAAGGCACATAAAATTAATATTTGTGTTTGGCATGAGTCTATTTCTTGTCTCCCTGTTCTGTTCTAATGATCTTTTTCTCTGTCCTTATGAGAACACAAAATAGATTAAATATAAACCTTTTCTTCAAAATATTCTTGTCTCTACTGGACCTTTTATTTCCATATGATTTAATATTATGAACTTTACATGAATCATTCATTATATGTCCATGTAAAGTCTTATTGGTATTTTAATTGAAATTACATTGAATTTGAGTTTGATTTGGAGAAAATTAAATGTTGATAGTGAGTCTTTCAAACCATGAGCATTGTATATCTCTACATTTATTAAGTTTTTTCATCTTCAAAAATTTTGCTAATATTTTTGCAGAAGTTTCATACATCTTTAAAAACTTTATTCCAATATAATGAATAATTTTTATGTAAATGACAGTGGATAATTTTTATATTCAATAGGTTTTACTTGGATATAAGAATGCTATTTAGTTTTCTATGTTGATCCTGTATTCACACCTCTTAGCAGATTCTCTTCCTAATTCTGATATTTGGTTCCTTGAATGTCTTTGATTTTATATGTAGACCATTGCATAAAGTAATTTAGGTTCTACTATATGCTAAGGAAATTATGCTACAGGGGCTAAGATAACTAAAGGATGAATTTACAGTAAGGAGTTTGGAGGAAGGCAGTTTCAAGATGGTATAGTGGCTCAGTGGTTTCATTGAAGACCAGACTTCTAACTTCATGCTCACTCATTCTGGCAGTATTACTTTCATCCTCATTATTACAAGATGGCCACTGTGCTGTCAGGCATAAAGTCACCATTTCATTCAGGAAGGAAATGGAAGGCCTCTTCAACCCCCTCCCTCACCCCATTCTTCCACCTGGAGGGGTTGCACTCTGTATAAGACCTTTTCTCCCCTTGTTGTAACTTTCACTGATGTCACTTCCTGTGCTATGAGGCACTTTCTTGTTCAGCTGCAGACGGCACATTTTCCCAGGCAACACCTAATAATAGCTCTACCCAATTCCAGACTGCCTGCTGTGTAAATGGTCCAGTTATCCTTCCAAGGATAGGGTTATTCTTCTTATTCTTCTTTGCCCAGTGGAAAAGGAAACAGAGGCAGATAGAGTACAAATTCAGCAAGTAAAGATGTCAGATCTCTGTCTTCTCCTGTTTGACTAAAACATTTATTAAAATTTTCCCTTTCCCCAATAAAGCTTATTCCTTAATCCAACTGCACATTTGTAACATTGTGAACTTTGTTCCAAGATCTATTGTATAAGAGGTGATGACCATGATGGGATAGCTGTTATGTAACCCTTTCTAATTCCCACAGCTCTTACTTACTTTTTGTTTTCCATCTGGTTGCATTGGCTATCTACTGTATATCCTCAACAGATAAACAATAGATTTTATAGTGTGTATCCTTGACTTTTTCTGAACTTAAGCAAAATGAGACTGTTTTCTAAGAATAACATTAACCTAGTGTTTTCATTATATAAATATTTAACAAAGTTTCCTTTTTTCTTAATTTTTAATATTTTCTTTTGCATAAATAGTCAAACTTTATGAAAATTCCTTTCTACATTGATTAAGAAATTAATATTTTTTTCTAGTAGGCTGTTAGTGTGGAGAGTTATAATGATAAATATTTTTCCTGATATTTAACCATGCATTATTTTCAGCAATAACACTATTAATGATAATTATTTTTAATATTCTATAGTATCATATAAGTAATATTTATTTAGATTATATCTATAAATGTGTGTGAAATGGTCCTTTTTTGTATTTGAATTGTTCTGATGTGAGCTCAACATCAAGAGTATCCTAGCCTTAATAAATGAACTGAGTACCTTTTGTTTATCTTTTATATTGTGTGGTACAACTTATAAAGGATCGGAACTAACCTTTCTTATTATAAATGCTATCTTTTCTGAATTACATTTCAAAGTACAGTTAGATTTAGTAGTAAATTACAATTTGGATTATAGTAACTCTTGTAATTGATTGATTTCATACTCAATAACATTGCTAAATTCTGTTAATTCTATTACTTTCTCCATAGAAGTTATAATCTGATTTTCTTCATAGTATTTACAAATTATATTTTCCTTACTTCATTGTGAGTTTTATTTATTGTCACTTATTTTGTAATCTTACTACATAATTAGAACTTCTATACAATAACAGAGATAAAAACTGAATCTCTGTGTTGTGACTGAGTTTAAAAAATGTACTTTTAACTTTTACTATTGACTACGTGTAATATTTGTTGTCATTTTTGGTAGATATCCTTAATCATTATAAGACAGTTTTCTTGTGTAAATTTGCAAAGTTTTTGTTGGAAATAAATATTAAATTTTACTGAATACTGTTTGTAACTTTAACTGACTTTAAACATGGCTTTTCTTACTTTTTTATGTTAATTTATATACCTTGTTAAAATTTTTCCACTATTTTTTAGATGGTTGTTTATGATTATATGTGAAATCGACCATGAGTTTGATTTTCTTGTATTGATTATATTTTGCTTTCATATTATGGTTGTTCTAGTCTAATTTAAAGAGATACATATTGTTTCTTCTTTTTCTATTCTATGAAAGAGTGTTACATTTGGAAATCATATTTCCTTGAATGTTTAGTCGAATTTTCCTGTAAACAGTATGAGTGAATATTTTCTTAGTTGTTAACAGAAGTTATTTAGTAGCCAAGCATCTATACAAGTATTTATATGCTTTTGATTCAATTTTATGTTATTTTTATAGGAAGTTGTATTTCATTTTCAAAATTATTTGAATATTCTCCAAAGTAAATGAATATTATTTACTTTATTAAAAATCATTTTAAGTCATACACATCTAAAAAGTACCTGAGACTTAAATGTACCACACAATAATTATACCAGTATCACTCATGTTATCACCACTTACGTCAGGAAATAGGATATTGAAAGTATCTTGGAAATTCTCCTCTGTGTTTCTTCCAGATAACATCTTTCTCCCACTTAAATGCAACCAGCATTTTGATTTTTATGGTAATTATGTCCCTGCAGTTTTTATTTTTACCTCCTATATGAGCGACAGAGTTCAGTTTGGCTTATTTTTGAACCTTCAAAATAGAAATATACTATGCAGATTCTTACATATCAAGTCTTTTGCTCCACATTAGGTCAGAAAGACTCATCCACGTTGACATAGTGCAGGTTCATTTTGGTAGAAAATGTTCTCTTTAAATTTCAGTAAAAAAAAGTCTTTAAATTTCCACTATGATTATTCTTTGACCAGGGATTATTAGATGTACATTTCCTTAGTCCAGAAATATGGAGATTTTCTAGTTATCTTTGTATTACTGAATTTAGCAAAATTTCATTATGGTCAGAGAGCATGCATTGAATGATTTCAACCTTTTACATCTGTCACTTGTTTTATCTCTTGTTAATGGCCAATTTTTATAAAAGTTTATTTTATGGTTGAAAAGAATGTATAATACACAATCATTGTTAATTTATCTATTATTTAAATTAAACTTATACTTTAAAAAGTCTATTCTATCAATAGAGTTGTTAAAAATGTTTCTAATTTAATTACAGAGGTATTTGTTTTTTCCTGTATTTCTGTCAATTTTGTTTTTTGTCATTTTTTCATCATTTATTTAAAGGAAATTTGATGAGGTGAATACCAATTTAAAATAGTTAAATTTTCCTGGTTCATAGACCTGTTTATCTTTCTCAATTAATCTTTCAGATCTTTAAAGAAGTCATTTTTATCAATAGTATTATTTATCTTTAAGCTCTTTGCCTTAAAGGCTATTTTGTCTGTAATCAATAGAGAAATACTAGCATTCTTTTGGACAGTGCTTGCTTGGTTAATTTTTTTCCTTTCAAAATTTCTGTACTATTCTATTTTACAAGTGTCTGTCATTGATATCATGTAGTTTTAAAAAATGTAATCTGACAATTACTGACTTTTTGTTGGAGCACACACAGCGCTTACATTCAAGGCAATTAATGATAATATATTTTAAGCTATGTATGAACATATATTATTTCTCTATTTCATAAAATTCCAAATGTATTACTATTATTATTTACAGTAAATATAAATAATGTTTATTCGTAATTGTTGGGGTTCTAGAATCCTGTTTGATGTCTCCCAATTCTGAAAAATCCTCAGTTCACACATGCACATGTACATATATTCATAGTACTTATTGATGAAAAGATTTTTCAAAGTAGTCATTTAGCTATACCAATATTATTATGCTTTTTGGTATGCAAATTGTCTCATCTTGGCCAATAAAAACCATTCTCTTGAAGGACCTGCATGCACGCACATGACATTTTTTTTTTTTTTTTTTTTGAGACAGAGTCTTGCTTTGTCGCCAGGCACCAGGCTGGAGTGCAGTGGCCCCCCCAGCTAATTTTTGTATTTTTAATAGAGACAGGGTTTCACTATGTTAGCCAGGATGGTCTCGATCTCTTGATCTCCTGATCTGCCCGCCTCAGCCTCCCAAAGTGCTGGGATTTTAAGAACAACATAGCGGTATTATTTTTAGCAATATGATATTGAACATAGCTTACAATTTTCTTGAATACTTCCTTGTCCACAAGGTATATTCCACTGTAGACACAGTTTTAAACTCATTCGAAATATTTTCTCTGACATTATATTATTATCTAGATATATAGCTAGATGCATTTATTGTATTTTATTTTCAAATTTAACAATCACTTTTTGCATTTTCATTTAATTTTATTTTACATTTTATAATTCTAAAATTTGTAAATTTTTGACTTTTAAAGTGGCCATTTAGAAAATATTTCCTGTATTTTTTAAGGTACCACAAATATAATCTGATTCTGTGAAGTAGTGTTTTACAAATGTTTATTAGATCAAGCCTACTGATAGGATTGTTTAAATTTTCCATACAGATTTCTGTAAAGGTCACATTTCCACAACTGATTTTCTTTAACTGGCCTTCTAGAGAGGGATTGTGCCTCCTGTGAAGCTCCTTATAAACCAGCCAAATCCAACCACTTAAGGCAACAATTTCTGGCCAGTCACAAAAATTGAATCCCCGTTCCCTGACAGTGCCAAGGAAGCAAGAAGCGGATTTACCACACCAGTGTTTATCTAGCCATGATTTATTTACCACACTAATGTTTATCATCAGTGTTCATGGCTAGATAAACATTGGTGTGGTAAATACTGATGCTTGCTTCCATACCAAATAGCAGCATCTTCAAGACTGGGACACCAATTCCTAGTCATACCAAGGATGGGCTTATCTTCCAACAACAAATACAAATGTGCAGATGTCAGGAAGATGGGCTGGATCCACATTCTGTTGCATTATATTGCTATTATATCACAACCCATGATAACACCAGGGGAATAGTTATAGCTTTTAAAAAGGAGGCACCTAGAAGCCTTGTTGCCCAAGTATCAAGATCTCTGCTGTAGTTTTACTCTGGCACTGCTAAATTGCTCTATTCTGCTAATCTTATTATGAGCAAGACAGGATATACAAGTCTGCTATGGATCAGTCTTCCTGAGTTTTCCACCAGTGAATGCTGATCCAGCAGACCTTGTGCAGGTGCCACCTGGTCATTTGCCCTTGTTTTCATGACATTTACTAATTTATTGCCATTTGATCAGTTACCTAAAAATATCAGATAAATTATCCTTCTGTTATATTGATTAGTAATTTACTTTTTAGTGCACACTGGGCCAAATAAGCATGTCTTAGAGTTACTGCCTTGGTGGGGATTTGGGGTTCTGACAGATGCAGTCATTGTTACAGCAGGTAGTTTGGCTCAGTCCTTAGAAGTGATTAGTGAGACTAACCTGCCTGTCTAGATCCAGCTCATAGGAATAGAGATTTTCAGTGATTTTTTAGCCTTCTCTAACATGTTGCAGGGCTTGCCTAGCTTCTAGCTTCAAACAGTGACCCTGTCTCTGGCCCATCATTTCCTGCGATGCCATTTTGGTTTCCTCTAACCTCTAGAGGCCAAATTCCTTACTGCCTACTTCTGTACAAACACACTAGTAAACTCACAGATTATCTCCTGCCAAACAATGTTAATGTGGCTTTTCTTTTTTACTTTATGTATCCAACTTTTTTTTTTTTTTGGTTTGGAATAGGGGAGGTTTTTAAGCCAAAACCCCGGTAATCCATATTGACCTTTTTGTAAATGTGCATAATTGACTTTATGCAAATTCTAGGCATAAAGTCTCTTTAAATAATTGTTTATTACTTGAATGTTGTCAGCTTTAAATTTTTTATTTTGTTGCCTTATCATCAGACTTCTTTATGCGATTTTGGAATTTTAATTTTGTCTTGAGAGAGGGGCTGTCCACTTACTCATTTGTTTTACTTTCCTTATGTTCACCCTTCCCTGTCTGTTAGGTTTGTGACTGTCTTCACTAGGCTTCTGAGGACATGCTCCAGAAGCAGGTCTTATATTGGTGACTCAGGGCATGCATACCACAGTTATTTTCTAGATCCAGCAACTGAGTGAGTTGGTATTTAGGGCTAGTCTTGACTGAAGTTATCTTTTTCCCTCCTAACAGGGTATATAAACTTCAACCCTGAGTAGCCATTGAAAATCTTCCACTTATTATTTGAGAGGAAGTGTTCTGTCACAATCGTTGGATGCATGCAGTGATACCTAATCTGACCCCCTATTACACTATAGGGGACAAAGTGACATCTGCTATTATACTATAGGGGACAAAGTGACATCTGCTCCTACTTAATTACTAAGATTTGCCATCATCATCAATTTATTGCTGTGTACCTGATTCCAAAGAGCTGTTTATCTTGATTTGAATGCAATGATTGTTAAACAATTGAACACACTTATTATTGCTATGCATTTGGAATATCTTGTGGCATAAATTAAAGAGTGCTCAAACATGATGAGAACTTTTTAGTAGGATAGAGAAGACAGTTCAAAGTGATTTACACAGGCCAACACTGGGTCAATTTAACATCAAAATAAGCAACAATAATAATAGATTAAAAATAGTCGGCAGGGCATGGTGGCTCACACCTATAATCCCAGCACTTTGGGAGGCTGAGACGGGCAGATCACTTGAGGTCAGGAGTTCAAGACCAGCCTGGCCAACATGGCAAAACTCCGTCTCAACTAAAAATACAAAAATTAGCCAGCCATGGTGTCAGGTGCCTATAATCCCAGCTACTTGGGAGGCTGAGGCAGGAGAATCACTTGAACCTGGGAGGCGGAGGTTGCAGTGAGCCGAGATTACGTCATTGCGCTCTACCCTGGGTGACACAGCAAGACTCCATCTCAAAAAAAAATAGTCGAATAAAATAAAAACCCATGAGTTTTTAGTGATATCAATAAGTAAATTAACAAGGAAATAATAGAATGCCAACTACTAATTGCAAAAGGAATGATGAAATTTTAAAATCACTATTGGAAAGAGAGAAAGATATAATAAATACAATAAAATGTTAATTGTGGAATTTGGGTAAAGAATATTCAGATGTTATTTGTACTACTCTTGTGACATTTGTCTTACTTTGAAATTATTTCAATATAGTTTCGATATAATGTAATATATTAAAACAAATTATTTCAATATAATAGTTCAATATAATATATAATAATATATTAAAACTGTCTCAAATTGTGTTGCTTTAAGAAATGCCGAAATAATTCAAAATTAGAAAAAATATGTACATAAATATAAATCAAATAAATATGTTTAAGGAAGAAATATATACAAATATCTGAAATTTAATAAAAATGTTAGGTAAAATTTTATGTTCATTTGGTTAAAAATATCTTAATTAAGTGGCAATAGAAGCTACATATTTATTAAGGTATCATCTCAAAGAGAAATTTAGCCTTATGAATATAATAAAACATGAAACCTTTTCATTAAATTTAATTTTAAAAATGAGTATCCACCTTCATCATAGGTTTTAAACTATATTTGTAAATATTTGTTTCTTCAGTATTATAAGAGAAATATTGAAAAGATTTTGAAAAACATTATTTTCATAAGATATTATCTCAAGAAGCAAAGATAGGCAATAGGAAAACTATTAGGAGTTTTCATTTATTGAACAAAAATCAGTGCCATTCTATCTACCCAGGTAATTGCTTTAAAAATACGTTGAAAAATAAACCCGTGGTAAAAATAGGATGTGGCCTTTGAGTTATTGAGGAATTTTAAATTTTTGGAAGATGGAGAGCAGATAAAAATTTATTTTACAAACAAAATAGATGAATTGAGGAAAACAGATGTGAATACATACAGAAATGCTATAGTGAAGTTTGGTTTCAACTGGCCTGAAAGAACTGTTAGAGCCAGCTATGAATGAGTAGGGAGGCAGGGAGAAAGAGTGCAAAAACTGCAAGTATTAGAAGAAAATTTTACAGTGATCCCTTTCCCTGCCCTCCACAACTCCAGCACCTGAAACTGTGGGCAGCCTGATGTTGATCCCCAGATGATCTATGGATGGACCAGAGAGCATCAGAGTCAAAGGTACATTTTTGAGAAAAATTTTCTGGAAACCTAAGCTGCTGTGAGACTTTTTTTCCCCCCTTCTGTAATATGGAGTGATTCTACTCTATATTTCTGTGGGAAGTTCACCCTGTAAATCCTGCAAAACAACAGCAGAACTTATATATCGTATGAAGTCTGAAGAAAGCAGGTCTGGTTAAATTTGGGAAGGGAAGCCTCTTCAATGTAAAGTTGAGGGACGTGAATATTTCTCTTGGTTTACTTGTTTGTTTGTTTTGTTGTTGTTGTTTTGACACAGGTCTCACTCTGTTACCACTGCTAGAGTGCAGTGGCATAATCACGACTCACTGCAGCCTCAATTTTCTGAGCTCAAGGTATCCTCCCAGCTCAGTCTCCAGAATAGCTTGGACCACAGGTACACACCACCATGCCTGGTTAATATTATTATTTTTATAGAGACAGGGTCTTCCCATGTTGCTCAGTCTGGTCTCAAACTCCTGAGCTCAAGTGATCCTCCCACCTCAGTCTCCCAAAATGCTGGGATTGCAGATGTGACCCATCACACCCAGCCTCATGCTCCTCTTTGAATTCTTAGAAAAGACTATGGCTCACAGGCCATACATGAGAGAATGCATGTTTACAATGAATATTTTACATTAGTATGGTAGATTTGTTATAATTAGTTAACCAATTTTAGTACATTATTAACTAAAGTTCATAATATATTTTCTTAATTGTTATCTAATGACCTTCTTTACTTTCAGGATCCCATACAAGATACCACAATATCGTTAGTCATCATGCCTCTTTAGGCTCCTCTTGGCTGTAACAGTTGCTCTGACATTCCCAGTTTTTGGTGACCTTGACAATTTTGAGGAATATTGGTCAGGTACATGGTAGAATGTCTGTCTATTGAGATTTGTCTGATGTTTTACTTGTTATTAGATTGAGGTTGTTGATTTTTGAAAGGAAAACCATTGAGGTTAAGTGCTATTTTATAACATTTAATTAAAGGCACATAAAGAAATAGCGTGCTCACTCTCTAGCTACAAAATGGATATATATGTGTGTGTGTGTGTGTGTGTGTGTGTGTGTGTGTGTATGTGTTAGCTTAGATATGTGATAACTTGGAGAGAGAGAGAAGAGAGAGATAGAGAGAGATCTGTTTTTATGTTAGCTTAGATATGCGATAACTTGGAGATATAGATATGTATATACAAGATATATATATCTATACATATATATACATATCTATATCTCCAAGTTATCGCATATCTAAGCTAACATAAAAAGCCCATGTTAAATTATTTTGTGAATATTAAAGCTTATTTAAAATATACTTTTGACAGATTTTTTAAATCTTTGTAACAAATTACTTGATATTTATTTTTTCCCAAAGAAACAATGGTTTAAAAATAATAATAAGGTTACCTATTACCTATTTGTTAATGATCAGGTAGAAAAATGAGGTCATAGGGTTGATTAAATGCAGATAAGTTTAATATTAAATCCAAGAAACTTATACACTGACTTTACAAACTTTGTTGTACAAACATATCACATCATCACTAGATCAATACATTGGTCATCTTAGCTAATTTTTAAGCTAGAATGGCTCAAGCATAATTTCAATAGCCTTTAAGGAAATATATTGAATAAATGAGCCACAGTGAACTGAGCTTTCTATTTTATAATATTGACAGATCTCATTATGGTTAAATGTAAGAATGTTTATATATTAACCACAATTAAATTCCAAATGAATATTATTTTAGTGTAAGCTGGAAAGTTCTAATGCCAATTAAAAAATATAATAATTATTATTTATGTAAATTCTCAAAGCCCTTTGGTTTCATATGTTTTATTTATATTTCTATTACCCGTATTTTATAATAGTAACATTAACCATAAGTAATACTGTGATACAAATTTATCTTTATTCTCACCTTTCATGCTCTTTCCCCAGAATTCAAGTACATTACTTTTGCCTTCTTACAATCCTGTCACTTAATAAATCTCATTCTTTGGAATTAACATTTGGGTATAAGAGAAAAGAGTGAGTTTAATGTTTTATCACTTCTGCTGAAATACTATTTGCTTTGAAACAGGCATGAGAAACATACCTTAAGATATAATATTCTCCCTTATCCATGAGGGATACATTCCAACATCCCCCAGTGGGAGACTAAAACCACAGACAGTACTGAACCCAATTGCTGTGAATTGAAACATGTTTCTGTTCATGTCTTCCACCCACAAGTATAGTGCCTTTTCCATCTTAACTATATACTCATCAGGCACTGTGGCTATATTTTGCAGTTTGATGTGTGACAGCAAAACCAGCATACAATTCTTTTTCCTTTTTTCACAATTTCATGGATAGAAGATTTGTTCTTACAGATCTAGAAACCCCAGCATATTCCTTATCAAGTTGAGAACTTTCACCTAAACACTTTAAGGAAGAACTTTAAAGCTTCTCTTTGGCATATCTGAATTACCAGCATCACTATTTTTTCTGCTTTGTGGCCATTATTGAGTCAAATAAAAGCTACTTGAGCATAAGCACTGCAGTACCTTGAAAGCTGATCTGAAAACAGAGCCAGCTACTAAGTGGCTAAGAGGCAGGGAGCATAGCCGGAGTGGTGATGCTGGACAAAGGGAAGATTCATGTTCATAGAATGGAATAGGATGGTGTGAGATTTCATCAGGCTACTCAGAATAGCATGTAATTTAAAACTTACCTTCTTTCTTGGATAAATAAGCCACTAATAATACACTAAGGAACAACAACAACAAAAAAGTCTATGAATTGTTTATTTCTGGAATTTTTCATTTAATATTTTTAGACTGTGGTTGCAGATGGGCAACTGAAACCTTGGGAGGGGAAAAACGGCAGATACGGGGGAACTACTGTGTTAGTTCTAGGAATCTAAAGAGAAATTAAGAGGAAGCGAAAAGCTAATATCTATGATGTTACTTGTTCTGGGATCTGGCTAATGCAAAAAGGTGAAATCAAGTGGCAGGTTGGTTGCTTAGTGGTCCTTCCAGCATAGATGATTTCTAGAATGCACTAACATGTCATATCAGACTTTTGATATTTGTGCACACCACCATGTGTCTACGCTCTCCCCCATAACTTTGTCTCCAATCTTTCTGTCTTTTCCTTCCAGGTTTCTGACTAGCTGGCCAGGACTCTTGTCACTGTCCAGGAATCCATTTACACTTTCACCTCTAGGTACTTTTCCTTCCGCACAAAGTGGGTACTAGGTGCACCCCTTACAGATCCTCATCATATGTCAAAATGTCTTTGATAGCTATTAAATGTATTCATGCCTGGGCCCCCACTTTAGAATGTAGTAAACATTAAAACAATTTCTTGAATGAAATAATGAATATGTGAATGACTAGGCCCATGAGAATAAGAAAATTTCAACTAATTTTGAATGAACTCTTAACAAATACAAGCCAGATTTCATGAGTAAAATGAGCTTTTAGAAGATATAGATTTAATATTTCCTAGATATGATTATTATATTTTTTCATAACTATACTTATTAAATGATGGGGAAAATATACAATTTGGAAATTTTCAGTATTTCATTAGCATTATTTCTTTCATCTAGCCTTTTACCTGAATTTACAAGATACACATAAATTTCCCAAATTCATTTGTTTTCCATCACAATGTTACCCTGCTAAAGGGTACTTTCATGCTTTGGTTTACTTTGCATACTTTTCCTAGAATTCTCTCTTTCTAGTTATATTCAATAAAGATTGAGGATACTTTTTGTTAATATAACCCCTGCCATGAAGCTCTGTGTACTATAAACCTCAGTGAGTTTCACTTTTATTTGAATTCTTAGAGCATTTTATCATTAAACTGTGTGTTATCTTGCAGTTTATTTTTTACGTAATTTAAAAGGCTTTGTCCATCCCAAGCTGTAAGTTCTTTGAAGGCAGGAATTATGATTTCTTCTCATTATGTATACCTCCTAATCTGAAAAAGTGCCCAGCAGAGTAGATGCTCCAAACACTCATCACATAACAAATACTCATTTTCTGTATGTTTCTCTTTTCTGAAATAATTTATATTTTTACCTAAATATCTTACAAGTTAAAGATGCTATTTCTATAGCTGTAATATAAGCCCATTTATTACTGTAGAAGATGAAACTAATATTTTTCTTTTATAAAGCTATATAAATTGGTAATGTGTGGTAATATTCTTTCAAAATAACAATTTCAGCAGAGTATTATTTAATTAATGTAAAAATTATCTGGTCTCAGAAGCATACTTGCAATAATAATCATTCTAAGATTTAAAATTCTACTTTATTCTAAGATGACAGTGTTAATATATTTGGTTACAATCTAGTGATTCCCTTGGGCCCAGAACATGCTGAACATTTTATAACATTTTAGCTTTCTAACCTGTAAACAAATAAAATATGTTCAATTCCCTAGGGAGACATTTTATTTCTGAATTTTTATGAACCTCCCTCTGTTTTTTCCTCAGGGCTGACAGCATTTAAGTGGCTGGTATTATATAATTTACAATGTGGAAGAATTTACTGGATAAGGAGATTCAAAGTGATTATTTGCTCATTTATATATATATATATATATATATATATATATATATATATATATAAAGTTGCAACACTCTGTTGGATGTTGAAAGTAAATACATGGACCTTGCTTTCTGGGAGCTTACAATTTATAAGAGATGAGATATGTCTAAATAAGATCAAAACTGGTGATTTAAATTGCATGTGACTGATGTAAAAAATTTCATAGTCATACAGAAGCAGGAAGATTATTCCTAGTTTTATTGATCACTGAAGATTTAATGGAAGTGGTGGCTGGCCATTGGGAATTGAGTAAAATGTACATAACATAGAGAAAAAGAAAACTCCTGCCAGAGATTGAACTGTGTCAACAAATGCATGGCATTGTAAAGGAAATACTTTAATGAAATTTAACTGGCAACAAATTGAAGACTGTATTAGTAAAGGTGGTTTGTAAATACCACTGTTACGTTAAATAAGGAAGAAGCAGCAGGAATAGAAGTGAAGGACTGGGTTAGCCTCTACGCTAGAATTAGAATTCACCACTGAATGGACACAGTTGTTGACAGAGAAGGTGGAGTAAAGCAACAAATTCAATCCCGAATATCTGGGAGTGTTGATTGTATGATAAACAGAAATACATAATCAGGAAAGACCTATATGGGTCTTTATGGAAAAGAAGATGAGCCCAAATATACCAAATTCCTACAAGAAGAACATCTTGAAAACAGGAGTAAGGAAGTAAAAATTCTGAGAGTTCTGAGATGAAGAGGAAGAAATGCAATAGAGTTTTTAGCAGATGAATTCAGTCTTGTTGATAAGGTTGTTGCAGGAGCATTTGAGAGTGGGTGGAGACAAAAAGGTTAACCCTGGATCAGTATTACTGATTGTTCCTTTGGCCTCAGGTTCCGGTATAACTGGACATGGCACTTTTAGTGATCCTGTCTTTATTTAAATTTTGATATTCTGTCCGCCATGGATTTTTTGGCATTAATTTTGATGCATTAAAAACCTTTCATTGAAATGTTTCTCTTCATTGTGTGTTTTGGCACCTCCTTAAATGTTTGACCTGATAAAAAGCATGATTTCATAATTGGGGAAACATCTGCGTGGCATTTTATACATAATAGATCAGCACGTTGTGATGAACACAAATTCTCAGTGAACTAAACATATAACTGAGAGGTTTCTTTTTCTTTTTAATTATGTTAAAAATGTATAATGTAAAATGTAGCATCTTAACCATTTCTAGTACACAGTTTAACAATGCTACGTATATTCACATTGTTGTCCAATGGATTGCCAGAACTTTCTCATCTTGCAAAACTGAAACTCTTTACATTAAACAATAACTTCTCATTTTCTCCTGTACCAAGCTCTTGGCAAATAACATGCTACTTTCTGTTTCCATGAATTTTATTACTTTAAATAACTCATGTATGTGGAATAAAACAGTGTTTGTCCTTTTGTGAGTAACTTATTTCACTAAGCATAATATCCTCAAGGTTTATTTATGCTGTAGCCTGTGACAGGATTTCCTTCCATGACAAGGCTGAGTATTACTCAATTGTATGTGTATTTCAGATTTTGTTTTTCATTCACCTGTTGATGGACATTTGGGTTACTTCCACCTCTTGGCTAGTGTGACTAATGCTGCCATGAACATAGTATGCAAATATCCCCTGAGAGCCTACTTTAATTCTTTTGGGTATATATCCATATATGGCATTGCTGGATCACATGGTAGTTCTATTTTTAATTTTTTAAGTAACTGCCATATTGTTTTCCATAGCAGTTGCTTCGTATTCTAATCTCACCAGCAGTGCACAAGGTTCCAAATGCTCCACATCTCACCAACACAAGTTAGTTGCTTTCTCTTTTTAATAGTAGCCATCTGAATAGGCGTTAGGTCTCATTGTAGTTTTGATTTGCATTTCTCAAATAATTAGTGATGTTGAACATTATCTCATATGCTTGTTGCTTATTTATAGATCATCTTTGGAAAAATTTTTATTCAAGTCCTTTGCCCGTTTTTAATGGGATAATTTTTTTATTGTGGTTGAGTTGTGGGAATTCTTTTTTATATTCTTGATATTAATCCCTTATCAGATAAATGATTTGGAAATACCATCTCCCATTCTGTAAGTTGCTTTTCACTCTGTTGATTGTGTCCTTTAATGCACAGTAGTTTTAAATTTTGATATAATCCCGTTTGTCTATTTTTGCTTTTGTTGCCCATGCTTTGGTGTCATATCTAAGAAATAATTGCCAATCAAATATGAAGTTTCCCCCTGTTTTCTTTTGTAGATTTTATAGTTTTGGATCTTATGTTTATATATTTAATCCACTTTTAGTTGATTTTCGTATATATTAGCCTAATTTCATGCTTCTGCATGAGGCGATCCCATTTTCCCAGCACTATTTGTTGAAGAGACTGTCTTTTGACCCTTGTTAAAGACCAAATTGACTGTATACATGAGGGTTTGTTTCTGAGCTCTCTATTCTGTTTCATTTATCTACATGTCTGCCTTTATGCCAGCACCATGCTATTTGGTTACTGTAGCTTTGTAATATGTTTTGAAAGTAGAAAGTGTGACTCTCTCAGCTTTATTCTTTATTAGGACTGTTTCAGCTATTTGACTTTCTTGAAATTCCATATGGCTTTTAGGTTTTTTTTTCCTAGTTATACACAAACTGTCATTTGGATTTTGATAGAGAATATTGAATTTGTACAACACAGGTAGTGTCAACATCCTAAATATACTGTCTTTCAATACATCAATATGGATGTCTTTTCATTTATTTGTCTTCAGTTTATTTCAGCAATGTTTTATAGTTTTCAGTGTACAATTTTCACAACCTTGGTTATGTTACTTCTAAATATTTTATTCTTTTTGGTGCTATTATAAATAGAATTGTTTTCTTAATTTCCTTTTGGATTGTTCATTGCTAGTGTATAGAAGCTCAGCTGATTTTTGTATGTTGACTTTGTATCTTTTTTTTTTTTCTCTCTTTTTTTTTTTTTTTAAATTTTTTATTGCATTTTAGGTTTGGGGGTACATGTAAGAACATGGAAGATTGTTGCGTAGGTACACACATGGCAGTGTGATTTGCTGCCTTCCTCCCCATCACCTATATCTGGCATTTCTCCCCATGCTATCCCTCCCCAACTCCCCCACCCTCCACTATCCCTCCCCTTTTTCCCTCGATAACCCCAGTGTGTGATACTCCCCTCCCTGTGTCCATGTGTTCCCATTGTTCAACACCCGCCTATGAGTGAGAACATGCGGTGTTTGATTTTCTGTTCTTGTGTCAGTTTGCTGAGAATGATGGTTTCCAGGTTCATCCATGTCCCTACAAAGGACACGAACTCATCGTTTTTGATGGCTGCATAATATTCCATGGTGTATATGTGCCACATTTTCCCTGTCCAGTCTATCATCGATGGGCATTTGGGTTGGTTCCAGGTCTTTGCTATTGTAAACTGTGCTGCAATAACATTCGTGTGCATGTGTCCTTATAGTAGAACGATTTATAGTCTTTTGGATATATACCCAGTAATGGGATTGCTGGATCAAATGGAATTTCTATTTCTAGGTCCTTGAGGAATCGCCACACCGTCTTCCACAATGGTTGAACTAGTTTACACTCCCACCAACAGTGTAAAAGTGTTCCTATTTCTCCACATCCTCTCCAGCATCTGTTGTCTCCAGATTTTCTAATGATCGCCATTCTAACTGGCGTGAGATGGTATCTCAATGTAGTTTTGATTTGCATTTCTCTAATGACCAGTGATGATGAGCATTTTTTATATGTTTGTTGGCTTCATGTATGTCTTCTTTTGTAAAGTGTCTGTTCATATCCTTCGCCCACTTTTGAATGGGCTTGTTTGTTTTTTTCTTGTAAATGTGTTTCAGTTCTTTGTAGATTCTGGTTATCAGCCCTTTGTAGATGGGTAGACTGCAAAAATTTTTTCCCATTCTGTTGGTTGCCGATTCACTCTAATGACTGTTTCTTTTGCTGTGCAGAAGCCATGGAGTTTGATTAGGTCCCATTTGTCTATTTTGGCTTTTGTTGCCACTGCTTTTGGTGTTTTGGTCATGAAGTCCTTGCCTACACCTATGTCCTGAATGGTTTTCCCTAGATTTTCTTCTAGGGTTTTTATGGTGTTAGGTCTTATGTTTAAGTCTTTAATCCATCTGGAGTTAATTTTAGTGTAAGGTGTCAGGAAGGGATCCAGCTTCTGCTTTCTGCACATGACTAGCCAGTTTTCCCAACACCATTTATTAAACAGGGACTCGCTTCCACATTGTTTGTTTTTTGTCAGGTTTGTCAAAGATAGGTGGTTGTAGATGTGTTGTGTTGCGTCGGAGGTCTCTGTCCTGTTCCATTGGTCTATATCTCTGTTTTTGGTACCAGTACCATGCTGTTTTGATTACTGTAGCTTTGTAGTATAATTTGAAGTCCGGGAGTGTGATGCCTCCAGCTTTGTTCTTTTTGCTTAGAATTGACTTGGCTATGCGGGCTCTCTTTTGGTTCCATATGAAGTTTAAGGTGGTTTTTTCCAGTTCTTCAAAGAAGGTCATTGGTAGCTTGATAGGGATAGCATTGAATCTGTAAATTACTTTGGGCAGTATGGCCATTTTGACAATATTGATTCTCTCCTAGCCATGAACATGGAATATTTCTCCATCTGTTTGTGTCCTCTCTTATTTCATTGAGCAGTGGTTTGTAGTTCTCCTTAAGAGGTCCTTTACGTTCCTTGTTAGTTGTATTCCTAGGTATTTTATTCTATTTGTAGCGATTGTGAATGGCAGTTGGTTCTTGATTTGGCTGTCTTTAAGTTTGTTATTGGTGTATAGGAATGCTTGTGATTTTTGCACATTGATTTTATATCCTGAGACTTTACTGAAGTTGCTTATCAGTTTAGGAGATTTTGGGCTAGACGATGGGGTCTTCTAGATATACAAGCATATCGTCTGCAAATAGAGACAATTTGATTTCCTCCTTTCCTATTTGAATACCCTTTATTTCTTTTTCTTGCCTCATTGCTCTGGCTAGAACTTCCAGTACTATATTGAATAGGAGTGGTGAGAGAGGACATCCTTGTCTAGTGCCAGATTCAAAGGGAATGTTTAGTTTTTGCCCATTCAGTATGATACTGGCTGTTGGTTTGTCGTAAATAGCTTTTATCATTTTGAGATACGTTCCATCAATACCTAGTTTATTGAGAGTTTTTAGCATAAAGTGCTGTTGAATTTTGTCAAAGGCCTTCTCTGCATCAATTGAGATTATCATGTGGTTTTTGTCTTTGGTTCTGTTTATGTGGTGGATTATGTTTATAGATTTGCGTATGTTGAACCAGCCTTGCATCCCTGGGATGAGCCTACTTGATCATGGTGGATAAGCTTTTTGATGTGCTGTTGCAATCGGTTTGCCAGTATTTTATTGAAGATTTTTGCATCTATGTTCATCATGGATATTGGCCTGAAGTTTTCTTTTCTTGCTGAGTCTCTGCCAGGTTTTGGTATCAGGATGATGTTGGTCTCATAAAATGATTTAGGAAGGATTCCCTCTCTTTGGATTGTTTGGAATAGTTTCAGAAGGAATGGTACCAGCTCCTCTTTGTATGTCTGGTAGAATTCGGCTGTGAACCCATCTGGACCTGGGCTTTTTTTGGGTGGTAGGCTCTTAATTGCTGCCTCAACTTCAGACCTTGTTATTGGTCTATTCAGGGTTTCCACTTCTTCCTGGTTTAGGCTTGGGAGGATGCATGTGTCCAGGAATTTATCCATTTCTTCCAGGTTTACTAGTTTATGTGCATAGAGTTGTTTGTAATAATCTCTGATGATGGTTTGAATTTCTGTGGAATCTGTGGTATATCCCCTTTATCGTTTTTTATTGCATTTATTTGATTATTTTCTCTTTTTCTTTATTAATCTGGCTAGTGGTCTATCTATTTTGTTGACCTTTTCAAAAAACCAGCGATATTATATTCTGCTCTACACAATTCAAAAGGAAAGAGATGTGCAAGTCCAGCATAACCACAAAGCTATATAGTTTCTCCAGAAACCTCCAACCTCTACCTAATAGGTATACTTTCATGTATTTTGTGGATATATTTAAGAGAGAGAATAACGGAAAGAGGGAGATAATCAAATAAGAAAATAAGGTTTCAGCTTAATCTGAATGAATTGTAAAGAGTTGCCTCTACTAAGTGGAAATATTTAAATTTATTCATTTCTATTTTACACAAGATTCAATTGCTACTTCTGTTATAGGGCCTTAATTTCTCTGTTACTTTTAAGACAAAAAAGCTTGCAAATCTAAAGTGACCAGTTGTGGAGAAACTATAGTGAAGCATTTTTTATGAGACTAGTGCTAATAGGCTTAAGTTCTGAGCTGTGATCCCAAAAGTAATCTTGCCAACTTTTACTTTTGTGACTTCCAACTTTTTCAAGGATACATATTCTTTTTTGCTATTAAAAAGCTTATCATTTCCTCCCTAAGCACTTTTTAACAAAATTCTATAATTTTCATTTATTAATAAAACATTAAATAATTTTCACACAGTGGCTTGGAAAACATATTCCATTTACTATCATTATTTACCTGTTGATAGTAGACTTGTTGACAGTAGAATACTATCTATCCTATAGGAATGGGCTCTGGATCAAAATGCCCAATTTAAAATTTAGACTACTTACTAGAAAACTTTCTAAAACTAGTTTTCTTATCTGAAAAGAAAGAAAAGATGATATATTTTGCTTGCCGTAAAGATTAAAAATTCATGTAAAGTTTTTTGCATAATGTATAGTATATGTTGAGCTCTCACTATACATTAATGCTTTTTATTAGTATGCTTATGGATCTACTGACCATTTGCAATGCCATTGATCCCTTTCCGCAAAAAGAGGTTGGGAAAAAATCTCTTTAACTAATGAGTCTAGCCAGTCAGGTTACTGAGCAAAGAATACTTAGACCACAATAGCTATAGTGTCAAAATAAAGATATTACTATTAAATTTCTATAAGTCTTGGAACTTATTTGGCTAGTCCATTGAGAAGTTTTTTAAATGCTTGCCAATTTTATTAAAATTTGACAATCTTATATTAAATTTAAGAATAACTCAAAAGATTAGTTGAAAATTAAAAGACAAATCTGGGCCAGGCACAGTGGCTCACACCTGTAATCCCAGCACGTTGGGAGGCCGAGGCGGATTGATCACCTGAGATCAGGAGTTTGAGACCAGCCTGGTCAACATGGTGAAACCCTGTCTCTACTAAAAAAAAAAAAAAGAAAGAAAGAAAAAAACATATATATAAATTATCTGGGTGTGGTGGTGGGTGCCTGTAATCCCAGCTACTTGGGAGGCTGAGGCAGGAGAATGGCTTGAACCTGGGAGGCAGAGATCGCACCATAGCACTCCAGCCTGGGAGACAGAACAAGAGTTCATCTCAAAAAAAGCAAAAAGAAAGAAAGAAAGAAAGAAAAGTCTGTTGGAAAAATAATCCTCACCATTTCTCACATTACATTATAAATCATGAATCATTTTAGTAAGAATTACTTGTATATATAACAACTGTTCTTCTTTAGATAATCATTATTCCTTAGAAAAAAATTAAATTTTAAACATTGTACACATCCCAGATAAAACATCATGAAGGCAACACGAGAGATGAA
This sequence comes from Ateles fusciceps, assembly GCA_036589455.1. Lineage (NCBI taxonomy): Eukaryota > Metazoa > Chordata > Mammalia > Primates > Atelidae > Ateles > Ateles fusciceps. Next base: position 1,172,837 of record JAZHEH010001615.1, read on the forward strand.
GAAGTAGAGAAAAAAGTAATAAGGAGAAATGGTCATTGTTACTTTTTCTCTTTCAGCACACCACCTCCAACAAAAAGTTGCTTCATCCAATGTTCATATGCTTTCCATAGTTATTCCCTGTTTCTCTATAAGCGCTAAATGTAGGATTGGTTTGATTTTTGTTGTTGTTGTTGTTTGGCTTTTTTGCCCATAGCTGTTCCATGTTTTATTTTTGTGATTAAGTTAGAAATGTTGTTTGTTGACTAGAAGGGTAATAAAAATAAATATAGAACAATCACAGATCTAATTCTCCGTGGTACTCAGTGACTTTGTGATAAGAATGGCATAAGACTTTAAAAAACAAATTGTCTTGGTATGGACTGCTCTCTATAAAACAATTTCCCTCAGGCAACAATGATTCGCTTATCCTTTGAATTAAAAAATACTGTATATATATCTTATAACATTATGTTGTATGCCTCAAACATATACAATAAAATTAATTTTTTTTAAAATTCATATGATTATATCTACTAAAAGACTGTGACTACCAGGACAATTGTGGTACACACAGTTGAAAAGGAAATGGGCACCTCTGGTTTCTATAGGTGTAATAAAGAGGTTCCACTAAAACTTTTGTATCAGAAAGCAATAATCAGCTACCTAACATTACTTGTTTATTAAAATATAATTATTACCCAATCTATCCCACTAAAATTGTGCTCCATGAGATGAAATATTTTTGTCTGTGTTTTCTGTCTTAACCTAAACACTTAGAACAGTGCCTGGATCAATAATAATTTATTTGAATGAATAAATGAATGAATTTGTTTTTAATGTTAGTCGTATTACTAGAATTAACAAAATAATAAATGTGATATGAACAATATTACTATGCTTATGCCATATGACTGCAGATTATAAAGAGCAACATTTGAAAAATGGTGAGGCTTGTTATTTTACCTCTTCCTCTGATTTATGACATTAGTCAACATTTGTAGAATCCGAAGATTTAACTCACTGATCATAAATCAGTCATGATTGAGAAAACTGTTGCATTCAAAAAAAATTCACAAGTTATATTATATGTATACGCTTTGAATTGATTTTTTTGTACTTAGCTAGGTGCTTTGAATAAATTAACCATTAATTTGTTATCATTAAATACATTTTACATATAATTAATGTTATTGGTGGAGCTTGCATACAAATCTTTCTCTAAAACCAAAGTCTCTTTTTCACTGTTTTTTCAAAGAGATTGCTTACTCCACCAGGAGAAAGATATCTATCTAATCTACCACTGGTGATGATCTGTGTTAGTCCAACTGGTGGGGAAAGGCTGTGGTCTTGGAGTAGGTACTATGTTCTAATTCCAAAGAATTTCAAGTTACCATTGGTACTGTCTAGCTTCAGCTTCCTTATAATATGAATTTACAATATGCTGACTGCCAATGCATAGGATTCCTGTGCAAAGGAAATAAAATAAAAAGTATAGGAAAGTAATTTGTTGATTGTAAAGGAATATTGACGTGTATGAGAATTGTTGGTGGTATTAGCCCTCATCTATATCCATTCATATTGTCAAATGACAGAGTATGTTGAGAGGAATGACTTTATATCAAATTTTCTGTGGAAATAAATAGAATCCCAAATCTCTAAAGTAAGATCACAAAAAGTAAATAATACATAGAATACCAGAAACAGCCAGCATTTTTACTGCACTATAGCTTTTTATATTTAGATTCCTTTTTCCTAGTATATCATCATATAGAACTCACATGGCAATATCTTGAATAAAAAAGACAAAAGTTTATAAAGTTATTTATCATCATTGATTATTAACTTTTTGCTTAAAGTTTTCACATTTGAAGTGAAAATCGTGTGTACTTTCTACGAGGGGAATCAACAGAGGTTCCACTTTTTAAAGGAAGTAACTGAATTAGAAATAGAACGAGAATAAAAACAATTTTTCTATTACTAGTAAACAACTTTCCTTTACTTGCTATTTTTATGCTCAGCCAAATCAGAATATAGGTACGGCATCACACAGTTTGTTAAATCTTTGGATTCTACAAATGTTGACTGATGTAAGTCAGAGGAAGAAGCAAAATAACAAGCCTCACTCTTTTTGAACATAACTCTCCCTAATCCTAGGCATGTGGTATAAGCATAGCAGCACATTATTCATAACACATTCTTTACTATAGACTGTAAGTTCACCAGATCCCTTTCTCTCTATCTCATTCACACATTTGAATACAACGGTCCCTGACTTATTATACAACAGTTTGACTTACAAGGTTTCGACTGTGATGATGTGAAAGCTATACATACTCAATATGCTCTTCAGCATAAGACAGGGTTGTAGCTATTTTAAACTCATCATAAATTGAAGATACCAATAAGTTAAAAATACACTTTTTACTTACAACGTTTTCAACTTTTGATGGGGTTATTGGGACATAGCCCCCTTGTAAGTTAAAGAGCATCTGTATTTCAGATGATTGTTTGACTGAATGGGATATCGATTTGACAGCTATCCAATCAATTAAATTTTAAAAAAGCCTTAATGACACAAATTAAACTCTGGGATATCAAGAATGAGAAAAGAAATGAGAAAAAAAAAACTTGATAGTACAGGTAGCTCCTAACTTGCAATGCTTCAACTTAATGACTTTTGAACTTTAGGATGGGCTTATCAGAGTATTAAATACATTTTCAACTTATGATGGGTTTATGGGCATGCAACCCCACTGTAAATCTAGCAGCATCTGTATTGTATGGTTTAATTTTTTTTTTTAATTCCCTTTTAATGTTGCAAGTGCTAATTAGGCTATCTGAAAGATCTTGTTTTTCTCTAAAAGACTGTATTGAACTAACCTAATCAGTTCAGACACATCTCTGTGCAGGCTACAAATCTCATTTTGCATGTGAATAATCCTAGAAGGTAAATGTCAATCCAGAAAAAGAAAAGGATACACAAAAATAATATGAAGCTTAAACCCCGAATAAGCACTAATTGCATTGACTAAAAGCACTAGAAAACCTAAGACTATTAAAATAGTGAAATGTTAACTGAAATAGATAAAAACTAAATAATTTAAATGATAAACTGATGATGTTATTCACAGAATAGTTTATATCTGATGTTCAGAGGCAAGATGAATAAAATCTACTGTCCAAACAAAGCAAGAAATAATGGGATTTTAAAGGCTACTGTAAAGTCAATTACTTCAAATAATTCAATATTTTGTTCATTTCCATAAAATTACAGAACAATTTAGCTGGCATTTTAGACACTTAATCTTTCCAGTACTAATACTAATTTGTGATCTAAGCATTGTAATTGACTTCCCGGACAAAGGAAAAAAAAAAGGGAAAAACAGGAAGAAAGGAAAGAACTTTGTATCTTGTGACTTTGGTGCTTTCATTTATTATTTCAACTGAGGATTATTAAAAGTGCATATTTGATAAGCAGTATTGTGGACACGAACTTATGAGAATCATCTTACTAAACTCTACCTTGGTCAGAGGATATGGAAAATTATATTTAGTTATAATTGCAACTTAAGAGAAATTCTGGAAAAATAAAAATTCCTAGAAACTACAGGATTATATTTGCTTTTATTAAAGACAGACTGTCTTGTCATATAAGAAGCAGCTTTAACATCTGCTACCATAGATAACAGGGCACTGATTACTATATGGTTATATAAGTAAGTAATTTCTGCTTAAAAAATTAATTTGTAATAAGAATTTAATGATCCAATAATTTAATGGCTGGACTTGAAAAACTAACAAGACTCTCATTCTTATAAGTTTCTAAGTATAGATTATATAATCATATGTTGGAATATCATCAAGGTATTGAAGTATTTTATTAATAATTTGTCAATAATAGTATAGAAATATATCAGTGAAACTTAGGTAGATCTATATTTTATTTTATCATGCATTAGATAAATTTATGTTTTACTTTGGATGTCAAAGTAATTCTCTAAAATAAATGTGAATACAAATTTATATATGCATATAAAATAGAATATTGAGAAAATAACTATCTGCAAATTAGTATTTAAATTTTTAAAAATGAAAATTTATAGTTTCTTAATAACCAAACTTATGTGATTTTCAGATTAGCTAGAAAAAATCAGTTTGTTTATTTTACCATTATATAGGTTTTCAAAAATCCTAAAATAATCAACTAAAATTTATGTATCATTTAGATACTACTCATATTCTAAGAATGGCAAAACTAAATATATAAAAGACAAAGGGAAAATTAGCATATCTCACAATGGTTACATGATATCACTGTGAACAACTATTGATTTATCAAAGTCACAGTTTGGGTTATTTAGCTTGCAAACTGCAATCAGTGTTCACTTCTGTATGCCAGATGAATGGTGATGTATAATGAAATTCTGAGTCCCTACAATGTATATTCATCTTCCACTATTTCTGGCTGAAGTAAAGTAAGTTATGGCTAGGTGATTTTGTCCTGAATTATTCACATCAACACTCTTCCCCTGAACTCACTCTTCCTTCCCTGGCACCATGAAAACAACTATATTGAATTTACAGTTGGTGATTTCAAGTATGTGCTGGGGGAGAAGAACATGGGAAGAAGTGAGAAAATCTGCTCTGTTCAGCTTTGGTGTATATCAGCCCATGCCCATGAACTTAAATTTAGTATAGGGAAATCTCTCATCAAGAGGCTTAGTATTTAATAGATTTACAGAATAAAACCATTTCCACATTCTTTTTTCTTTCAAAGTATAGTATCTACTTTATTGACTTTTAGATATTTCAGTGGTGGCAGCCCAGGTACCAGATCTTACTTGAGATGTCCCTTTTTCCCATTTCCATTGAGTTCCATGCTTCTGTCATCCTGTTATGACAGGGGCTCTACTGGTGAAAAAGTCTCATTATTGCTTATGAATAACACATGATTTTTGAATTATATTTCTCTTTTTCTTTGCTTTTATGTATATTTCAAATTACAAATTAAATGTCTCTATGAGTTAAATGGCTAGTAAGATTTCTAGTAATTCCTAGATCAGATTTAGTAATATGCTTCTTTCAATGGATATGTCCATTTTGTCCTTGCTAAATTTATTAGCATAAAATTGTTTATAATATTCCCCAAAATTTCTTTTAATACCTGTAAGATATTGAGTAATATCCTCTCGTTTATTCCTAATGTCAATAATATTTATGTCTTCTCTTTTATTTTTTCATGATCAGTCTAGCTAAAGCCTTGTTAATTTTATTGAACTTTTCAGAGACAGCTTTATGGTGGGCAAAATAATGGCACCTAAAGATGCCCATCTCCAAATCCCTTGGAGCTAGGTAGCAAAAGGGACTTTGCAGATGTGATTGAGGATAAAGGTCTTGAGATAGGAGAATATTCTGGATTATTCAAGTAGGCCCAATGTAATCACATATGTCATTAAAAGTGGAGAACCTGGAAAGTTTCTTCATGCTCATGGTTAGGAAGAATCAATATTGTGAAAATGGCCATACTGCCCAAAGTAATTTACAGATTTAATGCTATCCCTATCAAGCTACCAATGACCTTCGTCACAGAACTGGAAAAAACCACCTTAAACTTCATATGGAACCAAAAGAGAGCCCACATAGCCAAGTCAATTCTAAGCAAAAAGAACAAAGCAGGAGGCATCACACTACAGGACTTCAAACTATACTGCAAGGCCACAGTAATCAAAACAGCATGGTACTGGTACCAAAACAGAGATATAGACCAATGGAACAGAACAGAGGCCTGGGAGGCAACATCACACATCTACAACCACCTGATCTTTGACAAACCTGACAAAAACAAGCAATGGGGGAAAGCGAGTCCCTGTTTAATAAATGGTGTTGGGAAAACTGGCTAGCCATGTGTAGAAAGCAGAAACTGGACCCCTTCCTGACACCTTACACTAAAATTAACTCCAGATGGATTAAAAACTTAAACATAAGACCCAACACTATAAAAACCCTAGAAGAAAATCTAGGCAAAACCATTCAGGACATAGGCATAGGCAAGGACTTCATGACCAAAACACCAAAAGCATTGGCAACAAAAGCCAAAATAGACAAATGGGACCTAATCAAACTCCACAGCTTCTGCACAGCAAAACAAATAGTCATTAGAGTGAATCAGCAACCAACAGAATGGGAAAAAAATCTTTGCAATCTACCCATCTGACAAAGGGCTAATATCCAGAATCTACAAAGAACTAAAACAGATTTACAAGAAAAAACAAGCCCATTCAAAAGTGGGAGAAGGATATGAACAGACACTTTACAAAAGAAGACATACATAAGGCCAACAAACATATGGAAAAATGCTCATCATCACTGGTCATTAGAGAAATGCAAATCAAAACTACATTGAGATACCATCTCACGCCAGTTAGAATGGCGATCATTAAAAAATCTGGAGACAACAGATGCTGGAGAGGATGTGGAGAAATAGGAACACTTTTACACTGTTGGTGGGAGTGTAAATTAGTTCAACCACTGTGGAAGACAGTGTGGCGGTTCCTCAAGAACGTAGACATAGAAATTCCATTTGACCCAGCAATCCCATTACTGGGTATATATCCAAAGAATTATAAATTGTTCTACTACAAGGACACATGCACATGAATGTTCATTGCAGCACTGTTTACAACAGCAAAGACCTGGAACCAACCCAAATGTCCATCGATGATAGACTGGACAGGGAAAATGTGGCACATATACACCATGGAATACTATGCAGTCATTAAAAATGATGAGTTCATGTCCTTTGTAGGGACATTGATGAACCTGGAAACCATCATTCTTAGCAAACTGACACAAGAACAGAAAATCAAACACTGCATGTTCTCACTCATAGGTGGATATTGAACAGTGAGAACACATGGACACAGGGAGGGGGAGCATCACACACACTGGGGTCTGTCAGGGGGATATAGAGGAGGGACAGCAGTGGGTGGGGAGTTGGGGGAGAGATAGCATGGGGGAGAAATGCCAGATATAGGTAATGGGGAGGAAGGCAGCAAATCACACTGCCTTGTGTGTACCTATGCAACAATCTTGCATGTTCTTCACATGTACCCCAAAACCTAAAATGCAATTTAAAAAATTAATTAATTAATTAATTAATTTTAAAAAAATGGAGAAGCTTTGCAATCTGGGTCAGAGAGAAATGTGACTTACAAAGAGTCAGAAAGGGGCAATATAAGAACAACCTGAAAATCCACTTCTGGCTTTGAAGATGAAAGAAGGGGCCTAATGGACACACTGACCCTTAGGAGTTAGAAGCAGGTCTCATTTGAGAGCTGGTAAGAAAACCAGGCCACTACCCTGTAATTGCAAGAAACTGCATTCTGCCAACAATCTGAGCGGAAAACAGATTTCCCCCAGAACCTCCAGAAAAGGGCACAGCCTGCTAACACGTTGATTTTATTCTGGTGAGAGGTGTAGCAGACTTCTGATCTTTAGAACTGTAAATTAATAAATTTTTATTATTTTTAGCCACTAAATTTGTGTTATCTTAAGCTGCTAACTTTGTGGTAATTTGCTACTGGCAGCAGTAGAAAACTATACATGGTTTAATTGAATCTCTCCATTGCCCATTTTCTGTCACATTAATTTTGGGTCTTATATGTTATCTCTTTCCTTCTGCCTCTTTGGGTATATTCTGCTCTTCTTTTTCTACCATTTTATAGTGGAAAGATAAATGATTGATTTTAAACTTTCTTTTTTAATGTAAACATTTAGAGCTATATTTTTAACTCTAGGTAATACAGTTTACAGCTCTATCCTGCAACTATATTTATGTTCTCATTATTAATTTACAAATATTTTCGAATTCCAATTGTGATTTTCTTTTTTACTAATGTGTTGTTTAATTTCCAAATATTTGGGAATGTGGATACTGTTCACTTACTAAATCTGAATGATATTCCATTCTAGCCAAAGAACATATTCTGTATGATTTCTGTTGACCTCAAGGTATTGAGGCTTGTTTTATGGGTCAGCATATTTTCTATCTCGCTGAATTTTCCAAGTGTACTTCCAATTTTTCTATGTACAGCATAGGGTGTGTATTCTGCTATTGTATGGATTTTTAAATGTGAAATAGGTCAAGTTGATTGATAGTATTGTTCATGTTATTTTCTCATTGATTTTCTTCTTCTATAATTACTGATTGAAGAATGTTTAGTTCTCCACCTGTAGATTGGTATCTCCGGTTCTGTCAACTTCTGCACATGTCTATTCAAGTTTTGTTATAGGATACATGATACATATACATATACATCTTGTTTCAACATAACTAAATGATTTACTTTTACAAAGTGCTCGTCTAACTTTGGTATAGTTTTTGTTCTGAAGTTTATGTTGTCTGACATTAATATAGCTCCTCTAGTTTCCTTTTTTTCAGGTTTAAACACTGATTTTTTTTACGCTTTAAGTTCTGGGGTACATGTGCAGAACATGCAGTTTTGTTACATATTTATACATGTGCCATGGTAGTTTACTGCATCCATCACCCCATCATCTACGTTAGGTATTTCTCCTAATGCTATCCCTTCCCCTAGTCCCACAACCCCTGAAAGGCTCTGTTGTGTGATGTTCCCCTCCCTGTGTCCATGTGTTCTCATTGTTCAACACTCACTTATGAGTGAGAACATGTGGTGTCTGGTTTTCTGATATTGTGTTAGTTTGCAGAGAATGACAGTTTCCAGCTTCAACCATGTCCCTGCAAAGGACATGAACTCATTCTTTTTTGTGGCTGCATAGTATTCCATACTGTATACGTACCACATTTTCTTTATCCAGTCTATCACTGATGGGCATTTGGGTTGGTTCCAAGTCTTTGCTTTTGTAAATAGTGCTGCAATAAATATACATGTGCTTTTGTCTTTATAGTAAAATAATTTATAATCTTCTGGGTATATACCCAGTAATGGGATTGCTGGATCAAATAATATTTCTGGTTCTAGATCCTTGGGGAATAGCCACACTGTCTTCCACAATGGTTGAACTAATTTAAACTCCTACTAACGGTGTAAAAGCATTCCTATTTCTCCGCATACCCCTCAGCATCTGTTGTTTCCAGACTTTTTAATGATCACCATTCTAACTGGCATGAGATTGTATCTCACTGTGGTATTGATTTGCATTTCTCTGATGGCCAGTGATGAATATCATCATTATTAACTTTATAGCCATACTGGTTTGTTATTTTAGTGATTGTTCTAGGATTTGCGATTGCATCTACAACATATCAAAATCTCCATTCAAATAACGTTTTATCATTTTATAAATAAAACCTTCCATTCCCTGTTCCTGTTCTTTGTCATATTCTTGTCCAATTTTTACCTGTTTAGGTTGAGCACCCCTTATCCAAATTGCTTGGAACCAGAAATGTTTCAGATTTCAGATTTTTTTTTTCAAATGTTGGAATATTTGCATATACATAATGAGATTTCTTGGGGATGGGACTAAAGTCTAAACAAGAAATTCATGTATACTTTATACACACAGCCTAAAGGTATTTTTATATAATATTTTAAATAATTTTGTGTACTCATCACATGAGATTGGAGGTTTGGAATGTGCCACTAGTAGTGTCATGATGGTGCTCAAAAGTTTTGGATTTTGGAATATTTCAAATTTTAGATTTTTGGATTTTTGGATGCTTGATCTATATTATAAACCTCATAATACATTGATATACATTTTACTTTAAATAGTTTTATCTTCATATAAGTTTAAAACTAAGGAAAAGTTAAAATTATACCATTTTCCAGTGCTCCTAATTTTTTGTGTAGATCCATGTATCTTCGATCATTTCCCTTAAGACTGAAAAACTAACTTCCTTTAGCATTTTTTTAATGCAGGTCTTCTCTTGATGAATTTTCTTATAATTTTTAATTTCTTTAATTAAAATTCCTTTAAATTAAATTTTTAAAATTTTAGATGAATTTTAATTTTTAATTAAATTTATTTTATTTCTTTCATTTTTAGATAAATAATTCGAGGTTAATGTTTTTCCCCCCCCGGCATGCTAAAGATGCTAGAACTTTGCATTGTCTTCTCAATTACAATGTTTCTCACATGAAGTCTATGATCATTCTTATTATTTTCCTTGTGTCTATTCAAGAGTTTTCTTTTCTTCACCTTTCCAGCAATTTGATAGTAACATCTCAACATAAATGCCATGCTTTGCTTGGAGTGTGTCTCCCTATGCTGTGATCCAGAAAGTACATTTAGGTAGAAAGCTAGGGAAATCACAGGACTCATTTCATTTGTACTTTTTTTCTCTCAAAGATCATAGACCCATATAGCCTATTGTTCAGTGTCTGAAAACAGTTGTTTCATATACTTAAAACAGTTTTTAAATTGTTTATAGTGGTCACACAATTTTTGAGTCTGTTTTTCCATCATAGGTTTCTAACCTATGCCTGAAAAAGAATAGACCCAACCCATTCGATTTGTGCAATGTGGTTATGTTGAATTGCAAATACTCATGTAGTTACTTTTAGTAGTCCAATTTTTTTTCTTTTTCTTTTTTTTTTTGAGACAGAGTTTTGCTCTTGTGGCCCAAGCTGGAGTGCAACGGTGTGATCTTGGCTCACTGAAACCTCCACCTCCTGGGTTCAAGTGATTCTCCTGCCTCAGTCTGCCGAGTATCTCGGCCTATAGGCATGTGCCACCACGCCCAGCTAAGTTTTGTATTTTTAGTAGAGATGGGGTTTCACCATGTTGGCCAGGCTAGTCTCAAACTTCTGACCTCAGGTGATCCACCCACCTCAGCCTTCCAAAGTGCTGGGACTACCGGTGAGCCACTGCACCTGGTCTGTAGTCCAATTTTTAATAAGTTATGTATCTCTGATTTAAGTAGGATAGAATAATATTTCTTCTGCTTCTTACTCTTCTACCCCTTAGCTGAGCCTCAAAGTTTCTCTGCTTAAACATCATACATAACCTTTAAGATCATGATCATATATTATATCTTCCATACTGAATTCCCTACATTTTTCTCAAGAGCAAGAAATCTTTTTATCCTCAGTCTTCTCAGAGCATTTATGCATACCTCCTTTGTTAGGGCAGTTTCAACTTGAAGGCAGGCATGTCTCTTATTATTGCAGCTTGCCTGCAAATTCCCTAAGCAAAAGAAGCAAATCATATTCATCTATAAAACAGCCATGATAGCCCAAAAGAAATGTTTTTAAATGAATGAATAAATTTAACTCTTTTGATTGACTTTGCATTCACTTACTAATATTCCTAGGTATTATACATAAGAAAAGAGAACTATACTTTCAAAGTGTCAATAATATAAATATTAAGCAATGTTTTAGAGTTAAATTTTGGAAATAACTGAGTCATGCTTTTTTAAGTGTAGAGGTAAATGACCTACAGGTCCAATGAAATTCCCAGTAGTTTATTTCTCCCTGCCAAAAAATAGTACTAATCTATGATAGAAACCCAGAGGCACATTCTCTACAGAACTCTTCTTTTTTGGTACTTCTGTCAATCATAGGCATAATTAAACCCAAAATTATTTTGCTTCAGTTGTCATATGTATTGAGCAAACTTAAAAGAAAATTAAGACTATTGTTCTTTCTTTGAAATAAAGTGAAAATAAATGAAACTAACTTTTAAAGATAAAAGTATATACTATATAGCACTTGGAAACATAAACATTTATTTTTAACAAGAAAACCTATTGTTGCTTATTTTTTTGTTAGATTTTTAAATCTCCAGATAAATTGAAAGACCTGTACAAAGAATGTATGCACAGTCTTCACCTGGATTCACTCACAATTGTTCGATTTTGCCATTTTTTTACTCCCCTCCCTCAACACATATTTGAACTTTTGTTGCTGACAATTAACCTTCAGCATTCATCTGCAAAAAGTATAGCAGCCTTCTAAATTAACCTAAGAAAATTTTCACTGATTCAAAAATACCACAATATATACGACTGGTATTTAAAAATTTCTCAATTGCACAAGACATATATTTTAATAGTTGTTCATTTACTTGCTTTTTATTCATTTGTCTCAGGTAATAGATTCATAAGCTGTAGCCAAAGTTCACACACAGCCTTGAGGTGTTATATATCTTTTATCTCTTTAGATATATAACAGTAGAAGAGCCCCAAAACCGTTTGTTTTGTTTTGCTTTTTATAATATTGAGTGTTTTGAAAGATCTAGTCCAGTTCCCTTGTAAAGTGTGCTATTTTCTAGATTGATCTGATAACTCCTCATAATTACATTGTCTAGACATTTTGAGTAAGAATACTATATTATCGATATTGCGGATTTCTTATTGCAATACATCAGGAGGTTTAAAATGTCAGATCTTCATGCTACTAGTAATGCTATGATTACTCATTGTGTTTAAGAGGAATGAAGTAAAATTTACACATTTAAAATTACTTATTTTGTATTATTTAATCATACCAAATAAAGGCATTTTAAATGAATGCTAAATGTAACACTGTTGTTTCTCCATTTCATTGAGTAGCGTATAAATTTAGCACTAATACACATTTTTAATCTTAATGTTAGCATTATAGCTTTGCTATATTAGACCAATGATATGTTTCTTTTGAATATATAAGTTATTGTACTAAAGAGCATAGAAAGGTGACTTTCAATGAAAAAAACGCATAAATAATCAAGATGGAAAGATAATACAATTTTAATGAAGAAGTAAAATTACAAATTAATCTCAGGAGCATGACTAGGACAGCATGCTTATCATTTACAGCTATTTGATGAAACTGATTTTTATACAATTTTATGTCTCACAGTTTTAAATAAGTCTAAATCACCAACAATCTTAATTATTTGATAACCAAGAAGAAAATGATGGTACTAAATAGCTTTTAATGATTTATCAACTATATTTTGAAGCAATATAATATGTTAGAAGTTTTGATAAGTTGTCATAGAAAGTTTTTGTCAGTAATAGACAAGTATAATGAAATGCTGTTATGACCTTTCTTTGCAAACCTACCTCTTATCTGCTCCTATTGAGTTTGCCAGAAATATAAGCATTGGTTATTACATAAAACACTCTATTGAAATGCAATTTTATGATCAAAAAATATAGACTGGCAGAGTAGTTTGGCATTAGAATTAGCCTAGGGGTGAGGAGAGCTGATTTATAATTATAAACTATCCTCTGAGTCATGGCTTGAAAATATTTTTTTCTCAGTTCTTCCTTCTGGGATTGTTAATATAAAAGTATTTCTTGCCTGTATACCTCTGAAATAGATATAAAAATGACTTTGTACATCTTTCTCACTTTTATTTACACAGTGAAAAACACTTTGAAATATTTTTAAACTATTTTAACCACCCATTTATTCAACAATTACTTATTAATAAGATACTAGGTTCTGGGTTATTGTTGGCTAGGCATGAAGAAGGTAACATCTTCTATGGAGCTGACATATTTAGAAAGCCAAATAATACAAAGACATTTAAATAATAAAATATCAAGTAGGAACAATTACCTAAATAGAATAAAGTAGAATAAGGGAGATTGATTAAAAATGAAAGATATTTTATACAGGGTGGTTAGGGAAGACTTTTCTGTCCCAGTGGAATTTTAGCAGAGACCAGTGAAACGAGATAGTAAACTATGAGCTGATTTGGAAGAAAGTCACAAAAGTCAGATGAATGAACAAGCACAAGCCCACGAAAAGGGAAAGATCTATAGTTCCCAGAAAAACAAGGAGGCCAGTGTCCTAAAGCAGACTGAACACAGGAAGAATGATGGGAGATGTGATAGGGTTCTATTAAAGCTCACAGGTTAAAAAAGAACTGGGATTCTATCAGAATGTGAAGGAAAACCTTTAGCAGTTGTTCTCAACTTGGAGTGATTTTGCCTCCACGGGACATTTATCAATGTCTGGGGAAATTTTGGTTGTCACAAGTTGGGACTTGTCACTGGCATCTAGTCATTTTAGTGGGTAGAGGCCAGGGATACCACTAAACATACTGCAATGTGGGCACAGCTTCCACCTCCAACAAAGCACTGTCCAGTCTAGAATGTCAACAGTGCTGAAGTAGAGAAACCCTGAGGAGCAGAGCATCTCTTGGGCTTCTCTGTGGAAGGTAGAGGCAGAGGTGGACATACAGAAGGTTGATTAGGAGGGTACTGCGGAATGGTGGCTTGGACTACAGGCACTAAGAGTAGATGTGGTGAAAAGATATCTGATCTGAGATGAATTTTGGATTTCATGTCTGTGGGCATTGCAAATCAATTACATGTAAGTATGAGAAGAATCGGGGTTGATTCTTGGGTCTTTCCCATGTGCAGCTATGAGTCGGGTGGTAACATTTGCTGACATGAGGAAGAAAGCCTGAGAGAAAAGCATGAGAAGAGAAGATGGTGGGTGTGATCTAGGACAGAGATAGTTGTGATGGTTAATATTGAGTGTCAACTTGATTGGATTGAAGGATGCAAAGTATTGTTCCTGGGTATGTCTATGAGGATGTTGCCAAAGGAGATTAACATTTGAGTGAGTGGACAGACTGGGAGAGGCACACTCATCCGAAATCTGGACATGCACCATCTAATCAGCTGCCAGCATGGCTAGGATAAAAGCAGGCAGAAAAACCTGGAAAGACTGGACTGACTAAGTCTTACAGCCTCCATCTTTCTCCTGTGCTGGATGCTTCCTGCCCTTGAACATCAGACTCCAGGTTCTTCAGCTTTTGGACTCTTGGACCTCTTGGACTTACATCAGTGGTTTGCCAGGGGCTCTTGGGCCTTTGGTGACAAACCGAAGGCTGCAGTGTTAGTTTCCCTTCTTTTGAGGTTTTGGGACTCAGACTGCCTTCCTGGCTCCTTAGCTTGAGGAAGGCCTATTGCAGGGCTTCACCTTGTGATCGTGTGAGTCAAAACTCATTAATAAACTCTACTTCATATATACATCTATCCTATTCTGTCTCTCTAGGGAATCCTAATACAATAGTTTAGGATTTCTATCAAGTGTCCAAGTAGGGCCATCAGGTAAGGCCTTCTCTGGAGCTCAGAGGAGATTTGGTGAAGATAAATATTTGGGAATCATCAGAACATAGACAGCATCTTGTACCATAAAGCCAAATTAAGTCAGTAGTGAGGGATTACAGATGAAGAGGAGATGGCGAAGGACCAAGCTCTTGGATACTCCAACATTTAGAGGTCAGGGAGAATAGAAGGAAGCACCAAAGGAGACACAAAGAACACTCAGTGAGGTACTGTTTTGCCAATGCAAAAAAACCAAAAGGATTTCAAGGAAAAAGAAAGGATCAGTTGTGTGAAATGCAAAACGTCAATGGAGAATTTACAAAGGAATATATGGAAATAACTAGGTATGTGGACAAATAATCATACTAATAAATAAACCAAAACTTAAATAATGAGATATTATTTTTCATGGATAATATTGGGAGTCAAGGGTTAATTTCTGCTTTATGAATCCCTGCAAGCTGGCTTTCCAGAAAATCAATCTTCACCCACCCTAGCAATGCTCCCAAAAAACTGGTATGGTCCAGTACTTAAGGCAGTCAGTCCTGATCAACCCCAGGAACTGGACCTCATGGGAAGGCTTGGTGCTCTCACAGCCAATGAAAGCTGATGTGAATCCTGTCACCAGGTTGCTCTGATAACTAACTATAATGAAAGGCTTTGGCCCCAGACACATGAGTTTGCTGGGAAGAGTCAGGGAGGGGATGGAGCTAAGGTTCTGATATGTCATATTGCTACTATAGCTCAGTCCCTGATCCTACTAGGTGAGACCTAGATGCTTCCCTAATCACAGACTTAAAAACCACACAGTATGTGGGTCAGGGACTCTCTCACTGAGCTGATATTCTTTCCTGCCAGATCACTGCCCAGTGCCTCAGACTGTGATAGGGCAAGGAGGCAAGGGTGGCAGGGGTACTAAACCGCTATTGCTCCTGTCTCAGGCAGTTTTCCCTATGAATCAGATCCAGGAGATGCTGATGTACCTGCTGAAGAGACTTTTGGTTTCATCTGCATGTAAATATTGACAAAAATAAAATAGTGACTAATGTCAAATATTAGTGAGTACACGAAGAAATAAGCATTTGTTCACTTGTTTTACTGTATATTCTAGGATGTTCCTCAGGTAAAATCCGACAGTGGTAAGTACCAAAATATAAAAGATAGAAATGGTTGGTTCCAGCAATGTGACATCTAAAAAAAATAATCAGACAAATATGCGAAGCATTATTTTAAAAGTGAGAAATTATCCAAAGGGCTTAACTTAATCAAAACAATAAGAAATTGGGTCAATAATCAACAAAATAGAATTGCCTTGCATGTGCTATATTTGCTTTATAGTTATATGGGTAATGTGATTTCTTTTTATATTTATAGATACAAATATATACATATGTGCTTTATACATTCAATAGAATGTTTATTAATAATGATTTTTCTCTGACAAATGGAAATAGGTATTTTTTCATATTCTAAATTGTAATCTTTTATAATTACAGTAGTCTGAATTTCTCAAAATAAGAATGTTTTATTTTACAAAAGATCATACATGCTACATTTGAAACATAGGAAATCATATAGTTTTATATATTCTATATTTTTATGTTATTTTAGTAGATTCTACAAAGTAACAAGAAAGTAAGATAATTTTATCTTCCAGCTGCTGAATTATAACAAATTTTTAAAAATGAATTTTCACAAACAATTGCCTCCTTCATTTCAAAACAATACCTTAAAATTGGAAAATACAATGAACATTGATAACAAATATACCTTTGAGTGTCACTGTATTTAAAATAACAAATTTGTGGGTTTTTAAGAAAAGTTCTATTATTGCCAATACAACACCATGGGGGTATATACTAAATTCCTCACTATTACCTGAAATTAAGAAACAAAATGAATCTATGCCAAGATTAAGGAGAAAGCACATTCACATGGAGAAATCACTTATTTTTATCAATGCTAGAAAGAAAAACTGCTTCTGACATGCAGCAACTGGCTTGCCACTCATAACTATGTCATAGTATTCTCATGTTGGTCATGTGCTGTTTCACACTGACATCAAACAAGGTTGTGGCCATGAAGAATCAAGGCAAGAACAAAACCACTGTGTAATCGTATCTGAACACAGACAAAAACATGAGTATTGTCCAAACCACAAAAATGATCTAACATCTCCATATCCTGGCTAATATGTGTGACTGCTTTTGCTTTACCAGTTAGGCTTTAGCTTCATTTCATTTTGCTCATCTTCTAGACTAGATTTATTGTGATATACAATCTTAGAATTATCCTCCTTTTTCTGACAGCATCCATGCCAGAGCAAAGCTCAACTTTTAAAATCCTCTGTCAAGTCACTTAACACAAAGCCCAAATCCCAAAATAAGTCTTTCTCACACCTCTTACTAAGTTACCCCAGCATTTGCCGTGGTGTAGGTTCTCCCCTCACTGCAACAAAAATAAAACCAACTATTCAACTATGGATGTGTCCCTGGTGGTGTTTGAATGGCAGGCATTGATAACGCATTTGTTCTTTGAATGGACAAATTTGTCTTTATGAGTACTTTAAGCTCTAAGATCTGTTGTTCATTGTGAAATTTGTCAGAATCAAAATGAAGTCACTTGTGTTAAAAACAAAATAAAACCCTGATAAACAGAGCTAGGAAAGGCAATAAAAAGTGGGTTCTGACACTTATATGTCTAATTAAACTATCACAAAAGACTGCAAAAGCCACAATTTTGCAACCTTACACAAAAAAATACTTCTGCTGGGACATCTGCCCAGCAACTGCCTGTCTATTATTGGCATGGTGCAATCCTTGTTAATGATCCTTGCAGCCAAGGATAATTAGCTCAAAAAGAATTATGTAATCCTCCTCATTTTTTCTTTAAATTTTTTGTCTTCTTTTACCTTTTTGAATACGCACATAGTTTACTATGACATGTGTAGTCCCATTGCAGTCCTATTACACCCAAATAAATATCTTTGTGTTTTAGACAGCCTCTCTCTATTTGTTTTTAAAGTTTACATAGTGTCCAGAAGTGGGACCTGGAACAAGATCACATTAGAAAGGAACTGGCAACTCTTAGAAAGGGATTGAAGAATTCACTTGAGCCCTTTCAGCTCTCCACTTCCTCAACTCACCTTTTCTCCACTGGTGAGTGTTCTCTAAGGCTGAGCCTCCCTCCCTTCTGTTTGGTAGAAGCTCTAGACATTATTTGGAATCTGATTTGGGTAAGGCCACTTTAATAAAGGACCTTATATTCCTCCTGAGATAATAAAAGTCTTTTGTATTTTCTGGAAAGTACTTTATGGTCTAAGAACAAGTGTTCTTTGGTTCTGTTTATGTGGTGAATTATGTTTATAGACTTGCGTATGTTGAACCAGCCTTGCATCCCTGGGATGAATCCTACTTGATCATGGTGGATAAGCTTTTTGATGTGCTATTGCAATCAGTTTGCCAGTATTTTATTGAAGATTTTTGCATCTATGTTCATCATGGATATTGGCCTGAAGTTTTCTTTTCTTGCTGAGTCTCTGCCAGGTTTTGGTATCAGGATGATGTTGGTCTCATAAAATGATTTGGGAAGGATTCCCTCTTTTGGATTGTTTGGAATAGTTTCAGAAGGAATGGTACCAGCTCCTCTTTGTATGTCTGGTAGAATTCGGCTGTGAACCCATCTGGACCTGGGCTTTTTTTGGGTAGTAGGCTCTTAATTGCTGCCTCAACTTCAGACCTTGTTATTGGTCTGTTCAGGGTTTTGACTTCTTCCTGGTTTAGGCTTGGGAGGATTCAAGTGTCCAGGAATTTATCCATTTCTTCCAGGTTTATTAGTTTATGTGTTCTTCTGGTTTGAGTACTCTGATTTCTGTAGAATTTACATTCTGTCTATGAGGCATGTCTTTTCTGGTGAACTTATTTTTGGTTCTCTCTGCATGCCTAATTTAATACTTTATTTTATCTGCATGTCTGGATTAAAACATTAAGGCATGCCAAGTTTTTCTGGGACTTTAGCTACCTGTATACTGTGGCTTGTTCTCATGCATATTTTTTAAATGATGGGCAAATTACATTAAGAAAAATTCAGAGCTCAATGGTCATTATCTAAACTCTTTTTAAAAAAACTCTTACATGTAGAACCTCCTAACTTATCTTTTTTTTTTCTGTGTACTTTGAATCTACTGACTTTTCTGTTGGTGTTGATATAAAGTTCATGGCTGTTGGCATCTCGGCTAAGATTTTAAAAAAGTCGTAAAAAACTTTCAAATTAATAGCCTTACAGATTACAACAGTTCCATGGTAACCATCAACCTAGATACATTTTGAAGATATAACTTTAGGTTTGCTTGACTAACACTTGCTTAGGGTGATAGAACACTTACAGGAAGGATTAATAGTATGAAAAAAAAGAAAGAAAGAAAGAAAGAAAGTACCAGATAAATGTGTATAAAAGTTAAGTTCTCAGATTATACAGGTCAAAATCTTGAAATTGGAGCAAAAATGTAAGGTGTCTCTGTCCAGAGTAAAAATTGCTTTGTTTGCCATGCAGAGGCCAGAAAACATTCAAAAACTGCTGAAATGGTTTCATGCCTGCATTAACTAGTCAAGCAAACCAGACCAGCAAACAAAAGATAGACTCCTTACTGAAAATTCAAGGGTACTTGAAGGTTTGGTTTTTCTTATGCAATTCAGCCAGTCCTAGCTAAAATGCAAACATTAAAAATTTTAACTGACCTCATTTGAAACTGAAAAAGAAAAAAAAAAAAAGACATTTTTGTTTGTTTAAAAAAACCAAGCAAACTCCTTTATCTAAATTTTGCTCCACAGCCTTTAACAGACTACCTAACAGGTCAAATAAACATTAGCCATGTAAAGAGGTCCCATTTTGTCAGAAATGTAATTTGGATCCTACTCTTTTAAACTGATGAGTATGTATTACTATTTCATGACTAAAATTTTATATTTAAAGCTATAAGATCTTTACTTGTATATGTGTAGAGTGTTTAGGTGTGTTCATGCATATGTACCTGTATTATATGTTTTATCTACAAAATAAAATCTGATATAGTTGGACAGAAATCTCTGAAAATATTCTATTCAGATCAGCTTAAGTAAATGAACAGATATACAATATAAATTAAGCCAAATGTCTTTTAGTTTTTGTGAGTGAAGTAAATTTTTAATAAATAAGCTGGTTTTAAAATTATTGGTAAAATAAAAATGCAAGTGTCTTTAAAATTGTCAGCATACATTTTTGCCTAGATTGACTGGTCAGACAGTTTTATATTTGTCTCTACTAAATGTTTTAAATTCATAAAACTATAAACCTAGCCTAAAAACAGAATGATCTTTGTTTTTGTAACTCTTTGATAAATATGGCTAATTTAATATCGTTGGTTTAATAAAAACTGCTGTATCTTCTGAATTATTGACAAATTACTCAATATTTAAAGTTCTCAGGTGAAGACTTGACAGTTGAAAACTATAAAAATGATTAATAGAGAAATAACTTGCAATAATGACTATCCTTGTCCAATACATCAGTTTCCATAAGTAATCTAGGTAAATTGTTAGAAGTAAATATATTAGGTAAATGTAAATGAGATTAACATCTATAAATGAGTTTTTCATATAATTTGAAATTTTAAAGCTATGTTACGTTAAATTAAATGGTAGCTACTCATTAAATATCTGGGTCATTTTTAATAAGATTTTTAAAATTAAAACAAATTTTTGAGCATAAATATAACTTTGTTCTTGGCTTCCTGTGTTCTATATCATTATAGGATTACTATAGTTAACAATAACATATAATTTCAAATAGCTAGAATGAGATAATTGATTGTTCCAAACAACAAAAAAATTGATAAGTGTTTGATAAGTGTTGAGATGATAGGTATGCTAACTACCCTGAATGGATTACTATACATTAAGTGTATCAAAACATCACTAGCTACCCCATGAATATATAGAATTATTATTAGTCAATTTAAAAAAGAAAAAGAAAAAGAACAAGAGGTCTAGTTTGAGAGGCCCTATAATGTATAAACCCACTGCATCACCCTCAGACCAATTTCCTCATGTTATAAATCAATAAATAAAGTAAATTCAATAAGCTATTACAGAAGAGCTCAATATATTTGGGTCTATTAATACCCATAATATTATGTTATGGGGAAAATGTTTCTAAAATTATAAAATGATTCTTATCTCTAGAACACTGATATGTGACAGACAGCATGTTTTTGGTAAGAAAAATTAAATAAGGCATAAAAATGTTTTTTATTAAGAAAAAGAATTATTTTGTATAATATGGAGGTTATTTAAAGGTTGTTTTCAAAAGTAAATTTAGGAAGGAAATAGAAACAAGATAGAAAGGAACTAGTAAGTAGGAGAAAGAGATGTTGAAACAAGTTATGGATATGAAGATGTATTTTTGGTGAGGACGTTAGAAAGAAATGAGAATGATTTCGTATAAGAAAAAATGTTGTGTGATAAATTTTTGTTCTGAATAAAGTGACTGGTTATTTCAGAAAGAGAAAGTATAGAACAAAGCATGAAGTCTAAACATTTCATCAAAGATCTAAGTTGTGATAAAGTTTGTGAAAGATGAATTTATGAGAGAAATTTGTGAGTGATCAAGTTGGCTATAATTAGAAGGGAATTATTAAGTTTTCTAAAGATTGTGCTTTGATATTAAATGCACACTAATACAAACTAAAAATTTGGTTCTTTATGTTAGAACAACAAGATTTTCCTGAATATTGATCTCCTCAATAATATTGCAAGAAGTTTTTGTTCTATAATTCTGAAATGTTTCATTAATAGTCACCTTCGAAACTGCAAACAATTTCTATTCCTGCCATATTTCTTTTCAAGATCTATTTAATTTCCATAGTTTCAGACTGGAAATGCTATTTTCTTCATTCATAATGGTAATTTCATTTCTCTGTGTAAAGTTTTTTCTTAAAGTTTGTCAAGTTAAAATCTCAGTTTAACTTTTGCTGTTTCTCAGGCATGTGATTTGCAAGACATACGTTATAACCTTCTGCTCTTCCTCTTTCTTCCCTTGAGAAAGTCTGAGATAATAAATCTCCCCTTCAGAAGATCTAGGATGATAACTGTTATCAGCTCCTGTAACTTTTCTCTCTGACTCTGCTGGTATGGCCTGATGGTAAAATGTTATCTTAAAGGCCCAGAAAAACAAGATTTTCCTCCAGTATAACTTGATTCTGTGCTCTTGGCTTTTTTGGATGTGTCTGAATTGTTTCATGTAACCAGAAAACTTCCCAGGCTGTTACTAAGGGCCAGGTATTACTCTGATTAAGGTACTAGTTTTCTTATTTACATTCTTCTATAACATGGTGTACACTCGTAGCCTTAGACATATTCTTACTGTGTCTGATTAAATTCAAGTATAGTTTTCATCAGGTTCAACTTCTAGGTTATTGAAATAGGCTTTCAATAAGGAGAAGCAATCCCACTGTAGGAAGTTTTTCTTTAACTTTTTGGTAACTGACCTAAGAAATAAGACTTTTTTATTTTATCAAGATAACTTCCTGTGTTATTTTTTTTAGTTTTTAATTACTTAGGAAAAACTGAGCATTAAAAGGGTTAAGGTTTTTACATTGATGTAACATTCTGTATTGCTTTTGATGTCCCATGATTATCACTTTAGTTAAATTAATGACTATTATTTCACAGTGATCCTATTTTGGTCAAGTGTTTGAAAGTTTTGACATCTTTGGCCGACTTTCCCAGGATCAAAATTTTGAATTAAGACTCTTTGACCTAGGATTAATTTTGAGATTTTTTAAGTGGGTCCTGGAAAGCCTCAGAGAATGTATCTCTTATTTTATAAAAATATTAAATAATTAGGATTATTTGCATGGAAAGCATTATTAAAGGATAAGTGATGGGAGATCTTTCTTCAACTCCATTATGGGTATGTTATTGGCATTAATGTTCCAAAATCACATAAAACTCTTAGAAATTAATTTGTCAGTTATAATTCTGGTTGTTATATTGTATGCTACAAAAATAACCAAATTTCATTGTCATTCTGGTTATAGTGAACTTTAATCAGATTTTTAGCCATGGTTACTCTAAGTCTCTGTCATCCACATTTAAAATTTTTCTCCAAAGTCATCAGACTCATAAAAAGACTCTAGCAAGTACTATTAAATACAGGGCTCAAATAACTTAAGATCAATAGAATAAGTGAATTATTTTTTCAGAATTTTAACAAAGAAATTTATCAGTTCATGAAACTCGAACATAATGTTTTTATGACTTATTTGATATAGTATTGGTTATTAACTTAAATGGTTTGTTTTCCACGTTTGAGGATTTTTTTCCTTAAGCTATCAATAGTTTGAAACAATTTGGTAAAGTATGCTTTTGTAAACAAAGGTAGAAGTGTTTGCTTTTCTCTATACTTAATCCCTCCAAAATTTGGAAATTAATCATGACTGTTATTGTTTTTTTACTGCAATATTATTATTTGCATATGTTCAATAAAAATTTGGTTTCTATATCAGGATATAATTCTAACAACTGGGTATATTACCAAGGCTTTGACTGGAATATCATTTTCTGAGAATATGCATAAAATGCCTGACATGAAGGGTCTCCAACTTTATAATGAATCAGTAAAAATCATAATTTCCTCACAAGTCTAGGAACTCTAAGATGAGTTCGTGTCCTTTGTAGGGACATGGATGAACCTGGAAACCATCATTCTCAGCAAACTGACACAGGAACAGAAAATCAAACACCGCATGTTCTCACTCATAGGCGGGTGTTGAACAATGGGAACACATGGACACAGGGAGGGGGAGTATCACACACTGGGGTCTGTCGGGGGGAAAAGGGGAGGGATAGTGGGGGGGGTGGGGAGTTGGGGAGGGGATAGCATGGGGGAGAAATGCCAGATATAGGTGATGGGGGAGGAAGGCAGCAAATCACACTGCCATGTGTGTACCTATGCAACAATCTTCCATGCTCTTCACATGTACCCCCAAACCTAAAATGCAATAAAAAAAAGAAAAAAAAATTGTAAAAATCCATAGTTATATATAAAAAAAAAAAGACTCTAAATAAAACCTGAAGTCTGCATTGGTTTGTCTCCCTAGCTTCAAGAGGTTTCTAAATGTGAAATTGCTATGTGATCATTGTAGAGAAAAATAGATGTTTCTAAAGAAAAGCCATAATATGTCTGTTGTTAGATAATAGTTCTGTGCATTACTGTTGAGTTTTTGTCTTCTCCCAGGATTACACTAGATCCTGAATTTTTTTAGATTCCTCCAATCCAATTTTATTCATGGAATTGCCAAAAATAGACATTTCTTCTTTCCTATGGCCTTACATGGTAAAACTAGATAAATTTTAAGGAAAATCCTGTGTCTGTTGTATAGGCCACTCAAATATTCACAAACTGTTTGATGCCATAAACAGAGATATTCCAAGGGCAAACAGAACAAGAGGTTGTCATTTTCATGCTATAGACAGCTTTCCAAAGACATTAGAACAAGAATCCATATAAAAATGGGACTCTTACTCCCCTTAATGCTATCCTCTTCACTTGACAGGTAATAATCATTTAATTTATTTCACTGGCTGCATTTAAGCCTAGGTTCATGTTATTATATTACTATTAATTTTACTTCGTATTTTCCTCTAAAAAATTTGTATCTGTTTCTTGTTATATTTTTGCAGAAATACAACTTCTAACAGAATAATGCTGGCCCAGTTCTTT
This sequence comes from Ateles fusciceps, assembly GCA_036589455.1. Classification (NCBI taxonomy): domain Eukaryota; kingdom Metazoa; phylum Chordata; class Mammalia; order Primates; family Atelidae; genus Ateles; species Ateles fusciceps. The sequence goes on from JAZHEH010001615.1 coordinate 1,197,612, forward strand.
GAAATAATAACAAAAGACTGTGGAAGAGATAAAATTGAAGTTAATAATGAAATCCAGGTAGATTTAGTCTAAGGGTCACTCCCTTCAAGGCTCCTTGTTGCTCAAAGGTGGCTAAGAGGGTTTTGATGCAGACGTCTAGTTGCCAATCACTTCTGCCAATGTGGTACCAGACCAGCAACCTGGGACAAGGTCACCCACCATAAAGGAACTATGAAAACCTAACTAATGGATGATTGATCATTGATGCTTTTAGAGAAAGATCTTGATCAACAGGGGGAAATGTGAAAGTTGTATGAATCCAAATGGAGTCACTTGTGTTAAAAAATAATAATAATAACCCTGAAAAATAGAGCTAGAGAAGCCATAAAAGGAGGGTTCTCAAACTTGTGTGCCTAATAGTGAAACTATCATAAAAGACTCTGCAACAACCACTACCTTGCACAAAGAGCATTAAAACTTAATACAAAAAATACTTCTTCAAGGTCATCTGCCCAATAACTGTCTGTCTAATCTCAAACTAGTTCCACCCTTGTTAGTTGGTCCTTGTAGCCAAGAATAATTTATCTCAAAACATTTATGTAATCCTCCTTATTTTCCTTTAAAAATCGTCTTTCTTTACCTCTCTGAATGTGCACATAGTTTACTATAGCGCACATATTCCCATTGCAATGCCCTATTTCTGAATAAATATAATTTTCATTTAAAAATCCTCTCTGAATATTTTAGATTGACATTATCTAGTCATACCAAAGTTTTCAAGTTAAACAATTCATAAACAACTGGTTGATGGTATTTTCTGGAGACTAAGACCTCTGTGCCTTGATATTAAATAATTATGTTATCCTGAACAAATTATTTAACTTCTTCAATTTTAATTACTTTAACTGTGAAGTCTAGAAAATAATACCTCTCTGAGAAGATTTGTTAAGTATCAAATGAGGTAATATATGGAAAGTATTTAGCAATATTCCTGTAATATAGTAATTACTGAATACCTGGTACTTGAATTGACTGTTATTGTTGTGGTTATCTTTTTTATTATTGTAATTATATTCAGTTGTTTTGCAAAATCAAAAATATGTTTAATAACTTCTCTTTGTAGATAGGTTTACACAGTATGTCTAAATTGAATACTTTTGCTGTATCAGCCAATATTTTTTAAAAAATGAACATCTACTTTAATGTACCATAAGTTAGCTGTATTGTCTTTTATTGTTACCCTTTAGCTATATTACTATTTTAAATTATCCTCATTTCTTTAATTTTTATAACAATTATATGTATGATTTTCAGTTTCTATGTGTTCCTTTTATATTTTAGGATACAATGAACAGAATATTCCACAAAAGAGTGAAAAATCCAAACTCTAGGAGCGTTACTTTGAGGTTGGCCTCTATTCTACACAGTTTACTTATACTTTGCCTGTAGTTCACTGTGATTTTTTTTTCATTCATACCTTCACTGGCTTAGGCTGTAAATTTACCAGTCATCCCTAGTTCTTTTCTTCCCATAACTACCAATCACTTTCTTCTCACTTCCCCTGAGCTGAATTATCACTCCAGCCACTTCCAATTTAACAGTATAGTCTTTAAAATATGTAATGATCTCATAGTTTGTCTTCATCTCTGTGGAATCACATCTATATCTAACCTGGATTATCATAATACCCTCCTAACTGACTTGGCTGTTTCCAGGACTTTTGCTTCCCTGCTGTATATTTTCTGCCCAGTAGCTGGAATAATATTTAAAAATATAAATCATATCATGTCACTTCCCTGCTTAAAACTTTGCAATGGTCTCAGGAAACTTAAAAAATATCCAGAGTTCTTAAAATGGCCTACCTCATTTAGATCTGTCTCTTCCAACTCATTTTCCAATCTTTTTCTTCTGTAGTTATTGGCTTCTCTTTAGATCTTTGTTAATGAGACATCTCAAAGGATCTCTCCCACTAATCACTTTCAAACTCTTTATTCTATTTTTCAATAGCATCTATCACTATCAGATGTTACTTTGTTTACTTGTCTACATCCACTTTTTTAAAACTAGAATGTAAGCTACAGGGGAGCAAGAATAGGAATAGTGCCTAAAACAGTGGCTGGTGATAGCTGGTGTTCAGTAAGAATGTTATAAGTGAACCAGATATTTTTCATATTTAAAGTTTTTTCCCAATCATACGATTTTTCTTGTGCAAAATATACTTTACTCAATTTGTTTCAAACATTTCGTCCATTTTGCTATTACTTATTTAAAGCCAGTTATATAGTATGTCCAAGCCCCAAAGGAAAATTTTAAATAATCCTAAATTTAACATAAACTTATACAATTTCTTACCTATTCTCAATATAGTCACATTATTAGAATACATAAATCAATATTTATAGTGGATCCAAATCTTTTATATATACACACACATACATATATACAGCATTAACTATTATACTTTTAATAAATAAACAGCTCTAAAAGGAAAAATATTTGTTGTCAATTTATAAATATAATAAGTGCATAGTAACATAATAACAAGTAAAATATAAAACTTTTACTTCCCATCAATTTATCAATCTGCTTGTTATTAGAGAAAATTATATGAGTCTAATGGAATTTCTTAGCATCTAGTTACGTTGAATTTAATTTTTATTCTTCTCTTGTAGAAAGTTGAAAGAAAAAAACAGTTGTAAAACATGTAGAGATGTTCAAAAGATCTAAGAGTAGGATTATAACACCAATCAACCTTCTTCTTTTCTCCAACTCATCAAATCTCACAGAATGATGGAAACAAAGGGAAAAATCCTAGTCATAAAGGTAGCTAAGGTTATTAACATTAAACCTAAAAAACAATTCCCAACAATGCAAAAACTTTGTGGCGATTTGGTCAGATAGAGCACAATTTATGAGAAATGTAAAGAAAGCAGTGAGAACCAACACTTACTGCCCTTTCCAAGAGGCCAATCTACTGTTGAAGAAAGTAAAGATGGTTCTAACAAGGGTCATCAATATCCTTTCATGTCAAGATACAAGATACATTACATGAGGAATGACGTAGGAAGATTTATTCACCAATGATCAAGATGTCTCCCTCTCTTTGCCATACCCAAATTAATAGAAGTTGTTTATTTTATAAGATCATGTGTAGAAAAACTTAGAATTGGTACTTTTTTAAGTGAAGTTCCTTTAGTTTCTATCTCATAAATGATGCTTAGATATTATCTGCACTATTTATTTCTGGTGAGATTTCTCTCTTTAATGCCAGCACTATTTCAAAGTTCCAGCAGAAATTTGAAATTGCCTCCAAACTACTCATTCCCCACCCCAGTCACAGGAGAAGCAGATAAAAAGATGTTACTCTACGGAAAGTCTCCTGGTCTGGCCTGGTCATTGCTTCTGCCTCCAAAGTTATCAGAAGGTGATTGATTATGATGGAATCAATATTTAGCTTGTCGTTTCTCATTTTGAGTATGAGGAGATTGGTTTCATCCATTCTCAAATAGAGCTCTTACAAAATGACAAGTATGAAAAAGAATGATCATACATAAGCTATAAAACTAAGGAACAGACTATGCTTTTACTCCATTCCCTTTTCAAAACTTACACAAATTAATCTAGAGGGAATGAAAACATACGACCTTGCTGATTAAAGTTGTCCATGCTGCACATCCCTGGGTCCATATGTTCACAAGAAGGAGGCATTATCACATAGAAATTGGCCAAAAAGCTCTTTAAGCCTGCTAAGGAGGTATTTTTCAGCATTCTCTGGCAACACAAATATTGGAAGAGAAGAGAATTGCTACATACGTCAAGTCCCTTTCCCCTGAACAATCTGTGGTCGTGAAAAGAAAATGTTAATTTTCCATTTTTACCAATAAGTCTGTTTATAATTGAATAGAATCACTTCAGTGAAAGAGAATCATCTTAATATTTAGGGAGAAGCCTAGAGACCATGAAAGCCTAAGAAAAAGATGGGGATTGATGTACTTGTGAGCAACTCTGCAGCTACTGACCCACAGTCAAAAGGTGAGTGGCTATGTGTATCACAGGTAACTGCTCTAAAATATATATAAAATATATTCATATATATATATACATATGAAAACATATATTTATATTTTTTATATTTAAAAAACATATATTTTTATATTAAAACATATTTTTATATATGATTATATATATTTACATATAAAAACAAATTATATATATTTATATTTTTATATATAAAACAAATATAATATATATATATTTGTTTTATATATATATACATATATATGCGTATATGTGTGTGTGTGTGTGTGTGTGTGTGTGTATATATTTGTTGGAGAAGAGAAGGAGGTTGATTGGTATTGTAAACCTGCTCATATATATATATATATATATATACATATATTTGAAACAGAATCTCACTCTGTTGCCCAGGTTGGAGTACAGTAGCACCATCTCAGCTCACTGCAGCCTCTGCCTCCTGGGTTTAAGCAGTTCTCCTACCTCAAGTCTCCTAGGGTGCCCACCTGGATACTTGTATTTTTAGTAGAGACAGGGTTTTACCATGTTGGCCAGCTTGTCTTGAACTCCTGACCTGAAGCGATCCACCTGCCTCAGCCTCCCAAGGTGCTGGGATTACAGGTGTGAGCTGAGCCCAGCCAAAAAATTTATATTTATATTTTTATTCTGTCTTTTTTACACTTAAAAATGGGAAATTTTTAATGCACATATAACATGTAAAGCTTTTACCTATTTGTACCTTGAAAATAAAACTATACATTTTCTTAAAATTCTTATTGTAAACAACAGGATTTTAGTAGTGTTCTTGACAATGGTTATTGTGATATGACTTAAACTTGAATGGTTATTTCTTGACACAGGTGACAGTCCTGGGTTCATGTCATGATATCTCATTGAGCTAGCTGTTTACGATTCATGGACTTTTCTATGTAGATGTTAACATTTTATGGACATATTTGTTCTAAAAGAGCTTGAGTAGTTTTTTAAATATGGGTTGTTTGATGTAAATTACAGGGTCTTTTTGTTTCTGTTTTGCTATGATATGAAAATTCATGTAATTTTTGACAAGCAGCTAGGCACAGCAGGAACCTGGGGAGCCATGGCAATAAACAAAAGCAAGCCCTGCTTCTACTTGTTATTAGTAAAACAGATAACGGCAAAGCATACTGAGCATCAACAATACACACTATTAGGCTCTGAATATCCCAATCAAAATTCAGATCTATCCTTAGAGAAGGCTAAAAAAGGGATCACCTTCAGGGAAAATCTGCTTCCAAAAGCCAATAAAATAGAGTGAATCAACATTTTTCTGTGGATAATAATTTTGTAGAGGAATATAAGAATATGCTTTGTTGTTCTTTTCTTTAGAATGATCACAAATAACTATACCATTTATTAAAATCACTGGTTATAAAAGCTTATTTTAAAAGAAAAATATGTGGAATGAAGTAACATCAAAAGTTTCCATGTACATTCAAAGATTCATTTGGATTTGACGAAGAGAAATTAATTCAGTCATTCACATAGTCAGTTAAGTTGCTAAATAGATTTGAAATTAAAATTATATTAGTGTAATTCATTTAAATATTACCTATTTTTATTCCAACTGAAGCTGGAGCTCGTTGCTTACATGTTTATCATAAATATCAACAGTAAAAATTCTAGGACACTGGGTAATATAAAATTTTTCATCTTTTTTATTTTGTTTTCTATTCCTTAGTTATAAACAGCACTATTTACTATTAAAGTAGGAAATCTGACAGGGTGATCAAATAGAAAACTTTTCTCCAAGTACTGTTTACGTTTTATAATCTAGATGTATCCGTTACAACCTTAGTTTTTCAGTTACTTCTGTTCTTCTGAATCTGATTCAGTATACATTCACAAACTTTACAACTCTTACTATTTTAGTTTTACTTTTAGTCTGATTTTCTAAACTGTAGCCATAGATTTGTATGCAACAGTAAAAGACAAAGTATTCATAAAAGACAGTATTAAGTTATTTTAGTAGGCGGCATAATATTTAACTAAAATATTTTTTAAAATTTTAATATATAATCTTTTATTCAGGCAGTTTAAAGGTTGTTTGAGAGAACATAGGTAGAAAAAGTCATTACAATGTGCACTAAGATTAAGTTTTGCATTGGGAAGAGCTTTTAGGCTGTATATTAATCTTGTAGATGGCTAATGTGGAAAATACAACGCTCTCACCACCAACAAGCAGTTTCAGGCATTTGTTCTGCTTTACCTTTCATGGCTTTGATGCAGAGTATATAACCCTGTATGGATGGCATGGACCCTTCTTGCTCTTACCCATGTGAGTTTGGTCATTGTTGTTATGGACATGGTAGTGAAGTACATTTATTTTTTTTTTAAATTTTCAGATGTACAATCTTTCTCCTTAAGTTATGTTTTTAAAATTGCCATGGCATGTTTCTAAGTAAGGATAATAACCCTGCTCTATGGTGAAATTAGTTCTGAAAGGAGGGTATGGTAGTTAGTAGCCTGTTCTCACTGTCATAATTATAGCCTGCTGGGGAAAAAAATAATACTGTAACATTTGTATTATATGGATACGTAACACAATAATCTCTGAATAAAAGAATATATGTGTACCTAATATGTACAGTGCCATTCGAATCCTTGTTGGATTGAAAAACTTTGCCTACTTTTGTATTTTTAAAATCTTTAATTTGGCATCAAAGTTGATCTTAACTGTGGTTCCTTAGAATGAACTTTCTTTTACATTTTCTTGGGCTTAAAAAATTCTACTGTTAAGAGAACTGCAACTAAGAGCTTCTAACAAAAATTTGGAAATTCGACATCATCAAATACCACAGGAAGTACTGTTTTGGTTTAGACACAGTGGATCACAACTGTCTTAGTCAAGCTGCTCTAACAAAATACCATAGACTGGGTGGATTAAATAGCATATCTTTATTTCTTTCATTTCTGGAGGCTAAGGAGTCTAAAATTAAGGTGTTGGCATATTCAGGGTCTGGTGAGGCCCCTGTTCCTTGTTTGTAGACTTTCTCCTTTCTGTATCTTTAAATGGCAGAGTGTGAGAGAGAAAGCTCTCATGTCTCTTCCTCTTTTTATAAGAGCATTGATTCCATCATGAGGGTCCCAACCTCGTTACCTAATCTAAAACTGATTACCTCCCAAAAGCCTCACCTGCAAATATCATCGAACTGGGGATTAGGGATTCAACATAGGAATTTTTGTAGTGATATAAATATTCAGTCCATATCAACAACACAATCAGTCTCAGTTGAAAGATTGGGTTAGGGAATTCACAGATGGTAGTGACATTTCCTTAATTTTAACAAAAGTTAACTCAGCAAAACTGAAACATCTGGTGACTTTAGCTTACATAATTCTCAAAAAAGCAACAACAAAAAACTTCCTGAATCTTTTTCCTTCTTTTTTTTTTTTAATTAATTAATTAATTAATTTTTTTTTATTGCATTTTAGGTTTGGGGGTACATGTGAAGAACATGGAAGATTGTTGCATAGGTACACACATGGCAGTGTGATTTGCTGCCTTCCTCCCCATCACCTATATCTGCCCATCAACATCACTGAAACACTCTCCCCTTTTTGAAATTCTGCTTAATGCCAGACACTCAATATGTTTGGTTATACCGGAAAATTAATATTCTACTTGTCCTTGGTCACTAAGAGTTTCTTTGATTTTCCTTATTTCAAAGAAATAGCATAAGAGCAAAGTTTTTGACTTTGTCTTCCACAATGAGATGACAAGATTCTTTTGAGTAAAAACAATTCAAGATACCTTTACAGTTTATTCAAAAATTATAACATATGAAGTAAAACTGCCTATGAAGATAAATGCTAATTTTGACAATAAAAGAGTGAAAACTATTATGTTTTTAAAAAGTGAGTATAAGAAGTAGGGAGTAAAAAATGAAAGGAATTACTAAACATCGATTAAAATACACCAGAAGTAAATAATTTATATTCTTCTGCTTTCCATATGAAGCAAAAGAAACAAAGACTAGATTTCTTAAATAGGTAGTGTTTCCATTTTCAGTATAATACATAAAGATTTAATTACGAAAAAGATTGGAGCATTTGCTATGTGCCGTTTTGTTCTCAGATCCAGTCTTGGCATTCTCCTCCTTTATTCTCTATCTCACATAACTATGTTTTCCAGGCTTCCATGCTGTATTAGTCCATTGTTACACTGCTACGAAGAAATATCCAGGACTGGGTAATATGTAAAGGAAAACATTTCATTGACTCACAATTCCACACTGCTGAGGAGGCCTCAGGAAACTTACAATCATGGCAGAAGGCAAAGGAGAGACAGGCCCCTTCTTCACAGGGTGGCAGGACAGAGTGAGTGCAGGCTGGGGAAATGCCAGATGCTTATAAAACCATCAAATCTCATGAGACTTACTCACTATCATGAGAACAGCATGGGAGAAACTGCCCCCATGATCTAATTACCTCCACCTGGTCCTGCCCTTGACACATAGGGATATTGGGTTTTTGGGGATTACAATTCAAGATGATATTTTGGGTGGGGACACAGCCAAACCATATCACATGTCGATTGGACTTCTAGTTGGTTTAGTCAGTGGAAGGCACAGGAAGACTAGAGGGTTGAAAGAGCCAGAATATCTCTTCTCTTTTCTTTCTGCCACTCTTGGCATTTCCTATACCATCTGCATCCCCCCTCATTGCTCCAGTTCCCCATGAGATTGCCCCTTCCTCTGTGGTCTCAGCTCTCACTGAACAGGCTCATTATAGTTCTAGAGTTTTCTGGGTGGCCAGCTCCTGAACCCTGCTAATATGAACTCCTCTCTTTGATTCTCTAGCCCTAGGGATGGTAATGAATTCCAGATAATCTCTGCTTTCTTAGCTCTTCTATCACTTGAGTAACTGACTGATGATATTAAATTCCTTCTGATTGAAATATCTCAAGTGGTTTCAATCCTGGCTTACAAAACGAGTAGTAAAATCTTTACTGATTTTTAAAAATAAATTTTATTTTTTAAAACAGCTGTAGATTTTCAGAAATATTGTAAAGATAGTACAAAGAGTTCCCATACACCCTGAATCCAGCTTCCCCTATTATTAACAATTTTATATTAGTATGTTACATTTGTAATGAAAATCAACTAACATTAATATAGCATATTGACTAAAATAATTCCATTCTATTCAAATTTCCTTAGTTTTTATCTGATATCCTTTGGGAAAGTTGTCAGAATCAAAATAGAGTCACTAGTATTTATAAAAACAAAACAAACCCTGACAAATAGCGCTGGGGAAATCCATGAAGAGAGGGTTCTCATGCTTGTATATATGATAGCAGAAACTATCACAAAAGACTGAAAAATCCACAACCTTGCACAAAGGCCCTTACACAAAAAAATGCAAGGACATCTGCCCAGCAACTGTTTGTCCAACCTCTAACTGGAGTCACTCTTATTATTGATTTGTAGACAAATCATTTGTAGGTAATTATTTCAAAACAATTAAGTAATTCTCATTTTTTTCTTCTTTACCTCCCTGAATGCACACAGTTTACTATAGTTTGCATATTCCCATTTCAGTGTCCTATTCCCAAATAAACATCATTTTCTTCCATAGAGCTTCTCTCTCTTTGTTATTTAGGTTGACACTTTTTTTTGAGATGGAGTTTCACTCTTGTTGCCCAAGCTGGAGTGTCACAGCGTGATCTCGGCTCACTGCCACCTCTACCTCCCACATTCAAGGGATTCTCATGCCTCAGCCTCCCGAGTAGCTGGGATTACAGGCATGTGCCACCACGCCCAGCTAATTTTTTGTATTTCTAGTAGAAACAGGGTTTCACCATGTTAGCCAGGCTGGTCTTGAACTCCTGACCTCAGGTGATCCACCCTTCTCAGCCTCCCAAAGTGCTGGAATTACAGGCATGAGCCACCAAGCCTGGCCAGGTTCACACTTTTTTATGTTCCAGGATATTACATTACATTCAGTTGTTTCTTTTGACTCTTTCAGTGTAGACATTTTCTTAAATTTCACTTCTTTTGAATAAACTTGGCAGTTTGGAGAAGTACTGCTCAGTTATTTTGTAGAATGTCCCCCCTGATGGAATTTATCTGATGTTTCTCATGATTAGGCTGAGTTTTGGGGAAAATGACTGCAAAAGTAAAAATGTCATTTTCATCGTATTTCAGGTCCATACTAATAATCTGATTGATCACCATTGATGTTGAACTTGGTTACCTGGCCGAGGTAATGTTTGTCAGGTTTTTCCTATCATAAAACTGTCCCCTTCCTCTTTGCATACTGTACTCTTTGGAAAAAAATCACTATGTGCAGCACACATTTAGGAAGTGTGAGCTCTCTGCTGAATTTTAATCCTGTACCTTATCCTAAGGATGAAAGATAATGCTACTTAATGACACAGTAGCATCGAGAGCCTCAGTCTATTCTAGAGAATTGTTTGTGCCCATCTTGGCTGTGAACTTCTTTCCCTATGTAATGTAAATGAATTACAGTATGTCTGTGGCTTATACCACAATAGCTTTGTACTCAAAGGAATGACCACCTTTCCTAATTGAAATTAATGAATCCTATGTCAGCCAAAAGCTCCCTCATCCTTCAAAGTAGAAAGGATGTTTTCTTTAAAACTTCAAAATTTGCTTTCCCTGGGAAAGGACCATTCAATATTCATATGGTAGAATTGCCCCATTATCCTCATATGCCTAGTGATATAAACCTTAATAGCACAAGAGGCTCCGATGAAACAAATATGTCAGATCCATTGATTATGTAATTAGCAATACATACCAAGTTCTCAGTAACCTCTCTGTAAAAATAGTAGAACTACAGTCTAAAAAAAGTTTGCATAATTTAGTCTCCATAACTGAGGACAGTGGTGGGATGGTCTTCACCTTCTTAGCTTTTATTAAGACTGTTATAGCAAGCATATTGCAATTCTGCCACAGTGAACACACTGTCATTAGCTTTGGGAATAAATAGCTTTCAGTCAGCCAAATTATTCATAATCATTCGAATGCAACTTTCCTTTTGAGAGTTTTTTCAAATTGTTCCTCCCAAAAAGTGCTAACAACCTTAGTTGCTAGGCATAATGAAATGATAATATAAAGTAAAAGTACCTTCCGTTAAGTTTTACATGGTACTATACTGGGCACTGAGTCAAATATTCCATTGAACAAATATTTTCTGAACAGGTTTAATGTGCCAGAAGCTGTTCTAAGTGCTAATGGTGTCTAGGGAAATGTTTCTCACAGTGCCAGTCTTCAATGGCCATTAAAATACAAAGACTAGAATTAGCAAAGGCTCTCAAGATGTCTGTGGCTTCAGCTGTGGTTTTCAACCATCCTCATTTCTGATTCCAGGGAGGTTTCCCTATTCTTTTGCATGCACAAATAGGCATTTCACATCATAGTTATTATATTCTCATCATTAATAATCTTTTTTTCAAAGAGATAAGAGTCTTGCTCTGTCACTCATGCTACACTGCCGTGGCACGATTATAGCTCACTGCAGCCTCAAACTTCTTGGCTCAGCCTCCCTCCTGAGTAGCTGGGACTACAAGCATGCACTACCATGCCCAGCTAAGTTTTTCTTATTTTTTTAGAGGCAGGGTCTCACTATGTTGCCCAGGCTGGTCTCCAACACTTGGGTTCAAGCGATCTTCCTGCCTCAGCCTCTGAAGTCCCTGGAATTATAGGCATGAGCCACTGCATTTGGCTCAATAATCTTTTTAAATGACAGGATGTTGTGAACTATACAATTCACAAAACTCCCCAAAATGGAACCTACATATGCTTTTCTATTCTGCTTTTCCTCTTTTACTTCTTAAAAATTATGAAAAAGACATGTCACTGCTTTAAATCATACTCTTTCTAATTGTATAGAGTGTTGACTCTCAGTAATTTTCTCACACATGCTTAATAATAAAGAGATGATTTCACGAATATAATAATACCTAAAAGCATTAGTAAAAGTTCAAAATCATGAGTGCATCCATTAGGAAACTGGGCCAAATAGGTTATGTCCAGCTTTTTTTTCCCTAGCTTTTTTATATTCAGTTTTTTCTGAGATCACTATTTTATCAAAATTACCTTTTTATTTTTCCAGAATCAATACTCAAAATGGACTTTTGCTCCTTACATCAATTATTATTTTTTGCTCAAATAAATTACACTTCACTTTGTGCCCACTGACATTCTGATTTTTAATATTAATTATGCATTAAAAAGTCAGTAATTTATTTTCATTCTCATTGATAAACTCAAGGCCATAAAATTATTCTGAAGGTACTCTTCTTTTTAGAGGAAATACCTTTATCTGAGTCTTCTGATAGAACTCTCTAAATTTTAAATATTATAGCAAATAAATTAATAAGACAAATGGTTGTGTGATGACAATTTCATAATCAGTAGTAATTTGCATATACATAGTTTCATTGATTTCAGTGAAATTGCTATACTGGTTCACTACAATCCAATAATAATATGTGGTTTATTGTCTCTCATGGCAAAGTCTTTTGCTATGCTCCAAGAAGCAGCTTTATAGTTTTCATAAAAGGTAGGCTTCAAAGGCTATAACACCACCATTTTTTGCCATGCTAATGTAATTGTCTAATATTGAAAACGTCCATCTGAAAAGTCTATCTTTACCATATGATCAATAATATATGTATTATTTAGACAGAAATATTTAAACCAACTTTGTTTCTTCTCCAAATTGAGAATATTTACATTTATCTAGTTCTTTAGAACTTTTGATAATTCTTTTGTTATCAAGAATAAAAGACCTTAGAGTATAAATAGGTTGACCAACTAATCTTTTAATTTCCTGTTTCATGTAAACAAAATGGAACAATATGTCATTTTAAAATAATTTTAGTATATATATATTTCACATTAAAATGTCTCAAAGTAACAAATGCAACCAGTAAGCAATAAAGCCTTCAAATTTATATGTAAAATAAAATATTTTTATTTAAAAGGCATTAATTAATAATTTGGAATGGAGCCAATATTTGAATAGAACATCTTGATTTATCACTGAGTCAGACAGAAGGATATTACTAAATGATAACTGGTAATTGTTGTCAGGGGGGGCCCACTACAGAATTATATGTAAGTTGGTTAAGAATAAATCACTTCTTTAAAAATATGTTAAAACAATCTAATTAAAATTACATTAAAATTTCTTTTTTTATATATACTTTAAGTTTTGGGGTACATGTGCAGATCTTGCAGAATTGTTACATACGTATACACATGCCATGGTGGTTTGCTGCCTCCATTCCCCTGTCACCTACATTAGGTATTTCCCCTAATGTTATCCCTCCCCAACCTCCCCACCCACTACTATTGCTCCCCTAGCAACTCAGCCCCCAATAGACACCAGTGTGTGATGTTCCCCTCCCTGTGTCCATGTGTTCTCATTTTTCAACACCCACTTATAAGTGAGAATATGCAGTGTTTGGTTTTCTGTTCTTGTGTCAGTTTGCTGAGAATGATGGTTTCCAGATTCATCCATATCCCTGCAAAGGACATGAATTCATCCTTTTTTATGGCTGCATAGTATTCCATGGTGTATATGTGCCACATTTTCTTTATCCAGTCTTTCCTTGATGGGCATTTGGGTTGGTTCCAAGTCTTTGCTATTGTGAGCAGTGCCACAATGAACATATGTGTGCATATGTCTTTATAATAGAACGATTTATAATCCTTTGGGTATATACCCAGAATTGAGATTGCTGGGTCAAATGGTATTTCTATTTCTAGATCCTTGAAGAATTGCCACACTGTCTTCCACAAAGGTTGCACTAATTTACACTCCCACCAACAGTGTAGAAGTGTTCCTATTTCTCCACATCCTCTACAGCATCTGTTGTGTCCAGATATTTTAACGATCACCATTCTAACTGGTGTGAGATCCTATCTCAATGTGGTTTTGATTTGCATTTCTCTAATGACCAGTGATGATGAGCATTTTTTCAAATGTTTATTGTCCACATAAATGTCTTGTTTTGAAAAGTGCCTGTTCATATCCTTCACCCACTTTTTTATGGGGTTGTTTTTTTCTTACAAATTTGTCTTAGTTCTTTGCAGATTCTGGATGTTAGCCCTTTGTCAAATGGGTAGCTTGCAAAAATTTTTTTCCCATTCTGTTGGTTGCCAGTTACTCTAATGATAGTTTCTTTTGCTGTGCAGAAACTCTTAAGTTTAATTAGATGCCATTTGTCTATTTTGGCTTTTGTTGGCGTTGCTTTTGGTGTTTTAGTCATGAAATCCTTGTCTATGCCTATGTCCTAAATGGTACTGCCTATGTTTTCTTCTAGGGTTTTTATGGTTATAGGTTTTATGTTAAAATCTTTAATCCACCTGGAGTTAATTTTTGTTTAAGGTCTAAGGAATGGGTCCAGTTTCAGCTTTCTGCACATGGTTAGCCAGTTTCCCCAACACCATTTATTAAACAGGGACTCCTTTCCCCATTGCTTGTTTTTGTCAGGTTTGTCAAAGATCAGATGGTTGTAGGTGTATGGCATTAGTTCCGAGGCCTCTGTTCTGTTCCATTGGTCTATATCTCTGTTTTGGTACCAGTACCATGCTGTTTTGGTTACTGCAGCCTTATAGTGTAGTTTGAAGTCAGGTAGTGTGATGCTTCCAGCTTTGTTTTTTTTTTTTTTTTTTTGCTTAGGATTGTCTTGGCTATGCAGGCTCTTTTTTGGTTCCATATGAAGTTTAAGTGTTTTTTTCCAGTTCTGTGAAGAAGGTCAATGGTAGCTTGATGGGGGATAGCATTGAATCTATAAATTACTTTGGGCAGTATGGCCATTTTCATGATATTGATTCTTCCTAACCATGAGCATGGAATGTTTTTCCATCTGTTTTTGTCCTCTCTTATTTCCTTGAGCAGTGGTTTGTAGTTCTCCTTTAAGAGGTCCTTCACATCCTTTGTTGGTTGTATTCCTAGGTATTTTACTCTTTTTGTAGCAATTGTGAATGGGAGTTCACTCCTGGTTTGGCTCTCTGTTAGTCTGTTATTGGTGTATAGGAATGCTTGTGATTTCTGCACATTGATTTTGTATCCTGAGACTTTGCTCAAGTTACTTATCAGTTAAAGGAGATTCTGGGCTGAGACTATGGGGTCTTCTAAATATACAATCCTGTTGTCTGTAAATAGAGACAGTTTGACTTCCTCCTTTCCTAATTGAATACCCTTTATTTCTTTTCCTTGCCTAATTGCTCTGGCTAGAACTTCCAATACTATGTTGAATAGAAGTGGTGAGAGAGGGCATCCTTGTCTTGTGCTAGCTTTCAAAGGGAATGCTTACAGTTTTTCCCCCATTCAATATGATATTGGCTGTGGATTTGTCATAAATAGCTTTTATTATTTTGAGATATGTTCCATCAATACCTGGTTTGTTGAGAGTTTTTATCATAGAGGGCCATTGAATTTTGTTGAAGGCGTTCTCTGCATCTATTGAGATAATCATGTGGTTTTTGTGTTTGGTTCTGTTTAAGTGATGGCTTACATTTATAGACTTGTGTATGTTGAACCAGCCTTGCATCCCCAGGATGAAGCCTACTTGATCATGATGGATAAGCTTTTAGGTGTGCAGCTGCATTCAGTTTGCCAGTATTTTATTGAAGCTTTTTGCATTGATATTCATCATGGATATTGGCCTGAAATTTTTTTTCTTAGTTGGGTCTCTGCCAGGTTTTGGTATCAGGATGATTTTGGTTTCATAAAATGATTTGGGAAGGATTCCCTCTTTTTGTATTGTTTGGAATAGTTTCAGAAGGAATGGTACCAGCTCCTCTTTGTATATCTGGTTGAATTTGGCTGTCTGGACGTGGACTTTTTTTGGGTGGTAGGCTGTTAATTGCTGCTTCAACTTCAGACGTTGTTATTAGTCTATTCAGGGATTCAACTTCTTCCTGGTTTAGTCTTGGGATGGTGTAAGTGTCCAGGAAGTTATCCATTTCTTCTAGATTTACTGGTTTATATGCATAGAGTTGTTTGTAGTAATCTCTGATGGTAGTTTATATTTATGTGGAATTGGTGGTAATATCCCCTTTATCATTTTTTATTGCAGTTATTCAATTCTCCTCTCTTTTCTTTTTTATTAGTCTGGCTGGCAGTCTATTTTGTTCATCTTTTAAAAAACCAGCTCCTGGATTCATTGATTTTTTGAAGGGTTTTCTGTGTCTCTGCTTCCTTCAGTTCTGCTCTGATCTTAGTTATTTCTTGTCTTCTGCTAGCTTTTGAATTTGTTTGATCTTGCTCCTCTAGTTCTTTTAATCATGACTTTAAGGTGTCGATTTTAGGTCTTTCTTCATTTCTCCTGTGGACATTTAGTGCTATAAATATCCCTCTAGACACTGCTTTTAATGTGTCCCAGAGATTCTGGTATGTTGTGTCTGTGTTCTCATTACTTTCAAAGAATATCTTTATTTCTGCCTTCATTTCATTTTTTTATCTAGCAGTCATTCAGGAGCAGGTTCTTCAGTTTCCATGTAGTTGAGCAGTTTTGAATGAGCTTTTTAATCCTGGGTTATAATTTGATTGCACTGTGGTCTAAGACACTGGTTGTTATGACTTCTGTTCTTTGGCATTTGCTGAGGAGTGATTTACTTCCAACTACGTGGTCAATTTTAGGGTAAGTGTGATGTGGTGCTGAGAATAATGTATATTCTGTGGCTTTGGGGTGGAGAGTTCTGTAGATGTCTATTAGGTCTGCTTGGTCCAGATATGTGTTCAAGTCCTGGATATCCTTGTTAATTTTCTGTCTTATTGATCTGTCTAATATTGACAGTGGAGTGTTAAAGTTTTCCACTATTATTGTGTGGGAGTCTAAGTCTCCTTCTAGGTTGTTAGGAACTTGCTTTATGTATCTGGGTGCTCCTGTATTGGGTGCTTATATATTTAGGAGAGTTTCTTCTTGTTGCATTGATCCCTTTATCTTTATGTAATGTCCTTCTTTGT
Organism: Ateles fusciceps; assembly: GCA_036589455.1. Classification (NCBI taxonomy): domain Eukaryota; kingdom Metazoa; phylum Chordata; class Mammalia; order Primates; family Atelidae; genus Ateles; species Ateles fusciceps. The sequence continues at coordinate 1,214,595 of JAZHEH010001615.1, forward strand.
CCCTTTTGATCTTTGTTGGTTTAATGTCCATTTTATCAGAGACTAGGATTGCAACCCCTGCTTTATTTTGCTTTCCATTTGCTTCGTAAATCTTCTTCCATCCCTTTATTTTGAGTCTATGTGTGTCTTTGCATGTGAGATGGGTCACCTGAATAGAGCACACCAATGGGTCTTGACTCTTTATCCAATTTGCTAGTCTGTGTCTTTTGATTGGGGCATTTAGCCCATTTACATTTAAGGTTAATATTGTTATGTGTGAATCTGATCCTGCTATTTTGATACTAGCTGGTTGTTTTGCCTGTTAGTTGACAGTTTCTTCATTGTGTCAGTAGTCTACCATTTTTGCAGTGGCTGTTACTGATTGTTCCTTTCCATGTTTAGTGCTTGTTTCAGTAGCTCTTATAAGGCAGGCCTGGTGGTGACAAAATTTCTCAGCAATTGCTTGACTGTAAAGGATTTTATTTCTCCTTCACTTGTGAAGCTTAGTTTGGCTGGATATGAAATCCTGGGTTGAAAGTTCTTTTCTTTAAGGATGTTGAATATTGGCCCCTACTCTCTTCTGGCTTGTAGGGTTTCTGCTGAGAGATCCATTGTGAGTCTGATGGGCTTCCCTTTGTGGATAATCCAACCTTTCTCTCTGGCTGCCCTTAGCATTTTTTCCTTCGTTTCAACCCTGGTGAATCTGACGATTATGTGCCTTGAGGTTGCTCTTCTTGAGAAATATCTTTGTGGTGTTCTCTCTGTTTCCTGGATTTGAATGTTGGCCTGCCTTGCTAGGTTGGGGGAAGTTCTCCTGGATAATATCCTGAAGAGTGCTTTCTAGCTTGGATTCATTCTCCCCATCATATTCAGTTACACTGATCAAACATAGATTAGATCTCATATTTCTTGGAGGCTTTGTTCATTTCTTTTTACTCTTTTTCTCTAATTTTGCCTTCTTGTTTTATTTCATTGAGTTGATCTTCAGTCTCTGATATTCTTTCTTCTGCTTGATCGATTTGGCTATTGAAACTTGTGTACACTTCATGAAGTTCTCATGCTGTGTTTTTCAGCTCCATCTAGTCATTTATGTTCTTCTCTTCTCCAACCTGGTTATTCTAGTTAGCATTTCATCTAACCTGTTTTCAAGGTTCTTAATTTCTTTGCATTGGGTGAGAACATGTTCCTTTAGCTCAGAGAAGTTTGTTATTACCCACCTTCTGAAGCCTGCTTCTGTCAATTCATCAAACTCATTCTCCATCCAGTGTTGTTGCTTGAGTTCCCTTCCCTTCCATCCATTTTGTTCCCGTCCTTGTGAGGAGTTCTTCTTTGCTTGGAGGAGAAGAGGCATTCTGGTGTTTGGTGTTTTCATCCTTTTTGCACAGGTTTCTTCCCACCTTTGTGGTTTTATCTACTTTTGATCTTTGAAGTTGTTGACTTTCAGATGGGGTCTCCAAGTGGATGTCCTTTTGTTGATGTTGATGCTATTTCTTTTTGTTTTTTAGTTTTCCTTCTAACAGTCAGGACCCACTGCTGCAGGACTGCTGGAGGTCCACTCCAGATGCTTCTTGCCTGGGAATTACCCACAGGGGCTGCAGAACAGCAAAGATTGCTGCCTTTTCCTTCCTTTGGTAGCTTCATCCCAGAAAGGTACCCTCCAGATGTCAGCCAGAGCTCTCCTGTATGAGGTGACTCTTTGTATCTACAGGGGTCAGGGAGCCACTTGAGGAGGCAGTCTGTCCCTTGTCAGAACTCAAGTGCTGTGCTGGGAGCTCTGTTGCTCCCTTCAGAGCTGCTGGGAAGGGATGTTTAAGTCTGCTGCAGCAGAACTCACAACTACTCCATTTCCCTGGCACTCTGTCCCAGGAAGGTGTGGCTGTATTTATAAGTTCCTGACAGGCTGCTGTCTTTTATCAGAGATGCCCTGCCCAGCAAGGAGGACTCTAGTCACATTTTGCCTGCAGATGTGTTGTTGAGCTACTGCAGGCTTCCCAAAGCTGCTGTGTAAACTTCTTTGTGCTTTTGTTTACACAGGTAAGGTTAGAGCTGCCTTGGTAATGGCAGACACCCCTTCTCCCACCAAGCTTGACCATCCAGGGTCAGTTCAAACTGCTCTGCTGAATGCAAAAATCCCAAGCCAGTGAGATTAAATTTGCTGGTCTCTGTGGGGGTGGGACCCCTGCAGCCAGATCACCTGGCTCCCCACCTTTAGCCCCCTTTTTCTCAGGGGTATGGGCAACTCTGTCTCACAGGCACTCCAGGTGCCAGTCAAAATGGCTGCTTAGAATTTTGCTGGGAACTCGCAGTGCCAGCTGAATAGCTGCCCAGATTCAACCTGCTATGCCTGTCAGCAGGTGGAAATCTCTTGGTCTGTGGGCTGCAAAGACTGCGGGAAAAGTGCAGCATATGAAAGAGCTCTGGAGTGATTGGAAATGTCCCCAATGGCCTCTGTTGGGTAGGAGAGACAGCCTTCCAGCCAGTTGCACTTCCTGGGTGAGGCAGCGCCCCACCCTGCCTCAGTTTGCCCTCCTTGAGCTACACCACTGTCAACCAGTCCCATTGAGATGAACCTGGTACCTCGATTGGAAATGCAGAGATCACTCACCTTTTGCGTTGCTCTCCCCTGGGAACTGCCCTTCAGAGCTGTTCCTATTCAGCCATCTTGGCACAAGTCCTTACATTAAAATTTCTTAACTTTCTATTTTTATCGCCTAACATTTATTGTTAGAAAAGTACAAAGAGGAAAAAATATTAGATAATTGTTCTCTTAAATCACTTAAAATATTAGACTTCTGCATTTGCATATTGTTGGAAACTCTTCATGGGTATAGTAAGTAATTCTAAATAAAAATTCCCCTATCTTCTTTAAATATAATACGTCAACTAATAACATAGTACATGCAATGAATATGTTTTTAAAATGATATAAACCTTATTCAAGTCTGCCAGGAAAACTGATCTTTGGTGATTAGTAACAAAATACTTTGAGGAAGCAAGGATTCAGAAATAGAACACTTTCTTTGTAATAAACCCAGATATCTTGCTTTGTGATTTTTATTATGTAAATTGACTCAAATATCTCTTTCTTCAATACATTTTAAAAGAAGAAAATACGGACATAATAATATTTATCAGCTAGCTATCTGGTAGACTATTATGAAGACTAATGGAATACTATTTATGCTGTAATGACAACCATTTAATCTAAATTAAAGTAGCCTGAATTCTACTTTCTTCAGAGCTGAGTGGTGGAGAACATTATTCATTGTTAACTATATAATTGATTTTCCTTGAGATTCTAATAAAAGGTAGACATGATCTTAGAAGAGAGAGAGAAAGAACAGGGATACTTGTATTTCTTACCAGATGACTAAAATCCATCAATAACGAATTATAAAATTAATAGCTAATGTTTGAGTTCACTAATGTACCAGATGCTGTTGCATGTTATATGCAACTTACTGAATGGCCACAAAAATATTACAAATAGATATTGCTATTATTGCCATTTAACAGACAAGGAAACCAAATCGCAAAGCAGGTAAGTAACATGTTCAATATCACAAAGCTAATAATTATGGAACTAGAATTCAAATCCAGGTAGTCCTGTCCCAGAGTCATGCCCTTTACTGTGATGCTCAATTGCATTTATAACAAATATTACTTTTGTCAAAGTAACAAAGTATATATACTGGGGACTCCACATCTATCTCTCTAGTCCTGACTTCCTAAAATATGCTAAGCATCCATTATGTGACAATAATAATTGCAAGTGCTGGGTATTCAAGTGACTAAATCAGAACCTGCTCATTTGGAGCCTGTATTGAATGAAGGAGGAAGGTAAATACATAATAATGATGAGATGTGATAAATTCTGACAGAAGTATGGGTGACATGCTAAAGGGGCATGAGAGAGCTATACTCTCTTTAGGGAAAGTTCAAGACCATAGAGCAGCATATGCAAATACCTAGTACTGAGAGTGTGAATCCTTTAGAAAAGCATGAGTATGAGCTCACAATGGCTGGAGCATAAAGCTTAAAGGTGACTGATGAAAGAAGAGGATGGAAAAGAGGCAGGGCATAAATCAGAAAGTATGTCATATCTAATCTTTTTTTTTTTCGCTCAGAAAATGTTTAAAATAGCTAATTTTCTTGTAAGAAAACATGATCCTCCTCTGGCATTTCTCCTTTTGGTTAATAGCACCCTAACCTACCTGCTAGACCAAGGCAGAAACATTTGAGGCATATTCACATCCTCTTTTTTCTCATATTTTATATCTAATGAGTCTCCAAGTTCTGTCAATTCCACATCCTCCATATCTATAATTTTTCACCCATTTATGCTACTCTCAATCTAGGCTGCTACTTTCTTATTTTCTTATTGTTTTTAAAGCATCTTTTGAGGCAGTTCACTATGCTTACTCTTCCTCCAGTACACTGTATGTTCAATAGGAGGCAATCAGTTTAAAATAACAATCCAATCATATCATTACTCTGCTGAAATATTCCATGGCTCCCTTTTGCCCTCAAGAAAAATCTTCAGATTCTTGGCATAGTTGGCTATTTACCATCTAGCCAAATACGTCCTCCTAGCCTTTGCTTCTATACTACCTAATACACACACACTGAATCCAGATATGCTGAACTACTTACAGTTATTCTAATGGAGTTGTAGAATAACTCAGTGGTTAAGCAATGTTTTAATTTTTTTTTTTTAGTGGTTAAGCATTTCTCTCATCTCTGCACCTGTAAATATGGTGTTCTGTCTTCTTCGAATACCCTTTTTCTAACCAACTGCCTGACAATTTCTTACTCACACTTCAATATTATGTGCTGTGCTAGGCACTCTAATAATAAACAGTATTCAAAATGTCACCTCTTCTAGGGGGGTCTTTACTTCTGAAACACTAAAAGAAACTTGTTAAATCTTTCCACAGTGCCTGTATTATACTAGCTATTAGGGGCTTGTAATATTTCATTTACTTGCTTCTAAGCCCTAAAGGAGAAACATTCTTTGTGCTTACAATGCTCTGGAAATACAGTAAATGCTCAATAAACACTTGTTGAATAAATAATATTGACCAACTTAAGAAAATGATTTATTGGCTTAACTATTACTACCTGACCAATTACTGATAACTTCTCAATATATTTTAAGACTAGCAAAAATGAGATATCCTTGCACATTTACTCATTCATTTACCAAATATTTACTGAGGTTCTGCTATGGCTTGACACATCGCTTGGTTTCAGGGATAAAGGCAACAACCACGACAAAATATTTAGTTCATACTACCGATGTTTAAAATCAGGATTTGATGTGCTAACAATCCATAATTTTCAAATAATGATATAATTCTTTGTTAAAATATCAAGACATCCAGTTAGGAACTCATGTATTAATATTTTTAAAAAATCTATTAACCTGCAAACTCATGTACATATGCTTAAAATACACATGGTATTACAAAAGGAGAGACTGAGTTTACTGAAATAACACAGTGAAGTCTTTGCATGGTTTTGTATATCAGGAAGCACCAAACTTAGCTGATTCCTGAAGCTAGAAATACTTGGCAAGAATAAGTCAACATAGATACACACAAGTGTGCAGACACACACACACACATACTGGATTAATAAACAGAATAGAGCATAGAAGGAACAGATAGAAGTACATATCTGCTTGTTACTGGTTTACCTGAGAGGTCAAAAGCAGAGATTGGAATACGAGCCTATCAGGTGTAGTTGTACAGGTACATGCTTAAAGAACACAGGTGAGATTCTTAGGCCTATGCCCTAGGATATTGATTCCCAGTAACTTAATCTGTCTCTTTTTTACTCTTCTCACCTGGAAAAAGAGGAAAATGGACTATTTGATCATTTACATTTCTTTATGACTTATAGTCTACATTTGTCTTAGTTCATTCAGCTCTGATCCATACTTGATGACCCTTCACTGGCCTTATCTCAATGTTCTTTCTCCTTAACTTTTCGAGGCACCTAATGTTAGGATGTCCTTTTTAAAACGCTTTGTTTGATTTCCATTAAATTGAACACATTCTTTACATGTCTCTCAAAAGTATTCTCATTTTTTTTCTCAGAAGTATGTTCCTTCTCCTACCATCTAGGCATCCCTCAAAGCTGTTTACAAGAACTCTTTCCAGTTTTCTCCTTGATAAGTCGACTCAATCCTATAGCTTCAACTAATACCTCTATGTGAATAACTACCAAATTCTAAATTGGAAATACAATTGCTCTGGCACTCTCTAATTCCATATATTAGCTGCTTACTCAGTATCATTATCCGGCTCTCCTGAATTCATCTTAAATTCAACCTGAATTCATCTGGCTCTCCTGAATTCATCTTAAATTAAAACTGAATCAGCATCTTCTCCAGGGTGTATGTCTCCCCCGTAACTTTCTTTTTTATGTTGATGGTATTGGCATCCTTTAGTTACTAAAACTCTAAATCAAGTACAGGAGTCACCTTAGCCTCAATTGCCTCAGTTGCCAATTCCTGCAGCATGTACCTGCATCAAATATCCTGTCTCCTCCCCCTCATTTCTATTTTTACTGCTGCTTCTTTAATAAAGTTCTCTCACCAAAACTATACAAAATCCATTGCACTTCCACATTTAACTGACTTTGCTTACTGCTTTTCTTAACCTAGTTTTCTCCCTGGGATTTGGTGTGTTACAAGTTTAGGTAAGGCTCCTACATAGCTACTCTCAGCTATAGGGACCCACACAACTGGTCTCAGCTATGGGAATTTCTCACTTCAGGTCCTGAGCCATAGTCTTCATACCGTGGGAGAAAAGAACACACAAATCATCTCAAGTTATGGGTAACCCAATGAGTATAACACACTATAGAGATACAAGGAATAACTAAGAAGTTCAAGACACAGTTATTTTAGAGAAGTTAATTTTTATCTCATTCTATGACTTTAAGAAATGAATCTCAAATCCACTGTAAACAAATCCAATACGTACAAATAACAACAATAAAAATATTGGTTACTGATTACACTGTTAACTATTTCTTTTTTCACATCCCTATTACTCAAGTTTCTACAGTAGGATATTTGTCAAAAGAATAGCTTAGTTAAGGCAGCTTAAAATGTTAGAAGGAAAAGCATTAGATCTGGAATCAGAAAATATCGTATTTTTTTTTTCTGAATCATGGTCAGCTGTGTGATCTTCCTCAACTTTCTGAGCATGTCTGAGGGCGTGTGTGTGTGCGTGCACACACACGCGTGTGCACACACACACACACACACATATACACATAATAGGGAAATAATGCCTGTCCTGATTATTTTCCAGAGATATTGGCAGGCTCTAATTGGACAGATGTAAAATGATATTGAGAGGATCCCAAACCTGACTAATCCAGATAAATCACCTGGGAGATTTCTGAGGCTCCTAGCCCTCATCCTCATTTTTAAAGGCACTCTAGATGATCTGTCACTTGGAAACCACATTATACAAATTGTAAAGTTCTATGCAGGTGAAAATTATTATTGTATTGCCAATGACTACAATCTCTGACATTTTCTTTTGCAGGTCATCATAGTCATCATAGTTTCTGAGTTCAAAAGCAATTGTATATCGGATTGCTTTTAGTTATAGAGTATATATAAGCTGTCATGCTAAATAAAAATTTTAAAACTTCTGATAACAAGTCTTAGCCTTTACTCCAAAGGAACCTTTCCTTCTGGAAGAGGGCTGATGTAATTGGACAGATGAGAGCTGAGAACTCAAAAGCAGAGATTGGAATCAGAGCCTATCAGGTGTAGTTGTATAGGTACATGCTTAAAGAACACAGGTGAGATCAAAGAAAGTGTTTTAAAACGCTTTGATTTTAGAAGTATGGGTGACGTGCTAAAGGGGCATGAGAGAACTATACTCTCTTTAGGGAAAGTTCAAGACCATAGAGCAGCATAAGCAAATACCTAGTACTGAGAGTGTGAATCCTTTAGAAAAGCGTGAGTATGAGCTCACAATGGCTGGAGCATAAAGCTCAAAGGTGACTGATGAAAGAAGAGGATGGAAAGAGGCAGGGCATAAATCAGAAAGTATGCCATATCTAATCTTTTTTTTTTCGCTCAGAAAATGTTTAAAATAGCTAACTTTCTTGTGACAAAACATGATCCTCCTCTGGCATTTCTCCTTTAGGTTAATAGCACCCTAACCTACCTGCTTGACCAAGACAGAAACATTTGATTCACACATATCATATGGGTTATTAGGTGTGTGTGAAGTAGGCAGATATTTTTTTGTTCCAGATCTAATGCTTTTTCTTCTAACATTTAAAGAACACAGGTAGATTCAGTGTGTGTGAATTAGGTAGTACAGAATTTAATTTCTTGAAATTTTAATTTTAGGTAGTATAGAATTTAATTTAAGCTAAATTATTGGTAAGTCAGAAAACCCAGAAACATATTTTAGAGTTAATAAAATGTATTGAATGAAAAAATACTTCTCACTCTAATACTTCTCGGTATTTCTGAATATTACCTTTCCAAGAACTATAAGGTTTTTGTTTCCTAAGCATTCACTGTAACTGGATAATATATTTTTCCAGAGGTGGCTGCTTTAATTTCATCTGTTACATAATTGTTATTGCAATTTGGTGAACCATGATGTTTTTAAGACAGTGGCTTAAATGTAAGAATGAGCTACTGATATAAAAAGCAAGCATGGAACTATACATTACTTCCTTGCATAACATACAACTAGAAATTTCTATGATGTAATGTAGAAATTTCTACTAGCAACGTAGAAATTACTACTTAGAAAGGTGGGACCTTTCAAGATTAGGTATAATATAAAAGAGAGGTTAACCAGAAAAGAAGTCTAATGATATCTTTGTTTTTTTTTTTTTTTTAATTGCATTTTAGGTTTGGGGGTACATGTGAAGAACATGCAAGATTGTTGCATAGGTACACACATGTCAGTGAGATTTGCTGCCTTCCTCCCCATCACCTATATCTGGCATTTCTCCCCATGCTGTCCCTCCCCCAACTCCCCACCCCCCACTATCCCTCCCCTTTTTCCCCCGACAGACCCCAGTGTGTGATACTCCCCCTCCCCTGTGTCCATGTGTTCGCATTGTTCAACACCCACATATGAGTGAGAACATGCGGTGTTTGATTTTCTGTTCTTGTGTCAGTTTGCTGAGAATGATGGTTTCCAGGTTCATCCATGTCCCTACAAAGGACATGAACTCATCGTTTTTGATGGCTGCATAATATTCCATGGTGTATATGTGCCACATTTTCCCTGTCCAGTCTAACATCGATGGGCATTTGGGTTGGTTCCAGGTCTTTGCTATTGTAAACTGTGCTGCAATGAACATTCGTGTGCATGTGTCCTTATAGTAGAACGATTTATAGTCTTTTGGATATATACCCAGTAATGGGATTGCTGGATCAAATGGAATTTCTATTTCTAGGTCCTTGAGGAATCGCCACACCATCTTCCACAATGGTTGAACTAATTTACACTCCCACCAACAGTGTAAAAGCGTTCCTGTTTCTCCACATCCTCTCCAGCATCTGTTGTCTCCAGATTTTTTAATGATCGCCATTCTAACTGGGCGTGAGATGGTATCTCAATGTAGTTTTGATTTGCATTTCTCTAATGACCAGTGATGATGAGCATTTTTTCATATGTTTGTTGGCTTCACGTATGTCTTCTTTGTAAAGTGTCTGTTCATATCCCTCGCCCACTTTTGAATGGGCTTGTTTGTTTTTTCTTGTAAATCTGTTTCAGTTCTTTGTGGATTCTGGTTATCAGCCCTTTGTCAGATGGGTAGACTGCAAAAATTTTTTCCCATTCTGTTGGTTGCCGATTCACTCTAATGACTGTTTCTTTTGCTGTGCAGAAGCTGTGGAGTTTGATTAGGTCCCATTTGTCTATTTTGGCTTTTGTTGCCACTGCTTTTGGTGTTTTGGTCATGAAGTCCTTGCCTACGCCTATGTCCTGAATGGTTTTGCCTAGATTTTCTTCTAGGGTTTTTATGGTGTTAGGTCTTATGTTTAAGTCTTTAATCCATCTGGAGTTAATTTTAGTGTAAGGTGTCA